>CM074721.1:83737537-85072537 GCA_037306005.1 Rhinophrynus dorsalis | reverse complement strand
AGAGGGACTGCCCCTACTAAAGAGGGACACCTGGGAGGTATGTATATTAGATCAGTGACTCTTATTCAGCATTAGTCCTCGGGACATGCCAACAATTCATGTTTAAAGGATATCTCTGGTTGATCATAGGTGGGTGATGATCAGTAGCTCAGTCATTTTGATTGCACGACATGTGCTTAATTAAAGATATCCTTAAAGGGATAGTAATGTTTCATAATAAAATCAGCTCTAATTAATCATCATAGTATTTGGACCTTGGAGAGTGTTATTTCAGATCTGTCAGAGTTGTAGTTCAAGAGTAATTCAATGACAAAGTGTCCCCTTCCTGCCCCTTTTACTGATGTAACACTGCTCAGCCAGAGCAGAAGGGAAGTGCCCAGGTAGATTGCCGAGAGGGACAATCTTCAATAAGGGAAAAACCTGAAAAACTTGTCAATGGGGGCAGGGCTTTCATTGTTCTCATAGGGAGAAGATTGTCCCATTCTGTTATCTGTCTGGTCTTACAACCATATTCCACATCTGAGAAGAGATGGCTTACACTAGGTAAAATGGGCAGGAGGGGGAAACTTTATCATTCATTTACTCTTGAACTACAACTCTGACAGTATTGAAATAACACTCTCTATGGCTCAAATACTTTGAAGATTAAATGGAGCTGTTGCTTTTGTGAAACATTACCATCCCTTTAAAGCCTGACTTTTTGTTGTGTCCTGACTCTGAGGTCTTGGGCTGAGAATCACTGACCTAAGAGAGGTAAAGGTAAAACAGCAGAATCCTCTAGTCATAAAGTAACAAACTTTCCTTGTGTATATGGGCCATAATGTGTGTCTGTAAAAGATATTACATACACCCCCTTAGCTTCAGAAAGCATAGCATGCAAAAAGCATACTGCATAATCTTAAAGGGATAGTAATATTTCAAAATAAAAGCAGCTCCAATTAATCTTCATAGTATATGGGCCATGGAGAGTGTTATTTCAGTACTGTCAGAGTTGTAGTTAAAGAGTAGTTGAATGATAAAGTATCCCCTTCCTACCCCTTTTTACCTAGTGTAAGCCACCTCCCCTCAGATGTGGAATCTGGTCCACAGACCGGACAGCTCACTGCAAGGGAAACCTTCTTACTGTGAGAACAATGAAAACCCTGTCCCCCCCTTGACAGGTTTTCCAGGTTTTATCCCTTATGCTAACTGAAGATTGCCCCTCCCTTCAAACCATCCGGACACCATCTTTCTATTCTGTGGTGAACAGTACATTAGTAAAAGGGGAGAGAGGGGGATACTTTATCATTCAATTACTCTTGAACTACAACTCTGACAGTATTGAGATAACACTCTACATGGTCCAGATACTATGAAGATTAATTAGAGCTGCTTTTATTTTGAAACATTACTATGCCTTTAAAGAGAAGCTATGCCTATAACCCTTATTTTGAACAACATAAGGACTTGCCGATGTATGTGTTCTTCATACAACTGTAGTCTATTTCACAAACTGATCCTATTCTTACAGTGTTCTTCCTAATGTGGAAGGGGCTATTTCATTACATTTTTCTGTGGCTCTCTCATTTCAGTTGTCCATGCCTATTTTGAAAAATTGTGAACTAAATGTAACTAAACTAAATCTAACTAAATCTAGATTTGTAAATACATTCAAATACAAATACAATGCAAGAAACTATAAATTGGTACCTGGTTGGTTTATAATTTGGAGGAGTCCTGCCTAGATATGTCCCTTCTGATGAAGACATTTAGAGACACTTATTTCTATAGGGTTAAACCTTTGAGTGCCAGAGAGGTATTCAATGCATTGCAAAACAACGCGTTTGATACTCCCTCTGTCAGTAAAACGAAGATATGGCCCTCTCCACAAAGGGGTTAATTTACCTTTCACTGTCGTCCAATACAGGTCACTGGTACTCTGGGAGGCGTAAGTCCCCTTTAATAGGCAGGAACAACTATGCAAATAATTTGCAAGGGGCGGAGCCTCCCCTCTTACTTAAGCCACCTTCTGGCCAGAGCCACTTTAGATTGATTTGTTCCTGGTGTGCTTCCACACCAGGTAGAGAACATCTATGCATCTTAGTATTTTATTATTTTTTATTCAAATATGGAATACCACCATTAGGAGGGTGACCATGGCTGTGAATTGCCCTCTTTAAAGTGGCTGGTGCAGCTTCCAGGGATTTTCTGTGGACCTATGCCCTGAAGAGGGGACAGCTTGTGTTAAGCAGCTCCCCTGTTGGGGAATTTACCTCTGGTTCTTTCCCTCCTTATCATGGTCACCTGAAGACAGAAGTCAGCAAGGAAGGTGAGTCACCCATTGAGTGCTGAAGGTCCACTTGTCCCCACAGTGTCCCTTTGATGGGCTTGTATTTGGGAGTTTTAATACACTCCAGCACTCATAGGGTGTTTTTATTGCATTATTACTGTTTATGCAATTTCTGTGTTATTCTCTGAGTTTTGGAGCATTGGGTATTCATTTATTTATGTTTCTCATGTGTTTCATGCTTGTTTGGGCACTTTTTAATGTTTTACTAAACTTTATTAAAAATGGTGTTCCGCGCCTTTAAGCGCGGCTTTTTCCCGCTCAGACGCAAGGGCTCCTTTACTCTCTATGGGAATTCACAGTATGGGACATATCTCTGGAACCGCTTGTCACAGCAACTTCAGAGAGGGCTCATTTTAATTCTAGGCTCCTGATCTATCATCCGGAATGTGTTTTATTCATGTGGGGTGTTCAGGGGGGCTTCGGGCGCTGTTTGGGGTACTTGGACAGGAAAACTACATTTCCCATGAGCGCTTGGTTCGCGCTCGTTTCTGATTGGCTGTCATGACGGCCGCCATTTTGTGGTACTTTTCCTAGGCGAGTACACTACGCAGGGACCGAGCCTTCTCTCTCCTCAACAGATTAACCCTTCGCTGGCCAGATAAGTCCGTTTTTAGAACATTTCTGGGGTGAAACTTTAATCTTAACACTTTTTCTGGGTGATAGTGTTATTGGTGGGGTATATTGATGCTGTGAGCATGTCTACTTCACTGGAGCTAGGGGCTAGACCCAAGTCTAAGGAGGATGGGGGGTCCGCTACCCCCATGGCGTTTTGCTCCTCTTGCCACATTGGGCTGGATGGCGATAATGTGGGGGATCTATGCCCTAATTGTACTGGTCAAGATAGCAGCCCTGGGCTTCCCAGCCATGCTATTGAGCCATCTTGGGTGAGGGAGTTTAAAGCTGCCACTAGGGATCTCAGATCCACGCTTCAACTCTTTCCCTCTCAGGTACAGGGGGCTCTCCAGGTCTGGCAGACCCCCTCTACTATCAGGACCTCCCTGCCTAAGCCACAGGGAGCTCCTGATATCACTGATTCTTCTGAAGAAGAACTTTTACAGGATTCTGATGCTGAGGAACGTACTGTTATTGAATCTAACAGGTCCATTGGGGACCCCTATGAGTGTGACCCTGAAGTTTCGGCTGAGGGTCTGATCAGAGCGGTTCTGAATTCGCTCAACCTTCCTCTGACTCAGGAATCCACTTATGATCCTACTGATGTTTTTCAGAAAAAGCCATCTAAACCAGTTGTTTGTTTTCCAACTAACCCTACTCTTGCCCGTCTGGTCTCTGAGGCATGGAAGAATCCTGATAGATCTTCCTCTGTCTCCAAAAAGTTTGCTAAACTTTACCCTTTTCCTGAGGCGGAGCTGGCAAAATGGGTTCATCCTCCCAAAGTGGATGCTCCTGTGTCTAGACTCTCCAAATCTACTGCTTTGGCTGTCTCAGATGCCTCTGCCTTGCAGGACTGGACGGATAAGAAACTAGAGCTCTCTCTTAAGTCTATTTTTGCCTCCATTGGCACAGCCATGCGCCCCACTTTTGCTGTGGCATGGGTTAATAGAGCTATTGCGGCCTGGACTGAACGACTGACTGAAGCGGTTCGCCAGGATGCGCCTGTATCTGAACAGTTGCAGCTTCTTGCTAATATCACTGAAGCTCAGAACTATGTTGCTGACGCTGCCTTTGATGCTGTGCGCATGATGGCGAGGGCCTCCACTTCTTCTGTGGTGGCTAGACGCGCTCTTTGGCTGAAAATTTGGTCTGCTGACACAGCCTCTAAGAAAGCCTTGCTTTCCTTGCCCTTTCAGGGGAATTTGCTTTTTGGGTCTGAACTCAAAGAAATGATCAGTGAGGCTACTGGCGGTAAAAGTACTCTTCTACCCTCAGTCTTTAAGACAAAGTTTCCAGCCAAACGCAATCGGTCCTTTCGTTCCTTTCAGACTGAGACACGCTCCTCGGCCCAAACGGGTCCTCCCACTACGCGCTCCTCCTCCAAGCCCAAACAGTCCTGGAGGCCCAAAGTTGCCTCCAAGGCCAAGACCTCCAAGACTGCTTCAGCATGACTCGCCGAACCCGGGTCCGCATCCGGCTGTAGGCGGTCGTCTCCGCATCTTTCGCCGGACTTGGGAGGAGTCAGTGGCGGACCCATGGGTTCTTCAGGTGGTGTCAGAGGGATACAGGATCCCTTTCTCTTCCCTTCCTCCTTTTCGGTTCCATTTTACTCGTCCTTCTCAGGAACCCACAAAAAGGCGTCTGTTCGACGACGCTATTCAGGATCTCTTGGACAAAGAGGTCCTGGAGGCGGTTCCTCAGGGGGACACAGGTTCAGGATTTTATTCCAACCTGTTTGTGGTAGCCAAAAAGGACGGAGGAGCCCGTCCCATCTTGGATCTCAAAGATCTCAATGCCTATGTGGTGACTTCCCACTTCCGCCAGGAGTCCCTGCGCTCTGTGATTGCAGCAATGTCTCCAGGGGAGTTTCTTGCCTCCCTGGACCTTCAGGATGCTTATCTTCACATCCCTATTCATCCAGAGAGCAGGCGGTACCTCAGGATTGCCTGCCACAGGGGACACTTTCAGTTTGCAGCGCTCCCCTTTGGGCTGACTTCAGCCCCTCAGGTCTTCCAGAGGGTGTTGGGCTCATTGATAGCGGTGCTCCATCAGGATGGGATCAGAGTGACCCCCTACATGGACGATCTCCTTCTGAAGGCCTCCTCTGCGGAGCTTCTCCTTCAGCAATTACAGATGTGCATGCACACCCTGAACCGTCATGGCTGGATCCTGAATCTGGACAAGTCGGACTTCATTCCATCTCAGAGGCTTCTGTTCCTGGGTCTCCTGTTCGACACTCGCCAATGCATGGTGTTTCTTCCAGAGGACGTGGCTCACCAGATAGCTGTCAGAGTGGCTGGAATTCTGGACATGGACGAGATTCCAGTTCCGAAGTTGTCGTCCTTAGTGGGGAAGTTCATTTCCACAATCGAAGCAGTTCCATTTGCCATGGCCCACTCCCGGGATCTTCAGAGGTTTGTGATCCAGACGTGCAAGAATCATCCAGATCATCAACATCTGTCTGTTTCTCTTCCTCCTCATGTCGAGTCGAGTCTGCACTGGTGGTTAGATCTCTCTCATCTCCTGAAAGGGAAATCCTTTCTAGTTCCTCCTTGGACCACAGTCACTACGGATGCCAGCCTTCGGGGCTGGGGTGCAGTCTGGGGTCGCTTCAGTGCTCAGGGGAAATGGGGTCTGGAGGAATCCATGCTCTCCATCAATGTTCTGGAACTTCGAGCTGTCCGGCTGGCCCTGAGGCACTGGGAGTCTCAATTGACCGGTCTTCCAGTCCGAGTGGAGTCCGACAACGCCACGGCGGTGGCTTACATCAACAGGCAAGGCGGCACAAGAAGCGGTTCCGCCTGGTGGGAGGTCAAGGATATTTTGTCTTGGGCAGAAGATCACGTGCCTGTCATCTCTGCGGTTCATATTCCAGGCGTGGACAACGTCATGGCAGACTTCCTCAGTCGTCATACCGTCGACAGCGGAGAATGGGCTCTTCACCCAGAGGTGTTTCACATGCTCACTCAACGGTGGGGGATGCCTGTGGTGGATCTGATGGCTACCAGACACAACAGGAAGGTTCCGGTGTTTTGCTCCCGGTTGAGGGACTCCCTTGCTCTAGCAGTGGATGCCTTGTCGATCCCTTGGGACTTCCCCCTGGCTTACATCTTCCCTCCTCTTCCTCTATTGGTCAGAGTTATCCAGAAGTTGAAGAGGGAACGTTGTCCTGTCATCCTGATTGCTCCAAACTGGCCTCGCCAGTCCTGGTTTCCGGAATTGATGGCCATGTCAGTGAAGGATCCGATCCCACTTCCAGCCCGTCCGGACCTGCTTCTTCAGGGGTATCTGTGTAAAGAGGATGTTCACTCTCTCCATTTGATGGCATGGCGGTTGAATCCTCGATTCTAGCAAAGAAAGGCTTTTCTCCTTCTGTAGTATCGACGATGCTCAGTGCTCGTAAGCCTGTGTCTTCCAAGATCTATCATCGCATATGGTCAACTTTCGTGACATGGTGCTCTGACAAGAAGTTGTCACTTGACTTCCATCTTCCCACTGTCCTGGCCTTCTTGCAGGACGGTGTGGATAAGGGGCTCAGTCTGAGTTCCCTCAAAGTTCAGACTTCTGCCTTGTCTGTGTTTTTCCAGGAACGGATTGCTGTCCTTCCTGATGTGAAGGTCTTCTTCCAGGGTGTGACTCATGTTCGACCTGCCTTTAAGAGTCCTGCTCCCCAGTGGGATCTCAATTTGGTGCTGGGAGTTCTTCAGCGACCACCGTTTGAATCCTTGGCTTCCATCCATTACGTCTTGTGACTTGGAAGATGGCCTTCCTCTTGGCTGTTGTGTTAGTGCGCCTGGTAGCAGAGTTACAGGCCTTGTCTTGTAAACCTCCTTACCTGGTGTTCCACAAGGATAAGGCTGTGCTTCGCACTACCAAGGAATTCTTACCCAAGGTTGTATCTGAGTTTCACATCAATCAGGAGATTGTGGTTCCCTCTTTCTGCCCTAATCCTTCATCTGACAAGGAAAGAGATCTCCATCTGTTGGATGTGGTGCGTTGCCTCAAGTTTTATGTTCATCGCACCGAGTCTATCAGGAAGTCTGACGCTCTATTCGTCATTCCTGAGGGGCCTAGGGCAGGAAGACCGGCTTCCAAAGTTACTATTGCCTCCTGGATTAAGGCTACCATCCGTGAAGCCTATAAGTTGAGGAATAAGCATGTTCCCTTCCGGGTGACTGCCCATTCCACCAGATCTATTGGGGCCTCTTGGGCCTACAAGAATCAAGCTTCTGCTGATCAACTGTGCAGAGCGGCCACTTGGTCCTCTGTGCACACCTTTTCTAAGCACTATCGAGTTGATGTACTGGCTTCGGCTGATGCCAGTTTTGGAAGGAAGGTCCTGGAGGCAGTCTTGCCTGTGTAGGTCTTCCGCTCTGTGATCCTTAGTGCTTCTTTACTGTTGAGCCCGGTTGGCTCTAGTTCCGTGTGCTGTGTTAGTTCAGGGATTGTTCCCTTGGTTGGTGTCCGTTGACACTTACAGTTTGGGCTATGTTATCAACTGGTCATAACAGTTCTAGTGACTTGGGCCTTGCGCCTGGTCCTTGCCTTACTTCCCGCCTCTGGATCAGCTCAATGTTTGTACATCCCAGAGTACCAGTGACCTGTACTGGACGACAGTGAAAATAGGATTTTAGTCTTACCTGTTAAATCCTTTTCACTTAGTCCATACAGGTCACTGGTCTCCCACCCTGTCAAGGGGCCAGTCTTGGCTCTCCTGTGGCATTCAGTGGGAGACCGTTCGGGCATGCTCACAGGAGTCTTTCTTTTTGCTTACCTGAGGTCAGTTTTAGGGTCTCAAATCAATCTAAAGTGGCTCTGGCCAGAAGGTGGCTTAAGTAAGAGGGGAGGCTCCACCCCTTGCAAATTATTTGCATAGTTGTTCCTGCCTATTAAAGGGGACTTACGCCTCCCAGAGTACCAGTGACCTGTATGGACTAAGTGAAAAGGATTTAACAGGTAAGACTAAAATCCTATTTTTTGATCCATTTCAAAAATGAAAAAAAAAATATAAATTGCAAAAACATCTCTGAGGTTGATGTACTGGTGACTGGATTAATTCTGGAATAAACCAACTGCACCATAGGGGAGAAATCCACTTTTTTCCAAACCCACTTTGATTTAAATTTGCTTTTAATAGCTTGAATGCTATAGACTAAAAACTACACTCGTGGAAGCGAGGGAAAAGAGACCACAAAAGAAATGCCCTCCTTCCCCAAGCAACCACCAACAGCAACTCTAATAAAGAGGCACTCACACACAAGTGACCAAACAATATATCAAAAAATATAAATGTTTATTGGACACACAGAAATACACAAAGTACAATTAAAAACATCTAAAAACATATATAATTATCCAGATAGAGTTCCTCAGTACAATAACAATAGTGTACTCAAAAATGCTAAAGCTCATATAATAATCCTATAGGATAGATCAACAGATCAAAAGGGATACATCAATCTATGTATATACTCTTTTCATAAAGTGCAATATATATCAATATCAAGGTGTAACTTCCTTGACTTCAAATACACAGTGTATACCCATATACCAATAACAAACAAATGTAGTGTGTAAAAAAACCACCATAGAATACAATGTGAATACTTATCTCTCAGTATCCCTGACTGGATCATAAGAACAAAAGCACAGGAACCCTCATCTGGAATAACTAGCTATCCCAACGCGTGTCGCCCAACGGCTTCATCAGGGGATAGTAGTCAAACAAAATGATGTATAATTTAAATGTTCCAAGAGCCAATCACACAGGGTAAGGACATCATATGATCCATCTCCATGTTCCGATCACGTGATACACACCGCGCGAAACGGACATGTAAACAAACCAGAGATAGTCCACCTATATAGAAGAGACCATTACCCAACAAAAAATATATATTGATCTCATAACGCTGCATTCACAGTAAGCCTATTTCCAAAGTCAGTGAATATTCATGCCCAAAATGGACATAAGATTAACATCACATATCACTATATCTCAACAGTACGTCTGTTGAGATATAGGCATCTGTTCAGATGAGGTATCAAGAAAATAATAAACATTGAACATCTATTAACCCCTTAACGACCAGTGGTCGCGGGACATTTCCGTCCCATAATGACCGCATAGGGGCACTTTGACGCGCCGGTACACGTGGCCTGTCACGTGTATCGGCGCGTCACTATGGGGCTTGAAAGAGATCGCTCCGATCTTGGAGCGGTCTATTTCATGCCCTATTTTTACTTACAGCGCTCCCGGTAGAGCGATGTAAGTAAAAAGTACGTGACGTACCAGGACCGTCATCGGTCCTTGAGTAGTTCAAGGACCGTGACGGTCCTGGTACGTCAAGGGTCCCTAAGGGGTTAATGATCATAAATAACGAGATATTATTACCCCAGCTCTGTTCCCCGAGCTCGTCTATCAAAAAGTCACATAATACTAAACACCCAATCAGATCTCAAACCCTGTGACGTCTCACTACGCATGCGCAAACGTATTGTATATCCAAATTAAAATGTTTACAAGTATCAGCTTCACTTATTGCATCGGATACTCCCAGAAAACCTAACTTTACAATTATTTAGTCGCCATATTAATATAGCACAATGTATTATCAGAATAAATACATACTTATTCATTCAACAAACACAGTTTTATAGTTTTCTTATAACGTGTACGCGCATTTCATAACAGGGTAAGATCAAAAGACGACCTCATAGGAGAATGCACTGGAAAATCTTTTTACTCTGTATTAATTAATATACACAGAGCCTCACCCTGTTATTGATAATAAACGACGCACATATAGTCTTGTAAGGAAATCCCATATCACACCCATACATATAAATAAAGTTCTTATCTTTTAGATCCTAATCTTCAAATTCATTGGAATGAGAGTATAGTCCCAATATAGCGCTTCCCATTACGATCTCATCTTATAGTAAGAAACATGTACAGGTAAATAACAATACAATTCCAATTGAAGCTTCTCATCAGGGCTCAAAATTTCCACTCGCTACTAGCCAATGGCGAGTGAAAATGTAGCCCTGGTGAGTAGAAATTCAGCTCTGGTGGGTATGTTATGTATTGCAGTGGCGAGTAACTTTTCAGGTCTGGCTAGTAGCAAACAACTTAAAATTATAAGCCCTGTTCTCATTATATTCCCAGTTATAATAAGGGACACATGGATACATGAATGCAATCCTAATTTCTGCTTCTTATGCTATTCACATCCTGTATCCAGTGGGTTTCTAATTCCCATTCTAATTATTCGGGGCTAAGCCCCGAACCTAGGATTAGATGCTGAATTACAAATTGAATCAGCATATACCAGCTACCGTGAATGCAGCGTTAAAATTGAATAATTAATTTAAAAACGAAATCCTGGAACATTCATACTCTACATATTTCTGAAAAACAATGAAAGTAAAGCAGAACATATAAGATGTTGCACAGTCAAAACAAAGGACTATTACAACTTATAATAGATCTTAATGTTGAAACTGTATCGAATACATAAAAGATATTGACTCTTCACTTTGAAAACCTATCCTCGGCAAGAATGACATTGAATATAAACAGATACCAAGATACCATAACTCATATTGACTCAAAAAAAAAAAAAAAAAAAAAAAAAAAAATCAAAATAGTAATTTCTTCAAATGCATTCCCAAATTTCTTCCCAAATCTCTTCTTTTTCCGAATGATCTATGTCATATATAAACTGTTCCTGTATCCAGAAGGATCCATTTAATTACTTCCAAATATTATCCCCTCCAGGACACTTCTTATTAACTGCCGCACAAGGAATTGTGTATATGCTATACAATGTCCATGCCATAAATTTTATGTGGGTCAGACAACACAAATGCTTAAAATTCGGATACAGAAACATCTTTCTTTGATTAGTAATGCTAAGAATGATTTGCAGAAAGGTGTAGTTCTTACTAGAGTGGCATTGCAGTTTTTACAAGAGCATAATGGCTCTACAGAGGGTATTAAGGTAATGGGTTTGGAAAAAGTGACTTTGAATATACAAAAAGGAGATATCACTGGTAAATTGTTGAAGCGCGAACTATGGTGGATTTACATGTTACAGTCACAGTATCCACTGGGCATGAATGAAGAGATGATATTCAATTGCTATATTCATTGACTCACTATATTGATTAAGTAGTTATTTGGTAGCTGGTATTGATAATTAATTTTAATTTTTTTAATTTTTTTTTGTGATGTACTAATTATTGTTCCTTTTTCTCTCTTTTCAATTAGAATTTCTAATTCCCTGATCATATGAAATGCCAGCTGAATGATGACTATTGGTGGAAGTGTCCTGGAGGGGATAATATTTGGAAGTAATTAACCCTTTGAGTGCCAGAGGTGTACGCAACGCATTGCAAAGCAATGCGTTGCGTACCCCTCTGGCATTCAAAGGGTTAAATGGATCCCTCTGGATACAGGAAGAGTTTATATATGACATAGATCATTCGGAAAAAGAAGAGATTTGGGAAGAAATTTGGGAATGCATTTGAAGAAATGACTATTTTGATTTTTTTTTTTTTTTGAGTCAATATGAGTTATGGTATCTTGGTATCTGTTTATATTCAATGTCATTCTTGCCGAGGATAGGGTTTCAAAGTGAAGAGTCAATATCTTTTATGTATTCGATACAGTTTCAACATTAAGATCTGTTATAAGTTGTAATAGTCCTTTGTTTTGACTGTGCAACATCTTATATGTTCTGCTTTACTTTCATTGTTTTTCAGAAATATGTAGAGTATGAATGTTCCAGGATTTAGTTTTTAAATTAATTATTCAATTATAACGCTGCATTCACGGTAGCTGGTATATGCTGATTCAATTTGTAATTCAGCATCTAATCCTAGGTTCGGGGCTTAGCCCCGAATAATTAGAATGGGAATTAGAAACCCACTGGATACAGGATGTGAATAGCATAAGAAGCAGAAATTAGGATTGCATTCATGTATCCATGTGTCCCTTATTATAACTGGGAATATAATGAGAAGCTTCAATTGGTATTGTATTTTTATTTACCTGTACATGTTTCTTACTATAAGATGAGATCATAATGGGAAGCGCTATATTGGGACTATACTCTCATTCAAATGAATTTGAAGATTAGGATCTAAAAGATAAGAACTTTATTTATATGTATGGGTGTGATATGGGATTTCCTTACAAGACTATATGTGCGTCGTTTATTATCAATAACACGGTGAGGCTCTGTGTATATTAATTAATACAGAGTAAAAAGATTTTCCAGTGCATTCTCCTATGAGGTCGTCTTTTGATCTTACCCTGTTATGAAATGCGCGTACACGTTATAAGAAAACTATAAAACTGTGTTTGTTGAATGAATAAGTATGTATTTATTCTGATAATACATTGTGCTATATTAATATGGCGACTAAATAATTGTAAAGTTAGGTTTTCTGGGAGTATCCAACGCAATAAGTGAAGCTGATACTTGTAAACATTTTAATTTGGATATACAATACGTTTGCGCATGCGTAGTGAGACGTCACAGGGTTTGAGATCTGATTGGGTGTTTAGTATTATGTGACTTTTTGATAGACGAGCTCGGGGAACATAGCTGGGGTAATAATATCTCCGTTAATTATGATCATTAATAGATGGTCAATGTTTATTATTTTCTTGATACCTCATCTGAACAGATGCCTATATCTCAACAGACGTACTGTTGAGATATAGTGATATGTGATGTTAATCTTATGTCCATTTTGGGCATGAATATTCACTGACTTTGGAAATAGGCTTACTGTGAATGTAGCGTTATGAGATCAATATATATTTTTTGTTGGGTAATGGTCTCTTCTATATAGGTGGACTGTCTCTGGTTTGTTTACATGTCCGTTTCGCGCGGTGTGTATCACGTGATCGGAACATGGAGATGGATCATATGATGTCCTTACCCTGTGTGATTGGCTCTTGGAACATTTAAATTATACATTATTTTGTTTGACTACTATCCCCTGATGAAGCCGTTGGGCGACACGCGTTGGGATAGCTAGTTATTCCAGATGAGGGTTCCTGTGCTTTTGTTCTTATGATCCAGTCAGGGATACTGAGAGATAAGTATTCACATTGTATTCTATGGTGTTTTTTTTACACACTACATTTGTTTGTTATTGGTATATGGGTATACACTGTGTATTATTATTATTATTATTATTATTCTTTATTTATATAGCGCCAACTAATTCCGCAGCGCTGTACAATTGGGAATAGATATACAGAGGTATTAAATAGTACAATCAGATGTGGAGAACAGAAGGATCAGAGGGTATTTGAAGTCAAGGAAGTTACACCTTGATACTGATATATATTGCACTTTATGAAAAGAGTATATACATAGATTGATGTATCCCTTTTGATCTGTTGATCTATCCTATAGGATTATTATATGAGCTTTAGCATTTTTGAGTACACTATTGTTATTGTACTGAGGAACTCTATCTGGATAATTATATATGTTTTAAATGTTTTTAATTGTACTTTGTGTATTTCTGTGTGTCCAATAAACATTTATATTTTTTGATATATTGTTTGGTCACTTGTGTGTGAGTGCCTCTTTATTAGAGTTGCTGTTGGTGGTTGCTTGGGGAAGGAGGGCATTCCTTTTGTGGTCTCTTTTCCCTCGCTTCCACGAGTGTAGTTTTTTATATATTGTTTAACTCTTGAGTGCACCTGATCATTAAGGTATATATATAATTACAGGTGACCCTATATGTCCCAGTGCCTATCCACTTCAAGGGTATTGTTGAATGCTATAGACGTCTCCAACAAATTGCAAATCAATTTATTGGTGACCTCAACAGAATTCAAGGGAGTTAAAAAACAAATTAAATCAATGGTCATTTTTTATGTCTTCCCTATGGTGCAGTTGGTTTACTCCATAATTACTCCAGTTCTTCTATCCCTTATGACCTAACCCTTATAATGCCTAAGACAGCTGAAGATAATATAAGGTCAAAGGTCAGAGGGACAGTAATTTCACCTTTTGAAAATAAAATAGCAAGGCTTAAGGGTGTTTACTACCTGATGTGTGGCTACTTTCCCTGTTGATTGGTATTTCTAAGGTCAATTTCTCATGAGTCCCCTGACAGCTGGACTGGCCCACCGAGATTCTGGGACAGAGACCAGATCATCAGTGCTGTATCTACTCAAGATTTTAACATGCTCCGAAACATTAAGAACATGTTATAACTTCACTCAAACAACAGTCTCAGTCTAACACAATATTGATAGCACAGTGTTTGCTCCTGACATTTGGGGAGGGTTTGCCTGAGCGGCAAAAACTGGGTTCCCCAGAGTACTTGTTCAGCCTTTTAGACTCTAGTAGGTCCAGATTTCTAGAGCTCCAAATGTTGAGGGTCATCTCTGCTGTCCTGGCCACACCTATATTTGGAATTGTGGGTGTGGCCAGTGCAATCCCAGTGTCCTTGCATCAGTTTTATACCCATTTACAGGTTATCATTTAACTCCGTGGATAGTAGAGAGATCTCCAGTTCATTGCTCCTGCATCCATGACTGCTTCTTTCTCCCTCCATCTCTATCTTCTTTCCTCCCTACCTCCAGCTTCTTCTTCCCTCACACCAATCCAATATCCCTGTCAGCAGCTTCTTACTCCCTATCTCCTCATGCCTCCCTACAGATGGATAATTTAATATAGGGCTCTGTGTTGTACTGAAGAATGATCAGTTCATTACAGGGCTATGGGATACTGCTGTGTGATGGTATTTATTATTTTTTATCACACACTCAGAATTCCTCTCTCTAGGAGATACAGTGATATTCATGCTGCAAGTCTATAAAATAATACAAAACAAACAGAAAGAAATATGTGAGAATAGATGCTGATATCACTTTATTATTAGTCTTGATAGGTGTAGTGATTTCCCCTTTCTCACATAGAGACCAATTCAGTACATCTAGTTATCGGCCAATGTTAACCCTTAAGACATAACTTTTTTTGGTGCTGTTAAAATTATCCAAATGAACCCTTTTATCAATTAGGAATGGTACTTAACCACTTATGGACCGGGAAAATCTGAGGTCGTTTTCCCTTAAGGACCGGAGCAATTCTGACCTTTTTGACTATGTCTTTGTTCAACAGTCTTTTCCCTCTAAGTCTTTTATTCCACCCCCATAAATTATATACTGTTTTTTAAGCACAAATAGGGCTTTCTTTTGATACCCTACTTATATGGATAACTCACCATTTACTTTATTAAAATTAAAAAAGGTAAAAAAAACTGTAAAAAAACCCACCATTTTTGTTTTTTCTCTTGGGATCAATTGGGCGCAAAGGGTTAAATTTTTATGGAGACTGCATGAAAGGTATGACTGGTCAGTCATACCTACAAAATGCGCAGTTTAAAGTGCTCACTGTCCCCCATGGATGAAAATCCCCATGTACCTTTTTTCCTACCCTATTTTGTCACTTTTTTTATCCCTGGCATTTGGCGGTGAGTATAAGTATATTACATGGCTCCACAACAATCACACTTCCAATATTGTTTAATGAGATTTTTTTTTTAATAAAATGTTGCCTCTATCACTCAGAATGCCGGTACATGTGATCGCTGCTACGGCGATCACATGACCTGGCACAAGCATGAAGGGCTGAGACTGAACGCCCCAGTCTCGGAGTGTTCAGTCTCAGCCTGGAATTAATGATAGCAGCGTGCACGGAGGCACACTGCTATCATTTAAGCCATGACGGTCCAGGACCGTCATGGGTCCTTAAGGGGTTAAAAGATCCCAGAGTAGCACTAGTTGCTATATATCTGGGAACATTAAAACCACAACCTTCCTCTCAATCAGTATCCTATGCCATTACCTTTACTGCAACCCAGCTAAATCAATCTGATCCTATATCTTGGATATGTGGTAAACCAAAATGACACAATAATAGATCACTCACAGATATCTCAGAATCTAGTGGAGAAGTGTTTGACAATTCACATGCAGTTGATGAAAATCCTCCTCCAGAGACCCGTGATCAATTGTTTATTTTGAGTTTATTCTCAGGTGGTGCAAAAGGAATATGGCTTATTGACAGCGTTGCTACTTAAGCACAAAATGCTCCTTGAGAAGTAATGTTACATAGTGTTATGATTCTCATACTAATTGTTAATAGTGTATCTCTGGAGATGATATTAGATAGCAAAAAAGGCACCAGTTCTTAAAAAATACATTATTGAATTGGAAACTTGCAAAAAAACTGATTAAGGGATTGGAGGATCTGAGTTATGAAGATATACTAACCAAACTGGGTATATTGAGCAAAAAATTAACCCATTAAGACTAAAGGAAAGGCACTTTAGACTAAAACAATGGTAGGGTTTGTTTACAGTAAGGGCAGTAAAGTTATGGATTTTTTTTTTGCCTCAGGATGCTGTGTTTGCTGAACTGTTCAGCTGCTTCATTCACCATAACCTTTTCCAGTCTCTTTGGACTTTGTACTCTGTAAGTCATGTGCATGATGGAGGCAACTCTGTGAATCTCTCTGTTTGCCCACAGTTTGCCATAGTTGATTACTTTGTATATGCAGAAGAAAAGAATGTGTTGAAGGTGTCATCCCTAGCCTTATCCTCACTAATAAATTCACCTGTCTCAGATTTTAGAGGACCAATATCAATCAGCCTTAATCTTTTTGCCATTTCTATACCTGTAAAATTATTTAGTATATATCTTACTCTCTTTTGCAATACTTTTCTCATTTTAAATTTTAGCTATCCTAATTGTTTGTTTGAAGATTCTATCTGACCCTTCTGTCTTAAACAGCTTAAAAGCCTGCTACTTATTTCCAATTTTCCTGCAAACCTTTATTAAGCCATATTGGTCTTAATTTGCTTTTCTTGTATTTATTCCTCAATGGTATATATTGACACATAATAGTCTAAGAGCATTTTATATGAATTACATTTTTCTTGTGCATTTTTATCTTTGAAGATTACATCCCATTGAATGTCTTTTAATACTGCTTCTAGCATTGTAATATTCGCCTTTGTAAAGTTGATTGTTTTGGTTAAACCCTTCCTAATCGGTTTTGCATAACAAATTTCAAAGGATTCCATATTGTGGTCACTGCTGCCTAAATGTTCCATTAACTGTACATTGTCCACCATCTCAGAATTGGTTGAAACCATCATGTCCTGCAATGCCACTTTTCTAAAACAAGGATACTGTTACTGCTGGGAGATTTTATTGAATATTACAGGTCAAACAAATGTATTTATTTATTTATTTATTTACATTAACTCTTTGGGTGCATTGTAAAGCAATGCATTGGATATCCTGCTTGTGCACAGCAAAAACATTTGTTTGATCCAAATGATTTGATAACATTTTCTTACCTCATTCGGATGAAACGAATGTTGAACTCCCCACTCTGTTATTCAGAATTTTGGTGAATATTTTTGTTAATAAAACAAATTCATTAATTGAAACTCTTAAGTCCCCTCACCCCCCGTAATAATGTTTACTTTTATGTCGGAGGTCCAGCATATCTGTGATCCCTCCAGCTAGATGCTGATTGGCTGGGAGGTGAGGATATTACAGGGCACAGAAGTGCTCTATGTAACCCCACAGTCCCAGCCAATGGGAGTGTGGGAACGTATTTGATCAGGGGTGGCCATATAAAGCCATGTCTTGTTCATATTTCCCTCATTCTGGCTCAGGCAAAGGCCTAAGCAGGATGGGGAGGGGGGATCTTTATTATAGGTGATGGGGGGGGGAAGTTGTAGTAGGCTAGTATGGTTTCTTTTTTAATTATTATACTTTTTTTAGGTACGGATGCTGAAGAACCAGTGTGAAGAGGACATCTCCAAACCTACAACATAAAGTTAAGTATTGTACTTGGTGTGAATGTGTGTAAGTGTGCGAGTATGCATGTGAATGAATGAATGTACGAAGAATTCTTGTGTGTGTCATCTGCGTTTCTGATATTGTGTGTCCCATATAATTCAGCTCTTAATTAAATTAGAATGACATGAAACCGTTAAATTTTGCATTCGTCCAAAACAAATGCACACTGCTATTGGATACCACTCTGGCACCCAAAGAGTTAAACTACATTTTTCTATTGTGGTCAACAGGAACATCCCAAAACACTCGTAGACTGCCGTATTTACCTCTCATTGGAGCAAGTGGTATTTAGGGCAGAATTTGCAGAATGTTTAGTAAATTAGTATTAGACAAGTAAGTGTCTATATAACTGATTGCCGGTCCTGTTTTTGTATGGAATCCTATTCCTACTTCCTCACCACTGACACGTCAGAGGTGTTAGTAATCCTTCCCTGTAAATATCAGCTGTACCACGGGAACAAAGGAAAAGTCTACATTCAAATAAGACTTTTAACATCTTGAATACATGAGAGGTCTCCAACACATTGCTTTTATGTTTTAATTCCGGGATACTTAATTTGCACCCTATGGAGCAGTTGATTTGTTTCAGAATTGCTACTGCATTGCTTCTGAACAGTGCCAATGTCTCTTAACCCTTTGAGTGCCAGGCCAAGATGCCCTCTGTGTGGGACTACAGACCAGACATAGGGGTTTTACAATGGTTATATAGTAACAACCAACAATCAGTGTAAAAACATTGTCTTTTATTTAGAACAGTTAAAAATATATTGTACTTCTGAGACTATCGTTGTTATGACTCACAGTACGCAGAGGCTCCAAAGGCAACCCTCCACTTCAAATCAACATGTTTTGCATCTACAATGCTTAGATTAAGAGTTGTAGATGTGAAACGTGTTGATTTGGAGTGGATGATTGCCTTTGACATCTCTGGGTATCATGTGTCAACAATTGTCTCAGACGTACATATATTTTTATCTGTTCTTAATAAAATATAATGTTTTTACTTTGACTGTTGATTATTACTATATAACTGATGGTGCAGCCCCTATGTTTGGTCCAGATTTCCAAAAAGGCAGTGTAGGCAACTGCCTAAAGCTCCCAATTATAAGAGACACTTCAGCTGTTCTGGCCACACTCACTTGTGAATTGAGGGTGTGGCCAGAGCAATCTCAATGTCCCTGTATCAGTTTTGTACCCCTTTACAGCCTATTATTTAACCCACTGGATGCTAAAGATATCTCCAATGCAATTACAGATTCATGTGTTGGAAGATTTCTCTCACAACCAAGGGGTTAAAGCTTTTTTCATTCTTGCTGTCATAGGCCAAGGGTAATTTCAGTGCCAGGAAAGAGTGGATGGGACTGAGGGCAGGGTCATCTAAGGATTAGGATGTGGTCATGGGCAGAGCTAAGGGTGCCTAGAGTGCAGTGTCTTGGGGGTGCCTGAGATATCGATCTGGCCCTGTGGACAGTAACCCAATGACAGGTTTGCTCCCATGCAAGTAGACACTTTAAAAGTGTCTACTTGCATGGGAGCAAACCTGTCATTGGGTTACTGTCCACAGGGCCAGATCGATGTGTGTGAGCCCTGGTGGATCAGCGGAGGAGCTGGACAGGTATCTAGAAAGAGACCCATGGTACTCACACTCTAGCTCCACATGAGTGACCGAACTGAGAAACTCTTCAGTCTTGAAGTTCAGTGTTGTGCTGCATTCTTAACCCCCATAGGTACTAGTGTAGGGCTGAGAGCCATGAAGTTCTAATTGCGTTCCAGCCTGGTGCCAGGAACCATTTATGGGCTGCACAGTGCAGTCCCAGGCTTCTTACTAAGTCTTCTCCCATAAAAGTAGACTAGGTAAAACCTGATAATTTCCCTCTAACTAAATTTCCATCCTGCACACTTCAATGTGTTGTGATGTTAACAAGCAGCATGGAGCCTTCTCACCTATTACTACTTGTGTATGGTCTCCCACAAAGTTGAATTGTTTATGAAAAGTTCAGATATTCCCTAGATACTAGTAAGTATCTGTTGTACCATAGAGATGTGTCACTTACTGAAGAATGACCTTTTACTAGGATATTATGTGATGTCTCTGGGTTCACAGCTAGAGCTCAATTGCTGACCTTTCGATACATGCCAAGTCTCTTCTTGTAACAACAGTGATATGTAGTCAATATAACTTTTCTTCCTTTTCATGAGAGTAAAATCAAGCAACAAGGCTTCTTTTTGTCACAGATGATCAGATGATTCACTTGCTCTTATACTAGTCATTGGACATAGACGACAATTGCAAGGCTAGGAAGGACAAGAACAAAGCATGTTGTTTTACAATAGAAGTTTGCACTGGCAGACTTTTCTTTTTCTTGGCTGCTAAAAAATATCACCAACACATTGCTTAACATTGTGTTGGCGAAGTTTTGAACATCCAAGGGGTTAAAATATGATAGAAAAAAATCTAATTTTAGTGCATATAAAAAATCAAAACAGGATAAACCTTTTGAGTGCCAGAGGCGTGTCCAACGCATTGGATACATCAAGCAATATATATTTTTGTTTAGGATAGTGCATTACTATGCTTTTAAGAACTATGGCATTGCATTTGCTGTTTTTTTTAACCCTCTGAATGCCAGAGGGGTATGCACTGAAAAGCAATGCATTGCGTACCCCTCTGGCACTCAAAAGGTTAAGCAGGCTGGGATAAGATATTGCCTTTGAATCCCCCACTTCCATGTTCATTTGCTTTATTCTTTACTAGTTGAACAGCCCGTTACACGGGCCACAGTGCCTCTGGCAGCCGGTCGCGGGGCAGTCACGCGAAGTGGAGACTGCCCGCTCCGTGGCTGATACAGAGCTGGACGCTCCTTCGGAGCGCCCAGCTCTGTATCAGCCGCGCCGCGGGCAGTCTCTACTGCGCATGACTGCCGCACGTGCAGCAGTGTCTACTGCGCATGTCGGGCGTTACACACAATTTAGCGAATTATTATATAGGATTGGGTAAGACATGCTTGGAAGCGATGTATGCAAGAAAAATGTATTCTTCAACCTTTTGAAATATAATAGATGTATTATAGTGACCTTTAAATAGATTCCAATACATGTCAATTCCCATAGATTTAAATGCGGTGTTTAACTTATTTGATGCAAACAAAACTAAAAGAAAAGAAGGGCGCTCCTAGTGCAATATGCTGCCAATAAAGGACCTCCACCGATGCACCACTGTACTCACAATGTCCAAGACCACTAATAGTGAGCAGCATATGCAAATGAGGGAATCCGACTGACCCCACTCAGTCACTCCAAAAGATGTATGCCGCGTCTTCAAAAAGGGACTGCCGCACTATTCACTGTGGACCTTAAAACAAAAGAGATACACGAACAGGAAGAGCGCAAACCACCACGAGTATATCCTTGGACTATCAGATATCAAAATCAAACCAATAACGTACAAATACTCACACTTCCTAGGTCGAGTAGCTGGTAAACAGTATAACCAGCTAAAACAAACGGGGAAACATGAACTGCCCCGTTACAGCTGCTCTCACCAATAGAAAAACTGGATCCTTATAACTTCATAAAAAATATTTATTAAAAATACATAAGTATTGCCACAGAGTGAAAAAACATCAATACGTACAACAAATATACAAGCCTGAGACGCGTTTCGGGGTATAACCCCTTTTTCAAATCTCATAGGCATACATTTTAAAAAATTAGAATGATTCTAATCCATTCCATGCTAGAGTGGTCTCCAAGTCATTGCAAACCAATGCATTGAAGACATCTGTTTCATTTAACCATTTGAATATGCATTGCAAACCCCTCTGGCACTCGAGTTAAAAGCCAATTTAAATCAATGGGAATTTGCATTTGTCCCTAAGTTTGCAGTTAGTTTACTAAATCCAAGCAGAACTGACTAATTGCCATTAGTATTTTCTGTCCAAATTAAGATGTGAGCATTTATTATTCTACTAGTTGAACAGCCCGTTACATGGGCCACAGTGCCTCTGGCAGCCGGTCGCGGGGCAGTCACGTGCAGTAGAGACTGGCCGCGCCACTGCTGATACAGAGCTGCACGCTCCTTCGGAGCGCCCAGCTCTGTATCAGCCGCGGTGCGGCCAGTCTGTACTGCGCATGACTGCCGCACGCGCAGCAGTGTCTACTGCGCATGTTGGGCGTTACACACAACTTAGCGAATTATTATATAGGATTATTATTATTATATTATTATTATTAGGAAGTGTTACTGCTCCTTTAAGAGACTAGAGAAATACATATTACAAATGCTTGTGGAAAAATATTGTAAAAAAGGGAAATATCCCCTGGATAATCAATCACTTCAGGTCTGTTTCTATGGTAGGTGCTCAGTTATAAAATGCTTTTGTGGTTCAAGGGCCAGAAAACCAACCCCATTTGGTTAAAGGGATAGTAATAGCTGAAAAAAATGCAGCTCTGATTGATCCACATATAATGTGGGTCATGTAGTGCTGTATTTCAATATTTTACCTTTTGTAGTCCAAGAGTAATTCAGTTCTAAAGTATCCCCCTCCCGTTCCTTTTACCACCTGTAATTCGCCTCCCCTCAGATGTGAAATCCAGTCCTGGGACCAGACAGTGCATAGCAAGGGACAATCTTCATCTATTGAGCATAAGGAAAACCTTGCCATCTTGACGAAGGAGGGCAGGATTTTCCTTATTCTCAATGAAGATTGTCCCTCACCGCACTCCTTCTGCCCGGCTCAGAGAGGTTCCATGTAGGTTAAAGGAGAGGGAGGGAGAGACTTTAGAATTGAATTACTGTTGAACTACAAAAGGTAAAATATTGAAATACGGTGCTACATGACCAACCTTATATGAGGATCAATCAGAGCTGCTATTACTATCCCTTTAATTGGGCTTAGTGATAGATCTGAACACTGAGATTTTAAAGTATCTGAGTTCAGATTCAGTGGCTCTGTGTGCTGCTCCTTAAGTATCAACTGAGAATTGATTCTTGATAGTTGCTGCCTTCAATCACTTTCTCCCTTCCAACCGCTATCAATTTTCTGACATCCAAAATGGCTGAAAACAGCCATTTTGGGGCTGCATAGTGCAGCCTCTGGATTTTATATTTACTAAGCCTGTTCCTAAAGGAGTTCTATTATTTGGGCAATGATCTGGTATCCAGGGACCCTTAAATATCTTGGCATTAACATAGATACACAACATAGATACACAAACATGCAGTTGCCAAGACAGGGACGTAACTACAGGGGGTTCAGAAAGTGCAGCTGTGCCAGGACCAGAACCCCAGGGGACCCCATATGTCCAACGGGGTCTAGCTATGCGTCTGTAAAAATATTTTTAGGGGCACACCAGAAGCCTTCCAATGACTAGTGAGGCCATTTTACCTAGTTAAAACTATATACACAAAATACCACATACACATAATGTTACTTATATACACACATGCAGGGATACAGTTGGTTGCATAACACCCCAGAGAGAGAAAAGCCTAGAGTGGGGGTTTCCACGTTGTTTCCGCTATGGGCCACGTGATCAGAAATCCATATGTAAGAGAGCAGTATTCTAATGACCCCTTCAGCAGAAACGAGTGAGATCCATCCAGTGGGTGGAATGATTGCATTAGCTGCAACGCTATCAAGACTTATTTAGGTCCTGAGAGGCAACACAGAGGCAGCAGGCAGCAAATGCAAGCGTGCCACCCACGGGATGTATCTCACCCATTTCTGCTGAGTGGAGGATGGAGGTCGGTAAAGGTAGGCTCAAATACTGTTGTTCTTAGCTCATCCGCATCTTTGTATCTTTGATCTGTAAAGTAAGAATGCTTTCAAAAATAGACGTTAATAGTTTATTTTTATCAATTAACAAAATGCATAGAAAGTGAACAGAAGAAAACTCTAAATCAAATCTATATTTCGTGTGACCACACATTGCCTTCAAAACAGCATCAATTCGTCTAGGTACCCTTGGGATTTTTTTAGGTATATAGTCAGTGGTATGATGAAAGAATTATACCAAACAAGTGCTAATGATCATCAATTTAATATGTAGGTTGAAACACATTCATTAACTGAAACAGCTGTGTAGGAGGAATAAAACTGGGTGAGGAATAGCCAAACCCAGCTAACAAGGTGAGGTTGCTGAAGACAGTTTAATGTCAAAAGGCATACACCATGGCAAGACTGAGCACAGCAACAAGACACAAGGTAGTTATACCACATCAGCAAGGTATCTCCTAGGCAGAAATTTCAAGGCAGGCAGTGATTTCCAGAAGTACTGTCCAAGCTCGTTTGAAGAAGCACAAAGAAACAGGCAACATTGAGGACCATAGACGGTAGCTTACTTCCCTTTGCAATCGGAATATGTCCAGTAGTGCCATCAGCTCAGAATTGGCAGAAAACAGTGGGACCCTGGTATACCAATCTACTTTCCGGAGAAGTCTGGTCAGAAGTGATCTTCATGGAAGACTTGGGGCCAAAAATCCATACCTCCGACATGGAAACAAGGCCAAGCAACTCAACTATGCACGAAAACACAGGACCTGGGGTGAAGCAAAATGGCAGCAGGTGTTCTGGACTGATGAGTCAAAATTTGAAATATTGGCTGTAGCAGAAGACAGTTTGTTCATCAAATGGCTGGAGAGAGGTAGAATAATGAGTGTCTGCAGGCAACAGTGAAGCATGGTGGAGGTTCCTTGCAGGTTTGGGGCTGCATTTGTGCAAATGGAGTTGGGAATTTGGTCAGAATGAATGGTCTCCTCAATGTTGAGAAGTACAGACAGATAATTATCCATCATGCAGTACACTCAGGGCGGCATTTGATTGGCCACAAATTTATTCTGCAGCATGACAATAACCCCAAACATACAGCCAAAGTCATTAAGAACTATCTTCAGTGTAAACATAAACAAGGAGTCCTGGAAGTGATATGGCACCCACAGAGCCCTGATCTCAACATCATCGAGTCTGTCTGGGATTACATGAAGAGAGAGAAGCAACTGAGGCTGCCTAAATATACAGAAGAACTGTGTTTATTTCTCCAAGGTGTTTGGAACAACCTAAGTTCCGAGTTCCTTAAAAAACTGCCCCATGGGACTTGTTGATTAATATTTTATTGGTTAATAGGGAATAAATATGACCCATATTTATTGCCTATTAACCAATAATAAATTCATCAACAAGTCCCACTGGTACTGCCCCATTCTTTGTGACTTTGTACATCTAACTTTAGGGATTGTGATTATTGTTTATACAGAGTGAGTGCTTTCACCTTCTGATATATATATATATATATATATATATATATATATATATATATATATATATACAGGGCTTAATATTTGAAATCCTTTGCTACTAGCTAGACCTGAAAAGTTACTCGCCACTGCAAGCCATAACATACTCACCAGGGCTAAATTTTCACTCACCATTGGCTAGTGGCGAGTGGAAATTTTGAGCCCTGTATATATATATATATATATATATATATATATATATATATATATATATATATATATATATATATATACGCTAGTGAATTGAGCATGCTACTGATCTCAGCCCCCCCCCCCAGTACCGGGGCAGGGCAGCGAACCAGAATCAGTTCACATTTTATATATATATATATATATATATATATATATATATAGTAACAAAGCTATTTGATTATTTTTATAACACTAAAAGGTTTTCAATGAGGTCTCACCTACAATGTATCCTTTTACAGTAAAGGTCAGTCAAAATTAAACAAAAAGCGACTAAATCGGAACACTGCCTTCTAACTCCTTTGATAAACAGACTGGTGTCTAACTATCTGCTGTTTAAATAAAAGGCTTTTTTACCATTGTTACTCTGCACACTTGACACCTCAATGTATACAATGTCTGAAATAACAGTCATGCTCTATGTAAAATGTCATTTGCTAATAGGATATGAACTTGCATCACAATTTAAAATATCACACACTGCAAGCTTTCCTAGTGATCTTGCAGGGCTGTGAACTGTCATATTTCCATTCCCTTTTTCCACAAATGTAAATCAGAGAAAGAACGTTTGTGTGAGTTGACCACACACCAGATTTGCAAAAGCAAATGTTAACAAAAAATAGACTTAATCCATCAGTTCCCTCAGTTCCAGTGTGTACACAAAAGGCAGTGGGATGAATCAATGTACAGATATAACAGAGCAGCTCCACTGGTCTTAGGGTCGTATTTTCAAAGGGGTAACGACAAAAAATTGTCGTATGAAAGACAAAAATAAGTAATTGTATGCATGAACTACATATTTTCTATAGAGTATACGACAAAAAACTAGTAATGTCTGTTGTGTATAGCACAACTGCAGAATTGATGAGCAAAGGGGCGGGAAAAGGGCGTGGCTAAACTATTCCCCAGTGTTGTATGGAGGAAAAGAAAATTTGTCATAACTAACGACAAAAAAATGTCTTTCAAAAAAATTTGTACGTTAAGAAAAAAGTGGAGGGAATGTGTTCTGAATGTGAGAATTTTTGTCTTTAGTTAAGACATTTTTGTCGTTAGTTATGACATTTTTAAAGACATTTTTGTCATTGGTTAAGACATTTTTGTCGTTAGTTAAGAAATTTTTAAAGACATTTTTGTCATTAGTTAAGACATTTTTTTGTCGTTACATACGACAATTTCAGTCAGGACAAATGACATATTTCCAATCACAACTGACACTCTCTGAAAATATTAATGATCCCAACGACACTGTATTTTGAAAAGTCGTTACAAACGACAAAAGCTATTTCGCTGCTTCTTTTAACATATGGCCCTTAGCCTCTACTTTAAGCAGCTGCACACTAGGGTATACACTAGAGCTTATGATCTATTTAGTGCATACTGGTGGACACACTGTAATTATAATTTTAATGCCAGCAAGTCCCATATGCCTGCCCATACAAAGAGTTGGAAAATGTCAGTTAGTCACAAAATTTCCTCTGCATCTTATTTAATACATTACTTTAGACAAGGAGTAGAGGAAAGGAATGTGTCAACATGCCCACCGGCTGCTCCCTAGCCCCAGTGGCATAAGCAGCCTAGTCACTTGATGTTAAGCAGTTGTAGGGCTAAAGAATCAACTCTAGCATCTGTTTTTGTGCTGAATCGTATTTGTATCCTCACAGCATTGAGGCTGATGTACCAAGAGAAAGTGATCAGTTCTGAGACAAACTGACTGCACCATATTGGGCAAAGAATAATATACCATCATTGATAGGAATAATAACACTTAAATGGATAGTAATGCTTCACAAAAACAGCAGCTCCAATAAATCTTCATAGTATTTGAGCCACAGTGAGCATTATTTCAATACTGTCAGAGTTTTAGTTCGAGTAATTGAATTATACTGCTTTCCCCTCCCGCCCCTTTTATGCAGTGTAAGCCGCCTCCCCTCAGATGTAGAATCTGGTCTTGAGACCAGACAGCTTGCAGCAATGGACAGTCTTCTTACTGTGAGCATAAGGAAAACCCTGCCCCCCTTGAAAGTTTTTTTCAGGTTTTCCCCTTATGCTAATTGAAGATTGTCCCTCTCTGTGATCTATCTGGACAGTCTTGTTGCAGTGAGGTGAGCAGTGTTACATCAGTAAAAGGGGCGGGAGGGGGATACTTTATCATTCAATTACTCTTGAACTACAGCTCTACCAGTACTGAAATAACACACTCCATGACCCAAATACTATGAAGATTGATTGGAGTTGCTTTTATTGTGAAACATTACTATCCCTTTAAGATCTAAAAATATATATTGTAGGGTTTATTCTCCTGAATAAAACAAGGGTACTCCCCTTTGACACTCAAAGGGTTAAACATAAACTTCCACAGGATGTTGTAGCAACAGCGCCACCATAACATTTCAGGCCATTGAGATACAGCACCTAAAAAAATTCAAGTTAGAACTGCAATAACTGTTGAATAAAACACATCTCAGCAGTGAGAGAACCACTGATTTACTCAGGAGGAGAAACCCTACAGTATATACTATTTTTACATATTAAGTGTTACTATCCCTTTAAATGTTACCCTCTTGAATTCTAAAGTGGTCTCCAAAGCATTGTAAAGTATCTAAGGGTTTAAAAGTCCCATTAAAATGAATTGAATATTCAAAAATTTTAATTTATCTCCTGTGGTACTTCTGGTTTGCACCATAATCATTTTAAAGTAAAGTGCCTTTAACCCCTTAAGGACCGGCGCGCACAAGCGCGGCCGACACTTGAGGACCATGGGGCTTTTTTTTTTTTTTTAAACTTCCGGTTCAGGGCTTCCGGAGCGGCATACAGCCACACCAGGAGCCCTGAACTCCATGACCGTCACTGCTCCTTAAGTGCCGGACCGCCATGACAGTCCTGGCACGTCAATGGTCCTTAAGGGGTTAAAAAACTCACATTAGATTAAATGGTGTTTTATCCAATTGACCTCTTTAGAAATTGATGGGCTTAGTTGACTAATTTTAACTTGGATAGATTCAAATAACCAAAACTATATGGTCATAATCCACTGCTGTAAGCCCTGATAAAGTTTTCATGATGGTCTCAAAATTTGTAATGGTAAATTATTAATTTTCTCAAATTTCACATTCTCTTAATATTTGAGCTCAAACCTCCCTCCTTAACCCCTCAGAGACTAGAGACGTCTCCAACTCCTATCACAGTACACTGGAAACATAATTAGAATCTAAGTGGTCAAACAGTTTCTCCAACAAGGTGCAACCAACTTCCCACATCATGACACTAGATAACTTCAAGCTGGTGTGAAAACATAAGAGGGCTCCTCCGGTGATTCGTGGGTTAGCGCTGACTCCTGAGAAGTATATAGATTGTTGTTTTGAGAGTGGTTGGACTCTGTGGGGAGCGATAGTGGTAGGGTGACCACACATCCCGGAATGCCCGGGACTGTCCCTTATTGGGGGTCTGTGTCCCACGTCCCGGGTTACCCCCCCACCGGGACAACAAAGAGTCCCGGAATGGAGCAACATGCACCAGTCCAGCCAGCCAATGAATTGTATTTTCAATATGGTCCTCATTGGCTGGCTGAGCCAGCCAATGAAGACCATATAGCAAATGCATTTCATTGGCTGGCTGGACTGGTGCATGCAAGACAGCAGGGATGGAGCAGGCATGCTGGTGCTGCAAATGAGACCTGTGGCTGAGGCTCCCACCGGCGCTGACCATCTTTCTGAGGCTGACACAGAGTAAGAGTTCCCAGTGGGAACTCGTACTCTGTGTCAGCCTCAGAAAGATGGCCAGCGCTGGCGAGAGCCTCAGCCGCGGGACTAGGGTTACCACATGTCCCGGAATGGCAGAACAGAAATGCAGTCACCCTAGATAGCGTCAGAACCTACTGTGTGGTAGCCAGACATCTCACTCTAAGCACTGCCTTTAAAAAGCGCTTCAGATTGGTAGTGCCTTCCGTATTCATTGATATTGTGTTGTATGATAGGCAGTTTCTTCTGTCCTATAGTTAATATGGCCTTGCATGGCAGTATACAGGCCTTCTGACAATCACACACACATCTATGAATGTTACCACATGATCCTTTATATAACAGTAACATGTTTTTCAGTTTAATGCTGTATTGAACAAATCCCTCTTCGGGAAACAGAACTCTGCTGACTACATCAATTACCTATTTACAGTATAAAATTTACCAGTAAAGTATAGATTTAATTATAGCATAAAGACAAGACTTATTATATTGTAAATGTAATATAACAGAAACAGTTACATTGGCTTACATAGAAAAAAAGCAAGGGTTATGGAAGGACACACACACACAAATATGTATGGGCCATATGCACTATAAAAGGGGGAGCAATTCTAGGACAAATGAAGGGTACCATAGGGAACAAATAAAAATATGTATTGCTTTGCAATGCTGTAGAGATCACGCTAGCACTCAGGGGGTTAACCTTTACAGTGCCAGAGGGGTGCATAATGCATGGCTTTGTTATATGTGGCCGACCCCTCTGGCATTCAAAAGATTAAAATCCTGGTATAAATCAATCACAATTTTTATTTGTTATCATGGTTGCAGTTGATTTTTTGCAGTTCTTTACAATATCTTTCTGGAACTTGAGGGGTAAAAGTCACATTTATATACACAATACCATAATATCTTTTTTTTTTTTTTTTTTTTGTTAAAGTATTTTACCAGGAGGAATACATTGAGATTATCTCTCGTTTTCAAGTATGTCCTGGACTCATTTCTATCTACCTCAGAAGAATGAAAGGCTGAGCTGACCTTGCCGGGACTAGAACCTGTGACCTTGCGGCTTGAACAGATTCTACAGCTGCTGCATTAACATTTTGAGTGCCAGAATGGTATACAATGCATTGCATAGAACTCTGGCATTCAAAGGGTTAACCAACTGAGCCATCTCACCGGCTTACAATGCTTGCTTGCGTGCTTACCATAAACTATTTTTTCCCCTTATTCAGCTCAGCTGATGGGGGGGGGGGTAGTTCATATTATCCTATATAATAATTTACTAGGATGTTTGTCAGAAGCCTTCATGAGCAGTAGATACTGCCCGAACTCACATAATGCTGGGAGTTCTGTGCTGAGAGCATTCTGTGCTTTCGGGCAGTCTCTACAGTGCATGACTGCGTCGGCGGCAGGATGCAGAGCAGCACCAGCTTTTTAATCCTTTGAGTGCCAGAGGGGTATGCAACGCATTGCAAAGCAATGCGTTGTGTACCCCTCTGGCACTCAAAAGGTTAACAACACCCGGACCTTGGCCTGTGTGTACACAGGCTTTTACACTAGTACACATATAAATGAAACTTGTTTGTGGTAAGGGCTGTCCGATTGGCGGTCTGTGTTATTTTGCTGCCAACTTTCTTTCCTACATCTCCAGGTCCCTTCATGCCCTGCCAGGACCTGTCTTTCAATATGCAGACTCATAACCGGATGTGATATGTCACTTCCGCACTCCTGTCCAGTTGTGAGTCTGCAATCTGCACATTGAAAGATTCTGGCAAGGTAGGAAAGGAAGCAGGATGCACATTCAGACATGGTGACTACAGGACAGATACTCAACCAGGCTGCCTCTGGATGTATCCACAATGAAAAAGAAAAAGCGAGAGAAAGGGAAGTAGGTGGGAATCCAAATTTCAGGGTTTCTTGATTAGGAGCCAGATTCTTATGGTGACAGTATTTATGTACAAAATTGGGTGAATGTTACACCTGCCTTTTATATACAGGTCCATATCATACCTGGTATTTTATGACAATGATCAGAGATGCTCAATGAGGAATGAGCGGCCAGAGTATGTAGCAAGCTCTATAGGACCTTATCTTTCCCAGGGTGCAATCTCTTTTTAGTTCACATACACTCACATATACAGAAAATAAATATCTTGAAGTACATCATAGAGATCCTACCCAGATGACAGTCTAGCCATGAAGTGCCAGACAATTCCTCTCTGACTGAGGGAAACAGACAACCTCAGACATACGTTTCAGCCATCTTATGCCTCATCAGTGAGGTGCCACTGTTCTCTCTAGGCACATGTGAGCAATGGGTCAACATGTGGATTCCACCATAAACCTTAGGAGACAAAACCAAATGTGTTGCTTGCATATACATGGTTATGGCCCAAAATGCTCAAAAAAGTCCCTTTTACATAGAGCAAGATGTTTTTATTCAAATGCTATTACTGGTCAGACAGATAGTTGCATTACCAACTAATGTCCAAAAGGCATTTTTTACATAATGCACTATATGGAAATGCAGGAATAACTACAGCTTTCCATAGTAGGTGATAGAAACAACACCACCTGGTGACTGCAACAGAAAATTGCAGATTTGAAAAAAAGAGACGTAATCATTTTTCAATGAAAAAACTCCTAGTAGTAGGAGTAACCTTGTTTTACTCAGGTTGAACCAACTACAATATATATACAATATAATTTTACTGGTCCATTAACCCTTTGTGTACCAGGGTGGTGTGCTATACATTGTAAACCACTCTTTCACTTAAAAGGTTAAAACAAATTAACTGGTGTCTGAAACCTTATGTGATCATATCATACAGAATGATCCAGCTAAACACACACACCAAGCATTGGTAGTGACACACATTCCTAAACTGAAATCACGTAAATGTATTTATAAAAGAGGTGATGCAAGTCTCATACAAAATGAATCGGTAAAATTAGCCTGGGTTTCACCAATATGAAGACCCCTCCGGGTAGGAAATTACTAGCATCATTAGTACAAAAATATAATGGGAGGGGATGTTGGTATTTGTAGTCTCTAACAGCTGGAGTACCAAAGGTTGCCTACCATTCTAGCATAAAAGCTGGACAGCATTGGATTATTCCATAAACATACTGATTTAGGAACTCGTTTTTCCTTCATTTAGTGCAGTAAAATAGCAAGGAACCAAAATAATTGTCAAAGCAATTAATGTCGAATGAACAAGACTCCCACAGGAAAGGAATTCTTCTTTATGTGGAAGAAATGAGAGGTTCTATGTCACTCAGCACATCCTCTGAGCATGCAGAAAGGAAGTAATATTATAATGAAAGTGAATAACCTTACAATGGATGGAAAGCATAACTGTGACTGTCTCTAGAATACCAAGGGCCACGTGCACAAAGTAAGAGAGATGCAGCTCAAGAGCACCACTACTGCACAATACTGAGGTGATGTTCTGAAAAAAAATATGGTACCAAGTTGATTGGTTGTGTAATGGTGTATTGCCCTGCTGGGGAGATGTATTGCCCTGCTGGATTTATATAATAGTGTATTGCCCTTCTCTAGGCATGCAGTGGTATATTGCCCTCCTCTAGGTATTCAACGGTGTATTGCCCTGCTGGAAGCAATGAGCAGTGTATTGCTCTGCTGGAGGTATGGACTTGTGTGTTAACTTGATGGAGGCATATAATGATCCTGCTGGATTTATCTGTTGGACCCTGTTAACACCAAGTAAAAATGGTACCTGATCATTGACCACATGCCACTGGCATCGTAGCTGGCTGGCATGAAATTATGGAAGCTGTAGTCTGGCAGCAGCTTGCAGTCCATCCCCCCTCTAGTACATGCCCCAAAAAGTAGCCTCATTAGCTGGAGATTGACATCAAAGGGATTTCCCTGGTGGATTTGTACACTTCCCTCATTATGTTGGAGACCTCTCTAGCATATATTCCCGTCAACTTGCTCATCAACCAGGAAAAACCTTTTCTGCTTTGGCAGTGAGACCCCTCACACACACGCACACACAGCATGTCCCTAAGCATCTTTACAACAATTACCTAAGTCTGCATGATTAACCCCCCTCACACACACACACACACATACACACACACATACAGTGCCATATGAACTTGCAGCATATTGCTGTGTGTTGTGTTGAAAATTTGTCTGCAACCGAAGACCATACTTCCACTAATGTTACTTATAGACTGCCTCACCAGCCTGCAATTTTCTTGGAACCTATTGCAATCAACGTGTTCCATGTGACTTGGCATTAGAGGGGTTAAACAACTGATGTGCTTTAAGTGATTCATGGTTCCGGCTGCATGCCTTTCGGGGAGTCCGGAAGGGGATTCTGAGAAAAAAAAATGCTCCGTGGTCCTTAACTGACTGCGCCACGCTGATCGGCCGGACGTTAAGGGGTTAAACAAGTTAATTAAATAAATAAGTACATATGTGGTATATTCACCTAATTAAAAAAAATCTCAAACGCCTATGTACCCCATACCGAGGCCTAGCTTTTCATTATGCCTGAGTTCTACTACTGAGCATCTTTTTGTCATTTGCCAGCTTCTCAAAAAAGGAGGTTCTTCCTGCCAAACTCCTAATAGTGAATCCAATTTGATATCACACATGATTTTTCAAAGCTACTAAATGCCCAGGAATGGGACTTCAGTTGCTTAAAGGGATAGTAATGTTTCATAATAAAAGAAGCTCTAATTAATCATAGTATTTGGACTTTGGAGAGTGTTATCTCAATTCTGTCAGAGTTGTAGTTCAAGAGTAATTCAATGACAAAGTATCCCCCTCCCGTCCCTTTTACTGATGTAACACTGCTCAGCCAGAGCAGAAGGGAGGTGCCCAGGTAGATTGCACAGAGGTACAATCTTCAGTTAAGATAAGGGAAAAACCTGAAAAACTTTTCAAGGGGGCAGGGCTTTCATTGTTCTCATAGGAAGAAGATTGTCCCCTGCTGTTATCTGTCTGGTCTATGGACTGGATTCCACATCTGAGAAGAGATGGCTTACACTAGGTAAAAGAGGAGGGAGGGGAAACTTTGCTTGTGAATATCTTGTGAACATGAAGAACGATATAAGTCTTATCTCTCAAACCATAACGTTTTGAGAGATAAGACTTATATTGTTCTTCATGTTTTTTTTAATGCCTACAAAATAAAATAATGATAAAACAAAGTATTACTATCCCTTTAACAATAACTCTAGCAAGGGTAGAGAAGGCTTACACTCTCTGAAGCTGTGAGAGAGAGGAGATGCGCTGCTGCTGTTCTTCCCCTCTCCGTTCCATAATCTGCTGTTTTTAACCCTATACCTTGAATAATGAACATGGGGATATGATAGGAGGGGGAGAGAATAAAAGCTGCCTATCCTAAAATTATAATCTACAGGTACATTGTTTGAATTCAAATATGACTATAAGGAAAATATGCCTTTCCAGGTAGTGTTGGACCATTATCCTCAGCTATCAGCTGGCAGGCTAAAGATAATGGTAATTGTTGGAAACATCAGCTGGGAAACCATGGGTTCCCCAGCTGATATTTTATAAGAAACTAGTTGAAGAGTCGATAACATGGGCCACAGTATCGGCCGGTTGCGGTGCAGTCATGCGCAGCGGAGACTGCCCGCACCGCGGCTGATACGGAACGCCCTGCTCAATATCAGCCGAGGCGCCGACAGCCGTCTCTACTGTGCATGACGGCTTGTGACAAACTTTAACAAATTATTATCTAGGATACTTGGTGCCTTGTCCCTCCCTTCCTTTTTCTTGTGGTTCTGGGGGGAGGTGGGGCAAAGCACCTGGTATTACTTACAGAACAGCAGTTAGCAATCTGATGCTCCCTAGCTGTTGCTGGACTATAACGCCTGATAACTAATGGTAGATGAGAAGTGTTCCACATATCAAAGTGAGCATTAATGCTTTGAGTGCCAGAGGGATATCCAACCCACTGCCACTCAAAGGGCATGTGTATGTATCATACTTGCCAACATTTCAAAAATAATTACAGCAGTACTTTTCCCCTGGGCAGTCACATTATGGAGTGTCACTAGTGGTAAATGGTACTGTGTAGCTCAACTCCAGTAGAAAACCGCATGCAATAGACTTAAAACTGTTCTAATACAGCAAAAAATTAATTATCCATACCTCAAAACCACATGGATTAATTTAACTAAGCAATATTAAACATGTGGGGAATCTCAGAACCTATTAATATTTTAATGAGAAGCACACAGAATCTGGGGTTTAAATTCAGCATTATAACCAGATACCGAAACAGAGTAAACACAGTTTGGTGCACAAACTTCCCTTTGTTTACTCTCTATATGTAGACAAGATATACATCTTGCAGCTCCCCTGACAACACACACATACAATTATTTGAATCCAAAAAAAAATGCTATTTTGAGCTCCCCAGGAACCTGTATATTAGATACCAAAACAGGGACAGCAGGATACATGGACGGGGAGCCAACACCAGGGACTCTCCCGAAAACTGGCAGATATGACATATGATGGATTTAGCAGGCAAGATGTAAATGTCTGTATGTTTACATTATCCGTGCAGTGTTTTTGTGTGTCTGTGTGTGGTGTTGTGGGTGGAGTTACCCAGGAAAAGTGCCATAGCTGGAGAATCAACCTCTGTCCCCGGAGACCAAGTAATTAACTCAAAAAACAGAGTCTCCAGGGTGATCCGGAGAGTTTCCAGGTATGTGTATATATTTGTGTGTATGTGTGTGAAAGAGTTTGTGTATATATTTTAATATATACATGTGTGTGTGTGTATGTATATCATCAACTTCAGACGTTGTTGATACACTGCATGATGAAGGCCTCCTCAGAAAGTTTCCAACTTTTGCTTGTGCTTTTTGTTGCCACTGTGTACCAACAATTTTGGTGTTTGTCTACCTGTCTATCACGGTGCCCATGCTATGCTGATGACATTCTGTCAGTCTTGTTCTCTGCTGGCTTTTATTGGTTGCAGTGGTATTGGCTCGCCCAGTATTTGTCCTTAAATACTGGGCCCTGTCACTTTGCTGTTGCTCTTTCGTGGTGTTTCTGTACCAGCGCTTGTTCCAGTTTCTCGTGTGATCTCAGTGTATGACCCGGACTGCCTGACTACTCTATTGCATCTGTTCCTGCTCTGTGTACCGACCTGGCCCGGCTGACGTTCCTGTTCTGTGTACCGACTCGGATTGGCTGACGTTCCTGCTCTGTGTACCAACTCGGCCCGGCTGTCGTTCCTGCTCTGTGTATCGACTCAACTTGGACTGGCTGACATTCCTGCTTGGTGCACAGATTCCAGTTGGCTGTTGTTCCTGCTCTGTGTACCGACCCATTGGGCCTCCGCTCACTATCTGTCCAGGATTGCCTGCTGCTTCATCTGTGGCTCTCGTTGGGCTTGGCATCCGGGCAGTGTTGCCTACCGCATTTTCTTTGCAGCCTGGTCTCGGTTACGTTCCGTGTCGCACGGGCGACACTCCGGTGTAAGCCTTCCATTCTGTGCCACAGTACGCTAGACCTATACTCCTGCCATCAGCTGAAGTTGGTCTTCCTCGGGCGCCTCAGGCTACTATCCACCTTGGCAGTCGACATTGGTCTGAGCGTTCATCTCTTCCCACAGGGAAAGGGCCGTTCTCCACCAGTTGCTGGCATCGTAGTCTCCGTTGGGCATCCTCCGGGCATACAGCCTGTCCTCTGCTACTGCTACGGCAGTCTATAAGCTTACTAAGGGCCTTCGCTTACTCCTGTGGCATTACTCGCTGTTTATACTCTCCCTTCCAAATGAGAGTCTTAAGGGCCTCGCGCTAATGTCAGTCTTCCTGGCCTATTAGTAACCCGTTCACTGCTGCCTCGTTTAAGATCACACATATTACCTGACCTGTGTCAGTATATTGTTATCACTGTCTGTACAATTTCTGGACCCGTGTGGGTATTTACTATCGTAACCTGTCCTGTGTCAGTACTATATTGTGGATATATTACTGGACCCTTGAGGGTTATTGTCATTTTACGTTTGTTCAATAAAACTGTATTTTATCTCACTTACTGTCTCTGAGTGTCAATAAAACCGTAACACCATCATGTCTTTGGTCTTCTTCTAAGGCATTAAGCATTGAATGGAACCCATTCCAAAATGTGTTTGGTTTATCTACTGTCATGTCTTCATGCTATGTGACATGCCCATTTCCATTTTTGGTGCTTTACTCTTTCATTGAGGTCATAGGCCTTTGTTTGCTGAGGAAAACATGCACTTGATTGTTCTGTATTTGTTATGTTCAGAATTTGATGCTCCTTATGGCTCTGTGTATCCTTGCATACTTATTTAGTTGTTTGCTGTCATATGCTTGTCTTTCAACAACTTTTAAATGTGAGTACATACATTGTGTAATTACTGTTTCACTATATCTAGGTTGGATAAGGCACTATTGGTGCCCCTCTTTTTTCCTCTCCTGACATGTGAGGAATGTGGGTGTGGCCATGGACAGAGCTAATAGAACCTAGAATGCCTTACCTAGGGGTGCCTTGGATGTGAATCTGGCCCTGATAATTTATATTCAACCATACTATTCTTGAATTCATTAGATGTCAAATATAAATAAAGCACAAAGAGTATTGAAGGAAAACTCATCTAATTTAGCTGCAATAAGAATAGATATCTGTAGTAGCAACAGTATGGACAACTTCCATCAGTTCATCAGAGGACAAAGCACATTACTAGAGGAATGTTGACATGTAATCAATTCAGGAGCAATATAATTGGATATACATTGTTTAAGAATCTATTTTATCATCTTAGTCAGCCATATGGCTTTATTTATCATGGTCTGCATATTTTGGATGTGAACCATAAATAATAGATATTAGTTTGGTGTAGGGACAGGGTTTTTTACAACGTGATTTATTTTTGCCTTGGGGTTTCCAGTGATATCATAATTCTGTGTCTGACACCATTCCATGTCAAGAGTTTTAATTGCTAAAATAGCCTACCAAATTATCTAGAATTCTAATGGCTAGAATAGCCTACCAAAATTATCTAGAATTCTAATGGCTAGAATAGCCTACCAAAATTATCTAGAATTCTAATGGCTAGAATAGCCTGCCAAAATTATCTAGAATTCTAATAGCTAGAATAGCCTACCAAAATTATCTAGAATTCTAATGGCTAGAATAGCCTGCCAAAATTATGTTGAATTCTAATGGCTAGAAAAGCCTACCAATATTATCCAGTATTCTAATGGCTAGAACAGACTGCCAAAATTATGTAGAATTGTAATGGCTAGAATAGCCTACCAAAATGTAGAATTCTAATGGCTAGACTAGCCTACCAATATTATCTAGTATTCTAATGGCTAGAATAGACTGCCAAAATTATGTAGAATTCTAATGGCTTGAATAGCCTACCAAAATTATCTAGTATTCTAATGGCTAGAACAGACTGCCAAAATTATGTAGAATTGTAATGGCTAGAATAGCCTACCAAAATGTAGAATTCTAATGGCTAGACTAGCCTACCAATATTATCTAGTATTCTAATGGCTAGAATAGACTGCCAAAATTATGTAGAATTCTAATGGCTTGAATAGCCTACCAAAATTATCTAGAATTCTAATGGCTAGAATAGCCTACCAAAATGTAGAATTCTAATGGCTAGAATAGCCTACCAAAATTATCTAGAATTCTAATAGCTAGAATAGCCTACCAAAATTATCTAGAATTCTAATGGCTAGAATAGCCTGCCAAAATTATGTTGAATTCTAATGGCTAGAAAAGCCTACCAATATTATCCAGTATTCTAATGGCTAGAACAGACTGCCAAAATTATGTAGAATTGTAATGGCTAGAATAGCCTACCAAAATGTAGAATTCTAATGGCTAGACTAGCCTACCAATATTATCTAGTATTCTAATGGCTAGAATAGACTGCCAAAATTATGTAGAATTCTAATGGCTTGAATAGCCTACCAAAATTATCTAGTATTCTAATGGCTAGAACAGACTGCCAAAATTATGTAGAATTGTAATGGCTAGAATAGCCTACCAAAATGTAGAATTCTAATGGCTAGACTAGCCTACCAATATTATCTAGTATTCTAATGGCTAGAATAGACTGCAAAAATTATGTAGAATTCTAATGGCTTGAATAGCCTACCAAAATTATCTAGAATTCTAATGGCTAGAATAGCCTACCAAATATAGAATTCTAATGGCTAGAATAGCCTACCAAAATTATCTAGAATTCTAATAGCTAGAATAGCCTAACAAAATGTAGAATTCTAATGGCTAGAATAGCCTACCAATATTATCTAGAATTCTAATGGCTAGAATAGACTGCCAAAATTATGTAGAATTGTAATAGCTAGAATAGCCTACCAAAATGTAGAATTCTAATGGATAGAATAGCCTACCAAAATTATCTAGAATTCTAATGGCTAGAATAGCCTAATAATAATATGAAAACATTTTACCAGGAAGGATTCATTGAGATTGTCTCTTGTTTTCAAGAATCTCCTGGGGGTATAGATATTGTTACCCAATTTAATGGTAATCATTTTATCTACCTCAGAAGGATAAAAGGTCCTCCTGGGACTAGACCCTATAACCTTGCGGTTTGAACATATTCTACCAGCTGGTGCCTTAAACAACTGAGCCATCTCATCAGCTTGATACCAAAATTATGTAGAATTCTAATGGCATATCTAATAGAATATCCTACCAAGTTATATAATGTTACAGCAAACATCTAATTGGCAAATACTTCAGTCTGCATTTGAATCTAGACTATGAATTGTTATTGCCTGTGCTAAGCTATCTTGTAGCAAAACTAAAAGTCTCAGGCTATGAAGGTGATGTTAGTCTATTTCCCAGAGCGTTGTATTTAATATACTAACACATAATATAACCCTGTGTGTCCCCTTCTGCTAGAAATGGTTTAATCATCTTTTACATGTATCCATCATATCTACCAAGGCCACAACCCTAGCTATAGAAACATTTCACAGTTTAAAATAATTTATAGTAAACAGCCCTTTCCTCTGCTGAAGTTCAAATTGCCTTTCCTCTAATCTTAAGGGGTTGCCCTTAGTTAATTGTTCAGGCCTTGGAATGAAAGGTTCACTTGAGAGAATCGTGTATTGGCTGGGCATATACTTATGCAATGTAACAAGATCTGCTTTTACAGTACATGAATCAGTACATGAATCAGGTTTGGCTAGACATTCTTCATATTGCAATTCCTACATTCCCTCAACCCTTAAAGGACCAGAGGGGTGTGCAGCTAATTACTTTGTAATATGTTGCACACCCCTCTGGTCCTAAGAGGGTTAATTCATTTTGATGATCTTCTTTGAACTCTATAGTATCCTGTTAAGAACAAGTGTCCTAAAGGACTCACTACAAGGGATATACCACTCGCTAGTTGAAGCGACGTAGTGAATCTTCCACCAGCCAGTTGCTATGATGGCACACAAAGGGTTAAAGCTGTGCCATTTATCCGTCCCAACTTCCCTCTTTTTTTGTTTTTCTGCCTTTCTTTTCTGTTCTTCTTTTATGACTCTTTCTTTGACTAACCCAGGGATCTTCTTTCTTTGGATTTTTGGTTCTTCGATGTATACAGACAATCAGTGTACGTCTGAATTTAACATTCTTACTATTAGTCTATGTCTCTGTGCATTTTTTGACATTTATTGTATTTTGAGTATGTAACTTTTTTTTGTTCTTTATGTTTCTGTTTTGTTGTCTGTATTGCAACTTTTTCAAAATAAATAATTTTTGGAAAAAAAAAGCTGTGCCATTTATTTAAATTCTCACTCAAACTGCTTCAGTGTATTAAGGGGAGCAGAAACATGGCCTAATTTATCAAGCTCTATCAATGTTAAGTCATCCTCAAGAGCTGGAGGGCCTCATGTTGAAGTGACGTTTAAGGTATGCGCGGCACTAAAAGATATTTTAGATGCGGGCTGAACCACAATTAAGGCTGTGACAAGAGAATCTCATGTTTTTGATGTGGCAGAGATTCTCATGTCGCCCCTTTTCATCTCTGCAACATGGTTAATGAACAGTTTAGTTTCTTGCACTTTTGTTTGTAACCAGGGCTGGATTTACATCTCAGGAGCCTGTAGGCACAGAAATTTGAAGCACCCCCCCACCCCGTGTGCCATCTGCACTGGATACCTCCACAGTGCTCCTAATCTCCACGTTGCCCCCCCCATCATCTCCATCTTGCCCTCACATTGTCCCCATCAGCTCCATATTGCCCCATCAGATCCACATTGCCCCCCTTCAGCTCCATATTGCCCTCACAATGCCCCCCATCAGCTCCATATTTATTGCCCCATCAGCTCCACATTGCCCCCCTTCAGCTCCATATTGCCCTCACAATGCCCCCCATCAGCTCCACATTGCCCCATCAGCTCCACATTGCCCTCACAATGCCCCCCATCAGCTCCATATTGCCCCCATCAGCTCCACATTGCCCTCACAATGCCCCCCATAAGCTCCACATTGCCGTCACATTGCCCCCCACCCCATCAGCTCCAACTTGCCCCCACCATCTCCACATTGCCCTCCATCAGCTCCAACTTGCCCCCCATTGGCTCCAACTTGCCCCTCATTAGCTCCACATTGCCCTCTATCGGCTCCAACTTGTCCCCCATTAGCTCCACATTGCCATCACATTGCCTCCCCCCGTTGTCTGTTTCCTACCTCCGTGGTAGGAGATCTGTATGAGCCTCCTTTGGCACAGTTTTGTACCTGATGGAGCTCCCGCGCGGTCTCCTATTCAGGAATGCAAAAATAAGTAATTGTATGCATGAACGACATATTTTCTATAGAGTACACAACAAAAAAATAGAAATGTGCATTGTGTACGACACAACTCCAGAATTGACGGGCAAAGGGGCGGGACAAGGGTGTGGCTAAACTATTCTCCAGGAAAAGAAAAATTGTTGTAATGAACAACGAAAAAATGTCTTGCAAAAGACAAAATTTGTACGTTACGAAAAAAGTGGAGGGAATGTAAAGTTCTGAATGTGAGAATTTTTGTCTTTAGTTAAGACATTTTTGTCGTTAGTTAAGACATTTTTTAAGACATTTTTTGTCATTAGTCAAGACATTTTTTAAGACTTTTTTCATTAGTTAAGACATTTTTGTCGTTAGGTAAGACTTTTTTTGCCGTTACATATGACAATTTCAGTTGGGACAAACAACATATTTCTGATCACAACCGACACGCTCTGAAAATATTAATAATCCCAACGACACTGTACTTTGAAAAGTCGTTACAAACGACAAAAGCTATTTCGCTACTTCTTTGAACATATGACCCTAAGGGCCATGGGCCATATGTTCAATGAAGTAGCCAAATAGCTTTTGTTGTTTGTAACGACTTTTCAAAATACAGTGTCGTTGGGATCATTAATATTTTCAGAAAGTGATGGTTGGGATTGGAAATATGTCGTTTGTCCTGATGGAAATCGTCGTATGGAACGACAAAAAAATGTCTTTACTAAAGACAAAAATGTCTTAACAAAAGACAAAAATTCTCACATTCAGAACACATTCCTTCCACTTTTTTCTTAACATACAAATTTTGTCTTTTGAAAGACATTTTTTTGTAGTTAGTTACAAAAAATTTTCTTTTCCTCTAAATGACACTGGAGAATAGTTTAGCCACGCTCTTGCCCCACCACTTTGCCCATCAATTCTGGAGTTGTGTCCTACACAACGGACATTACTAGTTTTTTGTCATATACTCTATAGAAAATATGTCGTTCATGCATTCAGTTACTTATTGTTGTCTTTCATATGACAATTTTTTGTCGTTATCCCTTTGAACATATGGCCCTGAGTGTCAAAATATCACCACCAAGATAAAACAGATATTATATCATAAGGCAGCTACAGAATATGAACACCAACACTTTAGGGGTCATATGTTCAAAGAAGTAGCGAAATAGCTTTTGTCATTTGTAACGACTTTTCAAAGTATAGTGTCATTGGGTTCATTAATATTTTCAGAGAGTGTCGGTTGTGATTGGAAATATGTTGTTTGCCCTGACTGAAATTGTCATATGGAACGACAAAAAAAAGTCTTAACTAAAGACAAAAATGTCTTAAAAATGTCTTCACAACACAAATATCTTTAAAAATGTCTTAACTAACGACAAAAATGTCTTAAGTAAAGACAAAAATTCTCATATTCAGAACACATTCCCTCCACTTTTTTTTTAACGTACAAATTTTGTCTTTTGTAAGACATTTTTTTGTCGTTAGTTACGACAAATTTTCTTTACCTCTATACGACACTGAAGAATAGTTTAGCCACGCCCCTTTACCCGTCAATTCTGGAGTTGTGTCGTACACAACGGACATCACTAGTTTTTTGGTCGTATACTCTATAGAAAATATGTCGTTCATGGATTCAATTACTTATTTTTGTCTTTCATACGACATTTTTTTGTCGTTATCCCTTTGAACATATGGCCGTAGGTGTTATAAAAGTCAATAGACACGTTTCTCTGTTATATTATAACGGTGTGTTTTGAGAACTAGTACCATCTGTGTGTTTTCCCAATGTTTCACTATATGGTGAAATAATAATCCTATATAATAATTCGCTAATTGGTGTGTAACGCCGCAACATGCGCAGTAGACACTGCTGCGCGTGCTGTAGTCTTGCGCAGTAGAGACTGCCCACACCGCGGCTGATACAGAGCTGGACGCTCCTTCGGAGCGTCCAGCTCTGTATCAGCCGTGGCGCGGGTGGTCTCTACTGCGCGTGACTGCCCCGCGACCGGGTGGCAGTAGCACTGTGGCCCGTGTAACGGGCTGTTCAACTAGTCTGTTATATTTTATTATTTTTATAAGATTACAATTTTGTAGCTGAAATTACACAGGGTTTTCTTTCTTCTTTTTCATGTTAACTTTATTCAGTTGTAACAGTGTATTTATATTACTACTAGTTGGAGAGCCTGTGTACACAGGCCACAGTGCCACCCAGCTACGGACGCGGTACAGTCATGCTCAGTAGATACTGCATGCTCCGCGGCTGATAAGGAGAGGGGCGCTCTGAATTCAGACTGTAGTCCTCTCTGTGCACTGAGAGGACTACGGTCTGAATTTGGAGCCCCGCTCCGTTATCAGTTGCGGCACTGGCAGATTGTAGTGCGCATGACTGCACCGAGCACAGACGTCTCTACTGCTTCTGACGGCTTCTGACAAACACACATTTAGCAAATTATTATATAGGTTGTTTTATACTGTTATCATATAATTAGTGTTCAGTATACAGGAACTTTACATTCATTTTTCTGGTCTCTATACTATCATTTATTATTTTTATACTTTTAGGGGCGGGAATATTTAGTTTATAAATTTTCAAAGGATACCCTAAACTGCTGCATATTCCAGGTAAAGCCTTGCCAATAACAGTGGCAAATGTTAGGAGATTTTGGTTGTACTCAGTAACAGAATACATTTTATGTTCTTACAAAACATTGTGGCAATACCTTCCAAAAATATTTGCATTTTCTGTAAAGCATGTAACAACATTAGATGAATTGTTGGAGCTTGTTAAACCAGCTTTAGACCAAAATGATACAACAATGCAACTGGCAATTTCTCCAGATGAACGATTATGCTTAATGTTAAGGTATGTTGAATATGTATAGAAAGGAAGGGGGTTGTGTGAAAACGGTGGAGTTTGTGCATCTTTTTTGTGTAAGTAGATTCTCTGCAATTTTAGTTTATATGTATATATATATATATATATATATATATATATATATATATATATATATACACTAATGTAGATGCCAGTGTATACAGGCCAAGGTCCAGGTAATATTAACCCTTTGAGTGTCAGAGGTGAACGCAATGCATTACTTTGCAATGCGTTGCGTACCCCTCTGCCACTCATAGGGATAAGAGGCTGCTACCTCACTGCTCCACACGATTCAGTCTTGCATCGCCTCACTCACGCAATGCAACCATGCGCAGTAGAGACTGCCGGAATGCAAGCAGTCTCTACTGCGCATGACGGCTTCTGACAAACATCCTAGCAAATTATTATATAGGATATATACATTTTTTGGATAAGGGACTTTGTTTTGCTTCATTGCCTTTTTGGTTTCCTAATGGGAAATGGGAAGCTTGTAAAGTGGTAGGAATAACACGGCCCAAGAGGGGCCGCAATTAGCTGGGGGGTGGGAAGGGGGATTATTTTCTTGTTTAATTTTTAGGCCAGAGTAGATAGGTAAATTTACCTCAGGACAGGTATCCAGGGTATGAGACAGAATGTAGTGGCAGGAAGTGGGTGCATTTAAGTAGAAAGAGTGTGTCATTCACCTCAGTTGGCAAGTTGACTGCCAGAAACGGCAAATATGAGTTAATAGTTGCAGCCAGGGACGGATTTACATCAAGGAATTCTAGATGTCCTTAGCTTCACCCATAGCCACACCTCCATTCCTCACATGGCCCAGCCCCCAGTACCATCCATCCATTATTTCCTGGCACATAAAATACCTTTGGCCTATAAAAAGGAAGGACAATAGAAGCTTTAACCTCATGGTTGCTGGAGAGATCTCCAACGCATTGCTTCCAACAGGTTGGTTTAATTGGGTCTACAGTTATCTGAAGGGGGCAGACAGGTGTAAACTGACAAAATAGTATGGCTTCTGGCTATGGGGCAGAATCATCAGCTACATATAGTGGAAGTTTCGTTCAAAATAAAGTGCCCCCAAATCATTATGCACATAGTGATACACATATCCATTCTAGTATTAGCCTGAATAAGTCCAGCGTTATTGACAAATCCAACTTGTTTTATGACGAACAGGCAGGCATTAGTGAAGACATCTTGCCAAAGAGACATTTGTGCGTCTGTGCTGTCCATCCCTGTCTCCTCTAGGATTGGTGAGGAGGAGTTGCATTGTACCTTAAGGTACAGGATGGGACTGACAGACCAGGTGCACAAATGCCTCTACAGTAAGATGCCTGCCTGTGCATCTGGGAACAAGTTGTATTTCTCAATAACGCCAGACTTATTCAGGATAATACTAGTATGGATATGCGTATCACTATGTGCATAATGATTTGAGGGGCACTTTAATTTGAGTGAAAATTCCGCTTTAAAGTTTTGTGTTTATAGTTTTATATAAGTTTATTATTTAATTGTTTACTTATTGTATTTTTACCCCCAAAATAAAGTAGCTATGACCTTTCTCCACTGTTGATTGTCATGTTTGTCACTTTTATAAGATAACAATGTGGGTTTGTGTGTGCTTCCTGCCTCCCCCTGTCCCAACCCCATGCATTATGGGTGTTATGTAGGAGTCAACCATGTGGAAGCAAATTGCACAAGATCTTTATGCTAACAACAACTCTTCAAACTTGGTCCTGGATTCTATTGCAACTAATGACCTTAGGGTTTTAACTACTAATGTCTTCAAAGACTTCAGTGGGAATCTCTTAGCTAAAACAAGTAATAACCACTTATCAACTGCAATGTAATCTAGGACTTTGTAGGGTCACGTCATGGCAAACATGTAGCTTATATCACTGTCCAACTCCTCTCCTGCATTGCACTCTACTCCCTGACCCAATCTCATGTAATAGGATAATGCTATGATGCTCTTATGAAATTGTTGGACCTTCAGCTACTGGGAATAGCAAATATCATCCTGAACAATCCAACAGGTGGTTGGGGATGATGGCAGTTGAAGTCCCCAAAAAGCAGGAGGTCTGCCAGTTATATACCCCTGATGTCATGTAATGGGGTAATGATATGATGGTTTCTTGAAGTGAGGATGGTCTCTTGTAATAAACTGATGGTCTTATATAATGCCTGTCTGAGAATTATGAGAATTATAGTCCTAGAACAGCTGTGTGATTATTTTTAATTACTGTTTTCATGCAGAATTTACTGTGGAGGGATAATGAGAGAGGCAAGAGGTGGGTATAAGCTGTGGTTAAAGTAGGAGAGAGACCTGGCACTTTTGTACATCACTGTATATAAGGGAAATTATTACAATGAATATTAGTTCTCTCTATAGCAATATATATATAAAAATAATTTTGGTTTAGTGATTATGAATTACTACATTTTTATTATCATCTCTCTCTCTCTCTCTCTCTCTATATATATATATATATATATATATATATATATATATATATAAAATCTGTTTTTGGTTTGTTGTCCACCCCTCCTTGGGATGGAAGGGGGGTAGAGTGTGCAGTGATTTTGAAAGGGGTGGCCAGGGGGGCCTTACCTTCCACCCGACTACTCCTGTGAAAATGGCTGCAGCTAGACTCACCTCCATTGACTTTCAGCAGTTCCCTGATGCGCACAGAGAGCTAAATCCCACGGGCAGCACTGTGCATTATTTACTAGTTATCCTATATAATAATTCACTACTGCACACAATTGCATCGCATGAGTGAGGCGACACAAGACGTGGAACAGTGAGGTAGCGGCCTGCAAAGCAATGTGTTGTGTACCCCTCTGGCACTCAAACGGTTAACATTACCCAGACCTTGGCCTGTGTACAAGGGCTTTTACACTAGTATTATTATATACAGAGAGAACTATGGTCTGAATTCAGAGCACCCCGCTCTGTTATCAGCCACAGTGCGGGGAGTCTGTACTGTGCATGACTGCAGCACACGCAGCCATCTGTACTGCGCATGACAGCTTCTGACAAACATACATTTGCAAATTATTATATAGGATTGCAGTGTATGATGGAAGAGATCCAACCGGAATAGGGATGCTAGGTCATCCCTTTAAAAGGAGCACATATAAAATGTAAATTATGCTATAACAGTCACAGTAACCATACACCAAGCATTCTGGGCTGTATGTTAAAATCAATTGGAATTTTTAGTTTTCCCCTATATTTCAATTGATTTGCCCCAGGACTCAACTGCATTTCTTTTGAACATAGGGCCCTTTATTTATGTCCTTTTTAAAGGCATGATTTATAAAAAAAAATACAACTGGCAACCCTACTTAGGGGATGTGGTACAATCTTAGTTAAATCCCCTGCCATAGTAAATGTGCCCTTGTAGAGATTTTTTTAGAAAAGTGTCTCTGTATTTGCTTAGTAATGAATATCACTTTAAATGCAGGATGCTTATGAAAACCATACAATGTAATCCTGTGCTGCCTTGCAGAATTAAATATTCATAAGCTCCTTATTTAAAGGGATACTGATTCACCTTACATACGAAGATCCCTCTATTATATTGTATTTTTTAAATAAAACTGATGCAGTTGTTTTGCATCAGAAGTCCTGTTTTTTTGCCATAATAAATGTTCAATGTGCTTTAATACCGTACCTGTCTGGCATGTCATATTATCTTGTTTCATTAAATATTTAATTGTCATGTTGATGTGGAAGCTGTCAGGGGAACGGAGAAGACTGGAGAATCTGAGGTAAGATTGCAATGTCTCGCTCCCCCCCCCTCCGCATGTGCAGGGGTTACATAGTTATATAGATACACTGTAAATTCGGTCCATCAAGTTCAATGAGAACTACATAATACTTCTTAGCTATATGATGGATATTAGTCTATTTCACAGAACTTCATATTTAATATACTATCACATAGTATAACCCTGTGTGTTCCCCTGTACTACAAATGTGTTTAATTCTCTCTTACATGAATCCATCATATCTACCATCACTCCAACTCAAGGAAAATAAGTCCACAATTTAACATAAGAACTCATTCCACTAATCCAGAACCTGCTTCCTCTACTCTTAACCCTTTGTGTGCCAGAGGGGTATGCAACACATTGCAAAGCAATGCGTTGTGTACCCCACTGGCACTCAGAGGGTTAAGGGATGGTCCATAGTTACTTGATGAGGACTTAGGACCATATGTTCAAAGAAGTAGTGAAATAACTTTTGTCGTTTGTAACAACTTTTCAAAGTACAGTGTCATTGGGATCATTAATATTTTCAGAGAGTGGTGGTTGTGACTGGAAATATGTTGTTTGCCCTGACTGAAATTGTCATATGTAAAGACAAAAAATGTCTTACCTAATGACAAAAATGTCTTAGCTAAAGACAAAAATTCTCACGTTCAGAACTACACATTCCCTCCACTTTTTTCTTAACGTACAAATTTTGTCTTTTGCAAGACTTTTCCTCTATACGACACTGGAGAATAGTTTAGCCCCGCCCTTTCCCCACCCCTTGACCAGTAATTCTGGACTTGTGTCGTACACAAAGGACATTACTAGTTTTTTGTCGTATACTGTATAGAAAATATGTCGTTCATGCATACAATTACTTATTTTTGTCGTTCATACAACATTTTTTTGTCGTTATCCCTTTGTACATATGGCCCTTAGAATGAAAAGTTCACTTGTACTGACCGCACATGTTCTTGTACGATGTAACAAGATTCCCTGTTAGGCATCTTTTCTCTAGAGTATATTAACCAAGTTTGACTAGACGTTCTTCATACTTTGATTCCTCCATTCCCTTAACCCTTTAAGAACCAGAGAGTTGTGAAGTGCTTTACTTTGCAATGTGTTGTACAGTCCTCTGGTCCATAAAAGGTTAATTAATTTTAATGCCCTTCCCTGCACTCTTTAGAATATCTTTTTCAACCCTTTGAGTGCCAGAGACGTAATGTGTTGGATACCTCTCTGATACTGAAAGGGTTAAGAACGAGGACGCCAAACTGCACTGCATATTCCAGGGAAAGTCTTACCAGTGACTTGTACAGTAGCAAAAACATTCTATTAACTCTTGCATCAATACCTCTTTTTATGCAGGACAGTATTTTGATTGCTTGTACTACTGCTGGTTAACACTGATCACTATTGCCAGGTTTGCAGTTTACAAGTATTTCAAGATCAGCAGTGAGTCTCCTAGAAAGCTCCCATTAAGCTCTAAGCGGAATGCTTATTTGTACTTCCCAAATGCATAACTTGACATTTTCCTACATTAACTCTCATATTCCAGGTTCTTGCCCATTTGTCATTTTATGCAAACCACTCTCTAGAGAACAAATATCCTACTTAGTGCATAATTCAGTTTAATTGGCAGATACTGACATTTTGCTTTCTAGATCATTTATAAACATACTTGGAAACTCTCCGAATTTGCTCCAGAGACTCCGGTTTTCAAACTCAATTACAAGATCTCCGGGAACAGAGGCTGATTCTCTGGAAGTGGTGAGTTTCTTTTCTCCTCCTTCCCACCCAGTTCCTGCCACTTCTCCTCCTTCCCACCCAGTTCCTGCCACTTACCACCCGCTTTATGACACAAACATGCTTAAGCACCACCCACCTGCTTAAGCCCCATCCCCTTTATGGAGTGAATCGTGTCGTTGACTTCCTCTTGTCATCAGCAATTGAGCCTGATCCGGGGGCCCAAGATGAGCAAGCTCACTGGTATGGTTAAAAGCAGAGGACCAAGTACTGAACCCTGCTCTGTCCCACTCTCAACCCTCTGAAAGCAATGTGTTGTGTACCTCTCTGGCACTCAAAGGGTTAACTGTTTTTTGTGAATATTGCTTTTATAACAACACAGCACCTTATTCCTCATTCAAATTGTGAGCTGAATTCAGGTCATTCAAATGAAAACTCCTTATACTAACCCCACTTATTTTATTATGGACTGAAAATCCTAATGGTCCGTATAAATCTGTTCTTTTGCCATTGTTCAAGAGATAACATCTTCAGTCAGTTCTGGATGTCATGTCCATGAAGGTGGACATGACAGTTTCCAGCGAAACTACAAGAAACAAACTGTACATGGCAATCATAACCCTTTAACCATTTCAGTGCCAGAAGGAGGAACAATGAAATGCTGCACATGCCTTTGGCATTCAAATGGTTAAGTGCCAGAGGGGAGTGCAAGGCAGTTCACCAATGTGTTGTGCACCCCTCTGGTTCTTAAAGGCTCATCTGTAGAGCCGAAATAGAATTGCATACAATGAGAATCTTCATGAGAACGGTCTATAAAGTGTGCCTGGTTTGAGGCAGTAGACCGTTCTCATGAAGATTCTCATTGTATGCAATGCTATTTCATCTCTGCAGACGAGCCGTCTGGTCCCGGAACCAGAATCCAAGTTTGTCAGCTAGAGCTCTGACATGTATAAAAGGGGCGGGAGGGGGAAACTTTACAATGGCATTACATGAAAACTATACAAGTTATGGCAACACGACTTAGATCATTTACTTTATTTATTTAATATGAACAATATTAAAGCTTGTCTAAATAAAGTATTACTACTCCTTTAACTGTCTCCACATTTATAAATATACCTAGAATACTTTCTAAACAACGACACTCACAATAAGAAATATGGACATTTTAACCCCTTTGCGTCCATTGACGTGCCAGGACCGCTACGGCTGTCCGGCACTTAAAGGGATAATAATACTTCATTTTGTCTTTATTTTGTTTTGTAGGCATTAAAAAAACATGAAGAACGATATAAGTCTTATTTCTCAAACCTTTATGGTTTGAGAGATATTCACAAGCAAAGTTTCCCCTCCCACCCCTTTTACCTAGTGTAAGCCATCTCTTCTCAGATGTGGAATGCAGTCCATAGACCAGACAGATAACAGAAGGGGACAATCTTCTTTCTATGAGAACAATGAAAACTCTGCCCTCCTTGACAAGTTTTTCAGGTTTTTCCCTTATCTTAAGTGAAGATTGTCCCTCTCTTCAATCTACCTGGGCACCTCCCTTCTGCTCTGAGGTGAGCAGTGTTACATCAGTAAAAGGGGCGGGAGGGGGATACTTTGTCATTGAATTACTCTTCAACTACAACTCTGACAGAATTGAAATAACACTCTCCAAAGTATTCCCCTCCCGCCCCTTTTACTGATGTAACACTGCTCAGCCAGATCAGAAGGGAGGTGCCCAGGTAGATTGCAGAGAGGGACAATCTTCAATTATGATAAGGGAAAAAACTGAAAAACTTGTCAAGGGGGACAGGGCTTTCATTGTTCTCATAGGAAGAAGACTGTCCATTGCTGTTATCTGTCTGGTCTATGGACTGCATTCCACATCTGAGAAGAGATGGCTTACACTAGGTAAAAGGGGCAGGAGGGGGAAACTTTGCTTGTGAATATCTCTCAAACCATAAAGGTTTGAGAGACAAGACTTATATCGTTCTTCATGTTTTTTTAATGCCTACAAAATAAAATAAAGATAAAACGAAGTATCACTATCCCTTTAAGTTTAATTGTGACCTCCTTTTTCATCTCTTCCTGTTTGTGTGACAAACAGCCACATGTGTGTGTTGTGCACACAGAACAGCATCAGCCCTCACTGACCAAAGAATTAACCCACTGTGTGCCAATCTAAAAACTGGTTTGGCCACAAAAGAGGGTGTGGCTAAATGAGGGGTGTGATTGGGGTGTGTGGTAAAGGTGGGGCTAGGGGCGCCAAAGGGGGCTGTGCCTAGGGGTGCCTGAGATGTAAATCCGAGCTTGTCAATAAGTGCTACAGAGAAACACCAATACTATATAAATATCTTTGGTTTCACAGTCCCTAACAGAAAGCTCTCTGGAGCCAGAGGGCCAGGAAGCTCAATGTCAGAACATAAAAGTGTAAAAAAAAATAGGTAACTGTGAAAAAAGTAATAAAAACGATATGCATTTTGAGGTTTATTAATAGGAGATGTTAGTATTCCTGTAAGTATTAATAGTATACTTTATAATGTAGTAAAATATTGTAATTTTATTAGTGGTTCCTTATTATTTGACTTTTTTTTCCAGAAATATTAACCCCTTGGATGCTACAGACCTCTCCAATGCATTGTGTAGTATCTAAGGGGTTAAACTTAAGAAATCAAATCATTTTCCCAACTCTGTATTTAAAAATGCCTGAATTAAAATGCCGCTATCATATGTCAAGCTCAAAATGAAAACCACATTAAGAAAGGATACAAAATATACCCCACAGAGTGGTATGTCCGTAGCTAAATTTACATATAATTCACTAATTTACCAGTGTTCCAAGCCACATATTATTGCCATAAATGTCTGATAGAAAGGGAAGACAATGCTTGCCATCCTATTGATCTAATTCTAAACCAGGGTCTGCTTACAAGATATTTGTCATTCCCTACTGTGGTTGGCAGTCACATGACTATGATTCCCTGCTGTGTTTTTCCTGATCTAGGCCTATTTTTAATATTTACTTGGAGTTGCTAAAGCAATGTAGAATCACAGCTGGTATGAGTTAGAGTATGCCACAAGAGACATTCATCATACTTTGCCTTAATGCATTCTCTTGTTCTCAGAATTTCTCCCGTTGCTCGATGGAGTGTTTATTTTATAAGGAGGCCACTAATTAATGCACATTTGAAATAAGAAATTCAAGATTAACGTCTAAAATTTGCTCATGAGGTCTGACAATTACTTATTTGTCCGGTCAGCTTGTCACTTTTCTGTGGCAAATATACAAGGCGAAAGGGGGGCAGTTCTGGGACAAACCAAAAATACAATATTCTAATATTTATATTGATTTAAAGGAGTAATGTTTTATTATGGAAAGAAAGTTTATATTGTAAGGCTTTTCTTTACAACAATATTCTCAATCTGTGAGATGCTTCATTAAAATGTTATTACAATTTAAGCTACCATGTTGTTGTGGAACTTTTATGTCACATTCTGTAGCCATTGGCTCACCTCTCCCATGAGAGGAGGGCTCACAACTCTTGGCCTCGAGGCAAGTACAATAAAGTGGCCTATTTCTGCTATCACACCAGCCCAATGTCCCAACCCACATGCCTTTTGTTAATTTTATAATTGACATTAATGTTATGAAGTAAGGCAAGTGATACCACAGAGCTTATAATTGAAATGGTGGTACACTAGTGAAATCACAGAGATTGCATCTGAAAATAAGCCACACTAGTGATACCACCAAATTTACAATTTAAGTGAAACTACACTAGTGATGCTACAGAGTGTAAAGTTGAATGGAGCTACATTAGTAATACCACAGAGTTCAAACAAGAAATGGAGATATGCTACTAGTGTAGCATCACAAACTCTGATTACTCCATTGACAGCAGCAATTGGGAAATTGAGTGAGGCAGTTGCCATCGGAGGAGGACCAGCCCTCCTCTGTCTTCCATAGAATGCATTAAAATAACCACTTGGATGCCAGGCTGTCTGAACAGCAGGTGGCACTGTTGCTAGCAGTTTAATGTAAAAAATAGTTTGAACTATAATAACTGCAGAATGAGGCATCTATGAGCAGTGGGGGTATGCTTGTTTTACTGTACAAGAAAAATGCTACAGTATGTGTTTGTGGGTGTTACTTTATAGCATCTTATTGTGCAGTTTGAACTGTCATGCATTTTGAATGAAATAAACCCCAGAAGCAGAAGCAGCATCAGTAGTGGTAGTAGTATTATTAGTAGTGGTAGTAGCAGCAGAAGTAGTAATAATAGTAGTAGTAACAGTAGTAGCAGCAGCAGTAGTCGTAATGGTGGTGGTGCTAGTAGTAGTTGTAGTAGTAGTAGTGGTGGTGGTGCTAGTAGTAGTTGTAGTAGTATTAGTGGTGGTGGTGCTAGTAGTAGTTGTAGTAGTAGTAGCAGCAGGAACAGCAGCAGTAGTAGTAGTAGCAGCAGAAGTAGTAATAGCAGTAGTGTAGTAGTAATAGTAGTAGTACCAGCAGCAGTAGTAGTGGAAGTAGTAGCAGTAGTAGCAGCATCAGCAGTACCCGTGCTTTACTGAGCAGAATAGCTGCTACAATATATATTTATAACAATAAAGTTTACTGCTTCTTCAAAAGTTAATCAACATTTTTCCCATCTGGGGGGGGTTTATGTTAATTTATTTGCTTTTTTTTTTTTAAGCCCCATTTAAAACAATGACATTTGTAATTTTTCCCTGTGATACAGTTGGTTTGCACCTGTGCTAATATACATTTCTGCGTATATACAGTATATAATAAATGATTGCTATGTGCCTTTAAAATTACAAGCGTATTTTGCTGCTGCTTTTTTTTCATTTATTGCACAGGAGGTAATGAGACCACATTGACAGGAGTGTCTCCTAGCTCAGTACATGCCATATCCATGGGCATCGGGGGGGGGCAAGGGGGGCTCCCCCCCACACTTGCCCCCTCCTTACAAACATAGGGCCTGCGAGTCATATTATGGCTGTCCCCTCCAGGAAACAATTCTGTGAATGCCCCTGGCCGTATCTTTTGATAATATTAATCTAAGGATAGCAAACTGAGATTAGCTTTTGCTTGATAATGCATATGGTTTGCCCCAAAATTATTCCACATCTTTGTACATATGGCCCAGTGTGCTACATTGATTTGGAGACATTTCAGATCTTCGGTGGGTAATGTTTTTAGCAAAAAGAGTCTTTCCACAGTGAAAGAATTTTCCATTTCCTGAAGATCTGAGAGATACACATTCTGAAGTCAAAGTGCAGTGCAAAGTCTGTGTAATGCCACCCAACTAATCATCACTCACTGCAAGAAACAGGAAGACAACAGTAAATGTAACACATGTGCTACCCATGTGAGTTGTGATGTTATGTTTACTGATTGGCTTTAGGGTAGTAACCTGTGGCCTCTCCTTACGCAAACTCCAGAGCCTACAATATTAACCCTTTAAGTGCCAGAGAGGTGTCCAACGCATTGCAGTGTGTTGGACACCCCTCTGGCACTCAAAGGGTTAAAATGTCTAAAGTAGAACTTAAAACCTTTTATTAATAAACCCCACTTACCTTAACTTACTATGACCAGAAAATCCTAATGTCCCCTATGAATTTTACCATGTGCCTGTGTTTAAAGGGTTAGTAATGTCAAAAAAAGTTTTTTGCATTTAGTAGAGCTTAAAAAATTGAGCTGAATGCAAAACAATGTATCTCTCAAACCGCTATGGTTTGAGAGATACATGCATTTAAAGTTCGATGTCTCCTGCTGCCAGCTGTAAAGCTGCCAGCAGGAGATCAGTGTTGGTCTACACAGAGACTCTGCAGCAGATCCGCAATCACGTGATTGACAACGAATCCCTTCATCGGAATGGTCTAAAACGTGTGCCTGGTTTGCAAGCACACATTTTAGACCATTCCAATGAAGAGATTCAATGTCAATAACACGATTGCGGCTCTGCTGCAGAGCCTCTGTGTCGACTGACACTGATCTCCTGCTGACAACTTTACAGCTGTCAGCAGGGGATATCGAACTTTAAATGCCCGTATCTCTCAAACCATAGTGGTTTGAGAGATACTTTTTTTGCATTTAGCTCAACTTTTTAAGCTCTTCTAAATTCAAAAAAAACTTTTTTTGACATTACTAACACTTTAACAGACAATATCCTCAATAAGTCCTGGATGCCATGTCCATGGAGGAAGACATGACAGATGCTGGCAGTTTTTTTTCTTTTCAAATTGAAACAGGCAGAGTGGAAAAGCCTGCTTAACCCTTTAGTGACCAGATCACACAAACCCTGGTTCATACAGTAAGATTACCATGTTCAGTGAGCAGAGCTTGAGGTCCTACTAGCAACTGTCATATCTGCTACCACAGACTTGACATCCATGACTGATTGAATATGTCACCCTACAACAAATGCACAAAGACAACATTCAGAGAGTCAATGTGGAGACTGGGGGCATTGTGGAGATTGGGGTCAATGTGGAGGCAATGCAGAGATTGGGGGCAATGTGGAGATTGGGGGCAATCAGGGGGCAATGTGTTCGGTGGGGGGAAACATGGCAATTTCTGCACCAGGGCATGGTGGCATCTACTTACGCCTCTGAATACGTGCTTTCTAAATTGTCTGCCCTAACTCTATTGTCCATCGTCAGTCAACTGTACGTGTCTTATCCTACTCTTGCCGCCATCTTATATACTGCTCACAATTATGCCTGCAAAAATACATGCTTTCTAAATAGACATTCATAACTCCTCCACATCAAAGCTTATTAAGGAAGACTCCTGAGCACTTTCTTACTATCTGTGGATTACTCCATGACCTGCGACTGCAGGTAACTTTTACGCTCTGAGCTTCCTGGTCTATTAGGCCTGCCAAGGATTCTGCTTCTTGAGGATCTGTTGCCTGTTCACCCTCTTCACTCCATGCTAAAATTCAATGGAAGTGGGGGCATGTTGTGTAGGGAATAGTGATGAGCGAGCATGCTCGGCCGAAGCTCGGTTCGGCTCGAGCATCGCTCTGCTCGGCACATGGCGGTACTCGTACGAGTACCGCATGTTCTCGCCCGCCATGTTCGGGTCTCCTCCCCGCACGTTTTGCGGCTGCTGCGCAGCCAATAAACGTGCGGGGAGGCTCTGACATCGGTGTAATGCCAGCAGCCATGTTGGCTGCTGGCATTACACTGATTGGCTGGCCAGAACCCGTGATCGGGTGCTGTATAGCACCTGACCAGCGAGTTCGGCTCAGTCTTAGCCAGGGAGAGATGAGGATAGGAAGGGAAAGTCAGTGTAGGGAGAAGAAAAGTGTTGGAACAACATATAAAGACCCAAAAGTCCTTTTTAGGACTGTTGTGTGTGGGGGCAGCAGTTATATTTTGTTTGGGGGGGCACAAATTTAAAAAAAAAATGTCACATATTCCGTTCACTGTGCCTAGCCGCAGATTAGCAGCACATTCTGTTTAGTGTGCAAAGTTGCAGATTAGCAGCACATTCTGTTTAGTGTGCAAAGTTGCAGATTAGCAGCACATTCTGTTTAGTGTGCAAAGTTGCAGATTAGCAGCACATTCTGTTTAGTGTGGAAAGTGTAAAAAATAAACGTCACATATTCCGTTCACTGTGCCTAGCCGCAGATTAGCAGCACATTCTCTTTAGTGTGCAAAGTTGCAGATTAGCAGCACATTCTGTTTAGTGTGCAAAGTTGCAGATTAGCAGCACATTCTGTTTAGTGTGGAAAGTGTAAAAAATAAACGTCACATATTCCTTTCACTGTGCCTAGCCGCAGATTAGCAGCACATTCTGTTTAGTGTGCAAAGTTGCAGATTAGCAGCACATTCTGTTTAGTGTGCAAAGTGTAAAAAATAAACGTCACATATTCCGTTCACTGTGCCTAGCCGCAGATTAGCAGCACATTCTGTTTAGTGTGCAAAGTTGCAGATTAGCAGCACATTCTGTTTAGTGTGGAAAGTGTAAAAAATAAACGTCACATATTCCTTTCACTGTGCCTAGCCGCAGATTAGCAGCACATTCTGTTTAGTGTGCAAAGTTGCAGATTAGCAGCACATTCTGTTTAGTGTGGAAAGTGTAAAAAATAAACGTCACATATTCCGTTCACTGTGCTTAGCCGCAGATTAGCAGCACATTCTGTTTAGTGTGCAAAGTTGCAGATTAGCAGCACATTCTGTTTAGTGTGCAAAGTGTAAAAAATAAACGTCACATATTCCGTTCACTGTGCCTAACCGCAGATTAGCAGCACATTCTGTTTAGTGTGCAAAGTGTAAAAAATAAACGTCACATATTCCGTTTACTGTGCCTAGCCGCAGATTAGCAGCACATTCTGTTTAGTGTGCAAAGTTGCAGATTAGCAGCACATTCTGTTTAGTGTGCAAAGTTGCAGATTAGCAGCACATTCTGTTTAGTGTGCAAAGTTGCAGATTAGCAGCACATTCTGTTTAGTGTGCAAAGTTGCAGATTAGCAGCACATATTCCGTGTAATATGAAGAAGGCGGGTAAAAAGGGAAGGGGAAGTGGACGTGATCCTGATAGTTCAGGGCGCGGGTCAGGACGCGTAGAAACTGTGCCTGGTGCCAGAGCACAAGAAAGAAAGACATCCACCATACCTAGCTTCATGTCTCAGTTTACAGGGCGTCGCAGGACATCACTCTCGAGGTCAGACCACTGCGAACAGGTGGTCGGTTGGATTTCAGCTGATACTGCTTCCAGTCGGTTAAGCACCACCCTGTCTTCCACCAAGTCCACTCTCAGTAGCCAAGAGTCTGGTCAACATAATCCTCACCCTGATCATCCTTCCTCCCACCATAGAGGGTCTGGCCAAAGAAGTGATCCCACACTGGGATATAGTGAGGAGCTCGTCTCATCACCAATCCTTCATTTGAACCTCTCTCCAAGCATGCTTGCAGAGGAACATGAGATCTTGTGCCCTGATTCACAACCTCTAGAGGGTACCCAATCACAAGAAGATGACAGAGGGGAACGGCATTTAAGGTCAAAGGAAGTGGATGATGATGATGATGAGACACAGTTGCCATCAAATCAACCACTATTACCTTGATGAGGAGGATCAGAGTGAGGAAGTGGAGGAGGACTTGGTGGACGATGAGGTGACTGACCCCACCTGGGAAGGTGGAGAGCTGAGCGATGACAGCAGTCCTGAGGGTGAGCCATCTGCAGCACCGCAACAGGCTGGAAGAGGCAGTGGTGTGGCTAAAGAAAGAAGGCGGACCGCACCAAACCGGCCCGCAAATGTTCCACGGAGCACCCCCTTGCGTAAATCTCCCTTGCCAAGGGCTAGGTGTTCCGCGATATGGCGTTTTTTTAAGGAAAGTGCGGACGACAAAAAAATTGTAGTTTGCAACCTGTGCCACACCTGAATGAGCCGAGGCATGAACACTAGAAACCTCACCACCACCAGCATGATCCGACACATGGCATCCAAGCACCGTAATAAGTGGGAGGAACGCCAGGATCGCCAATCTGTGTCTGCAGTCCACACCACTGCCTCCTCTTCCCCTGTTTTCGGTGCCGGCCAATCGCCTGTCGAAGGCGCAGGCCCGCATACCTCCCGCCCTGCACCTGTACCATCTGAAGCACCATCAGCGACCACATCCACTTCCCTGTCCCAGCGCAGCGTCCAAATGTCGTTACCCCAGGCATTTGAGCGCAAGCGAAAATACCCAGCCACCCACCCACAGGCCATAGCACTAACCTCACACCTTTCCATATTACTGGCCATCGAAATGCTGCCATTTAGGCTTGTGGAGACTGAGTCCTTCCGCAGCCTGATGGCAGCAGCTGTCCCTCGGTACGCAGTCCCCAGCCGCCACTACTTTTCCCGGTGTGCCGTCCCCGCATTACACCACCATGTGTCCCGTAACATCACCCGTGCCCTGACCAACGCAGTTACTGGGAAGGTCCACTTAACGACTGACACATGGACAAGTGCTTGTGGCCAGGGACGTTACATTTCCCTGACGGCACACTGGGTGAATGTCGTGGAGGCTGGGAGCGACTCGGACCCTGGGATGGCACAGGTGCTACCCACGCCGAGGATTGCGGGCCCTACCTCCATCAGGGTTTCCGCCAGCACCTACGTTATTGGCTCCTCCTCCTCCTCCTCCGTTTCCACCTCCGAATTCTCTGCGCGCAGCGCCACTCACCCATCAGCCGGTAGCTGGAAGCAGTTTAGCACTGCAGTGGGGAAGCGTCAACAGGCCGTGCTGAAGCTGATCTGCCTTGGGGACAAACAGCACACGGCCTCAGAGCTGTTGCAGGGGATTAGTCACCAGACCGAGCAGTGGCTCTCGCCACTCAACCTGCAACCAGGCATGGTTGTGTGTGATAATGGGCGTAACTTGGTGGCGGCTTTGGAGCTCGGCAAGCTCACACACGTACCATGCCTAGCGCATGTATTTAATTTAGTGGTTCAGCGATTTCTAAAAACCTACCCCAATTTGCATGATCTCTTGACGAAGGTGCGCCGCGTGTGTGCACATTTCCGTAAGTCATCAACAGCTTCAGCCGGCCTGTTGAAGCTGCAGCAGCGCTTACAATTGCCAGGTCACCGGCTGCTGTGTGACGTGAGCACGCGCTGGAACTCCACCTTCCACATGTTGGCCCGGCTTTGTGAGCAGCAGAGGGCAGTAGTGGAGTACCAGCTGTTACACGGTCGTCGCCTCTCCGTTCAACTTCCTCTAATCAGAAGTGAGGAGTGGGAATGGATGTCTGACCTCTGTGAGGTTTTACGCAATTTTGAGGAATCGACACAGATGGTGAGCGGCGATAACGCTATTATCAGTGTAACCATCCCACTTCTGTGTCTACTGAAACGCTCGCTGCTCACAATTAAAACCGACGCTTTGCATGTGGAAGAGGTGGAAATGGGGGAGGAAGAGCTTACACAAGGTGATAGCCAGAGCACCCTCACTTCGTCTTCTCAGCGACAATTGGAGGAGGCGGAGGAGGAGGAGGAGGAAGACACGGTTGCCTCCGCTACAGAGGGTAGCCATGGAACTTTAGTTCCATCTCTTCAGCGTGGGTGGGCAGAAGAGGAGGAAGAGGATGAGGAGATTGAGAGTCATCCTCCTGGTGAGGACAGCGAAATCTTGCCTGTTGGTACTCTGGCACACATGGCTGACTTTATGTTAGGCTGCCTTTCCCGTGACCCACGCGTTATACGCATTTTAGACAACACGGATTACTGGGTGTTCACCCTTCTGGACCCCCGCTACAAAGAGAATTTCTCATCTCTCATTCCTCCGGTGGAGAGGACAAGCAAAATGGTGCAATACCAGAAGGTTCTTGTTGAAAAATTGCTCCAAAATTTTCCATCTGACAACGCTGGCGGCAGAGTACGTGCTACCTTGGCCAACCGAGAAGGGGAGAAAAGGGGAGCACACAGCAGTTCCGACAAAGGCAGGGCAACACTCTCCAAGGCGTGGGACACCTTCATGACACCCCGCCAGCACCCTCACCCTGATGCGCAGCCTAGTGTCACAAGGAGGGAAAAGTTTTGTAAGATGGTGAAGGAGTACGTAGCAGACCGTGTCAGCGTCCTCACTGATCCCTCTGTGCCTTACAACTACTGGGTGTCCAAGCTGGACACATGGTATGAACTGGCACTCTACGCCTTGGAGGTGCTGGCCTGCCCTGCCGCCAGCGTTCTGTCTGAGCGGGTATTTAGTGCTGCTGGTGGCATCATAACAGATAAGCGTATCCGCCTTTCCACCGAAAATGCTGATAGGTTGACACTTATAAAAATGAACAAGGCCTGGATTTCCCCTGACTTCTCCACTCCACTGGAGGAAAGCCCCGGGTGAACATAAAGTGACTTTATATATGTTATTTACAATGATGGGAATACTCTGTATTCCCATTCACCCCTTCCACCCAAAAAACGGGTATATGGTAGACTCTCTTCCATATACCCTGTGATATAATTTTTATATAGGGCCAGCTCACCAGCGGGCCCGGTGATATAATTTTTATATAGGGCCAGCTCACCAGCGGGCCCTGTTTGACAATTTTTGTATAGGTCAGCTCACCAGCGGGCCTTCTTATATAATGTTTTATTGGGTCAGCTCTCTAGCGGGCCCTCTCATATAATGTTTTATAGCGTCAGCTCACTAGCGGGCCTTCGCATATAATGTTTAGGATGGTCAGCTCCGCAGCAGACCCTCACCCATAATGTTTCAGAGGGTCACCAGCAGGCCACTAATCCTAATTTTTCAAGGGTGTGTATGATGCCCTGCTTCATGTGTAATAAAGGGTGTATTGGAGTGACACTGCAGTCTAATTTTTGGCAGCCCTTTCACTCAGTGCATAGGCTTTATGAGTGTTGGACCACTACCTGAACTATTGTACCACAATGTGAATGAGGCCCTCCATTTTGTGATATACAGGTTGTATCGGAGTGCCTCAGGTCCTCCCATTGAATTAAATAGGGCTGGGGTGTTCGACAGAGCAGAAGGTAGTTCTTGGCTTCATCCACTAAGTCACTTCGTCACTTTTACTGAATGGATCAGACCCCACTGTTCCGACTATAAATTTTGGACTTAACAAGGGCAAACGGACATGTTGTAAAACCTGTGGTAGCTGCGGCCTCCGTTCCTGAATGCTGTACCTTACCCGGGCCATAACCACGTTGAACACCTGCTTTACTCTGCGCACGTTTCCCTCTTAATCATGGCCCCAGTTCCGAAAAATCTATGAAATTTTTTGCAGAATTTGCCTCTGCGCACGTTTCCCTCTTAATCATGGCCATAGTTCTGAAAAATAGATGAAATTTTTTGCAGAATTTGCCTCTGCGCACGTTTCCCTCTTAATCATGGCCCCAGTTCCGAAAAATCGATGAAATTTTTTGCAGAATTTGCCTCTGCGCACGTTTCCCTCTTAATCATGGCCCCAGTTCCGAAAAATCGATTAAATTTTTTGCAGAATTTGCCTCTGCGCACGTTTCCCTCTTAATCATGGCCCCAGTTCCGAAAAATCGATGACATTTTTTGCAGAATTTGCAGATGATATACAAGTAAATATACAGCAAATACTGTTTGGTAACAATTTTTCGCCTAAAGTCGTTTTATCTTCCTTTTTGTGTGTTTTACGGTCAGTCTGTAAAAATGGCGTACTACGGGCGAAACATCGTTCCCAGCAGCGACGTTGGAGTCCAAGATGCATCCAGACATCCTCCCTATGCTGTCCCTGAACCATTTCTGTGGTGTTTCCATAATTTTCTGCCCTTTTCCTATGGACCAGACACCCTCCCCTCATCAGAGCAGGGGGTGCCTGGTGTAATGCTCGAGTCCTCCCATTGACTTCAATGGGGCTCGGGTGCTCGGCCGAGCACTCGAGCCTCCGGGGGTGCTCGGCCAGAGCACCCGAACACCCGAGCATTGGGGTGCTCGATCATCACTAGTAGGGAACTTTGGTGTCTTCACAAAATATTTTGTATCCAATCTTAATAATACAGATCCACACTCTCAAAATAAATACAAGTGGCAAGGCAAGTTCAAATTACTTTATACAGAAGACATCAGGCCATACAAAGAATCATCCTTTTGTGCTTTATACTATGATCTGATGCCACTTACAAAACTTAATTTAAACACACAAGATAACTATTGCAAGTATGGGCCTGTGTATTTTCATTATTGCATCACAAACTGTTTTCTGAACACACCCAACACGGACGCAGAGGCTTCAGATAAGTTTCTCTATTAATTTCTATCCCACAGCAGTTAGTAGAATACTATTAGCATACGTGGGCTAAGCGTTTATACACACCACACACCCTTTTTCTCTCTTTCTCCAGCTTCCTCTTCTATATCTCTCTTTTTGAAATCCATCTCCCTCTCTTGTCCCCTCCCTCATGTCTCTACCTCCATGCCACTCTCATCTTTCACACACTGTTTTAGATCCCTATTTTCTCCCTAAGTTCTCTCTCCCTCATTTGGGTGACAACATGTCCCGGATTGCCCATGACAGCTCTGGATTTTAAATGCATGTTCCATGCCCCAGACAGCCTCCTTCCAGGACAATACAAAGTCCTGGAATGAAGATTCCAGAGAACAGAGTTCTAAACAGTAGAAGGCCAATTTTCCATTGCCTGCACTGTGCTATAAGTTAAATGTCCACCTAACAGAGCTCTAAACACTGGAGAGAGAATAGACTTTGATTCTGACATCAAACAAGCTGCAAGGCAATTTTGATGTATGTTACTCTAAGGCTTTGGGTGTGATGTACATTTTCAAGTAGGCCATCACAGGCATCACTGCCACAGCAGTCAGTGGGCATTTCTCACTCAAGTGTTTAGAACTATGTGGTGCACTGGAGGCGCAGGTTACATGCTGATATCCAGTGCTGTTTGAGGGAAGAGAGGACAAGGAGAAGAATATCTCCCTCCCTTCCTATTATGGTGTGTTTGTGTGATGTTTGGTTGTATGTCAGAGAGGGGCAGATAGTCACTGCATGGTTTTTCAGAGATCAATAACTGATGTGTTAAAGTTATGGGGATTTTTCCCTCGGGCAGAAGCCCTTTGGCAGTCTGCCCTGGACTTAGGTCGTGGATGGGATGACCTACCCATCGAAGCTAAAGTGGATGGCTAATGGGGTCATTTCTTGGGAGCCAGCTGTAAGTGTTGAAGAACGGTGGAGTCAGCCGTAAGTGCTGAAGAATGGCGGAGTCAGCTGTAAGTGCTGAAGAATGGCGGAGTCAGCTGTAAGTGCTGAAGAATGGTGGAGTCAGCCGTAAGTGCTGAAGAATGGTGGAGTCAGCTGTAAGTGCTGAAGAATGGTGGAGTCAGCCATAAGTGCTGAAGAACAGCGGAGTGAGCTGTAAGTGCTGAAGAATGTGGTGATTCTAGCATGAGCCAGTGCAATTTGGCCATGCTTGGTTTCAAGGAATGTGGATTGGCAAGGAATGTCAGTTAATGATTGACTAATGATTAATTAATTATAATTATTATGATTGAATAAGAACAATAATAATTATGTGATTGGTAGTAGTTAATAAAGATGTGGCCTGAGGTGTGCATATTGCACTGTCTCTCAGTGTCTATGCGAGGAAATATGTATCAGTTTGTACGTGTGTATGAGTGAGACGGAGATGCCTGCTGTATGTGATAGAGTGTGCAACACCGTTATCTCTAGTTAATATATTCCTTAATAGAAACTGGAGCAATGCTCGGGCAAGCCAACTGCATCGTAGGCAAAAAATTAAAATACCTACTACCTTAGAAGAGGATTTTTAACCCTTTGAATGCTAGAGAGATTTCCATCACATTGCTTTGCAATGCAGTGTAGAACGTTAGCATTTAGGAGTTTAGTAAAACCTCTTAAATCAATGGAAAATATGATAATTTGTATTTGTCCTTCATGGTGTAATTGGTTTGTCTCTAAACTAGAAGCTGGAATCTACTTATTGGTGCTGGATCAGCATGCCTGCCTAACGCCAATGTAATGAACTATCTCCCCAGAAAATGTATGTTTCCTAAACCTTTGTTGTGATACAAGGAAAGTACTATTTTCACACCTGCTTAGAGTAAGCTTCTAAACAGTAGACAAGAAAAAAAAGATCAAATATTCAATTCATTGGTCATTGCAAGCACCACCCTACCTGATATACTTCCAAACCTTCTGCTTAGCAGGTTTCTTTCTTGTTGTCTCCCTCTTAAAGGGTTTCTTTTCTAATAATGAGATTCCAGCTCTGCTGCAGAGCCATCAGCTGATCCCAGGACCGGGATCTCCTGCTGTCAGCAGAGTGCTGATGCCAGGAGAAAGGGAGGGAGGGGGTGTCAGTGTCCTGAGAGGCTTCCTCTATGCGCCTTGCTTCCCCTTCAGCACCGCCATAATGGAGGCTCACGTCAGACTGGCATCATTAGGCAACTGCGTCGGTGTCACATACGTCGTGTTGTCATGACATCACGGATTGCCTCTTTAAATAGGAAGTAGTTACACTGAGCCGGTGCTCAGTCTATTGTGAGCTCCGTTGGTCTCTGTACCTGTTCCTCTCTTCTCAGCCCTTCTTCCTTTATGACCCTTGCCTCAGTCTTCCTCCTGCCCTGACCTGTTGCCTGGACCTGGACTTCTCTTTCTGGATTGCTTCCTGCCCTGACATGTTGCCTGGACTTCTCTCTCTGGATTTCTGCCTGCCCTGTTACCTAGATGTGGACTTCTCTCTCTTTGGATTGCTGCCTGCCCTGGACTGTTGCTTGTCCCTTCCCCAGTGGTATCAGTTACCCATGTTATATGTATATATTTTTCCGTATCTATCTATCTATCTATCTATCTATCTATCTATCTATCTATCTATCTATCGTATCTGGGACTTGCTCTGTCCTGCCACTGTATCCAACCTCTCCTTCACCTATTCTGAGGGATGTTGCTTCTTTTAAACTAAACATGATGTGCTTGCTATTACTCTGATTATTCCTGATCTTCTTTAGCTAGGTTTCTTGCAGCGCACATACCCAGCACTTGTTGGGGCGTCATAGGGGGAACTTTCGCGGAGGATATCTCTCAAACCATAATGGTTTGAGAGATAGAACTTTCTCCAAATACTTTATTTTTGTAAAATCTACCATATAAAATAAACTTTATTTTGGACATTACTAACCCTTTAATGAGCAATCTATGCCAGTATAAGATTTTCCATTAGGGTAAGTAGGCAACTGAAGAGACTGCTTGATTGAGTTGTGGGTGTGGCCAGTCCCATTTTTGTTGATCATTAGTAAGCGCTGGGTACACGAAATGTGTTGATCATAGCAGGTAGCAAGGACTGCTGAAAGGTACCCACAACAGTCTCTATTAGTTCACCACTTGGACTAAGTTACTGTTATGTTTTTTTATATTATATCCAGTAAAGGATTGATGTTCTTAAAGGAATAGTAATACTTCGTTTTACCTTTATTTTATTTTGTAGGCATTAAAAAAAAATGAAGAATGATATGTCTTATCTCTCAAACCTTTATGGTTTGAGAGATATTCACAAGCAAAGTTTCCCCTCCCGCCCCTTTTACCTAGTGTAAGCCATCTCTTCTTAGATGTGGAATGCAGTCCATAGACCAGACAGATAACAGCAGGGGACAACCTTCTTCCTATGAGTACAATGAAAGCCCTGCCCCCCTTGACAAGTTTTTCAGGTTTTTCCCTTCTCTTAATTGAAGATTGTTCCTCTCTGCAGTCTACCTGGGCCTCTCCCTTCTGATCTGGCTGAACAGTGTTACATCAGTAAAAGGGGGCGGGAGGGGGATACTTTGTCATTGAATTACTCTGGAACTACAACTGTGACAGAATTGAAATAACACTCTCCAAAGTCCAAATACTATGATGATTAATTAGAGCTGATTTTATTATGAAACATTACTATCCCTGTAAGCTTCTACATTGCTGGCTGTGATTGTATGTGTTGGTGCACCTTTCCATTTGTATTTCTGAATATTTTGGAGCAGCTGGAGAAGCTCCAGGGAGCACACATGGTGCCTTATAGATATACAACTTTGCGGATCTGTTAGAGGAATCTTTTGCTGCCATAAACACTATCTTTTACATAAGATTGTATCACATTTTGTAATTTTTACCCATGTTTTGTTGGAGGTCTCCAAGGGATTAAAGGTTTTTATGTTTTAGCTGAAGTGTATTTCCTGTGTCAGACAACAGTGAATGGGCTGGAGGTGTTTGGTGAGACATTAGGGTGACTGGCATAGAGGAGATGTAAATCCAAACCTGGTATTTTCTCTCAGGCTATGACCATCATGGACATTCCTGTATTACTGCATATTAATTTACATTTTGTTGTACTGTTTAATTCTGAAGTTTTCTACAGTGTGCAGAATGATGCAATGTGATCTTTGCTCCCCATGGTGAAATATTAATATTGGAATACATTGGTCCCGATCTCTATTGGATAATGTTCAAATGCAAGTGAAATCATTGATGTGACTGGTTTTCAGAGAGATTATCGTTTTATTTGATTGAATATAATTTTGCTTGTAATGTATATTTATATAGTGCAGTACATATACATTGAATATACTTTTCTATGTATATATCTTTATTTTTATAATGCAATGCGCACACATTGCTTTACAGAAACAGAACTCATACTAACAGATGAAAATACATAACAGGGATAAGAGCCTCAGACTAAAGGCTTGTGAGATAACTCAGTGGTAAACGCCCTGACTATAGAGTCTACTCAAACATCAAGGTTGCAGGTTCAATTCCCAGCAATGTCAGCTTCATCCTTCCGAGGTCGATAAATGAATACTATTGATTGGGTAATAATAACATCTATTATTCAGCTGCTGAGTCGGTTAATTCCAAGAACAGGCGCGAAAAGCGCTTTGAGTCCCACTTGGAGAAAGGCACTCTATAAATGCTAGTTATTATTATTAAAGTGTGATCATTGCAACATATTACAAATATGATTTCATGTTTTACTATATATTATCCCCTGATGAAGTGGGTTAATACACACGAAACACGTTGGGACAAATAAAGTTATACTTCCAAGCAATCTCTTTGGTGGACACTGTTTGATGTGCCTTATTCTTGTGGAAATCTGGTGAGTGGGGTCTGATTTGGGGGCATTACTTCCCTTGTATTACACAGTTTTACCCTTAGGGGATTTTGTGTTTTTTTATGTTGTCCTCTTGCTGAAGGGTTCTTTGAAATGGCGGATTTGTGGGTTCTCTTAAACCAGTTAGCCTGATTGTGGCTTTTTGAGGTGTACTTATATATGTTAGCAGACTTTATTAACTGTTCATACTGAGGTGCTCTCAGATTGTTGCGCCCTTCTCTTCTTTTTGTTGTTTGTGCATTTGTTTTGAGAATGTGCTGCTAAGGACACCAAGCTGCACGTCTGGACATTTCCTCTGTATTTATTTGGGTCCTTATTTGACTGTTGATATGTCTGTTTACATTGATATTACTGTTTAGTCCATTAGGAGCGTACCAGTCTTTTTTTTCTGTTAAAGGGATAGTAATACTTAAAATGTAAAAAAAAATATGTTGTAGGGTTTATCCCCCTGAGTAAAACAAGAGTACTCCCACTGCTGAAAGGTGTTTCATTCAAAAGTTATTAATTTTCAAAGTTGAATTTTTTAGGTGCAATATCACAGTGGCCTGAAATTGTACAGTGGCGCTGTTGCTACACCATCCTATGGAGATTTATGGTCCCTCCCTGAAAACTGGACATTTGGGAGGTATAAATGGCCAGTCATACCTTTTATCCAGTCCCTCTTAAAAATTAATCAATTGAGAACAAATTATCAAAGGAGAACCTAGACAAACTTGCATTTCTTTTATATATTTTCTTGATTATTAATATAAGAAATGGTAGGTTATCCATATAAATGTGGTATCAAAAGAATGCCCTACGTGTGCTTAAAAAAGTGGTGTATAATTTGTGTGGGTGGACTAAACGGATTAGAGGGAAAATACTGTTGAACAAATCCGTACTAAAAAAGCCATAATTGCTCTGATCCTCTAGTGTAAAAAAACCTTGGTCCTCCCTGGTCCTTAAGGGGTTAAAGAAATTGTGAAGTTGTGGAATACTTATCTCCCTATGGTGTAGCTGGTTCATTCCAAAACTGCTAATATTTTCTTTCTGCATGTATCCCTATGTGTGTGTGTGACGTGCTTGGCAGGCAAGCTTGTTCCAGACACTTGTATTTAGTATTTTTGTTGCAACACTCAACATCTAACCTTTTCATCTGTAAATACTCGTCTTGGGAAAATTCATCTTTAGTCCCGTCCTCTTTACCCAGAATGCTGCTGGTCCTAGCTGAATGTTTGCTGTTATAGAGATTCTTTTTTTTCCAGGCATTTTCCCACAACAGAAACATGAAGATTCAGATGTTTTCCATACTTTAACGCTTGTTTTTTTGGTTTCAGAAAACAGATTCCCTGCATTCTCTTTGCCACGCCTTCCACCAGGCAATTTCTCACTTACACTAACAGTTAATTACAATGTATATAAATGTAACAAAGACCACTGTGAGGGAACACAGCAGACTAATTTATTTCTCTCTATGTCTGACATTCACAGTTAAATACTTTTTGTTTAAACTGTACGTCTAAATCTAGCAGCATAGCTCATTTTCTGTGCTAAGTCGTTGGCCTAGAAATCATTTGCCTTTACTTTGGGATATATATATATGAGAAGATATGATTTTTTTTCAGGGGCAGATTTCCCAATAGGCAGAGTAGGCCATTGCTTAGTGCTCCAACTTTTGAGGGGCACCTCAGATGTGCACTCTACATCTCTGTCCCATTTCTATGGATGTAAGTGACACAGTGACAGTGTGCTGCACCCACCTTCATCAGTGAGGTATTTGGGCTCTATTGATCTTCTCTGGTTTGAGCGAGGCAGGGAGACATTGGGGTTGAGAGAGGACTGTGGGTGTGTGTGAGGGGGCTTGTATGTGTAGGTGAAAGACATGAGGGGGTGATTAGATATCTACTGGAGGAGGTCCACGTGTGTGATGGGGCTGATCCTGTCATAGGTGCAAGGCCTGGGGCAAGGAATAAATATACTTATTTTTTTATGTGGAGGAGAGGTGGGGTGGAGGATAGAAGGACCGAAGGGGAAGATAGACACACTGCAGAGTGGTCAACTGTGATAGGAACCCCTGATCCTTCATACTGACTATAAGGACCGCTAGTGACAGATAAACATGCATATACCGTGTGTTAATCTCTTCTGCCCTCCTTCCATTTTCTTCCTTCTTCCAGTGTAATCTACCTTGCTTCCCATCAGCTTTTTCCTGCATCTTGTTCCTTCTTCCCTCTTTCTTCCACCATTCCGTCCCCCAGTTTCTTTCTCCTTCCAGTTTCTCCCTCCCTCCATCTTCTTCCTTCCTTCTTTTTCTCCCTCCTCCCATCTTCTTATTCCATCCCTTTCACCGTCAGTTCAGCTTCTTTCATATCTTAGTTTTCCCTCCTTCACCCCTAATCTCTTCTACCTCCATTTTTTCCTCAATTACTTTATCTTCAGTCTTCCTCCATCTTCTTCCTCCTTATATATCTTCCTTTTTTCTTCTCCCATTTTGCTCTTTCCTTTCTTTTCTCTCTTTGACCTCCCTGTCCCAGTTCCCTTTCTCTCCCCTTTTGTCCTTTGTCTTCCTTTGCCCTTTTTCTCCCCCTTTGTCTTTTGTTTCCATCCTGTCTACTTATACCCCCTTTCACTTTCTCTCCTCCTCATTTGCCCTCCCCTTCCCTTTTTGTCTTCTCTCTTCTCCAGTTGATATATAACTGCACTAGTTATACCACAGAGCTTACAAGTCTATGAAAACCCCTTGGTAGTCATGTTATTTTAAGCTCTTTGGTATCAATATTGTAGCTATATTTCAGTTGTAAGCACTGTAGGATCACTATTCCAGTTGTATCTCTGTGAATCACCATTGTAGCTCAAATTCAATTGTATGTTCTGTGGTATCACTAGTGTAGCTCAATTTTAATTGTAAACTATATTGTGTCCTTAGTGTAGCTCCATATCAGTTGTAAACTCTGTGGTATAAATATTGTAGCTCCATTCCAATTGTAAGCCCTGTGGTTTCAAAAATGTATCTCGATTTCAATTGAAAGTTTTGTGGCCCTATTCAATTTCAAGCTCTGTAGTATCACATGTATAACCCCATTTCAAGGTTAAGCTCTGTGGAATCACTTGTGTAGCACCATTTCTTTTAAGCTCTGCAGTACATTTTAATATACTTAATTAAAGCATTCATTTAGTCTTTTATTGATTTGTATGAGTACCTCCAACCACAAGAACAACGGACAAACTGAGTGAGGTTTATAGCAGAGTTGGGGGGCCTGTGCTGTGGCAGGGGTTTGGGATCTTGCTAGGGCTCTAATGGAGTCTTAATCCAGCTCTCCTTAGTTCATCAGCCTCAGTGAGTCAGGAGAACATGACACTTAAACTGAAAGGAATAGTAATACTTCATTTTAACTTTAATTTATTTTGCAGGTATTAAAAAAATATGAAGAATGATATAAGTCTTATCCCTCAAACCTTTATGGTTTATGAGATATTCACAAGCAAAGTTTCCCCTCCCCGCCCCTTTTACCTAGTGTAAGCCATCTCTTCTCAGATGTGGAATCTGGTTGTAAGACCAGACAGATAACAGCAGGGGACATTCTTCTTTGTATGAAAACAATGAAAGCCCTTCCCCCCTTGATACATTTTTCAGCTTTTTCCCTTAACTTAATTGAAGATTGTCCCTCTCTGCAGTCTACCTGGGCACCTCCCTTCTGATCTGGTTGAACAGGAGGGGGGGGGATACTTTGTTTGTGAATATCTCTTAAACCATAAAGGTTTGAGAGATAAGACATATCATTCTTCATGTTTTTTTTAATGCCTACAAAATAAAATAAAGTTAAAACGAAGTATTACTATCCCTTGAAGTATTAAGAACTGAAACAATTCTGGGGCAAACCAACTGTACCACAGGGGGCAAATAATGGACCTTGATTTAAATTTATTTTTAACCCCTTAAATGCGAGAGTGCTCTCCAGCTTAAACTTCACATCGTTTTAAGAAATGCACTGTAAACCTTAAATCAATTGGACATTTTCTAATTGGTCCTCTGGTGCAGTTAGTTTGCTCCAGAATTGCCCTTATTTCTTTGTGTATATATCACAAAATTCTTTAAAAAAACAGTAAATTTTTATGAAAAAAATATGCATTGTAATTATTTTCCTGATGAGTAGAAAAAAAGGTTACTGTTACCGATGGAAAATGTTTTGTTCAAAGTTATTAAGCTCAAACTTATATTTTTTTAATTTGAATTAAAATGAAATGTCCTATTGTGGTCCCTAGATGGTGCTAAGACTATCACTTATGATGGAGACTCTGACTCAAGGTGGGGTTATTCACTAAGGAGTGATGAAGAGGTGATAAAGTGGAGATAACTTCTCCAGTGATATCACTTCTCCAAGTCCTACGTTCTTCTATGGAGCCAATTCGTTAACATTTCTTTAGGAGATCTTAGTGCATAGTTTCCATGGAGAAACATAGGAATTAGAGAAGTGATATCAATGGAGAAGTCATCTCCACTTTATCACCTCTTTAACAGGCCTTAGTGAATAACACCCAAGTTCTCCCAGAGAATGGTTTATAAAAAACAAATGACATTTAAAAATGTTTTGTGTAATAAAAACAGCAATGTGAATAATACCATCATTTAAAAATTTAAAGGATTAATTTTTCCCCTTTGGTTCTCTTTTGTATTGTGCATATGGTCGATATATCTCAGTAACCTGTCATTTTTAATTATGGAAGACAAAACACAGCATCTACCATTATTTACATTTATGAGGGGATCTGGAAGATTTTACACTTAAACTTTATTGCACAAAGCTTGAATTATATTGTCAGGTATGTGCTGTTAAGTTATCTGCAGCACAGAAAGCAAAATGAACAGTATTATGCAGTTTACAACACAGGAAAATGTTGGATTAAATGTGACTGTTGTACGAGATACACAACAAATGGCAATTGCTTCAAGTGCCAAGATAATTGTAGGTCTCAGATGATTCATTATTAAGAAATAGTATTGTGCTATTAAAAATAAAAGTGTTTATGTCTGGATATATATATATATATATATATATATATATATATATATATATATATATATTAGTAGAGTTAAGATTGTAGCCATATTAGTCCAGTGATGTAGATGTAAAATAACAAACAAAATTAATATCTTGTAATACCTTTTTTATTGGACTAACAGAATTATGGATTGACAAGCTTTCGGGATAAACTCCCTTTCACAAGTCTAAAGCATTTGTGAGCACAAGGACACAGAATTCACAGTTAATACAGTTAATACATTGACTTCAAAGCTGTGTTGTTTGCTGGGGTTAACACAGTGGGACTGCTGATAACCCAAGCAAACAACACAGCTTTGAATTCAATGTATTAACTGTATTAACTGTGAATTCTGTGTTATTGTGCTCAGAAATGCTTTACACTTGAGAAAGGGAGTTTATCCCGAAAGCTTGTCAGTCCATAATTCTGTTAGTCCAACAAAAACGGTATTACAAGATATTAATTTTGCATGTTATTTTACATATTTATATATTAATATAGTTTGTGTGTGTCTATATATGTATGTACATATATGTGTATGAATATATAAAATACGGATAAAAATACACAGAAACTGAAGTGTATATCTGTGCATATATATATATATATATATATATATATATATACTATATAATAATTTGCTAAAACGTGTGTAACGACACAGTGCTGCACAGGAGAGACTGCTGCATGTGCTGCAGTCATGCTCAGTAGAGACTGCCCGCGACCGGCTGGAAGTGGCACTGTGGCCCGTGTAACGGGCTCTTCAACTAGTATATATATATAAATCAATAGATGCATAGATATACACTATGCTTATGTGTTAATATATAAAATTTGTATATAAATATATAGAGATTGATAGTGCATTGGTACTCAGGGGAGTTATACAGAGGCGTGATAAAGAGGTGATAAAGCAGAAATTACTTCTCTGGTGATATCACTTCTCTAGTTCATGTCCCTCCCAGGATCTTTCTGCCAAATACTCCAGAATGTCTGCTTTATGTACTAAGGTTCGATACGGGTCCAGTTTGTTGATAAGGTGGTGAACTCAACCCAAATCCATTGTTTGGTATTCCACTTTAAACAGCTGATCTGCCATTTCTGTCTTTACCTGAGTCTACAGATTAGCTGTTACATATACACTGCAGACCATCTGCCAATCAGCTGATTCATGTAAGCATAAGACTCAGCTACACTGTGTTTGCCTTAAAGGGATAGTAATAGTTCGTTTTAACTTTATTTTATTTTGTAGGCATTAAAAAAACATGACGAATGATATAAGTCTTCTCTCTTAAACTTTTATGATTTGAGAGATATTCACAAGCAAAGTTTCCCCCTCCCGCCCCTTTTACCTAGTGTAAGCAATCTCTTCTCAGATGTGGAATCCAGTCCATAGACCAGACAGATAACAGAAGTGGACACTCTTATTCCTATGAGAACAATGAAAGCCCTGCCCCCCTTGACAAGCTTTTCAGGTTTTTCCCTTATCTTAATTGGAGATTGTCCTTCTCTGCAGTCTACCTGGGCACCTCCCTTCTTCTCAGGCTGAACAGTGTTACATCAGTAAAAGGGGCAGGAGGGGGACACTTTGTCATTGAATTACTCTGGAACTACAACTCTGACAGAATTGAAATAACACTCTCCAAAGTCCAAATACTATGATGATTAATTAGAGCTGCTTTTATTATGAAACATTACCATCCCTTTAACCTGTATTTCCCAATCTTTGTGCTTTTGAGTGAGAACTTAACTCTGTCTTTATCAAAAGTTTTTGCAAGTACACTTTTTATGAAAAAGAAAATATATTATGTGTTATATAATATATATTTTACTTTTCCTGCTGATTAAAACAAAGACATTCTCACTGCCAGGAAATGTGTCATTCCAGATTTATTACAATTTGAACCATTATTTGTTTTTATTACACTAACTATGCGAGTCAGTTCACCTATTATTAAGCTGGTGTTCAATCGGTTATTTTGTTGCAATCTATTGGAGAGGTGAGTAGCAGACTGCAGTTCCTCATGGAATGTGATAGTAACAGCTGTATCACGTGCTTAAAATGTGTTATAAACTTTGAATGGCAAAGCTGACAGCATAGTATCCATGTTTACTCACAAAGAAAACCCTATTACAAACATATTTTTATAAAGAAAAGTTTTCTGGGTTTTTTTTATAATGGGGCTTTTTACCCTTTAAATGCTAGAAAGGTCTCCAAGACATTATACCATTCACTGACTTGACATATTATTGTCTTAGTGCCCCATTTATTGCTATTTATTATCTCGGTTGTACTCAAGTCCTCTTGATGGCTTCATGTGTTGTAACTCTGTCGTTTATCTGTGGACAAGGATCAGAACACCAGACTAATTGCTCCAAATGGTGTTTTGAGGGATCTAGGTTCTCTAATGTGCCATCTCCCCCTGTCTGCTATTGCCTCTGTCAGTATTGCCAGATTCCTCCCTAGACCTTAACACATTTTATCTAAGCCAAGTGGTTTATGAGGTATAGAGAGAACACCTTTGTTTACGAAAGCCAAGTACGACTTATTACCAGGGACAGATGTAGCAGGAGAGACCAACCCCAGCAGCACACAAAACAGACACCACCATTTGCAGTGGTGGAAGAAACATACTTTAAGTCATCACAGGAGGAATGGATTTTGCTTCATTGAAGAGCTCATTCAAGTGTAATTTTAATTAGAGTACCTCACAATTTTGTTATTACATGAAATGTGCTGGGTCAGTAGGTGTGAAGGGCTGTGTGTGTGTGTGTACGTACATCATTTGTATTCATTCAGCGAAGGTAATATACAAATCCACCAGCACAACCCAGCTGCAGTTTGAGGTACGTACTAGATTATGAATGGTCTAGTGCAAACCAGTGCAGACACTCCATAAAGGCTTTAATGTCAGCAAGTCTTGAAATCACCTCTATATGGCATCTGCAGTGAAATGGAAGTTTTGCCACTTTCCTGTGTGCTGTTGTTAGTACACAATGTTAAACGAGATGAAGAGGAAACGAGCACCAATACACTTTCCCACTGCCCTTTCCTTGGCTCAAGCAGCAAAGAGGATCGTTTGTGATGTAAGGTGTTGTTATGTTCCCAAAAGACCTGGATCAGTAGAGTATTACATCATTAACATACTCCAAGGCATGAGATTGACCTCTTTAGCCAGTACCTAACAATGCCCCTTGCCACAAGTCTAATGATTATTTAGATTTATGAATCATTAAGGAGTATTATTGAATGAGGCATCTGATTGCATATTCATTGATTTATGCATACATACATACATACATCACAGTTTTTCTGAGATTTGTTGTAGATTCCTTTATGGCAAAAGTGAAGGCCAGACTGAGTTACTATTATTAATCATATTGATGCAGATCACAGTTTCCATATTACTGTTTTTTGTAACTGAGATATTATCACGGTCCCCGTGATTCCCTGTCAATCTCTGTTTATATACATTTGCATTGGAGGAGTCTGATTGGCCCGCCCAGGATGTGCCTTTATATGCTGAGGCTTGGGCACTTGTCAATTGCCCTTTCGTGGTGTTATGTTGCTGCGCCTAGTTACTGATCTCCAGTGTCTCCTGTGTACCGACCCGGCTAGTCTGACTCTCCTCCTGTTCCTGCTTCGTGATCTGACCCGGCTCTGGCTGACGACCCTGCACCGTGATCTGACCCGGCTCTGGCTGACGACCCTGCACCGTGATCTGACCCGGCTCTGGCTGACGACCCTGCACCGTGATCTGACCCGGCTGTGGCTGACCACCCTGCACCGTGATCCGACCCGGCACTGGCTGACGACTCCGCTCCGTGATCCGACCCGGTTCTGGCTCCTGATCCTGCTCCGTGATTGTTCCACTCTCCGGTGGTGTTCCTGCGACTCAGTTATCCGGTTCCGGCTACTGCTCCTGTCCGGTTGCTGCTCCTGTGTACTCCGGTCGCGCTGGCGACATTCTGACTGTTCTCAGTTTCCTCGCTCATTACGCTGCAGCCGAGGTTGCCTGCCTTGTTCTCGTTGAGCATTGCTCTTTTCAAATGTACCAGATTAACCCTTGCACTGCCGGTAGCCTCCGATTACGTGCCATTTTGATATATTGCCAAGCTCCGGTGATTCTCTGAGCCTTTACACTTTTGAGCCTCCGCTTTACACTATACCAGTCCTTGCAGAGCTTCGCTTGTTCGATGCCCGGTGAGCATCGTGATCACGCTGGTTGACACTGGTAGTCCATTCGCTCTTGCAACAAGGATTCTGGGTGACACCGTGTGGGTGTCTGGGCAGTACCTCATTTGCTCAAAGTGCTTTATCCCAACTGCACTACTCTGTGCATCGGCTCTTCATAGCTTGGGCAATTCCGTTCTACTGTGGCCTCCCAAGGGCTGGCATATTTCCGTGGCAGACGCAGGGTTACTCGATACTCATTCAGGGCGATTTCTATTCTGGTTACATCAAATTGGCAGTAGCAATTCTCATAAGCCCACTGTGGTGGTACGGGCTCAGCTTAGAGCAACAGGGGCTCATCCTGCTTATGCTTCAAGAGTGTTACAGCGCTTATCCTGAGTTCCTGATCTACATTTAAAGACTATTACCATAGACTGCTATATATCTCCTGGGCGTTGGCCAATCTAGTCTGAGCCTTACCAGTTGCTCCACTTAACCCTCTATGCACTACTGCTTGTAGTTTACTCCATCCTCTGTTCATATTGCCTGTTCTTACCTTTACTAGCCCCTAGGGGCAGTGTTGTTCATTTTTTATTTCAATAAACTGTGTTTTACTTTACAACCTGGTCTGAGTGTCAGTAAAACTGTAACAGTACGAAAGGGCCATGACCTCAGACGGGAAGAGTGACGGTAATACACAGAACCTCCACTGGAGGATGGATGTTCACGAGCAACGCTTAGATCAGTTGGCATTGACCATGCAGACCTTGCTTGAACGTACGGTACATCTTGATAAGCCGAATCAAAATCCGGTGGTCCCCCCAGTTATGACACCGGATAATACTTCTGGTCAATGTTTGGTCCCACAGAGAAGTCTAACGGCGGCGGCGCCGTTACCAGTAAGATATGATGGTGAACCCACACTGTGCAGGGGTTTCCTTAATCAGCTAGAGATCTTCCTCGAACTTACACCTCATGCCTTTACGAGTGACCGTAGCAAGGTGGGGTATCCCTATTAACTGGCAAAGCCCTGGCATGGGCAAATCCGTTATGGGAACAGGCTAAACCTTGCACTTTGTGCTTTAAAGAATTTGTTAAACAGTTCCGTAGAGTCTTTGAGGTACCTGGGCAAGCTACGTCTGCGGCCAAAAAACTGTTGTCAATGCAGATGGGCGATCAGACTGCAGCCGAATATGCTATAGAATTTCGGATTCTAGCTGCAGAGGTGGCATGGAATAATGAGGCACTCCTGGCAGCATTTGCCCAAGGGCTTTCGGATGCTATCAAAGATGAAATTGCTGCCAGGGAGGTTCCCACCGATCTGGATGAGTACATCGAATATGTGATACTCATTGATACTCGTATGCGCGAGAGGCGCTTGACTAAAAGGGCAACTTCCAAAATCCATGGGCATGAGAGATTGTTTAACCCACCCTCTCCTCCCATTCCTCCGGTCCGTGTACCTGATACTGGGGAACCCATGCAGATTGGTTTTACTAGGCTGACTAAGGAGGAGAGGGCGTATCGTAAAAAACAAGGATTATGCCTGTATTGTGGCAAGAGTGGGCATTTGTTGCGCACATGTCCGGTGAGGCCGGGAAACGCACGCACCTAGGGTACCTTGGGGGACAGGCCCTAGGTGGTGTACAGTCGTCCTCAGATCCTTGCTCCTTGAAACCCACTATACCTGTGAGTTTTCTTCTAGGCGACCAAGTTGTGGAAGCACTAGCCCTGGTAGATTCTGGTGCTGCTGGCTATTTCATGGACCAGGCATTTGCTGAAAGACATAATATTTCTCTGTCTGAAAGAGATACTCCACTAGCCATTGAGGCTATTGATGGCAGACCTCTTGAACCAGCACTCATCACGATGGAGACTACTCTCCTTACTATGACTGTGGGGGCCCTCCATAAGGAGGAAGTTCGTTTTCAGATTATTCGTTCACCCCATCATGCGGTCATTCTGGGGTTCCCTTGGTTGACAGTGCACAATCCCCAGTTTGACTGGCAGACATGTGAAGTCAAAGCATGGTCAGAATACTGCACTAATCACTGTCTATCTCGTCCCGTTAAGATTATGTGTACATCCCCTTCTCTGCCAGCTGAATACAGCAAGTTCAGCGAAGTTTTCAGTAAAGGGGAGGCTAGCGCTCTGCCGCAGCATCGGCTATGTGACTGCGCTATTGATTTGCCCCAGGGAGTGGTTCCACCGAGGGGTAGGACGTACCCATTGTCATGTGATGAGACTAAGGCAATGGAGGAATACATTGAGGATGCTCTCAAACGAGGGATTATTCGCAAATCATCCTCTCCGGCAGGTGCAGGTTTCTTTTTTGTGAAAAAGAAAAATGGCGAGTTGCGACCTTGTATTGATTACCGTGGGCTCAATAAGATCATGTCCAAAAATGCATACCCCATTCCACTCATCACAGAGTTATTTGATATGTTGAAAGGCTCCTCTATTTTCACAAAACTCGATTTACGAGCTGCCTACAATTTAATAAGAATCAAGGCCGGTGATGAGTGGAAGACAGCCTTCAATACAAGGTCAGGGCACTACGAATACCTAGTCATGCCATTCGGATTATGTAATGCACCTGCCGTATTCCAAGAGTTCATCAACGACATCTTCCGCGATATGTTACAGTCCTGTGTAGTGGTATATCTGGACGATATTTTGATCCACTCAGCTAATTTAACCCAGCATATACAGGATGTTTCTGAGGTATTGCTTCGTTTGCGCAAGAACAAATTGTTCTGTAAACTCGAAAAATGTGAATTTCACTGTTCTCAAGTACCCTTTTTGGGTTTCGTTATTTCAAAAGATGGCATAGCTATGGACCAAGAGAAGTTGGCTGCAGTCCTTAAATGGCCACGACCCAAGGGGTTAAAAGCTATTCAAAGATTCCTGGGCTTTGCCAACTATTACAGAAAATTCATTCAGAACTTTTCTACGATTACTAAACCTCTCTCTGACTTAACGCATAAGGGCGCAAATCCCTCTCAATGGTCTGAGGCAGCTGAACAGGCCTTCGTGACTCTCAAGCAGGCATTCGCATCTGCCCCTATTCTGTGCCATCCTAGTCCTACTCTGCCTTTTACCCTGGAAGTTGATGTCTCCGAGCTTGGGGTAGGGGCAGTTCTCTCCCAACGACCCAGGGAGGGAGGTAACCTGAGACTATGCGGATTTTTTTCCAAAAAACTGTCTAGTACCCAAAGCCATTATGAAATTGGTGATAGGGAATTGTTGGCTATCATCTTGGCTTTGAAGGAATGGCGACATCTCCTGGAAGGCACTAGGACCCCAGTCTTAATTCTCACTGACCATAAAAATCTAATTTACTTGTCTGAGGCCAAAAGGCTGTCTTCTCGCCAGGCTCGTTGGGCTCTCTTCTTGTCAAGATTTAATTTCATAGTCTCCTACTTGCCGGGGTCCAAAAATATTAGAGCAGATGCGCTTTCCAGACAATTCTGCACAGACATTGAGAGGGATGAAGCGCCAGTGCCTATAATTCAGTCAGATAAGATCCTGGCCACTATTCGTACCAACATCACTTCACCACTGGGGGAGCAAATCATGGCTTCACAAGCACGGGCACCTCCTGAAACCCCAGTTGGCAGATGTTTTGTGGACGAACCATTTTGCACCCAGTTACTCGAGACCTATCACTCATCTAAGGCAGCCGGGCACATTGGCAGGGATCAGTTGGTTTGGTCATTGGCACGAACATTCTGGTGGCCCTCCCTGAGAGCAGATTGCTTCGCATTTACCGCTGCCTGTGCTACCTGTGCCCGTGCTAAAACTCCCAGACATCTCCCCGTGGGGTTACTCCAGCCAGTACCCAACGGCGACCGTCCCTGGTCCCATATATCTATCGATTTCTTGGGAGAGCTGCCTTTGTCTAAGGGCTACACTTTCATTCTGATGGTGGTAGATAGGTTCTCCAAAATGGCTCATTTCGTGCCCCTCTCTGGTCTCCCGTCGGCCCAGGAATTGGCAGTAATTTTCGCCAGGGAGGTATTCCGCTTGCACGGGGTTCCTAGTGTGATAGTGTCTGATCGGGGAAGCCAGTTTGTGTCTAGATTCTGGAGGGCATTCTGTGGCCAGATGGGCATTCAATTGTCATTTTCCTCTGCCTACCATCCCCAGACCAATGGGGCCGCTGAACGTGCCAATCAGGGACTTGAGCAGTATTTGGGCTGCTTCGTGACTGAACATCATGATAACTGGTCCGACCTGTTGCATGGGCGGAGTTCGCCAGGAACTGTGCGGTTAATTCATCGTCTGGGAGTTCTCCGTTCCTGGTTAATTATGGGTTCCAACCCTGCCTACTCCCAGACTCATTTCAGTCCCAACAGATTCCGGCTCTGGATGAGCACATGGAGCAGCTCCGTTCCACTTGGGCACAGGTACAATGGTCCCTCAGTCAGTCCTTCCTGAGACATCAGTGGCATGCTAATCGCAGACGGCTGCCAGCGGTCTCCTACCAGGTTGGGGACAGGGTATGGCTCTCCTCCAGGAATCTTAACCTGCAGGTACCTTCAAACAAACTGGCTCCCCGGTTCATTGGGCCCTTTAGGATCATTCGCAAGGTCAACCCCGTGGCATATGCATTGGAGCTCCCCAGGGCTATGCGTATTCATAATGTGTTTCATGTGTCCCTTCTTAAGCCCTTGGTGTGCAACCGTTATACTACCACTCCGGTGGTTCCTGGGCCGGTGAATGTACAAGGCCAAGAGGAGTACGAAATTCAGAGCATAATTGACTCCAGGAGATTTAGAGGCAAGTTGCAATATTTGGTCCACTGGAAAGGTTATGGGCCTGAGGAGCGGTCTTGGGTTGATCATAAGGATCTTCATGCTCAACGACTGATGCGCAACTTTCACTCTAAATCTCCCCTTAAACCTAGACCCTCTGGCATGGGAGGGGGTCTTTGAGAGGGGGGTACTATCACGGTCCCCGTGATTCCCTGTCAATCTCTGTTTATATACATTTGCATTGGAGGAGTCTGATTGGCCCACCCAGGATGTGCCTTTATATGCTGAGGCTTGGGCACTTGTCAATTGCCCTTTCGTGATGTTATGTTGCTGCGCCTAGTTACTGATCTCCAGTGTCTCCTGTGTACTGACCCGGCTAGTCTGACTCTCCTCCTGTTCCTGCTTCGTGATCTGACCCGGCTCTGGCTGATGACCCTGCACCGTGATCTGACCCGGCTGTGGCTGACGACCCTGCACCGTGATCTGACCCGGCTCTGGCTGACGACCCTGCACCGTGATCTGACCCGGCTCTGGTTGACGACCCTGCACCGTGATCCGACCCAGCACTGGCTGACGACTCCGCTCCGTGATCCGACCTGGTTCTGGCTCCTGATCCTGCTCCATGATTGTTCCACTCTCCGGTGGTGTTCCTGCGACTCAGTCATCCGGTTCCGGCTACTGCTCCTGTCCGGTTGCTGCTCCTGTGTACTCCGGTCGCGCTGGCGACATTCAGACTGTTCTCAGTTTCCTCGCTCATTACACTGCAGCCGAGGTTGCCTGCCTTGTTCTCGTTGAGCATTGCTCTTTTCAAATGTACCAGATTAACCCTTGCACTGCCGGTAGCCTCCGATTACGTGCCATTTTGATATATTGCCAAGCTCCGGTGATTCTCTGAGCCTTTACACTTTTGAGCCTCCGCTTTACACTATACCAGTCCTTGCAGAGCTTCGCTTGTTCGATGCCCGGTGAGCATCGTGATCACGCTGGTTGACACTGGTAGTCCATTCGCTCTTGCAACAAGGATTCTGGGTGACACCGTGTGGGTGTCTGGGCAGTACCTCATTTGCTCAAAGTGCTTTATCCCAACTGCACTACTCTGTGCATCGGCTCTTCATAGCTTGGGCAATTCCGTTCTACTGTGGCCTCCCAAGGGCTGGCATATTTCCGTGGCAGACGCAGGGTTACTCGATACTCATTCAGGGCGATTTCTATTCTGGTTACATCAAATTGGCAGTAGCAATTCTCATAAGCCCATTGTGGTGGTACGGGCTCAGCTTAGAGCAACAGGGGCTCATCCTGCTTATGCTTCAAGAGTGTTACAGCGCTTATCCTGAGTTCCTGATCTACATTTAAAGACTATTACCATAGACTGCTATATATCTCCTGGGCGTTGGCCAATCTAGTCTGAGCCTTACCAGTTGCTCCACTTAACCCTCTTTGCACTACTGCTTGTAGTTTACTCCATCCTCTGTTCATATTGCCTGTTCTTACCTTTACTAGCCCCTAGGGGCAGTGTTGTTCATTTTTTATTTCAATAAACTGTGTTTTACGTTACAACCTGGTCTGAGTGTCAGTAAAACCGTAACAGATATGAACAACCACTTCCTTGCCAATGGGATTTATTACATAGTTTGATAATGTGTGAATCATTGATATCTACAGAGCAGAACAAGACGGAACTCACAGGGTTTCCATTAAAAATAGTTGGTTGTTGACTATACGTAAAGACAAAATAGAATTTAGAAAAAACATCTATTTTTCCCATTCATTAAACATTTTTTATTACATAAGATTACACACTTGATGTAAGCTACTTTGTGTTGTGTTATAGGTCACCAGGCGTATTTCACGCTTATTGTCCTTGATCTTCCTTTAATGATTCAATTCTCCATGTAGCATTTTCATGTTAATACTATATTAATATATTCCAACTTTGATTAGTACAACCACAAAATCAACCCTGGTTCTGCATTGTAAATAGGGACAAAAAGATTAAGAATCAGATAGAAAAAATGCCCTTTTGCTCTTCGAATAAGTAGTAGGGATGTGTTGAAGGTTCAGTAGGAATTTCAGTGCAAAGGGAGCAATTTTTCTTGTTACAGCAATATTTCCTGTTTTTCTGTTAGCCCTTTGAGTGCCAGAGAGGTACGCAACTCATTGCTGTGCAATGTGTTGCGTACCCATCTGGCACGCAAATGGTTAAAGGTTAAGTCCACTGAATTCTATGGGCAAAGTCTTTGCACAATTGGAATTAGATCAGGAGGTGGAAAGCCTTATCTTCCACTGAATTTCTTCTCACAGTGGGGTAAACTGCACATCTCTAGATGTAGATGTAGGTCATGCTCTTCAAATGTTGTTGGCCTACAACTTCAATCATCCTCAGCCAGTTAATGACCAGTGGAGGGTGATCAGAGTTGTATTCCAACAACAACCGGAGAGTCAATGTTTGCTCAACCAAATTATTGTCATCTTGTTTTTATTTGGGTTGTATGCCTAATTGAATGAGCTTGCTTTTGTTGGGAGTTTCTTTACACTCCTTTTTTCTTGTATGTCAAAATAGGCTGTAACATCATCAGGGCCCAGAAAGACTGTTATGGTAAATAAATGTTTAGTAAATGTAGCTGTAGTTTATGGTAGATTCAGTTCTACTTTTCTGTATGAAATAAGTTGTTTGTGGAATGTTATACTCTTGCCCCCAGTGAGAGAGGGTTCTAGAAATTGGTAACTCCCTGCTGAGCACTAGCTTTATAGGACATAATCTAAATCATCTCCTCCTGCACAAGGTTATAAAAGTAATTAGGTCTAGCATCTTTCCCTGACGCCTTTCTGCTGGTTGCTGCGGAAGGAATCTTTAGAAGGGTAATTACTAGAGGGGAAGGAATCCAGCATCTGGAAAATTGCAATAGGTATTACTGTTGTGACACACTTATCGATAGAGACAAGCAACATTCTTTCTGTAATGGAGCATACTTATGCAGTTGGGAGAGTATGACAAATAATGGAATCCAGAAAGTTGAGTTCTCACTTTATGAAAGGTAGATGCGGCACAAAATTAACTTATCGTAATAATTGCTCTTAAAATCTGGTAAAATGCAGGGAGTTGTAAATGGAACGTTTTCAAGCTGATCTAAAGTTGTAAGTGGAGCCTCAGGGTTCGCTTATGGGCTCAATGTTTTTTAATTTGTTTATTAATAATCTAGAAGTGGATATTGATGGTAGTATCTCAGTACATGCTAATGACACAAACTGTGTAATGAAATATACACAGAGCAGGATGTTTTTCACTGCAGGAATATTTGTATGAACTGAGTGAATAGGTTGAAGCATTGTACATGAGGCCTGATATAGATAACTAATGTTATGCATTAGGGTTGCAGAAGCAAGCATTCTTCACATATACTAAATGGAAAACTACTTGAGGAATCCTTGTTAGAGAGGGATTTTGGAATACTGGTGGACAATAGACTAAACCAGTGTTCAGTGTCACTTAGTTGCTGAAAATACCAGTAGAGTGTATAAAAAGGGATATAGATGCATGGGACAGGGAATATACTTCTACCTATTCATAAATCCTTGGTAGGGATTGGCGAAAAGTCCCATTTTCTTTTAGTGGGAATTGTATCCGAAAAAACACAACTAGAAAAAACAAAATTCATGTGAAAAGAAAATCCTTCAAAATGTCTGCCTTTTCATTAGCGCCAATGGGATTTCAAAGACAGTTTGGCAATTTGCGTCTATGCTTCCTATGGCTGTGAGAATTCCCATTGCACTACTATAAAAATCCATAACTGTGCTGCAAGATTTTAGTTATTGTCAGAGAAAGTTGTGAGAGTAGAGAGAGAGGGAAAGAGAAATAAATCAATACTTTGGAGTCAAAGTAGTAGCAATGGTTTAATCTATGTTGCTGCTATTGCTTGATGCACTGTTTGTAAAATGAGTTAGGTAAGTTGAAGAGTTGCTGCAGAAGTGATAATGGGAGGACTCCACCAGCAAAAGCAACAGTAGTAGTAGTAGTAGTAGTAGTAGTAGTAGAGGTGGAACCCCAACACCACTGTATTGCTGCCACACTCACCACTTCCACAGGGACTTGGGGCAGGTTTTTAAAAAGAGCAACTCTAGATTTTCCCCAGGTGTCTGTGTGCCATAGAAAAGCAGAGGTGCAGCTGCTTGAGCTTGCTGGGTGTGTTAGTTTGACACTAGCTGCACCACCTAAGCTATACTCACCACCAAGAGAGGAAGAAGAGTCTGGAGGTGGCACTGATGTAGAGGGTTGTGATGAAGACAGTGAAATGAGACCTTTCATAGCAGAAAGAACCAACAGCTCATTTTCTTATTTTGAGTGGCAATCTCATTGAGGTGGTGGGGTATGTCCGAAAGAGACTGTGCTGGTGCATTTGAACACGGAAAGTGTTCTTTTAGGGATCTTGTCAATAAGGTCGATAAGATCTCGTATGTTTTAATATTTCTTTTATTATACACTACCAATAAATACCTATTTTATGGCGTCATTAGTGTGTCTTTTCTAGGGAGTGACCCCCTTTTCTGATATAGTATTGAACTGGTCTTTTCTAAGGTGGGCTATTCACCCACATCTGTTCTATCTTCTTTCTTTTCTTGAGGCTATATGTTTAAACTTTAGACCTGCAATACGTTGTATTTATTCACTATCTTTGACTTTTGTATCCTTCAATAACAACAGCAGTATCAGGTATTTTAGGGCTTAACCAGGATTTAGTGAGTATGAGGATTTTGGGCTAGTATACATAACACCAAGCTTTTAGTTCATCTGTTTTAGGCAGTATACTGCATATGCTGCAGTGCACAAAAGAGAGAGTGTTTTTTACAGGTGAAGTTTCCATTTATTGCTGTTTGAGGGCCAAAGTTGGTTTCTATGTCATTTGCCAAGGCATGTAAAAAAGCAGAATGCAGGAGTCAGGTGTTCTAGCAAATTTGTTTATCGATCACTCCATAGTCTACTGTCTACCCAAAATAAAAACAATCAAATCCTGTACCAAAGTCATAATTACTAGATCATTTACAAAGTTTAATCTCCAGTCTTTTCAAAACTATTTAAGTAACTGCTCGTGGTGTAGAGTTCACCTAATATCTGACTTAGACTCAGCAATAGATTTTTTTTAACTCAGAATTCTTACAGATCTGTAATACCCATGCCCCACTATGGAAGATCAGGGTTCCACCTAACCTAAGTCTCTGCTGACCTGCTTGAGTTATACAGTTTCAGAGATACCTTATGGACAAAATTTAAACAAACTGGCTCCTCTTATGATCATACTGCATACAGGCAATTGCGGAATAGCTGCCCAAAGCAAACAAGACTAGCATCTTGAACAGTAACATATCAAAACCGACCAAATTTTGGAAGATTATTAAAAACATCTACAACCCCCTGAACCATTCTCACACATCAACTATAAAAATAGGCAAAGAAACAATACAGTGCCCCATAGCAATAGCTAATGCATTTAACAGCTACTTTGATGGATGTGCCACCACCCTGATTAAACAAACAAAGGTAATTCTGAAGTAGAAAGTGCATGGAACAGTCTCTGTCACTTTTTTTTTCTCTAATTCTGATTCCTGAGGAAGGGGTAACTAACACCCAGAAACGCGCAGAATCAAGAGACGTCTTTCACACTATTATTATCCTCCCAACATCCAGAAGTGAGGGAGGAATTGAAAGTATATCGGCACAATAGCTAAGAGAAGATCGGGGCACGGTATACGGATGCTTCGATCGCCCACTGTAAGCTGCTACAAAGTTTCTGGAAACCTGCCAACTTTGTAACAACAGATGTGCATGAACTCAAGAATTCTTCTGGTGAGCCCCATATCATGATCTATGCTGTGATATCAAGTATCCATCTTGTATGCATTTGGACTGAAGGGGGGAGTACCATTATCTGTCTATACTTGCACACAGACTATCCAATATCGGCCCCTCATCCCCGGCTTTATACCTCACATATATCCTTCACTTCTGAAGACTATCCCTATTACTCCTCATTGTGGGCAGGATTTATTATTCTACAATAGTCCTTTGTTTTATATAATATTTTGTGCTTTTATATTTATTTGCAACACACTATACCAGTACCAGTCTATATCTGTACTCATTCGTATTATACTAGCACCAGGTCTGAATAGATGTATCTCTTTGCTTCAGATAATTTCTGTTTTAATGTTTTCACACATTGTCTGTCTTTTCTATGGCTTTTATTGTGAGTATTTTAAATAAAAGTTATCTTTTTAAACAGTCTACACTTTTTCTCTTTTTTTACATGTGTACTATGCTCGAGAGGACTCCGAGCCCATTGACAAGCAGCCCAGAGGATCTTTGAACAATTACCCCATCATTTCACTGATCATCAACACTTTATCATTTTCATCTCATATCATTTGTATCATCTTCATCTTTTTCATCCCATTCATTGACATTACCGGACTTCATAACTATGAAACATTTAAAAACTATTACTGTTATTGCCAAATCTATGAGCAGTTGCCATATGTTTGTGACTTTTCCACCTGCAGCTCTCAGGATCTGATACGCTTTTTCCGGCCTGATCCACTGAACTGTGAGTCTATTAATACTGTATTTATCCAATACAGCCAATATATGGTTTAGCATTTCCATCGTTGTACTGTGCTGATTGTTATTATTGTACTGCATATGTTATTTAGATCTTTTGCTTATATCTAGATATATATCCTTCAATGAGTCATATATGTATGTCTATGTTGTATTGTGATTAGGTGAGCGCTTTGCAAACCTCTTTCCAATAATGATAATGAATTAAATTTCATGCCAGAAAATGATAGTGTATTATATGACTATTTTCTATATTTATAAGTAATCTACCCATGGTTTGCAAAGTATCTTCTGTGCACATTTATGCAGATGACACCATAATGTATGAAAAAAACGTATCTCATCTTGAAGTTGTATTACAACATGATTTCTCTGAAGTTAAAAGATGGATAGCAAACAACAAACTGTTCTTAAACACCGACAAAACGGTCACAATTGTATTTGGTACAAAGCACGAACTGCAATACCCATCTATCCATTGTAACTGAGTCTAATTGTAAGTTGGCCCCAGTGAACACTACAAATATCTTGGTATGTGGCTTGACTCCAACCTTACTTTTGGTCTTCATTTTGATAAATTAACATCCAAACTTTATCCCAAAATAGGTGCTCTGTTTAGAAACAAATCATGTTTAAGCCCCCTGGTAAGACACATATTGTACAACAGATGCTAATGCCAGTCATAGAATATGAAGACTTGGTATATGCTCCAGTGCCACAATCCATCTTTCTAAAATTGACACTCTGTATAATTCATTATGCCGCTTTATCCTCCAATGTAATTAGACAACCCATCATTGTGATATATATGAAGAACTAAATTGGCTGACACTCAAATCTAGCTTTAACATTCACCTCTCTTGCCTGGTTTATAACTACTTCTCTAGAAACCTACCAGACTACTTGAGCAGTATGCACACTCCAGCTCTCCATACTAACTATAACATCTGCTCCACTGCTAACAACTCACTAAGTATACCACATTACAAAAAAGAAGCCAATTGATCTGCCCTCTCCTTCAGAGATCTGAAAGTCTGGAATAACCTGCCTGAAAAAATCAGATCTTCTCCTAGTCTAAAATCCTTAAATATAACTGTTTCTATATATCTATTTAGTGTGTATGTTTTTATGTGTGTGTGTATATATATATATATATATATATATATATATATATATATATATACAATGTTTCTTTGTTTGTGTAAATACTCAGCTCTTTGCTGAAAACACTCTAGGACATACTTGAAAACAAGACAAATCTCAATGTATTCTTCCTAGTAAAACATTTTTCTAAATAAAATTAAAAAAAAAAATTTGCATTATTTTTATATAGGTTTTGACTTTATTCTAAGAACTTAGCGAGTGGGATGGCAGGACATATTGGAAGAAGTTGATTTCCATGACTTGCAGAGGTGGTGGTGGTATGTATTGCACTCATTGACTCTCATCATCTCCAAAAACAAACTTAGAGTCATACTCTTCCACAGCAGGAGCAGAAAATCATGGCACATCCTCTGACAAATCAACAGCATTTTTATTTTGTATCCCAGAGCTCCAGGAGTGTTTAGGAGTATTACTTCTGCTGCTGCTAGTTGTCGCATCTCTGACCTGTTGATGATGTGTCTCCCAGTCAGGCCTCTGGTTGTGCTTCAGGTGGGAACTCATTGAGAAGGTGCCTATGTGTGAGCCTACTTTCCACCTGCTCACATGCTTCTTACACAAGCAACAGATAGCAACATGCTTAGTTTTTATATAGTGAGTAAAGTATATCTGCACTGTGGACTTCATAGACTGTGGGGTTTCTGAGTCACTGCTACTACTGGGGCTAGATGATGCTGTAATGGTAATGCTACTATGTGTCACAGGTGCTGCACTTCCAACAGCAGCAGTGGTACTCATCATAACTAAGGTTGTGGATGTTGATCACTGTGTTGTTGCTGATGACTCAACACTAGTAGAGTGTTACTGAGTGGGACTTGGACTTTGAAGCGCTGATGATGATGCTGATGATGACTAACAGGATGATTGTGTATTTTTTGTCATCTTTGCATGTCCAAAGTAAGATTTCCAATTGTTTTCTCAAAGAGATTATAGACAGACACAGTGCTCCTTTTCAGTGGTTGAAGATTGAGCCTTTGCCTTTCACTTAACGTTCTGGCTTTGTCATCATCTCTCTTGCTCTCAGCTTCATCTGCAGGAGAATGTGTGAGGGATATATTCTAGATCTACATCATCATCAGTAATTTGTTCATCCTCAGCGTTGCCTTCCTCTTCTTCCCCACTACTTTTATATTATTCTAGGCATTTAGAGGTTTCAACAACTTATTTTTACTTTTACCCTTTGAAGGATTTTCTCAATGTTCACTTTCAGGAGATAACAGCCAGATCAAGAAGTAAAATCGATTACTGCTGCCTATGTCTTCCCAGTCAGTCACACTGAATTTTGGGGTATTTGAGTCATCCTCCCTTCTCCCTTCCTGTCGACCCAGACTCTCCTTATACAGAAAACAAACATCCTACTCACAAAATTCTCTAAATTAAACTTCGACTCTACTATATTTATACATCATGAATTCATTTTACAGGAAAAGTCCCAGAGAAAATGCACATGGGAAAAATCCTGAAGGCAATACATGTGAAATTAACTACATACATGCAAATAATAAAATGACATTCTGTGACTGTTCAGTCTTAAATCATTTTAACGTGGGAAGCAACCAACGGCAATGGCTAGTGAGGGCAAAAATCAAAACTGACTGCAAGAAAAAACAACAAAAATTGGCATGTAAACAAACAGGAAGATTGACACTAGACATGTCTTATGCAGTAAGACCTTCCAGACACAGACATTCCAACCCACATTGAAAAGTTATGAGGCTATTGCCCTTGCCCATGCTCTTGCAGCCACTGTGAAACATGAAAAAACAACCAGGATATAAAAAAAGTTGACAAGATAAAAAAAATTATGAGAAACAAAGCAAAATGGTAATATTAGAAATATTTGAAGAGATGCAAAACCATAAAGATGTGCATAAAAGAAGAAACTTACATGTTCAATGTTGAGCTCATTAAAAGGACACTGGAATAAAAGCAAAACAAAAGGTGGCCACACATAGGAGCCAATTGTTTGCATTATCTTCAAGATGGTACAAAAGGAAGGACAGCTTAGAGAGCCGAAACATTGACAAAAAATCTTGAATTCCTTACCATTTTAAGTCCTATGTGCTCTTCATTTCTTGTTTCCAAACATTTTCCCATCATCAGTCCCCAGGAATTATTATTTTTCCCTGAAAATGAGAGTTGCTCTGAAACAAAGGTCTATGACACTGAAAGCACCTGAAATAGAAATGGGTAGGTCACATAGCAAGAAGACCTGATGGTAGATGGACCAAATTCATTTTGGAATGGATTCTACTTAATACTAAACACCAAAGAAGAAGACCAAAGACAAGATGGGTAGATGAAGTTACCATTTTGTTGGTACACAGTAGGCAACAAAAGGCACAGGACCAAAGTTGCTTGAGGCTTGCTGAGGAGGACTTCATTCTGCAATGGACTGACAATCGCTGAAGATGATGGTGATGATGATATGTATGTATGTATATAGCAAGAGAGACAAAGATTGGGAGAGTTAAACAAGATACACCCACTCCCACTGCTGTGAGATATTTTGTATGATAAACAATAGTGGGTGGATCTAGAAGGAAGGCGATATTTGATGAGTGGAGGTGTGGCCATTACTATGCAGGCCTGAGATGTAAATCTGGGCATGTGCAGGCATACAACAAATGAAACCAATATAAAATGCAGTCTCTATGCAGTGCAATACAGAGGACTGTACCTCTGATGGATACTGGCCACCGTATGAGTAAAACAAATATTACTAAAGAAAATAATTCCCATAAAAAGCAATGTAATTTTTTTTGTTTTATAATTTTTCTGCAGTTTATTTATTGTTACATTTTTGCAGCTGTGAAACTTTGATGAATAAGCTGCCAGGCGTTGACCTGCTCCACAGTAATATTTCATGATGTAAATCCTTCTTTGGCTGATCCAAGATACACTCCTCCACTACTAACTGATGTGAAGAAAAACAAAGGAACTTAGTAAGAGACTTTACAGATTGATGGATAAAGGATTGAATGTAAAAATAAGCAAACCTTTCATGTGAGTCTCAATGGTAAAAAATCGACAGTATTGTGCCAGTTGTTTTTTTTTGTCGTATTATCTAACAACACCTAAGATACTAGTTTGGACCTTATGCATATAGACAAAATGAATTCTGGGGCAAACCGATGCAAATAAAAATTACACTCCAACTCATTGGATCTTTTAACCCCTCTATTGCCAGAGAAGTCTGCAGTTATTTGCTTTGCTATGCATTACAGAACACGCTAACGTTCAAGGGATTAAAAGTCTCAATTATAAACATCTCTGGCAATTAATGGGTTAAATCAATCTAAATTAACAGAATTTGTATTCCCCCCACATGGTGCAATTGGTTTCAGGGCTGCTTTAAGACACTAGTGGGCCTTGGGCAAAGTTCATGTTAGTGAATACAAGCTGACTTGTATTAAAAAAATTGCACAAAATGCAATGTAACTGTCTTTAGTTAAGACATTTTTGTCATTACAAACAACAAAAGCTGTTTCGCTACTGCTTTGAACATATGGCCCAAAATTTGTACGTTAAGAAAAAAGTGGAGGGAATGTGTTCTGAATGTGAGAATTTTTGTCTTTAGTTAAGACATTTTTGTCTTTAGTTAAGACAATTTTTAAGACATTTTTTCATTAGTAAAGACATTTTTTGTCTTTACATACGACAATTTCAGTCAGGGCAAACAACATATTTCCAATCATAACCAACACTCTGAAAATATTAATGATCCCAACGACACTGCACTTTGAAAAGTTGTCATAAATGACAAAAGTTATTTCGCTACTTTTTTAAACATACAGCCCATTGAATGCATGAACAACGTATTTTCTATAGAGCATGCGACAAAAAAACGAGTAATGTCTGTTGTGTTTGACACAACTCCAGAACTGACGGGCAAAGGGACGTGGCAAGGGCAGAGCTAAACTATTCTCCAGTGTCGTATAGAGGACAAGAAAATTTGTCGTAACTAACAACAAAAAAGTGTATTTAAAAAGACAAAGGGCCATATGCTCAAAGGGACAACAACAAAATGACAAAAGTTATTTCGCTACTTTTTTTAACATACGGCCCATTGAATGTATGAACAACGTATTTTCTATAGAGCATGCGACAGAAAAAATAGTAATGTCCATTGTGTATGACACAACTCCAGAATTGCCATGCAAAGGGGCAGGGCAAGAGCGTGGCTAAACTATTCTCCAGTGTCGTATAGAGGAAAAGAAAATTTGTCGTAACTAACGACAAAAAAAGTCTTACAAAAGACAAATTTGTATGTTAAGAAAAAAGTGGAGGGAATGTGAATTTCTGAATGTGAGAATTTTTGTCTTTAGTTAAGATATTTTTATCGTTAGTTAAGACATTTTTTGTCATTAGTTGAGACATTTTTTGTCTTTAGTTAAGACATTTTTTGTCTTTACATAAGACAATTTCAGTCAGGACAAACGACATATTTCCAATCACAACTGACACTCTCTGAAAATATTAATGAGCCCAACGACACTGTACTTTGAAAAGTCATTACAAACAACAAAAGCTATTTCGCTACTGCTTTGAACATATGGCCCAAAATTTGTACGTTAAGAAAAAAGTGGAGGGAATGTGTTCTGAATGTGAGAATTTTTGTCTTTAGTTAAGACATTTTTGTCATTAGTTAAGACATTTTTAAAGACATTTTTGTCGTTAGTTAAGACATTTTTTTGTCGTTACATATGACAATTTCAGTTAGGACAAACAACATATTTCCAATCACAACCAACACTCTCTGAAAATATTAATGATCCCAATGACACTGTACTTTGAAAAGTTGTTACGAACGACAAAAGCTATTTCGCTACTTCTTTGAACATATGGCCCACAGCAAATATTATTTTATTTCCCAAAGGCATAGTATAAAAGGGGCATGAGGGTATCTGTGTTGGTGGGGTATGGAGAAAGAATCAGTTGAAGAGGGCATTTTTTTGGGGGGGTTGTTTACTGGTATTGGGGGCAGCTAATAAAAAATAAATCCTAAATACAATTAAAAAAACTCCATAAGACATGGTATAAATGGGGTCTGGAGAGGGTGCCTGTGTTGGTGGGTGGCATCTGTAGAAAAGAATCAGTTGAACAGCGAATTTGTTTTGGGGGTGGTTCTTGACTGGTATTGGGGTGACAGTTAATAAAAAAAAAAAAAAAAAAAAAAAAAAAGAAATTTGTATGTAAATTGATAGAGACATGAACCCCTGACATAAGCTGCCACTAGGGTAGACTGATACTTGACGTGATAGAGTATTTTGTAGAGGATAATTTGTTAGATTTGTTATAGAGGCACAAGCCCTGAAGAAACATTGATTTGTAGGACTTAGACTTGTTTGGCACAAGCCCTAAGCAAACATTGATTTGTAGGACTTAGGTGTCACGGATTTGAAGACTCTCAGACTTAAGGTTTGGTAAAATAACTTAACTTTATTAAAAGTTAAAGGCAGTCCCCGTAGGGTAAACACACATAACAATACAACAGTAATATAACATATAATAGGTTCTACCGGCCTTGCCTAAATACCGGGCAAGGCAACCCAAGTGACAGTTTTAATGACAGGCTCTACCGGCCTTGCCTATACTGGGTAAGGCAACCGTGAGATGACATATATACCGGTTCTACCGGCCTTACCAATACCGGGTAAGGCAGCCCCACGGAATGCTGAATGTAGGCTCTACCGGCCCTGCCAATACCGGGTAAGGCAACCTTAAAGATGGTGAATTACAAGGTTCTACTGGCCTTACCAATACCGGGCAGGGCAGCCCAAAGGAGTACTGGAGTAGGCTCTACCGGCTCTGCCAATACCGGGTGAGGCAACCTACAGGATGGTATCGTCAAGGTTCTACCGGCCTCACCAATACCGGGCAGGGCAGCCTGAGCGAGTAGACCAGCTGTCAGGTGACTAAGACAGCATAGAGCATAAGTATAGAGGTCTTACTCAGCAGGAGTCTATTGCCAGGGATACTCAGACAACTGCAAGGAAGTGGACAGCGACCGACCACAGCACTGGATGCCCAGGAGCAAACCAACGTCCACAAGTTGGGACTAATGGTAATAGCGCCACCAGGTTTAATGGAGCAAACCAGCGACCGCACGCTGGAACCAACAATGTAAATCGCAACCAGGTTTAGTGGAGTAAACCAGCGTCCGCACGCTGGGACCAACAACGTATATCGCAACCAGGTTTAGTGGAGCAAACCAGCGTCCGCACGCTGGAGCCAATAAAGTATCTCGCAACCAGTTTAGTGGAGTAAACCAGCGTCCGCACGCTGGGATCAGCAATGCATATAGCAACCAGGTTTAGTGGAGTAAACCAGCGTCCGCACGCTGGGACCAAGAATGTATATCGCAACCAGGCTTAGTGGAGTAAACCAGCGTCCGCATGCTGGAACCAACAATGTATATCGCCACCAGGTTTAGTGGAGTAACCCAGCGTCCGCACGCTGAGACCAACAATGTATATTGCAACCAGGTTTAGTGGAGCAAACCAGCGTCCGCACGCTGAGACCAACAATGTATATTGCAACCAGGTTCAGTGGCGTAAACCAGCGTCCGCACGCTGAGACCAACAATGTATATTGCAACCAGGTTCAGTGGAGTAAACCAGCGTCCACACGCTGGGACCAACAATGTATATCGCAACCAGGTTTAGTGGAGTAAACCAGCGTCCGCACGCTGGGACCAACAATGTATATTGCAACCAGGTTTAGTGGAGTAAACCAACAAAGTATGATCAGCAGCGAGAAGAACAATGTCGCCAGAGCGACGGCTGGAGCAGGAGATTCAGGAACTCAGTAAGATTAGCCCGCAAGGTGCTGGAACACAGGAACACTGGAACTCAGTAAGATTAACCCGCGAGGTGCTGGAACACAGGAACACTGGAACTCTGGAACACAGGCACACTAGCATACAGGAACACTGGAACACAGGATCAGCAAGTACAGCAGGAACAGCAGGAACAGGCCCAGAAGCCTGACAAGCAGGTCAGGCAGAGTGGAGTCAGAAACACCACGAAAGGGCAACCTGGAAGTGCTCAGCCTGGGTTTAAAAAGGCTGTGTGAGGAGGGCTAATCACAGACATCCAATTATGATACTCAGCAAGTGACTGACACTGAACAGCACCAATCACGGGCACCGTGATATTAGGCTTGTTGGGCATGGAAACACTGATTTGTAGGACTTAGAAACAACCCCCCCAAAATTGTTTATTTTATTGCGGGACTATGGTTTTTTTTTAAAGCACAAGCTCTGAGGAAAAAAAAATATCCTACTGGTCTAGTGCCAGAAGGTCATGTCATGTTGGCCAGTGGCCACTGGCCATTGTCAAATTCCCTGATGTATATGAGGAATTTGCAAGTGCTGTTCTTGCTGCTGGTGCTGCTATGTTGTTTACGCAGCAGGATGATTAGGCAGCTCAAAGGAAATGGGATCAACAACAGCAGTAACATGGGTGATGGATGACGAAGGTTCTGCTTGCCATGACTAGCTCCAGTGATGTGCCTGAGGCAGTAGTAGCATAATAAGTAGCCCCCAGTATATGTGGAGAAAAGTCAGCTTATAATTCTTCTCCACCTGCCCCTCCTCCAAAATCATGGGTGTATTGTTATTAGAATATACATTTTTACCTTGAGAGCAGGAACTGTGCCTCCCATCAACAACTGCAATGTGCACAGTGTGTGTGGTAAATAACACCTGGCACAACTTTATCCAAACACCTTGACACCAGAAATCAAGTACTGCTGCTGTCACTCTACCCCTTGTCCAGACCCCGCTAAGGACACATTACAACTTGCTGAAAGTTTAATAGTAATGATGAACCCTCCCTGCCACTGTCTTAGCATATTCTGCAGGATGGAATCTTCTCAGATGCTGCTTGATGCCCTGCTTGTGGTTCTCCTCCACCACAACGCCATGTGTGGTCAGTGCAGCACACAGTGTGCAATGGGTGGATGCAAACTGCCACATCCTAACATTTACAGAGTGGCTAGCATTTGATGTGGAAGGTAATGATGAACGTGGTGGATTGGCAGAAGAGGTAGTTACCCTAGAGGAAGAAGGTGATGGCGAGCTAGTTGTTTTGCTCGTCATTGAACTTCCAGCCTCTGCCTGGGTTTCTCTATTCTTCCTCCTCTTTGATCTCCACCTTGCCGCTTGTGACCTTTCTGGAGAGTCATGGGGTATAGCAACAGCGGTGCTTTGTTTCTGTGGTGAGTGTTTGGCTTTAACATGTTTCACATGTTAAACATGGTGTCTGTGTTTCATATGTGTTATCAGGGCGGTTGTGCCAGGGTATGTTCCCTCCTTTCCCCTTCTCACTGACTTGTTATAAATTGTGCACATTGCTGTTTGTGATGACTGTGCTGTGCCTGAGCCAAGAGAAAAATAGTTGCACACTCATGACTTCAGGGGATAGGGGTAGGGAACAGGTGGAGAAGAATGGCCTCTTTCTTCTCCTCCACATTTCCCTTAACTGTCTGGGGCAGAGGATGATGTTGCTTCTGTTGCTGCTACTGCCTCAGAATCAGCACTGCAACTAGGACTATTGCTGTTGTTGGCCAGTGGAACCCGTCCTAGTCCTGCATCACTTGTTTACCCCATTCCCACTGTGTCCACAGTGGTCTGTGGCACACTAGCCTGCTCCTCAGCATCCTGCTGCACTTGCAACTCAGCAGCAGCAGGAATTAGTGCAGCTGAAAATTTCAAAAGCTCACTGCTGCCCATCCTCATCCCTGTCTCCCATTCTTTCTCAGTTTGAGCTAAAAAGGCCATCAATGTATCTTCCACCCCAGCTTCTCCACCATCATCATCACCACAACCACCACTAGTTCCTATGTGCTGTATGCTCTATTGCAGACAAATAGTAACATAGTAACATAGTAGATAAGGCTGAAAAAAGACATGCGTCCATCAAGTCCAGCCCATGCCAATAACACCCCTGTTGATCCAGAGGAAGGCAACAAAAAAGCCCTCTGGAGCAATTTCCAGTGTAGGTGTGTGTGTGTGTGTGTGTGTGTGTGTGTGTGTGTGTCAAATAGTTCCCCGGCTCAATATCCTATTTGCTTTGAAGCCATCTGTCATAACTGTCAATATTGTTCTGTGCTAGATAGGCATCCATTGTTTTTTTGAATGCAGTTACATTATCTGCAAGCACAACATCCCGAGGCAAAGAATTCCATAGCCTTACCGCCCTTACTGTAAAGAATCCCTGCCTGTGTTTTAGTCGAAAGCGCCTTTCCTCAAGTCTTAATGGATGACCTCTTGTACTTAGCTCAGCTCTTTGCATAAATAATTCATTGGATAGTTCTTTGTATTGACCTTGAATGTATTTGTAAATGGTAATCATATCACCCCTTAGACATCTCTTTTCTAATGTAAACAAACCCAGTTTGGCTAGTCTCTCTTTGTAACTCAGATCCTCCAATCCCTTTATCAGTTTTGTTGCACGTCTCTGCACCTTTTCCAGTTCAGTAATGTCTTTTTTTAGAACAGGCGCCCAAAATTTTACTCCATATTCTAGATGAGGCCTAAGCAAGGATTTATACAGAGGTAGGATAATATTAGCATCCCTTGCTTCTACACCTCTTTTTATGCAGGCTAGTACTCTATTTGCTCTTGCAGCAGCTGAGTGACTCTGCACACTGCTGTGAAGACTATTGTCTATCAGTACACCTAAATCTTTCTCTAATGAGGATTTCCCAAGTTGTTTCCCATTTAGAGTATATGTAGCAAGTTTGTTTCTACAACCCAAATGCATAACCTTACATTTATCTACATTAAATGACATCTGCCACTTTTCTGCCCATTCACTTAGTTTATCAAAATCCTTCTGTAGGGAAAAAACATCGAGCTCTGTATGTATTTGCTTACATAGCTTAGTGTCATCAGCAAAGATTGAGATGCTACTTTCAATTCCCACTTCTAGATCATTAATAAACAAATTAAAAAGCATTGGGCCCAGGACTGAACCCTGCGGTACCCCACTTATAACCCTAGACCAATTTGAAAACGTTCCATTTACAACAACTCTCTGCCATCTATCATTTAACCAGTTCTCAATCCATGTACAGATACCACCACCCAAACCGAAGCCTTTTAATTTATGCAGTAACCTGTTGTGAGGCACTGTGTCAAAGGCTTTTGCAAAATCCAAGTATACTACATCAACATCAAATCTCACTGCTGGTTGGCGGAGGTGATGAGAAATGGGCAGAGGGTCCCTGTTACAGTTTTCAAGACACTGGGACCAGCCGGTAAAATAAAACACAGTTTTATTAAATAAAAAGAATAACAAGGAACGCCCTCTACAGGCGACAATAGGAAAAATGAACAATAGCTACCACCAGTAAGTAGGTGAACAGGATAGTAATGGTAACTTTACTGATAGGAAACAGTAGCCAGGCTACTCAAGGGTTAATACAACAAAGTCAGTCTCAATTGTGGAGTTTGGCACGCCCAAGGTGGTGATAATTCTGCAAATGGTAATGCACAGGAGGCTGAATGCACAGTCAGTACTGCCTTAGATGATAGCAGCGCATAGCCCCCACGGGCGTAGCGAGGAAGACCACAATGGAAGTTAGTGCTAGAGTCGGTAGCTCCCACGGGCGTCCCTAATGGAGACTGCTTGATTGCAAGAACTGGCCAATAGCCCCCATGGACGTAATAGTGGAAACCAGCAATACAGTGATTCGAGCCTTTAGCCCCCACGGACATAAACCGGAGTAACCTGCAAGAGCTCAAGCCAATAGCCCCCACGGGCGTAATACTGAGACTGCTAAAACGCTAGAGATGGCCAATAGCCCCACGGGCGTAAACCGGAGACAATCACTAAAGCCAATAGCGTCACACCGGACGCAGTAAACAATACCGACTACTCTGCTAGTTGGAGGATGGAGCTGCCGTCCAAATAAGCGTACAAGCGGTCAGCTCAGCAGTAGTAGCGGTAACCAGGAATAGGCTCAGCAATAAGCGTAACAGCTCACAAGAGGTATGCCAGCACTGAACAGGTTAAGCAGCTCGTAGGAATCAAGCTTAGCAGGAATGGGAAATGCTCTGCAAGTATCAAGGAGGCTCTTAACCGAGGCACAGTTCAGCAGTCGGTAACGGAGACTCAGCACAGAATGCCCAACACAGAAGGAGTACTGTGGCGAGATACAAACAGTCCGGTACTCAGTCTCAGCAGAAGTCAGAATGTCACAACTGCGACAGTGGAGCAGGAAGCTGTACACGCAGGTCTCAGGAACAAGCCGGTTCAGATCACAGAGAAGGAAGTCAGCCGGGCCGAATCGGTACACGGAGGTGGTTCTCAGACAAGCCCAATCAATCACAAGCAGGAACGTCAGCCAAGCCGGGTCGGTACACGGATGTGGTTCTCAGACAAGCTGGATCAATCACAAGCAGGAACGTCAGCCAGGCCGGGTCGGTACACGGATGTGGTTCTCAGACAAGCTGGATCAATCACAAGCAGGAACGTCAGCCAGGCCGGGTCGGTACACGGAACAGGAACACAGGAGCGTAGTCAGGACAGGCCAAATCGGTACACAGGAATCAGGATCCACTGAAGACAGCAACATCAGCACTGGTTCAGGAACACCACAAAAGGGCAAGTGACAGGTGTCATTGGCTGGGTATAAAAAGGTCACCGGGGGCGGGCCAAACCTCCTCAGCCAATAGGAGAGCACCACAAGTGAGAGTGACAGAAAGGGATCACGGGCACCATGATAGTCCCCTAATGTCTCATCTGTCATTTCTTGGTGATGTGAAGAAAGCCGAATGGCAGCAGTAGCACCAAACACAGGTAGCTGATCTGTGTTCCTGGGGTTGGTGGTATTATTGCTGCACCTGCTATACACCAACAGTTCTGGCTTCTTCAGGATCATGTTCCACCAGGTCAATGCTGTGAAGGGAAGGGCACTCCCAGTGCCAAGGGAATGGTGTGGGCTCCCTTGACTGCTAGTCTGGACACTCTCAAATGCTTTCCCTACCACTCCTCTAGCACTAGTCCCACGGGCTGCTTCACCATTACTGTTACTACTACTACTACTACTAACACCAACCACATTATTATTATTATTCTTTATTTATATAGCGCCAACTTATTCTGCAGGCTGTAGAATAGGGAATAGACATACTGAGATATTAAATAGTACAAATTGAATATGGACAGCAAAAGGATCAGAGGGTTCCTCATGAGAGCTTACAGTCTAGAGGAAGGTAGGTTGGACACAGAAGGAGTAAGTGTTATTGGGTATAAGTGCCTCCTGCCACATGAACTGCCGGTCAGTGGGTGGGAGAGAGAAGTGCTTTTGAGTGCAGTGGTCCAGGGAAGGGGTTGTTCTTAGTGTTAATGTTTATGGAGGTAGTTGATAGGCTTCCCTGAAAAGGTGAGTTTTCTGAAGATGTGAAGACTGGGGGAGAGTCTGATGGGGCAGGGGATGAAATTCCAGAGCTCAGGTACAGCACGGGAGAAGTCCTGTAGGTGGAAGTGGGAGGATGCGATAAGACCCACAGAGAGAAGGTCGTGTTCAAAACGAAGATGGCGAGTGGGAGTGTATTTCAAAATGAGAGATGAAATATAAGGGGGTGTGGTGTTAGCACGTTCTCTATAAGTTAGCACCATAATTTTTAATTTAATTCTATATGCTAATGGGAGCCAGTGTAACGACTGGCAGAGGGAATTGTTGCTAGAGAAGCAATGAGTGAGGTAGATTAGTCATGCAGCGGAGTTCATTACAGACTGTAGTGGGGTTAGTCAGGTGAGAGGAAGGCCAATTAGTAGTGAGTTGCAGTAGTCATGACTCGACATGATGAGTGTTTGGATTAGAATGTTGGTAGTGTCTTGGGTGAGAAAGGGTCGGATTCTAGAGATGTTGCGGAGATGGAGGCGGGATGAATTGGAGACTGACTGGATGTGAGGAATGAAGGACAGTGCGGAGTCAAATGTGAACCTCAGGCAGCGTGCTGTAGGGGTTGGTGTGTTAACAGTGAGGGTAATAGCTAGGGTAGGACTGGTTGGAGAGGGAGGGAAGAAAATTAATTTGGTTTTGCCAAGTTTAAGTTTGAGTTGACGGGAAGACATCCAGGAAGTCACAGCAGACAGACAGTCAGATACCTGGGACAGGAGGGAAGGGGAGAGGTCTGGGGAGGAAAGACAGATTTGAATGTCATCAGCATAGAGATGATGGTGAAACCCAAAGGAGTTTATTAGTTTGCCGAGGGATGCAGTGTAAATTGAAAAAAGCAAGGGCCCCAGGACTGATCATTGAGGCACTCCAACAGACAATGGGAAGGGTGGAGAAGTGGAGCCACAGTAGGACACTCTGAAAGAGCAGTTGCAGAGATATGATGAAAACAAACAGAGGGTGATGTCACAGAGATCTAGGGAGTGGAAGCTTTGGAAGAGGAGTGGGTGATCTACTGTGTCAAAGGCAGCTGGTAGGTCCAGGAGAATGAGTAGGGAGTAGTGGCCTTTTGACTTTGCGGAGAGCAAGCCATTGGCCACTTTAGATTGCAAGATGTCTAGCAAGGAATGGGAGCAGATGAATTTAGTGAGCCTGTTATATAACCACATCAAATACAGCCCCTGAGTCTTTCTCCTCACAGTCACTGGTAATATGATGATTGTGCCCTCCTCTACTCCTAACACTAAGAAGCTGCTGGACCTTCTTAGTAGTAGTAGTACTAGCACTGGCAGAACTGCTTGGGAAAGGCAAGTGTGACTTAGGGTCCCCTGCTGTCACACTTGGCATCATCTTCTCCTTTGCCCCCTCTGAGTATTACAAGACTCACTGGGAGCAGGTTCAGTACTGGTGGCAGTAGGGGCAGCACGTCTGACAGCAGGCACAGCAATGGTGGTAGCAGTAGCAGGGGCAGCATGTCTGACAGCAGGCACAGCACTAGTGGCAGCAGGTACAGCAATAGTGGCGGCAGAGGCAGCACATCTGGCAGCAGGTACAGTAATGGTGGCAGCAGGGGCAGCATGTCTGGCAGCAGGCACATGCAGCTGACCTGTCCTGCTCTCACTACTACCTTTTTCTGCCTCCCTTGACATTAATTTCCCCAAGATCCCTAGGGGACATTTAGGGGGACTGGACAGCATTGGTTCACTAGTGCTCACTTCCTCCTCCTTCTCAGACTCAGTGGACACATAAAGGTCCTTCCATTTCCTCCTTTTATTATTTTTAAACTTTCTCATTGTGATAGCAGTCACTATGAGCCTCTCCTGCCTCAATCTTCCAAAAAGATCACAGCAGAACACCACAGCACATCTGCCTTGCTCTGTAGCTGCTTCCATTGTGTTTCACTTCCGCGAATAAGTTATGGTTTTATAGCGAAAAGGCAAAAACCACGTAAATCAATGGGTGGAAACTTTCTAGCTGCTGAAAAAATGGAGAAGAATTTTGGCCAATGGGCAAAAAATGCTAAGATTTTAAGTGCTGTTTTTAAAGGGAATTTCCCCATGAAAAAGCAGACAACAACGTGGTTTTCGCTGATTTTTTCATGGGAACATGGAGAGACCTTTCACCCACCCCTAGTTATGACTAAGGCTACATTTTCCATTAGGTAGTGCATGCAAACACAAAGAGATGGTGTTCTAGTGCTCTGGTGCTCTAACAGAAATATATATAGTAAAAAGTATACAAAAAATAACAAAAGAGCATTCATATTCAATTATATATACACAGTAAAAGATCAAAATTTTTTAATAAAGAATGAATGGTAAAGATTTGACTGTTTCCTGATAGTCCTTATAAATTGAACAGTTCCAGGATGACCCCAACAGGAAAACGCTATATAAATTCTTTATGGGCTCATTGTCACTGTTCCCAGGAATAAACCAGGAGTCAGTATGGTAAAGTAAAACAATCTTTTATTAGAATAATCACAGTAATGCACGTAAACAGATAACACACAAAGGGTATCAAAGAGGTAAGCACTGTATCAGAACTAGCAGTCCACCAATAGATCCACCACACTGTCCGAGACTAGGCCTCAGCCAACTGGAGCCTCGAGGTAATTCGGAACGCCCACAGGACTAGTACTGACAGTCAGTAAGCTAGGAGTGTGATAGAGCCCCAGGTCCACACTAGGTTGGGTGTCTGTGGAGCAGGAAACATCACACGGAGGAAACAGACAGAGCCCCCTAGTCAGCACCAGAAAGGATAGTCAGACAAGCCGGATCATACACGGAGTGAGTAGTCAGCCAGAGCCACATGTTTGCACCAGATAGGATATTGTAACTGTTTTCAATACACACAGAAGCAGTTTGGTAAAACACAGTTTTATTGAAATTAGACAGAATAAAGTAACCCTCGCGGGTCCAGCAATAGTTAACAATCAATACTGACACAGGACAGGTTACAAAACAACATTAACCCACACGGGTCCAGTATATATATATCAGAGAGCAGTACATATACTGACACAGGTCAGGAACAGTTCGTGTGAAACAGTGAGACACTGATGTGTAGCTGCTATTAGGCCTGGAGGCTGAGAGGCCCTAATAGCAAGGCCCAAGGAACACTCTCTGCGGATGAGTGCCACAATAGCGACTAAGCCCAGGAAGGGTGAGCGAGGCCCTGGATGGATCACGGACTACCGGTAGTACTGCAAATGGAGGAATAACGGAACGCCCAGGAATCAACACAGACTGCGACCCAAGGTAACGGTACCGGACAACAAATGTAACAATGCTAGGCTTGATGGAAACTGCCGGGTGACAGAGCCGCCTGAGGCTCCCAGAAGACCAACCTCAGTAAAAAGTAGTGACATGCCAGCGTATATTGTGCCAATAGAATAGCTTCTACCCGGGTGAGCACCGGACAGCCCTGGTAATAGATGCTCAGGCTTGATGGCAACTGACAGTAGGGGAGACTAATTGAGGCACCCAGGAGACCAACCTCAGGGGCAATGCAATAACAAGACAAGCGTATATTGAGCAAACGAGATCTGCGTTAGACCTGGGTAAGGAGGAAGGAGGCATCAAGGCACAAATGGGTCACAGTCACAGAATGGTAATGCAGTACACGAGGCAACCAACTGGGCCAGCACGCTCAAGACACAGCACAGGAGATACTCTCTACCCAACTACCAGACGCGGTAGTGCACCGGGTTGGAGGCACAAAGAGCAGGAACAGAAGCCAATCCGGGTCGATGTAAAGAACTGGAATATCAGCCAGGCCGGGTCGGTACACGGAGCAGGAACATCAGCCAGGCCGGGTCGGTACACAGAGCAGGAACGTCAGCCAATCCAAGTCGGTACACGGAGCAGGAACGTCAGCCAGGCCGGGTCGGTACACGGAGCAGGAACAGAATCAGAGAGAGTAGTCAGGCAGTCCGGGTCAAACACAGGATTTCACACGATAACAACAGCACGCTCTTAGCAACGGGAACACCACGAAAGGGCCCTGTAGAGATGGCAGGGCTCAGTACGTAAAGGCTACCACTGGGTGGAGCAATATCACGCTAGCCAATAAGAAGGACTCAGGCACAATGCTGTAAAATGTCACCACCAATACACGGGCACCGTGATAGATATCCACTGAAGCGTTGGTATGCTGGATGCTCAGTGGACAGAGCCCCAGGTCAACAGAAGAGTGGTTAGTCAGACAAGCCAGGTCATACATGGAGCGGGTAGTCAGCCAGAGCCACAGGTTTGCACCAGAAAGGATGTCTAAGCCAAATCAGAACGCACAAGGAGAATGGTCAGAGAGAGCCACAGGTCAGCACCAGAATGGATGGACAGACAGGCCGGGTCATACACAGTTCAGGTAGTCAGCAGGAGCCACAGGTCCGCACCAGATTTGGTGTCCACTACACAATGGGAGCAGGCAAAAGAGTAGTCAGACAGAGCCACCGATCAACACCAGAATGGATAGTCAGACAAGCCAGGTCATACACAGAGCCCAAGGGAAACAGAACTGTATTGTACAACAATGCAAGGGCAACTGAGTCAGGACACTGTCAGCCCTTTAAACCCTCCTCAGGAAGTAGGTAGGAGGAGCAGCTCAGAGGGAGGAAGTAAGTAGAAGGAGACTACAGGAAGCAAACATAAAACAGAGGCCTGCTGCATGCTTGAAGCCTGGCGCCTGCAGTTGACGCTGACACCAAGATAAGCTGTAACACTCTTTAATGTATTCTCTTATTTACTTGGGTTTCTCTGGGTCCACTGCCCTCCCCACACTAGTGGATTATGTGTGCTGTACAAACGACAAAAGAATAAATGCACAGGACCCTCTAAGAGCACAGTCTGCAAGGTCACATTTATATAATGCCCCCAATAAGAATCTGCTTACCAGACAGTTAATACAAATAAGTATCCAATATTGGTCATCCTTCCATGAGCTGTTCTTATATTCGGGAATAGAATTTCAATATTCAGGACTCAGGAGTGTATCCTCATATACCAGTTATTAGTTCAAGTATTAATATGTGCAAAATATGTTGCCCAGTGCATTTTGTGCCTATATAAGTACTTTTTTTAAGGGCTCATTAATAAAAATCCTTAATACAATGAAAAAGTAGGTAGTCCTACTTTTTTCTTTGTTCTTTTGTTTTTTCGGCAGTGTAGGTAGTAGCTTATGAGTACCCTCTATTTAATTACCAATTGATGCATCCCTGTACTGGCCAGTTTATTTAACCACTAGGTTAGAGAGTAAAGGGTCACTATTGCTATAGAAGAGGGGGCTTTTAATTTCTTTAACACCTCATGGGGCGTGGTCATCAAGAGGTTAACAGAAAGACTTACTTTGTTCTCTGTGTGTGTATATATATATATATATATATATATATATATATATATATATATATATATGTGTGTGTATATATATAAATAATGTAGTGGCACTCACACTGAATGATAATAATATCTGTTATCAACATACTGGGTACACGTCCCATATAAATGGGATCTATAAGTATACTCAGCCTAAGGTATCGATGGATTGTAGGAGACAGCTCACATTCAAACACAGAAAACCATTGCTAATTTATTACATCTCAGTCAAACATTTTTTGCCTGCTAAGTACCTTCCACAGGGCAAAAGGAAACCCAGAGGGGCATGGGTAATATTTGTATAAATATGAAAAAGGCCACATACCCCAGCACAACTAGATTGAAATAGGCACCAAAACTGGCGTTCTAGGTGGCAGTCAGTCCAGGGAATGACATCACAACACTATACATCATGTTGTTTAGCTACCGGTACCCAAGAGAATTCAACCACACATCCACCTAATTCATCACTGAGGGCTGAAGGCAGCCGATGTAACCATGTACATAGTAATGTCACACATTAACCCTTTGAGTGCCAGAGGTATACACAGTGTTGCGTACCCCTCTGGCACTCAGAGGGTTAAATAAATCAATATAGGAAACGAGAGAACAAAATAAATATATAATAGATTCACACATCAAAAGGCAGTAGTTATCTAATATTGCCACTTACCCCAGCCCCGTTGCAATTGTGCATTCACCAAAATTAGAGACACAAAGGCAGATGCCATCAGGACAATAAACACATGTCAACGTGGTACAGTTCTGGAGCAAACCGTCTGCACTACTGGGGACAAATTAACATTCCTGAAATTCCTATTGATTTACATGGGCTTTTATCCTCTTGAATGCAATAGGTTTGCCCCAGAATTGCTCCAGTTTCCTTTTATACACAAGGCCCTGTACTTAGACTGATTACATCATCCTGCAAACATAAACTGCCTGTTTAGTGGGTTTAGTGATAATGAGATCATTCTGACAGTCAAAGTTGGGCCCAAATATACATGTAACTGCTAATTAATATGACACACAGACAGGGATGACATAATTTAAGGGACATAATTGAAGTGCCTTAATTAAAAACATATATACACCTGGAGACTGCAAACAAACTATGAGCACTCAGATATAAAAATTAATGACTCCTATTAATGTGTACCCCAGACCCTAAAATACTGTTATATTTCCACACACACACACACAGGTGTGTGTGTGTGTGTCCGTAGCACAAACAACCCCTTAAGGGACTCTGGTCCTTAAAGAGACAAGCACCCCAAACCAAAATTATTTGGCATTAAAGCACACACTGTGTGATTTATTAATATGCCTGTCTGACAGGCAGCAGGTTTTGTTTCTTTAGTCATTATCTTAAACATGTCACAGCTTCCCTACCTTAAACCCTGTGAGGACAGAATTTGCTTGACACCAGTGAGGTTCCAGCCTCTGTATCCTCCCTGGTGTCTCTTGGGATTATGGCCCCACACCCTGCATGACATCACACACCTCTCTGCTACTGGGTGGCAGGGCATGTCTTCTGGACCATTTTGAATGTAGTATGAGACTGGGTCAGGCTGCCCCAGCCTCACACTACATTCAGATAGTCTTAAAGGTGGTTAAAAGCCGAAAATCACTGCTTGGTAGGGGAGTAGCATGTAACATCACACAGGGGGAAGGGCTGGCACATGTGGGCTACCAGTACAAACCCATAAGGCAAAAATAAACACAGAGCAAGAAACCCACTTGTACAGCAGTTAACCTATAGCTGGACCGGAACAGGGACCAACTAATGTTGGTGACCAAAATCCATGTTGTGAATTGTGGGAACATCAAAGGAAAATAGTCAACTCTCTTTTGACATATTGTCAAACAACGAGAGTACAAAAAGCAGTCACCCTCCCCCCACCTCCCAAACACTGACCCTAAACTATCCCTAATACTATCATAACACCCAGAACTGTAACACTCACCTGTGAACTGTCCATTTTCTTCTTTAATCTTCTCTCCTCCATTTCTTGTCTTCTAATCTTCTTCTTTGTCTTCCAAAATCTGTAGCTGAAAATGAAAAAAAAAAACCAATGAAAGATGCAGCCAAAAAAACATGCCCCGCAGTTATGCTTGTCTTAACCTTTTGAGTGCTGGAGGGGTGGGCAATGCATTTTGAAAAGAGACTGACTTTTATATGGCTAGTCTCTGTTCAGAACGGTTCCCACACTTCCATTGACTGGGGGGGTGCTTATGCACCTCCCAGCCAATCGGCTTCTAGAAGGGGGTTGGCAAAACCTGCTTGAAACTATTAGCTGGGAGATGCATAAGCACACCTCCCAGCCAATGGAAGTGTGGGAATCATTTAGAACAGACACTTGCCGTATAAAAGCTAAATTCCCTCATTTTGGTTTTCTCTGCACTGCTGTCACTGCCACCGGTGGCATAGTAGGAGGCAACAGCTTAATCTAATTAACCCTTGGAATGCCAGGGTTTTTTTGAAAGATGGTATGCCTGCCTAAGATTTTTTATTTTTTTTAAGGAATGCCAGCATCTATTTATGATTTGTGATGGTTGCATCTGATTTCAGCTTGATATGCCAGTATGCATTTAACCCTTGGAAAGTCACCGGCATATCTTTGGGGCATATTTTTTGTAGGCATCATTCATTCAATTTTCTTTTCATTTTCAGCTATGGATTTTGGAAGAAGATTAGAAAACAGAAGAGAAGAAGTAGAAGGAAGATGGAAGAGAGAAGAATAAGACTTACACTGAATGACCAGGGTGCTGAGTACCCCACTGGACATCAGGATTACAGATATGTGCTTCTTTTCAAGAGATGTGTTAACTTTAGGGGAATTAACCCTGTGAATGCCAGTGCTCTTCAATGTGCTGTATACCCTACTGGCACTCATAGGGTTAATAATCTATAGTTTTTATTCACATTTTTAGTTCCATGGATGTACATAGTAACATAGTTGATGAGGCTGAAAAAAGACATGGTCCATGAAGTCCAGCCCATGTCAAAAGACACCCCTGTTGGGCCAGAGGAAGGCAAAAAAATCCCTTTGAAGCCATTTCCAATTTAGCCCCAAGTGGGTAAAAAAATTACTTACTCCATTTGGAAGTCAGATAGTTCCCTGGATCAACATCCTATCTGCATTGAAGCCATTTGTCATAATTGTCAATATTGTTCAGTGCTAGATAGGCATCCATTGCTTTCTTGACAGCAGTTGCATTATCTTCAAGAACAACATCATGAGGCAAAGAATTCCATAGCTTTACTGCCCTTGCTGAAAAGAATCCCTGCCTTTGTTTTAGTCAAAAGCACCTTTCCTCTAGTCTAAATGGATGACCTCTTGTTCTTAGATCAGCTGTTTGCATAAATAATCCATTGGATAGTTCTTTGTATTGACCTTGAGTGTATTTGTAAATGGTAATCGTATTACACCTTAGACGTCTAGTTTGTCTAGTCTCTCTTTATAACACAGATACTCCAATGCCTTTATCAATTTTGCTGTATGTCTCTGCACCTTTTCCAGTTCAGCTATTTCTTTTTAAGAACTGGTGTCCAAAATTGTACTCCATTCTGTATTCTAGATGAGGACTTACCAAGGATTTATACAGAGGTAGGATACTATTAGCATCCTTTGCATCTACAGCTCTTGTTATGCAGGCTAGTACACTATTTGCTGCTGCAGCAGCTGAGTGACTCTGCACACTGCTGTGAAGTCTATCGTCTATCAGTACCCCTAAATCTTTCTCTAATGAGGATTCCCCAAGTTGTTTCTCATTTAGAATGTGTGTAACATGTTTGTTTCTACAGCCCAAATACATAACCTTACATTTATCTACATTAAATGTCATCTGCCACTTTTCTGCCCATTCACTCAGTTTATTTAAATCCTTCTGCAGAGAAAAACATCCAGATCTCTATGTATTTCCTTACATAGCTTAGTGTTATCAGCAAAGATTGAGACTCTACTTTCAATTCCCACTTCTAGATCATTAATAAACAAATTAAAGAGCATTGAGCCCACGGCTGAATCCTGCAGCACCCCACTTATAACATTAGACCAATTTGAAAAGGTTCCATTTACAACTCTCTGCCATCTATTATTTAACCAGTTCTCAATCCATGTACAGATAACCCCACCCAAACCGAAGCCTTTTAATTTATGCAGTAACCTGTTGTGAGGCACTGTATCAAAGGCTTTTGCAAAACCCAAGTATACTACATCAACAGCAATTCCCCTGTCCAAATTACCACTTACTCTTTCATAAAATGCAACTAAACTAGTCTGACATGATCTATTCTTCATGAAACTATTCTGATTTGTACTAATAATATTGTTTGTTTTCAAATAGTTCTGAATACTGTCAGTTAGTAGCCCTACTAGTATCTTGCCCACTATGGAAGTCAAGCTCACAGGTCTATAATTTCCTGGTTTGGATCAGCTCCCTTTTTAAACAATGGAACTACATCAGTTTTCCTCCAATAACAGGACACTATGCCTGTGTTGATATGGGGCTTAGGGCCTCATATCAATACATCCACATGTGACTAGTGTAAGGATCACTAGCCACCCATGCAGTTGTGTGTTGGAAACCACTGTTCTAATGTTCTAATACATGTTGGTGGTTTTAAACATACGTTAGGGACTTAGCACCTACTTTTGATGGCGCAATTTTTTTCTCAAAAAAAAGTGAGTCCCTTAATGTATGTTAAAGCCACCACATGTATTAGATTTAAAAATTCAAATACATTTGTATTGTGTCTAATGGGCACAAATTTTGAGCCTGTTGGGAATTTTTACACGTCGGTGGTTTTTGGCAGCACGGTTAACCCTTTGAGTGCCAGTAAGGCATCCAATGCTTTGTGCTGCAATACACTAGATACCTCTCTGGCGCCCAAAGGGTTAATAGAATACCAAACTGTGCTTTCAAAACTACTGTCACCAGTTTTTTTTTGTCCAGGGGAAATAGTATCGAGCCCTGAATGCTTTGCAGACTTCCCTTGCCTCTGACTCCCGATCCCCTTAATTCTCCCAATTGCAGCTGCAGAAGCAGCCACATCAAGGCATTCAAATGCCTATTGTTTAAAATGTATTTCACTGATAGGGACAAGCAACACATAGTATTAAAGCAAATGTAATGTACTTTACTACGTATTGTATCAAGAAGGTCTAGGGGAGGTGTGAGTGAGGGATTCAGATCTATGATATTTAGGGTTACCACATACTTTAACTTTCATAATAGAGGACTCTTTGGCATATCAATATTATTTAGCTCTTTAGAAGCTGGTGAGGTGAGCAATACATTACAAAGCAATTGTCTAACAATGAGATGCTAATTTAAGTTACTGGAAGTTTCTGCATGTTTACTCCTGTATGGATTAATGACCGGTATTTGTCCAATAGCTGCATTGGACACAGCAACTCAGGTCAGGGAGTAGCATTGGCACAAACTTCAAGCACATAACTGATCCAAAGTACTCACTGTGTTAGGGTATTTCTAACAAAGACTCGCATGCTCTTTTAACAGTGAAAACATAGTTGCAAGTTGTAGTAAGCAAGGGGAAGCTTCCCACACTAAAGATCATGTAATAGTCCACCCGCTTTCTCTATTACAAAGAAATGTAGGACATCTACAGCATACTTTAAAATTCCAAGACAAACTGTTAAACCTCCCAAAACAGTTCATGCCCTTTAAAATAAGGATATATGATAATACTAATGATACTGTATAAGGTTGTAGTGTTTCCCTGCGTCCGTCCTCAAAGCATGCGAACAGATGGTTTGCTCCGGGATTGAACCTGTAGCATTATATAACATGTTTTTGCTTATAATCTAACTATATTCAAAATGACTCACTAAGAAGATAGCTCTGTGGTAATACTGAGTGTCGGTATGGCACATTCAATATGTCCCCAGCATCAAAATTGCCCGTTTACAATGGCAGTGCTTAGAATGTCACCAGGTCTGTTAAGTAGGGTAGGGGGTAAGTTCTACTCTATGCATTTATGGATGCATACTAGTGGTGTTCGGTATTAACCCCATGTATGCTAAAGAGGTCTTGTTGGAGATCTCTGCAGTGTGTACTAAGTTAAGCTCTGTTTAACAATATAAATATCATCTGTGGAAAGAAAAGAAATAAAGAATACTATGTTTAACAATAAATATTAACCTGGTCTATTCACTGTTTCTTTTCTTTCCATTTATATTGTTAAACAGAGCTTAACCCATGGATGCTCATAGATCTCTAACAAGACCTCTTTAGCATCCAAGTGGTTAATATCCAACACCCCCAGTATGCATCCATAAACTTGTAGAGCAGAACACACCCCCTTCCCTACCATAACAGACATGAAGACATTCTAAACATCGCCATTGTAAAGAAGCCATTCTGACATCAGTGACTGTACGAATGTGCCATATTGACGCTTGACATGTAGGCAGTGTCCTTCTAATAAGACACTAATCAAAGCAACTATGATCTTGTATGATATTAGGTTGCTGGGACTCAATCTGGATCGTATTTGGAACTCTTAGAAACCATGTGTTACACAGTTATATAGCCACAGTGAGAGTTAAATCTTGCAATCACTCTATGGTCTATCTACAGCCTCAATAGTTACATTTTATATGAATGGGGACTGAAATAAATTAGATGACCACATTTCACCACTTTAACAAAACATATCCTAATGTCTCCTTTCAATTCCCACATTGTGCTGTTTCTGCTTAATGGCACCTCAAGACATATTTAAACAAATAATGTAATACAAGAACTTGAATATAACCATCATTCATAGACTGTACTCATCTTAAACATATTCTCCTTTTCTCTTGTGTGGCTATTTTCTGCCTAATAGTATATTTTGACATATTGCCGCTACATGTTTTTGTTGCTAAAATATATACATTTTCAAACTATAAGTTATTAGTAAAATAATGCATCCTGATATTAAAATCATTGAAATTGGAGACTGAGAGTTGGAACCATCTTAGGAATGTTGTAGATCAGGATGGACAACCTGAGGTCCCCAAGCTGTTTGGGACTACAATTACCATCATTTCCAGTTGGGGAAGAGCATTGCACATCCTCTGAGGATCAAGGGGTTAATCAGTTATACTCAGCTCCAGTCCTTGGCACACACAATTAGATCAGATTTTTCTAAGGATATCCCTAATTAAACACAGATGGATGAATCACAGTGACTAAGGCACTGATTTCTCAACTATGATTAAGCAGGGATATCTTAAAAAGCTAACCTTTTAGTGTGTCCCGAAGACTAGTGTTGAGAAACTTAGACAGTCTAAAAAAGACAAGTGCAAAGATTAGGCAAACTAGGCATTCACATTAGAGTAACCATATTCCTATCTGGGAAAGGTCACTATACATCATTGGACATCATTGCGGACCCTGCTCTTTCTCCGGCACACCAGAGTTGTAAACACTAGAAGGGGGATTTCCCATTATCTGCTGTGACACAAAGCGATGCCTGTGTTAGGCTACAAGATAATGTACCACACCCAAAGCCTTAGACTAGCATTACACTAAAACAAAATTGCCCTGCAGCTCCTGTTTGATGTCAGAATCAAGGTTTGGTTGTCTCTCTAATGTTTAGAGTTCTGTCTGGAAGCCATTTTCTTGAAGCACAGCACAGACATCACTGTCTGTCACAGTAGGCATTGGACAGTTTTCCTCCTAGTGTTTAGAACTCTGTGCTCTGGAGTCTTCATTATGGGACTTTGTGTTGCCCCGAAGGGTGTTGCCCAGGACACGTGGTCACCTTAATTCACCCTTGCTTTTGCATATATTCTCATTTTTCAAACAAAATAAATCAATTATTAGTGTAGAATTTGTACCCGTATAATACCACTATTTGCTTCTTAAAGATCATTAAAGGCACACTAAATTTGACTAATAATATAGCCCCCACTGTAACACTTTGAGTGCCATCAATTCTGTATGGGATCATTCCCCAAAATGATATAATGTCCGCAGAGTTAGATATGATTCTTTATGGCTGGACTTCAACCAAGGGTCGATGTTTTATTGTGGCGGGAGTGTTTGCATATGTAAATGAAGATGAGCTCTATTCTTTCAGGAGCATATACTTTTGGCAGGGTCACTCAAGGTAGACAGACACCAGATTAAATAATTCCAAAATCTGCCAACCTATAGAGAACCAGCAAGGCAAATTATGGTCCACCCCCTCAGTAAAGCTTCACAACAAAAACAATGGCCCTCATTCCCTGGAGGCTTGGGAGCTACTTCCCACGGTAGCGAGAAGACCAGCTCAGTGGCAGAGGGTGCTAAGAATTACTGGGTTCTATCAGGCTGCCTTTGGTCTTTAGACATTGGAATGCTTAACATGTGATCTATGAGTATGGTTTCACGCTTAAAGGAACTAGTAGAAGAAATGAATAATATCAACTGGAACATTATTGCTTATGTGAGACTCATAAAAAAGACGAATATTTAATCATATTAGAAAATGGACACTGGCTATACTATAAAGGAATTCTTGATTAACAAAAGACTAACACTCAGTTGTAAAAGTAGAAAGTATTTCTGAAGGAATCACTTCCTGTGCTATCAAACTAAACAGTTGCTATGTTCTTTAAATCATTCAATTTATGCCCCTACAAGTAGCCACAGTGATGACGCAGTTGTAGAATTTTAAGATAATTTATTTAGGCTTCTACAAACATAACAATTACAACTACAAATTTATAATGTGAGATTTCAGTGTGAGAATTGGTAAGAACCAAAATGGTGAAAAATCGGTCATACCACATGGAACTAGAAAAAGAGACGACATAGGCCATAGGGTATAATAGGGGGTCTGAAGACTTACAGGCACCACAGGTCTAGTTCTTCATTGATTCCTTCCGGTTGTATTGTATGCATTTTGAAGATCCATAAGCTTTCTCTTTTTGCTAAGAATTTGAATCTATCACCTCCTCAGCAAAAAGAGAAAGCTTATGGTTTTTCAAAATGCATACAATACAACCGGAAGGAATCAATGAAGAACTAGACCTGTGGTGCCTGTACCTCTTCAGACCCCCTACTATACCCTATATTATACAATGTCATTATACCTAGCTAATCCACAAACATATAGCATCCCTTATTGTAATTCCAGATCCTCCAATCTTACATATACCTGAGCAACATCCATACACGCTAAATCTGATCCACACCAATAACTATTTCATCTAGAATCAAGCCTAGTTACAAAAGAAATATATGACAACTATAGAACAGTTCATTATCATGCAAGTAGTGGTCAAATACAAATGACTTGGAGTTCCTGAGGAAGGGGTATTGCTGCCCTGAAACGCGTCAAACTTACGCCAAGCAAACCACTCGATTAAAGATCTACATACTACAGAATATTACAAACTTGGACACTAAAGAATCCACCATCCGTAGCCCGCAAGTGCGTCTCCAGAACATCGCACAGCACACCGGATCGGACACACTGCTGGGAGAAGGACAACAGAACCAAAAGAGATCACTGAAGTGGTTCCCTGAAAAGACCACTGGATGGGCAATGACTAAAAAAGACTTCTGGTAAGCAGTTAAGCATTATCGGGTGTATCTGCATACTTTGTGCATATTCCCAGTTGTTTAGACTCTGATTCAGTGCATAGCTATACATGGGGTGCTCTCTCCCTGACACCAGTGGGTTAGATGCCTTCAAGAGAATTGGCACATTCAGACTTTTGGGACTGTAACTTGGATACTTTGTTCCAAGAACACACACTGTTACATAGAGACTTTGTATATACATAAGGCTATTTATCTTTAGTCATGTTTTTATTTACTCGTTAACAAGCTTATATTTATTGTCCCATTCTATAGGAGACAACATAGAGTGATCACTTATCTTAACTCTAGTTTACCTACTAGTTTATATTTTTTATTAAAATTTCTTTTTATTTATTTTTATTCAAGCTTGAAGTTTACTTCATCCATTCAATATAACATATGGATGCTTGATACAACATCCAGTTTGGCATTCTTTTATTCTTGTTTTATACTCAATAAATTTATTCCTATACTATTGTGGTTTATAGTATTTCAATTTAAATAGTCACCATACTACTCTTAGATCTTTGGTGCTCTGTCTCCCCTCCTTTTTTCTGGCACATAGAGACATAGAGCAAGATAAGAGATCTCACAGTATAGCATTAAGAATTGTTAAAGACATAAAAAATACCATATGGTAGATTTGCCCACACTCAACACAGATGGAATCTAGGGTGACTTGCTTTGCAGTTAAAGTGCCCCCATTCCCTATCTCTGATCATCCCTTCTCTCTTGTGGATATATCAGGGAACCCTGTGGCAAGACTCTTAGGATGGGTGGCATTTTGATTCCACCTTGTGAGTCTTTTGAAACTCTGGAGACCTACCTGATGTATCTACAGACAATGAGGAAGGACAGAAACTAGAGCCTGAATGAAGTTACCCTATATGCCATCTGTGTTGAATGTGGCAAGGTCTACTAGGTGGTAAAGGGTGAAGCCTGAAGTGTTACCTTAGATAAAGACCCGGAGGCTAACTGAGTCCCAATATATGGTGTTCCTGCATGCAAAGGGTTGTCTGCCCATCTCTATGTCCCCTGCTTGGATCAAACTATTGAGAGCAACAGGGGACCTCGATGTGAAGATCCACATAACACATGGCAAAATAGGTGCATGCTGTGGTTTTCTTCATCTCACAGGGAGCCCAGAGCCAAATTAGGTCTCCACATTGCCCTAGCCAGGATCCTAAAATTGGGGCCCACCCAACTCTCAGTTTGGCTGTTGTTGTGGTTAGAAGAATTAGTACCAACTTATTAAAGCACAAAAATTAATTATTAATCCCTTTGTATGCCACAGAGTTAACCAAAGCATTGCAGATCAATGTATTGGGCACCTCCCTGTCATCCGAGGGGTTAAATATATTAAAAATGTACAGTTTAAGTGGGGGCTACAAAATGATCCTACAGAGCTTACAACTGAAATGGGACGTCAAGTGATTCCACAGAGCTTACAAGTAAAATGGGGCTACACTAGTGATACCACAGAGCTTACAAGCCAAGAGGAGCTACACTAGTGATACCACAGAGCTTACAATTAAATGAGAGCTATACTAGTGATACCACAGAGCTTACAATTAAATGAGAGCTATACTAATGAAACCACAGAGCTTACAATTAAATGAGAGCTACACTAGTGATACCACAGAGCTGACAAGTAAAATGGGGCTACACTAGTGATATCACAGAGCTGACAAGCCAAGAGGCTCTACACTAGTGATACCACAGAGCTGACAAGTAAAATGGGGCTACACTAGTGATATCACAGAGCTGACAAGCCAAGAGGAGCTACACTAGTGATACCATAGAGCTTACAATTAAATGAGAGCTATACTAGTGATACCACAGAGCTTACAATTAAATGAGAGCTATACTAGTGATACCACAGAGCTTACAATTAAATGAGAGCTACACTAGTGATAACACAAAGCATACAATTAAAAGGGAGCCTCAGTTGTGATTCTGGGACCAAAACAAGATATACCACAGAGCTTGCAATTAAAAAGCAGCGATCCACTTGATACCATACATCATGGGGTACTTGGGGGTAACTGGTTTTTGATTGCAGGCTGGTGTTATTGCTTCCGATTTCTAATATGTAAGAAAAGAACAAAACCCTAAAAGAAATGTAACAGTAAACCTTCCTCACCACATGGTGTTCTGCATCAGGCAGCAGTGGGAAGGGAGAACCTATACTGTGGGCACCTGCAGAGACCATCTCTTGCTTTTCTGAATGGAGCCAGGGAGCAGGGCTGCCATTAGAAATCATGAGGTCTAAGACAAGTTTAACTTACAGGGCCTCTTATGTATGCCTTTTTACTGCCCTACCTCACTGTTGCCGTGAATACATGACATTAAACTCAATAAGTGTGTGCGAGCTTGTGTGTAGATGTGTATGAGTGGGTAGGAGAAATAGTATGTTTGAGTATGTCATGAATACACACGCGTACATTACCCCAGCCTAACCACATATAGGCTAGGCAGCTCATGCCAGTCTCACTCAAAGGGACCCCCTACTCCAGGACAGTCCTACCTATCTCATCTTAGTGGTAGCCCTGAGTTATATACCTGTAGGGATCTCTCGACATGCTCACCTCTCTGCTGCTGCTCCTTACTGTGCCTGCTTTGCACCAAAGGTAGCTGAATAGGGACAAACCTTGACCTAATTTTGACTCCTCCTCAACAGACACTTTTCTGCAAACTCTGCCTCCTTCCTCCCACCGTTTAGGTAATCCAGGATGGGTAAATGGTTCTGGTGTATGCCGTTACAGTTCTACTTCCTTCTCCTCACTTCCTGCTGCCTCTAGTTGGGCCTGGTATTAACCATTTGACCACCTGAGGGGATGTTTGAGCTTTGGTGCCTTGAATACTGTCTTGACCCTGAATCTTAGAATGTGAGAGGATGTATATCCATGTCGCCCCCCCCCCCCCCCACACACACACACACACACACCACCACCACCGGTTCCTACTCTCATGTCAGGAGTTAACAGTGTAAAACGGTATTGTCCCTTTGCCATTATTGTTAAAGTGGATTAACCCTCTGAGTGCAAGGGGAACGTCCAACACATTGCTTGGAATTGCTCTGGAATGTCAAGGCTATCCTTACCAAACAAAACAGACCTATTTTTCCAGTAGCTGACCACACTAGGACTCAGTGAAGAGGCACTTTTGTGGGCCTCTGGGAGCTCCAACACCAAAGACCATGTGAGTACCAGTGCACATTCCTGCGCTCCTGCAAATATTGCAGTGAGTGAGTGCTGGGGATATCTGTGTGCTCAACACTGAGCATGTGAATGGAGAGAGAGAGAGAGAGTTGAAAGTTCAAGATCTCTTTCCTTGGAGCAGTCTGAGAAATAAAAGTTGGCAGCAAACAGTTCCACTGGTTGACAGGAAGCAACTCCTAGGTGACATGAAGCCCAGGATTTGTCCGGCCTTGTTTATAGCAGTGCATGCTCTGAGGTAGCAGCCTGCTATGACTACCTTGGAGGTCCAGACCGCCCCAAAAGCATTCTACCTCACACAGGTCACAAAGTACACTAAAGTGGGGCATCATAAGGCGATCATGGAAGCAGTCAGCAGCCCCTTTCCCAACTCCTGCACCCAAACAGATTCCATGATCCCACCTTATTTCACCATATTCTGTGACATTTTTGAGTTGCAACACTTATTGGGGCCCTGTGGGGAAATGCAGATAGTTAATTATTTATATGCCACTGCCCCCCCACCCCTCAAAAACAACAACAAAAAGCGCTGTAACTCACAAGATATGCCAAAGTGGAATAAGCTCTTCAACATGTCCATTAATGCACCCAGACTTATGAAATATGGATTATAGTCGGTATACAATATAATGTGAGCTTGGAGTTGTTTCACCACTTACCGGACCAAAGTTCACATTGGGCAGGGTAGCTTTGCTAGATAATTTCGAATCTGCACTCAGAATTAGTCCAGCTTTGCACCTCATGCACAGCAAGGGACAAATCACACTACGCTCCCTCTTGCATGTGATGCATCATTTACCCAATAAAACACTGAAACCGCCCCTAGAGATAGCTACTGGTGTTTCATTGGGTATGTGAAGTCTATGCTGTGACTCACATTATAAACAGGTATAGACATCTCATCTCGCTCTGCATCGTAGTTCACTTAACCCCTTAAGGACCCCAGAGGTGCTTGCAGCATACTGCTTCGCAATGCACACACCTCTGGTAATAAATAAAAAATACAGGGGCTAGCTGGCAGTCTGGCAGTAAGACCAGCAGAAGTTAAGCTTCATCCAGCAGCCAAATTTCAGTCTGCAGTAAGGCACCGGCCCATAGGTGTGATTGGCCCAGCAACCCGTAGGGCACTTGCCCCCTGGGCCAGCCCAATCCTCTTTTTAACCCCAAGTGCCACCTCTGCGTAAACAACAAAATATTGCAGTTTAATCATGACCAGATTGGCTTTTTAACCCCGGCTGTCAAAGGGTTAACTTCTTTACTATCCTTCGGTGTTGCATCCCATGGGGCTGACTTTAAGATCATATTACTTAAATATGTCACATAATACAGTGCAACTTCATTGTAAACTCTTTAAGTAAATACCATGGGATGCAACACTGAAGGATAGGAAACAAGTTAAACCTTTGACAGCCAGGGGGTAAAAATCCGATCCGGTCATGATTAAACTGCAATATTTTTTAGTTTACACAGAGGTGGCACTTGATTCTGAGACTTTTGAGAAGCTGTTGTGGAGAGGAACTGTGGCCGTCATACGCACTTGACAGCCAATGAGAGAGCGTACCTTGGCAAAACTCTCCTCTTTCATTGGCTGCAGTGGCATCTCAATTTTTTGGAACGGTACTGAACGGCATGGCACATCTTAGGGTAATGCTGTCAGTACCTTGCTTCCTATTTTGTTTAAAGGGCCAGGAACAGTAGTAGTGCCATTGTCGACTGAGCCTGGGACAAGTCAGAGTGGCATTCGGGGCTGCCCACAGTAACATTCGGGGCTTCTGCCCCCTTAGACCCCCCCCCCAGCGACGCCCCTGCTGTCAGAGTTGTAGTTCAAGAGTAATCGAATGATAAAGTATCCCCCTTCTGACCCTTTTACCTAGTGTAACACTTCTCACCTCAGATGTGGAATCTGGTTGCTTGACCAGACAGATAACAGCAAGGGACAATCTTCTTACTGTGAGAACAATGAAAACCTTGTCCCCCTTGACAGGTTTTTCAGCTTTTTCCCTTATCTTAATTGAAGATTGTCCCTCTGCAATCTACCTGGGCACCTCCCTGCTGCTCTGAGCTGATCAGTGTTATATGAGTAAAAGGGGCAGGAGGGGGATACTTTGTAATTGAATTACTCTTGAACTACAACTCTGACAGAATTGAAATAACAATCTCCAAGGCCCAAATACTATGATGATAATTAGAGCTGCTTTTTTATGAAACATTACTATCCCTTTAAGGCAAATTTACCACTCTGCCTGCAGTGATAGGTTTTTGACCATTGTGTCCTCCACGTTCTTTCGTATTGCTGTGAAACATGGACACTGAATGCCAAAGCCATACAAAAAGTATGAAACTGAAAATTTTAAATATATCAAAATAAGACCGAAAAGTGTGTGCATGGATTCGTCAGCAAACAAAGGTCTATGACATAACTGAAAGAGTAACAAGCCTGAAATGGAAATGGGCAGGCCACATACCAAGAAGACCTGACGGTAGATGGACCAAACTCAGTTTGGAATGGATTCCACTTGATACTAAATGCTGAAGAAGACCAAAGACAAGATGGGTAGATGAAATTAGCAAATTTGTTAGTACACAGTGGCAACAAAAGGCACAGGAGGAGGCCTTCATTCTGGCTAAAGATGATATCTATATATATGTATAAAAATCAAAGTGATTCTGGTTCGCTGCTGAATACCTCTCTGGCACTGAAGGGTTTAAAAAAGAAATGGTTTACCACGCGGGCAAAGCCGTGCCACACACCTGCTAGCATATACATAAATATATGTACTGCTGGCAATCATTTCATTCAGTAATGCCAAAAGTTATATTAGTTCAAACCATAACTAAGTGGTGGAGCTGTTCCTGTCAAATTATTTTGTAGGCAGTGGCTCACCTCTCCTATGGAACTCAGAAGAATGACTGTCTGGACACCAGGTAGCACTGTCACTAACAAACAAAAAAAAACAAACAAAAAAACACAAATAACTAGGTTTTTCTGCCCAGATTAAGGGAAGTAGGGGGTTTATTATTAACCCATTGAATGCCAGACTGGAATACCTGGGAACACTCTGGATCTGCCCAGGAGACTCCGATTTTTAGAGTTAATTACTGGGTCTCCAGGGACAGGGGCTAATTATCCGGTGGTGGTGTGTTACTTGCGTTACTTCTGAAATTCAGCTCACTTCCTCTCCTTCCCACCCTGTTCCTCCTACCTCCCTTCCACTTCTTCTCCTTCACCCCATGTTTTGCCCACTTCCCACCCACTTCCTGCCCACTTTATGACACAGGGCTGATAAGCCCCACCCTCTTTATGATACCTATTGCATTATTTACATCTCCCTGGTCATAGCACATGAGCTCTCTCTGGGGGGTTGTAAAAAGGGGTTCTATTTTTTAACTGGGGGGTTGCCAGTCTGAACATTTCCCCAGAGTAAGCTTATCAGACCTTACCTTTACCCAGGGACACCTAATGAATAGGAATATTTCAGGGCTGTGCTGAAATCAAAGCAGCCCTGCAGCATGCATTTTTCATATTTTTCAGCTAAAGGTGACATCTGGTCAGATTAATCTAGAGTGCCAATTACCCTTGCATTAACCTTGACCAAGCATCTACTGTAAACTGGCCAGACCAAATGTTTAACTGGTGAAACATATGACATATGCACTGAAATTAAAAAAAAAACTCTTCAATATACATTTTTCATACGTGTTCCTAGTTAAAGGAGAGGTCTGGTCAGCCTAATCTACTGTCAAAGACAAGAGCTGGGGAAGAAGAAAGTAGGCTTAACTTTTAGTCTAAGGATCCCTTAGCTAAGGTAGAATGTCTAACAGCTGGTATGCACAGAAAGCCCACATCTGACGGAGCTCAGCATTAACTCAACAGCACAGAATATCAGACATTTTAAAATATAATCTGGGGCTTGATATCAAAGAACTATGTTGGTCAGAAGATGAATTTCAAAACAGATGTGAAAAATAACTAAAAACCAGGGAAGTCTGGCCAGAAACTGGGTTTTATGCTTAAAGCTCTGCAGCAGTGCACTACTGTATTTATTTTCCTCTGGTGATTAACCTTTGAGTGCCTGAAGGGGAAAGAATGAATAGGGACTGACAGAGCCAATAAACAGTCTGTTTAAAGCTATGGGTTCTAAGCAGAAAGTAAAGGATGAGAAATTCTCAGCCAAACTAGTGGAACTATAGTAAAAAATTCAAATGCAATGATTTAACCTTTTGAGTGCCATAGGGGTATCCAATGCATTGCAAAGCAATGCATTGAATACCCCTCTGACACTCAAAGGGTTAAAAAGGACCTGCCAACTGTCAAGTTCAGATTTTTTTTATATGTTGTGTTAAACAGATTTCTGAAAGGTAAATCGTTTTTGATACATTAAAGCGGAACTTTCAGATAATAGCAGGTCGCCATGCATTCATTAAATGCATGGCGACTAGCTTGAAAATAGAGGTCTTACCATAAAAAAATAAATGTGTCTAAAGGAATGTGTACTGTTTGGAGACTGGAACTGAGGCTAGAGCGCAGACATCTTGTCTGTGCGCATGCGCCGTCAGTCCCGGTCTCCATAGAGTAGACTGCATTGCACCATATGGTCACCGGAAGGGACAGACGGCGCAGGCTCACAGACCGCACTAACCTGCTCGTCAGTCCCGAAACTGGACGGATTCCTTTAGACACATGTATTTTTTACGGTAAGACATCTATTTTCAAACTAGTTGCCACGCATTTAATGAATGCATGGCGACTGGCTATTATCTGAAAGTTCCGCTTTAACCTTTATATTTTAATGGCACAATGTGGCACTTTATGCTAGTTGCCTGCACAGTATGTTACTCATACCTGGGAACTTCCTCATTTTGAGCCCCTGGAGAAGGCTTGTGTGCTGCTGTCCAGGAAGATGTAAATAATGTGATCTGCATCATAAAGGGGGTGGGGCTTAATTGGGTGGGCAGGGCTTGTGTCATAAAGTTGGAGGGAAGTGGGAAGAACAGGGTGCGAATGAGAAGAAACTCACCATTGCTGAAGAATAAGCCTCTGTCCCTGGAGACCCAGTAATTCAATCTGAAAACTGGAGTCTCCAGGGCAGACACCACCACCCCGGTATGTGGGCTGATTCATTCATAGCATGGTGTACGGTAATATGTCCCAGCAAATAAATGAATTAGCATAAAGTGCCAAACAAACAAATAGCTAGTATAACATATAGGCACTTTTTATTTACTTTTTAAAATGAACTTATCTTGGGGTGACAGAGTCACGTTAAATGGGGCTTTGCACACCTTGATTACGAGATAGTTCTTATTGGAGGCCTCGCTAATGTTCAAGGGGTTAAAAGCCCATTAAAAAAATGAGAAAAGAAGGGATCTGGATGACGAGAACACATAGAGAAGGAATGAGCAGCAGGTAAGGTATCTCTAAGAGATCAAATTTGATCTCACAAATGCCTGGTAAAGAAGAAGGGAGACATCAACAGACAACGCAAAGCAATGTAACTCATAGAAGGATTCCCAGTTGAATCAAAAGAATATGTATAGTCGTGCCTTCTCCATTTTGCATTTTACCCATTCTTGCGTTGAAATATCTGATTCCAAATTTGTACTGATAATTGTCCTGTTTCTAGAGGCATAATAAATCAGCATTAAATTCTTCAACTTTATCATCACTGTACTACCGCTACTTTATTTGCCATTGTTTTATTGCAATTCCTTTTTTTACATATTATGCCTGTTAACTTTTTTTGATAAAGAAGTAGAGCACTTCGAAACGCGTCAATAGGCACGTATTGAAGTTGATCACATTTGGCATTTTTTAGAATAAAAATTTTTTCTATTGAATTTGGATTCAAGTTTTCCTCTTTTTTTGAGAAGAGTTCCTGTTTACCGAATCGGGGCGGTGTTATAAATCCGTTGGAATATCGCAGGTTGTTCTGACAACCGGCCATTGTTTGGATAAGTGTGAGTATTTTGACTGAGAATTTGACATCTGTAGATTTGTGCAAGATTGAGCTATATACTGGTGGTTTGCGCTCCGGTTTGGCTCTTTGTTTCTTTGTTTCTCAAGGGTCCTGAAGGTCCACTTGGGTTTATTTTGGGAAGCAGCATCTGCCGAACATTTATCGATTGACTGAGTGGGGGCAGTCCAATTCCTCCACTGGCATTACTGACCGCTTATAGTTGTCTGGGAGAATGTGAGTACCACTGTGTTTTTGGTGAAGGTTCATATAACTATGATACTGCACTAGGAAGTGCCTTTCATTTCTTCTCTTCTCATCATCATTGCGGCTACTTGTAGGAGCATAAACTTGAATGATTTGAGAACATAGCGACTATTTAGTTTAGTAACACAGGAAGCAATTCTTTCTGAAATACCTTCTACTTTTACAACTGAGTCTGTCAGTCTGAACTATCTTATCTGATTTCTATTCTAAACAATGCAATGTGTACTTGTATTTAAGAGAGATGTTTTCATATTTATCTGTATAATATGCCTGAGGAAGAGACCTAAGAGATCTTGGAAGCTTGCATCCTAAATCTGCTTAGTTAACCAACAAAGGTATCAACTTGACTATATTTGCCTCCTGTATTTCTACAGCTAACACGGTACCAACTCTCATATTTTGTTAATCAAGAATCCAGTTCCTCCACATCATCCATCATTGGTTCCTTTATAGTATAGCCAGTGTCCATCTTCTAATTTAACTAAATCTTCATCTTTTTTATTTTTCAGCTCACATAAACTGATGCTGTCCCAGCTGATGAGATTTAGTTCTTGTACAAATTCCTCTACGCATGAACCGTACTCATAGATCGAATGTTAAGCATTCCATTATCTAAAGAGCAAAGACAGCCTGATAGAATCCGGTGATTCTTAGCACCAACTGCCACTGAGCTGGTCTTCCAGCTGCCAGTAGGAAGTAGCTAGCAATCCTCTGGGGAATGAGGGCCATTATTTTTGTTGTAAAGCCACGCTGAGGTAATGGACCGTAATCTGCCAAGCTGGTCCAGTACAGGATGGCAAATTTTTGATCGATTTAGTCTGGTGTCTTAGCTTTAATCTGTCCACCTTGGTTGAAACTGCCAGGAGTATATGCTCCAGATGGCATAGTTCTTAGCTTCACTGACAGACGTAAACACTCCCATCACAATAAGACTTCAACTTCGAGATTCAGTGAGTCACCAACAAACATTTCTCCATGGAAACTGCTGAATCAAGCTGTCTGTTAGAACCTTCAGGAAGGAAACACGCTGCCACTCATTTCCTGATCATTTGAACTGTGATAACATTTGAATAAACACCTGACAGTGGTGGGAGTGTCCTTATTTTACTCTGTAGGAAAAGCCCTATAACATATAGGTTTTCATAGATTACAAAGATTACTGCTCCTTTAAAAGAGAAATTTAGGAATAGATGGGTCTTTACTCCTTGAATGCTGGAGACATCTCCAACATTCATAGGGTTAACAGACACCATGAACAATCTGAATGAGAAAACCCATAGAAAAAAAGCTCTAATCACACTCAGAAGAACTATGACCTGGATTACATCACAGTTATCAAAGGTTTTATCAACAAATTTCTCCATACACTTCAGTGTGAATATGATAGATAGACTGGTTGATAACACTCATCAACTGCAGTGGAGTCTAGGTCTGTGAAGAAAAATCTGATCAAGCTGAGGCTTATATACTAAGTAGCACCGAAGTGATTATGCGGCAAGATAACTGCACCATGAGGAGAAAATAAGACTTCCTATTGACTTGAGTGAGACTATAGTCCCCTTGAATCGAGAAAGGTATACAGTGCATTACTTTTCTATGTGCTGAGACCTCTCTAGTATTCAAGCAGTTAAAGGGGAACTACTACCCCGCAATAACTTAACCTTCATTGAATCTTCATCTGGCGACTAGCTGCTTAGTAGCGCTAGTTGCCAGAAATATTACCCGGTTCCGAAGATTTCTGCGTTTTACCGATGCTCACAGGAGCAGGAAGCACGGACATCTCGTCACAGGCCGGCCGGCTCAAAAGGGACTGACAGCTCAGGCGCACGGAAGGTTAAGTTATTGCGGGGTGGTAGTTCCCCTTTAAAAGCCTAATTTAAATAAATGAGAATTTTAGGATTTTGTATTTGTTCATTTGCTCCAGATCCTCTTAGTACATCAGCCTTGTTATAAAACTGAGTTCTGCAGCTACAGATACCTGACTGCTATATATCGGACGTCTAACATGTAATCTGACCACATAGAACTGATTACGGTAGATTCAATGAAAAAATAAATAGAAGTAGAGCCAATATTTATATAAACAAATTGGAGTTATTCTGGAATAAACCAACTGCAACAGAAGGGACAAATAAAAATAACTGTTAACATAAATTGGGCTTTTAACCCCTTGAAATCTAGAGAGTTCTCCCATGCATTGAACAGTCATGCGTGGGAGACCTCTTTAGCATTCTTGGGGTTAAAAAGCTCTGTTCACTTTTTTAGATCACTTTTTTGAGGAAAATGTCCCCGATATAACTTCTCCAATTAATAATTGGTGCACTTTTAAGGCAGTTATGCGGGGCTATTTTATTAAATTAAAATACGAGGCAAGACGGAGGGCGGGGAGGGGGTTGGCAGAATTGTACGTTAAGTACTATGAAGCGGTTAGGGAGAACAAGAATTCTCCGTCTCCTGGTAGAACTAATGTTGTTGTAGAAATCCAGCGGGAAATTAATGATAAGGTGATGGAGAGGACAGCTTATAATTTGGAAAAATTGAAAATGAAATTTTATGCTAGAGGGAATCGGGCAGATAGGATGTTGACTAATCGATTGAGAAAGAAAAGGGCAATAAATAGGGTACATAAGTTGGTGGTTGGGGATGAGGTGTGTGTGTCCCCAGAGCAAATAGGAGAGTGTTTTAAAGGGTTTTATGGAAAGTTATATAATTTACATCAAGATGTCACCCAGGAAGAAATTCAGGAATATGTTGAGAAAACGAAGTTGCCTCAACTGAGTGTTGAACAATTGGCTTTTTTGAACAAACCTATTAATGAAGGAGAGGTAAATAGGGTGATTTGCGATTTGGATAAACAGAAAGCTCCTGGTCCCGATGGATATGGGAATTTGTTTTTTAAGGTATTTCGATCTCAGCTAGTGAAACAGATGACCGAGTTGTTTAATTGTATTGTGGAACAGGGTTTTTTTCCGGAGGAAATGGTTCAGGCAAATTTAATCCTTATACTTAAAGCAGATAAGTGTGCTTCGGAGGTGTCTAATTATAGACCGATCTCACTGATTAATGGTGATACAAAAATATATGCCGCGGTTTTGGCTAATAGGCTGAAGGCTGTATTAGGTGGTATAATACATATAGATCAAGTTGGATTCATGGAAGGAAGATCCTCTACAGTTCATTTAAGAAGAATAATCGATGTTATGGACGTGGTCAGTAAAAAGAAGTTGCCTATGGTGGTTATGGCGGTCGACGCCGAGAAGGCGTTCGACCGGGTCAGTTGGTCCTTCTTGTCTGGTGTGTTGAGAGGATTCGGGTTTCAAGGTTGGATTCTCAGGGCCATTATGTCTTTGTATCATAATACTACAGCTAGAATTATTGGGCCGAATGTATGTTCAAATTGGTTCCAGTTGACTAATGGAACCAGGCAGGGGTGTCCATTGTCCCCCTTATTGTATAACATTTCTATAGAACCGTTGGCAATTAACATTAGAAAGAATTTGTTGATAAAAGGATATTCTACTAGATCATGTGAGGTTAAAGTAAGTTTGTATGCGGATGATGTGTTATTAACTTTGATGGATCCAGTTGTATCCATACGATTGTTGATGGAGGAGGTCCAGAGATATAGTAGAGTGTCAAATTATAAGATGAATATAGACAAGACTAAGATCTTGGGACTTAATCTGGATCCTGGAATAAAGCAAGAACTGAAAAATCGGTATGGTTTTTCTTGGGTCAAAGAGGCTTTTGTGTATTTAGGAATCTATGTTACGAGGAAGATAACTGGGATCATGGAATATAATTTTATGCATCTACTGAAACAGACAAATCAATGTTTGAGAGACTGGAGGCAGTTGGAATTGTCTTGGTGGGGCAGGGTAAATGTATTAAATACTTATATAATTCCCAAATGGGTTTATTTGTTCTACATGGTACCGATGGGAGTGTCAGAAAGCTGGCTCAAGATGGTTCAGTATAGCTTTGCAAATTTTATTTGGAAAAATAAGAAACCCAGATTGAGTCAGAAAAGACTATCCTATCGGGTGAAAGAGGGAGGGTTGAGTTTTCCGCTGGTGAAGGAATACTATATGGCCTGTGTAATTTCACATATATATAGGATGCAGTTGGATCAGTCTAAGAAAGAAGGCTGGTATGCTATAGAACAGGAAGTATGTGAAGTGGAGGACTTAGAAGTTCTTTTGTGGAGAGTGAGGCCCGGGAGGCATAAACCATTGAAAGAACAGATAGGTAATAATTAGTGTTGAGCGAGCGTGCTCGGCCGATGCTCGGATCGGCTCGAGCATCGCTCTGCTCGGCACATGGCGGTACTCGTACGAGTACCGCCATGTGCTCGCCCGACATGTTCGGGTGAAGAGGATCTGTGCCGGAAGAGGCACAGATCCGAAGACGCTCCGCTGGACCACCAGGGAATGGAGGTACGGGGGCATTGCGGAGATGAAGGGGGCATTGCGGAGATGAAGGGGGACATTGTGGAAGAGGGGCATAGACTCTATGCCCCTCTTCCACAATGTCCCCCTTCATCTCCGCTATGCCCCTCTTCCACAATGTCCCCCTTCATCTCCGCTATGCCCCTCTTCCACAATGTCCCCCTTCATCTCCTATGCCATAGCGGAGATGAAGGGGGACATTGTGGAAGAGGGGCATAGCGGAGATGAAGGGGGACATTGTGGAAGAGGGGCATAGAGTCTATGCCCCTCTTCCACAATGTCCCCCTTCATCTCCGCTATGCCCCTCTTCCACAATGTCCCCCTTCATCTCCGCTATGGCATAGGAGATGAAGGGGGACATTGTGGAAGAGGGGCATAGCGGAGATGAAGGGGGACATTGACCAGGCACCCTCCGCTCATCAGAGCAGGGGGTGCCTGGTTTAATGCTCGAGTGCTCCCATTCATTTGAATGGGGCTCGGGTGCTCGGCCGAGCACTCGAGCATCAGGGGGTGCTCGGTCAGAGCACCCGAGCACCCGAGCATCGGGGTGCTCGCTCATCCCTAGTAATAATTTGATAGTGAGTCAGTTGATGAGGAATTGGGATAAAATTAAGAGGTGGATAAAAATAAATCGTGTGATACCGCGGTCCGTATCCATGACATATTTGGAACATCATATACAGGATATGGATTTAGCTGTATGGAAGCAGAGAGGGATGAATAGGGTAGAAAAAATGGTTGGTTTGGGTAAAATGAAGACTTATTCCCAGCTGGCTCAGGAATTTAATTTGCCTAGTGCAGAAATCTTTACATATTTAAGGGTAAAGAGTTTTGTGGAGAAAGAAATCCTGAGTAATGAAGTAGAGCTTTCTGGATTTATGAATGGTTTGTTTAAAGGTGTGGAGATTAAGAAGGTAGTTTCCAATTGTAGAAAACTATTAGATGTGGTCAGGCCCAGGATTAAATTCTCAATAATTACAGCTTGGGAAAGAGAATTAGGGATTGAGATCGAAATAGGAGCGTGGAATCGGATTATTATGGATGTAGGTAGGGTGGTCCATTCATTAAATTTAATGGAGTTGCAATTTAAGTTGATTAATAAGTGGTATCTGGTCCCGACTAGGTTGAGTAAGATGCGTCACGGTTCAAGTACTTGTTGGAGATGTGGGGAGAATATGGGCTCATATCTACACATGTGGTGGAACTGTGGCGAGATTCGGATAACTTGGGATAGTATTTTTAATTTGATCACTGGGATGACGGGGCTTAGAATGGAGAGATCTCCCGGTATAGCTCTACTACATGTGGGATGGCCTCAAATCAGGCTAGAAGATAGAGGTTTTATAATTCATTGCTTGTTGGCAGTAAAAATGGTAATTGCACGAAAGTGGAAACAACCAGGACTTATTCCGTGGAAGGAAGTAATGGCTCAGTTGAGGTATCAATTGAGGATGGAAGAATTATTAGGAAGGGGGAAAGGGGGAAAACCCAAGATGAGTGGGAGGTGGTTAGGCAAGCTGCATGTATATGTGGAGGAGGGGGATTCTCTCCCTGTGCAAGGGGGGGAAGTGGGGGAAGATATTACAATGGAGTAGAGGCCCATATCCCACTTCGTCAATGGTGAGGTTGTGTGTGTGGATGTGAGGGTGTTAGGTAGGAATGGGATGTATTAAAACTATGGATAATTTTAAGTGGTATGAAGAATGTCTACTGTATGTATTGTGTCTGGCTGGTATTTTTTGTAAACATTGAAAAATTTGAAATAAATATTATTAAAAAAAAAAAAAAAAAAAACCTCTGTTCAAGTGTATGGGAATTTAGGAATCGTATCCCCTATGGTGCAGTTGGATTACTCCAGAAAAACTCCAGTTTGCTTTTAAAATATGGTCCTGTGAGGACCTAGAACAGAACCATGAGTTTCAGGAAGTGAGAAAAGTAACCAGGAAGTGAGGAAAATGGTTTCCCCAACCTGCTGAAGAACAGCACATTTAGTACTGTATATCCCAGAGGAGAACGGTCTCCTGTTCAAATCCTTACCTTAGTAGGAGCATCTGCTTGGACAGGATTTGCATGATTACTCCCTCCCCCACCCCATTCATTTTTACCACCTCTTGGTTCTGAAAAGGAGTAGTGTAGAGGAGGGAGGAGATGTACATAGCTGGGAACTTGATAAATTTCACCCAGAGACTCCAGATATACAGCAATATCTCCGGGTGAAACCTTAAATTCTCCGGGTATACAGTATGTGCATTTGCTGCTCCTGCCTACGCACATTTTAATGGCTTCTGAGTCCTGTACGGCATTGCAGACCTCTTATCTTGAAACATCCCTGTATGTGCGTGGTGTCAGGGCAAGAGGAGTTCGAGAAGCAGTGAAGACTGGGGAGCAGAGAACCTGTACTGGGCACTACTTTCTAGCTATCCAGTGTTGTTGTTGTAATGTAAGTTCTTTTTAGTTCATTCTTTCACCGTGGTGGGATGGCTAGGAGTGACATTAAAGTGATAGTAATGTTTCACAAAAAAGCAGCTCTGATTAATCTTCATAGTATTTGGGCCATGGAGAGTGTTATTTCAATACTGTCCGAGTTGTAGTTCGAGAGTAATTGAATGATAAAGTGCCCCCCTCCCACCCCTTTTACCTAGTGTAAACCGCCTCCTCTCAGCATCTCCATGACTAGGCCCCACATGCTGGTTGCAGGGGGAGCCCACGGGAACTCCAGATGAGCCGCCTTCCCTCACGCCATCTGGGAACCTGGCCCTCGAGGTATGTCAGCCTACTGAACCTGCAATGCCAGCAGGGTTCAGAAATGCTCATCCAAACCTGTGATGCATCTGATATCTGTTGAGGCCATCATTTTGCCCCCTGATGCCTTGTCACCACAAGGGTAGCCTCCTGCCATACTCTGCTCCTTGCCATCTTCACAGGAAACTCTACCAGGTTGAGTGCCCTTCTTCATGCTTGAAAAAGCCCTGCCTTGATGGACCACACCTGACCCTGCTAAGGACACCTGATGCACTGTGGTCTTCACACAGCTCCTGGTAAATAAAATAACAGCTCCACATTGCCATGGTCACATCTCTTCTGCCCTCGAACTCCTATGTTGCGCAGCTCCTGGCCAAACCTGATTCGCATTGCTGCTGCATGCTGCTCCTTGTTCCCTTCTTCCATGAATGGAAGTGCACTTCCTGCCTCAGCCTTACTTAAACTTCTGCACTTTCTCCTCTCATGACACTCAATAGCTACCTCCAGATGTACTCTCCCAATGACATGTTTTCCCTCCCTATATACTTTGTTTCCATTCCGGGAAAAATTAAGGGGTTAAAACTTCATTTATATGAATAGGGATTTTTGACAATGCTTATTTGTCCCATATTGTGGTTTGGTTGGTCCCAGAATCCACTCCTGTTTAGCTCCATGAATACGGTCCTTTGGCACAACAAACAAAACTGAGATTCAAAATAGCCAGTTCTTAAAAACACCTCTAGTCATATATCATTGCAATGTATAGACATTTTTATCCTTTTTTGTAACCATAGGTATTTGGCAACAAGCTTACAGTGATCAAAAACAGACGTCTGCCTCCAAGCACTTTGGAGCAGTATTTTTTGTGGCTAAATCATTCTATTCAAATGGATATTTTTCTGACCATCAAGGGTGGACCTTCCATACGACGTGATGAACAGTAATGAATGTCAAATAAGAGCTCCGATGACAAATGTTTGCATCAATGCTTATGTTGCAATTGAACTATGTGTTTAATCCAAGAATTGCTGCCATTTAGAAAGACTTAAAAAAATACATATGAAAAATTGCTAACATTTAGAATGTAAAAAATATACAGAATTCATGTCTTTCCTCATCCAAATTAGGCCGATACCACAATCCTGGCAAGAGTAGATCTGGAAAATATTAGAGGTTAGGAATTGACAAACCGCTCTGGACTTTGGTTAGAAATGGGATACACTAGAAATGAAATGGTATTTTAGCTCTACTTTTATAAATGAAACAACTTTGACTAAATAAGCTGTTTAATATATGCAAAACAAATCATTGGATAAACATGAACCTGTTCCAAGGCTTCTAATTTTACTGTCGATACAAGGTATGTGCCAGGCATGTGACACTCTCTCATATATATATCTATATATGAGCTAAATCCCAAAAAAGTACAAATTGTTTTCCATTGCATTGCATTTATTTATGATACTGAGGTTGATGGGCTAATAAGCATCCTGGAGTTAGGAGAGAAATCCTACAAAAGGGTATGTTAGTTACAAATCTATAAAAATATTATATTTCTGCACAGTTAGCTCAAGTGCATACCTTGGTGTGCAGCCATTGGTGTTAGAAGTTAAAGTCAGTGGAGCTGTGCTGTTTTGCAAGATTTGAAAATATCTTGTGAAACAGCTACTTTATTTCCTTTTTTGACAAATCAGATGTCCATAAAATAAAAAAGCAGGTTCTCTTACCCTCAGATGTCAGTTAAACAGGACCCTCTTCTGAACAATGTAGGACTGCTGGACATCTCTCTCCACTCTGGAACCTTTTCCTCTCCCCCCTCTACCCTTCTCTGTCAGTAACCCTCACATCTCCTATGAATGGGCCTGAATTTTTCACCAAGTGCTCTAAATCAATCAGTAAAACAAACTACAGAGGTTTCACTTGTCTCTAGTGCAAAGGTGATAGTTCACTATTACACTATCCTACTTATGTTTGCATTTAATGGGAGACACTCTGTGAATGTAGGAATTCTCCAGGGCAGTTGTACTAACCTGCATAGCTTGTGGCTGTACTTCGGGGTATGCAGTACAGTGTATAAGTGTTGTATTGTGTACTTCCCAACATTTCAAATGGCCAAAGAGAGACACTTATGGTTTAGGAGGTGATGCCTGGGGCATGGCTGGTGGGGCATTACAGATAATTTTTAGGTTATTTCATAAAGTGTTGACACCTCTTTTTGCAACTGAATAAATGATTTAGAGCAAGATCAAAGTGTTTTATTTATACAGACTAATGTATAAATTCAAATACTGAAGTTTAAACAAACATTAATGTGAGTTTTATGGCTGTGAAGCAATGTGATACACTTATGTACACACCACACAGTCTGATCTCTTTAAAAGAGGGACACCAGGGTGGGAAAGAGGGATCTTGGTCTCAAAATAGGACTGTCCCTCCTAAATAGGGACACTTGGGAGGTATGGTAGTGCATACTGGTGGACACTCGCTACTGTTAACCCTTTCTGTGCCAGAGGGGTACACAACGCATTTGCAATGCGTTGCGTACCCCTCTGGCACTGACAGGGTTAAGACTTTAAAGAATTTCCCTTTCTGTTGCCCTGTAGCATGAACAAGAGAATGCCCAATGACTGTTCCATTCCCTCCCCCCGCCCTTGGTGCAAGCAACATAAAGGGGATAATTTTTGGTGTATATAAGTAAATTGGAGTCAGACATGTGTAGGGCTAGACAGTCAATCATTAGCCTGTTTTTGCATGGAATAGTATTCATACATTTACTTCACTGTGCTCAAAAATAAATATCCTGTATGATAGAGAGTTTATTTTTTGGGGGGTGTTCTGTTCCTTTAAGTAATTCCATATTATCTTTTGGTTTTGATTGTGGCTAGCTATATTGGGAGATGTTTTCACTGCATATCTAGAAACAGAACAGAGCACTTTATGGGCTATAAATCAAATATGGAAGTACACAATATTTTTTTATTTTTTGGCTTTTCCTCTCAACGGAGGCCTTTTATGTTTTAACTATGAATTCATCTCAGCAAAAAAAGAATGGTGATTTGTCATTGTGTGCGTCTTCTGCTTAATCCACGTCTTTGTTCTTTTTTAGCTGCATCCCAGCTTCCAGAAAAAATATAAATCCTTTGGCTTTGTTTGGTCTTGAGCCCATTGAGGACTTTTCCTAAAGGTTTTATTGCTTCATTCCCTATTTTAAATGAGAACCCATAACATCTAAGGATAAGCCACACATACCTTAAAATCCTAGTGAGTTCTGTCCTTGTTCCTTTATACAAGAGATAACATATTCCATAAAGGGTTAGTAATGCCCGTATTTAAGTCTACTCAATATTGTTGATGTTAATAAAGTATATGGAGAAAGTCCCATCTCTCAAGCCTTTAAGGTTTGAGAGATATTCGCCGCTAAAGTTCCCCCTTCTCTCATGTCAGCTGTAAAGCTGACAGAAAGAGATTCGAGTTGAGCAACTCAAGGAGGCTCTTTAGCAGAGCCGAAATAGCAAAATTTAAAATTAACTACTTCATTAGAACAGTCTACAAAGTGTGCTTGCAGACCAGGCACACTTTGTAGACCATTCCAATGAAGTAATTCTTTTTAAGTTTCTCTATTTCAGCTCTGTTGAAGAGCCACCGGCTGGTCCTGGGACCAGGATCTCCAGCTGTCAGTAGAGAGCTGACATCAAGCAAAGGTGGAGGAGGTCGGAACTTTAGCGGAGAATATCTCTCAAACCTTAAAGGTTTGAGAGATGGGACTTCCTCCATATACTTTATTTTTTTAACGTCTACAGTATCGAATAGACTTAAATACGGGCATTACTAACCCTTTAAGTACTGGCTGTCATGTCCAGGGAGGTGGACAAGATAGTCGCTGACAATTTTCTCAAACTGAAGTACACATAGTGTGGACCAGAGGGTGCGTCACACACATCTTTCTGGTGCTTAAAGGGCAGGGCTTGATTTACATCCCAGGTGCCTCTAGGCAAGGCACTTTAGGTGCCCTTAGTGCCACCCATGACCACACCCTCACTATTCATATGACCCAGCCCCATTCCCATCCACTGTTTCCTGGCACAGAAAATACCCCTGACATATAAAAAACATGGATAAAAAGGCTTTTACCCCTTGGCTGCTGAAGAGATCTCCAACGTATTGCGAAGCATCCAAGGGGTTAAAAGCCTGTAAATTGGTATAAAACTGACGCAGAGACATTAAGATTGCTCTGTCCACATCCATAATTCAGAATGTGGGAGTGGCCAGCACAGCTCAGGCACCCCTCACAATTTGTATCTCTTGGCTGCTGTCTGCTCTACCTATTGGGAAATTGGACCCTGTTAAAGGGTTAAGATCACAAATTACAGTAAGTAGTGTGTGAGGTCCTGCTGAGATCTGTCACATCCACCTCTATGGACCTGACATCTGGGACTGATTGACTAGGAGATAATAATTAAGTGCTTCTGCTGGTATGCAGTACAATTCTCATGCTCTGTAGTGCATACCAATAAGTGCATCCACTGGTGTTGGAGGCTAATGACAGTGGAGCTGCGCTGATGGATTTGTATAGCGCTGGATTTCCCATTAAGCAGAGTAGGCAGCCACCTAGAACTCCAAATATTGAGGGGTGGTGCCTCAGCTGTGCTGGCCACACCCACATTCTGAATTGTGGAAGTGGACAGAACAATCTCAATGTCCCTGAACCAGTTTTATACCACTTTACAGTCTATTATATAACCTCTTGGATGCTAAAGAGATCTCCAGTGAAATGTGCTCTGGGTGAGAGAATCCTGTGTTTCCTCCGAAATTATTTGTGTAAATTAACTGCTTCTTTGGCCCTTAAATTGCTGCCATTTCCACTGTTCAAGTAGTGAGATCTCTAAGTTATAGCAATTTAGAGGTTTACCCTTTGAGTGCCAGAGCGGTACGCAAGGCATTACTTTGCAATGCGTTGCATACCCCTCTGGCACTCAAAGGGTTAATTGAGGACTGACTGGAGTACCTCTGGGTGACAGCAAGCGGGTACATAGCTCATATAATCTACATTGTGGGAAGCACTAAGGGTTAATATTTTAAAAATCTCACGGTTAGCTAATTTTGAAAGTTCACAGGTATGGTAATTTCAGTTATCCCAACTTTTTGAAACATCTTTACGATGCCATCTAGCACACAAAGGGTTAAGAATTTCTCAATATACGGTAACATTTTGCTCTCTGCTTTTATTTCACTTTTACATGTTAGACTGTTTATTTTTACCACTGAAAAAAAAAAAAAAGCCTGGAGCCAAAGTTACCATGCTACCTTGCGACATCATTGGAATTACTTTTAATGCATCACATCTGGGCTTTTATGTGTACTTTTTTTTAAAGAGAAAGTGTCATCTTGAGAAAAGTACATTTAAAGGGTAAATAACACCTCCCAATAACAGCCCCCACTTACCTTACTAGTGCCACAAAATTTTTATGGACCCTCTGAATTTTTCCATTGCACTTTGTTCCTAGAGGTCATATCTTCAGTCAGTCATGATGTCATATCCTTTGAGGCAGATGTGACAATTTTTACCAGCAGGGCCGAATTTACATCCCAGGCTCCCCTAGGAAAGGCACTCTAGGTGAACTTAGCTCCGCCCATGGTGGCACATCCATTTCTCACATGACTCTGCCCCCAGTCCAATCCACTGTTTCCTGCCACAGAATTAACCCTTGGCCTTTAACAAGCAAAAACAAAAACAAAAACAAAAAAAAAAGCTTTATTCCCTTGTTTACTAGAGATATGCAATTAATTGCGAAGAAATGCATTGATGTTCTCTCTCGCATCCAAGGGGTTAAATAATATCCTGAAAAGGAATATATAACTGGTATAGAGACATTGAGATTGTTCTGGCCACACCAACAATTCAGAATGAAGGTGTGGCCAGCACAGCTGAGGAACCCTCAAAATTTTTAGCTCTGGGTAGCTGCCTACTCAGCCTATTTGGAAATTGGGCCCTGTCTACTAGGACCACAAGACCCCAGACTCTGCTCAACAGAGATTGGTGAAAAGTCCTGTTTTCTTCCAGTGGGAATTTTCAGAGAAACTGCAATTTTACTCTTTTTCTGTGGAAATTTCTGTGCATAGAAAAAAAATAATTCCCTCTCTTTTGCTACTCCCAATAAATTTCATGGCCTGATCCTTATTGTGTAGGAATTCCTGACACAACACGGGGGGGCTCAATGTTTGGCTCTGTGACTACCAGTACAATGGAACAAGACTTTGGGCTCATATGTGTGGTTTTTTGGATACAGTGCAGTGGGACAAGGATGGGGCATTAAAATGTGTGCTTCTATGGCTACCAGTGGGACAAGGCTAGGGATCTCATTTTCAGCAGCTTTCTCTGTCTCTCTCCCTCTCTTACAGCACAGCCTGACAATGTGATGTACTGACACTCTCTTTTATGTGGCAGAAAAACATGGGGGGAACTATACGTTTTAGATTTATTTTTCTCAGTAAATTGGCAATTTGAAAATGTTATACATAGGGATGGGGTATATACCGCACACATACAGTAACCTTTACTAGATATGTAGCCTGCCCTTTCTGCATGTTTAAGATCCAAGTAATGAGATGGTACTGGTATCAAACAATACTGAAAAACATGCAGTGAGCACTAAATTATACCTTGCACATCACTTAAAGCTACAGTATGTCTGAGTACTATGCTCCCTAGAGTCGCTTCTGCCTAAAAGTACTGGCAATATGTATCACGTATTATTCTAACTCACTCATTCACAGCACCAACCACCATGGCACAAACATACTGTCATTTTTATTAGTGTGTACTAATTATAGTTCTAATCCCAGAAAACCATTACTTTGGGAATACCAAATCTACAGAATGCCCTTATGCCCCTTCACACTTAAAAATTCCTAAGAGACTGTTCATAAAAATATTTCCTTTAAAATAAACACTTATATGTCTGCTTTTATAATAACCAGCCTAAACAAGTAATGCCCACCTCATAAATAAAGAGGCTGTACATTTATCTAAGAAAAAAAAGACTGGATCTTAATCCAGCATTCCACTTCTCAAAAATTAGACCAAAAATAACTAATGTTATAAAAATTGAACCTATAAAATAATTTTCTTAACACATTTTAAATAAAGTCTCTTAAAGGTTTTCCCCACCTATACCTGGTGTCACAAGTGAGGGCTATTGGAGAGTGTGGAAGTGAAAGGGTTAATACCACCAAATCCCTGGTTCCCTGTTACTATTCCTAGCAACCACCAAATTAACCTCTGAAATCCCTCCTGCACTATCACCCCAGTACTACAATTTGCTGCCACCACCAAGACTTTATATCTGGGTGTCTTAGGTTACCCCAAACACAGAATTGCAGTATAAAATCACTGTAATAATCAGACACATAGAATTAACCATTTAGTAGCGTGTTATAACTGATCTTCCTTCAGAGTAGTGAGTTCATATTAGAAAACAGAGACAAGAGTTGATTAATTGAACATTTAATCTGAAAAAAGGCTTCACAGTACTGGGTACAAAAATACAGAAATAAAGGACATATAGAAATAAAGATTATACATTGGCAAAACAGTTCATAAAATAAAAGGGGAGAAGCACAAGAAATCCCTACGTACAATTACTGATTATATATATATATATATATATATATATATATATATATATATATATATACTAGCAATGTGGGACGGCGCTGCCCGTCAGGATATGTAGGGAATTAATGCACACACACGGATGCAAGACAAACACACACAGAGACACACACACAAATGCACACACATGCACTGAGATGCATAAAGAGCGACACAGTCATACACACATATATGCAATGCACAACATGCAGACACATAGAGTGTGATACAGACATGCAACACACACAGTGAGGAACACACAGGCACACACAGAGATACACACACAGAAGTGAGTCATAAGGGGGTTACTTATGTGTCATTGTAATGAGTTTGTGTTTGTACTTATGCCTCCACTGTGGCATTCATTCATATAGTTGAAATGCATGTGGAAATTGCACATACTATGGTGTAAGATGGATCGCGCTGGCTTCCGGGGTGTGAGTGAGTGTGTGTGAGTGGCATTCATTCATGTAGTTGAAATGCATGTGGTAATTGCACATACTATGGTAGAAGGTGGATCGTGCTGGCTCCCGGGGTGTGAGTGAGCGTGCGTGAGACTATGGTGGAAGGTGAATCGTGCTGGCTCCTGGGGTGTGAGTGAGTGTGATTGCGAGAGTGAGTGATTGCGAGAGTGAGTGATTATGTGAGTGTGTTAGTGAGTGTGTGTGATTGAGTGAGAGTGTGTGAGTGTGAGAGAGTGAGAGTGTGTGAGTGAGAGGGTGTATGAGAGTGAGTGAAAGAGTGTGAGTGTGTGTGCGAGTGAGTGTGTGAGCGAGTGAGTGTGAGGGTGTGAGTGTGAGGGTGTGAGTGTGAGTGACAGAGTGTGAGTGTGTGATTGAGTGAAAGTGTGTGTGATTGAGTGTGTGTGATTGAGTGAGAGTGAGTGAGTGTGTGAATGTGAGTGAGAGTGTGAGTGTGTGAATTATTGTGAGTGTGTATGATTGAGTGTGAGTGAGAGTGTGAGAATTATTGTGAGTGTGTATGATTGAGTGTGAGTGTGTTTTTTGTCTGATGTGTTTGTGTCTGTGGTATAGGAGGGAATGGCAGCCATTTTGTTTTTTCAGTTACTTGGATAGTGGTGCGCGGGCTGGATAATGGAGGCAGGCCAACTCCCTTCATGATTTCAATCACTCCCCCATTGAATCACCCAATGGGAGCAGTAACTCCTCCTTACTTAACCCTTTGAGTGCCAGAGGGGTACGTACCCCTCTGGCACTCAAAGGGTTAAGTTGAGGTAACATAGCAATATAACACATGGTGACTCTTCAGTAGGATTGCCACCTTTTCTTCAAAAATACCGGCCAAGGCATTCCCTCCATAGACTTAACATTGGAAAGAAGCCAATTTTTTACCGGCCTGCCGGTAAAATAACGGCTGGGTGGCAACCCTACTCTTCAGTTGAGGCAGTGTAGCAATATGCTGAGGGAACAAATAGAAAGTGGTGTTTGAGGCTTGCCCTCTGTAACATACAGCAAAGCATCTCTCTCCCTTTAAGGAGAAAGGGCGGGAATCAGGAAGCAGGAAGTGGAGGAGTGACAGTTGAAAACAGACAATTAGTGAGGTTGACTGAAGAGATGAAAAGAGTTAAATAAAAGAGTTGCTATTATTTTTATCCCTAAATGTTTGTATTTTATGGAAACATTACACCCTCATACTGAAACAGAGTGTATGGAGGGTTACAATTATCTGTGGGAGGTGAAACAGTGTGTTTGTGGGGTCATTATCCTGAGTGAGAGTGTGAGTGGACCAGGAGAAGTTATTGATATCCCCTAGTTCAGAAGCGAGTGGCAGCTATATTTTTTTTTTGTCAGTTGGATAGTGGTGGGTGGGCTGGAGGGGGCGGGCCAACTCCCTGTATGATAAACATGCCCCCATTGAATCACCCAATGGGAGCAGTAAAGTCCCCAATGAATCACCCAATAGGAGTTGTGTCTCCTAATGAGACATAAATTATGTAATGAGGCATTCTGTTCAATGTGTGTTTGTTTTCTGAGGAGACATAAATTATGTTCTGTGTGTGAGGTACCATAAATTATGCAATGAGGCTTATTCTTTTATATATATAGATATATATATATATATCTATATATATACATATAAAGAGTTTGGGCACTCCCTATATAGAAATAAGATAACAACTGCCTGGGTGCTACTAGTATTTAAGTTACATAACAGCAGAAATGGTGATATACCATAGAACTAGTGCACACACAGGGCTTGAAAAAAATGTGAAAAGTTTATTCTACTTTTGGAAGTTTTGACCAGCTTCTATTGGTTCAAGCACCCCTCCCACCCCCAGGTGCAATGCTCATTGTCTCTAGGACACTATATAATGCCTGTCAGAGAGTCTCTCTCCATTAATGAGTAAAGCTGACCAAGACTCAGCTCACAGGATAAAGTAAATTAAGGTTAGTAATTGCCTAAAGTAGGAGAGATTCAGCTCATAAGACAAAGCATATTAAGGTTAGGTACTTGCCAAAATGAGGTACCTTGGCGTTGGTGGCAAGCTTAGCATTCTATGGCCATATAATGTAACTCAATCCTCATCTTTAATATAGTAGTGATATGCAGGCATAATGCCGCAGAGTAAAGGGTTAATGGTGATGAAAATGTGGATGTGCAACAATACTTTGTATATTTGCTTTTGGCATGACCACTTCCCTTTTTCTGCTACTAATGCCCCTAATTATGCAACCTAGCACCCTGCAAGCATTTCACACTGCTTCATTACATTGTCTGCCTGCCTACCTTTAAGGGGATAATAATGTTTCACAATAAAAGCAGCTCCAATTAATCCTCATAGTATTTGGGCCATGGACATAGGCGTGAGCAGCCAATTGCATTAGGGTGTGCACCCAAAAGCACAAACACACACGTGTGCGTGTGTGTGTATATGTATATATATATATATATATATATATATATGTATATGTGTGTGTGCTAAATAAATGAATACATTTATTAATCTGGACTGGGAACCAAATGGGCACAAACATACAAATATAATAGCAAATTAGTTATGCAATGTGACCAACAGATGTTGCCAAATTTACCCTTACGAGCTTAAAACTCTCTACTTTGGCATATATTGTAATTTAGAATGCTTTTATGGGAGGGAGAACGGTTAGCCACTGCACATTAATTTTAATGCCACTGTTTCAATCTGCATTTTACAGACAGAAAACAGTAAAAAGACTGCCCACCCTGTCCACCTCCACAAACTGTCCACCCTGTCCATCTCCATACTGCCCACCTCCACACACTGCCAACCTCCACACCCTGTCCTTCTCCACACACTGTCCACCCTGTCCTCCTCCACAGTGCCCACCAGTTCCACACACTGCCAACCTCCACACCCTGTCCTTCTCCACACACTGTCCACCCTGTCCTCCTCCACAGTGCCCACTTCCACACACTGCCAACCTCCACACCCTGTCCTTCTCCACACACTGTCCACCCTGTCCTCCTCCACAGTGCCCACCACCTCCACACACTGGCCTCACTGGCCCCCTCCACATACTGTCCACCTCCAACACCCTGCCCAACTCCACATTGTCCCCATTGTCCCTCCTCCACACCCTGTCCACCCTGTTGTCCTCCACACACTGTCCATCCATCTCCGTCCTGACCCCATCCACACTCTGTGCCCATTCACCCCCTCAGGAAAGAGGGGGGAAGAGTTAAGAATGGAATAAAGAGAAAGAGACAAGGGGGGGATAAAGAGGCAAGAGGGGGAGAAATAATATATTTCTCTGCATCTTGTCTCCCTTGTACTTCGTTCACCCCTTTGTGTCTCTTTCTCCCCTTGCACCTCTCTTTCTCCCCCATGTACTTCTTCCATCCCACCTTGTGCCTCTTTCACCCCCCTTGTACTTTTCACCCCTTTGTGCCTCTTTCTCCCCTTGTACCTCTCTTTCTCCCCCTTGTACTTCTTCCACCCTCTGCACCTCTTTATCCCCCTTGTACCTCATTCTCCCCTCTGTACCTCTCCCCCCTTGCACCTCTCTTTCTTCCCCATGTACTTCTTTCACCCCACCTTGTGCCTCTTTCACCCCACCTTGTGCCTCTTTCACCCCTTGCACCTCTCTTTCTCACCCCATGTACTTCTTTCACCCTCTTGTGCCTTCTCCCCCCCCTTGTACCTCTCTTTCTCCGCCTTGTACCTCTCCTCCCCTCTGTACCTCCCCCCCCTTGCACCTCTCTTTCTCCCCCATGTACTTCTTTCACCCCCTTGTGCCTTCTCACCCTTGCACCTCTCTTTCTCCCCCTTGTACCTCTTCCTCCCCCTTGCACCTCTCCCCCCTTGTACCTCTTCCCCCCTTGCACCTCTCTTTCTTCCCCCTATGTACTTCTTTCTCTGCCCCCTTGTGCCTCTTTCTCCCCTCTGTACCTCCCCCCCCTTTTACCGCTCTTTCTTCCCCCATGTACTTCTTTCTCTCTCCCGCCCATGCCTCTTTCTCCCCTCTGTACCTCTTCACCCCCTTGCACCTCTCTTTCTTCCCCCTATGTACTTCTTTCTCCCCCCCATTGTGCCTCTTTCTCCCCTCTGTACCTCCCCCCCTGTATCTCTCTTTCTTCCCCCTATGTCCTTCTTTCTCTCCCACCCCCACGTACCTCCTTATGCCTCTTTCTCTTCTCCACACTGCTCTCCACTGATGACAGCTGGGACCGCGTCTCACACGGAGACCCTGTGTGGTGCACGCTGGGGTTTTCTTCCTCAGTCTGGGCGCCAGTTTTAAACTTGCACTGGCCTCAGATCAGAGGAAGGAATGCTCCACGCGGCATCTCCGCGTGTGACGCGGTCCCGGCTGTCATCATTGCAGGCAGTGTGGAGAACATAAAAAAAAAAATGGATAAAAAAATAATAAATTCTCCCGTTTCAGCACCCCACAGCCCTGATCTGGCCCTGCGATTAGGGTGTGCTTAATCACACCCGGCACACCCCGTGCGCACGCCTATGGCCATGGAGAGCATTATTTCAATACTGTCAGAGTTATAGTTCAAGAGTAAATGAATGATAAAGTATCCCCCTCCCGCCCCTTTTACTGATGTAACACTGCTCAGCACAGAGCAGCAATGTGGCGTCCAGATGGATCACAGAGAGGGACAATCTTCATTTGGCATAAGGGAAAAACCTGTCATGAGGGGCAGGGTTTTCCTTATGCCCTTGCTGTGAGCTGTCTAGTCTGAAGACCGTATTCTGCATTCACATACATTAAACTCCAAAGCAGATGGCTGGTCAGACCCATTCAGCGGAAGTACGCATGTGTCAAGACACTTCCTGTTCTCCTGACACATGCACGTATATGCTATGCAGCTTTGATCACGTGGCGGCAGAGCTGTAAATTAGAAGAGCTCCCGCCCACTCATTGTTTTTGGAGGCGACTCGCTAACATGGGCACCAGGGCACTGCTCAGGAACCAGCAAAGCAATGCGTTGCATAGCCCTCTGGCACTCAAAGGGTTATTTAAAGTTGAGTGTATTAAATAGTATATTTGTACTGTAAGCTTACAAAAAACTAAAGTAAACCAACGAAAAAGATTTAGTGATTGTAACATTCAAAGTTACTCACTAATAAGGTTAGTTCAGTACTGTAATCTCTTGTCTGTCAACGGGCAGTGTATTACTTAAACTTTATTATATGGGTATGAAACCAATATAACTTTATCTCATATATGAATATCTGAGTGTCTATAAAAACAAATCATTTGTTTTTATAGACTCTCATTTATTCATATATATGAGATAACAAAGTGATTTGGGTTTTATGCTAGTATAATAAAGGTTAAGTATTTGTTTTTATAGACATTCAGATATTCATATATGAGATAACAACTGATTTTGGGTTTATACTAGTATAATAAAGGTTAAGTAATACACTGCCCATTGACAGATAAGAGATTACAGTACTAAACTATTAGTGAGTAATTTTGAATGTTACAATCACTAGATCTTTTTCGGTGCTTTACAACACAGTGGATGGTCAGCGGTGGTCAGAATGAAAAATAGGGTCACACTGAAAGGGTTATCCAATAAGTTAGATTCCATTCTCTATAATAGGGATTGGAATCTTATTGGATAACCCTTTGAGAGACAGGCTGTTATACATTGTGTAGCTAGAAAGCCAGGATTGAACGCTTTAGTAGAAAGGTATGTCTTAGAACACTGCCCCTTCCTCACAACCAGCTCTGACTTCCCAGGTGATCAGATAAATGGTCAGGTGGTAAGTGCCTGGTTATATTGATCTCTGCTACTTCAGTGCAAGTGACAGGGGCAGCCAAGGGGTTCTACAGGACTGTCACAGCATGCACAATGCCAGAGGGGCAGCAGGGGACCTATTGCAATACTATTGCTACTGGGATGTCTGTCAGTGGAAGCAGAAGGGATCCCTTCATCAAACAACAATAGTGTTTGTCTAAGAATAATATGTCTACCCTAATGAAGATAATAGAAGAGAGTTGGTACCGTGTTAGCAAAAATTTAGTAAAGATGATACCTTTATTGGCTAACTAAAGAGTTTAAAATGCAAGCTTTCAAGACTTCTTAGGTCTCTTCCTCAGGCATTTTATACAGATAAATATGAAAACTTCTCTCTTAAATACAAGTACACATTACATTGTTTATAATGGAAATCAGATAAGAACGTTCGTCCAAATACTGATTCTTTGATTAGTCAATGGTAGAGGATGTGATTTAAATTGCATTCTTCTTCTGAGAAGTCCAGGTACTTATGATCCCAGAGGGACTGTCGTAAAAGTGAATTCACAATGTGATAATGTGACAGAAACTCTCTGTCTCTATTCAGCTCATAAGTCAAAGAATCAAATTATAGCTCTAATTTTACCTCCCATAATTTTCTGTCCCTCTAAGTGTGAAATTGTCCCATCAGTACAGGCAGTCTAATGTCCCTGACACTGTGCACACTTTGGCAAAAATATTCTCCCATTGGTGTTTCTGTCTTTTTTGTTGTTAATGCTGGATCTGTGGGAATTAAACCTCGTATGTAATGCCTATCCCATTTCCCCCACATAAAGAGCTGTTGAGCATTTATTATATATAAAATTTTTTCCTAATGAAGATGTAAGAGAAGGGGTAGACATGTATGTATCCCTGTCCATGCACTTGTGTGTTTGTGTATGTGGCCAAATCGAAAGCACTTACTTCTGGAGGCTCCTCCATGCTGCTAAACAACATAACATAATAGATGGAGGTATGGTTTTGGTGTGGGGGGAGGCAATATTTCAGTGTCAAATGCTTTACTGAAATCTAGATAAGCTATATCTACTGCTCCCCCTGGTCTATTATTTTAGTTACCCAGTCAAAAAACATGTGAGGTTAGTTTGAAAAGATATACCTGCTGTAAACCCATACTGTTTGGGATCTTGCATGCCATATAAATTAAGATACTTAAAAATTATTTCCTTTAAAGGGATAGTAATACTTCGTTTTAACTTTATTTTATTTTGTAGGTATTAAAAAAACATAAAGAATGATATAAGTCTTATCTCTCAAACCTTTATGGTTTAAGAGATATTCACAAGCAAAGTTTCCCCTCCCGCCCCTTTTACCTAGTGTAAGCCATCTCTTCTCAGATGTGGAATCCAGTCCATAGACCAGACCGATAACAGAAGGGGACAATCTTCTTCCTATGAGAACAATGAAAGCCCTGCCCCCCTTGACAAGGTTTTCAGGTTTTTCCCTTATCTTAATTGAAGATTGTCCCTCTCTGCAGTCTACCTGGGCACCATCCTTCTGCTTTGGCTGAACAGTGTTACATCAGTAAAAGGGGTAGGAGGGGGACACTTTGTCATTGAATTACTCTTGAACTACAACTCTGACAGAATTGAAATAACACTCTCCAACGTCCAAATACTATGATGATTAATTAGAGCTGCTTTTATTATGAAACATTACTATCCCTTTAACATGGTTTCCATTCATTTTCCCACTATTAACATAAGACTGGTCTGTAATTGCCAGACTCTTCCCTGCTACCTTTTTTGTCAAGTAGTACAACATTTGCTACCTTCCAATCTTCTGGAACTACTCCTCTCAATATTGACTGATTTAATAATTCTGTTAAAGGTTTTGGCAGAACACTCTTAAGTTCTTTTAATAACTTTGGGTGCATCCCATCTGGTCCCATTGATGTATCTGTTTTTACCTTAGAAAGTTGAAGCAGAACTTATTTCTCTGTAAACATGCATGCTTCCCATGTCTTGTAATTTCATTTTTCTAACAGAGGCCCCTTCCCTTCACTTTCCTGTGTAAAAACTGAACAGAAATATTCATTGAGACAGTCAGCTAGCCCTTTATTCTCATTTACATAACTTCCATTTTTTGTTTTCAGTCTAACTATTCCTTGTTTCATTTTCCTCCTAAAAAATCACTTTCTATACCCCTTTTTTATTGATTATGCAATGTTTTCCTCTTTGTGTACTTTGGCACATCTAATAATCCATTTTGCCTCATTGTTAGTGATGAGCGAGCATGCTCGGCCGAAGCTCGGTTCGGCTCGAGCATCGCTCTGCTCGGCACATGGCGGTACTCGTACGAGTACCGCATGTGCTCGCCCGCCATGTACGGGTCTCCTCCCCGCATGTTTCGCGGCTGCTGCGCAGCCAATAAACGTGCGGGGAGGCTCTGACATCAGTGTAATGCCAGCAGCCATGTTGGCTGCTGGCATTACACTGATTGGCTGGCCAGAACCCGTGATCGGGTGCTGTATAGCACCTGACCAGCGAGTTCGGCTCAGTCTTAGCCAGGGAGAGATGAGGATAGGAAGGGAAAGTCAGTGTAGGGAGAAGAAAAGTGTTTTTGAACAAAAAAAAGACCCAAAAGTCCTTTTTAGGACTACTGTGTGTGGGGGCAGCAGATATATTTTGTTTTGGGGGGCAGAGTTTAAAAAAAAAACGTCACATATTCCGTTCACTGTGCCTAGCCGCAGATTAGCAGCACATTCTGTTTAGTGTGCAAAGTTTCAGATTAGCAGCACATTCTGTTTAGTGTGCAAAGTTGGAGATTAGCAGCACATTCTTTTTAGTGTGCAAAGTTGCAGATTAGCAGCACATTCTGTTTAGTGTGCAAAGTTGCAGATTAGCAGCACATTCTGTTCAGTGAGCAAAGTTGCAGATTAGCAGCACATTCTTTTTAGTGTGCAAAGTTGCAGATTAGCAGCACATTTTGTTTAGTGTGCAAAGTGTTAAAAATAAAAGTCACTTATTCCGTTCACTGATCCTAGCCGCAGATAAGCAGCACATTCTGTTTAGTGTGCAAAGTTTCAGATTAGCAGAACATTCTGTTTAGTGTGCAAAGTGTAAAAACTAAAAGTCACATATTCCATTCACTGTGCCTAGCCGCAGATAAGCAGCATATTCTGTTTAGTGTGCAAAGTTGCAGATTATCAGCACATTCAGTTTAGTGTGCAAAGTGTAAAAACTAAAAGTCACATATTCCATTCACTGTGCCTAGCCGCAGATAAGCAGCATATTCTTTTTAGTGTGCAAAGTTGTAGATTAGCAGCACATTCTGTTTAGTGTGCAAAGTGTTAAAAACAAAAGTCACTTATTCCGTTCACTGATCCTAGCCGCAGATAAGCAACACATTCTGTTTAGTGTGCAAAGTTGCAGATTAGCAGCACATTTTGTTTAGTGTGCAAAGTGTTAAAAATAAAAGTCACTTATTCCGTTCACTGATCCTAGCCGCAGATAAGCAGCACATTCTGTTTAGTGTGCAAAGTTGCAGATTAGCAGCACATTTTGTTTAGTGTGCAAAGTGTTAAAAATAAAAGTCACTTATTCCGTTCACTGATCCTAGCCGCAGATAAGCAGCACATTCTGTTTAGTGTGCAAAGTTGCAGATTAGCAGCACATTTTGTTTAGTGTGCAAAGTGTTATAAATAAAAGTCACTTATTCCGTTCACTGATCCTAGCCGCAGATAAGCAGCACATTCTGTTTAGTGTGCAAAGTTACAGATTAGCAGAACATTCTGTTTAGTGTGCAAAGTGTAAAAACTAAAAGTCACATATTCCATTCACTGTGCCTAGCCGCAGATAAGCAGCATATTCTGTTTAGTGTGCAAAGTTGCAGATTATCAGCACATTCAGTTTAGTGTGCAAAGTGTAAAAACTAAAAGTCACATATTCCATTCACTGTGCCTAGCCGCAGATAAGCAGCATATTCTTTTTAGTGTGCAAAGTTGCAGATTAGCAGCATATTCTGTTTAGTGTGCAAAGTGTTAAAAATAAAAGTCACTTATTCCGTTCACTGATCCTAGCCACAGATAAGCAACACATTCTGTTTAGTGTGCAAAGTTGCAGATTAGCAGCACATTTTGTTTAGTGTGCAAAGTGTTAAAAATAAAAGTCACTTATTCCGTTCACTGATCCTAGCCGCAGATAAGCAGCACATTCTGTTTAGTGTGCAAAGTTGCAGATTAGCAGCACATTTTGTTTAGTGTGCAAAGTGTTAAAAATAAAAGTCACTTATTCCGTTCACTGATCCTAGCCGCAGATAAGCAGCACATTCTGTTTAGTGTGCAAAGTTGCAGATTAGCAGCACATTTTGTTTAGTGTGCAAAGTGTTAAAAATAAAAGTCACTTATTCCGTTCACTGATCCTAGCCGCAGATAAGCAGCACATTCTGTTTAGTGTGCAAAGTTGCAGATTAGCAGAACATTCTGTTTAGTGTGCAAAGTGTAAAAACTAAAAGTCACATATTCCATTCACTGTGCCTAGCCGCAGATAAGCAGCATATTCTGTTTAGTGTGCAAAGTTGCAGATTATCAGCACATTCAGTTTAGTGTGCAAAGTGTAAAAACTAAAAGTCACATATTCCATTCACTGTGCCTAGCCGCAGATAAGCAGCACATTCTTTTTAGTGTGCAAAGTTGCAGATTAGCAGCACATTCTGTTTAGTGTGCAAAGTGTTAAAAATAAAAGTCACTTATTCCGTTCACTGATCCTAGCCGCAGATAAGCAGCACATTCTGTTTAGTGTGCAAAGTTGCAGATTAGCAGAACATTCTGTTTAGTGTGCAAAGTGTAAAAACTAAAAGTCACATATTCCATTCACTGTGCCTAGCCGCAGATAAGCAGCATATTCTGTTTAGTGTGCAAAGTTGCAGATTAGCAGAACATTCTGTTTAGTGTGCAAAGTGTAAAAACTAAAAGTCACATATTCCATTCACTGTGCCTAGCCGCAGATAAGCAGCATATTCTGTTTAGTGTGCAAAGTTGCAGATTATCAGCACATTCTGTTTAGTGTGCAAAGTGTTAAAAATAAAAGTCACATATTCCGTTCACTGATCCTAGCCGCAGATAAGCAGCACATTCTGTTTAGTGTGCAAAGTTGCAGATTATCAGCACATTCAGTTTAGTGTGCAAAGTGTAAAAACTAAAAGTCACATATTCCATTCACTGTGCCTAGCCGCAGATAAGCAGCATATTCTGTTTAGTGTGCAAAGTTGCAGATTATCAGCACATTCAGTTTAGTGTGCAAAGTGTTAAAAATAAAAGTCACATATTCCGTTCACTGATCCTAGCCGCAGATAAGCAGCATATTCTGTTTAGTGTGCAAAGTTGCAGATTATCAGCACATTCTGTTTAGTGTGCAAAGTGTTAAAAATAAAAGTCACATATTCCGTTCACTGATCCTAGCCGCAGATAAGCAGCACATTCTGTTTAGTGTGCAAAGTTGCAGATTATCAGCACATTCAGTTTAGTGTGCAAAGTGTAAAAACTAAAAGTCACATATTCCATTCACTGTGCCTAGCCGCAGATAAGCAGCATATTCTGTTTAGTGTGCAAAGTTGCAGATTATCAGCACATTCTGTTTAGTGTGCAAAGTGTTAAAAATAAAAGTCACATATTCTGTTCACTGTGCCTAGCCGCAGATAAGCAGCACATTCTGTTTAGTGTGCAAAGTTGCAGATTTGCAGCACATATTCCGTGTAATATGAAGAAGGCGGGTAAAAAGGGACGGGGAAGTGGACGTGATTCTGATAGTTCAGGGCGCGGGTCAGGACGCGTAGAAACTGTGCCTGGTGCCAGAGCACAAGAAAGAAAGACATCCACCATACCTAGCTTCATGTCTCAGTTTACAGGGCGTCGCAGGACATCACTCTCGAGGTCAGACCACTGCGAACAGGTGGTCGGTTGGATTTCAGGTGATACTGCTTCCAGTCGGTTAAGCACCACCCTGTCTTCCACCAAGTCCACTCTCAGTAGCCAAGAGTCTGGTCAACATAATCCTCACCCTGATCATCCTTCCTCCCACCATAGAGGGTCTGGTCAAAGAAGTGATCCCACACTGGGATATAGTGAGGAGCTCGTCTCATCACCAATCCTTAATTTGAACCTCTCTCCAAGCACGCTTGCAGAGGAACATGAAATCTTGTGCCCTGATTCACAACCTCTAGAGGGTACCCAATCACAAGAAGATGACAGAGGGGAATGGCATTAAAGGTCAAAGGAAGTGGATGATGATGATGATGAGACACAGTTGCCATCAAATCAACCACTTTTACTGTCTCAAGACCTTGATGAGGAGGATGATATACAGTTGTCAATGACTGAGTATGTGGTGGGATCAAGAAATGAGGAGGATGATCAGAGTGAGGAAGTGGAGGAGGACTTGGTGGACGATGAGGTGACTGACCCCACCTGGGAAGGTGGAGAGCCGAGCGATGACAGCAGTCCTGAGGGTGAGCCATCTGCAGCACCGCAACAGGCTGGAAGAGGCAGTGGTGTGGCTACAGAAAGAAGGCGGACCGCACCAATCCGGCCCGCAAATGTTCCACGGAGCACCCCCTTGCGTAAATCTCCCTTGCCAAGGGGTAGGTGTTCCGCGGTATGGCGTTTTTTTAAGGAAAGTGCGGACGACAAAAGAATTGTAGTTTGCAACCTGTGCCACACCAGAATGAGCCGAGGCATGAACACTAGAAACCTCACCACCACCAGCATGATCCGACACATGGCATCCAAGCACCGTAATAAGTGGGAGGAACGCCCGGATCGCCCATCTGTGTCTGCAGGCCACACCACTGCCTCCTCTTCCCCTGTTTTCGGTGCCGGCCAATCGCCTGTCGAAGGCGCAGGCCCGCATACCTCCCGCCCTGCACCTGTACCATCTGAAGCACCATCAGCGACCACATCCACTTCCCTGTCCCAGCGCAGCGTCCAAATGTCGTTACCCCAGGCATTTGAGCGCAAGCGAAAATACCCAGCCACCCACCCACAGGCCATAGCACTAACCTCACACCTTTCCAAATTACTGGCCATCGAAATGCTGCCATTTAGGCTTGTGGAGACTGAGTCCTTCCGCAGCCTGATGGCAGCAGCTGTCCCTCGGTACGCAGTCCCTAGCCGCCACTACTTTTCCCGGTGTGCCGTCCCCGCCTTACACCACCATGTGTACCGTAACATCACCCGTGCCCTGACCAACGCAGTTACTGGGAAGGTCCACTTAACGACTGACACATGGACAAGTGCTTGTGGCCAGGGACGCTACATTTCCCTGACGGCACACTGGGTGAATGTCGTGGAGGCTGGGAGCGACTCAGACCCTGGGATGGCACAGGTGCTACCCACGCCGAGGATTGCGGGCCCTACCTCCATCAGGGTTTCCGCCAGCACCTACGTTATTGGCTCCTCCTCCTCCGTTTCCACCTCCAAATTCTCTGCGCGCAGCGCCACTCACCCATCAGCCGGTAGCTGGAAGCAGTGTAGCACTGCAGTGGGGAAGCGTCAACAGGCCGTGCTGAAGCTGATCTGCCTTGGGGACAAACAGCACACGGCCTCAGAGCTGTTGCAGGGGATTAGTCACCAGACCGAGCAGTGGCTCTCGCCACTCAACCTGCAACCAGGCATGGTTGTGTGTGATAATGGGCGTAACTTGGTGGCGGCTTTGGAGCTCGGCAAGCTCACACACGTACCATGCCTAGCGCATGTATTTAATTTAGTGGTTCAGCGATTTCTAAAAACCTACCCCAATTTGCATGATCTCTTGACCAAGGTGCGCCGCGTGTGTGCACATTTCCGTAAGTCATCAACAGCTTCAGCCGGCCTGTTGAAGCTGCAGCAGCGCTTACAATTGCCAGCTCACCGGCTGCTGTGTGACGTGAGCACGCACTGGAACTCCACCTTCCACATGTTGGCCCGGCTTTGTGAGCAGCAGAGGGCAGTAGTGGAGTACCAGCTGTTACACGGTCGTCGCCTCTCCGTTCAACTTCCTGTAATCAGAAGTGAGGAGTGGGAATGGATGTCAGACCTCTGTGAGGTTTTACGCAATTTTGAGGAATCGACACAGATGGTGAGCGGCGATAACGCTATTATCAGTGTAACCATCCCACTTCTGTGTCTACTGAAACGCTCGCTGCTCACAATTAAAACCGACGCTTTGCATGTGGAAGAGGTGGAAATGCGGGAGGAAGAGCTTACACAAGGTGATAGCCAGAGCACCCTCACTTCGTCTTCTCAGCGACAATTGGAGGAGGCGGAGGAGGAAGACACGGTTGCCTCCGCTACAGAGGGTAGCCATGGAACTTTAGTTCCATCTCTTCAGCGTGGGTGGGCAGAAGAGGAGGAAGAGGATGAGGAGATTGAGAGTCATCCTCCTGGTGAGGACAGCGAAATCTTGCCTGTTGGTACTCTGGCACACATGGCTGACTTTATGTTAGGCTGCCTTTCCCGTGACCCACGCGTTATAAGCATTTTAGACAACACGGATTACTGGGTGTTCACCCTTCTGGACCCCCGCTACAAAGAGAATTTCTCATCTCTCATTCCTCCGGTGGAGAGGACAAGCAAAATGGTGCAATACCAGAAGGTTCTTGTTGAAAAATTGCTCCAAAATTTTCCATCTGACAACGCTGGCGGCAGAGTACGTGCTTCCTTGGCCAACCGAGAAGGGGAGAAAAGGGGAGCACACAGCAGTTCCGACAAAGGCAGGGCAACACTCTCCAAGGCGTGGGACACCTTCATGACACCCCGCCAGCACCCTCACCCTGATGCGCAGCCTAGTGTCACAAGGAGGGAAAAGTTTTGGAAGATGGTGAAGGAGTACGTAGCAGACCGTGTCAGCATCCTCAATGATCCCTCTGTGCCTTACAACTACTGGGTGTCCAAGCTGGACACGTGGTATGAACTGGCACTCTACGCCTTGGAGGTGCTGGCCTGCCCTGCTGCCAGCGTTCTGTCTGAGCGGGTATTTAGTGCTGCTGGTGGCATCATAACAGATAAGCGTATCCGCCTTTCCACCGAAAATGCTGATAGGTTGACACTTATAAAAATGAACAAGGCCTGGATTTCCCCTGACTTCTCCACTCCACTGGAGGAAAGCCCCGGGTGAACATAAAGTCACTTTATATATGTTATTTACAATGATGGGAATACTCTGTATTCCCATTCACCCCTTCCACCCAAAAAATGGGTATATGGTTGACTCTCTTCCATATACCCTGGGATATAATTTTTATATAGGGCCAGCTCACCAGAGGGCCCTGTGATATAATTTTTATATAGGGCCAGCTCACCAGCGGGCGCTGTTTGACAATTTTTGTATAGGTCAGCTCACCAGCGGGCCTTCTCATATAATGTTTTATTGGGTCAGCTCTCTAGCGGGCCCTCTCATATAATGTTTTATAGCGTCAGCTCACTAGCGGGCCTTCGCATATAATGTTTAGGATGGTCAGCTCCGCAGCAGACCCTCACCCATAATGTTTTAGATGGTCGGCTCAGCGCACGTTTCCCTCTTAATCATGGCCCCAGTTCAGAAAAATCGAGGACATTTTTGGGAGAATTTGCCTCTGCGCACGTTTCCCTCTTAATCATGGCCCCAGTTCAGAAAAATCGAGGAAATTTTTTGCAGAATTTGCCTCTGCGCACGTTTCCCTCTTAATCATGGCCCCAGTTCAGAAAAATCGAGGAAATTTTTGGGAGAATTTGCCTCTGCGCACGTTTCCCTCTTAATCATGGCCCCAGTTCCGAAAAATCGATGACATTTTTTGCAGAATTTGCAGATGATATACAAGTAAATATACAGCAAATACTGTTTGGTAACAATTTTTCGCCTAAAGTAGTTTTTATCTTCCTTTTTGTGTGTTTTACGGTCAGTCTGTAAAAATGGTGTACTACGGGCGAAAGATCATTCCCAGCAGCGACGTTGGAGTCCAAGATGCATCCAGACATCCTTCCTATGCTGTCCCTGAACCATTTCTGTGGTGTTTCCATCATTTTCTGCCTTTTTCCTATGGACCAGGCACCCTCCCCTCATCAGAGCAGGGGGTGCCTGGTGTAATGCTCGAGTCCTCCCATTGACTTCAATGGGGCTCGGGTGCTCGGCCGAGCACTCGAGCCTCCGGGGGCGCTCGGTCAGAGCACCCGAACACCCGAGCATTGGGGTGCTCGATCATCACTACTCATTATGCATAGCCTTGTACCGATACCTATTTTCCTCCTTCTGTGTCTGCTTATATTAATACATTTGCTCCATAGATTTAGAGTGTAAACGTTTGGGCAAGGACCTCCCTTCCAATGGTTCACTTTGAAAGCACTTGTAACCCTGTATTGTCTAATCCCTTTCATTGTAAAGCTCTGCGTACACTTGTGGACCCTTATAAATAAACATATTAATTAATTTAATAACATAGGACTTGAAGAGCCCTTTTCTTTAGTCTATGGAGCCAATGCGCTAAGATTTCTCCAACTTTAGAGATCTAAGTGCAATAAAAGGGAGAAAAGAAAGGATAAAAGAACAAATCAAGAAAACGGACTAACAAATGGACTAAGATAACTGAAAATAAAGGGCATTACAGGCCCTATGTTATTGTATGGAGCCAACTTTAGAGATCTTAGTGTAAGAGGAAGAAAACAAAGCAAAAAAAGGAGCAAGAAAATGCTGCAAAAAAAGGTGCTCAAAGTTCTGTATAACAATGCTAAAGATATGACCATGAAGCTAATGTCTTAAGATTTCTCCAGGAGCAAAAAACAGTTAATACATTTGCTCCATAGAATAGCATAGGACTTTGAGAGCTTTTTTCTTTACCTATGGAGCTAATGCACTTAGATTTCTCCAACTTTACAGATAGCTAAAGATTGATTAAAAAACAGTAAAAAAATAGAGCAAGAAAACTGAGAATAAAAAGAGCAAGACAGAGTAAAAAAAAAAAAAAAAAAAGGCAAAAAAAGCAGAAAAAAACATAACCAAAAAAGGATGAAAAAAATCAGAGTAAAAAAAATGTAGCAAGACAATCGTGTAAAAAACAATGCACAAAGCCCTATATAATAATGTTAAATATTTCTACAACTTAAGATGTCTCGGGCTGGATTCAAATGCAGGTGCTAATTTTATCTCTGCTTTTATCTCCAGGTTTCCCCATAGACTTCAATAGGAACATTTTTTATAAAATAGGAGGTAACATTTATCTCCTGCATTTGAATCCAGGCCCTTAGTGCAAGAAAACAGTGCAAAAACGGAGCAAGAAAACAGAGCAAAAAAAAAAAAATTCTCCAAATCCAGTGTTAATCTATGCAGTCAATGTCTGAATAATTCTCCAGCTTTAGAACGATACTTTTGCTATATAGAATAACATAGGACTTGTATCTCCCTTTTCTTTACTCTATGGAGCCATTGCACTCAGGTCTCGATTCTATTAGCCCCAGTATTTTAAAAACCAGTGGTAGTGGTTTTTACAGCGCTGTTTACAATTCTATAAACTTTGCCGTCAACACCAAAAACCACATAAAAATGTCCAACAGGTGCGCATTTTCCACCCACTGGACATTACTTAAAAATAGTCGACTCTGCTGTCCTATTCCATGTGGTGGCTTCACTGCATGTTTAAGATATACTTTTCATTGCGCAAATCCTGCACCATGAGAAGGCAGACGCAGAGTCCCAAACACGCGGTGAAAACCACCGATATGTCATGGAAAACAGAGAAAAAGATTAGCCCTGTGAGTGCCAGTGGGGTATGCAACAGATTATACAGTGTTGCATACCCCACTGGCACTCATAGACTTAATCTAGAAACAGTTCACACACGTCCGGATTCTTCTTCTTTTCTTTCTTCTTCTCTTCTGTTTTCTTTTCTTCTTTCTTGCTGTAAAAAAAAAAAAAAAACATGAGTGCTCACTGAATTTTTAAAAAAATAAGCCTCCAAAGATGAGACCGTTAATCCTTTGAGTGCCGGAGGGATAGCCCTCCGACACTCAAAGGGTTACCATAGGTGGCATATTACAGTCGACATGAAATAAAAATATGAAATATTTTTTACATTGTCCATATAGAGTAAATACTTTAATTAATTTACCCCCTTTTATATGTTACCTCCCAACCAATCAGCTTCTAGCGGGGTTCATAACACATGTTACCCCATCTGTTGTGCTGAGTACATATTAAAGCAATTTTTAATCGATGCGTGCCGGCTCCTCTTCTTTTTACTGTGTAAGCTTTGTACTTATTAAACCATCTCCAAATCTACTCTTCTTTCCTTTCCACACATTCTAATAACACAGTACTGCATAGAATACAACTGACCTTCTTAACAGCTTGATAAATTTCTGTTGCAAGGCATTTCATTTTTAGCAGAAGAAATCCATATTTACTATGGAACACAAAACATGTGGCTGTCCAGCAAGCCACAGATATTCTGATTGCTAGTGCCTTCCCATCCCTAAAGGGATAGTAATACTACGTTTTAACTTTATTTTATTTTGTAGGCATTAAAAAAACATGAAGCATGATATAAGTCTTATCTCTCAGACCTTTATGGTTTAAGAGATATTCACAAGCAAAGGGACACATGGTTGGTATGGAAAACAAAATGAAAGCTCTGGTACATTCAAAACAAAAAGCATAAATCTGCATTATATATCACTGGGCAAAGTAAATGATCATAGCAATGACTGCATATTATTTTAGGCTTTCAAAGAGTAAATTCATTCTTGGATTTACGTTCCCTTTAAGATGCAGTCATGATAAAATAAATCAAACTAAATTTTCTCTTGGCAACAGAATTTGTTTTCTTTTGTATCTATAAGCAGCAATGTACAGTATACATAAGTTTTACAGTAATATGCCTACCTCCCAACATTTCATTAGAAATCACTGCATGATTGGAAAGATAACGGGTTTCTTATCTGATTTTGAAATCCAATGCTGCAGGAGGATGAAGAATTCCTTAACTAGCCTTAACATCAGCAATTTAAACTGTATATTATGTGGAATTTTGTATTTTTTTCCTTTATATTTGTTTGTCAAACTTAACCCATCAAAAGGGCAGCATGTCGGTGTAGGGTCAATATAGGACCTATTTAATCCACTGCCAGGGCCCTCAGAGCTAAGGGGGCAGTCACTTTAGCTCATAAATAATTTGCTGTCTGTTGGTTTTCGGTGCAGGACACCAACATCTGCACAGCTGGTGATATCAGCACTTTATTTAGTGGCCATTTTTCCCGTGTTCATAGAAGCCCAGTTTGGTGAATTCATTGTCAATGGGTTTCTATGAATACAGGAAAAAGCTGCCATGAGGACCGAGGAAGGAGCATATGTTACTCAACTGCAAACCAGCAAACAACGGGTAAGCTATGAGCCATGTAATTCCATTCCCATAACCGTAAGTCAATGGAAGTGGGTTAAAAGTAGGGCTGCAATGATTATTTGATTAAAAATATTAGGTTGAATTGTTATTACATTGAATAATCGTCACCTTCAAAGCAGTGACGTTTTGTGCTTAACTGTACGTGGTTAAGTTCATGTACATTTATGGTTATGCGTATTCATGTTCCTTGTTATGAGCACAGTGGTTATAAGCGTGCCAATCATGGTTATGCTCATGTGTAAAGTTTCTAATTTTTGTGACACATTCTTACAATTCTGTTGATTAAGAATCAAAGCAATAATATAGAATATTCGATTGTTCAGATCTTGCACCCCCAGTATTGTACTGAACCGTTAAACATACCAGTGTAAGAAAGTCAAATTGATCAAATATGACTTATAACAGGAGTTTGTCTGTGGAGATATATATGTGTGTTTATGTACACATACATGTCTGTACCTATATTGATGTATGTGTGTATGTGTATATATATATATATATATATATATATATATATATATATATATATATATATATATATATATATCGTAAAATCTCAGGTATAATACGCACCTGTGTATAATACGCAGGTGTATATTATGCCCAAGATTTTAGGGGAAAACAAGAGTGCCTATGTATAATACGCACCCTTGTTTTCCCCTTTACTTAAAAAAAATTGTTGCTGCCGGCTACCTTCCCTCCCTCCCCACACAGCGCGACCTGATTTCAAAAGAATCCTTACTTTGTTTTGCTGCGCTGTATCTGGGTGAAACTCTGTCCCATCTTCCCTGTGGGCAGTTGGCAGGCTTGCATTTGCCACCCGCTTCCTTCAATGGACTGTCAGGGCCTTCCGCCTCCAGCCAATGATAATGCAGGTGCATTATTATTGGCTGGAGGCGGAAGGTCCTGAAAGTCCATTGAAGGAAGCGGGCGGCAAATGCAAGCCTGCTGCCCGCCCGCAGGGAAGATGGGACAGAGCTTCACCCAGATACAGCGCAGTAAAACAAAGTAAGGATTCTTTTGAAATCAGGTTGCGCTGTGCGGGGAGGGAGGGAAGGTAGCCGGCAGCAATAAGAACATTTTTAAGTCAGCAAAGAAAAAACTCTCATGTATAATACGCACCCCCCACTTCACATAAGGTGAAGTGGGGTAAAATTGTGCGTATTATACCTGAGATTTTACGGTATGTATATATATATATATATATATATATATATATATATATATATATATATATATAAATGAATGTGTATAGATCTATATTATGGCTTGGAACAATTGAAATCCTGTTTCCTTAATTAACCCTTTGAGTGCCAGAGGGGTACGCAACGCATTGCAAAGCGTTGCTTACCCCTCTGGCACTCAAAGGGTTAAGAATTCAAGGCAATTTCAGCTGTCCCAAACTGCAGGAGGTCACACAATTACACCAATAAAGGTTCCTTCAAAGGGTTTGACAGGATGTACTTCCTTATTTAGGTGTTTGAGAACTCAAAGGAAGGTCTCTTCTAGGTAAATATGAAAGGAGTGAGGACAGATGTCCAAACAGTCTTTTTGTTTGTCAACAAAGAGTTCAGATAGGAGAACAAATGCTTCACATCTGATAACTTCTTCCTGGAGTCTCCCCCTATCAATAATATTTATTTGAGGCCACCATAAAATTGCAAGTGGGTGTGGTGAGAAATGGCCAGTTGAGCTGACCAGTTTTTGCCAGGCCTGACTGATAGAAAAATGGTATAAACGAGGAGTATTTTTGGGTGAAACCAGAACAGCATGGGATAGCAGTAAGAGAGAACAGCAAGAGAAGAGCAGCATGTGACAGGAAGAGCAGTCCTGATTCCTGTCCAGATGTGAGACCAGCAGAGAAGCAGACCAGAAACCAAGATTTGTGCTGGAGGGTGTAAGAAGAAATTCATCATATTTACTGGTTTCCATTTAATTCCATCTTTAATTCCATCTTTATTTCCATCTTTTCCATTTCTGTGACTCCTGATATTGTTTTATTCATGTATATTCTATCCAATCTGTAACAGTATTTTGAATCTGTACATAATACAATCATCATTAATATTATCACTTATCTGTGTGGTTTCTTCCTCACAACCTACCCCCAAAGAATAATTGTTCCCTTGGTAAGAGGGGTTATATAGAATTTCTTATACCTGGGAAATTTCAAGATGAGTTGACCCTGAGAAATTTGAAATATTAACCCTAAAATCTTCCCATAATGTAGATGTTATGCAATACACACCTGCTTGCTGTAGCCCAGAGGTGCTCCAGTTAGTCCGGAAGGAGCCTTTAACATGCTAAAATTTAGATAGTTTGCTGCCTAAACACAAGACAAGTAGGACTTCTCCTCCCTGTCTTTCTGGTATAAATGGCACCAGTTTAGAAACTAAAGAAACATTTAAATGGGGCAAATCATTTAGTGGGTAACACAGAACTAGCTCACTCTGGGACGTTTGCCCTTCTCTCTTCACCCTGAGATTTGGGTCAGACCCTGAGATTTCCCAGGTATGCCTATAAATCCACTTTCACAATCTGAGAGGTGTGCAATGAAATGTAACACAAAGCATAACACAACCCTCTGCTCCTTAAAGGGTTGGCCCTTTGGATGCTAGAGACATCTTTAATTGGATGTTATTGCCTAAAACAAAGAGCTTTCAAAATCTCCTATATGATGTGTTGGCCTTTTTTTATTAGGAACACTAGTTTTTGTGATATTCAGATTTATAGATTATGCTAATTAAGGCAGGCAATGTAGACATTTCTTGTCTTAACCCTACATTACCAAACCTGTTCACTCACAGTTAACACTGTGCTAGGAGAGGAGGGTAATACATTTGCTGAGCAGTGTCAGGAAGTGGTGGGTGGGGGGGTAATGTAGGGCTAAATTAGGGAGTGCCTGCATAACTTTTAAATGTTGTTTTCTAAATTACATAAATGCATTTCACTGCTTTGCACCATCTGATGACAGCAGGATCTGGTGACTAGAGGACACCACAAAATCAAAGAGTGTGATAAACTCACACCGAGAAAGAACAGAATTAAGTGTTTTGTTCAAAGCATGGTAGCCTCTCAAGTGCTGCTCAAGTCACGTTTTTCACCCCCAAATGCAACTGCAGAGAAGACATTTCCATATTCATAAATGACTAGTCCCACCCTCAGACAGCCAAGCTCCGAAATGTCAGACAAATCTTCTCTGCATAAAAGAAACAACAAAACTCTGTATGGCACATGGAGAGCAAGGGCCCATAGCAAGGGCCCTTGGCTGGCAAAAGGCACACAAAGAGCAAGGGCTCATGGCTGGCATACCCTTTCACTTAGGAAGACTATGAAAACAATGAGTGTAACGAACACATACTAGAGGACACCAATCTGTGATCTTTAGTGCACAGACTGGAGCTCCCTGTAGATAGGAATATCAACGGCACCGCCTGGTGGTCACAAAACAGAATTGCAGTTCGATTAAAAGTTGTCATAATGCTTTACTGAAACAGATGCCAGTAGTGAGAGTACATATATGATCCTGCCTCCCTGTAGGGATGAACAGCAACTTCTCTGCTATCCCATCTGCAGTGAGGTGAGCACAAAAACTCTCTGATGCACCACACACCTAACAAGGTCCATCAACAATCTAATGACTGTTGTCTGTCCAAAATATATGCTAAGTAAGTGAGGGGAATGGTGTGATTTGGGAAGATGGTTTGCATACTGTGCCCTATAATACATTGCTGTTGATAAGTGTTTCACTGATTTGTATCAATTTGATCCCCATTGACGTGTACCGAGAAATTTTTGTTTAAAGATCCCTTTATAAAGTTATCAACTGCAATATAATCAAGGCCTGTGTTGGAAGGATAATTAACTTTGCTTAGAAAATGTGGGGTGGTGGCAATGCTGTAGTGGGCAGGGCTGGATTTGCATCTCACACTCACCTAGATAAGGGATCCTAGGTGCCATTAATGCTACTCATGGCCACACTCCCACACCTCACAGGTCCCCCACCTACTGCCTAGCAAAGAAAAAGGAATATAAGAGCGACTGGAACAGCTGAGAAGTAGCTCAAACTTTGGAGCTTTAGGGCTACTCTGCCATCCCTGGAAGTAGGGGCTGTGTTACGAACGTTGGGGACTTAGAGGTGCTGTATTGTCGATGTCAGGGCATTGTATATGTAAACACATTGCTTCTTTGGCAAGTGGGACTATAGGTAGGGACTGGTGGGTGGAGTTATATAAGGTCTTGTGTGGCAATAGGCATTAGACAGACACTTATTACCTAGGGGAGCCAGGCATCCAGGCCTTTTCTTCTGACTGCAAAAATTGGAGACAATATGCAAGAATTGGTTAAAATCCACCAAAATCTGTTTTCTCTTTGTTGAAACTGTTGTAATTATTTTTCACTGGTGAGTAAAGAACCTTAGCATCATACAGTATATAGTGTGTGTGTGCATTATGTGGTTTGTTTTTTGTGGTTTGTAATAATTTGAAATTACTTAGGGATATGAAATATAATCTAGACTTTATTTACTTAAACGTCTCTTTAGAATGCTTAAAATCTGTCACACGCGATCCCCTCAAGGCTCTATCTTCACCCTTTCCTTACCTCCCCTGCACACTGTTACTATTCAGAAGAAGATCCTTAGGCTCCTGGAGGAAGTAAGAATTGTCTGCAGTTTGATGCAACAAGATTTATTGAGTCATAAATTACACAAAAAGAAAGTGGGGCAATTCTGGAGTGAATTAATTGCACTACGGGGGACGAATAATAATTTCTGTTGATATAAATGAGACTTTCAACCCTCTGAGTTGCAGAAAGATCACAATGGATTGGAGGGCTCTCAAATACTCCAGGTGTAAAAAAATAACAAAAAAAAAAAAAAAAAAACATTTAACCCTTTCAGTGACGGAGGGGGGTTAAACCAGATATAATTTGGGGAATTCCTATCTGATTCTTACAGTGCAGTTCATTGACATAAAAAAAACAATGGAGGGCCCCAGTGCAAACATTTTTGTCCCCCTAATAAAAATATTCTCCCCGGGGATATACCTAGAACCTATTGAGCCCTTGTACTGATGGTTGGTCCCCCTTGGGTGGCGGGCCTCATCAGAAGTGCACCCTCTGTGCACCCTGTAGTTACACCCCTACTGCAATTAGTTTGACCCAGAATTGCTTCCCTTTTTCTTAGCCTCTGATGCAAATGGAATTCTTCTTGCCCAAACACCCATATCTGCCATTCAAGCAGCCTCAGTGAGACCTTACTGGACATGTGCACGGGAAAAAAAATTTATTAAAATTCGATTTTGGACACATTTTTTTTTTTTTTTTGTTCGGGCTGATCCAAAGTTTGAACTGGACCAGTTCGACTTGGATGAAATTCGGGTACAATCCGAATTATTCGGACGAATTCAGCATGCTTTTAAAAATATAATAAAATCAAAATTAGATAAATAAAAGTAAGTGGAAACATTTCCAAGGTCTAAATGAAGACGGTGGAACTGGGTAAGGTGGTGCTTTAGCCCTGTGGTACTTGAAAACGAGATAAATCGTAATGGATTCTTCCTGGTAAAACATTTTCTAAATAAATAAATAAATAAATAAATAAATAAATAAATAAAATAGATGAAGCATGGATGTAGCCATTCGAAGGAAGAAGGAAGACTGAGGATGACTGTTGCAGGGCAGACTCAGTAGATAAATATATATATTACTTTTCTTAGATCAGAGTTAGACTACAAAACTGAAAAAGCCTGGAGCAGGCAGGACTCATAATCATATGACTTTTCTTAGATTCGAGTTAGACTACAAAATTGAGGAAGCCTGGAGCAGACAGGACTCAGTAGACAGAAATGCTGTTGGATAACAATACAAAAATCAGTCATACAGGAGAGGAAAAAATGTAGCATGATTTTTTATACCAGCGCCAGGGCCGGTGTAGGGAAATTTGTATTTAGTGTAGCGTCGGGTATTAGGGTTAGGCTAAGGGTTTTTGGTTAAGGCTTTTCTTAGATTATAGTTAGACTACAAAACTGAAGAAGCTTAGAGCAGGCAGGACTCATACACATACAATTTTTCTTAGATTAGAGTTAGACTACAAAACTGAGGATGACTGGAGCAGGCAGGACTCAGTAGATAAATATATATGACTTTTCTTAGATTAGAGTTACACTACAAAACTGAGGAAGCCTGGAGCAGGCAGGACTCATAGACATATAACTTTCTTAGATTACAGTTTAACTACAAAACTGAAGAAGCCTGGAGCAGACAGGACTCAGTAGATAGACATATGACTTTTCTTAGATTGGAGTTAGACTACAAAACTGAGGAAGCCTGGAGCAGGCAGGATTCATAGACATACAACTTTTCTTAGATTCGAGTTAGACTACAAAACTGCAGAAGACTGGAGCAGGCAGGACTCAATAGATAAATATATATGACTTTTCTTAGATTAGAGTTAGACTACAAAATTGAAGAAGCCTGGAGCAGGCAGGACTCATAGACATACGACTTTTATTAGATTAGAGTTATACTACAAAACTAAGGAATCCTGGAGCAGGCAGGACTCAGTAGATAGACCTACAACTTTTCTTAGATTAGAGTTAGACTACAAAACTGAAGAAGCCTGGAGCAGGCAGGACTCAGTAGATAGACATATGACTTTTCTTAGAATAGAGTTAGACTACAAAACTGAGGATGACTGGAGCAGGCAGGACTCATAGACATATGACTTTTCTTGGATTAGAGTTAGACTGCAAAACTGAGGAAGCCTTGTGCAGGCAGGACTCAGTAGATAGACATACAACTTTTCTTAGAATAGAGTTAGACTACAAAACTGAGGATGACTGGAGCAGGCAGGACTCTAAATAAATATACAACTTTTCTTACAATAGAGTTAGACTACAAAACTGCGAGGCGGACTAGGAATGACAGCAACACTGGAGATGTAGCCAGCAGCAAACTGAACAACGCTGGAGAAGGCAGGACTCAGTCAGTAGATGGATACAGCAACTGAGGAAGACTGGTGCGAGGCAGACTCAGGATGACAACAACACTGGAGATGTAGCCAGCAGCAAACCACAGAACACTGGAGCAGAGCCAGACTGAACGACGTGTATAGTGGGACAAGAATGTAGACTTTAAATCCCCCCTGAGTCCCACCAAGTCAGGGGGGCGTCCTCTGCCCATCCAACCAGTGTTCCTGAGCTGAGTAAGCTGGAGCGCTCATCATATTATGGTAATATGGATGATTCTAGATTAAGACCTTTTTGTTTTTCTAATCTGCATCAAACCTGAGAGCAGGGTAACCCAGCTTTGGCAGGCTGACTTTTAAAAAAGTAATTTGCTCCATGAGCTGGGAAGCCAGTTGAGAGTGCTGGGGGCTAAGTATATTTCCAGCTACCAAAAATACCCGCTCACTCTGGACAGTGGTTGGGGGCCAAGAAAGCAACTTCTGGGCTATCATGGACAAAGTAGGCCACACAGCCCTTTTGTTATCTCAGAAAGTCAAGGAATCTGTACTGGGGGGCAAAGAAGGTTCCGCAAGGTAAACCTTAACCTCAGACTCAGCACTTTTTCTATTGATGAGGAGCTGTTTGTTTTGTCCAAAGCATAATCTGTCCATTGCCTCAGCATAAAAAGCAGCAGCTGCTCCACTGGAAGAAGATGACGTGCTACTGGCGCTGCTACTGATAGGTCCCGTAAGACCACCACACTCCTCCAGCTCATCTGCGGAATCTTCTCCTGCCTCCTGTGACTGCATCTTGTTTTATCTTTGCCTCTCACGCACCCTCACTATCTATTGTTCCCTCCAGGCAGTGAGTGAATTGGAAGTAAGTGCCATCTTGCCTTTGATTCTGGCAAACATTAACGCGGGACAATTGTCAATGCGCTCTTCCATGCGCCAAGTCAGTTCCTTCTTCAGCCTCGTTAGAAGGGCAGCAACATCAGGAAGTATATTACCCTCAGCACCAGGCAAGCGTTTCCTATGGTCAAGGAAATCGTCCAATTTTAAGGAGAGGTGCATGAAGAGGGGAATGACATTCTCTTTACTCAAAATTTCCGTCAATGCGTGGAAGGCATAAGGACTGTCACTACCTGTTCCATCAGGGCCCAGTCAGCCCTGCTCAGTGTTCTGTTACTGTCAATGAAATGGTGACATGACATTGCGTGAATTGCCTTTTTATGCTCCAGGATACTCTCTAGCATATCTAAGGTGGAGTTCCACCTGGTCCCAACATCTTGTTTTAGGCGGTGCTCTGGGAGGTCTGCCTTTTTCTGTTCCTCCCTGAGGAGCTGGCTATTTTTGACACTCCGATGGAAGTGGCCAGCAATTTGTCGGCATGACTCCAGAAGTGCTGGCAACCTTCCAGTGTTACTGCCATCCTTGAGAGCAGCCTTCACTACTAGATGCAGGACATGCACTGAGCAGCTCACACCTACAAATCTGCCATCCTGGAGAGCCTTGATCATGTTAGCTGCACCATCAGTAACCACAAACCCCATTTGCGCCCGTGTGCCTGTCTGCTCCCCTAGCCACTGTACCACCATGTTCTGCAGTGCTTTGCGAATGTTATCTGAGGTGTGCTGCTGATCCATTACCTCAGTAGGGAGGAGGAAAGAGCAGTACCCTGCCTGCTTGGCTACTGCACCTGAACTTGTTGTTGCTATCGGTGTGTCTTGCAACACATTGGGCTGCCCCCAATGCACCGTCAATGACAGGAAGCCATGCTGGCCACTCGGAGCACTCCATAAGTCAGTGGCAAAGTGCACTGACTGGCCACCAGCCTTTCCTAGCAGGTCCTTCAATAGCCCAACGCATGACCGGTACAGTGAGGGCACTATTGTTCTACTAAATGTGGTGCGAGATGGAATTTTATATTTGGGTGCAACAGTCTCCATAAGTTGCTGCAAGGGCTCCTCGCCCACCAAATTAAGTAGCACCCCCAACGGCTATGAGGCGTGTGATTTTCCTGGCCTGCTGTCTGCACATCCCCTTGGAATGAAACCCACCAAAATCTTCCAGTGTGGCCTGTATTGATTTTGGGATGGGCTGTGACTGACTGCTACTCTTACTAGGACCAGATGTTGCATGATCCACCTGCTCTTTCTGCTGCTGCCTACTGGTATATGCAGTATTAGGACTGCCACCTTCGGCACTTTTCAACACCGACTTGTGGTAATTGTTCAGGTGTTGGTTCATCCCCCCCACGACTGACTTCCTTGCCACACAATTTACATTGTGGCCATCACCAAGTGCCACAAAATGGTCCCACACTTTGGAGCGATGGATGACTCTGAAAGGTGGTGGAAAGAAGAAACAGAGGTGACACTTTCTTCATCTTCACATGCTGGAGCAATCTCACTTTGCTTTTTCTTTCTACGTACTGTTACAGGAATACCAGTAGACCTAAAGATGGCAGCAGGGATGTTGGGACTGGGATTGGAGGAGGATTGTAGAGTAACAGGGGTACTGGTGGTGGAGACACTAGCAGCTACTGCTGGCTGGGAGACTCAAATGGAACTGGAGAGGCAGGTGTTGAGTTGTCAATAGAAGACACAAGTGTAACTGGAGAAACAGGAGGAGTACTATGGGAAGCAGGTGAAAAATTAAGCTCAGGGGAATAATCAAGGTCACTGGAAAAATCAAGCTCAGGGGACAAATCAAGCTTAGGAGACTCTGATCCCTCAGATTCTTCTTCTACCTCTTGTAGATTTTTGAAAAGAAGAAACATCATAATCAGCAGCAGATTTTGTGGAAACCTGCTCAATTCCCTCTTTTGCCTGGTGACTACTGGGAAATGGTAAACTCCCTCAATAACATTTTAGATATGCACTCAGTGGCAGTGACAGTGGTGGCAGGAAAAATGTTATACAAATACTGCAGTAATTTCTGTTTGGGCTGCTTACACGGATGTTCGCTATAAAAAGCCAGTGGCACTAGTCATTGTGCAGGTGGTTCTGGGGGGATCAACAAACAGCTGATGAGACACAGGTGACAGCTGCTTCATGGTCTAAGAGGATGACCTGGACCTCTCTACCCTGCTAGTAGAGATAGAATGACCTGCAGTTCCCTTCTTATTTTTATTTTTTTGTTTGGAGTGCTGCTGCTGAGTCTGACTAGTACTAGTACTCTTCTTTGTCCGTCTGCTGCTGCTAGCTCTGCTTGAAAGCAGCATCACTGTGGTGGTGTTGGTGGTTGCTGGGTCACTGCAGCTGGTACCAGGATGATAAACATCAGGATGTTCACTAGGACTCAAATCCATTACAGATAGGTAGGTAGTGTACTATAATAATTTGACAATTTTACAACCTGGACACACGACAACTGTCAGACTGACTGGCTGTGTCACTCTGCAAATTATTCAAACAAACTCCTAAGATGAATTTTTATATTTAACACTGGAGCACTGATGATTCTCCCTTGCAGTGGCAGTAAGGTAGTAGGCCTCCCAGTCCCTACACAACTGTGAGATTGTGTCACTCTGCAAATGAATCAAACAAAATCCTAATTTGAATTTTAAAATTTAACACTGGAACACTGATGATTCTCCCTTGCGGTGGCAGTAAGGTAGTTGGCCTCCCAGTCCCTACACAACTGTGAGATTGTGTCAGTCTGCAAATTATTCAAACAAAATCCTAAATTGAATTTTAAAATTTAACACTGGAACACTGATGATTCTCCCTTGCGGTGGCAGTAAGGTAGTTGGCCTCCCAGTCCCAACACAACTGTGAGATTGTGTCAGTCTGCAAATTATTCAAACAAAATCCTAAATTGAATTTTAAAATTTAACACTGGAACACTGATGATTCTCCCTTGCAGGGGCAGTAAAATAGTAGGCCTCCCAGTCCCAACACAACTGTCAGATTGTCTTTGTCAGTCTGCAAATTATTCAAAAAAACTCCTAAGTTGAATTTTATGTTTAACACTGGAACACTGATGATTCTCCCTTGCGGTGGTGTCAGCCCTCTGCAGGGTCAGTTCTCCCAGTACCAAGTTGTTTTGAAGCAGTGGTGCTGAGGGCTGTCTCTGACCTCTGCGCTAGGTGCTTCGTCATTGCTCTCCTCCCCCTGTGCTCCTATTGGCCTTAGAGGGTTTTTCAGTCCTGAGCCATTGCTTCCCTTTGCCCAATTATTGAGCTTTGCTCTGTGCTGTGGCTTGTTACCTGTGTTCTGACCTCGGATTGTTTAGTTTGGCTTCTCTGGTTCCGTGATCCTTGGCTCCGTCTGACGCTGTCTCCTGGTTCTCTCTGCTGATCCTGGGGCTCCTGGCTTGACCCTTCGGCTTTATACCATACCTCTGCCTTATTGTGTGGTGTGCATTTATTGTTTGTCTTCCTTTGCAGCCTGTTGTGTCTCCCCTGTTTCTCCCCTGTGTCTGCTCACGTCATCCATCCGGCAGTTGTATCCTCAGCTCGGCGTGTCTGCTTTGTGCTATATTGCGCCACATCTTCATTCTCTCCCGTCTGGGGCATCCGGTCCAGTCAGCTGGATACTAGTGCTGAGGGAGCTGGCCCATTCTGGGAAAGGCGTGATTTACCTTTTCCAGGGGTTATCCAGTAATACCACTCGCATATTTAGGTACTCTATCTGGAGCCCCACTTTGTTAGGTCTGCTGCCATCCTGTTCTGGCCTAGGGGGTGAGTTTTGCTGAGGGTGGCCTTGGTGATTGTTAGCTTCAGGTTGCCTTCCCTCCTGCTGCTTGAGGCCTGAGTTCAGTCATATTGGGGGTTGGGGTTTCATGTACTCTGGGTAGTCATTCTCCTGGCTACCCCTGTGGCGGTGCTGTACTGCAGTGGGGTTACGACCCTGATCTGGTACGCGGGTTTCAGCCTTAGATGTTCCCTGGATTCTTCCCTCCACTGGTTAGGGGCCCTCTCTGTGGTCCCATTCTATTCCTCTCCACCTGTTGCCTGTATTGGGGTCGCAAGCATTTCTCAGCCTCCCCTACTTCTATCCTGGTTGTACCCCGGCTCAACTGGGGTGGAACACTCTGGCTTCGCGGACAGCATCTTTAATCCAGCCATTGCTGCAGCAAGGAAGTAGGGGAACTGACTTCGCTCCCTAACCTCGCTCTCTAGCGCTGCTCCCCAGCTTCGCTCGTCTGACCCCAGTGGGATCAGACCATTTTGCACCCATTTTGGGCCATTTTGCACCCCTCTGATCTAGCTAGAATGGTGGCAAGGCAAGATCACCAAGAACAAGTCCTAACATCCCAAGAAAACCACTTACAGAGTTTGGAGAGAAAAATGGATTTCGTGCTAGAAATGCTTAGAGGCATTACAGCCACAGCTCCTCCAGCAGCTACCACCTCACTGCCTTCTACAGGTACGGTAACCACCCCTCTGACAACGGTCCTACAAAACAGTGGGGAAAGCTCTGCAGAAAGGGAAAGACCTCCTGGACTTCCTTTACCTGAGAGATACAATGGCAAGTCGGTCAATTGCAGAGGATTTATGAACCAATGCCTCTACCAATCCTCAGGGCTTCAGTTCAGATACTGCAAGAGTTTCATTCATCATTTCCTTACTGTTGGAAAAAGCCTTGGAATGGGAATCACCCCTCATAGAACAGAATTCCCCACTACTGGGTGATACTGATGCATTCTTAAAGACATTTAGTATGGTATTTGACATACCAAGCCGAAGACCAGCAGCAGAAGCATCACTGCTGGAAATTCACCAAAGCTGTAGATCAGTCAGCCAATATGAGATAGATTTCCACATGCTGGCTTATAAGACAGACTGGAACCAGGGAGCTCTCAAAGCAGCATTCCTATGAGGGCTCAATGACAAACTAAAAGATGCCCTAACCTGTCGAGAGATACCTGAAGCACTGGAAGATTTAATTGGAGTATGTTTGGAATTGGATCGCCGCGTGGCCGAGAGACAGTGTGAACGAGACGGCAGGAGGAATAGGAATTTCCAACCCACCCGCCCTTTGCAACAGGAAACCCTGAGCCAGGACCAACCCATGGAGATAGGTGGAGTAGCACAGTTAACTGAAACTTAAAAAAGGCGTTGCAGATCCTTAGGTTTATGCCTATAATGTGCCATGAAAGGACTTCCTAAGGATACCTCCTAAAGGTGTACCTTCCTATTATGACCAACAGAGAATCAAGCATTAGCAGATTACATTCAGGAACAACTTTCCAAAGGATTTATTCAGGAATCTTCATCCCCAGCAGGGGCTGGGTTCTTCTTTATCAAAAAGAAGGATGGTTCTTTATGCCCTTGCATAGATTATAGAAGATTGAACAAGGTTACGGTTAAGAACTGCCATCTCCTGCCAATGATTACTGAACTCCTAGATCAGCTGAAAGGTTCAGCAGTCTTCACTCATCTAGATCTCCAGAACGCTTATAATTTGATACGGATTAAAAGTGGACATGAATGGAAGACATCCTTCAATTCCAGATATGGCATTATGAGCAGGGCTCAAAATTTCAACTCTCCAGTAGCCAATGGCAAGTGAAAATTTAGTCCTGGCGAGTAGAAATTCAGCTCTGGTTGGTATGTTTGCAGTGGTGAGTAACTTTTTAGGTCTGGCTAGTAGCAAAGGACTTCATCTTTTAAGCCCTGTTATGAGTATCGGGTGATGCCATTCGGCTTTTGTAATGCCCCAGCAGTATTTCAGGGGTTTATGAATGAAATATTTTGGGACATGTTATTGTCCCATGTGGTCGTCAATCTGGATGATATTTTAATTTATTTTTCGTCTGTAGAGATCCACCATATACAAGACCGGAGGGTACTTCAACGATTGAGAGAGAACTCATTGTTAACCTGGACAAATGTGAATTCGCCTATTTTTGGGATATATCATTTCGGTATCCGGATTAGAGATGGATCCCACTAAGGTTCAGGCAGTGACTAACTGGCCAGTTCCCCATGATACGAAGGCTATTCAACTTTTTATTGGATTTTCCAATTATTACAGAAAATTTATTAAAAATGTTTTGAAGATTATTTCACCCATAACTGCACTCACCAAAGCTACAGCTGACCCTAGAAACTGACCATCTACGGCTTTAAAAGCCTTTGAAATCTTAAAAGGAGCATTTACTAGGGCACAGATTCTTCATTTTCCCGATACATCTTTACAATACATCTTGGAGGTGGACACATCAGAACAAGGTGCAGGGGTAGTCTTATCTCAAAAGAATCCCACTACTTCGAAAATCCATCCAAGTTTGTACTTTTCTAAACGCTTTTCCACCTCAGAACAAAACTACGATGTAGGTAATAGAGAATTGCTGGCCATAAAAATGGCGTTGGAAAAGTGGAGACACCTGCTGGAAGGTTCTTCGCTCCCAGTTTTGATTTTGACAGATCACAAAAACTTACAGTTTTTAGAGTCAGCTAAACAACTCAACCCTCGACAAGCTAGATGGGCATTATTTTTCCCCAGATTCAATTACATCATAACCTATCACCCAGGGTCCAAGAACATTAAAGCCAAAGCTTTGTCCAGATTATTTGAACTTAGCCCACCTTACAAACCAGAACCCATCATCCCAGCTGATCGGATCTTAGCTACTCTCACATCGGCCACATTGGATATGATTCGGATGCTTCAGGGACCTCCGGCTCCATCCCAGCCTAAGAATACTCTGTTCATCCCACCTCGTTTTCAACTAGAACTATTACAGTGGTCTCATGATTCTAAGGTATGAGGTCATCCGGGTGTCCAAAAAACTTTAGACTTGATCTCTACACAATTTTGGTGGCCATCACTCCGAGAGGATGTTACTGCTTATGTGGCTGCTTGCCCCATTTGTGCCGGGAACAAACCTCCTCACCACAGACCATCTGGGTTTCTATGCCCTTTGCCTATTCCCACTTCACCATGGTCCCATCTGGCCATAGATTTTGTGGTTGCTCTTCCTGCATCCAAGGGGATGACGACAATTCTAGTTATTGTAGATCACTTTTCAAGACAGGCACCCTTTTCACCCTTGGCGAAAGTCCCATTAGCCGGGGAATTGGCAGATATTTTCATTAAAGATATTTTTCGCCTTCATGGTTCCCCTACTCACATTGTATCTGATAGAGGCTCTCAGTTTGTCTCCCGCTTTTGGAAGGCGTTTTGTTCCAGATTGGGAATCACAATATATTTTTCTACTGCTTATCTCCCCCAGTGCAATGGACAAACAGAACGTACTAATCAGACTCTGGAGCTATATATACGTCAATATTTGAATCCCAATCAATCCAACTGGGTGAACTTGTTGCCCTTTGCAGAATTTTCCTTCAACAACTGCCTCCACAGCTCGTTAAAATGCTCCCCATTTTTCGCTGCAGTTGGATACAGTAATCGCACCTTTCCCTGGGGAGTACCAGCAGAAGACATGGCGGTGGAAGATTTACAAGAATTATGGAAGTCCATTCTCAATTGACTAAAGCTATCGAGGGCCACAAAAGGGCTGCTGATAAACAACGTACTCCAGCTCCCGTCCTTCACATTGGAGACAGGGTATGGCTGTCTACTAAGAATCTGCAATTATGAATGTCATCCCTTAAATTTGGACCTCGTTTTGTTGGACCTTATAAAATCATCAAACAGATCACGCCAGTAACTTTTCAATTGGCTCTACCTCCTACATGGAGACTTCCCAACAAATTTCATGTCTCACTGTTGAAAAAGGCTACTTATAACCGTTTCTCCGTGGATCCGGATCCGCCCACTCCTATTCTACTTGATGAGGAACCAGAATTTGAGGTGAACCAAATCATAGACTCCAGAAAGGTCAAACGACCGATACAGTACTTCATTGATTGGAAGGGTTATGGCCCAGAGGATCGGTCAACACTGGAACACTGATGATTCTCCCTTTAGGTGGCAGTAAAGTAGTAGGCCTCTCAGTCCCAACACAACTGTGAGATTGTCTTTGTCAGTCTGCAAATTATTCAAACAAACTCCTAAGTTGAATTTTCATATTTTACACAGGAACAAAGGTGACTTTCCCTTGCAGCTGCAATAACTGGCACTAATGCTGGCTGCCTGCCTATGCAGAGCCGGATTTGCCATAAGGCAAAGTAGGCACCTGCCTACAGGCGCACGCCACCGAGGGGAGCCTGCCATTGGGATTCTTTTTTTTTCTTTCTATTCTTTAAAAAAAAAACAAAAAAAACACTAGCCACCTCGCTGGCTGCGCCGGCGCTCACTCCATGTCGCCCTCACATTGCCCCCCGCCTCCTTTGGCACAGTCCTGTAAGTGCTGAGCTCCCTCGTCGGCTCTTTAGGAATGCAGAGCGCTGGGAGATGACATCACCTCCCAGCGCTCTGCATTCCAGAATAGGAGACCGCTCAGGAGCTCCAGCACTTACAGGACTGAGGCACAGATGACAGATCTCCTGCCAGGGAGGTAGAAAATGGACAACGGGTGGAGGTAGGAAACGGACATTGGGGGGAGGCAATGTGAGGGCAACATGGAGATAGTGGGGACAATGTGGAGCTGATGGAGGGCAATATGAGAGTAACATGGAGATAGTGGGGGCTATGTGGAGCTGATGGGGGCAATTTGGAGATGGTGGGGGCAATGTGGAGCTGATGGGGGCAAGTTGGAGCTGATGGGGCAATGTGGAGCTGATGTAGGGCAATTTGGAGATGGTGGGGGCAATATGGAGCTGATGGGGGGCAACTTGGAGATGGTGGGGCAATGTGGAGCTGATGTAGGGCAATGTGAGGGTAACATGGAGCTGATGGGGGCAAGTTGGAGCTGATGGGGGGGAATGTGAGGACAATATGGAGATGGTGGGGGCAATGTGCAGCTGATGGGGGCAATTTGGAGATGGTGGGGGCAATGTGGAGCTGATGGAGGGCAATGTGAGGGTAACATGGAGCTGATGGGGGGCAATGTGGAGTTGATGGGGGCAAGTTGGAGATAGTGGAGGCAACGTGAGGACAATATGGAGATGGCGGGGGCAATGTGCAGCTGATGGGGGCAATTTGGAGATGGTGGGGGCAATGTGGAGCTGATGGAGGGCAATGTGAGGGTAACATGGAGCTGATGGGGGGCAATGTGAGGACAATATGGAGATGGTGGGAAAAATGTGGAGTTGATGGGGGCAAGTTGGAGATGGTGGAGGCAATGTGAGGGCAATATGGAGATGATGGGGGCAATGTGGAGCTGATGATGGGCAAGTTGGAGCTGATGGGGCAATGTGAGGGCAATATGGAGATGATGGGGGCAATGTGGAGATTAGGAGCATTGTGGAGGTGTCCAGTGGAGATGGCCAATGGGAGGGCACTTCAGATTTCTGGGCATAAAGGCTCCTCAGATGTAAATCCGGCCCTGTGCCTATGCCTATCTACCTGCCTACACAACAACTGGACAGTCACTCTATCTCTCTATCTGCTTCTTCTCTCTCCGAGTCTGGACGAACCAAATCGCACAAGCCTAGACCTTACTGACACCTAATTACTCAGGAACAGATTGAGCTATCTGCGTGTCTAACACTCTAACACAGAGATCTAGCAGTCTGTGATGGACTGCGGAGTGCTACACACATCATTCATGTTCTGGGGTAAATAAGGCGTGACACTGAGCACTGATGATGTCTGAAAGCATTTACTGCAGTCAAGAAGTTAAATGTCCCATTTAAATCAATGGAGATTTGTTTGTATTTTATTTGTTCCCAGAATTGACCCACTTTTGCCTTTATAAATGTGCAGAAAGAAGCTTTTCCTGTGTTCTCATGATGATGAGGTATGCAGCTTTCAATGACTTAAATGGAATTTTTGTGACACAACTCATTGGGGAGATTTATCAAAAAAACTGGTCCTGTCGGTTTTTACGAACAGTTCCTTAGTATGTGTGTTGGTATTTATAACATATCTAAGGCATATTTATAAATGTGGTATTAGCCTGCTTTGTTTTTTTCTTTGCTGCAATTTTTGTTGCAACAACTAGTTGCAATGCTAGCTGATCCATACATTAATCCTTTGAGTGCCAGAGAGGTATCCAGTGTATTGCACCCGCATGCACTGGATAACTTTTGGCACCAAAAAGGTTAACGCCGCCAGCCATAAAAACAGTTCGGGCATGGCGCTAAAGATTTGTGACAATTCTTAATAAATTAGCTGCTCCTCTTTTAATAAACATTCTTATGCCATTTTAAAAAAGTACTACAAGGTGTAAAGTCCTCCTAAACATGCATTATTCATTTTCTATCTATCGGAGACACTCTTTCAGCTTGTATTCGCTTAACCCTTAGAGTGCCAGAGGAGTACGCAATGGACTGCAAAGCAATGTGTTGCGTAACTCTTTGGCACTCGAAGGGTTAACTCCACCTTTATAAATCTCCCCCTTTGTTCTCTGTCAGAGAGGTGAATTTAACATACAAAAATGGAAATTCCTGCTACAACTATATATTGATGGTAGAAAGGTACTCATGGGTTTCCGAAGGGGGGGCACTTGTCCCCCCCTACAATTACCCCCTCCATATAAACAAAGGGGCTGGGTGGGCTGGCCTGGGATCATATTATGGCTGACAGTACTTAAAAATGTCATCTAATCACATTAGAGTGAATGAATGAAGGCGATTCCACTTTCAATCAGGCATTGGAATCCATTTTTTTAACCCTATACTTGCATCCCATCAGTCTATTAAGCTATGTATACCTACCCTTAATGTAGCTTGTGCCAAAAGGAGTATAATGAGGCAATCTATGGGCATTTCCAGGAATTCCTTTCCTCTATGCCTTGTTTAACACTCTGGCAATCAAAGGGTTAAGGCAGTGTGGAGTGATTTGTACCTCATTTTCCAGCACATGATATGGGGCAGGTGCTGGCATTAAAGTCCTAATGATGGTGGACATTAACACTAGTATGCACTACAGAGCCCATATGCAATAGTGTATACCCTCCAGGGTAGCTGGTGAATTTGTACATTCACCCTAATGCCTTTTGTTAGTGGTCAAGGTCAAGGACCATTTACCCTACATAACATTTGTTGTACTTGGTGATATCGTGTATTGTCCCACAATGTTTTGGTGTTGTCACTACCATCCAAGGGGTTAATGGACCAGCATAATAGTTTGTAAAGAGCCTTCAAAACCCAAGAGATTTCTTCGACAAATATATATTTGGAGGAGATACCAGTTTGGTTTTTAAAGCTCAGTGCATTATGACAAACTATTAAGTTAGTCCATTAAAGGCATAGCAACCCATTATTTTCACTTTCCATTCTCTACAAGTGCATAATATGTAGAGTCAAAATAGACTTTTTCATTATTCTTTTTTCATTTTCACCTACTTTTTTACACTTGTATGTCCCTGACAATGAGCTCCCCTGATTTGGTTTCAGAGAGCTTTCTGTCACGAACTGTGAAAGCAGTATAGTGATACAATGAAAAAAGCATACCTCTCTGTGCTGCAGGGATAGTGTTTCATTGTATCACTGTGCAGCTTTGGTGGTAAACTGAACAGCCCATTTGGAGACTCCCATGAGGCTGACCCTGTCTCCGCTGTTGAGGGGCTCATCAGAGCGGTGTTTGAGATCCTTCAGGTCTCTGAAGCCTTTGATGCGGGGTCTGCTTTGGATATTTTCCAGATGCACAAGAAAGAGACCCCTGTCTTCCCCCCAATAATACTCTTGACCAAATCATTTTGGAAGAGAACTCCAAATAAGAGATTCTTTCTTAATAAAGGGTCTCTAAGCTGTAGCCCTTTACGACTGAGGCACTGGAGCAGTGGGCTTCTCCCCAGCTGTGGACTCATCTCTATCCTACTGGAAAAACAGTTCTAGTACTGGTCCCAACCCAAGAGAGCTTTTCAGATTTTTATTCAAACCTTTTTGTGGTCCCCAAAAAGGACAGCTGTTACCATTATAATTTGAACATTAAATGTCTCATCTGATACATGGTTGCTACTTGCTTCAAAATGGAATCTTTGCATTCTGTCATTGTGGTGATGTGCAGAGAGGAGTTTCTGGCCTCCCTGGATCTTCAAGACATGTATCTGAAGGTCCCATTTTACCCAGTCCATCAATGTTTCCTGCATTTTGCATTTGAATACAATCAATACCAGTTCATGGCTCCAAGAAGGTCATGGTAGCCCTGGCCACATGCATCCATGCTCAAGGCATTTCTCTGACACCATATTTGGATGATATGATCAAGGCTTCTTCAGTGTGTCCACGTTTGAGTGCATCATGGTTGGATTATCAACTTGAAGAAGCCTTCTCCTTTCCTATCCCAGGTTCTGGTGCTTCTGGGCATGATATCTGACACCCGTAGGGGGAATGTGTTTCTCACGGAGGAGAAGATCCAACACCTGGCTCAGGATATGTCATGGGTGCTGGAGTGGCCCTCGGAAATGATAAGAGACTGTGAGTCCTGGGTCATCTGGTGTCTACCCGTGATGCAGTCCAAATCTACTCAAGGTCCTTAACAGGTTTTACACCCTCTCTGACCTCCAAATGAATCAATGCCAGAGCAGACATTTTTTGATCATTGAGGATCTTTCTTTGTCAAGTGGCTGGATCATTAAATCAAATACCTCAGAGCAAGGGTTATAAATTATCTGCTGCAGATGTATGGTGCAAATTTTCAACTCAATGCAGAAATGGCAACTTGGATCATCAGGGGAAGTCCTGGATCAGAAAGATAACATGGTGATATAATTGATACTCTCCTTGTTGAAGTATCCTCATGTGATTAGAATTCTACAATCATACTTCAAGAGATTAATGTGGGGTGGACATAGTGCACAGAGATGACATCTTGTTTCACAGCAGGTTATCAAGTGGCTTCCATAATTTATGGCTATACTACAAAAGCAGGTAGACTGGCTCGGGTAGTGAATTCCTGTGGAGGGACCCGTCCAAAAGGGTTAGGATCAAGACCTAGGTACTCTCTCCCCATACCCGAACACGAACTTGTTCTGGATACTAGCTCTACAAAACAGACTGCAAATATGAGCTACCTTACAAAATAATTGTTAAGGTTGTGGAAAACAGTGAAAGGATGCTATAAATTGTTGTTGTTTCCGCATCCACTCAACGCAGATGAAATGGTGATTTTAAGCCCATGAATGCTCGAGAGCTTTCCTAGCATTCAAGGGGTTAGACACTCCATTAAAATCAATGTCAATTTTTATGTGTCCCCTATAGTGCAGAATTTCTCTCCTTTAACAAAGTGCATCAGTATAATTCTCTGCAATGTTGTAATACTGGTAACTTTCTGGTTTTCATGCACACTGTAATTTTGATAAAGGGAGGAATAAAAACTGGCCAAAATGTTGATTAACAAAGTGCAGCTATGATTCACTTGCAAAAGTTCCTGCCTGGTCTGTCTGCAAGAACTTTATGTATGAAATTTCTTTTGTGACTAGCACGAAGGCCTTCCTATTTATAGTGTGTTACTCTTATCCATAAAACTTTAAGCTTCTGTAACAAGATACAATGAGCAAGGATACACAGAGACCAAGGATACTGAATCAGGATACATTTGAGTTTGTATTTTACAAATATGGATCTAGGTCCCAGATTAGCACCACTGGGCTGCATTCAGGAAGGCGAAGATGAGTAATTCTGGAGAATACCTGATGCACTATAGAAAAAAAATATTCAATGTATTTAAATGGGACTTTTAAACCCTGGAATGCCATTGGGGTCTCCAACACGCAACTGGTTTCTATAGCATTCAAGGCATTAAAGACCAGTTTAAATCAACTGGGATTTTCATTTGTCCCCCATCATACCTGGGAACTCTCCGAACCTTCCCCGGAGACTCTGGTTTACTAAATTAATTAGTGGGTCTCCGGAGCCAGATTCTCTGGCTTTGCAAGTTCAGTGGTAACCCTGACAACTTTCCCACCCATTCCAACCACTCCCACACTGTTCCTCTCACTTCCCCACTCCTTACGTGCAAACCTTGCCTCTCAACCCTACAACTCCATGACATTCCAATTAAGCCCCTCCCACATTATGACACAAATAGCGTTATTTGGACATTCCCATCTCCAGCCCTGTGTGTTTCTCCAGGGCCCATGGATGTGAAGCTTCCCAAGTATACCTATGGTACAAATTGGTTGCTCCAGAACTGATCATCTGTAGCTTCTTGAATACAGACCTTTCTTGTGACCTTTATAATACCCATGCAGTACAGAAATAGGTAAGATATGATCACATTTCAAATAAACAGAAAAACCAAGATAGAACTCCTGCATGGTATTTTATTTTTTTATTATTATTTAAAGGAGCAGTTAATGAAAAATGCATATTATAAGGCATTTTCAGCTGAGGAAAATAAGGGTATACTCACTGCTTATTACAATTCAAACTTAAAGAGATAGTAAGATTTAAATATTACAGCAAGCTTGATTCATCATTATAGTTTTTCATAACGAAACCTACAGTTCTAACTGCTCATATCATTGTACTCTTTGTTTTATTTTAATGAAAAGTGTCTCCCACCTGCCGCTTTTCCATATGTAAAGCTACCTCCCCTCAGACCTGAAATCCATTCACTTGACCGGACAGATCGCAACAAGGGATAATTTTCTTTCTATCAGTATAAGGAAAACCCTGCCCCCCCTTGACGAAGGAGGGCAGATTTTTTTCCTTATGTTGACAGAAGATTGTCCCACGTTGGGACCAGCTTGCTGATCTGAGGGAAGGTAACTTTACATGAAAAGGGGGTGGGAGTGGGACACATTTAATTAAAATAAAACAAACACCACAATGTTATGAGCAGTTTGAAAAATAGGTTTCGTTATAAAAACTATACTGAAGAATTGAGCTTGCTTTAATATTTAAACATTACTATCTCTTCAAAAAAAAAACCTGTTTCCAGCAGTGCCAGCTGTCCAACAAAAACATTTATGTATATAATGCACTCTGTGTGAGATTGTGACTCACTGAGTGTTCTCTCAGTAGCAAGTGACAGGAACAGCACCCTCTGTTGACAACAATATAAAGCTGCAGTTTAATAATAAAAAAAGTTTGAGCTGTTTTCACTTTTGAATTACGCAACTCCCAGCAGTCCCCTTGTTTTACTCAGCAGGCAAACTCCTATATTTTTTCTGCAAAAAGTTTAATGTTCTTTAATAAGAATTTAATCTATTCTTTGATAGGAAAAGCAGTACATCAAAAATATAGGGGATACAGTTATTACATGTCAAAACTGATTTTGTTTTGATTACATTACATCTCTCCCTGGTGTTGCTCTTCATATGACTTACTATAGCTAGCCATAGTCAATGACTCCAAGATCCCCCATACAGTGAGTTATAAAAAAATTACTTTTTTGTACTCAAGTTATCGCTTCTTTAATAGGTATTGAAAGAAAAATCATTCAGCAGTGCCGGTACCATTGTTTTACACAGGAGGAAAGCTTTAAAGGGATAGTAATACTTCGTTGTATCTTTATTTTATTTTGTAGCCATTAAAAAAACATGAAGAACGATTTAAGTATTATCTCTCAAACCTTTATGGTTTAAGAGATATTCACAAGCAAAGTATCCCCCCCCTGTTCAGCCACATCAGAAGGAAGGTGCCCAGGTAGACTGCAGAGAGGGATAATCTTCAATTAAGATAAGGGAAAAAGCTGAAAAACTTGTCAAAGGGGGAAGGGCTTTCATTCTTTTCATACAAAGAAGATTGTCCCCTTCTGTTATCTGTCTGGTCTTACAACCAGATTCACATCTGAGAAGAGATGGCTTACACTAGGAAAAAGGGACGGGAGGGGGAAACTTTGCTTGTGAATATCTCTCAAACCATAAAGGTTTGAGAGATAAGACTTATATCATTCTTCATGTTTTTTTAATGCCTACAAAATAAAATAAAGTTAAAACGAAGTATTACTATCACTTTGAAACATATTTTTTTAAGAAAAAAATTTACTTTTCCTTTAAGGGATTAAACATGAGCATAGGGCCTTATGCACAAAGAAAAAATAGGAGTCGTTCTGGGGCAAACCAAATGCACCACAGTGGAGAAATGAACATTCCCTTTGATATAAATGTGTAGTTTAACCCTTTGAATGCTAGAGTATACACAACATATTGCAAAGCAATGTATTGCATACCCCTCTGTCACTCAAAGGGTTAATTAAGCAATAAAATAAATACAATTTAAATGTGCCTTTTAATCCTTTGAGTGACAGAGGAGTATGCTGCATTCACATGTGGAACTCAAAGGGTTAAGTAATGCATCAGAGACTTCTCTAGTCATGTGACCACATGTCCTGGATTGCAGAGGCGTAACTAGAAACCTCCGGGCCCTGGTGCAAGAAGTGCCACAGTCCCCTCCGCCACATTGCCCCCCTCAACCACATTGACCCCCTCCACAATGCCCTTCAATCTCCACAATGTCCCCATCTCCTGCCTCCTACCTGGAGCTCCCGCGCGGTCCTCTAAGTAATGCAGAGCGCTGGGAGATGATGTCATCTACCAGCACTCTGCATTACTAGAGCGCCGGAGGGAGATTGCGGGCGCCAGGCGGAGGGGTTTCTGGGGGTGACCGGGACCCTGGAGTGCACTGGCCCGGTTGCAAGTGCAACCCCTATAGTTATGCCACTGCTGGATTGCCAGGGACAGTCCTGGAATTTATGTGTATGTCCCATGTCCCAGACAGCATCCTTCAGGGACAATACAAAGTCCCTGAATAGAGAATCTAAACACTAGAAATAGTACTACTCATTACCTACTGTGACACAAAGTGATGCCTCTGCTGGGCTACAAGAAAATGGCTTCCAGACAGAGTCCTACGCACTAGAGACAGAACTGAGCCTTGATCCTGACATCAAACAGGCGCTCCAGTGCAATTTTATTGTAGTGTAATACTAGTCTAAGGCATTGGGAATGATGTACATAATCTTGTAGCCCACCACAGGCATCATTTTCTGTCACTGAAGTCAATGGACAGTTCTCCCTGTAGTGTTTAGAACTCTGTGGTGTGCCAGATAAAGAGCAATTTGAGCACTGATGTCCAGTGATGTATACTGACCCCTCCTGCATAGCTGCCCTTGAGCTGGAGAGAAGTACCATACTCTCGTCACCACAGTGTCCCTGAATGGCAGAATAGAAATATGGTCATCCTACTCTCTGGGATTTAAGGGGTTAAAATCAGGATTTAAATAAATGGAATTTTTGGGAATGTTTATTTGTCCCTGTGGTGCATTGGTTTGCCCCAGAATTGCACCTTTCTTCTTTTGTGCATAAGGCCCTTAGTGATTCAGCTCAGTCTGGTTACTCTTAGATCTCCAGCACTGTTCCATCTGACTTAAATTCACACAGTAATAATGATCAGGACTTGGCTCAGTTCCATCCACCACATGCAGACCGAGACATATCATACTGCTGTGTGGGGCTGAAGTTAACTGGCTAAGCACCACCGGTGGGAGAGATGAACAAGGAAACCAACTACAAAGTCCTGGGACTTTCCATAGCATAGTTTTCTCACAGACCTAAACAAATAAAGTATTCCTTAACCATGAACAGAAGGTAGACATCACTACACAAACAATTCAGTCACTTAACTGGAAAGAACGTTGGATCCTCTGTTCATTGTACTTTCTGTAAATATGGAATTAATATTAAATAATTTAAAGGGTAACTGTAACCTAGTAAAAAGTGGCTCCTAATTCGTTGAACAGATTAACTTACTTATGTAGGTGTCCTTTATACAGTTTTAAGGTCTGTCTTTTGCATGGTATCTGCAGATGCCGTTATATATTGATATCTGCTGAAGTGTGTCTCTGTAATACACCAACACAACAAGCAATGGGCCTGACTGTATGGGGAAATTGCTTTTATTAACAGACTGTAAACTGAATCTGTCAGTGCGGACAACAGCTATCAAATGTGAAAAGTATATAGACATAAAGGATTACTGTTTTATAGATACCTACCTAGGTATGTCCTTCTTCCTACTGGTATAGTTTCCCTTTAACTTCCTTGCATTCAATCAATGTAAAAGTCAAAGTTAAATAAGCCTTCTGTGATTTTTAGAAGGGATGGTTTTCTGAAAATAAAAAAGTACCAAGTCACTTGATACTTTAATGATGTATTGTCTTGCTGTTAGCATTTAAAGGGATAGTAATGTTTTATAATAAAAGCAACTCTAATTAATCATCATAGTATTTGGACTTTGGAGAGTGTAGTTCAAGAGTAATTCAATGACAAAGTATCCCCCTCCCTCCCCTTTTACTGATGTAACACTGCTCAGCCAGAGCAAAAGGGAGGTAACATAGTAACATAGTAATTTAGGTTGAAAAAAGACTTGCGTCCATCTAGTTCAACCTTTTCCTATTCCTGTTTACCATCGTTGATCCAAAAGAAGGCAAACCCCCCCCCCCCTCAATTAGTAATTTAAAATTCTGCCTTGAATGGAGGGGGGGAAATTCCTTCTTGATTCCAAATGGCAATCAGATTCCTCCTTGGATCAACAAGCCCCAACTAAATATTCATCCCAATACTAACGTACATAGCCCTCTATGTTATGCTCTTTTAAATAAGTATACAGGCCCCTTTTAAAGGCATCTAATGTTTTCGATAGCACCACCTCCTCAGGCAGTGAATTCCATACCTTTATTGTCCTTACTGTAAAGAAACCCTTCCGCTGTTGTAGATTAAATCTCCTTTCCTCAAGTCTAAGCGGGTGGCCTCTTGTCCTGTGTACTGTTCTGTTAATGAACAGGTCTTTGGAGAGCCCTTTGTATGGGCCCTGAACATAGTTATATAGTGTTATCATATCCCCTCTAAGACGCCGTTTCTCTAGTGTGTACAAGTTTAACTTTTCAAGCCTTTCTTCATAACTAAAGCTTTCCATTCCCCTTACTAGTTTTGTAGCCCTCCTCTGCACTTTCTCTAGTTCCATAATGTCCTTTTTCAGAAAGGGCGCCCAGAACTGAACAGCAGGTAGATTGCAGTGAGGGACAATCTTCAATTAAGATAAGGGAAAAACCTGAAAAACTTGTCAAGGGGGACAGGGCTTTCATTGTTCTCATAGGAAGAAGATTGTCCCCTGCTGTTATCTACCTGGTCTATGGACTGCATTCCACATCTGAGAAGAGATGGCTTACACTAGGTAAAAGGGGCGGGAGGGGAAACTTTGCTTGTGAATATATCTCAAACCATAAAGGTTTGAGAGATAAGATTTATATTGTTCTTCATGTTTTTTTAATTCCTACAAAATAAAATAAAGATAAAATGAAGTATTACTATCCCTTTAATTGTGGCATCTAGTGGTGGACTGCCTTGCTATTGGCATTGGCATGAAAAGGTATATTGCCTCCTGGTAGCATTAAATGGTATATTGCTCTACTGGTGGGCATGTAATGGTGTATTGGCCTTATGATGACATGTCAATTGTATATTATTCTGCTACTTTCATGCAATATCAGAAAAAAAGATACTGAATCATCATGATCTAGCTGTAAATCTCAAACTCTGTGCTTAGCAAGTTGTATTGGATACGTGTTTTTTTATAATTCTTCAAGACTGAGACATCTTTTCAAGCATCGTCATAATTTAGCAGATAAAGGGATATTTGGTGTGCAATAGATTCACCTTCAGATATCAATAGGTGTTCTTGGAACCAGGAATATGGCTCAATATGACTCATTCAAGAATACTGAGTCATGATTTCCAAGACATCTAACAGGGTTCCACAACAGCAGTCACCCTTTTGCCTGCCATGGCATTAGTTCTAATAGCCTAGGATCAAGCCCCTCTGTTGCACACCCACAAATGTACTATCCAACTGTGGGAACCAAGTTCTGTTCACTTCCACACTTCAGGGCTGGGGCAAACGTACTTGACAACCCAGGCCAACCTTCAGACTGGCACCCCTGAAAGTAACCCCTGTTACAAACTAACCCGTCTTAACCCTTTGAGAGCCAGAGGGATGACCAACCTATTGCTGCTAAATGTGCTGAACAGCCCTCTGGCTCTCAAAGCTTAAAGAGATAGTATTGTCACATTTTAATAATACGGCATCTTATAGCTATTAAAAAACTAAACTAAATTCCCCCAGTCCTATCTCTCAAACCTTTATGGTTTGAGAGATAATCACAGTGAAAGTTTCCCCCTCCCTCCTCTTTCCCTGACGTCAGTGCTCTAGTTGACTGCAGGGGAATCCGGTCCCGGGACTGTCGGAGGCTGTTAAGCAGAGCCAAGATCGAGAGACATAAAAAGAATTACTTCACTGAAACGGTCTATAAAGTGTGCTTGGTTTGCAAACACACTTTGTAGACCGTTGCAGTAAAGTAACTCTATTTATGTCTCTCTATCTCGGTTCTGCTGAAGAGCTTCCGATGATCCCGGGACCGGATTCCCCTGCAATCAGCTAGAGCGCTGATGTCAGGGGAAAGGGGAGGGGTGGGGAACTTTCGCTGTGATTATCTCTCAAACCATAAAGGTTTGAGAGATAGGACTGGGGTAATTTAGCTTAGTTTTTCAATAGCTACAAGATTCCGTTTTATTAAAATGTGACAATACTATCCCTTAAATAGTCTTTCACAAATAACTAGTCTCCTTAGTATGAATAAACAAGCTACAATAATTATATATTATATATATGTATAATTATATATATGTATTTATATATTATTATTATATATATGTATTTAATTACAAAATGAAAGCACAGAACCCACGCACACTATTACCTAAATAGACATTTCAAAAATACTACTATAGAAGGGACATATTCAGCAAGATGCTACAGGGGAATGTAACAATTTAAAGTGGAACTTTCACCTTCTATAATGTTGCTCTCCAGTAATTAAAGGAACAGTAATATCCCAAAAACAAGATATCTAGCTTTGTAGCCTTTAAAAAAATAATCAATATGCTCCAAACCTGATCTCTCAAACCGCTATGGTTTGAGAGATATAGGGATTCAAAGTTCGCCCCTCTCTCCCTTTCTCCTGACGTCAGCGTCTAGCTGACAGCAGGAGATCCCGGTCAAGGGACCAGCAGGTGGCTCTGCAGCAGAGCCGAGATCACGTTATCTATAAAGAATTCATTCACTGGAAATGTCTACAAAGTGTGCTTGCAAACCAGGCACACTTTGTAGATCTTTCCAATGAATTAATTCTTTATAGATAATGCGATCTTAGCTCTGCTGCAGAGCCTCCTCGAGTCGTACGACTTGATTCTCCTGCTGTCAGCTTTACAGCTGACATCAGGAGAAGCAGAGGGAGGGGGGACTTTGAATCCCTATATCTCTCAAACCATAGCAGTTTGAGAGATCGGGTTTGGATCATTTTTATTTTTTTTTTAAGTCTACAAAACAGGATATTTTTTGGGGGGACATTAGTGTCCCTTTAAGCATATGGCAACTAGCTTCATAATAGTTCTATTAGCTCTCAGAAGTACCCGATTATGAAGTAATCCTTAATCTTCAGAGAATGTAAGATTGTGGATAAAAAAGTGATGTATTGTTCCTTATCTTATGCTTCGGATTATTTTCTGCATACTGAACCAAGTTTGATTCTGACAATGACCACTCTCTGTCCCCAGGTAATAAGAGTCTGCTCAGGTTAAAGGAGCAGTAAACTTTTTTTTATGAAAACAGAAATTTTATAGAGCATTTCCTGCTGAATAAAACAGGACGTGAATTTACTGTGCTTTACTTCCTGGTTGTTGTAACTGACAGGAAGTGACAGGCAGTTTGTATCACATTCTATGGAGAACTGTATGTCTATTCTGACTTTCCTCTCCATTAGAATCTAACAGGAAATCTAATTAGAATTTGACCACTAGAGGGCACTGCTAATGTAAAAAAACATGGGTTTGAACTGTAATAACTCTGGAAATATAAATCTCTCGGCAGTGGGAGTACCCTTATTTTACTCAATAGGAAAATCCCTACAATATATATTTTTTCATTAAAAAAAGTTTACTGCTCCTTTAACGATGCCTGCTCTTCATTTTTCGCCATCTCTCATGCTCATCTTAACTATGTGTAATCCATTGGTAGGTAACCTTTGTAGTTGTTGGAGACTACAAACCCAGTCATCCCCAAAAAGCCAACAGATGGTTAAGGATGAAGGGAACTGTAGTTCCCAACAGCTGGAGTGCCAATGATTACAGATCTGCTCCCTGTAATAAGACATCTGCTCCATTTGAATACACCTGCTCTCTGCTTCCTGTTTCCATCATGTGGATCCTGTACAAGTCCATGTAGCCTTTGAACTATTGTGCCTCAAGCCCTGGAGGTGTTCAGATGTGTTGTTGAAGTTCTACAGTTCCGGTTTCTCGATTCCTTCTCTGAAGCAATTTCCGTGACACCAATTATCATAATTCTCAATATGGTTCTTTACAAAAAGGTATGCAATTCAAATTTCACTTTACCATGCTCAAGCACTAGCTGTTTTATTAATAACAACTGCATGAATCTTCCAGATTGAACCCTTTCTTCTCACTGCCACTAGCTCATTTTAATTCAACAAAGAGATGTGCCTTTAAGGGTAGTTTAGCTACATGTACTACACATAAGCCAGAACAGCATGATTTTAGGCCAAACTTCCTTTCATCTTGTAATGCGTCTTGAAAGCTTGTTCTGTGTGAAACAAAAACTGCTGATAATTCACTGGAGTGTACACACGCAAGCGCAACATAATCTTGTTGGATGCAGTCCGACAAGTGTGCTCTTTCATTTCATTGAAAAAGCAATACCCCCCTACTACATAAAATCCTTTATGGGGAAACTCTCTCTGTTTGACACCTACTTGCTTTTATCATGAACATAAACACTTAGACAGGAGATGAAAGAATCTGCTTCTGTTTACATAGAATTATCTCCAACTCTAGAGAGTTCGGCAACTCACAGAATTATATTTTTGCTACACATACTGTGCTGGCATGGGAAGGGGGCCAGAGTTTTTCAGTGCTTTATAGCAGTTACACAACAGCGAGCCAAGAATAATATGTATATAAAAATGATTTAATCAGCAGAGGTACTGCAAAACAAGTGATAACAGTGCGTGGTTCTCCAGCACTCCCCTAAAAGTTGTCTAGGCATTTCTGGAGACCAGTGGTCGCTCTAAGGTGAGCAACCTAGCATATTAAGAGTTAAAACGGAACTTTCATCAGATGAACATAGATCCATAAATTATAATTACATTAGCGATACACCTAGACATAACTGTCTTTTCAAGAATAATCGCTGCATTTAAAGGGATAGTAACACTTGAAAATAATTTTATTTTATATTGTAGCCCTTAAAAAAACATTAAAAATGATATAAGTCTTATCTCCCAAACCTTTATGGTTTGGGAGATATTAGCAAGTAAAGTTTCCCTTGGAGTGACGTCACTGTTCTAGCTGTCAGATTTGAAATCCGGTCCATAGACCGGCCGCGGCTCTTCAGAAGTGCCGAGATCACGATCTTTAAAAATAATTTCTTCATTGGAATAGTCTACAAAGTGTGCTTGCAAGCCAGGAACACTTTGTAGACAGTTCCAGTTAAGTAGTTCTTTTTAAAGATCGTGATCTCGACACTGCTAAAGAGCTGCCGGCTCATCTGTGGACCGGATTCCAAATCTGTCCACTAGATGGCAGACTTGGCTAAAACAGCCAGGAAAAGGGAACTTTACTTTACTTGCTAATATCTCCCAAACCATAAAGGTTTGGGAGATAAGACTTTTATCATTGTTAATGTTTTTTTAAGGACTACAATATAAAATAAAATTATTTTCAAGTATTATTATCTCTTTAAAAAAAAAATACAACCATTTTGTGAGGTGGGCACCGGCAGGGATCTTGCTGTAGACTCTCTCTGCACCTGCGCTGTCAGTCCCTTCCAGTGCCTTTTGGCACAAAGGCATTCGAATCACCAATGGTGGAGTTGAAGGGGACGGACAGCACAGACACAGAGATGCCTTCTCTGTAAGATGTCTGCACTGTTTCCCACTGCCTGTCTGCTTAAAAGGTTCTATTTTTCTTTAATGCAGCGATTATTCTTGAAAAGACAACTATGTCTAGGCGTATCGCTAATGTAATTATGATTTAAGGCTCTATATTTATTTGAGGATAGTTCCTCTTTAAAAGAGTAATTCAAAGTATTACTCCAATGTAGCCCTCTACAATTTATTTCTCATAAACAGCTCTCTTTAACACTTTCAGTGCTAGGTAGAGGGGAATACATACATACTGCAAAAATGGAGCAAGTTTCTGGCAAACCAACTACATTATGGCAAACAAGTCAAAATGTCCTAAATTATCACTGTTTTAACACTTTAAATGCTAAAAAGATGCACAACGTATTGCAAGACAATGGGTTGTGCACTCCTCTGGCACTCAGATAGTTAAATGAGGTTTTTAACCTGTTGAATACTAGATTGGTAGCTGGGCTATCATGCTAAAGAGATGCAGTGTGGGAGCAAACCAACTTCATCATAGGGGACACATAAAAATGATGTCAGTTCTCATCAATTTAAATGTGACTTTTAACCCCTTGAATGCTAGAGTGGTCTCCAATACATTGCCTCACAATGCGTTGGAGACTTCTTTAGCATTCAAGAGGTTAATCTCCATTTAAATCAATGAGGACATTTATTTGTTCTCTTGTTTTACTCCACTTTTCATTTATACTTATAGCACCTTGAGTTACATCCTATATAATAATTCTCTAGGATGTTTGTCACGATGCAGTCATGCCCAGTAGAGACTGCCCGCGTTCAGGCAGTCTCTACTGCACATGATTGCATTGCGTGAGTGAGGCGAAGCAAGACTGCATTACTGGAGCAGTGAGGTAGCGGCCTCTTAACATTACCCCTACCTTGGCCTGTGTACATGGGCTTTTATACTAGTATAAGTATATTTATTTAGTTCACAAATGCAGGTTATCTTGATAAATGGCTCAAGTCTCATTTTAGTCAATGGGTAATTTTATTGGTCCGATTTGTACATTTGATTTGCTTCAAAATGGCTCTAATTCATTTTAGTACATCAACCTCAGTATATTTGCGGTCTCTTGGACAGTTTTATATTGGTAGCTATGCAAATGATGATTACTGTTATGGTTTTTAAACCCGTAGATGCTAGAGATATTTCCAATGCTTTAAGTTGCAATGTGGTGGAGAAGTTTCTACCATCCAAGACAGGGGCAGGCAACATTTGGCTTTCCAAACATTTGGCTTTGGGTACTACAGCTACCATCATCCCAATTCAGTTATTGGCTATTTTTGAATGATGGGAGCTGTGGTCTCCAACATCTGGAGAGCCAAAGGTGCCTACCCTGCTGATCAAAGGGACCAAGGAACAATATAAAATGACCACATGTCCCTGATTGTCCAGGATAGTTCAGGATTATAAATGTGTGTCCCATGTCCCAGACAACCTCCTTCTGGGACAATACAAAGCCCCAGAATGAAAACTCCAGAGTTCTAAATACTAGAAGGACAACTGCCCATTGCCTACTGTGACAGGAAGTGATACCTCTGTCGGGCTGCAAAAAATGGCTTCCAGACAGAGCTCTAAACACTAGAGAGAGGACTGAGCCTTGATCCGGACATCAAACAATAGTTGCAGTACAATATTGTTGTAGTGAAATGCTAGTTTAAACTTTGGGAGTGATGTATATTTTCTTGTAGCCCACCACAGGCACTGCTTTCTGTCACAGCAGTCAATGGGCAGGTCTCCCTCTAGTGTTTGGAACTCAGATGCGCTGAAAAAGAACAGTTGGTGCACTGATGTCCACAGATGTATAGTGACCCCCTCCTGCATAGCTGCCATAGAACCAATGACAAATACTCTGCTGCTCTTGTCTCTGCAGCATCCGTGAATGGCAGAATGGAAATGTGGTCACTCTAGACAACCAGAAATTAAATATCCTTGTAAAATTCCTCACTGTAAATTTACACCATACAACAAATAATTTTGGAATCATTTTTTAGATATCAGTTCCTTAGGAACATTGTATAATGTAACTTTGATTTAGCTGATTTTGAAAACAGCACCCCCCTCCCCTTCTGTTAATGAAATCCTGTAACTGCAACTTAATGAAATCATCATGTATTTTACAGTGCTTTGTGTTAGACCATCAATGCATCAGTTTCTTCCAGAACACAGAATAACGTTTCACTGAGATTAATCTCAGATCTCATTAAGCTACATGAGCTGTCAAGTAACAGGGCTGGATTTTCTATTAGGCAAATTGGGCAACAGTTAAGGAAAGAACAAAAACTCACAGTGCTAGATCACCAAAGAATGTATAAAAAGACAAGCTAAGTGCACAAAATAAGAGGTTCAGCAAGGAATTAGGGGACCAGGTGGCTCAGTGGTTAGCACTGTTGCCTTGCAGCGCTGGGGTCCTGGGTTCAAATCCCACCAAGGACAACATCTGCAATGAGTTTGTATGTTCTCACTGTGTTTGCGTGGGTTTCCTCCGGGTACTCCGGTTTCCTCCCACACTTCAAAAACATACTGACAGGTGAATTTAGATTGTGAGCCCCAATGGGGACAGGGACCAATATGAGTGTAAAGCGCTGCGGAATCTGTGTGCGCTATATAAATAAAGGATTATTATTATCAACAATCCCAATATTATAAACAAAACAGATGACAATCTTGTGATTCTTCATATGAAATGACAAACACGAGCCTTCTGTACAGCATACATTATTACAGAGAAGAGACTGAAGAAAAGTGTACAATTAGGTTTTCTAATCTGTAATGTTGCCACATTAATCAGTTTTTTTTTGTTGATAGAGGATCTGGGGGAAGGAACCTTAAAAAACAGAAGTTTTGAGGGAACATTTGAAAGTGTGAACGATAGGGAAGAGTTTGATGGACACTCTGATGGACTCGAGTATTATTCTTCTGCTAGTCTTACAAATGGAGACTTTGTATAAGATGTAGCTGTAGGAGAATGTTTGGGCTCCAGTGATCATCAGTCTGTGTGGTTTAACATAAAGACAGAGGTTGAGTTGCACCACACTAAAAGAAAGGGTCTAGATTTTTTTTTCTAAAATGGAAACATATTTATGTCAGTCCTTAACAGCTTGGAAATCTTTAGATGGAGTCCAGAACAAATGGGATTACCTCAAATGTGTTTTATTAAAGGCAACAGAGCATTGAATTTGATTTGTCAGTAAAAGGAAAACTCTGTGGTACTCCACAGAAGTGGCAAATATAGTAAAGGAGAAAAAAGAAGCTTTTAGGAAATATAAACAGATATAGACGAAGGAAGATAAGGATCGGTGCAAAACTAGGCTGAAGGAGGCTAAATGCATTATTATTATATATAAAAATGTAAGTGAAAGGGGGAAAATGAAACAAGGAATAGTTGGACTGAAAACAAAAAAACTGAAGTTATATAAATGAGAATAAAGGGCTAGCTCAATTAATATTTCTGTTCAGTTTTTACAGAGAGACGTGAAGGGAAGGGACACAGGAACATGCTTGTTTACAGAGGAAGAAGTTCTGCCTCAACAAGGTAAAAACAGATAAATCAAGGGGACCAGATGGGATACACCCAAAGTTATTAAAAGAACGTAAGAGTGTTCTAGAAAAAGCTTTAACAGAATTATTCAATCAGTCACTATTAACAGGAGTAGTTTCAGAAGATTGGAAGGTAGCAAATGTAGTATTGCTTCATAAAAAAGGTAGCAGGGAAGAGTCTGGAAAATACAAACCAGTAAGTCTTACATCATGGAAACCATGTTAAAGGAAAGAATTGTTACATATCTGAATTTAAATGGCTTGTAATATCCCAAACAGCACAGGTTTACAGCAGGGAGATCTCTCTAGCAACCAAAGGGATAAATCTTTTTTTTGTTTGTGCTTGTTATAGGCCAAGAAACAGTGGATGGGACTGGGGGCAGGGGTAAGTGTGGATTGGGGAGTGTGCCATGGGCAGAGCTAAGGGCACCTACAGTACCTTGTCTAGGCATATGGTATATAAATCAGGCCCTGGTGATGGCAGATTCGTATAGCCCCCTTAATTTGTAGTTCACAGAAAAATGTTGTAAAATGTGAATTGATTCTTGACATTCAGACAACAATGCAGTAATTCATTAGAATTTGTTAGCAGAAAGGAACAGAAATCTAAATGCACTTTTCACAAATCTTTGGACTGCAAAACCTTTGTAGAAATACCAGACGCTTATGGCAAGAAAAACATGCAGGCTTCATAACTGTGATCTGGCAGCCGTTTTGTTCACTTCATTTAAAGATGGAATTTGTTACTGGCCCCTTACCAGAAGTAGAAAGTGGGTTGTAACGGATTCATTTAAAGCACAAAGTCAAATTCCAACTTTTTTTTATTTTTTCTCATCCTCTCCCGTTTGCTTGGCATCAGAAGTAAATCCATCCTCTAAATATAGATAGTCTCTTGTGGGAAAGTTTATTAGAAATATCTTACATTCCTTCAAATTGACAAACTAGCTTGTAAACAGCTGTGTTATTCTGTCTGATAGTTTCATTCAATCTCTCACCATCACCAGATGATTTAAGAAGAAAAAAAGATAACAGAGATTAATTTTACATTGATATGCTGAACAATTATAATCTTGCTGGATCTTTGAGAGGTATCTGAAATAGGGTGGCCATTGCATCCCTTGAAAACTATCCCAGTGACATTTTAACAATAGGTTCCACTGCTGGCACCCCATAGTCACAACTTGTCTGTCTTACATCACAGTTTAGAAATTTCTGTATGTATGTATGTATCTTTATTTATATAGTTCCATATATGTACACAGCACTTAAAGGGATAGTAATACTTCATTTTAACTTTATTTTATTTTGTAGGCATTAAAAAAACATGAAGAATGATATAAGTCTTATCTCTGAAACCTTTATGGTTTAAGAGATATTCACAAACAAAGTATCCCCCCCCTGTTCAACCAGATAAGAAGGGAGATGCCCAGGTAGACTGCAGAGAGGGACAATCTTCAATTAAGATAATGGAAAAAGCTGAAAAACTTTTCAAGGGGGGAAGGGCTTTCATTGTTTTCATACAAAGAAAATTGTCCCCTTCTGTTATCTGTACTGTCATACAACCTGATCCACATCTGAGAAGAGATGGCTTACACTAGGAAAAAGGGGCGGGGAGGGGAACTTTGCTTGTGAATATCTCATAAACCATAAAGGTTTGAGAGATAAGACTTATATCATTCTTCATGTTTTTTTAATGCCTACAAAATAAAATAAAGTTAAAACGAAGTGTTACTATCCCTTTAACAGAAGTTGAAATAATATAATACAAAATGACAGAACTGGGTTAAGTGCATTAAGGTTAAGTACAATCATTACATTATTTGTGAGGGAAAGTGCAGCAAGTGAATCATACACTAGGAAAGGGACCCTGCCCCAAGGAGCTTACAATCTAAGTTGAATTCATAATGACAGAGACAGTGGGATGAGGATTATAAGTGCAGGTACAAGGTGTGGTGAAAGAAGTGCAGAATGATTCTGCTGTGACTTTCAGTGTGCAGAAGGAGGACATTGCTATTGAGATGCCTCCCTGAGCAGGTGGCTTTTGTGGAGATGCTTGAAAGTGATGATAGTGGATGATTGGCGAATGGTGATGGGGAGGGAATTCCACAGTCGAGGAGTAGCCAGTGAGAAAGCTTATAGTCGAGAGATGGCTTGAGTTGTGTAGGTATAGGACAGGAAGAACCCTTGAGAAGACTGTAGGGGACGGGAAGGGGTGTAGCGGGAGATAAGGGCAGAAATATAAGAGGGTGCTGAAGAACAGAGTGACTTACAGGAGAGGAGGAGAATCTTGTAAGAAATACAATACTTTATAGGTAGCCAATTGAGGGATTTCAGGAGGAGATGAGATGGAAGGTATCTGGGAGCAAATGTGGTGAGTCTTGCGGCTGAATTGATAACAGATTGAAGTGCAGAGAGATTAGAAGGAGGAAGACCGGAGAGTAGAATGTTGCAGTAGTCAAGTCTAGAGAGAACAAGTGCCTGAGATAGTGTTTTAGCCGTTGATATGCAGAGGAACAGACGTATTTCTGCAATATTTTTAGGAAGAAGTGACATGTTCTAGTGACAGCTTGGATATGGGGGGAGAAGGTTAATTTAGAATCAAGTATGACCCCAAGACAGAGTGCTTTGGATACTGAGTGTATAGCACAGTTTTCTGTTGTGATGGAGAAGGGGGTTGGTGGATGGGTTTTAGGAGGAAACACCACCAGCTCTGTCTTAGCCATATTAAGTTTAAGGTGGTGGTGGGCCATCCATGATGAAATGGCTGAGAGACATTGAGAGACTTGAGCCTGCACAGCTGGAGTGAGGTCAGGGACAGAGAGATAGATTAGTGTGTCATCTGCATACAGATGGTAAATAAATCCAAGAGATGAGATGAAGTCACCAAGTGAGAGGGTGTAGAGTGAAAAAAGAAGTGGTCCCAGAACTGATCCCTGAGGTACACCTACTGAGAGGTTGAGGGGAGATGAGAAAGTGTCAGAAAAAGAAACACTGAAGGTACGTTTAGAGAAATAGGAGGAAATCCATTCTAGAGGTGTGTCACGGATGCCAAGGGTATGCAGTGTGTCCAGTAGGAGTGAATGGTCAACAGTGTCGAAAGCAGCAGATAGATCTAGTAGGATTAGTATACTAAAGTGTCCTTTGTCCCTTGCTCTGTATAGATCATTTGTAATTTTTGTTAGGCCTGTCTCGGTGGAATAGTTGGAACGGAAACCTGACTGTAAAGCATCAAGAAGAGAGTTCGTATTGAGAAAAGAGATTAAGCGGGAGAATACAAGGCGTTCCAAGATCTTAGATGTAAAGGGGAGGAGTGAAACTTGACGGTAATTTGAAAGGCAGGTGGGGTCGATTGAGGGCTTTTGAGTATAGGTCTGACTATTGCATGTTTGAATGAGGATTGAAAAGTTCCAGTAGAGCGAGAGGAGTTAAAGATATTAGTAAGACTGGGAGCAAGAGTACTTGCAAGAGACTTAACAAGGTGAGAGGGCATGGGATCCGAAGGGCAGGTAGTGGGTGGAGAGGAGGATAGTAAAAGAGATACCTCCTACTCTGTTGTAGTGGAGAATGAGCTGAGGGTTGCTCGGGGTGGACTAGGAATCAGAGGCATAGGAGGAGAGGATGTAGAGGGTATCGTTTGTTGGATGGACTGTACCTTATTTTTGAAAAAGTCAGCAAAGTCCTGTGGAGTGTTGGAGAAGGAGGAGCAGTTCAAGGTTGGGGGTTTGAGAAGAGAATCAAAGATTTTAAAGAGGTCACGGGGGTTAGATTTGTGGGTAGTGATGATGTTAGAGAAGTATTTCTGTTTAGTCTGGGTGAGAGCTGTGTTAAAACAGGATAGCATGAATTTGTAATGGTAGAAGTTGGCAAAAGAATGAGACTTTCGCCAGAGACATTCTGCAGCTCGACAGCAGGTGCGTAGCATGCGGATTGTTGAATTTAGCCAGGGTCTCGGATTCCTGGGGCGAGAGTGTCGACATTGAAGGGGAGCATGCACGCCCAAGGAGGACATTAATGAGGTGTTATATTCATGGACCAGAGTGTCTATGTTAGTAGTAGTAGCAGTAGAGCAGACAGAAGAGAGGGAAGTCTGCACAGTCGATGTCAGGTCTGGTAGTTTGACCAAGTGTAGGTTCCTGGTTAGGAAGGGTGATTTAGGGAGGGCAGGGGAAGGTGTGTGAGATAGAGTGAAGAAGATAAGATGATGGTCAGAGAGTGGAAATGGGGAAATTGTGAAGTCAGAGACTGAGCAGTTTCTGGTGAGAACTAGATCTAGCCAGTGACCATCCCTGTGAGTGCTGGCAGCAGTCCACTGTTGAAGGCCAAAGAACAAGGTCAGCGAGAGAAATCAGGAGGCACTAGATGAGGATGTATCATCAGTGTGTAGGTTGAAGTCTCCAAGGAGTAATGTGGGAGTGTCTGAGGACAGAAAGACAGAGAGCCAAGTTTCAAATTCAGAGAGAAAGGAGGAAGGGTTCCTTGGAGGCCTGTAAATCATGGCTACTAGGAGAGGGACAGGGTAGAAGAGCTGGACTGTGTGCACTTCAAAAGAGGTGAAGGAGACTGATGGAGGAAGGGATAGAGGCCTGGAGCGGCAGAGCTGAGAGAGAAGAAGTTCCACACCCCCACCCTTGCCATCAGGACGAGGAGTGTGAGAGAAAGATAAGCCACCATAGGAGAGAGCAGCTTCGGCAGATGAGTCAGAATGTGAGAGCCAGGTTTCAGTGATAGCGAATAGGTTTAGAGAGGAATAAGTCATGGGTAGTGTGAAGTTTGTTTAATAGAGAGCAAGCGTTCCATAATGCACAGGAGAAGGGTGGAGGGGATGGGGGGAGACAGGAAACAGTTAGCAGATTTCTAGGGTCTGCCCCACAAGAGGTGCTGGTAGGCCGCAGTATAGGACGGACACAGGTGGGAATGTAGGTGGGGCCAGTGTTGGGAGAGATGTCACCTGCAGCCACAAGAAGAATTGCAGTCAGGAAAAGCAAGTGAGAGGAGGATTTGCATGTGTGAGAAGGTGTGGGCTGTTTCTTGGTGGATGGATATAAAGAGCTGAGGTGACAGAAAAGCTCATGAGAACAAATCATTGGAGAGTTTAAGAGGGATGGAGATATAGAGATTGATGAGCAGGTGGGAGGGCTGAATGCTTTTGATATTTTACACAGTAGAGGGGTCAGAAACAATAATAAGAAAATTAATAGATGCATTTTTTAGTGACAATATAAGTTCAAAAGGGTGAGAGGTTGGGGATGAGGGGGATCAGTGACTTGCAGGCATATAGCTTCAGCTGTCTAGATGAAACATAGTATAGTTTTTCCTTCCAGACCAGACCAGACGATCCATAGATTCATTTGCAGCCAGGATTGAGTAAAAGGTGAGGACAACACTGATGAGATGTCGATGAAAGAGTTAAAATCCTGGAGTGGATGAATGGTAAGTTGAATCTTCCAACTTTGTCATGTGCTTGTGGTTGTAGATCAGCTGAAATCCCAAGCAGATGAAATGAAGTGCTTAGAAACAGTGATCCTAAAACTCCAGTGTTAGTTCTTTATTTTAAGACAGGCTTTCCAGGCTGTGGTTCTGTTGAAAACTGAAATCTTCCTGTGTCAGATGTAGTCAGGTGTGTCCTCAGTGCAAGCTCAGGCAAACTCAGGAAAAACTCTACAGCAGACTTAGGAAGCCCTGACTTGGGAGAGCCCAAGTCCCTGATGATCTTGGACACAAAGTACAGTTTGCTCAATGTGTGAAAGCAGGTGTGAAAGCCCAGCACTGAGTGAAGATTGGTGTGCAAACAAAGTAAGATCTTATTGTGCAAAGAACACAACATTGTATCAAGCAAAGAGGAGCTATAACCATAGACTTAATTGGACACGCATCAAAAAATGAAATAGTTTTTACTGACTCAGTAAACCTTTAAATAGCAATACACATAATATAACATACACTGTCTAATCACCAGTCTGGTTGCATTACCAAAAGGTAGTCACAGATCCCCACCACACACTCTCTGACCATCAGCCTTATTCCACTGTCACTGGTAATCACAGGTCCCCCAGATACACTGTCTGACCCCCCCCCCCCCAAGCATGGCTTCACTGCCCACAGATTAGTCACAGATACCCATACACATTGCCTGACCCCAATCTGGTGGTTCCACTGCCCTCTGGTAGTCACAGATCGCTACAAAGACATTTTGTCACTCCAGCCTTGTTCCACTCATAGCCATATAATTGCACATATCCTGAGCTTTGTTCCACCGGTAGCCATACTCCTGACACTCATTACATTATGTCTATCCATACTAATGGGGTACCCATTCTTCTCAGGATGGCACCAATTACTGAATACATTGGGAAATTCCAAGGGGTTGAGATTATACTATCTTTGAAGTGACTGAAGCTTTAAATGTTTGTATTACTATAGCACTGCATTCTAGAAATAGTTGTGCACACCAGCTTAGGGGTAAAAAGGCAACTACCCCTCATCTGATGCAATTGGCTGTCTACTTTCTAAATTTGTATGCTTTGTCTAACTTTCTTCATTTCTGTAACCATTTTAGCACAGGCAAGTGATAGCTGGTAAATGTATAAAAAATGATAGATTTTACTTGGAGTATTTGCGCTTCAATCACCCCATACTGTATATATACTCATACCAAAGGGGTGTAATTTCCCCAGCAGAGTAGTTGCTAATGAACAAAGTAGGAAATGTTATAATTTTCAATTATTTCAATACCTTTGAAGGGATGGAAATGCAAAAAAATATATACCTATTGTTTTCCATTTACCACCAATTTCGCAGTAACATAGTTGATTACGCTGAAAAAAGACATACGTCCATCAAGTCCTGCTCATGCCAAGTCACCCCTGTTGATCCAGAGGAAGGCAAAAAAACAAAACAAAAAAACCCAAAACATTGAAGCCATTTCCAATTAAGCTGCTAGTGGGCAAGCTCAGTATAATGACAGACCAGATGAACACACGTAGGAAGGGAAGTGTGAACACGCTCCCTGGGACAGCTGGGAGGGAGGTGGGAGGAGAATTACAGGACTGGGAAGTCCTGCGCCAAAGTTACACTGTGCCGCAGAATTCGGAAGTGCCCAGCATCAAGTCTACATTAAAGATGATATATATTAGAAAGTATGTAAGTAGAGAAAAAAAAACAGATCCAAATACAATTTTACTAGTTTAAAGGGATAGTAATGTTTCATAATAAAAGCAGCTCTAATAAATCATCATAGTATTTGGACTTTGGAGAGTGTTATTTCAATTCTGTCAGAGTTGTAATTCAATAATAAAGTATCCCCTTCCTGCCCCTTTTACTGATGTAACACTGCTCAGCCAGAGAAGAAAGGAGCTGCCCAGGTAGACTGCAGAGAGGGACAATCTTCAATGAAGATAAGGGAAAAACCTGAAAAACTTGTCAAGGGGGGCAGGGCTTTCATTGTTTTCATAGGAAGAAGAGTGTCCCCTTCTGTTATCTGTCTGGTCTATGGACTGGATTCCACATCTGAGAAGAGATGGCTTACACTAGGTAAAAGGGGCAGGAGGGGAAACTTTGCTTGTGAATATCTCTCAAACCTTAGAGGATTGAGAGATAAGACTTATATCGTTCTTCATGTTTTTTTAATGCCTACGAAATAAAGAAAAAACAAAGTATTACTATCCCTTTAAGAAATGCAAAAAAGTATTTTAAAGGTGAAAGTTCCCCTTTAAACATATCTGAAACTTTCACATCCAACATAAATGTTTTTGATACATAAAGTGTATTTTTCTAGCAAAATAAGTAATTTTTTTGTATTTATGATATCATAGCTTGTTTCACGCTGGAAAACTTACGTCTCGAGTCATCATAATAAAGGTGAATTTGTTTAAATTAAAAATTTTATATATATATAACCAGAAAGATAACTATTGGAGTCATTCAGAAACACTAGATAGCAAAAGTTTTGAAAATGTATCCAGCCTCCAAAGTCTAAGAAATGGCCCATGCCCCATAAGGGTTAAAAAGGACTCGATCACCTAAACACTACTTTGGTGATTTTAAAAGAAATTTCAAAATCATCTATATATTTAGCAGACATTTTTAATTTAGGAAACTTGTTTTTACATTTATAGATTATGCTAATAAAGGCATGCCACGCAGGCACTTCCTGTCTTGACCTTACATCACCTCCTCGCCTCCCTCACTCACTCACTGACACTTAACATTTCAGTGCTGGGGGATTGTTTAAAGGGATAGTAATGTTTCATAATAAAAGCAGCTCTAATTAATCTTCAAAGTATTTGGGCCTTGGAGTGTGTTATTTCAATTCTGTTGTAGTTCAAGAGTAATTGAATGATAAAGTATGCCCCTTCTACTGATGTAACACTGCTCAGCTTAGAGCAGCAGAGAGTGTCCAGGAAGATTGCAGAGAGGGACAATCTTCAATTATGATAAGGGAAAAAGCTGAAAAACCTGTCAAGGGGGGCAGGGCTTTCATTGTTCTCACAGTAAGAATTTTGACCCTTGATGTGAGCTGTCTGGTCTATGGACTGGATTCCACATCTGAGGAGTGGGGGCTTACACTAGGTAAAAGGGGCGGGAGGAAGAAACTATATCTTTCAATTCCTCTTGAACTACAACTCTGACAGTAATGAAATTACACTCCCTGTGGCTCAAATACTATGAAGATTAATTGGGGCTGCTGTTTTTGTGAAACATTACTATCATTTTAAAGCTTTTCTGATCAGAAACAATGACTAAATAAAAGGAAAAAAAATATATTGACTGTGGCTGGTGCTAGAGTGGTGAATGGAGGAAAAAATAGAATATAGTATAACACACTGAATGTAATAGCCAAGTCTTTAACTAGTCTATTGCCTGGAGCCCCACTAAGCTTGTGAAGGGTCTTTAGCTGCAGCTAGTCTTGTCTTGTCTTGGTTTCAGATCCAGGAGCCATGGAACATGTACATAAGAAGGAATGGGGGAAGAGACAGCGCAAGCATGCTCCAGAGGAAGGCTCATGTAAAGGTAGCGCAGAAAAGTGTAGAATAATCTACATATTAATTCAAAAGGTGACTTTAATTAATCTTTTCTATCGAGTAAGGGGCCATCTATAGACTATATGCTGGACAATATTTAGCATTTCTATTCTTCTATTGTCTAACTGACTTTATTTTATTGTATTACGATTTTAGCACTTTTTATTATCTCATAGAAACATAGAATTTGAAGGCAGATAAGAACCATTTCTGCCCATCTAGCCTGTCCATTTTCCTACAGTAAAAACCTCAAACCTTTTTTGGTCCTTGGTCTTTTCTTAAGTTAAAGGGATAGTAATACTTCATTTTATCTTTATTTTATGTTGTAGGCATTAAAAAAACATGAAGAACGATATAAGTCTTATCTCTCAAACCTTTATGGGTTGAGAGATATTCACAAGCAAAGTTTCCCCTCCCACCCCTTTTACTTAGTGTAAGCCATCTCTTCTCAGATGTGGAATCCAGTCCATAGACCAGACAGATAACAGAAGGGGACAATCTTCTTCATATGAGAACAATGAAAGCCCTGCTCCCCTTGACAAGTTTTTCAGGTTTTTCCCTGATCTTAATTGAAGAATGTCCCTCTCTGCAGTCTACCTGGGCACCTCTCTTCTGATCTGGCTGAACAGTGTTACATCAGTAAAAGGGGAGGGAGGGGATACTTTGTCATTGAATTACTCTTGAACTACAACTCTGACAGAATTGAAATAACACTCTCCAAAGTCCAAATACTATGATGGTTAATTAGGGCTGCTTTTATTATGAAACATTACTATCCCTTTAAGGACAGCCTTATGCCTATCCCATGCATGATATCTCCTATAGATTTATGTGCACCTCTATGATACCTATGATATAAGAGACTTATGTATTTTAATACATGTTTACAAGCTTATCAGCTGAGTATTTTAACTTTTTATGCATATTGCTTACTAATAAATATCTATATTTTATATATGTATTGTACTTATATTGACCTACGTTTTATATGTTGGTTAATCACCAGGATTGTATACCACACATAGAGGTCTTTTCTTGCACACTCTCCTCCCCACATTCTTTCTTATGTAGTATCAATGACTAATACTGGAAGTGCCTCCATGGTATACCTTCATCAGAATAATTTACAAACCTAAATAACTTAAAAACAATTGTTTTTAATGGAAATGGCTAATGCAAAGTATGCTTTAAAGGAGCAGTAAACTTTTTTATGAAAAAATATATATATTGTAGGAATTTTCCTACTGAGTAAAATAAGGGTACTCCCACTGCCGAGAGATGTATATTTCCAGAGTTATTACAGTTTAAACCAATGTTTTTTTTTTTTACATTAGCAGTGCCCTCTAGTGGTCAAATTCTAATTAGATTTCCTGGTAGATTCTAATAGAGAGTAAAGTCAGGAAAGTCAGAGACATACAGTTCTCCATAGAATGTGATAGAAACTGCCTGTCACTTCCTGTCAGTTAGAACTATCAGGAAGTAAACACAGTAAATTCACTTCCTGGTTATTCGAACTGTTATAAATTTTGAATAAAACAACTGACAGCGATGGGAGTAACCTTTTTTTATTCAGCAGGAAATGCTCTATAAAATGTTTTCATAAAGAAAAAAAAAAGTTTACTGCTCCTTTAAACTTATTGACTACAACCATGTTCCTGATTGATCCACTTGTAGTCAAGCAGAAAGATTCTGAACACATGCAGCATTTGTGGCAATTGGCAGCTGGATCTCCTTCTGTTTTATTCAATCCATCTATCTGCAAATAATTTAACTGATTTATAATGTGTAATGAAGTTCAGTGCATTGAATGTATAAAGCTAAAATGCTAATGCAAACATCCCTTGTTCTTATACATTAAACAGCTTTACTTAGAATTTCACTACAAAGGTTTCTTAGCAAAACAGTATAATTTATTTTCCAGTTAAGACAAATATAGAGGCTGGGTTTCCCCACTAGCCTAATACTTAGGGGAGTCCTAGATTAAGGGGTTGTCAAACTGCCAGGTTTCGAGGATCAAAGTCAAAACGTAAACAGATTTTTACCAATTTATTTCAGTAATGTGGGTCTTTGTATACACACACACAAATTAGTTTGTTAACTTTATTTAAGAAGAGCAAACATTTTTCAAAGTTGCGCACTGTGGGTTTAAAATCCTCAGATGGACCAGAAATGACATTTCACTGTGATGGCGACAGATTGGTTTTTAAGTTTTCTATTTTTCTCTACTATAAATTAAAATGTTCCAGTGGTAGAGAGGGCCACCATCAAGGGGGGGAAGAGGTTGTACTGTTGCCCTGGGCATGGGTCAAGAGAGGAGCCCAAGCCCAATGAGTGCAGATCTTTTAATTCCAGTTGCTGTTCTTGCTGGCTGCTTGGGATGAAGAATTAAAACTGGGCCTGTTGAATAGCTCTCAGTTAAACCCTTGGATCCTCTTATTGTCTACAATGCATATCAAAGCAATGCGTTGGACTTCTATGGCACGCAAGGGATTAATTCAGAGATACACCCATTCAGAGATCTGTTGCCTGCACTGAGCTTTCTGTTTCTCTGTATAGTGCTGATTTTAAGCATTGTCTGGGGAGATTCTCTAACACTCGAAAAGAGAAAATAAAATTATCACACAATAATATTAGCCTACTCACATTTTAAGAACCCAAAGACACAAACACATATTACATATATGTGTACACAGTACTTACTGGTTTAGTAGATGCTTCACAAGTAATAGGCTTGCAGGGAGTATATCACCTGTCCCTTTACCCTCCCAAAGAAAATGACTGAGGTTTGAATGTCAGAGCAATAGCCAGCAAATTACATTGAGTTGAATACCTGATTGCAAAGAGGAAAAAAAAAAAAAAAAAAAAAAAAAGTACTGCGATCCTTGACGGCTGCCCGCCACCGGATAGGGCAGTTGTTAAAAGGATAGTAATGTTTCATAATAAAAGCAGCTCTAATTAATCATCATAGTATCTGGACCTTTGAGTGTGTTATTTCAATTCTGTCAGAGTTGTAGTTCAAGAGTAATTCAATGACAAAGTGTCCCCCTCCCGCCCTTTTTACTGATGTAATACTGCACAGCCAAAGCAGAAGGGAGGTGCCCAGGTAGATTGCACAGAGAGACAATCTTCAATTAAGATAAGGGAAAAACCTGAAAAGCTTGTCAATGGGGGCAGGGATTTCATTGTTCTCATAGGAATAAGAGTGTCCCCTTCTGTTATCTGTCTGGTCTATGAACTGCATTCCACATCTGAGAAGAGATGGCTTACACTAGGTAAAAGGGGCGGGAGGGGAAACTTTACTTGTGAATATCTCTCAAACCATAAAGGTTTGAGTAATAAGACATATCTTTCTTCATGTTTTTTAATGCCTACAAAATAAAATAAAGTTAAAACAAAGTATTACTATCCCTTTAAGGAGTTAAAACAATGTGGCCTCTGTTTGTTTTATGACCTACACTGTAATTTCTTCACGAGTGTAATGCATTTTGAGGAAATATTGGGTTAAAGGAGAACTAGAATCATATACTCATAATCCCTACTTACCTTACTAGGGACAGAAAATCCTAATAGCCCTGTTGAATTTTGCCTGTCTTTATTCAAAAAGGAACATCTTCAGACGGTCCTGGATGACATGTCGCAGACATGAGCGTACTTAAACCATTTAACCATTTGAGTGCCAGAGACGTGTCCAACACATTGCAATGTAATGCTTTGTATACCTCTATGGCACTCAAAGGGTTATGGATTAGAGGGATGCACAACGCTTTGCTTCACAATGTGTTGCACACACCTCTTGTCCTTAAAAGGTTAAGATTACAATGTTCAATGAGCAGAGGTTGAAGTCCTGTGGTCCTGCTAGCAACTGTCATGTCTGCCTCCGTGGAGATGACATCCAGGAGTGACTGAAGATATTAAAGGGATAGAAATACATAAAATGTAAAAAAAAAAATATGTACTCCCACTGCTGAAAGGTGTTTCATTCAAAAGTTATTAATTTTCAAAGTTGATTTTTTTTTAGGTGCAATATCACAGTGGCCTGAAATTGTACAGTGGCGCTGTTGCTACATCATCCTATGGAGATTTATGGTCCCGGGACCAGAGCTGTCCATAGGATGGTGTAGCAACAGCGCCACTGTACAATTTCAGGCCACTGTGATATTGCACCTAAAAAATTCAACTTTGAAAATTAATAACTTTTGAATGAAACACCTTTCAGCAGTGGGAGTACTCTTGTTTTAGTCAGGGGGATAAACCCTACAACATATTTTTTTTTACATTTTAAGTATTACTATCCCTTTAAAATTGTGCCATTCAGATGTTCTGGTCATAGAAAGGTAAATAGGGGGCATTAATAGAAGGTATTAGTTCTCCTTTAAAGACCTATTATTTTGTTTCTTTGTTTTTTTATAGGCACAAAGTATTTTCTGTGTCTGTAATTAGTGGATGGGCCTCGAGGTGGGGTCATGTGATGTATGAGTGTGAATGTGGGAGGAGCTAGGGGTTACTTGGGTGAATAGTCCTTGGAGAGTGTGGATAAAGAATGAGAAACCCAAGAGAAGTAAGAAAAGCGAGATATAGAAGGAAGGAGATTACTCAATACAAAAGTTATTTGGAATCCAAAGCTGTGTTCTATATTGAAATGCAGGTTCCTGCTCATACATAGACTAAACGCAATTATTTCTGAAAACTTATTGCTCATTTATTTGTATACTGGAAAATCTCATACAATACTCACAATTTTGCCCCATTTCCCCTTATGTGAAGTTGGGGGTGCATATTATATATGAAAGAAAACTATATAGGCATCTGGAACATTTGTGCAGAGGGCTCAAAGGGCACTAGCAATATCTTGAACATAGGTCCACATGTGGATACCCAAGATGCCTCTGGAGCGGGTGAGTAGAGGGAGGGGAATGTGGGAGCATACTGAGGTGGAGGGAGGGAAGCAGTCAAGAAGCTACATTTTTTGGTGGGCAATGGAAGGGAAAGTAAGGGTGCGTATTATACATAGTTGCTTTTGCTTTGCACCAAAATCTTGGGTTTAATTTATAATATACAGGTGATTATTATACCTGAGATTTTACAGTAATTTATTTATTTGTGTGTTTTACTAGAAAGAATACATTGAGATTTCATTTTCAAGTAAGTCCTGAAGAGCATTTGTAATACAAGGTTACTCATCTACAGAGGCGTAACTAGAAGCCACCTGGCCCAGGTGCCAAAAATGCCATGGGCCCCCCCGACCACATTGCGCCCCCCATTGCCCCCAATCATTACAATTGCCCCCATTCACCTCCACATTGCCTCCAATAGCCACAATTGCTCCCACATTGCCCCCACATTGCCTCCACAATTGCTCCCAAATTCGCCACATTGCCTCCACAATTGCCCCCAATCGTCACATTGCCTCCACTGCTGACACCCCCCCCCCCCCCGTGTCCATCTCCTACCTCCCTGGTGGTCCAGTGGCTGCCGGCTAGTGTGTAAGGATAGGTATTCTGTATAGACCTCTTTAGCAGGAGCTCCCGCGCGGTCCTTCAGTAATGTAGAGCGCTGGGAGATGACGTCATCTACCAGCGCTCTGCATTACTACCACAGAGCCAACTGAGCCCACACTGACCTTGTCCTCAGCTGCTTGCTGCTCAGTGGCGCCAGGCAGGGGGTCGCAGGGGTCGGCCGGGCCCCTGGAGTTCCAGGCCCGGTCGCAGGTGTGACCACTGCGACCCCTATTGTTACGCCACTGCTCATCTACACAAACAGAGAAAAATATAATAAATTACATTACATTTTATCCATTACATTTTAGCAATGTGTTGCTTACCCCTCTGGCACTCAAAGGGTTAAATACAAAGCAGCAGCTTTTTTTTAGGAATTTTAAACTGGGAGAAGATACAAATAAAGGGAAATGCATGGAAATCTCTCTGGCACCAAATTTGTTAACCCTTTGCGTGCCACAACAGGTATCTAATGCATTGCGCTGCAATGCATTAGGTACCTCTCCAGCGCTCAATGGGTTAAATCAAGGAATTCTGAAGATGGCGTGTGCTTTTATTTGATTGCCATATTGTTTATTTTTCATGCCATAAAAGGAAACATTGTCTACAGTGACATTCTTGTTGTGATAGACTGCCACCTTGTGGAATGGAATTGATTTCACAAGCAGTGAGAAATATATGTTCCCAATGCATTAGTTGCACTGTAGAATTATCCGTATACACCATAGATGGAAACAGACAGCTGTTTATCTTCCATTTAAATAGATCTAGGCCATTTTACTGGGAGCATAGTGAAATGAGAAGTTCAGCAGGTCTAGAAACAAAGACCCATTTTCCAATAACAATGGTCTTCTTCATAGCTTTTCAATGCTCTATTTTAATGCTCTCCAAGTGTTCACTTTATTTTTGTAATGGCCTGTACCCTTGTTACATTCATAGATGCATTGCTAAGTGTGGGAAAAAATCATCAGGTTCAACCCTTGCCAGGTAGTCATTTTGTATCCAAATGACAAAGAGAGACTTTCAAAGCTACCTGTGTTTATGAACAGACAGATGAGACAAAACATGGTTAAGAAAGCCTCTTTAAACATTGGGAGGATATGAGCAGCCATTTGGCATGAGTCCCTCCCCTTCCCAGGTCAGTTTTTAGGGTACCATTCCATGGCTGTGCCTGGTCGTAGATGCAGTATGTATATTCTCTCTCTCTCTTGCATCTATGCAGAAAGCACTGCTCCTGTGTTTCTTCACTTTTTCTAAATACAGTAATTTGTTGGTAGGCAGCCAGCCAATCATAGCATTGCGTGCTTGCAGTCCAGCAGTCAGTTAGGACGCTGGGACAGGTCTTCAAACATACTGGACTGTCCCAGGAAAACCAAGACTAAGCCCTACTAACCAGCCTAGATTCACAACAAGCTGGGGTTTTATCTAAAGAATCTCTTGTAGATTTTATTTAGAACCTACAATAACAAAGATATCTCCAAATCATTCAAGGGCCTAAAGGTGCAATGTAAGTAAGTGGCACATTCGCTATTGTTTGACAGCCAGAAATATAAACGCGCTATTTGCGATTGCTCATATTTTAATGTAAGAAACTTACTAACACCTTTATGCTGAATAGCACATGCTCCTAATCTAAAGGCAAAGTTAGTGAATGCCCTAAATTAGTGGAAAATTAGCGAATGCGCCTAAATTCACGATACCTAAAGTTAGTCAAATGTATTAGAATGTGTTAATTGCTTTGCTGAATGAAGTGCAATCTCTCATCCTCTCACAAAACGGCAGATATTTTAGCCATGCCTACTTTTTCAAAAACATTCATAAAAAAATGCGCAAACGTTTGCGGATTCTGAAAAAAAAATTTGCAATTCAATAAAATTTTAATGCTAATCATTTCGACATCAAAAGTACAATGGAAATAGCGATTACGAACGTTTCTTGTATTCTGCCCTAAGTGAGACCTGTCACACATAAAACAGCCTAAGCTAAGAGCTTTCAAAAATCACTTATGGGTTGTTAATAGTTTTTATTAAAAAAAACTAAAAAACTTTGTGAATATTAATTACCGCGCTGAAGCTAACTTTCCTTGTTACTGTGTAATTCCCTTTCCCCACTTATCTCCCTTCCTCTAACGCCTACTACCTACAATACTTTTTCCTGGACTGTAGAGAGAGAATCCAACTGAGTACCCGTTCCAGTTGCTATAAAGGTCTCCATTTATTTAAAATGAAATGAAAGTCATCACCCTCTCCCCACTGCAATTACTGGCAGATACAGATATCCACAGGTCCCCTGTCTCCATTAAGTGTTTAAAGGGATAGTGTTTCATAATAAAAGCAGCCCTAATTAATCATCATAGTATTTGGACCTTGGAGAGTGTCATTTCAATTCTGTGCGGGTTGTAGTTCAATGACAAAGTATCCCCCTCCCGCCCCTTTTACTTATGTAACACTGTTCAGCCAGAGCAGAAGGGAGGTGCCCAGGTAGACTGCAGAGGGGACAATCTTCAATTAAGATAAGGGGAAAACCTGAAAAACTTGTCAAGGGGTGCAGGGCTTTCATTGTTCTCATAGGAAGAAGATTGTCCCCTGCTGTTATCTGTCTGGCCTATGGACTGGATTCCACATCTGAGAAGAGATGGCTTACACTAGGTAAAAGGGGCGGGAGGGGAAACTTTATCCTTCAATTACTCTTGAACAACAACTCTGACAGTACTGAAATAACACTCTCTATGGCTCCAATACTATTAAAATTAATTGGAGCTACTGTTTTTGTGAAACAGTACTATACCTTTAAAATAATATTGGTAAAAGTTGGTACTTTGTTAGCAGTAGAAAAAGCAGGAGATGGAAGATGAAAATTCATACCTTTATTGACAAAGTCACTTTAGAATGTAAGTTTTCAAGACAACTTTGGTTTCCTCTTCAAGTATATTTAGAGATAAGCTTCATTCTAAATATGACTGAAGGAGATCTAAGTGGTCTTGAAAGCTTGTTAAAGTTACCAACAAAAGGTATCACCATTACTTGACCAATCTATTACAATGTCATTAGGATTATTATGCTAGAGACTGCTCCATCACATTGAGGTCTCAAATGACATTTTGTATTTGATTGTTAACAGGTTGTGCTCTTTCCACCACCTTTCACATTGGATGGACTCCACTCATTCACTGAGCAGAAACCACAAAAACATCTTGACAATTTATTTAACTAATTAAACACAAGTGCACCAGTATTACATGGCATAGGAATCCTAAATCTAAATATACACTGTACAGTAAGTGTGATTACTGCGTGAAAAAGCCCAGCTGAAACAACAGCAAAACTAACAGATAAAATGTTCTGTAAACATACATAAGCGTGTTAGGTGAAATATATATGTATTCCAACACAGCCCAATGTAATTTATAGTCTTATTTATATAGGGGATTGAATTCTGTGGTCTTGGTAGAACTTTGGTTGACTCTGCTAAAACCATACCTTATCAAAACTGTAAGTTCCTTTATTTAAGCTGAGTTAGCTAACATGTTTAATCTCCCCACTACATACCAGAATGGGCAAAGCAACCGTTTCTCTTGGCAACACTGGTTTCCAGTTTCTGAAGATAACATTTATTAACACAACATATTTAAAGGAAACCATTAAGTATTTTTATAAACCTGTTTATCTTGAAAACCAGCCTCAAAGGAACATCTCGTAATAATAAACCTCTACTATGCAATAATAAACCTCCAATTACAACAATCTGGAAAGAAAATTTTAATGGCCACTATGAATCAGTTCTGCATGGATTGACTCTACTCTTCAAATGTAATATTTAATTCACGGTGGACACCCTGTTCACAGATATGATTCTTTCTGCAAGCTCAAAGACTCCAAGACCATACCACTCATGACTTATTATAAAGTGGTATGGTTACTCCTCTGCTCACATAACTTTATGTTGACGAAGAATTAGGAATGAGTGAAAAGCTTTGCCCTAAAAGAGAAAAATATGAAAAGTAGTACTTTTCATCTTCAGAGGGAATTCCTGCAAAAGGTGCCTTTTTATTGCAGTTTTCTGCCAAGCGTCCCCAGTATTGGGAGAAATAGAACAAAGCATATTATCCACCCCTCAGTCTTGTCCCACAGTAGTCATAGAACAACATTTACTGACCCCCCAGCCTTGCCCCACTGCACTGGTAGCAACAGAACCACATATGCAGACTCAACCTTTACCCACAATAACCTAGAACCACACATATTTACCACCCAGGCGTGTCCCATTGCACTGTCTGGCATCAGGATGGGAAAAGTTTGAGAATGGGAGTTGTAGTCTGACAGCAGCTAGAGGGCCCATCGTCTCCAACCAGTGACCCCCAGGTTTGTCCCATTGAACAATACATACTGCACCTCCCCAGTCTTGTCCTAAGACAATGGTAGCCATAGAACCATGCATACTAACTACCTACCCCCACCCTGCCTTTTCCTTCTGCACTGGTAGCCATAGAACCATACACTGCAATGACATCCTAGTCCCAGCCATGTCCCACATCACTGGTACTTACAGAACCACAACTACTGCTCCCCAGCACTGGCAGCCACAGAAACATATAGTGCGATAACCCCGGAATCCCAGCCTTGTCACACAGCACTATAAGTCATAGAACCACACATCCTGACCACCCCCGCACAGCCTTGTCCCTCTGCACTGATGGCCATAGAAACATACTGCAATGACTTCCAAGTCCCACCCTTATCCCACTGCACTGGTATAGACAGAACCACACATGTTGATCAGAATGCACTGCATACCCCAGATCATGAGGGAAAGGATAATACAGAGGGTGCCAAACTGTGCTATATGACAGTCAGTCAGTTTCTTCTTAAAGGGATAGTAAACTTTTAGACTTTATGTTTCCTGCAAACGCACAGAATGTAAAGTTAAATTGCGTATATGTTTTATTATTTTATATTTTCTGTAACGGTTTGTTTTGACACTCAGACCAGTAGGTAAAATAAAACAACGTTTATTGAATGAAAATAAGTGCAAAGAATCGCCCTTTACAGGTGACAGCAGCAATTGCAAAGTGAATACATTAGTACACAGAGATTCACTATAATGAATAGAAGGCACACTCAAAATGGTACAGACAATAGTGAGCTGGTCACTAAAGGGTAAATGAGAACAATCAGTCCGTCTCAGCTGTGGGATTTGGCACGCCCAATTGGTGTATTGATAAACTGAGAATATGTGCACAGCACAGAGTTCATGCGATGGAGGATAGTAGGTGTTCGGTGACCAGCATAAACTTAGCAGAACAGTGACCCAAACATAGCCCCCGCGGTCATTCCCAATGAGACAACTGATACTGCAAGTGCGAGAGTATGTAGCCCCCACGGGCGTAATCGGAGAATAGCCTGAGATGCAAAGCTTGCGTTTAGCCCCCACGGGTGTATAACCTGAGACCAAAGTGAGCACAACACGAGCCAATAGCCCCCACGGGCGTAGACCTTCGGAACCTGCAAGAGCTTGGAGCCTAACCTTGCTTTCTCTCAGAACCAATAGCCGCAATGTATACCTCTGGTAATCAACGTAATACAGAGAGCCTAAGGCGCCCAACCGGACCAACAAGACTTTACAACTCTGCAGTTGTATATAGGAGTCGCCGTCCATGTTAGCGGCCAACTCAGCAGAAGTAGACCAATAAGGTAAAGGCTCTATGACTGGAATGGAGGTTCGGCAAGAGAGAAGCGGCACTGCAAGGGTTAAAGGGCACGTTTAAATCTCCCAGGCTCGGTATGGTAACTAAGCTCTGCAAGCGTATGGAGGCTCGGTACAAGGAGCACAGCTCTGCAAGTCAGCAAGGAACTCTGCACTGGAGAAGGGTTACACCGGAGTGTAATGGTCACACTGCATCAGCACTCAGCACAGCAGGAGTCAGAATGTCGTGGCGGCGACAACAGGCAAACACAGGTCGCTGGAACAGGCCGTGGTCGATCACGAAGCAGAAAGTCAGCCAGCCGGGTCGTAGCACGTAGGAGGTTCTCAGACAAGCCGGGTCAAACACGATCAGGAACACTGGAGCGTAGTCAGGACAGGCCGAAGTCGGTACACAGGAATCCGGATACAGGAACACAGCAACAGCAAGACTGGCTCAGAAACACCACGAAAGGGCATCTGACAGATGTGATAGTCAGGAATAAAAAGATCACCAGGGAGCGGGCCAAACCAACTCAGCAAATCATAGTATGCCACAGATGAGTGTGACAGGAGGATCACAGGCACTGTGATAATTTTCATCTTTGTCCCGGACAGTGAGCTCCCTGAATGTCTGTTTCCAGAGAGTTTTCTGGTCATTGCATCATCAATGCAGGACAGCGATACAATGTAACACTCTCCCTGCAGAACTGAGTGATGTGTGCTGTATGATTTTACACAGTGAATCCTTTTTATATTGTATCGCTAACCTCGCTTTCACCGTCCCTGACAAAAAGCGGTCTGGAACCAGATCCATGAAAAAAAAATATAGTTGAAATAGAATAATAAAAGAAAATATAATGTGCAGAATATGTAAAGTGAAAATAATCAGTTACTGTACCTTTATTTGACTAACAATAGTTTTTTTTATAATGCAGAGAGCTTTCAAAACCACAGAGGTTTCTTCTCCAGATATTCACTTGATGAAGAAACTTCTTTGGTTTTGAAAGCTATTAACTCTTTGTGTGCCAAAGTGGTACCCAACACATTGCTCTGCAATTTGTTGGATACCTCCTGGCATTCCATGGGGTTAAACAGTACCACAAATTACAAATAATTTTAGGTAGGGTAAGAAGTCCTTGGCTACAGACAAAACGCATTGAGGTTAATGTACAAGTTCTCTGGAGAGGATCCACCGACTTTTGCCTCCAACGCCATTGTCTGTAATAGGTAGAAACACAGTCATCCTCCGCCACCTCCCAAACGCAAATGCTACACTAACCCTAAAATTAAAGTTATACAATACTAGCCCTAACACTATCCTAACACCCATAATTGTAACACTTACCTGTCATCCACTGTCTGTCTTTTATCTACTGTCTCCTGGGTTCCTTCATCTTTCAAAGTTGGTTTTCGAAAGTGAAGAGAAAAAAAAATCAAATGAAAGATGTGCCCCAAAAGGATGTCACAAAGATATGCAGTAGTTAACCCTACGAGTGCACGACAGGTACACAACACATTGCAGGAGCAATGCGTTGCATACCTTTCTGGCAACTCCAAGGGTGAAATGGTTGCTGGCAGTCCAAATAGAATATTCATGTTGCCAAAGTGGCTGTCATAGGATTAAAAGAAGGCTTCCGTTGTAACCAACGACAGCAATGCTGGCCAAAAATCCATGCATCACCCAGCCAATCATCTTCTAGCGGGTTTGGCCATCCTTTATTGGTAAGCGCACATCCCAGCCAATTGTAGCATGGGAACTATTTTGAACAGAGACTGGCCATATAAAAACCAGTCTCTGTTCAAAATTCCACACAGAGAGCCTCTGGCATCTGCCCAAGAGATTTGAAGGGGGGGAGGTTCTTGGCCAGCATTCCTGCTGCCATTGGAGAATGAGGGAGCAATCTTTTAACCTTATGTCAGCCACCATGGATTTAATTTTTTGGACTGGCAACATACATTTATAGCAGCAATCATTTCACCCTCTGATTGCCAGAGAGGTATGCAAAGCATTGCTCCCTCAAAAGGTTAACAACTGCATATCTTTGTGGCATCCTTTTTGGCAGTATTTTTTATTGGATTTTTTTTTCCCTTTCAAAAACAGATTTTGGAAGAACAGAAGAAGGAAACAAAAAGATGGGAGACGATTAAAGAAGACGACGGATAGTTTGCTCACCAGGGTGCTGAGGACCTCAGTGGATATCTGGATTACAGGTAAATGTTTCTTTTCAGTGGATATGTTAACTTTAGCTCTGTGATTCTTTGCATACCCCACTGGCACTCATGGGGTTAATATTCTTTTGTTTTCACTCCTGTTCTAGTTCCTTGGATGTATTGATATATGGCTTAGGGACCCATATCAATACACCCACGTGTGACTGGTGTAGGGATCACTCGCCACGCATGTTTGTGTGTGTTGGAAACCACTGTAGATACACTGGACTCTTGGCCCGAATAGGCGACCCACTCGCTCAAGAGGAAATCCTCCGAACTCCCTCTGACACTCCCACTTCCTGGTTGCATATCCTCCAAATTCAGTCCTGGGTGACAAGTCTTACCTCCAGAGGGGATCCTTGCAGGAAACTTATGCCCTTTGAACGCTGCATAAAGTCTTTGTAAAGCTCGCAGACATATGACCTTTTGTTATAAAATTCTGAACGATAACTCTTCTTCTAGTCCTCCTTATTTCATGAGACTTTGGGAAAGGGATATACAGACTTCGCTTAGCAAGTCAGCCTGGCAGAAAATCATCATTGTCAACTGTAGACTTCCTCCGTCCTCCATAGTGAGGGAAATGAATTACAAACTACTCTCTAGCTGGCACCGCCCACCCTTCTTCCTTGCGGGATTTACCCTGGTCATACTGACCTATGCTGGAGATGTGGGTCAGAAGTAGGCACTTACTATCATTTGTGGTGGTCATGCACGCTAATATGGAACTACTGGTGTAGCGTAATATCTCACATAAACTCAGTCCTGCATACTTCCTTTGGGACAGATACCCTTCTATGTCTCTTCCTTCCCTGAGAACACCTCAATACAGTTTGCCCCAAAAGGTCTAATCTACTTATTACAATACCACCTGAATGCTGCTAAGTCTTTGAACTCTCCTCACTGGAAGTCGAAGGATCCCCCTTCTCTTCAGGAATGGCTCACCAAAATCGAATCTCTCCCTAGCATGGAGAAATGTCATGCCATCACTTTTGGGTCTTTCTCCAGATTTCACCTTGTTTGGTTACCTTGGCCTCTACCTACCGGCCCTTTATAGTTTCAGTCTGATGCTTGTCCCTTGGCATTGTCGGTCAATGTGCAGACAAGCCCTTTCTGACTTGCAGACACTGCCCATGCCAAACATTAGATCCATTTCTCCCTCTCCTCTCCCCCCCCCCTTGCTTCTTCCCCCACCCATCCTACTTTCACTGTACTTCCTATCAATATCTCACTCCTTCCTTTACACAAACTCCACTCCCAAGTAATATTTCTTCTTAGTATCTTCATTCGCCCAACCTGGCTCACCACCATAGCATATTCATATGCTACTAGAGATGTCCCTACATTAGGGATACTTGTTTTCCATTATATATGTTGTATTACTCACTTTGTCTTTCATAGTGTTACCTGTTGTATGTTACAGCATACTATGCACTTATTTATGTTATTGTATATATTGCACTCTTGCATTATTCATCTTGTATTTTAACTTTTAATTCTCAATAAAGGTTCTTTTAAATAAAAAAAAAATAAAAAAATTAATTTTTGCCCCATTTAGAGCAAGTGGGGAGTTATCAGGTGTGTTAATGTTTTAAATTTGTGCTTTATACTACACATTAAAGCATATGTTTAAGCAAATGGAAGCACTCCTATGGTAATGTGCATACATATCCCAATATACACACAGATATACTTTTTTTTACCTGTATATTTTACTCTTACTCGCCTGGATGCAAATATTTCCAGTGTACGGTGAAGCATCCAAGGGGTTCACACCTTGGTATATTTATAAACATCTTTCTTTGTAGGTCTCCCTAAGTTGTAAAGGTATCCCACCATGTCTTAGAAGAGTGTTTCTCAACTCCTGCCCTCAGGACCCTCTACTTCTAACAGGCCAGGACTTAGGAATTTCTCTGCTAGAGCACAGGTGTGGTGATCCGAGGCTCATTCACATTGATTAACTCACCTGTGCTCTAACAAGGAAATCATCAAATCCTGGCCTGTTAGTGAGTCCTGAGGACAGGAGTTGAGAGACACTACCTTAGAACAAGACACTTAAAAGGATAATAATGTCAGAAAAAGATTATCAACTATTTGGTAGAGACAATTAAAAGCGAGTACTTGCACTTATTGTTATTTCTCAGATCGTTATGGTTTGAGAGATATAGGAAAATAAAGTTCTCCGCTCCATCCCCTTTCTGCTTGACGAGCTGTATAGCTGTCAGAAGCAGATTCTGGTCGCTTGACCAGACACGGCTCCTCAGCAGCGCCAATATAACGATATCTAAAAAGAAATACTTCATTGGAACGGTCTACAATGTGTGCCTGGTTTGCAAGTACAAGTTGTAGATCATTCCAATGAAGTATTTATCTTTAGATATCGTTATATCGGCGCTGCTGAAGAGCAGCATCTGGTTGCACGACCAGAATCTGCTTCTGACAGCTTTACAGCTCATCAAGGAGAAAGGGGAGGGAACGGAGAACTTTATTTTCCTATATCTCTCAAACCGTAACGGTCTGAGAGATACCAATAAGTGCAAGTACTCACTTTTAATTGTCTCTACCAAATAGTTGATACTTTTTTTCTGACATTACTATCCCTTTAAGTGTCTTGTTCTAAGGCCGTGTTTCTCAACTCCTGTCCTCAGGACCCACTAACAGGCCAGGATTTGATGATTTCCTTGTTAGAGCACAGGTGAGTTAATCAATGTGAATGAGCCTCTGATCACCACACCTGTGCTCTAGCAGAGAAAGCCCTAAGTCCTGGCCTGTTAGAGGGTCCTGAAGGCAGGAGTTGAGAAACACTATTCTAAGGCATGGTGGCCTCTCAGAAGTGCTACAAATCATGTTTTTCGCTCCCAGGTGAGGACATCTCCATATCAGACTGGTCCTGCCCACAGACAACCTTATGGTTTGAGAGATATTCACTACTAAATTTCCACCCTCTCTCATGTCAGCTGTAAAGCTGACAGAAGGAGATCAGAGTCAGCCGACTCTAGGAGGCTCTTCAGCAGAGCCGCAATAGCAATATTTAAAAACAACTACTTCATTTGAAAGGTGTACAAAGTGTGCTTGCAAACCATGCACACATTTTAGACCATTCCAATGAAGTAATTATATTTGTTTCGATATTTCGGCTCTGCCATTGGGTGCTTGAGAGGTATGCAACACATTACGTTAGGCACTCAAGGGGTTAAAGCAATGGGAATTTGGGGAGTCTTTTGTCCCTCCCCATGGTGAAGCATGGCTCCACTTTAGCCTCCTGAACAGTTTGGGAAATATGGTTTGCCTTAAAGACTCTTAATAATGTCTTGTAATATGCCTGTGTCGTATTGTCTAAAAACTAACCAGTTGCTTATTTGTAACAATCCCCTTTAACCCTTTGAGTGCCAGATAGGTATCCAATGCGTTGGATACCTCTCTGGCACTCAAAGGGTTAACTCAGAGGGGCCTAGGGGTTTCCAATACATTGCTTTGGAATGTGTTGGATATGCCCTTGACACGCCAAAGGTTACAAATATTTGGGACTGAGGCATACAAATGTAACCCCTTGAATGCTAGAAAGGACTCAAATGCTTTGCTTGGCAATGAGTTGGGGATCTGACTATATAAAAAAAACACATTTAAATAATTTTATATTTGGGGATTTTTTTTTTTTTGGATAAAGCCCTTTCTCAGATTTGTATTCTCACAGCTGCCTTATTCCATATCCAAAGTATATATGGAAAGACTGAGCGCACACAAAAGGGAATCAGATAGTATACCATAAGACAAAAAGGAATGGGGATAGCAGCGGATAATAGTAGTGCACCAATCTACCAATTCTAAAACAAAAATAGATAATATCCACGTATATCTCTAGTCCCAGAAGTCCTAATTGCTACGGACAGGGTAACAATATGACCTCCAATTAGATACAGTCTTGATATAGACTTGATAATAAGTATACAGTATGATGAGTAATCAACAGATGATAATATATAAAACAGAGACTCTAAGCAATCACCCAATAAGAATAAAGAAATAGCGACATGCTCTATGAAGATTACAATACTCGTACACATACACCAGCATGCAGTGCATCAAAATCCCTTCAAGTCTCTTAAGTGTAGCAAATCGTGATATACTTAAATTATATAGTCAAGGATGAAGTCCTTCTGAATAGGAATGTCAATCTTCCCTTTAGAATTAGTCCTCAAAATATGTAAAAGAATACAAGAGAAAAACAGATCATAGGGTAGTACTTCCTTTCTTACAAATCGCACACACTTTGAATCCTACTTACAAGCTGTCATTCAACAGTCGGCACGTAGGATTCCTTTTTCTCTATGGTTCGCACTTGTAGTAACTGCTTATTCCATGTATTTCCAATCTTCCAAGGAAAACAATAAGATCCTTTCACACTCCTCCTTCACTATCGGATGTACCCAAACCTTCAAACAACAAAGTCGTCCACACAATAGCGTAATATGTATAAACGTAGGGGATCAATAACCCGCCCCACTGATCCTACTTACACTGTATAAGTGTAGTACAATCTTGTCTCTGTACACACTCCAAATTAGCCAATTCATTTTTATTCTAGAACATACATTTAATCTAAAATCAGCAGCATCGTAATGAAACACAACACCCTTCAACCCCGTACCATAGAAACAAAGGGAGTCCCGCTCCTCCTTGCTCAATAGGCAAGGCACGGCATCTGTAGTCACTACAGGTTCTATCGGTCCCAGCTTCTGACAGCGTAGATGGGTGTTTAATCCAAACTCTAGCTGACTTCTCCCAACGCGTTTCATACTACGTACTTCATCAGGGGTTAGTCAGGGAGTGGACAGTCACTCATCTATATACACTCTACCACACTGCTAATTGGTTAATTTCTAATAAAACAATTTTGATCAATTGTAGCATTCAAACCATTGGGTTGGAGACTTAACCCTTAAGGGGTTAAGAGACTTGAAGGGATTTTGATGCACTGCATGCTGATGTATGTGTGCAAATATTGGAATCATCACTTACAGAGCATGTCACTGTTTCTTTATTCTTATTGGGTGATTGCTTAGAGTCTCTGTTTTATATATTAACATCTGTTGATTAATCATCATACTGTATACTTACTATCAAGTCTAAATCAAGACTATATCTGATTGGAGGTCATATTGTTACCTGGTCCGTAGCAGTTAGGACTTCTGGGCCTGGAGATACGCGAAGGTATTATCTATTTTTATTCCATATCCATCCAGAAAGGGAACAAAAACCACAGACACAATTCTTCCTTGTACAACTACAAAATGTAATTGTGTGTTAAAAATCCAAATTGCACATCCGCAGAGCAGCAATGTTTAAAAAGCTAAAACTGAGAATTCTTATCATAAAATCTATGGGAGCAGGTGTGGATTGTAACAAAAATTCCTACTGTAAAGCCCTAAAACCAAAAAGATGGAAAAAGTTTAATGATTAAACTCCAGTTACATGTCTGTCAAAGCTTACAAATACAAACATTAACCCCTTGCACTAAAAAGGGGCCTGAAACATAGTGCACTCATAGTCTAAACCAGTCATTAAAATAGTCCATTACCATTAAAATCTTGGCTCATTTTATAGTCCATAAAAAAAAGATAAAATACATACACCTTTAAGTGGCACAGGAAACAAGCCCCAAATATTTTTCTTCTCAAAGGTCTCTAACTCCTTAACGACCCATGACATGGATTTCAGGGTTCCCCACGTGGCTGCACAATAATAAGCAGCTCCAATTAATCTTCATACTATTTGGTCCTTGGAGAGTGTTATTTCAATTCTGTCAGAGTTGTAGTTCAAGAGTAGTTGAATGATACAGTATCCCCCTCCCACCCTTTTTACTGATGTAACACTGCACACCTCAGAGCAGCAAGACTGTCTGGACAGATCTCAGAGCAGCAAGACTGTCTGGACAGATCACAGAGAGGGACAATCTTGAGTGAGCAAAAGAAAAACCTGTCAAGGAGGGCAGGATTTTCCTTATGCTCACAGTAAGAAGACTGTCCCTTGGTGTGACCTGTCCAATCAAGAGACCAGATTCCACATCTGATGGTCGACTGCTTACACTGGGTAAAAGGGGAGGGAGGGGGATACTTTGTCATTCAATTACTCTTGAACTACAACTCTAATAGTATTGAAATATCACTCTCCGTGGCCCAAATACTACGAAGATTAATTGGAGCTGCTTTGTTTGTGAAACATTACTACTATCTCTTTAAAGGACCAGTGGGGTGTTCAATGCATTGCACACCCCTCTAGTTCTTAAAGCGTTAAGTAGGTTCATGCCAGGGCCGATTGAAGAGTTTCTCTGTAACAAACGGAGGTGCAAAATTCATAATGGTCTTTACAATCTGGCCATAGTAAAGATAAGTTGGGGTGGGGTTTAACCCTTTGAGTGCCAGAAAGGCATCCAATGCATTGTGCTGCAACGCATTAGATACCTCAATGGCACTCAAAACGTTAATAGTAAGTGTTAGTGCTCTTTTAAAGTGATCAAGGAGCAATATGTTCAAAAGAAAAGTGGAGGTATTCTAGACAAACCAAATGGGCTTTTAACCCACTGAATGCTTCACAAGTGCCTCAAGCTCTCCCAGAGTGCATAAGAGATGGTGACCTGTAATAAAGCTTTGAATACCCCCAGCAGCAGGAGGGTAAATGCTCTACTTTTCTTTTCAACAGAAAGCCCAAAAGTATTAAAGGGATAGTAATACTTACAATAAAAAAATATATATATATATGTTGTAGGGTTTATCCCCCTGAGTAAAACAAGAGTACTCCCACTGCTGAAAGGTGTTTCATTCAAAAGTCATTAATTTTCAAAGTTTAATTTTTTAGGTGCAATATCACAGTGGCCTGAAATTGTATAGTGGCGCTGTTGCTACACCATCCTATGGACAGCTCTGGTCCCGGGACCATAAATCTCCATAGGATGGTGTAACAACAGCGCCACTGTACAATTTCAGGCCACTGTGATATTGCACATAAAAAATTCAACTTTGAAAATTAATAACTTTTGAATGAAACACCTTTCAGCAGTGGTAGTACTCTTGTTTTACTCAGGAGGATAAACCCTACAACATATTTTTTTTACATTTTAAAGTATTACTATCCCTTTAAACCTTTGAGTGTCAGAGAGGTAGCCAACGCATTCTGGCACTCAAAGTGTTAAGGGATGGACCCACGGGACCCACCCCCACCATAAATATGCTACAAATCTACTTTAATCATTCATCCACAAAAAAAAATTTCTATTTACATGGCTTGCGGCAAACACATAAAGCACCAAAATTACCCCTCAAATAAGGGGCAACACAACAGGAAAATCCTTATTTAATCAGTAGGCTTCACTTTTCCTTGATCTTCCACTTTTTTGATAGCAGCCTGGATCGCCTTCTGGTCACCCAAAAATACGTGAGGCTTGACGGGATGAAGATTCTCATCAAGTTCAAGGAGAATTGGAATGCCAGTAGGAAGTGTAAGGTTTAGTATGTCTCCATCAGAGATGCCTCGAAAGAGAAAAAAAAAAGTATAATTATTATATGTAAATAAAATAAATAGTAAAAAAGGGATCAGTAAAGTTTTATTATTAAAGACTGTATTATAGGTTTTTCACCTGTAGAGGAAAACAGTATTCCCTCTATTATTAGCAATGACTCACCTCTCCCATAGAAAGCAACAGATTAACACCAGGCGACACTATTGCTAACAGTTTTATATATTTATACATAATTTGAAGAAATTGTGGACTCAGGTATTAAAGGAAAAAAATGGAAACTTTACAATTTGAAGCAATGTTTGTCCATTGCAAATCCTTTGACAAATGTCCACAAGGGAAAAAACACTCAAAATTAAACATTGACATTTCTCTCAAGACACAGAGGAGTAACCAATTCCTTCAGTGCTTTCTACTCTGGCTCATTAGGAGAGGTTGAGTTTACCGCTCATTTAAACACAACACTACACTTTGTTAAGAGCAGATAACATTGGCTGCAAATTTATGAAGAGGCAAGTTGGCCCTTATCCCACAACTGAATATGTGAGCAATTTAGTTCTAACTTTTGTCCTCTGGTTTTTAGATCCCTGCACGCTAGAGAAGTCTCCAAAGCATTGTTGCTCCACACTGCGGAGTCTATCATCAAACTGTCCCAAATCCACCTTTCTTTGTGGACGCCACAGAAGTTGGCAGTGTCTTGCGTTTACATCTAACAGCTTATCAGCTGCTTGTACTCTGGAGACCAGGAACTTTGCTTGACTGCCATTCGCTATTACCTGCATGGGACTAGGAATGTTTTGACCACCGATTAGAAAGTCCAAGTAGCCATTTGGCTATTTTGTTTAATGTTTTATTAAGAAATAATATACTAGATGTTACTCCTAACTCACTGGAACTTCCATCTAATAATTATAACAATACAAGTATCCAGTTTAAGGGGTAGAAAAGGGAGCAGGTCATTGCGTCAATACTGACTCCTCTGGTACTTAAAGGGTTAAGGTAGGGCTGCTGCTCAAGTCAGTATTAACGTATCCGCTCTGATCCCCCTTGCCTTCTCCAAAGAAAGCTTTACACCAACACCACATGCTGATAAGCAGTGTCTCACCCCCCCCCCCCCTTGCATATGGCAAAGTGTGTCAATCTCCACACATCACCAATGCATCAATCATTTGTGCATCCCCACTGGAAGAGGACAAATGCATGGGGGGGGGGGGGGAGAAGAGACTTAACCCCTCCCACAATTTCCCCTCAGGGCGGCAGAGATCGGCCGCAGGCAGTGATTTCCACTGGAATGGGCGGGGATGCTAAGTACCCCCCACCGCCACTCCTGTGAAAAATTCTAGAGCGGGGAAAACAATGCTTGTGTGTACTATATATTTATTATACTCATTATAAAGGGCACATATACCATAAGTATACCATAATTGGATTAAAGGGGATCTCTCACCTACATATATGTAATGCTAATTAGTTAGAGCATTTATCAAAAAGACTGGAAATATTGTTCATTGTTTAAAAAAAAAAAAAAAAAAAAAAAAAAAAAAAAAAAAAAAAAAAAACACAACACAAAACAGTTACATGCGCAAAAATTAAAGTTTAAAAAGTGTCCAGAGGCCTACTTCCGGCTTGCCGAACCTTGCCGACCAGAGGCAGCTCCTGTCCCACTACCCATCATCCTCCGATGACGGAGACTGTGTCACGAAGCTGGAGCGATCACATTGGCAGAGATCGCTATCTAGCCAATACGATCGCTCCACCTTAGTGACAGACAGCCTCCGTCATCGGAGGATGATGGGTAGTGGGATGGGAGCTGCCTCTGGTCAGCAAGCCAGAAGTAGGCTGCCAGATACTTTTTAAACTTTAATTTTTGCTCCTGTAACTTTTTTTTTTTAAAACAATGAATAATATTTTCAGTCTTTTTGATAAATGCTCTAGCTAATGAGCATTACATATATGTAGGTGAGACATCCCCTTTAATATATAAAACAATATAAATGTGAATGATAATTATGCATTTCAAATAAATTACAATCCATTTCATACAAAGCAGGCAGTAATATTAACCCTTTGAGTGCCAGAGGGGTATGGAATGCATTGCAAAGCAATACGTTCCGTACCCCTCTGGCACTCAGAGGGTTAAAGTTTGTGAAGTAGCAGAGGCCTTTTAAATGTCAGCAAGTGTGGATGGTGTTCCTACAGATACAGTTACACCTTGACCTTTACACTCATGTCCACAGAGTAGGCATTCTATAATGGCTAAAATGTCAGTTACTGCTCTCAGAGGAATCAGAGATATAAACCTAAATGACAGTTTTATAAGCAACAAAGTTTTTTTTTTTGTGTTTTTTTTTTTTTTAATGTAAGAAGTTTTAACCCCTTAATGACCGGCCGCACACACGGCAGTCACTTAAGGACCATGGAGCATTTTTTTGTTTGTTTGTTTGTTTCCGGTTCCGGACTCCCCGAACGGTGTGCAGCCGCGGGGGGAGCCCGGAATTCCATGACGGTCATAGTATGTCATGGCTTGTTAACTCAGATCTACTCATGACGTACTATGACCATCAAGGGTCATTAAGGGGTTAAACAGGATAAGTTTGTTTTCAATACCCACCCCATCACATGTTGTACAGGTATCCATCACAATACAAAGCACATTCCCAGCTGTAAGGCCAAAGATGTTGATTGGTGCTGAACATGTAGCACAATAACACCACACGATCTGATGCTACATAAGGCCCATTGACCCATATTTATAAAAGTAAACTGGAGATATTTTAGAGTAAGCCAACTGCATAACAGGGGACAAATAAACATTCCTATTAAATTGAGTTGGGCTTTTAACCCCTTGAATTCTAGAGAGTTATCCAAAGCACTGGAGACCTCTCTGGATTCAAAGAGTTATTTCTAAGCGCAAGGCAATTTAGAAATTTTGGACAGGATGCAAGAAAGTAGAGCATTCACCATTTTTTTGAATGCCACTACTTTAGCCGCTATTTGAGATTGCTCATGTTTTGATGCAAGGAATTTACTAACACCTTGATGCTGAATAGCTGAATGGCAAAGTTAACGAATGCCCTTAATCTGGCATAGTTAGCCAGACATCTGAAAATGTGTCTGGACTTCTTTTCTGAATTAGGTGCAATCGCTCATCCTCTCACAAAAACGGCAGACATTTTAGCTATGCCCAATTTTTGAAACACATTCACAAAAAAGGTGCAAATGTTCACCGTCAGAAAAAACTTGCACAATTCAGTAACATATAGGGCCATATGTTCAAATAGATAACGACAAAAAAATATTGTATGAAAGACAAAAATAAGTAATTGTATGCATGAACGACATTTTCTATAGAGTATACGACAAAAAACTAGTAATGTCTGTTGAAGTGCAAAAGGGCGTGGCAAGGGCATGGCTAAACTATTCTCCAGTGTTGTATAGAGGAAAAGAAAAATGTCTTGCAAAAGACAAAATTTGTACGTTAAGAAAAAAAATGGGAGTGTGAAGTCCTCAATGTGTGAATTTTTGTCTTTAGTTAAGACATTTTTTTGTCATTACATATGACAATTTCAGTCAGGATAAACGACATATTTATCACAACCAACACTCTGAAAAAATTAATGATCCCAACAACACTGTGCTTTGAAAAGTTTTTACAAATGACAAAAGCCATTTCGCTACTTCTTTGAACATATGACCCTTAGTGCTAATCATTTTGTCATCAAAAGTGTACTGTAAGTAGCGACTGCGCATGTTTCTTGCATTATACCCTTTTATTTGTCCCCTCTGGGGCAGTTTGTTTACTCTTATAAATATGGACCACACTGTAGTTCAACAGGAAAATGTACTGTCCTATTTTAACTGAGTCTTCACTTAAAAGGCTTATGTTTTACTAAGACTGCTTCTTTATGGCTGGTACTTGATACTGCAATATTATTTGTTCATATCTAAATTTACACACATACATACTAAAAAGCACAATACTGAGCTTGTTAAATACAGGTAACTACTGCTGCAATTCGTATATTGTTAATTAAAGGAGCAGTAAACTTTTTTTTTTTTTTATAAAAAAATATATATTGTAGGGATTTTCCTATTGAATAAAATAAGGGTACTCCCACTGCAGAGAGATTTATATTTCCAGAGTTATTACAGTTTAAACCCATGTTTTTTGTACATTAGCAGTGCCGTCTAGTGGTCAAAATCTAATTAGATTTCCTGTTAGATTCTAATGGAAAGGAAAGTCAGAAAAGTCAGAAACATACAGTTCTCCATAGAATGTGATAGAAACTGCCTGTCACTTCCTGTCAGAACTATCAGGAAGTAAACACAGTAAATTCACTTCATTATTATTTAAACGGCTATCATTTTTGAATAAAACATCTGACAGCACTGGGAGTGACCTTGTTTTATTCAACAGGAAATTCTCTAAAAAGATGTGTTTACATAAAAAAAGTTTACTGCTCCTTTAAATCACCACCCACCTCATTTCTTCATCTGTATTGTGTGAAAATCCCCATACCAAACATCTTGTTAGTCCAGATGGTGCATGCAACTGAGGTCACAGTGTAGCTATGCCGAGTGTGAAACTGATAACCGAACAGGTAAACCTCACCCAAGGCTAGTAATGGTAGTGTATTTGTCTGTCTTTGCTAGACAGATTGCTCACATAGCAAAAGAACAACCAAAAGGGAGGTGTGTGTGTGTCCCACATCAGGGGTGTGGGTTTGTTTTTTTTTGTTTTTTTTTAATTTAAATAACCTTACTTAGCATCCACAAACCGTTTCATATTATATATATATACACATACACACATACATACATATATACACAATTTTTCATTCATTCATTTTTAGAGTAATAGTAGAGTCTAATAAAATAAAAAGACAGCAGTGGGGTTGCACTTGTTTTACCCCATAGGAAAGCCCAATGAATTTAAAAAAAAAAAAAAAAAAAAAAAAAAAAAAAAAAAAATTAAAAATAATCTCACTTTAAACCAGTCATTTGAATCCCGTAAAGTTAAGCCATGTGAAATAATTTTGTGAATGAAGATTTCCCCTAAACACGGGTGTTACTCTCTTACATGGTATTACGCTCACAATTAAAACGACTTGTCAGCACTGCTGGTCTGCTGCCTGCAAAGAATTTGGACATGTCTGGCCCCAAATACTTTCAAATGTTCACCGATGTCATGTTGCAGGTTATGAACCAAACCAGACAAGAGGAGAACTGAAATACAGCAAAAATTATATTTAACCAATCACACTGCCTAGTTGGATAACATCACAGAAGAGCTACAGTATGTAAAACAGAACTGGCAATTATTGTCTTTGATGCCCCCCCCTTCGGCTCCTAGAAAGGTCTCATATGCCCTGCAAAATTGGAGACCTCTTTAGCATTTAAAAGGGACAGTAATGTTTCACCAAAAAAGATGCCTTGATTAATCTTCATGGTATTTGGGCCTTGGAGAGTGTTATTTCAATACTGTCAGAGTTGTAGTTCAAGAGTAATCCTATATAATGATTTGCTAAAAAGTCTGTAACGACGCAGTCATGCACAGTAGAGACTGCCCGTGATGCAGCTGATACTGAGCGAGGCACTCTGAAATATCAACCGCGGTGCAGGCAGTCTCTACTATGCATGACAGCCCAGCGAGCGGCTGGCACTGAGGTCCGTGTACACGGGCTCTTCAACTAGTTGACTGATAAAGTATCCCTCTCCCCCCTTTTTACTGATGTAACTGCTCACCTCAGAGCAGCAAGACTGTCCAGATGGATCACAGAGAGGGGCAATCTCCAGTGAACATAAGGAAAAACCTGTCAAGGGGGGTAGGGTTTTCCATAAGCTCACAGTAAGAAGATTGTCCCTTGCTGTGATCTGTCCGGTCAAGAGACCAGATTCCACATCTGAGGGGAGGTGGCTTACACTAGGTAAAAGGGGAGGGAGGGGGTACTTTATCATTCAATTACTCTTGAACTACAACACTAGCAGAACTAAAATAACAATCTCCATGGCCCAGATACTATGAAAATTAATCAGTGCTGCTGTTTTGTGAAATATCACTTTAAGGAGTTAAAAGTTCAATTAATAAATAATAAACCAACGTCACCACAGGTGCCAAATTCCTAAATTGCCAAGCACTTGAACAGACCTTTTTAACTGCTTTAACCCTTTGAGTGCCAGAGGGGTATGCAAAACATTGCGTTTGCATACCCTTCTGGCAATCAAAGGGTTAACGCTATAGAAGTCTCTAAGGCACTGCAAAGTAACGTATGAGACATCTCCTATACAGGGGGTTAAAAGCTCCAATTTAATTTAACAGAATTTGTGCGTGTGTGTCCTATGCTAGAGATGGTTTACTCCAGAATAACCCCAGTTTGCCTTTATAACTAGTGGACTGTGCTCCTAAATCACTTCCATCATTCCCTCTAGATTAGGGAATTTTATAGGTCATTCCTCAAGGACTTATTGAAGGAAATGATACATACATGGTTATGCTTAGATCTGACAAAAGTGACAGCAGACAGCATATTGTGCTTAAAGGGATAGTAACCTTTCATTTGCAAAAGCAGTTTAGTTTGTTCAACTGTACTCCACAACTGTACAGTTACTATGTGATTTTATGCTGAAGTTGATCCCTCCTGCTCCTTTAAGGCTGAGATCCAACTGCGAATCACAAGGGACAATCTTTAGTTAGTATTAGGAAAAACCTGCCCTCCTTCGACAAGTTTTTCATTAACTGACTGAGGGAAGATTGTCCCTCGTTGTGACCTGTCCCGTCAAGCAACCGGACTTCACACCGGAGGGGAGGGGGCATCACAGTGGGAAAAGGAACATGAGGGGTCAACTTCAGCATAAAAATGACATTGTAACTGTTCAGTTGTGGAGAATAAAAGCATCAACCAAAAGTGCTATCCCCTATTTAGTTTGCTATGCAGCTGTTTGGTCAACATATTACCATCCCTTGCGACACTAATGTCACAAAAAAAAAAAAAAAAATACAAAAAAAAAAAAAATGATATTTTATATCTGACAGCAGGAGATCCCGGTCTGGTTATTTCAAACAAATTACTTAATTGGAAAGGTCTACAAAGTGCACCTGGTTTGCAAGAACACTTTGTAGACCTTGCCAATGAAAGTAATTATTTTAAATAACGCATTTTTGGCTCTGCTGAAGAGTCTCCTCTAATCGGCCGACTTGAATCTCCTCCTGTCAGCTTTACAGCTGACGTCAGAAGGGGAGGGGGAACTTTCAGTGCAAATAAACTCTCAAACCATAGCGGCTTGAGAGATAGGATTTGTGGCACACAGTTTATTTTTTTTTTTTTTTAACATCTACAAAAAGCAGAATATTTTTATTAGCTTTAAAGCCCGTGTACACAGGCCAACATTGGTGGCGTTGCAGTCATGCGTGGTACTGACTGCCAACGTTGTGGCTGATACAGAGCGGGCACTCCGAATTCAGACCATAGTCCTCTCTCTGTATCAGCCGCGGAATGGGCAGTCTGTACTGCGCATGACTGCAGCCGCCTCTACTGCACATGAGGGCTTCTGACAAACATCCTTAGCGAATTATAATATAGGATGGGACATTATTGTCCCTTTAATAATACACAATTACTAAACTAACATTTTTTGTTCTTAAATTCTTATAGGAAAATGTGGGGTACCCTAAGCAGGTGCCCACAACAGAAAGTGCCACCACAATAATCTATAGGAGTCTCACAAGAATGAAACTTAAAAGTAACCAACCTTTGGCCAATGGGTTACAAAAAGCAGTAAATACATTCAGTTTTATTATTAACATATAACAAATTTCACTGGTTAAAAGAGGACTAGTAAATTAACTTTTATATAGATAAAAAGACATTAGGTTACATCTACTGCTGGAAAATGTGTCATTTAGGAAGAAGACCAAACGAGTTTATTGAGGATTACCAAAACTGGCAACTTTCATTAACCCTTTGCGTGCCAGAGGGGTATTCATCAAATTGGACACACCAAGAGTTAAAGCCACAGTTCTCAATTATACCCATAAAAACTGGACGTTCAACACAACTCTGTCAAGTAAGTCTGGTTGTTTTAAAGAAGGCTTTGACCAACTAATTGCTACAGCAGTGCCGCAGGAATCAGTAACTACCAGTCAGTGAAACAAGGCTGGGATGGCTGCAGTGTCTGTGACAATATAAATGTAACCAGTTTAACAAGAGAAGGAAGAGCGCTTACACCTCAGGACAATTTCATCAGCCGTCAGCAGGTGGCAGCCTACCATAGCCTAAATAGCCCTACATATACTTCATGCGCTCTATGGAACCTGTGCATCAATTACGCTATATCACCAAAATGAAACAAAAAAGGAAGGAGAATCTAACGTAATATGCCAAGATGTCCATAGTACTCAAAACGATTCTCTCTATTTTGTCAAAGATGCACAAGCTAGTTTGGAAATAAGTCTGACTAAAGCTATAGCTTCAAATGAGGGAGGAAAATTTTTTATGAACATTGCAGGATTTTAAGAAGGACTGCCAATCCAACGAGGATGTCAAAGTCTCAGCCAATTTTGCAGTTGCCTGTTTGAAGGCTATTTGGGATTGTGTATCTGGGCAACTGAATTATTTTAGAGTGCTTCCACCACAGTCAAAAAGATGGCTATACTAGTATATAATAATAAAATAATAATAACATCTACTACTAGTATTTATATAGCACCTTTCTCCCAGTGGGACTCAAAGCGCTTTCAGTGCACACTCTCGGAATTAACCAAATCGGCAGCTGAAATAATAGATGTTATTATTACCCAATCAATGGTACTCATTTATTGACCTCGGAAGGATGAAGGGCTGAGTTGACCCTGTGGGGATTCGAACCTGCAACCCTGAGGATGAATAGGCTCCATAGTCAGGGAATTTACCACCGAGCTATATAAAATAATATCAGAAATAACCTAGAACGTTTGTTCAAACTTAACTGTAGAAGCATGATTCTATATTATGTATTTTTATTAACACACACATATATATGAAAAGGCCAACTGATTATTTGTTTGTGCCATACCCCACCCAGGGAAGAAGTAGGAAGGAGTGGCAGGGAGGGGGATTAAGTTCCCCTGACCATTCCTATTCAAATAGCTGCAAGACTTACCACTTCCCTGCACCTCTGTGATGGAGTGTGTTGCCCTCTCGCCTCTACCTCCTAGCTCTGGATCCCTAACATTACATGCATCTTCTGAGTCCTACCTACGTTTCACCATGCCCCACAGTGTGTGATCCTCTTCCCTCATTTGCATTTCCCTTCCCTCCCAGCCTGTAATAGCCCCCATTCCTCTATCTCTCAGTAATCCACTGCCACCGCCAAGATGGTCACTAGGAAGAAGCCTGTTGAGAGTTGCAGTGTTTTTGTCTCCTCTTTCTGGTGTCATCATGCAGGGATTTTACAACACTTCTAAATAATTATATAACAAAGTCCTAGAATGCGTTGCTCACTGTGTGCGTAACCGCACATGCACAGTAGGGACTCGCAGAACGGGCTTATCCGGAGCGGGGAGCTCCGGAAGGCTGACAAGCTGTCACCCAGCGCCTCCACTGCTGCCCCGGAGCACAGACAGGCTGCGAGCCATCCGGAGCGCCCCGCTCCGCATCAGCCTGTGTATACAGGCTTTGTAACTAGTATTATATATTTACATACTATATGTATGTGCCCTATATGATGCACAAATGTATAACCAACTTCTATATTCTCTATAGTGTAAGAGCAGGGTACTGATATTCTGCAGGACATCAAGGATTAAAAAACAAGTTTTATAACATGTTATTCATGTTTACCTGCTTGTTTCTGACCTCTAGCAGAAACGGTCTCTCCTGAACTCCCTGCATTCCAGAAGATCAGTTTTACTCAAGCGAGATGGAACTCACAGGTACACAAAAATAGGTGATCACACAACTGGTTGAGGGGAAAAAAAAAAAAAAAAAAAAAAACCCACACACTCAAACCAAGAGCATTTAGACAGGAGGCAGTCACACCCACTAACTGTCTCTCTGCCTGTTATGTAAGCCTGTACAGCCTTGGAAGAATATAAAAGTTTTAGTCACACAAGCCATTCATTAGTCTCTCTGTGGCATTGAGGGGACAGGAACCAGAGTGACGGAGGAGAAATCTGGAATCGTTTTTAGTGTACAGCGAGTGTATGTGTGAGATTCTGTGGCTACCAGTGGACACAGCACATGCAACACAGTGTATGTACAATTTTGTGATTAACAATGAAACAAGGCTGGGATGACCAATAGGAGGAAAGGATATATTTCAGTGTTAGTGACAGACCCATATTTTACAGTAACAAATATGGAAGTTACATGATCCTTTTCTGGATCTGCACCAGCAGCAAACCTGGGCTAGCGAAGGGCAGAGTAATGCACTGCAGGTGTGGAGACCCAGCAATGCATTAAAAAGGGATAGTAATACTTAATATGTTTACAAAAAATTTGTAGGGTTTATCTTCCCCAGTAAAACAAGGGAACCCCCAATGCTGAAAGATGTTACATTCAAAAGCTATTACAGCTCAAAACTTGAATTTTATTAGGTGCAATATCCCAGTGGCCTGAAATTGTACACTGACGCTGTTGCTACACCATCCTATGGACAGTTCTGGTCAATTCACCATAAATCGACATAGGATGCTGTAGCAACAGCACCACTGTAGAAAAAAAATATATAAAGTTTGATCTGTAATAACTTCTGAATAAAAACCTTTCAGCAGTGGGAGTAACCTTGCTTTACGCAGGAGGATAAACCCTACAACATGTATTTTTTAATATTTTAAGTCTTTCTATACCTTTAAGCCAACCACAGCCAGGGGGAGAGATTCTCTAACCAATGCATTAGGGTGACCAGACATCACCTTTAACTGGGGACACATGAAAAACACATGCTGCAGGGCTGAGTTTATTTCAGTGCAGTCCTGAAATATGCCTATTTCCTACGTGTCCCTGGTTAAAGAGGAGGTCTGGTCACCCTACCAAGCATACATATTGACCCCTTTGAGGACCAGAGGCATGTGAAGCCATGAACTGCACACCCATCTTGCCCTAAAAAGCTGGAAATTAATATTCAGCTGCTACAATTTAGTCAGACGTCTGAGATATCACCTTAAACTGACAGGGTCTCTGAAAAACCTGCGCCAACTTCTTTGACCATTGCTTAGTCTCTTGGATCCAGTAGGACAGCCCCATAGCGTGCTTTGCTCTATGTAATGATGTTATCACACTTCATGCCCCTTGACTTTAAATACAGTTCTAACAGATATGGGAAGAGAAGCTGGAATAGTTTTGCAGATACATTGGGCTAAAAAGCAGAACTGTCACCATAAAATCGTATGCATTTTTAGAACAATGTATACATTGTGTTAGAGGTGTTCTGTTTTCTTGTGCTATGTAGTCCCCTGGCTGGCAAAAGTGACTTCCCCAAGCTTACCTTACCCCCACCCCCCTTGTGGTCCTCTCAAAACTGTGTGTCAGTTAAGCACTTTGCATTCCATGTATGTGCACAATGCATTTCATATCTCTGGTACGCAAAGGATTAAATAAACATAGCAACTGATCCCAGGGAAGAGGGCTCCACCCCCACATATATTATTACACACACACATATATACACACACACACACACACACACACACACACACACACACACACACACATCAGCAGCCATGTGGCAAAGCTTTGCCCTTGCGACTAACCTTCCCCCCTCCTTAACCTTGTGAGTGCTTTCCCTCACTAGCGCAAGAAGGTTTGCCGATCCCGCCCACTACTACCTAGGTTTTCCAGGTAGAATGGAGGCAGGAGAGCTCTCTTGCTCCCCTGCATCTCCTCTATAGATCACCCAGCCAAATGGGCTTGCTACTGTCAGAAAGCCTGCCCTGGAGTGTAGCCACCACGGATCTAGAAACCCTTTTCAAGGCACCCAAAACAGGGCTAGCCTTTTATTGATTAGACAGAATACACACACACACACACACACACACACGGATGTAGGCATTCACGCTACACTTAATCATAGGCACCCTGGAGTATCCATGGCAAAAGGATATAAGCAAAGGATTGGAGCACTCACAGGACATTTAAGAAGCAAAACATTTTTGTAATCAGTTATACAGTGGACAAAGTCAACTTGGCTCTCACGCAAGTGCTCCAATACTTTGCATATATAAAAGGGGTAACCCCTTAATTGCCAGAATGTGCAATATTTATCACACCTCTGGTACTTGGAGGGTTAAAGAATCTGAAGATGGAAATATGCGCAGAAGTGATACTTATATTACCAATTTCCCTGCCTCAAATGCAAACTACACCGCATTTCAAACAACTTCCCTATTTCACATAGAAACGCCAACACATGTCAAACGTGCAACACCAATGAAACTAAAAACGCATAACAGTGGAAAGGTATAAAATATACAGGAAAGACTACAGCGAATGCTGCCGACTCCTAGGAGAAAGTCCGTGCAATCACTAATATAAAGGGGAACGATCACCCCAATACAAGTTTGTCTCAGAATTAACTTCATATAGCGATTAGATTAAACAGCTGTTTTACATTTTTATAAGTTCGTTGTATGGATAAATTTTAAGTTTGAAAAATGAGCCGTGTCCTTACTTCCAGGAAAAATGCGCGTACAGCTCTGCATCACAGTCTGTCAATCCATCTCTGCTCCCCTCCCACATAGGATCTCAATCCAGCCTCCTCCAATGCTGGAGGATATCTGCATGTAAGCTGGAGCGCTATCTGGCCAATGAAACCACTCTAGTTTACAAAGAGAAATCCTCCGTCATTGGAGGAGGCTGGATTGAGATCCTACATGGGAGGGGAGAAGAGGAGGATTGACAGACTGCAGAGCAGAGCTGTACACACAGTCTGTTTGGAAGTAAGGACGCGGGTCATTTTTCAAACTTAAAATTTAGCCATACAACAAACTTATAAAAACGTAAAACAACCATTCAATCTAAAGCGCTATATAAAAGAGAATTCTGAGACAAAACTTGTATTGGGGTGATAGTTCCCCTTTAACTAGCCAGCTGCCAAACAGGCTATAGCAGATATAGCAGTAAAAGACCAATCCTCTCTTTCTGTGTGGTAATAGGAACTGGTTGATAAACTAAGTGTGTGTGTGGGGTAGGAAGAGTCATTAGAAGACTTATATACAGGATCTGTCACTAGGTTTGTCCTATTTAGGCATTATAAAGTTACAATTCAGATATATCAAGTGTTAAATCCGGTGAGTGCTAGGTGTATGCAAACCCTTTTGGGATGCAAAGTATTTTAGTCAAATTGTTAAAACTGCATGTTTAACCCTTTGCGTGTCAGACAAGTGTACAAAGACAGTTGAACACCTCTGACAATCAAGGTTTTAACTACACTGGGGTTGTCTAATGAGACATCCTTGTAACGAGTGGGACACAGACAAGGAGTTTCCCTAACAATGAAGGAAGGCACATCTTTTGCTGGAAAGCATTATGGCAAAACAAAACACACACCTGAATCCAGGGCCGGCCCAAAACATTGTGCTGCCTGGGTCCAAGGATGAAATGCTGCCCCCACCCCAAGCCACACCCACCGAAGAAACGATTTAGAACAAAACCAAAAAGTATTTTATTTGCACATACTAATTTATAAAAACATACAGTGAGGGGAAAAAATTATTTGATCCCCTGCTGATTTTGTACGTTTGCCCACTGACAAAGAAATAAAATCAGTCTATAATTTTAATGGTAGGTTTATTTGAACAGTGAGACAGAACAACAACAAAAAAATCCTGAAAACATATTTAAAAAAAAAAAAAAAAAAAAAAAAAAAAAGTTATAAATTTATTTGCATTTTACTGAGTGAAATAAGTATTTGACCCCCTATCAATCAGCAAGATTTCTGGCTCCCAGGTGTCTTTTATACAGGTAGCAAGCTGAGGTTAGGATCACTCTCTTAAAGGGAGTACTTCTAATCTCAGCTTGTTACCGGTCTAAAAGACACCTGTCCACAGAAGCAATCAATCAATCAGATTCCAAACTCTCCACCATGGCCAAGACCAAAGAGCTGTCCAGGGATGTCAGGGACAAGACTGTAGACCTACACAAGCCTGGAATGGGCTACAAGACCATCGCCAAGCAGCTTGGTGAGAAGGTGACAACAGTTGGTGCGATTATTCACAAATGGAAGAAACACAAAATAACTGTCGGTCCCCCTTGGTCTGGGGCTCCATGCAAGATCTCACCTCGTGGAGTTTCAATGATCATGAGAATGGTGAGGTATCAGCCCAGAACTACACAGGAGGATCTTGTCAATGATCTCAAGGCAGCTGGGACCATAGTCACCAAGAAAACAATTGGTAACACTACGCCGTGAAGGACTGAAATCCTGCAGCTCCCTCAAGATCCCCCTGCTCAAGAAAGCACATGTACAGGCCCGTTTGAAGTTTGCCAGTGAACATCTGAATGATTCCGAGGAGAACTGGGTGAAAGGGTTGTCGTGAGATGAGACCAAAATCAAGCTCTTGACATCAACTCAACTCGCCGTGTTTGGAGGAGTAAGAGGAATGCTGTCTATGACCCAAAAACACCATCCCTACTGTCAACCATGAAGGTGGAAACATTATGCTTTGGGGGTGTTTTTCTGCTAAGTGGACAGGACAACGCCATGTACCATCAAATCATGGGGGAGAGCCTCCTTCCCTCAGCCAGGGCATTCAAAATGGGTTGTGGATGGGTATTCCAGCATGACAATGACCCAAAACACACAGCCAAGGCAACAGAGGAGTAGCTCAAGAAGAAGCACAATAAGGTCCTGGACTGGCCTAGCCAGTCTCCAGACCTTAATTCAATAGAAAATCTGTAGAGGGAGCTGAAGGTTCAAGTTGCCAAACGTGAGCCTCGAAACCTTAATGACTTGGAGAGGATCTGCAAAGAGGAGTGGGACAAAATCCCTCCTGAGATATGTGCAAACCTGGTGGCCAACTATAAGAAACGTCTGACCTCTGTGACTGCCAATAAGGGTTTTGCCACCAAGTACTAAGTCATGTTTTGCAAAGGGGTCAAATACTTCTTTCACTCAGTAAAATGCAAATCAATTTATAACTTTTTTGAAATGCATTTTTCTGGATTTTTTTGGTGTTATTCTGTCACTCACTGTTCAAATAAACCATATGACAATGATTTAGACCATGTGGAACACCCCATAAGGGGTATGAAACAAACTGGGTTATTTCCTTGTAATTGCTTCCTTGGGAGAATTTTCATTTTTTAATTTAGCAGTAATCTTTGTCATTTATTGATATGTACATTCTTTGAATGTTACATTTACATTTTAATGTTAACCTTGAAGATGTGATGTGAATGAATGCATGCAGACCGTGGTGAAGCTTCTTGAAGATCACTGGCCAAAAGAAGGAATCAGCAGGAACTCTTCTAACATAGTCAGCCTGTTAGTCAACTCTGTGCACGGCGCGCAGCTGCATCATCAAGTCCACCTCTCCTGGCACAGAAATGCTCCCTCCACCCCTCCTGGCACAGACATGCTCCCTAAGCGCTTTGTTTTGTATGTGGATGGGTATGTATTGCTGAGATCCAGTCAGCTTTGCATGGAGGTGGCGATCTGGTTCTGCTCTCACCCCTGTGGGTTGCGAGAGCAGCTGCAAAAAAGTTCAGCAGCACTGCATAGAGGACGGCAGCACAGGTGTCACCCAGTGCGGGCTGCACCCTCCTCATGACGCCGCTGACTAGCACCTAGAGGTTTGTATATTGTCGGAGCCGGATCAAGACTAAACACATCTGAGTGAAATTAGCTGCACGGGTGCAACTTACTAAACGATAGTGTAGGCAAAGATCAAAGGCCGTTCACTTGCTAGAACATATAGCACGTGATAGTATCACAAGCAGCTTGTATCCCCCATGCCAGGAACACACCACTAACACAGAGCAGGATACAGGGCTGGGCCGGCGCACAAAATAAAATGCCTGAGGATGGCAAATTGCCACCCCTGTCAGAGTGCCGCCTGGGTCCAAGACCCACTGGGACCCATGTAAGGGTCGGCTCTGCCTGCGTCTACTTTTAAAACATTAAAAAATTGTATTACATACAATGGGGCAGACCTGTCATTTGGCACTTATTTGCCCTTTTAACCCCTGCGTTCCAGAGGTCCGCAAAGCATTGCAATGCGCTTCACACCACTCCAGCACTCTGAGGGTTAACTTTCAAAACACCTTTGCCCACACTCTTTAAATCTATAAACATGACACGAGGATGTGCAGCTCATCACAAAGCAATGTACTGCACATACCTCTGATCCTTAAAGGGCAATCTGCAGTAATCAAGAGGTTGAACACTCACCACCCCCAGCCAGCGGTGGAGGACCGCAGGTTTCTGAACACAGATTTTTAAAGTTAGCTCTTGAAATCAAATCCCTCCTACAGCAGTAACTGCATAGTATAAGCATACATGGGGACTCCTGGTGAAAGGACAAATCTCAGGCTGAGAGCTTAGTGTTAAAAACAAATAAGAAGCACTGTATACAAAAGAATCCACCTGTGTAATCAAGAGCATACATCACAAGTGGCCAACGGAAATTGTAATGAATGCAACAGAGTACACGCAATATATGCGCCCACCCAGGTTGCCCCTCCCTGTCTACCCATCACGATGCCAAACTCGCCAAAAATACATATACAATTGTATCAATAATACTCATACATAAGAATATGTAAGATAAATGGAGATCAACTTGAGCAGTAGATGTACTAACTAATATATATTATATATATATATATATATATATATATATATATATATATATATAGTTAGTACATTTATTTTAATTTATATATTTATTTATTTTATAGATGATGTCTCCAAGTGTAGTAGTAAAGAATCTTGTGTGTCTTTCACCTTCATCCTTGTGCTCTGAAAGCGTTCTACTCACTTTTACACAAGGCTTTTGTTCTGACTCCAAGTAGTAAGAGCCTCCCCAGTATAGGCATCTTTTTTTTTTTTTTTTTTAAATGCGCACGCAAGACAGCATGTGACAAAGGCAAACGGACCATGTTGCTATAACAAAAGGGAGACATGAGAATCTCGCCCTACATGAAAGATTCTCGTGTCACCGCATTAAAAGTCACTTAGGTTAATATAATAGAGTGGCAGGAAACACTCTAAGGGCATGACAGCCTGATATCTCCAGAACCAGTGTAGTTTAATGCGGCGACATGAGAATTTCACACTTTCATGCAGGGCAAGATTCTTCTTTTTGATCATGGCGACATGGTTAGTTCACCTTTATGTAACACTTTTGCGTGCAACATTTTAAAAGTGAATTCCCAGTATATACCCTAGGCTTGGTATTCTTGTCCTCCCGGGCAATTTTCTGTCCAAGTCTCCAGACACTTGATGTTAATATGCGGTTTGATTAGTAGTCACACTTTCGAGACTGCCACCCCATTAGGTCCACTAAAAACACCCTCCTTGGACACTGGGCTTCTGCACTAAGGAGTGTAAGGGCTATATGGACAAGTGAGTATCTCCATGGGCACAGGTGAAAATATACTTCTTTAAATAATTCAAGACAAGATACTACATTTACCTTTTACTACCAGATATTGAAAAAGGTAAAATTATTTTAAATTGTATCTGGGATATGCACAAAAAAACAAAACTAAATTAAAAAAAAAAAAAAAAAAAAAAAAAAAAAAGTCTATGCTTTTAGTGACATACCAGTTCACTTCATCAGGAGAAGAAGTGAGACATTTGCAAGTTACCTCTATTTAGAATGCCAAAAATTAAAGTTGGAATGTAATTTAAAACACCACTGCATATCCTCAACATTTCTGCCAAAGAGCCCGCATCCCACAGGACAAGATGGAGACGCTCACCCCTCCCATCGCACGTTGAGCAGTGCCAGCTCACGCTATACATAGGAAGCAAACCTTCATTACTAATAAAGTTGAACCTCCCATTGTATTCAGTGCACCATCACTGGAACAAATCCTTAACTCACATTGGATTGTGATGACACATGATGCACTCCACCAATGGAAAGCTTCCATCAATAGAATGCCTTGCTGGGCACGCCAAACTCTAGGAGGAAGTTGCCGTTAACCCATCCTGGATACTTTCCACACATGAAACACAAGCCACATCTGTGCTACACTAATAACTCATTCTATAATTCCACAATGCGGGCCATTAAGATATAAACACAAGAATATAAATACATTCCACCAAAAGGAGACACCATCAGGGTGCATCACATGGACCCAACAGCAATCCAAGAATACACAAATGTGGGGGCATTTTTTTAAAATTTTATAAATAAAAAACATTACCCATAATGGGCACCAATGTGCCCTGTGGATTCTAATATATCTGTACTAAATATATAATTATATCAGTAATCCACTTCCAATACATTAAATACAGTGATAATCCTGTCTTACTTTTCACCACTATATAATATATAAACATAAAGAACATTAAATATAACAAATTACTGCACAAAGGTGAAGGTCAAACAAGATACGTTACTACTACACTTACAGCCATCTTCAGAACCACTGTTTCTGGTTTTGAGAGGTTAGTTTTAGCCACTATAAGAGCTGCATCAATTAAGGGATTCTTTAGTCTTTAAATTGGTGAATTGTACACCAGAAATGCAAAAGGAGAAGTCCTGCTTTTTTTGTATGTATGTCCAAACAATGACATCTCATATTTGCAGCATGTTGGAGGTTCCTCGAGAATGGTTTGGTGCACCTCTTGCTTAGAGCAAGCAGCTAGATAATCAACTAGAATCTATGCATTTGGGAAATAGAAGGTTATATTGCAAAGATCGTTCAGCTCCTTTTAAAATGTTCCCAGCTATGGAGTATAAGACTATTAAGTACATACATCCTTATATAAATGATCTATTGCATTCTCTATGCATTTGGTGTGTTTTCAGTTTTTGTTCTTCTATACACACTGACTGCCATTTTGATTATGTTAATTGCCTTTGGGTAACAGGTGAATCCAAACATGGACCACTTGCTCACAAGCCCTTACGGAGATCAGCTACACCACACAGATGGGGCCAAAAAGGCTGAAATATGTCTGGTGTTGACTGCTTTTCATGTTCTGAGAGCATTTTTAGTGTTAAGGTGTCTGCCACAAATTAACCTTTTGTGTGCTACAATGCTTTTCACAGACTTCTGCCACTCTCAGGATTAACAGCTTTTAGATATTCCTCAAAAAGACAAAAAAAAAAAAAAAAAAGACACACACGAACAAGCCAGAAAAAGAAATGACAGCAGGGTCGCGTTTAAACAGATACAAATGTTGGATGACAATAATATGAAATATACTCACACTGATTGGTCGATCATTTGTATCAGTCTCAACCAGTATATGGAAACAGGTGTTAACTTGCCCCTGTTCGGGTACTCCAATCTCCACCAGAAAAATTGTCTCCCAAATACAGTTAACACTATGAGTGATCAATACAATGTAATGTGTGTATGTAAAAGGTATTGTTATTTATTTAAACAGATAAAGTCTCAAGACAAGGACCAATGAGTTTCTGGTGTTTCATCAGGGTCTCAAAGTGAACGTTAAGACCCCGATGATAGGAGTATAATAACATTTAGGTGTCCATGTTACTTCAAGATACTGAAAACATTTTTTCAAGCAAATTAATACTTTAAGTTAAAAAATAACAATGGACTAATCCATCTAAAACAGGTCAGATCCGATGACATATAAAGCATACCTTCCAGGTGCTTTAGTAACGCCCTTGCACTATTTCCATGTGCTGATATAAGAATCCTTTTTCCCCTTCTAATTTCAGGAACAATTACTTCATTCCAGTAAGGGAGAAGCCTTTCTATTACTTGCTTCAAACTTTCAGATTTAGGCAGATTTTCCTTCTGAATGTCACAACATGAGTACCTCCTATCTGTATGGATTTCATGATAATAAGGATGTGATTCATCTATTGGTGGGGGAGGTACATCATAGCTTCTTCTCCACATCTTGACTTGTTCCTCTCCATGATTGAGAGCCAGTTCTGCTCGGTTAAGGCCTATCAGTGCTCCATAATGTCTTTCATTGAGTCGCCATGAACTCTGAATTGGAACCCATTCTTGACCCAACTCTTGCAAAATCAACCATGCTGTCTGTATGGAGCGACTCAGGATTGAAGTAAACACAAGGTCAAACTCAAAACCTAGTGACTTTAATCGTTTTCCACAAGCTTCAGCTTCTTTCAGCCCATCACCACTCAGCTTTTGGTCAACCCAACTGCAGAAACGATTTTCTATATTCCAGGCACCTTCACCATGCCTTAACATCACAAGTTCATATTTCGACATTGTTCTGTGTCTCACGCCTGGAGGGGATGAGTCTTGTTTATTTATAAGTCACCTGGTGAAGAAAAAGTAAACAAACATAATAAAAATTAGCGTGCTGCTTAAAGTAAAATAAACAGAGTGAGTAAATAATGATGATTAGCAGTTTGTTCTATATCTAGTGAAGTCACTTTGGTGGTGTAAATAATTATGATATTTAAAGCAGACCAACCATTATGTTATAAAGAGTACCCAATATATTAAGAGAAAAAAATATTTTTAATAAATACTTTTTTAAATAAATTCTTAATTTGTTGGTGGCATTTTCAGTTAAGTAGCTGTTGTACTGGGATAATATTGCCACATACTGCAACAAACAAATCTAGGCAGAGCGCACACACTGGAAACATTTCTAAGGGCAAGATGTTCAGAAAGTGGTGGTAACTGTAGTTGTTTGTAATCAGACTACATGGTCCAGCAATTCTCAGACATGTTTCCATCATTTTTTGCATCGAATTGCACCATCTCCATCAAATAGAAAAAGCCGTCTTAAAAGTGGGAGTGGTTTAATCATATTGCAATGTATTTTCAGGAAAAAAAAAAAAAAATATTGGTTTCAACGTTATTTGTCTGATTAAAATAATTTTTTCCACGACAAAATAAAATTGATCTAAACTTGGAGAAGACAAATTAAAGTACTGTTAGCAGGAGTGAGAAGCAATTTGTCATTTCAAAGACAAAAAATGTCTGTCTCTTTGAAAATGTATAAAACCAAAGGCATTTTTATCATCAGAATTTTTAAAGGCAATGTTTATCAAAATCTTCTTACCTTCATTTTGACATCTGTAGACATTTTCCTACGTGACGGATTTACTTCTGAAAATATTGTTGTTGGTTTTTTTTTTTTTAAACCACCAAGTCACGATCCAACAATTTATTCATTATGACAACTTTTTTTGAACATCTCACCCTAAGAGTACAATGAGTGATGTATGGCCTCAGTTAGTTCTAATTAGCATACTATGCCAAATGCCCCAAAATGTATACATTATGTTCCTCAAACGGTTTATATAGCCATCACAACATATATGCAGATGTCAATTAAACTTGTCTTTGAGGTGACTTGACCTATCACTGATTCAAGGTTGCATATTTGAAACCTTCATGAAAAACTGCCTGTGTAATGTTACCCAAAAGACCAGCAAATGGACAGCTAAAATAATCATATTTTGTACCATATGCTAATGTATGCCAAACAGGGTACCTGTGATGTTTCATTCTAAATTATACACTGTGCTGCACCAGAAGACTAATTTTTCACAGAAACAAGTGTGTGGATATTTTCTAAACTATTTTCTAAACTATGCATTTGTTGGACTTTGGGTTAACATGCTACATGTGCAGTTTAGAATGAAGTTTTAAAATATATTAAAATTCAAGGTGACAGGTTCACATTGGACAGTGTAATTTCATTAATGCAAAACCGCACTCCTTTTTACAAAAACACAATTGGTTTGTATTCCATTGTAGATTTATTAGGGAGCTGGTTCATCCTTGAAAGTGTAAGGTTTTTTTTTGTTGTTTTGTTTTTGGTATGTTAAATGGCAAAATTAGGAGCTCAGGACCTTAAAGGAATAGTAATTATTCAAAATGACTATCCACCAGTAAAAAAACAAACAAAAGAAACAAAACAGAGTTAAATGAGACCAGTGGCATCTCTCAAACCTTTATGGTTTGAGAGATAGCTGCTTTCGAAGTTCCCTCTCTCCTGACGTCAGCGTTCTAGCTGACAGCAAGGGAATCCGGTCCCAGGACCAGCGGAGGCTCTGCAGCAGAGCAGAGATCGAGTTAATAAAAAAAGAAATCCTTAACTTAAAAGGTCTTCTACGTGTGCTTGCAAACCCCTTTTTGGTAAAGAATTTCTTTTTTTTATTAACGCTATCTCGGTTCTGCCTCAGAGCCACCTGCTGATCCCAGGAGAGGATTCCCCTGCTCTCAGCTAGAATGATGACATCAGGGGAAAAGCCAAAAAGAGGGAACTTTGAAAGCAGATCTCTCTCAAACCATAAAGGTTTGAGAGATGGTCTCATTTAACTCAATTTTTTACTGGCTACAACATGGGGGGTAGTAATTTTTAAGTATTTCTATCCCTTTAAACCTTTCAGTGCCAGAGGGGTAGGCAATGCATTGCGTACCCCTCTGGCACTGAAAGTGTTAAAACAGGGTTTGGCAGCCTTTGAAGAATACAGCTGTCATCATCCCCAGAGAGTCCTTGGCTAGATGAGGGATGATGAGAGGTGTAGTTGGAGCTGGAGTGTCAAAACTCCCCTACCCCCACTTTAGAACACATGGATCATCAGCTGCTGGACAACGCCAAATGATGCTCTGCCAGCCAATGGCTTGCTGAGAAAGCCTTAACACCAGCAACTTAAGAGCCACAAGCTTCCACCTCTTATTATTCCTTATATTTTTCAATAATGCTCTGCACCATTGTCAATGTACTAATTGGTCTAGTTTATGTGCAATTCTATTATAAAAGTTCCCCCTCATGCCCCTTTTACAGACGTCATTCTTTCCGCAGAGCAGGAAGCCAGTACAGAGAGATCGCGACAAACGCCAATCTCATAAGAATAAGGAGAAAATAAAAAATTACTCTCCTTCGTCAAGGAGGTCAAAGTTTCCCTTATGGACAGGCACAATATTGTCCCTCGTTGCGATCTGAGGGAAGAAGACTGATGTCTGGGAAACACAAAAAATTCCAAAACACAAAACAACTTAATATCATTACACAAAAACTAGACCGATTGGAACATTGGCAACAGCGCAGAGCATTACTGCAACATATAAGGAATGATTGAACCGTAATGTATAATGAGACATTAATAGCTCTTTAAAGGGATAGTAATATTTCACCAAAAAAGCAGCTCCAATTAATCTTCATAGTATTTGGGCCATGGAGAGTTATTTCAATACCGTCAGAGTTGTAGTTCAAGAGTAATTGAATAATAAAGTATCCCCCTCCCTCCCCTTTTACCTAGTGTAAGCTGCCTCCCCTCAGATGTGGAATTTGGTCTCTTGACCGGACAGATCGCAGCAAGGAACAATCTTCTTACCGTGAGCATATGGGAAAACCCTGCCCCCTTGACAGGTTTTTCCTTATGCTCACTGAAGATTGTCCCTCTCTGTGATCCATCCGGGCAGTCTTGCTGCTCTGCGATGAGCAGTGTTACATCACTAAAAGGGGAAGGAGAGGGATACTTTATCATTCAGTTACTCATGAACTACAACTCTGACAGTTCTGAAAAAAACACTCTCCACGTGTAATGTACCGTGTCACCAAAAACGGTGAGCAGGTACCAGGAAAGGTATTGTCTGGTCGCTAGCAAGCAATGCTAGGGTTCATAGCTCGGATACGCAGTCAGCAACAGGATCACTTTTTCTGCGGCCACAGCTGGATAATGTTGCTGGCCGCAAAGCCAGATGTCCGACCCAAGCTGAGTGAGGGCCCTGACCAGGATAAGAGACTTGTAACTGGAAGAGAACCAGACAATAGATCCCTCTGAGCAGATAACGTCAACACTGGTGGACCTGGAGGGAAGACAAAAATAGACAGATGGGCTTAATACCCAACAGTTAACCGCCAGGATAAGACAGAGACTTTAGAGGGAAAGGTGGCAAATGCCGCAGAGTAATCTGATTACACACCTTTGTGTAACAATAGGGGTAACACAGAAAGGCAACAAAGAAAAAAAATGGGGTCCCTGTGAAATACCCCAAAACCGGAGACAACAGCAGAAGGGGTTAGGAGAGAACCTGCAACCAAAGGCCCCACATACAATACAAGGAACAGAACGATGACAGAGGGTTAGTGGATGCAGGAACTCAGAAAGCCTCCAGGGAGTGAACAAGGAAAAATGGCAGAACACGCTGTTCAACACAGGAAATCAGCCAACAGGATGGAACCCCTTGGCCAAAAGCTCCTTGAGCAGGTCACGGACCCACCAGGGGCACTAACAGGCCAAAGGAGGATCCCCTTACAGACAGTCCACTCCCGTGGGACAATAGATGGAGGAGAACTGGCTTCCTGCGGAGCAAGCAGGCTGGACCTCTTGAAACAGAAGGGGCACCGTGGATACAGGGCAGCAGAGGAGACTGCTGCATAAGGGAACTAGCAGGGCAGGACCACTGCCAACAGAAGCAGCCAGCAGGCTGCTGGTACCCAAACCACCAGGTGGAGCAAGAAGCGGCGAACCGCTGGGGAACGGTACAAGTGGTAGGGCCCAAAGAGGAAGGTAAGCGGCTAGGCCACAGAGGAAGTGGCAGAGCCGCAAGATGGCACTAGCGGCGAAGCCACAGGGTAAGCGGCTAAGCCACGAGTATTACCTGCAGGCAAGGCTGCAAAAAGTAGGGAAAGGCTAATGCTAGCAAGGCAGGACCGCAACAAGGCCTTAGGACAATGGAAGATGGAGTGGGACCGCCACACAGGACCATTTGGGACCAGGAATGGAGTAGGACCGCCACAGAAGGACCAACCTAGTGAAGTCAAGACAAGGCCGGACAAAACATAGGAAGGCAGAGACGAGGCACACAGGTCAGGCAAACGGAGGATACACCGGAGAAGGAATAGGAAGGCACAGAACTGAAGCTACCTACCAGGCCAGAATAATCGGGCAATGATAGACAGATTCATAGGCCAGATAAAGGGAGCTCACCCAGTGACAGGTAAGGGCGTGACACCACAGCCCAACTACTATGAAGATTAATTGGAGCTGCTTTTATTGTGAAACATTATTATACCTTGAAGCTTTGGTAATAAGGATTGGTCAGATCTGCAAGCTTTAGCCGTGATCTACAGTCCCCCACACTTTTTATAATCTATGAATTAAATGGGAACCTTACCCTAGTAATAACAGGCTCTTAATTTTACCGACTTAACAGACATTTATTCCTAGAAAATAAACAATATCCCATTTAATGAAACACTCTGGTAAGGTCAGTAGGTTATTTTCTCAAGTCTTGGGGGCTGGCAAAAATAATAAGTTGTGGTTATTGTTAAGTAATTCTGTATACCACCTAGGGTTGCACCGATACCGATACTGGTATCGGTATCTGTGCCGATACAAGCATTTGCGAGTACTTGTACTCGTGCAAATGCGGCCGATGCCAGCACCGATGCCCTGTGTCAGGGTCGGTGCTGCAGAGAGGGAGCCCGGGGAGCTGCTCACAATGCTCCCCGGTCACCTCTCTCACTCCTGTAGCGTCGGATCATTGCCGCGGGTTACCATGGCAACGCTCCGACGCTGACCTCTGCCGGGGCTCGCTAGAGAACAGTGAGCACCCGGCAGAGGAGAGTAAGGCAGGCAATATGGAGCAGCGGGTGGTGAAAGAGGCAGAGAGTGGGGTCAAGAGGGAGAAAGAGGCAAAAGGAGGGGGGCCAAGAAGAGGCAAAAGGAGGGGGGATTAGGAGGGAGAGAGAGACAAAAGGGTGAGTCAAGGAGAAGGAGGATCAAAAGGGAGAGAAAAAGCCAAGGCAAAAGAAGGGGGCTCAAGAGGGGTAGAATGAAGCAAAAGGGGAGAATCAAGAGGTGGTGTGTGTATGTATGTGTGTGTGTATATATTTCAAGTACTCACCAATACCAATTACCAATACTTTTTTTTGCGGTCATTTGCCAGTTTTCCAAGTACCTAAAGCATATAGGTACTTAGAAAACTGGCAAATGACCGCAAAAAAAAAGGTATCGGTAATTGGTATCGGTGAGTACTTGAAAAAAGTATCGGTACTCGTACTCGGTCTTAACAAAAATCGGTATCGGTGCATCTCTAATACCACCAAATTTACTCGATTGAGATTTCCCTTAAGCACAAGCAAATATTAACCATCTAGTATTGGGGGGGGGGGGGGGGGGGGGAGATGTGGGGGTTAAATCTCCATTTAACCCTTGGAGTGCCAGAGACCTCTCTGGCACTCAAGGATTAGGATTAGTCTCCTATGGTGAAGCTGGTTTGTATTCAAGGAGTTAAAATCCCCATTTTTCAATGCATTTCTTCTCTAACATGCAGCTGGTTTGATCCAGAATTGTACCCCTTTATCTTAGTTAAAGGGATAGTAATACTTAATATGTAAACAAATATATATATTGTAGTGTTTATCCCCTGAGTAAAACAAGTGACCTCCCACTGCTGAAAGGTGTTTTATTCAACAGTTATTACAGCTCAAACTTGAATTTTTATCAGTGGCCTGAGATTGTACAATGGCACAGTTGCTCCACCATCCTATTGATGTTTATGGTCAAGTTTGAGCTGAATAAAGCATCTTTCAGCAGTGGGAGTACCTTTGTTTTGCTCAAGGGGATAAACCCTGCAATATATATTTTTTTCACATTTTAGGTATTACCATCCCTTTAACAGGGCTTACAATTGGAAGTCCTTTGCTACTAGACAGACCTGAAAAGTTACTCGCCACTGAAAGCCATAACATACCCACCAGGGATGATTTTCTACTCGCCATTGGCTAGTGGCGAGTGGAAATTTTGAGCCCTGCCTTTAATATGGCCATACATAATGTTCAAAAATTCTAGGGAAAACCAAATGCAGCATACATTACAAGTAAAAGTCATGCACAGAATGTGTAAGCCAGCACAAGGATAGCGTTTCAGAAATAAGCAGTGAAGCAGTGAATGCACATGCATTTGATACCATTATTAAATACGCAAATTTAATTTAGTGCAGAAACTACGCTGGCTTCTACTTTTTTTTTTTTGCTAGAAGAGGTCATCAGTGGATGCCCCTCTGCTTTGGAAGCCAATGTGCACTGGGAGATAAGGAGGTGATGAGTGTGAGGAGTAAGACTAGAAAATAAAAATCATCATCTAAATTGGGCTTTTAAACCAACTTGAATGCTAGATGGTCTCCAAGGCATTGCCACTAAGTGGTTAAAAGCCTCAAGCACATGACCTGGAATTTGTATTTCTCCTCTGTGGTAACAGTTGGTTTGCCACAGAGTTGTTCCTCTTTATGGATACATCCCTTGGACTTACAAGGCTTGTCGGAGGCATTAGCAAGCAAATACTGCCTACAGAGTCATCTAAGGCTAACCTATCAGCACTACTAGGACTGATCTTGTTGAAAGTGAAATATAAAACAAAACAAAAACAAACAATTATTTCTAAGCTGGATGACCACTAGGCAAGAGTCCTTCATAGTCAGGGATATCTACATATTCTACTTTCACAGTATCTTCAGATTCCTTTATGTAATCTCTATGGAAGCCTGCTTCTAGAAGGCACCTCCCTCCTCATAAAAATGGGGCTTCAAAAAGGTCCTAAATGGATGATAAGGGTCACTAGACTTGTAAACTAAATTTTCAACATTATATATTATACAAACTAGTTCACCTATGAAGAGGTCCCTCAGATAGCCTCTTAAAGGGTTTATCTGGCAGCAAACCTGCTGTATCGTCAGCCCTGTTGGACCAACAGAAGAACACAACAGGAATCCGAAAAGATATCCCACAGAACATTCAATGTTTGCCCTCCGAGACAAACTGAACCGAAAGACTTCTTTCTTACTGGACTTTGCCTACAGCACCAAAATACCTTCTGTATTGGGCAGGAAAGCCCACATAGGGCCTATGCAGAATGAGTGTTCAAACAGTTTTCTCATACTTCTCCAACCCAAACAGCTGATAGAAGCAAATTTGGGGCTGCAGAGTGTCTACCACTGCCTACTATAATGTTTCTTTGATACTGGTTACTCATGGGTACCAGTGCAGCACCAAAGAAGGGTTGGCTTACCCTTTGTTCTTCCAACTTTAAAAATAGCAGCTGCCCTCCCTGCAACAGTTTCTATGAATGTTTAAATGTACAGTATTAAAAGGAAGAGATGGCAGCCATAGGAAGGTGGCAGATGACAGGAAGGCACGTGTATCTTACCGACATAAATATTAAAATATCCTCTATAGATACACAAAGGGTCGTAAAGGGATAGTATTCAAGAAGTGGTATGTGAACAATGCACAAAAGACCACACATAGGTCTTAATTAAATCATGTAGCGTTTATAAAGGGTCTTTATGAAGATCGTGACAAGTATTCTTAATATATATATATATTTTTTTTTTTTTAATTTTTCCCCCCTATTCCGTGTGTACTTTACAAAAAGCGGCAACAAGGCATTAGAGTTCTACAGTGTTTGTTACATGAGTGCCCATTACACACAAATTATCCATATATTTTCTCTTCTTTTTCAGGATTTATTCTGCTGAGAAACAAAAGAGGTACACTCACTGCGGAGATGTTTTATTAAAAAGTTATTGCAGCTCAAAACTTAAGATTTTTCTGCGAGCAGTAACTCCATGGTTTTAAAATGTTATGATTGAGCTGATGAGATTAGTCTACAGAAAGCTATGGTCAGTTGACCACAACAACTCCATATGATGCTGTAGCAACAGCTCCACTGTAAAATGTAATGCCATGGAGGTACTGCAATCAAAAATGTAAGTTTGAGCAGCAATATTTTCGCAGTAATGGGTGTACCTTTATTTTCTTAAGAGATTTTGAAAGCTTTCAAAAGCTGCCAAGTCATTATAAAGCATTTGTTCCTCTTTAAGAGATATTTAGCTTGGTCATTGTATGCAGATGAGATATCACTGGCCGGCACAGCCCAACTCAGTGAGAGTAATACAAGACTGCAGAATTAGTGGTGTGTTACAATTATATTCAATGTGATAAAATGAATGTTATGCTACTTAATGGGGGGTTAACCCTTTGAATGTAAGAGGGATGTGTATTGCAGCTTTTCTGGTGCTTAGATGGTTAACAATGGTGTCAAGCATTGGCAGTAGTGGGGTGCTACTGTCCAAAAAGCTGTTCTTGCTAAATCAATCAGGTTGGATATTTATACGTGACCAGCTTCACATTACTTACACATCTTACATAAGAAGCGGAGAATGATTTCCTGTGACCACTAAATTAAAACAAAAATACAGCCATGCACAGATGTCAGTGTGAGGAAGTGGTTTATGTCTGACACACAGAGGACAGAGAAAAAGAGGAATGGAAAGTAATAAAAACAGCTGCCCTAGATATAACAGAACATTAGCTGTGTCTGCTTTATATGGGGGGGGGGGGGGGGGGGTTCTTGTCCCTTAGGCCTTTGAGTGTCAGTGGGTGTGCAATGCATTTTAGTGCAAAGTTACTTGTATAAATAGTCAACAGAATGACCTAAAAATGAAATTGGGTCATATGTATTTAAATATACTGTACTACAATTGAAATTAAGCCAGAGACTGTTAAGATCAGGATTACAGCTTTCCACATTTCATTATAACAGAGATTCTCAGCTCCAGAACATATTAATAGGTCAGGCTTTCAGTATATTCCTACTTGAGCACGAGTGGGTTAATCATAGTCACTGACCTTCAGATTAACCACATGTTGTCAAGCAGAGAGATCTTGAAATCCTGCACTGTTGGTGTGTCCGACTGAATCACTGAAAAATCATGCTTTTTAGGGGGCATATATTCAATAAAGCATATGCAGTTTACCAGCTGCCCCAAAGGGAACAAATATAATGTATATATAATATACATATACACACACACATACACACCATTAGACTTTTTTTAACTCATTGAATGCTGTAGGATTGAGCAATGGAATTAAGAGCACTACCATTCGAGATATTAACCCTTTGAGTGCCAGAGGGGTACGCAACGCATTGCAAAGCAATGCGTTGCGTACCCCTCTGGCACTCAAAGGGTTAAAAGCACCTTCTAAGTCAATGGGCATATTTATTTATTTATTTGTTCCCTGTGGTGAAGCTAGCTTGCTGCAGAACATCAAAGCATTTGAAAGCCAGAGGGGTGTGCAACACATCGTGTTGCTCACCCCTCTGGCACTCACATGGTAAATGCACAGACGGTTTAACAGACTGTGTTAGTCAGTGTAGGATATACAGAATTAAAACCTCCTACTAATAATCCTACTCTTACCTTTCTATGGCCAGAAAATCTCAAGGGCCCCAATAGATTTTCGCCTTGTGACAGTTTTTTTTTCCACCAAGAAATAACATCCTCAGTCAGTCCTGGCTGTCTTATCCATGGAGATGGACATGTCAGTTAATAGCAAGACCAATAACTTTACCCACTGTACTTGGTAATGTTAACCATTTAAGCACAAGACAGCTGTGCAATGCATTACTCACGTATTCCATCTACTTCAGTCTGAAAAACTGCTACATTCATAGAGGCCATGAGAATTTTCTGGTCATAGCAAAGTATGTATGCGGATGTTATTTGTCCATGGTTATTTTCCATTCCATCTATGTCCCCCAGGCTGATCCTAGATACTGAAAGGTAAGATGTATATGCATGACAGGGTGTGAGCACTCACCTCTGGTGACAGCGCTGGAGGACAGTTAGACTGGCTGTGGCCGCTTGTTGTGTACTTAATGCAGCAGGTTACACTCAGCAGGAATGACAGTGTTGCTTGTCAGGCTTCTGTATCCTGATTGTGTTGATATGCAGAATAAACAGTGTTCTGCCTGGGCTACAGGTCTATTTGTGCTCTGCACAGCAGGTGATGTTAAAGTCTGATTGCGATGATACGTCAAGCAGTCTGTATTGCGGTCCTGGTTCTGCAGAGCCAGGCTGTGGATCAGGTTGAAATCTGAGTATGCTCTGTAGATATTGCTAACCCTGCAGATTCAGTTTGTTTTGTTGAGAACAAGCTATGTTGTTCTAGTAGTAACGATCAGCATTGTTTGTAATAATCTGCAGAGCAATGAGTGCTGATCTAATGCTACAACAAGTTCAGTTTATGCTCCAGTTGGAATGATCAGCAATGCAGATTGAGTTGGTCTATCTGTGCAACAAAACCAGGTTACACTGACTGTCCCTCTAACCCAGTTACCCTCCCTCTTTATCAGTCTGCCGTAACCAAGCTGCCTTTTACTCTTGCTGCTTTCTGTAGTCCCGCCCATGTGATAGTTTGATTGGCAGCTTCGACAGCCAATTACTTGCTGGAAGTTTGGTGATTAAATAAACAAGGCAGTACCGTTGTTGTTATTCAGGCCATGGAAGACCCTGTCCTTCCACTGATGTTTTCAAGATAGCTGTAACGGACCTCAGATCCTTGACCCCCCGATTAGCAAAGTGGAAAATCTTATATTTATAGAAATTCATATTTTATTTCCATAGACACTTTGAGTTCCAGAGTAGTAACAGTGCATATGCATATCTCACTGGCACTCAAGGGGTTAAGGGTAAGTGTGTATTTTTCCTCCTAAGGATCAGTCAGATTACATGTTGGGTAAAAGGGGCTTTTCTTTTGATAACATATATAAATAAACGACCTCTCTTTTTAGCCCATTGAGTTCCAGAGGGTTAACGTGCAGTTCTCTGTTGCACATCCTTCTGGCTCGAACGGGGTTAAACAGGTAGTGATAGATGATAGAATATATTCATTGAGTGTCCACAGAAATGTTGGTGGGGGTCAAATCCATAATATGCCTTCCCAGCCAGCCCCCAAGTCTCCCACCCTGCAGACGCCTGTTATAGAAAGATGTAAATGTTTTCATAATTTTGCCCTTGATTGTTTGCTTTTGGCGTGGTTGTGTAGAATAACCCTAATTCAATTCCACTAGTTCTACCGTTCACAAAAACAGTCCATAGCTGTGAATACTTGGTGTAGTTTGGCAGTTATGGGGTTAAAAGTGTAAAGTGCAATTGATATGTTATTATGAATACAAAATGCATTTTATATGTATTTTTTTTTTTACTCTTTATGAGGGGAACAGGCTATTAGGAACAGCCTATAAAACCCTCAATCTGTGACACTCTTCTGTCCCTTTAAATGGTGAACCAGCAAGTGGTTCACCTAAGGACACTCCTTTGCTGTTAGAACATGGATCCCAACAGTAAGAAGCATAAGGCCTGGCTATTACTGATAGCCAGGTTTTCACAGAGCACACATGCATGGAAGTGTGCTGTCAATGCTGACAACATTTTTGGTTTGTAGTAGATCAGTGGTTCTCAACATTTATTCACTTAAGGCAACCCTAACAAGCAATCTGGAATTGCCAGGGCACCATAAAGTTTTATAGGTATTTTCTCATTGACTTAATCTTGGGAGAAGATACATAAATGTATATACACACACACTCTAATGAATGCTGCACATTACTGGTGGGATTCTCCTCTCTGTGCATGTCCCAGAAGTGCTGTGAGGCAATGGTGGAGAGTGTCGCTCCAGGGATTTTCACACATGCGCTAAATAAATCAAATCCCCAAAAAATCAAATCATAAAACAAAAGCCTAGCTCCAAGCTAAGCCCTCTTTGGCCTAGAAGTGCTGTTCACTGGCGAACCAGCCTAAAGCTCTGACTATCTAATCCAATCTGCCAGACCCAGCTAAACCAGGCTCTGTAAAAACCTTCCCCCAGACAGCACTCACACAGCTTTCAGGTAGGTAATGCCTTCCACTGCACAGGATAATGAACAGAGCCTCTTCTTGCCCTGGGAGAACAGGGAATCTTCCACTTCCCTTCAGCAGTCTCTCTGTGACTGCTACTGTAGACTATTAAATCAGCGCATCCCATGCACCTGTTGCCTGCATCCAGCCTCTGCACTGGATTTTGAAACACATCCTGGATTATCAGACACTTTCCAACACTGAGCTAGGATGGGGTATTGGCTCAGACTTCTCTCCGAATTTTCTACCCTCGAACACACTGTATGTGTCGTCATCATATATACTTAGATTGTAAGCTCCTTGGAGCAGGGTCCCTTTCCCAGTGTATGATTCCCTTGCTGCACTTTCCCCCACAAACAATGTAATCATTACACTTAAGCTCAATGCTCTTAACCCAGTTCTGTAGTTTTGTATTATATTATTTCAACTTCTGTTAAGCGCTGTGTACATGTATGGCGCTATATAAATAAAGATACATACATAGATATATATAGATAGATATATCCATAAACTGTGAACGTGTATGAATTACAGCCCTTTTTATACATAATCCCTCCATTTAGTATAGAACCCTTTTTTGTAAGATGAACTAGGCTCTGTGATTAAAAATTCTTCACTGGGGAAAAGTCCTGGCCCAGATGGTTTTCCAATATCAGACTATATGTCACGACACCCAAGGGGTCTGAAGAGATGCTGGAGTGCGGCGCTAGAGAGCGTAGCTCGGGAGCGGAGACAGTTACCCTAATCCCTTGCTGCGGCTGTAGCCGGATTAAAGGTGCTGGCCGCGAAGCCAGATATCCGATCCCAGTTGAGCCAGCACCCTGACCAGGATGGGAAGAAGGGTAGACTGTACAAAGGGGACCCCTTGGGTGGCCGGGGGATCCTTAAGGGCAGAAGGGACTAATACCAGGAATAGGAGGTGGAGGGCAGGAAAGCCCTGAGACAAAAAGGCTAAGAGAGGCAAATGGAGCTAAACACCCTACACTAGGGAACAAACGGAGCTAGGAACCTCAAGGACTAAAGAGGGACCCACGAGAACAGCCAACAAGACACACACAGACTGACCAGGGTAAACTATGCTCAATGAGTATGGACCGCAAAACACCTCCAGCAAGCCCTGATTCGAGAAAGAAGAGCTGGGACCAACCCAAACCCACCTAGTCTCCCCGCAAGACACTACTGATGCGGAGTAGGACCACCAACACCCAGAAAACACGTAGACCCAGTGAGGGTAACAGGTAAGTGCCTGACTGATACAGGTGGGAACAGAATGGCAACTAGACACAGAAACCCTGGCTAGCAACCCCAGCAATAGGTAACTTTTGCTGCCCACATAAAAGGAAAGGAAGATGAATGTCCAGTGTGCTGCAACAGTGACTTACTCCCTTGAGACCCTAGAACCCCTTGCCAGGAGAGCAGAATGGTGAAGCCCTTCCTCAGAACAGGGTCCCCAGCCAAGGCTTTCAGCTCATCACCCTGTCCCGATCCGGAGCAACCTGCCAAGACTGAGAAATTGATACTGGGCCAAATGAGAGGCAGAGGCAAAACACCAGAAGCAACGGGGAGAACGGTCTAGCAGCCACACTGAGCGAGGCAGAGCTGGGGAGCAACAAGCAGAGGGAAGTGCCCAGCCGCTAGCGAAACACAGATTCAGTCAGGCACAAAGTGGAAGCGTCGGAACACAGCGGAGACCAGGGCAGGAGCGAGCAGACCCAAGGCAGAACCTAAGGAAACCCAGAGCAACAGCGGCAACGGAGGTAAGGCAGAAGATAAGTCAGAGATAAGCCAAGGTCAGTCAGGAGCATCGAGAGCCAATGTAAGACAGGCAAAAATCGGAGTCAGAGAAACAAGCCAAGGTCAGAATCAGGAGCGAAAAGTAATAACGGGACAACCAGAAACTAGCAAACAAGTTCATATAATCGGGCAGTGAGGAAAGGACAGCGGGGAAATTTAAATCTCCTAGGATCAATAAGGGCTGAGAAGGCAGAATACCCTACCTATCCTCAAAAGGAACAAACTTCCGAATATGCAACAATGTGACACTATAACAGTGGTTCTCAACTCCTGCCCTCAGGACCCACTAACAGGCCTGGACTTAGGGATTTATCTGCTAGAGCACAGGTGTGGTGATCAGAGGCTCATTCATATTGATTAACTCACCTGTGCTCTAACAAGGAAATCATCAAATCCTGGGCTGTTAGTGGGTCCTGAGGACAGGAGTTGAGAACCACTGGACTATAAGAAGTTCTCCAGCATTCTGGTTCCACATATGGTAAGGGCTTTTACTACACTTGCCCAAGGCGTTCCATTGCATTCTCCTGCTCTAGAGGCGCACGTCCCTTTTGTCCCAAAGCCAGACAAGTATCCTACTTATTGTGAGAATTACTGGCTTATTTCCTTTTTAAATAATTATATTACATTTTTTGCAAAATTGTTAGCCAACAGAATAAAACTACTCCTAAGCTTTTTCATTCATCCCAACCAGTCGGGGTTTGTTACAGGGAGATCGAAACCAAAGACAATACCATCAAAGCTGTCTCAATGATTCACACCCCCCTTCATAAACACATCCCGGCACTCTTGGTTTCTGCAGAAAAAGCAAGTTAGCTGGCTATATTTCGAAGAACTTCTTCGATGCTTAAGATTGAGACCCAGAGGCCTTAATTGTATCCTTAGTCTTTATTCCTCTCTGTCTGCTAGGGTCAAACTTAATGGCTTTCAATCCAAAGCTTTTCCCATAACTAATGGAATGTGCCAAGGTTGTCTCTTGTCTATAATTCTCTTTATTCTTTCCCTTGAACACCTTCTAATTAGGATTAGCAATCATCTGGATATCTCTGACCTCCCTATTAGCAGTGGGAAAACCAAAATAGCAAGTTTCGCAGAAGATATCTTGTTTTCATAGCCTCTCCACAATATTATTCCCACCTTTATTGCAAATTCTAGATTAATATAATAAATTGTGCAGTTTGAAGACCAATTTACAGAAATCAGATGACCTCAGTAATGTGTTACCACCGCACATTCAGGATTCCTGGCAGTGTCCTTTTCCTTTCAGATTAGTTGAAGATAAGGATGCTTATTTAGGGACATTCTTGACTTGCGACCCAGAAGAAATGGTCTATTTGAACTTCACGAAATTATTTTCCAAATTACATTTAGATTTAACTAGATGGAACATATACATCTCCTGGTTTGGTTGGATAAACCTAATCAAAATGCTAATAATTCCCCAAATTCTCTAACTATACTATTCTATTACACCTCCCTTTGAATATACTAAATAAGCTACAATCTATGATAAACCCCTTTATTGGGTCCTATAAAAAAGCAACGCAGTGAGTCAAATTCTGGCTATACTATCCTCCTGCCCAGGGGAGGCTTGGCCTGCTTTACTTGGAATCATTGTACACAGTGTCCTCTCTTTCTAGTTTGCTAGAATGTTCTAAAGCCAATCTGAAAGAATGGGTTCAGTCAGCCAAATGTAATTTTCCAAATTTAGACCCTTAAACTTTTCTTTGGATAAAACGTGATAGAAAACTCCTCTCCACAGTCTCACAGCCTATATTAAGACAATTATTAACAGTTTTGAGCTCAGTCCAGTCACACTAAGTGTACTTCCTACCCATTCCCTCTTCTGTCGATTTATGGCCCTTATGCTTTGTGGAAAAACTTGAATATACACACTTGAAAGTTTGACCTTAGAATCAGGGATTCCTTCTTTTGAGTTTCACCACCAGAATTTCTCCCTTCTACTTCACAACTTTGGCTATATAGGCAGGTCTTCCATTTTCTGCAGGAACTCTCCTCAGTTGATTATTCAGAACAAAATATGACCTATTTTGAAAAGGTGTGTAAATGTGGTGCATGATCTACACATTCAATCTCCAAACTTTATAAAATGATTAACTCTGCAACCCTTTATATTAAACCCAACTTTCTTCTACAATGGGAGTACGAACTGTCGACTAGTTAGTCCATTCTTAAATGGTGTACAGTTTTCAAAAACCTCTTCTCCAGCACTCCTGACATTGCAAATAAGGAAGTTAATTTAAAATTTTTGACAAGGTGGTATTACACTCTTCAAAGACTAGCTAGGTTGTTTTCTCTTTGTTCTCAACTCTATTGGAGATGGATGAGGAAGTGGGCTTCTTACATGTATTTGCTAGCTCATGAGCCTAGTTGAGCATCTCTGACTTTTCTTTCTACATATGCAAATTTCTCTTGGGGTTGGTCACCCTAAGAGTAATGAGGGGAATCTAGATGTGGACCCCTTGCTCACAGTGCCTAGAGGGGTTAGCTGCACCTCACTGACAAGGCCCAAGAAGGCCAAAATGTATGTCTGGGGTTAGCTGTTTCCCTTGTTCAGAGAGGACTTGTATGGCATTTTGTGGCTGGACTGTCATTTGGCAGAACCAGTATGGTATGCTTCAGAAGATTTCCTCTTTGTGTATGGCAGTGGTGAGCTAAAAGAGATTGCACCCTGGGTGCGGGGACACAGTCCCATTGAGCTTCTTGCATGTATTTGCTAGCTCATGAGCCTAGTTGAGCATCTCTGATTTTTCTTTATACATATGAAAATTGCTCTTGGGGTTGGTCACCCTAAGAGTAATGAGGGGAATCCAGATGTGGACCCCTTGCTCACAGTGCCTAGAGGGGTCAGCTGCACCTCACCAACGAGGCCCAAGAAGGCCAAAACGTACGTCTGGGGTTAGCTGTTTCTCTTGTTCAGAGAGGACTTGTCTGGCATTTTGTGGCTGTACTGTCATTTGGCTAGACCAGTATGATATGCTTCCAGGGCCGGCGCTACCATTAAGGCAGCACAGGCAGCTGCCTTAGGGCGCCGCATCGGAGGGGCGCCGGAAAGGGAGAAGCTGAGAAATATTTTTTATTTTTTTTTATTTTTTTTAACTATATCTGCCACGAGGGAGCGCTCGTTTACACGACCAAGCGCTCCCTCGCGGCGTCTATGGGACGCTCACAACGCAGAGCGACCCAGGCTCTGTAGTAATACAGAGCGCTGGGAGATGACATCATCTCCCAGCGCTCTGCATTACTGAGAACAGCGCTGGGAGGCTGAGCTCTGTGCCGAAGGAGGCACAGAGCTCTCTTAGAGCTAGACCACCAGGGACTCAAGGTAGGGAGCATTGTGGAAATGAAGGGGCATAAAGGAAGGGGCATAGGGTGACCACATTTCCCTTCTGCCATTCCGGGACGTGGTCACCCTATTGCCTTACCTTGAGTCCCTGGTGGTCTAGCGGCGTGTCAAGAGGGAGCTCTGTGCCTCCTCCGGCACAGAGCTGAAGCTCCCGCGCGCTGTGCTCAGTAATGCAGAGCGCTGGGAGATGATGTCATCTCCCAGCGCTCTGTATTACTAGAGCGCTTACCTCCAGGAGATCAGGTAAGCTGCATTGCCGCCCTGGATGTCAGCCTGCAAGCGGCGTCCATGATGTGACACACCGCTTGCAGGCTGACATTCAGGGCGGCTTGGCTTCATTCCGGGACACTTCATTGTCCCGGTTGAAGGGGACCCGGGACGCGGGACATGTCCCTGAAATAAGGGACAGTCCCGGACGTTCCGGGACCCGTGGTCACCCTAAAGGGGCAATGTGGAGCTGAGGGGGCATTATGGAAGGGGCAGATGAAGGGGCATTATGGAAGGGCAGTGTGTAGCTGAAGGGGCATAAAGGAAGGAGCAGTGTGGAGCTGAGGGGGCATTATGGAAGGGGCAGATGAAGGGGCATTATGGAAGGGCAGTGTGGAGCTGAAGGGGCATAAAGGAAGGAGCAATGTGGAGATGAAGGGGCATAAAGGAGGGAGCAATGTGGAGATGAAGGGGCATAAAGGAGGGAGCTGAGGGGGCATTATGGAAGGGGCAGATGAAGGGGCATTATGGAAGGGCAATGTGGAGATGAAGGGGCATAAAGGAGGGAGCTGAGGGGGCATTATGGAAGGGGCAGATGAAGGGGCATTATGGAAGGGCAATGTGGAGATGAAGGGGCATAAAGGAAGGAGCAATGTGGAGATGAAGGGGCATTATGGAAGGGCAATGTGGAGATGAAGGGGCACAAAGGAAGGAGCAATGTGGAGATGAAGGGGCATTATGGAAGGGCAATGTGGAGATGAAGGGGCACAAAGGAAGGAGCAATGTGGAGATGAAGGGGCATTGTGGAAGGGGCAATGCTGAGATGAAGGGGGCATTGTGGAAGGTGCAATGTGGAGATGAAGGGAGCATTGTGGAGGTGAATATGTGGGCGGGGGCAGGGGACTGTGGTAAGGTCAGGGGGGGCAGGTGGATTGTGTCGGGGGGGGCATCAAAATGCACCTTCGCCTGTGTATATAAAAATCCTTGCACCGGCCCTGTATGCTTCAGAAGATTTTCTCTCTGTGTATGGCACTGGTGAGCTAAAAGAGATTGCACTCTGGGCATGAGAACACAGTCCCAGTGAGCTTCTTGCATGTATTTGCTAGCTCATGAGCCTAGTTGAGCATCTCTGACTTTTCTTTCTACAAGCTTTGAGAGTTCCCTCATATGATTATAGTCCTATGGTTATTCAGGAACAAAACAACTGCACCACAGGGGAACAAATACACATTATCAAGAATTAATATTGATTTAAATTGGGCTTTTAATACCGTAAATTCTAGAGAGGGCTACATCCTATTGCTTTTCAATTCAGTCAGGCATACATCCCAACATTTCAGAGGAACACTTTTGTTTTATTTGGTGTTGCTGGGGGTGTGGCTGGTTGATGGGTCATTACTGAGAATGTTTAGGTTATTTTATGACCTATTAACACCTCTTTGTGTAACTGAATAAATTATTTAGAGCAAGACATGGGGGAATGCACTTCTCCTGTGATATCACTTCTCCAATCCTATGTTATTCTATGGAGCCAGTCCACTAAGATTTATCCAACTTTGGAGATCTTAGTGCATAGGCTTCATAGAATAACATAGGAATAGGAGTAGTGATAGCACTGTAGAAGTCATCTTCACTTTATCACCTCATTATCACTCCTTAATGCATAACCCCCAAGTATTTTATTTACACAGACTAATTTAAAAAAAACACATACTGAAAGATAAACAAACATTATGTAAGTTTATTGTTGTGGAGCAATGCGATAGACACACCGCACATTCCGATCTCTTAAAAAGAGGGACTCCAGGTTTGGAAAGAGGGACAGAGGGATTTGGGTCTCAAAGAGGGACACTAGGCATGGTCAGGTGTGGTCCACAACTTAATTTCACGCAGACTGCTTTTGATTTGCCTTCCATCATAACTCTAGCACTCTATGGGACTGTGTTAGCAACCAGAGATGCCTGCAAATTTAGAGACACAGAATTCTTGTTTGTGTCTAGCCCACTTGGCGACTAAGGAGGTCAGCTTTTTTGTCTTCCCAGAAGACTAACAGGAGCCATTTTGGGGCTGCTCAATGCAGTTCCTGACTTTTTACTGTGTTCAAAATAAAACTGGAAGGGGGTTATGCATTAAGGTGTGATAAAGAGCCAAATGAAGAGGAAATATCACTTCTGCATTACCTATGTTATTTTATGGAGCCTATGCACTATGATCTCTCCCAGTTGAAGACCCTTAGTACATAGGCTGCGTAGCCTATGCACTTAGAAGTGATATCACTGGAGAAGTGATCTTCATTTCATTACTTATCACACTTTTAGTGCAGCTCCCCTATGTAGTCATTCTGGGACATACTAATTGCACCATGGGGAACAAAATAAATATTTGCCTTGATTTAAATGGGCTCTTAACCCACTAAATGCTAGTGATGTATCCAGTGCATTTTTTTTCCAATGTATTGGAGACCTTTAACATTCAAGAGTTTAAAAGCCCTATTTAAATCAATAGTATTTGGTGTTTTTCCCCCTAGGGTCCAGTTGGTTTTCTTCAGAATTAATCCATTGTTCTTTTGAACATAATATAATGTGATAGTTACACCTTAATTAATTTTCTATATACTTATTTCTCCTTCCCATTCATCCATCTGATTTCTGTACTGTTCGGTGCACAGAGGCAACCTTACTAAATTTACTAACATCCTGTACTCTATGAGGGACTGAGGACATTACTATGTGCTCATACAGTGTGACCTTTCCTCTGCCCTTGAAACAGAAAACCACACACGTTATACAGAATAGTAATGCACTTGGCATTCATGACACTGCTCTGTCTTTGATCTCATCTTACTTATTCAACAACATCTAACCTACATTGCCTTTTTCTGATAAGTGATCTTCACCTATTTGTCTCTTTTGGCTGTGTGACCTCATCTCTATGACCTCATCTCTTATTCTCTCCATTCTCTCTCTCTCTCTAGGGGATCTCATCACATATTTTAGTTCCACCTGTATGCTGACAACACACGAATCTGCATTACAATACCCACTCCTAAACATCTGTAGTTAAGAGTAAACCTTACACTGATTATGTCTAACACCTACTTACTTTAGCACATGCTGGAACATGTATTTATTCTTACATTAGGCAAATCCAGATATCAGTATAGCACTGTGCAAATCATTCACACATGTAACATTAGACATTGTAATGCAGTTCACAATCCCCAAAGACTAGTAAACAACCTGATCACCAGTCAATAATATATGGCTAACACATGGGCTGGCCTTATAACACCTTTAATGAACCCCTCCTTGATGTGAGAGGATCTCTGGGGGAATGCAAGACATCAAAGGAAAGTAAGCACAGGTGGCTTGTCATTAGCCAAACCAGATCTCTCCAAGCCATCCATGTGTACATAGCCTAAGACAGAATGCATTTTCTCCTATACAAACTTGTGATTTCTGCCCTTCTGTTTTATGATCAGAAACATTACAATTCATGTAGGATCCATATGCACAAAGATATATGGAGAAATCCTGGTACAAACAAACTGCACTATAAAGGACACACACAAATTCCCAGTTATTTAAAATAGTCTTTTAATCCTTAGAATGCTAGTGAGGTCTTCAATGCATGGCAATCATTTTTTGATTGTAAAACAAGCAAACATTGTGATAGTAATGTTTCACAAACACAGCAGCTCTAATTTTCATAGTATTTGGGCCATGGAGAGTGTTATTTCAATACTGTCAGAGCTGTAGTTCAAGAGTAATTGAATGATAAAGTATTTCCCTCCCTCCCCTTTTACCTAGGGTAAACTGCCTCCCCTCAGATGTGGAATCTGTTCTCTTGACAATCTTCTTACTGTGAGCATAAAGAAAACCCTGCCCCCTTTACAGGTTTTTCAGGTTTTTCCTTATGCTCACTGAAGATTGTCCCTCTCTGTGATTAGGGTTGCCATCCGGCCGGTATTTTACTGCAACAGCCAGTAATTAGAGCACTGGAGCCGGTGCCAGTATAACTACTATACCGGCAATTGAAAAAGCCGGTATTTGTGCGCGTGCAGATGGTGCAGTACATGTTCTTCTAATTTGTGGAAGTAGATTATACAGCCCTGCCCTTTCCTGTAAGGCAGTTGTTTTAGAGAGTCCTATTCGCCACCTGCAACCCTATCTGTCAGTTGGAATGTGTTTTATAAGTTACAGAAGCACATACTTTTTCTGGCAATTGAGTAGACAGCCCAGTCGACCGGACGCAGGACCACAGTGAAGTGGTTGCTATACAGGACAACGCTGATCCTGATCCGTTGCTCATGCTGTAGTGATGCGGCCTGGTCCTCTCCTGACGTCTGTCTGCTGTGGATTGGATGTCGCAGGTAGCATGGGGGTTGGAGAAGGAGCCTTTGCTCCAGGTATGGAGCTATTTCAGCCGCAGGACGTTCAAGCTCTGTTCCCAGACTCAGACATGCTCCCGAATCTTTGTATGCTTTTCACACACACTTTTATTTCGGTATGTAAAGATTGAGGGTACAGAGGATGCATTCTGTTTGGTGTTGAAGGAGGGTTGTTGTGCTCAGTGTCAGAGCTACTTTGTGTTGGGGAAATTGAGCATCTTCATCTCCAGGAAACTGTAACAAGCTTCGGACGATTAATAAACAAAAGAATGCTGCCTGTTAGCCAGACATAGTTTTAACTGTTTCAGTCCTGGTTAAGTAGCCAATGCAATGTTTAATACTCCAGCACTGAGAGCGTTAAAGCATACAATATCCACTTAAAAAGTAAAACAGGTTGAGGGGTGAGTGTCCCCCTGGGCACTGTTGGTAAAATGTCTGCAGAAACCTTAATCTCAAGAGTATTGCATATGGTGTAATTTAGCCAGGAGTGGCTTAGAAGCTTCTCCTCTCTCCACACTCTCTGCCCCGTAATGCTCAACACACACACATCTGTACTGTGTCCTCACAAAGTATACTGTGCTAGGTATTTCATCACATATATCACCATATGCTGCACAAAATTCTTTCATTAACCCTTTGAGTGGCAGGGAGGTGTCCAACATCTCTCTGGCACTCAAAGAGTTAACACACACCTGGCCCAGTCACTCGATCAGCTGGCCTTTGATGCCACTGTTCATGGGGATGATACTGGGCTCCGCACCCACACTCTGTGGAAATTTGATGGCTTCAACCAATAATCCCTGAGTCTGAACAGCTCCTGCCCACTCTCGGCTACCTCAGTGCGCAGCTGGACAGCTCTAAGCAGCAGCTGATGGCGCATCAAATGATAGGCTACTGCCTCTAGAGGACTGTCTCTCTCAATTCAGGGCAAAACCAGGTCCAACAGGCTCCATCAGGGGTGTGCCCTCTAACACTCCATATACTTAATGGACAAAGCTGCTACCTAATAACAGAGGCACTCAAATCTGTCTTCTGGTGACCCCAACAGCTCAGGTTTTCAGTATCTACTCTCATGAACACAATAACGTTCAATGATTTTGATATGCTTTTAAAATGTCACACACTCTAGTGCGAGTAAGTAAATGGCGCATTAACCATGTCACTGGGATGAAAAGGGCAACATAAGGATCTCACCCACATCAAAAGAGCGAGATTCTCATGTCGCGCTCATTTCAGCACCCTCATGACTTAATGAGCAACATGACCAAGCTCTCTTCCCCAATATTCCCTCAAGTGCACCGCTCACGTCTGGATTACAAGGATACGGGTGACTCATGACAGAGTTGTAGCTTGGTAAATTCTGTTGCAGGCTCTTGTCTTCTTACACACTGACAGGAACCAATGGCACACCACCCCCCTCCACACTGACAGCTCACTGCACAGCACCGACTGCTCTAACTTTACTGAAAAGTCACAGAGTCCTCTCAGCCAGCTGTAAAATGGATGCCAAAGAGTACAGGGTACAGTCACCCTGTCCTAGAGGACTTCTCACTAAAGTTAGAGCCTTCAGTGCAGTGACCTGTCAGTTAGTGAGGTGACGTCGGTTCCCGTCAGTGTGTGATCAGACAGGATTTACAGAGCTACACTCTGTTCTAGAGCCACCTAAATCCTTGTAATCCAGAGGTGAGTGGTGCACCTGAGTGATATTGGAGGAGAAAGCTCAGTCATGTTGTGCATTAAGTCATGCGGATGCTGAAATGAGCACGACATGTGAATCTCGCCCTTTTGATGTGGACAAGATTCTCATGTTCCCCTTTCCATCCTTGAAATATGGTTAATGCGCCATTTACTTGCTCACACTAGAGTGTGTGACATTTTGACAGTGAACCAATAATTTTGAAGGATCGGGCCCAGGCTAACGACATTCACTTGTGTTTATTTCAGGAGATCCTGAAAACATGCACTATTTGGGGGGTTTGAGGACAGGTTTGAGGTCTCCTGTACTAGAGCATATGAATGCTTTAGTCCTTACCATTGCATACACACCGCCACCATTATGCCATGTGTACCGCACTTACAGAATCCGCAGGAAAATGGAGTAAAGTTACGCCACTTTCCTTTGTGCCTTGTTAGTACAGACCATTAAACAAGACACAGAGGAGAATAATGCCCCGAAAAGTCCCAAAACATTTCCAATGCCCTCCCCTTTGTGCAAGAGGCCTACAGTGGATCTTTTCTTTTGTAAGTAGCTTAATAAATTGGCAGTGGTCAGATGAACTCTAATAAATTGGTCATACTAACATAGTAACATAGTAGATAAGGCTGAAAAAAGACATGCGTCCATCAAGTCCAGCCCATGCCAAAAACACCCCTGGTGATCCAGAGGAAGGCAAAAAAAGACCTCTGGAGCCATTTCCAATCTAGTCCCCAGCGTGTGTGTGGGGGAATTATTCCTTCCTGACAATTGGTAGTCAAATAGTTCCCCGGATCAATATCCTATTTGCTTTAAAGCCATCTGTCATAATTATCAATATTGTTCTGTGCTAGATAGGTATCCATTGCTATTTTGAATGCAGTTGCATTATCTGCAAGCAAAACATCCAGAGACAAAGAATTCCATACCCTTACCACCCTTACTGTAAAGAATCCCTGCCTTTGTTTTAGTCGAAAGCGCCTTTCCTCAAGTCTTAATGGATGACCTCTTGTTCTTAGTTCAGCTCTTTGCATAAATAACTCATTTGATAGTTCGGAATAGTTTAGAGCAAAATTGTATTTGTACATCCCCCATTCTCTCTCTCTAGCATATGCATTTTCCAGTATCCTACTGTATCCGAAATTCTCTATAATTCTACATATATAGTAAGCTTTTTTGGCACAGGAATTTATTTCCTATTGTTTTGCAATTTGATGTATTTGTCTCCCTTATTTATATAATGTATTTATTATTTGTTCTTGTGCCCAATTATACATTGTATTGCTTGTTAAAGGGTTAATAATGTCTATTTAAAAGTAGTTCGCCAAGTCTTCTTAATATTAAAAATTACACATTGCGCTATGTTTAAGACTTTACTGTTCTGCAGTTCAAAAGTTATTAAGAGATAAATATCCCCTGCCCACCCCTTCTGGCCACATCACTTTGAATCTGCAGACTGGTCAGGACATCTGCAGGAAGGGACAAACTTCAGTAAGCAAAGGGAAATCCTGGTCTCCTTTATCAATGGGGCAGGATTTCCATTATACTTACTGAAGTTTGTCCCTCGCTGCAGCCGTTCAGTTGCACGACCCGATTACAGATTGGGAGGCGGCCAGAAGGGGCGGGCAGGGGATCTTTATCTCTTAATAACTTTTGAACTACACAATAGTAAGGTCTTAACCCCTTAAGACCCTTGACGGTCATAATACGTCATGGGTTGATCTGAGTTAACGACCCATGACATACTCTGACTGTCATGGAATTCGGGCTTCCTCCGCGGCTGCACGTTGTTCTGGTAGTCCGGAATCGAAATTAGAAAAAAAAAAAAAAAAAAAAAGCTCTGTGGTCCTTTAGTGACCACCACATATCTGCGTGGCCGGTCGTTAAGGGATTAAACACAGAGCAATGTGTTATTTTTTAATATAAAGAAGACTCGGTGAACGACTTTTAATTAGTCATTACTAACCCTTTAAGCACTGTGATCACTAGTATTGCTATACAAAATTATACATTTTCCAGGACATATTTGAAAATGAGAGAAATCTCAATGTATTCTTCCTGGTAAAACATTTTCTAAATAAATAAATATATACACATACATGGGAATAGCTCTTCATGTGAGGGAAAATTACATTATTATAATTGATTTCAATATAGTGAGAAAGAGGAAAAATCTGCACTTTTAACCAGGGCTGGATTTATATCCCACGAGATCCTATGCAAGCACTCTACCTGCCTTTAGCTCCACCCATGGCCACACCCACACTACTCACATGACCCCACACCCAGTCCCATCCATTGTTTCCTAGCACAGAAAATACTTTTGGCCTATAACAAGCAAGAATTAAAAAGCTTTAACCCCTTGGTTGCTAAAGAGATCTCCAACACAATCTAACAACCAAGGTGTTAAATAATAGCCTGTAAAGGGGTATAAAACTTTTGCAGGGAATGTGAGATTGCGCTAGCCACACCCACATCTCAGAATGTGGGTGTGGCCAGCAAAGCTGAGGCACCCAAAAAAAGTGGCATTCTAGGCAGTTGCCTACTCTGCTTATTGGGCTATCTGGGCCTGCTTTTCACTGTAATTCTTGAGAAAGTTGAAAAGTACAGTTTTTCACATTTTACTTTTGTGGTGAAAATTTTCTTGCATCCATACCACCAATAACTGTTTACTTGTCTGAAACGATTATTTGTTTTGAAGCATTGTACTACGATGATCTGTGCATACCTTTCAAGCACTTAGTGAGTTTGTTTTTCTGAATCACAATTATAGTTTATATAGTTAAACCAGTGACACTTCAAAGTGGATATGTCACCTCTGTATAACTTAAATAGTTAGGCTATATATCGAATATTACTGAAACTGTCTTAATTTATTTTTTTTAAGCTTCATGTAAATTTAAGTTATAAACTCTGCCCTGGCCCTACTTCCACATAGATTGCGGTTACCTGCTCTGTAACCACAGTCTGTCACTCTGCCTCTGCTCCCCTCCTGCTATCCAGCCTCCTCTGATGATGGAGGCTTCAGTCTGTAAGCTGGAGCGGTCTTATTGGCAGAGATCGATATCTAGCCAATGAGACCGCTGCAGCTTACAGACAGAAGCCTCTGTCATTGCAGGAGGCTGGATAGAGGGAGAGGAGCAGAGGCAGAGCGACGGACTAAAGTCTATGCAGAAGTAGCTGCAGGACAGACTTTATAACTTAAATTTACATGAAATAAAGCTTAAAAACAAATTAAGACAGTTTTAGTAATATTCGATGTATAGCCTATTTATGCTAAGTTATACAGAGATGAAACATCTGCTTTAATGAAGAGTACAGTTTTACTGTAAAAACAAATGTTTATGATGGGTAAAACAGTCCAACTGTTGGGACATGCTGTATTCAAAACTTATAACAGTTTAAACTATAAAAGTGATGAAACTATTACTGTAACATTCAGTTGTGAACGGTAGTCAATGATTGACCTCTCATAGAATGCAACAGAATAACTGCTTGGACACCAGGTGAACTGTAGGTGGACTGTATGGACACCAGGTGGTTACGTTAAGGGGTCACGAGCCTACTTAACCCTTTAAGGACCATTGCGCACCCCCTTTGATCCATAAAGGGTTAAGATTACTATGTGAAGTGCGAAGAGTTTGTGTCTTGTGGTCCTGCTAGCAACTGTCATGTCTGCCTACATGGATATGACATCCAGGACAAATTGAAGATGTTAGCTCTTGAACAAAGGCACAATGACAAAAAAAAAATCATAAGGCCATTTGAATTTTCTGGCTGTGAGAAGGTAAATGTGTGGTTTTTAGTTGTTAGGAGGTGTTACTTCTCCTTTAAGGGTTTAACCCTTTTAGTGCCAGTGGAGTATGCAACACATTGTGGGTTTTTATTTGTCCCCTATGATCCAGTTGGCTTGCTGCAGATCTGCTTCATGTATGTTTGTGCATATGACACAAATGAAGGATCAGTCAGACTCCTGAAGCCTGTTGTTAGTGTGTTATTAGGAGATGTGAACTAAAGGCAAGCTAAACTGAGAGGGACAGTAATGTCTAGGGTTGCCTCCCAGCCGGTATTTTACCGGCAGGCCGATAAAAAAATTGGCTTCTGTCCATTGTTAAGTCTATGGAGGGAATGCCATGGCCGGTATTTTTTTAAAGAAAAGGTGGCAACCCTAGTAATGTCCAATAAAAAAATGCTTACAGTTTTGTAGAGATTAAAAAAAATACACAATATGACACAAATCCTATCTCTCAAATCGCTATGGTTTGAGAGATATCCTCCTCTAAAGTTCCTCTTCTCCTGATCCGCATCGACAGACACGAGGAGGCTCTTCAGAAGAGCCGCAAGAGCACAATTTAATAAGAAATACTTCTTTGGAACTGTCTAAAAAGTGAGCTTGCAAACCAGGCACACTTTGTAGACTGTTCCAATGAAGTATTTCTTTTCATATCTCGCTATTGCGGCTCTGATTAAGAGCCACTTGTCTGTCCCTGGACCAGGAACTCCTGCTGTCAGCTTACAGCTGACATCAGGTGAAGTGAAGGGAGAGGGGAACTTTAACCAAGGATATCTCTCAAACCATAGTGGTTTGAGAGATAGGATTTGTTGCATAGTGTTTATTTTTTAATCTCTACAAAACTCTAAGCATTTTTTATGGGATATTACTGTCCCTTGAAGATTGTAACATACCGGCAACTGCAGATACCATGCAAATATATATAAAGAAATGTATCTTGTTGGTGTAAAAGTAAATCCTTCTGTTATATAGTCATTTATTCCTATATTTTTAACCAACTTTATCTGCTTTCTTCAGCACCACTTCTCCCAGTAGTCACAGAATGTTCTCCTTAGCCATATCACACCAGAACATCTGATAGACAGGGACAGCTGATTTTAGTAACAGTACTTATCTTTGACTGCCGCATTGAGTATATGTACCTCTCCCAGAAGAGCTTTGCAAGTTCGCTCCAGTTTACCGGTTGTTTAAGGATAGTAAGTTATACTGGTCCCACGGTCAAGGGGCAAAATGAGAGGGGAACTCCAGTTGCCCCATCCCCTCCCTCTTAAAGTTTTTACTACTTCAAAAACTTCAGTCAAAAGCTGTAGCAGCCAATAAAGAGTAATGCTGGCTGCTGTTATGTTTATGATTGGACTGACAACTTGTCTCCCTACTTCAACTGTTTTTTGTCTACAACTCCTATAATCCAAAAGGAACTTTAGTCCAAGAACAGCTGGAGGAGTGTCCTGTACTTGATGTGTGCTTGGGCATCCTCGGTGATTTTTGTATGCAACTCTAGGTATTGTTACTGTACACCAATTTATTTATTAATATATTTTTTTTTAAATCCTCTCTGGAAATTTTCAATTTGCCTCTACTATACTTACCATTTTACATCTCCATACACTGGCAGGATTTGCTCTGTCTAGAGATGTCTGGGAACCTGCATTTTCTCCACACTGGAATTTCTCCTTTCCCTCACTCAATTTCTCATTTTCTGCTGTAAATAGTATTGTAGTATTGTAGCTCCATTTCAATTGTAAGCTCCGTGGTATCACTAGTGTTGCTCCATTTCAATTGTAAGCTCTGTGGTATCACTAGTGTAGATCTATTTCAATTGTCATCTCTGTGATATCAATTGTGTACCACCATTTCACTTATAATCTCTGAGGTATCACTTGACTTAATCCATAACATTAATGCCAGCTATAACATTAACAAAAGGGGTTGGGCTGGGACATTGGGCTGGAGCAGTAATAGAAACAGGCCACTTAATTGTACTTGCCCCCCAGGCCAAAAGTTGCCAGCGCTCCCCTGCTTTCAAAACTGTGCTTGCTCAAGCCTTCCAGTTATTGACCAGGCCTGCTCTCTGTGGAAATTCACACAGGTGAAAAAAGCAGGCAACATGTTTGCACACTATATTGTGTTTTCCAGCATTACGTTCCAACGTCCCTGCTCCATGTTTCCAGTGTTCCTGTGATTATGTCATGACACACCCACGTATGTCATCATGCATTCACACATCTTCATGCATTGGAAACAGTATATACGAGTGTCTGTTGGAAGTGCGGAATTCATGCATACACGCACGCATTTGCATGCCACAATTTCTCTGCAGCAGATATGATAAAGCAAAGAAGAATAAGGAACTCACAGCGCTAGCGCACCATAACATATACATGTAATATATAAATACAGAATCAGAATCCAAGTGAATAAGATATGTAGAGTAACAAGGAATAAGGGGATTCTCTAAATCCCCAAAATAGGCAAAAACCTAAATCAAAAGCTAAGACAGAAAAGCAAACCTGTGCTTCTCCATACAAGCTACCCAAATGTGAACCCTGCATTAGCATATATTATACCACTGTGTTAATACATTTTTAAAATATCAGGATTTTGTTGCATAGCTTGGCCAAGTGTGCTTAAATTTTTAAGGACCAGTCACCGAAGCTCTTGGCCAGCAGTTAAGGACCATGGGAATTTTTTGTTTTTCCAATGGTCCTAGCACCTCAAGGGTCATGGGTAGATGTGAATCAAGGACCCATGACGGTCCCGGTACGTCATGGGTTAAACTCTCCCATCGCCGCCGCATGAAGAGATGGGAGAGCACAGGATGGCTGTAACTAAGCTCTCCGGTACCGGGGCACTTAGTAACAGCCAGTGGCAACATTGTTGATTAGCGAGTCACATGTTGCAAAAGCTGAATGACAGGGATAGTATTTGTAAATGCAGTCCCTGTCACATCTCTCTGCCTCCCTCCATCTTAGACACTTCTGAGGTGGAGAGGGACAGAGAGACATCGTGTTCCAGAGCTGTTCCAGTATTAAAAAAATTAAAAAAAAAAGATTTTAAACCCCAAATTAACCCCTTGATCACTGTCACTGCAGTGATCAATAAAATCCACCCCCTCTGATCACTTTAAAAGTGATCAATTGCTGCAGATCAGCTTTTGATGATCTGTGGTACTTCCCCCATCCCCCTTGTATTTTTTTTACATTTTGTTTTATTTTTTTTTTTTAATTTTATTTATTTATTTTTTTTTTAAATAAAACTGATTATTTTATATATTTAGGTAGTTTAGGTAGGTAGTTGGGTAGGTTTAGTGTATACATGTGTTAGGGAAAGGTTTAGGGTTAGAGTTATAAGCTAGTTTAGATAGGTAGTTGGTTAGGTAGGTTCAAGGAATACGTGGGTTAGGGTAAGGCTTAGGGATAGATTTAGGTTTAGGAGTAGCGTAGGAAGAAAAAATCCCAAAAACAACAAAAAAAAAAGTTTATTTTATTTAAAAAAAGAGTTTGTTTTATAATCTAGTTTAGATAGGTAGTTGGTTAGGTAGGTACAGTGAATATGTGGGTTATGGTAAGGCTTAGGGATAGATTTAGGTTTAGGCATAGCGTAGGAAAAAAAAAAACAAAAAAAAAACCCCCAAAAAGTTTATTTTATTTAAAAATACAGTTTGTGTTATAAGCTAGTTTAGATAGGTAGTTGTTTAGGTAGGTTCAGGGAATACGTGGGTTAGGGTAAGGCTTAGGGATTGATTTAGGTTTAGGAGTAGTGCAGTAATAGTTAAGTAGTGGGTGGGTAGTTATTTAGGAGAAATTAGAAATTTATTTAGTTTAGGGTAGGTGTTCATAAAGCAGCGGCGTTATAGTTTAGAAGAGGCATATGCCTTTTTGGCATCTGACTCAGAAGCCACAGACACTGCTTCAGATTTTGATATAATGCAATTTTCAGAGAGTGAGAGTAGCTGTAGTAGTGATGACGCTGGTCGTTCTGTGAAAAAAAGATGCACTGCTCCAAGAGCTGCCCCAGCAACTGCCCCAATAGCTGCCCCAGTAACTGCCAAAAGACCTGCCAAACAGGGGCGGACTGACAGGACCCAGGGCCCCTGGTCCAAAAAGAGGTCTGGGCCCCCTGCAGAAATCTCCACAATGCCCCTTCCACCTCCACAATGCCCCTTCCACCTCCACAATGCCCCCATCATCTCATCGCCACAATGCCCCCTTCTCTCCACAATGCCCCCTTGATCTCATCGCCACAATGCCCCCTTCTCTCCACAATGCCCCCTTGATCTCATCGCCACAATGCCCCCTTCTCTCCACAATGCCCCCTTGATCTCATCGCCACAATGCCCCCTTCTCTCCACAATGCCCCCTTGATCTCATTGCCACAATGCCCCCTTCTCTCCACAATGCCCCCTTGATCTCATCGCCACAATGCCCCCTTCTCTCCACAATGCCCCCTTGATCTCATCGCCACAATGCCCCCTATCGCCACAATGCCCCCTTGATCTCATCGCCACAATGCCCCCTATCTCCACATTGCCCCCTTCATCTCATCGCCACAATGCCCCCTTCTCTCCACAATGCCCCCTTCATCTTATCACCACAATGCCCCCTTCTCTCCACAATGCCCACTTGATTTCATCGCCACAATGCCCCCTTCTCTCCACAATGCCCCCTTGATCTCATCTCCACAATGCCCCCTATCTCCATATTGCCCCCTTCATCTCATCTCCACAATGCCCCCTATCTCCACATTGCCCCCTTCTCTCCACAATGCCCCCTTGATCTCATCTCCACAATGCCCCCTTCTCTCCACATTGCCCCCTTGATCTCATCTCCACAATGCCCCCTTCTCTCCACATTGCCCCCTTCATCTCCACATTGCCCCCTTCATCTCCACAATGCCCCCTTCTCTCCACAATGCCCCCTTGATCTCATCTCCACAATATTGCCCCCTTCATCTCCACAATGCCCCTTCCACAATGCCCCCTTCATCTCCACAATGCCCCCTTCCACAATCCCCCCTTCATCTCCACAATGCCCCCTTCCACAATCCCCCCTTCATCTCCACAATGCCCCCTTCCACAATCCCCCCTTCATCTCCACAATGCCCCCTTCCACAATACCCCCTTCATCTCCAAAATGCCCCCTTCCACAATACCCCCTTCATCTCCAAAATGCCCCCTTCCACAATACCCCCTTCATCTCCACATTGCCCCTTCCTCAATGCCCCCATCTCCACAATGCCCCCATCTCCACATTGCTCCTTCATCTCCACAATACCCCCCTTCATCTCCACCATGCCCCTACCTGCAGTCCCTGGTGGTCCAGCGGCTTGGGGCGCGCCTCTAGTAATGCAGAGGGTGGGAGATGATGTCATCTCCCAGCGCTCTGTATTACTAGAACGGCCCGGCGGCCGTTGTAGGAGAGCTGCTGAGCAGCTCTGGAAGTGGCGGCGGCGGGCCCCCTTCGGTCACGGGCCCTCGGTCCGTGACCGAATGCCCGATGGTCAGTCCGCCCCTGCTGCCAAAAGACTTTCCCAAAGAGCTGCCCAAAGAAATGCCACAAGACCTGCCCAAAGAAATGCCACAAGACCTGCCTGAAGAAATGCCACAAGACCTGCCACTCCTCCTGATCCAAATGAATGGGTATAACCAACTAATTTCAACCCACAAATCTCAGAATTCACCGGCAGCCCAGGAATTGAAATTGATGTAGAAGGATTTACTCATGATCAGTTTTTTTGTTTGTTTTTGGGGGAAGACATTTTGGGGGAAATTGAGTCCCAAACCAATTTGTATGCAGCCCAGTATAATGCCGCCAACCCATCAGCTTTCCTTGTTAAGTAATAAGTGTGGAAGCCCACAGACATAGCAGACTTTAAGCAATTCTGGGCCCTAATAATGGCAATGGGGATAATAAAAAACCCAAGTATAAGATCCTACTGGGGCAAAAACCCCATATGTGATACCCCTATATTCCTCAAGACAATGACCAGGTTCAGATTTGAAGTGATTTTGCCCTTCGTGCATTTTAGTGCTAATACCCTGTGCCTCCCAAAAGAACACCCCCATGTATGACAGATTGTACAAAATGCGCCCCCTAATAAATAATTTACAGAAAAAATTTGTCCAAATATATACTCCCCAAAAACAAATTAGTATAGATGAATCCCTAATGAAGTATAAAGGCAGGTTAGGGTTCAAGCAATACATCCTCTCCAAGCGCTCCAAGTTTGGTGTTAAATTTTATAAATTGTGTGAAAGTTCCACAGGCTATACCCAGGCTTTTAGAATTTATGAGGGCAAGGACAGCCAACTTGATCCTCCTAGTTGCTCCGAATTTATGGGAACAAATGGGAAAATTATTTGGTATCTAATTTACCCCTTATTAAATGAAGGTTAGCAGTTATTTGTTGATAACTATTACACCAGCCCCCTTTTATTTAAACCCTTAATGACTGGCCGATCGGTGCAGCGCAGTCAGTTAACGACCACGGAGCATTTTTTTCTTTCTTCCGCTTCTGGACTCCCTGAATGGCGTGCAGCCGCAGGGGGAGCCCGGAATTCCTTGACGGTCATAGTACGTCATGAGTCGTACTATGTCCGTCAAGGGTCGTTAAGGGGTTAAGTCTCTTTTTTGTTTTGACACCGTGGCCTGTGGCATTGTTAGGTGCAATTGCAGGGAGTTGCCCAAAAACTTGTAGATACCAAACTAAAAACTGGGACGTCCTTATCTTTGTGCCAACAGGAGCTGCTGGCAGTTAAGTTCAAGGACAGAAAAGATGTCTACATGCTGACCACGATGCATGAGGACAGAACTGTGGCAGTCACTGTTCGTGGCAGGAGAGGGATACTGAGAAAGCCAGTCTGCATCAGGGACTATAATAAGAACATGGGGGGAGCTGATCTGTGTGATCAACTAATGCAGCCATACCTCGCTATGAGAACAATTAGGGCATGGTACAAAAAAGTTGCTGTCTATATGATGCAGACTGCAGTACACAATTAATTTGTACTTTTAAAACTGGCAAACCCCAATCCAAAATGTACTTTTTTTACAGTATCAGCTACAACTTATTTCCCTATGTTTGTTTCAAGGTGTGCCAGTAATCATTCCAGCAAGACCCGGGGTAGCACACTTTATTTATAAAATCCCACCAACTCCCCAAAAGAACAAATCACAGAAGCGCTGCAGGGTTTGCTACAGCAAGGGAATACGGACAGACACCACCACTTACTGTCCTGATTGCCCTTCCAAACCTGGCCTCTGTATTCAGGCACAATTCAGTAGTGCTGAAAAGCTTCTTTTATTATTTGGCCACTTTTTCCCCCTGAATGATCCTGTTTTTTATTTTTCAAAACACATCCTTCCTTAGATCTAACAGTATCAAAATATAATAGGAAGCAAAGCACCCAAAGTTTTTTCCACCTCTGATAATGGAAACACACATGTTCCCTACTGGGCCCAATAGCTCCCTCAAACCCTGGCAAACCTATGCATATGGGGCATTGCCATACTCAGACGATGTAACTCATCACTAATGTAAAGCACTTAAAAAAATCTGCCAATATCATCTGAATGAAATCCAGAGCAACACTAAAATATAGGTGTGAAAAAATTGTGTTTCTCTTCCTTACTGCAGGTTTTGGGAGGGATTGGTGATAGTGTGGCAGCAAAAAAATGTATAAAATGCAAATAGAATGAAAACCAGTGTTGTCTACTCTTCTACAACATATACTTTTGGGGGTAAAATTCATTGCAGCATTGCCAAACAGCCCAAAATGAGACAAGGCACCAACTGTAAAAATGGCATGTCTGTAAAAGGAAACACACATGTTCCAACTGGGCCCAGTAACTCCCTGAAACCCTGACAAACCTATGCATATGGGGCATTGTCGTACTCAGAAAAAGGAGCTAAACACTAATCAATGCAGTTTTTAAAATCTACACCTATCCTGTGCTTGAAATTCACATTAACATTGAAAGCTAAGTGTGAAAAACGCTGAATTCTTTAACTTACGTCAAGTTTTATGAGGGATTGGTGGTAAAACGGCAGTTTAAAAATTTGAAAAAACACCTAAAATGAAAGCTGGGGGTGTCTACTTTCCACAAATATACAGTTTTGGGGGGAGAGAATCTTAAAGTGGAGCACTGTTACACAGCCCCATATGAGAAATGACACCAGTGATGCATGCTGTTAAAATTCAAATGAGAAACTGGAAATGTGCATGTTCCAATTTGGGCCCCGTAACTCCCACAAACCTTGAGAAGCCTATGCATATGGGGTATTGTCTTACTCAGAAGAAGGAGCTAAACAGTAATCAATGCAGTTTTTAAAATTTACACCTATCCTGTGCTTGAAATTCACATCAACATTGAAATCTAAGTGTGAAAAACGCAGAATTCTTTACTTACGTCAAGTTTTACAAGGGATTGGTGGTAAAATGGCAGTGTAAAAAATTTGAAATCACACCTAAAATGAAAGGTGGAGGTGTCTACTTTCCAAAAATATACACTTTTGGGGGGAAATCTTAAAATGTTGCACTGGAACATAGCCCCAAATGAGAAATGGCACCAGTTAAGCAAGATATGAAAATTCAATATTTGTTCAAAATTTGGCCCCGTAGCTCCCCCAAACCTTGAGAAACCTATGCATACGGGGTATTGTCTTACTCAGAAGAAGGGGGTAAACACTAACCAATGCAGTTTTTAAAATCTAAACCTATCCTGTGCTTGAAATTCATATCAACATTGAAGTCAAAGTGTGAAACACTTTTTTTTTACTTATGTCAAGATTTACAAGGGATTGGTAGTAAAATGACTGCGTAAAAAATGTGAAAACATACATAAAATGAAAGCCTTGGGTGTCTATTTTCTAAAAATATACACTGTTGGGGGAAATCTTAGAGTGGAACACTGCTACACAGCCCCAAATGAGACATGGCACCAGTTAAGCAAGATGTGAAAATTCAATATTTGTTCAAAATTGGGCCCCGTAGCTCCCCCAAACCTTGAGAAACCTATGCATATGGGGTATTGCCATACTCAGAAGAAGAATCTGAACACTAAAAAATGCAATTTTAAAAATCTTCACCTATCATGTGCTTGAAATTCACATCAACATACATAAAATGAAAGCCTGGGGTGTCTACTTTCCAAAAATATACTCTTTTTGGGGGAAATCTTAAGGTGGAGCACTGGTACACAGCACCAAATGACACATGGCACCAGTGACGCAAGCTGTGAAAATTCAAAGTGTGAAACTGGAAATGCGCATGTTCTAATTTGGGCCCCCGTAGCTCCCTCAAACCTTGAGAAACCTATGAATATGGGGTATTGCCGTACTCAGAAGAAGAAGCTGAACACTAAACAATGCATTTTTAAAAATCTTCACTTATCATGTGCTTGAAATTCACATCAACATTGAAGTCAAAGTGTGAAAAACGCATATTTTTTCACTTTCATCAAGATTTACGAGGGATTGGTGGTAAAATGGCTGCATAAAAAATTGGAAATCATACATAAAATGAAATCCTGGGGTGTCTACTTTCCAAAAATATACACTTTTGGGGGAAATCTTAAGGTGAAGCACTGGTACACAGCCTCAGTTGAGACATGGCACCAGTGACACAAGCTGTGATAATTCGAAGTGTGAGACTGGAAACGTTCATGTTCCAATTTAGGCCCCGTAGCTCCCACAAACCTTAAGAAACCTATGCATATGGGGTATTTCTGTACTCAGAAGAAGAAGCTGAACAGTAAACGATGCATTTTTAAAAATCTTCACCTATCATGTGCTTGAAATTCACATCAACATTGAAGTCAAAGTGTGATAAATGCTGATTTTTTTTTTTTTTTTTTTTTACCTACGTCAAGATTTATGAGGTATTGGTGATAAAATGGCTGCATAAAAAATGTGAAAACATACATAAAATGAAATCCTGGGGTGTCTACTTTCCAAAAATGTACACTTTTGAGGGGAAAGTTTATAGTGGAGCACTGATACACAGCCCCAAATGAGACATGGCACCAGTGACGCAAGCTGTGAAAATTCAAAGTGTGAAACTGGAAAACGAGCATGTTCCAATTTGGGCCCCCGTAGCTCCCCCAAACCTTGAGAAACCTATGCATATGGCTTATTGCCGTACTCAGAAGAAGGAGCTGAACACTAAACAATGGATATTTTTTAAATTTTCAACCATCCCGTGCTTGATATCAACAGTAATATTGAAATGTAAGTGTGAAAACTGCAAAAAAACAAATTACCATAATTTTGAAAAATATTTCTGGAAAAATAGCTGCATAAAAAACTCCAAAATTCTCCTGATTAATTACCTTATGTTGTCTAGTTTTCATAAACCTATACCTTTTTGGGACATTTTTGGTTCTGGCACCGTCAACTAATTTATGATGCTCACATGCCAATTGTTGAAGATTTACAGGTTGGAAATAATGGCGTCCATCTTGAAATATTTACCTTGTAAATGTGAGAAAGGGATTGAAATACTAGGCATATGGGGTACTCTTATATTCAGGAGAAGCACATTAATGTATTTAGGGGTATTTTTTTGTAATGAACTAATAGTATGCAAATCCTGACAGGAATTTATTTTTTTCCTCTTTTTTTCTATTTTAATCAAATTAAGCGATGAGGTATTCATATAATTGTGGTATCAAAAGAAAGCCCTACTTGTGCTTAAAAACAGTATATAATTTGTGTGGGTGTACAAAAGGAATTAAAGAGAAAATATGGTTGAGCAAAGACATAGTCAAAAAAGTCAAAATTGCTCCGGTCCTTAAAGGGATAGTAAAGTTTCATAATAAAAGCAGATCTAATTAATCATCATAGTATTTGGACTTTGGAGAGCGTTATTTCAATTCTGTCAGAGTTGTAGTTCAAGAGTACTTCAATGACAAAGTGTCCCCCTCCTGCCCCTTTTACTGATGTAACACTGCTCAGCCAGAGCAGAAGGGAGGTGTCCAGGTAGATTGCAGAGAGGTACAATCTTCAATTCAGATAATGGAAAAACCTGAAAAACTTGTCAAGGGGGGCAGGGTTTTCATTGATCTCACAGGAAGAAAATTGTCCCCTGCTGTTATCTGTCTGGTCTATGGACTGGATTCCACATCTGAGAAGAGGTGGCTTACACTAGGTAAAAGGGGCAGGAGGGGAAACTTTGCTTGTGAATATCTCTCAAACCATAAAGGATTGAGAGATAAGACATATATCGTTCTTCATGTTTTTTTAATGCCTACAAAATAAAATAAAGATAAAACAAAGTATTATCCCTTTAAGGGGTTAAGCTTGCTTACCTTGCCAAGGTACCCTGTTTCAAGTGAGTCCTATCTAACACATATTATCATCCCTATCTAAATTTGAAATTCTTGTCAGGAAATGTGTTGGCCTAGTTAAAAACATAAAATATCTAATATATCTTCATGATCAGACTGACCGGCTTTCAAACAGGATTAGCATGCAGTAAGTGGGAAGGAAGACCCATGTGGGCTGGAGCCCCATAAGTCCCCTTTTATAGGTCTTTCCCACCCACCACTACAAGCTACATGCATACCTGCCAAGTGTCCCTCTTTAGGAGGGACAGTCCCTCTTTGAGACTTAAATCCCTCTGTCCCTCTTTCCCACCCTGATGTCCCTCTTTTTAAGAGATCACACTATGTGATGTGTATATACGTGTATCACATTGCTCCACAGGACTAAAAACTCACATTAATGTTTGGTTACACTTCAGTATATGTGTTTATAAATGAGTATGTGTAAATAAAATACTTTGGTATTGCTCTAAATCATTTATTCAGTTACACAAAGAGGTGCCAAAAAAAGGTCATGAAATCACCTAAACATTCTCAGTAATACCCCACCCACCAGCCACACCCCCAACAACCCCAAATAAAACACAAGTGACCCTCTTTGGCTATTTGAAATGTTGAGCAGTATGCACATGGGGCCTGTATATTACCTTGATTACAAATGGACATAGGCCAAGCAAACCAAACAAAAGGCCACACACTATGCCTTTAAGACCTTCTTTTAAAATACCAATTGTACAAATTTTAGATTTGAGTGCATTTCATTGTATATCATTTATATTTGAAATTGTAAAAATTCCCCAAATTTCTCTTAATTTAAATTATGCCTTTAACTGTTTGAATGATAAAGGTTTCCATAGCAATTTTCAAATGTTTTTCAATGATTCGGATACCTCCTTAGCAATTAAGGGGATGCCCCATTTAAATCAATTTGGATTTTTCTTTGCTGTCTAAGGTTTGCCTGACATTTTGGATCTGGACTGTTTGTGGGCGGGGCCAGTCTGATACGGATATGGAAATTTCCCCTCTGCAATGGCACGTGGAAGTGCAAAATGTGACTTGAGCATCACCTGACAGTCTACCATTCATTAGAACAAAAAAAACCCTCATTTTGTTTGGCCTTGGTGTGAGTTCATCACACTCTTTGTTTTCTTGTCTCCCTAAGTATAAGGGTATCCCAGGTATGGACCCTTGCTCTCCATGTGACTTGAGGGAATTGAGGCCCACAAAATTAAAATGTATGTTGGGGGATGTGTGCTTTCTTTCTTTCTTTCTTTCTTTCTTTCTTTCTTTCTTTCTTTCTTTCTTTCTTTCTTTCATGTAGCAGGGTTTTTGCCTGACATTTTGGAGCTGCACTGTCTATGGATGGTGCCAGTTTGATATGGACTTTAATATTTTCTCTCTGCAATGGTACAGGGGAGTGAAAAATGTGTCTTGTGCAGCACCTGAGAGGCTACTGTGCCTTAGAAAAAAAATACTTAATTTGTGTGTTTGCCACACTCTGTTTTCTTGTCTCCCTATTGTTAAGATAAAACACAGAAACATACAATTTCAGCCATTTTCATACACAGTCCCCTTATTTCAGGGGCTCAAATGTAAATGGACAAATTAACACAATCAAAAATAAAAAAAACAAACGCTGGGTTTCCTCCTTTGTGATGCTTTGCCAGAACCTTATTGCAGCTGTCTTCAGTTGTTGTTTGTTCCTGGGTCTTTCTGCCTTAAGTTTTGTCTTCAGCAAGTGAAATGCACGGTTGACAGGGTTGAGATCAGGTGATTGACTTGGCCATTGCAGAATATTACACTTCTTTTCCTTAAAAAACAACTGGGTTGCTTTCGCAGTATGTTTTGGGTCATTGTCCATCTGTAAGGTGAAGTTCTGTCCAATCAACTTAGCTGACTTTGGCTGAATCTGAGCAGAGAATATATCCCTATACACTTCAGAATTCATCCGGCTGCTTTTGTCTTCAATCACATCATCAAAAAATACTAGTGACCCAGTGCCATTGGAAGCCATTCATGCCCATGCCATCACACTGCCTCCACCTTGTTTTACAGATGATGTGGTATGCTTTGGATCATGAGCCTTTCCAAGCCTTCTCCATACTTTTTTCTTCCCATCATTCTGGCACAGGTTGATCTTAGTTTCATTTGTCCATAGAATGCTGTTCCAAGAACTGGGCTGGCTTTTCTAGATATTTTTTTTGGCAAAGTCTAATCTGGCCTTTCTATTCTTGAGGCTTATAAATGGTTTGCACCTTGTGGTGAACCCTCTGTATTTGCTCTTGTGAAGTCTTCTCTTTATGGTAGATTTGGATAATGATATGCCTACCTTCTGAGAGTGTTCTTCACTTGGTTGGATGTTGTGAAGGGGTTTTTCTTTACCATGAAAAGGATCCCACAATCATCCACCACTGTTGCAAACAAAAAAGAACGAGAAAAGAGAAAGAAAGGGGCGCCTCATAGAGTAGTATATCTCTGTAACTTCAAAATTCAAACCCACTTCTTCAAAATCCCCCAAAGAATGGGTACTCACAGATTTAGATGGTCTATCAAACACATATATGTAAGATAGACGTAATTCGCAGGTGGAAGATATTGATTGAACCCACTTCCACTTGGATTGAATCCCAAGCTGCTCAGCTGCTCTCACAGATTCGATCAGTGTTCCACTATGTGTTCCATCCAACGAACCAAAAATAAAGAAACAAACAAAGTGCCAGTACAATCCTTACCGGATAAAAGAAAAAAGCGCTTGAATCAGCTATATAGCGGGAACAGTAATCATCTATACTCACGCAGTGTGTAGCACCGGTGTATCCATATCACCGGTGTTTAAAACAGCATGCAGGGAAATTTCAATTCCTTGTCCCTGCTCAAGTGATCCTCCGTATTAATTCTTCGTTAATACCGAAATAGGTATATATAATCTCCTTCTTTTCACTTAATACATACAAGAAGTAAACTCCTTCGATATAATTATAAAGGCTTAAATAAGCCAAAAAGTAGCAATGAGAGAGTGTTGTTTCAAAATATCGAAAAATATTTATTTCTTCACTTAAAAGTTTTTTATAAAATATAATACTTAAAAAAGATTTTGCAAAACATTTGTATGTTTAAAAACAATGATCTCTACTATATTCTATGTACATAGAATATAGTAGAGATCATTGTTTTTAAACATACAAATGTTTTGCAAAATCTTTTTTAAGTATTATATTTTATAAAAAACTTTTAAGTGAAGAAATAAATATTTTTCGATATTTTGAAACAACACTCTCTCATTGCTACTTTTTGGCTTATTTAAGCCTTTATAATTATATCGAAGGAGTTTACTTCTTGTATGTATTGAGTGAAAAGAAGGAGATTATATATACCTATTTCGGTATTAACGAAGAATTAATACGGAGGATCACTTGAGCAGGGACAAGGAATTGAAATTTCCCTGCATGCTGTTTTAAACACCGGTGATATGGATACACCGGTGCTACACACTGTGTGAGTATAGATGATTACTGTTCCCGCTATATAGCTGATTCAAGCGCTTTTTTCTTTTATCCGGTAAGGATTGTACTGGCACTTTGTTTGTTTCTTTCTCCACCACTGTTGTCTTCCGTGGATATCCAGGTGTTTTTGTGTTGCAGAGGTCACCAGTGCATTCTTTTTTTCGCAGAATATACCAAACTGTTGAATTGGCCACTCCTAATGTTCCTGCTATCTCTCTGATGGATTTTTTTTTTTGCAGCCTAAGGATGGCCTGTTTTACTTGCATTCAGAGCTCCTTTGACCGCATGTTGTGGATTCACAGCAACAGCTTCCAAATGCGAATGCCATACCTGGAATCAACTCCAGACCTTTTACCTGCTTAATTGATGAAGAAATAATGACGGAATACACCTGTCCATGACACAGCTTTTGAGTCAATTGTCCAATTACTTTTGGTCCCTTGAAAAAGAGGGGTCTACATATTAAAGAGCTGTTATTCCTAAACCCTTTCTCCAATTTGGATGTGAGGTCTAACCAGAGCTCTGTAGAGTGGTATGATCACTTCCCTCTTTCTGCCACTAATGCATCTAGCTATAAACCCAGCACCTTGCTTTCATTCCCCACCACTTTGTTACACTGCCTGATAACCTTTTAGTCATCAGGTATAATTACTCCCAAGACCATTTCCTCTGTTGTCATAGACAGCACAGTACCCATAATACTATATTCTTCCATACTATATTCTGTATTATGATTATTTTATGACCCTATGCACTAACGTATAGTACTTCTAGCACATGAAGGATACAGTTCTCATTCTGCTACATAGAGACATATTTGTCAGAATAGTGAAAGCAATACATCGCAGTTCCCAAACTGGTTAAACAAGGTAGCCAGGATCCCGGAAAGCTCTAAAAGCCAACCAATGTGATTATTATGTTTCTTCTTCCTTACAAGTGTGTGCTTTCTCAAACAGACTATTTGCACAAAAGATCTGCATATCCATTTATCTGTTTAACCCTTGGATGCTCTAGAGGTATGTAAGAGACTTCTCTAGCATCTAGTGTGAGTAATGTGGACCTGTCACCCTAGGACAATTCAATGTTTAACAGATAATTTAAATCAGCCTATACATTGAATTAGATATTTTTCTTTAAAATAAAAAGTGTTGGAGAGTGTGTGCTTTATGCTAATTTCATGTTCAGTTTGTTACTTAGTTTTGTTCAAGGCCAAATGGACTGCTGGCTTTACCGTTAGCCCTATATATGGCACAGAGTGTGGTAGAAATCAGTGTTAGATTTACATCTCAGGCGCCCCTAGGCACAACACCCTCCAGAGCCCCTAGCCCCGCCTTTGCCCCACCCCAACCATTCCCCTCACTTAACAATACCCCTCCATTAACCACACCCTCTTGTGGTCATACCCATTTTAGATTTCTTTTATTCTTCACAGGACTGTGACAATTTTCCCAGAGTTGGAGGAAAATGTTATAACTTTTATCTCATATAAACTTAAGAGTTATGTATGTGAATTATTTGTCCATATATGAACAAATGATTCACATACATAACTCACAAGTTTACACGGGATAAAATTGAATCTAATGTTCATGGGTGATTGGGTGTGATTGTACAGAGTCAGAGGGAACATAAGCCATAATGCCAGTAATGCCACAATACAGTGCATTTTGATTGTACAGACACACACCATACACTGCAGGAAGATCACCTGCATTTTTTCATGTGATGTATTTGTCCACTGACCACTATACAATCTTCCTGCAGTGTATGGTGTGTGTTGTTTGTACAATCAAAATGCACTGTGATGTGGTATTACTGGCATTATGGCACATGTTCCCTCTGATTCTGTACAATCATGCCCAATCGTCCATGAACATCAGATTCAGTTTTATCCCATGTAAACTTGAGAGTTATGTATGTGACTTATTTATCCACATAGATACTGCATCTATTTGGGGTATTCTCATACACCTTTTGTAGAATGATTTATATTTTGTGTAAAAAAACAGTGTTGTTTAAGCCAAGTAGCATATTTCTCACTACAAATAATGACATTATTAAAATTAATGTCACCAGTCACCACATGACAATATCGATGATTACATGAAGAATGAAGAATCTATATTATATAGTGTTGATTCATGAATACATCACAAATAATAACTCAAATTGGCCAACTCATACAAGTCTGATGCTGCACTTGAGCCTGTTGTGAACTGGGGGTGCTACTACCTCTGCTGCCACCCGTCCCCCAACTGTTGTGGCCTGTTGTTGTATGTACTTCCACTGAGTCAACCATGCTCCCACCAGCTATGCTCAGCCAACAGCAGCTCCACCAACTCTAGGGAGTAGGCTGCTTCCTATGGCTTTTATGCAGCCGCTCAAGCTGCACTGAAGTGAGATACTGCCGTCTGCCTTTTGACTACGTGCATTGGCAGCATTGTGATGTCACAGGAAGTCCGGGTGAGGTGACCAATAAGCATGGAGACAGAGGCATGCATTTGCAGGAGCAGCAGTGGATCACATGGGGCGGCTCAGGAGGCGCAGCCGCAGGTACAAGGCAACCAACCGGAGCAGTCTGTACATAAAGCATAATTACCACCTTTAAACAACTTTAACTTCAATAACTCCCCATCTGGCGACTAGCTGCCTAGTAGCGCTAGTCACCAGAAATATTACCTTTTTAATAGATTGATCAATTCTTCCAGGGCTGACAGGCAGGATGGATCACAGACATCTTGCTATAGTGAGATCCGCACACCTGCTCTGTCAGTCCCAGCTGGCTCTAGGAGGAGTTGCTAGGAGCCATTTGGCTCCAGAAGGGACTGACAGAGCAGGCACGCGCACATCATTATGGCAAGATGTCTGCGCTCCATCCTGCCTGTCAGCCCTGGAATAATTGATAAATCTATTAAACAAAGTAATAATTCTGGCGACTAGCTCTGCTAAGCAACTAGTCGCCAGATGGGGAGTTATTGAAGATAAAGTTGTTTAAAGGTGAAGCTAAAGTTGTTTAAAGGTGGTAGTTCCGCTTTAAGTTTTGCAAGTTGTGAGCGAGAAGCACAGCATAATTATTTTCAAATTAAGTGGCAGTGTGGCACAATGGGCGTGACAGGGCCATTGCCAGGTGCCCCTGGAAATTGGGCACCTAGGCAAGTGCCTTTTTCTGCCTATTGACAAATCTGGCCCTGGTAGCATGGACCATAGATACATTTAACAGATGGATAGACACTGGAGACTATCAAGTTGCTCCAAAGCTAATATATACTATTATAGTATGGTGCACTCCTGAGCAGAAAATACTAGAGTATTAGAAAACTAGTGAAAATCAAAGGAAGGGGACAAACAGAGAGAGAGTCCGTCCCGATGAGTTCACTAAAAACATAGCATGATAGATAATATCCAGGTGTGGTGTCTCAAATGTACTAAATATTATACACTGAATAATAATATATAAACATCCGATGAATCCCGTTGAGGGACATAGAAAAGAAAAGGCATACAAAAGTATTCCTACAGTAAGAGTAATCCCAAACTCAAATAGTGTCTCAATGCTATGATATAATTGAAAAAATCCTGATAAAAAAGAGGTGAACAAATAAACAAGCAATATTACGTGAAATAAAAGTGAGAATGAAACAAATACTTATTTATCTATGTAACTATCAAACCCCCCAAGGGAACATCAGCATGGGACATCATACTCCTGAATACTCTATCTGCAACAAAAATGCTAAAACATATATCTGAGGTTTGCTGTTTCTCTTGTTCAGAGAAGAGTTGTCTGGCATTTCATTGCTGGATTTTTTTTTTTGGCATGGCCAGTATGATATGCTTCAAAATATTTTCTCTCTGTGTATGGCACTGGTGAGCTAAAAGAGAGTGTAAGGTGGGCTCAGTATGCAGTCCTAGTGTGTTTTTTTTTTTTTTGCTTGTATTTGCAAGTTCTTAAGCCAAGTTGAGCATATCTGACCTATCTTTCTGCATATGCAAATTATTCTTGCGGTTTGTCACCCTAAGAGTAATGGGGGGAATCTAGACATGGACCCCTTGCTCACAGTGCCTAGTGGAATCAGCTGCATCTCATCAATGAGGCCAAAAATAGCTGAAATGTACATCAGGGGTTATCTGTTTCCCATCTTCAGAGAGAAATTGTTTGGCATTTTGTTGCTGGATTGCCTTTTGGCTGGACCAGTATGATATGCTTCAAAAGATTTTCTCTCTGTGTATGACACTGGTGAGCTAGAAGAGATTGTACCCTGGGCATATGCAAGCTCATGAGCCTAGTTGAGCATCTCTAACCTTTCTTTCTACATATGCAAATTGCTCTTGGGGTTGGTCACCCTCAGAGTAATTAAGGGAATCCAGATGTGGACTCCTTGCTCACAGCACCTAGAGGGTGTAACCCAACGATGGGGCCCAAAAAGGTTGAAACTTACACCCGGGGTTGTCTGTTCCCATTGTTCAGAGGGGAATTGTCTGGCATTTCATGGCTGGACTGTCATTTGGTAGGACCAGTATGAAATGCTTCAGAACATTTTCTCTCTGTGTACAGCACTGGTGAGCTAAAAGAGATTGTACCCTGGGCATAGGACACAGTCTTAGTGAGCTTTCAGCTTGTATTTTCAAGCTCATGAGCCTAGCTGAGTGTCTCTGACCTTTCTTTCTGCATATGCAAATTGCTCTTGGGGTTGGTCACCCTAAGAGTAACAGTGAGAAGCCAGACATGGACCCCTTGCTCGCAGTGCCCTAGAGGGATCAGTGTCACCTCATGGACAAGGCATGAAAAGGATGAAATGTACATCAGGGGTTATCTGTTTCCCATCTTCAGAGAGAAATTGTTTGGCATTTTGTTGCTGGATTGCCTTTTGGCTGGACCAGTATGATATGCTTCAAAAGATTTTCTCTCTGTGTATGACACTGGTGAGCTAGAAGAGATTGTACCCTGGGCATATGCAAGCTCATGAGCCTAGTTGAGCATCTCTAACCTTTCTTTCTACATATGCAAATTGCTCTTGGGGTTGGTCACCCTCAGAGTAATTAAGGGAATCCAGATGTGGACTCCTTGCTCACAGCACCTAGAGGGTGTAACCCAACGATGGGGCCCAAAAAGGTTGAAACTTACACCCGGGGTTGTCTGTTCCCATTGTTCAGAGGGGAATTGTCTGGCATTTCATGGCTGGACTGTCATTTGGTAGGACCAGTATGAAATGCTTCAGAACATTTTCTCTCTGTGTACAGCACTGGTGAGCTAAAAGAGATTGTACCCTGGGCATAGGACACAGTCTTAGTGAGCTTTCAGCTTGTATTTTCAAGCTCATGAGCCTAGCTGAGTGTCTCTGACCTTTCTTTCTGCATATGCAAATTGCTCTTGGGGTTGGTCACCCTAAGAGTAACAGTGAGAAGCCAGACATGGACCCCTTGCTCGCAGTGCCCTAGAGGGATCAGTGTCACCTCATGGACAAGGCATGAAAAGGATGAAATGTACATCTGGGGTTGGTTGTTTTCCTTGCTCAGAGAGAAATTTTGTCAGTTTGTGGCTGACTGTCTTTTGTCAGGGCTACTATGATATGCTTTAGAAGAATTTCTCTTTGTGTATGACACTGGTGAGCTAAAAGAGATTGCATCCTGGGCTCTGGATGCAGTCCTAGTAAGTTTTTAGCTTGTACTTGCAAGCTCATGAGCCTAGTTGAGCATCTCCGTCTTTTTTTTTCTGCAAATACAAATTGCTTTTGGTGTTTTTCACCCTAAGAGTGATGGGGGGAATCTAGACGTGGACCCCTTGCTCACAGTGCCTAGCGGGATCATCGACGAGGCCAAAAATTACCGAAACATATGTCAGGGGTTGTCTGTTTCCTATGTTCAAAGAGAAATTGTTTGATATTTTGTTGTTGGACTGTCTTTTCTGTTTCCGTTGTTCAGGGTAGAATTGCCTAGCATTTTGTGGCTGGATTGTCATTTGGCAGGACCAGTATTAAATGCTTCAGAACATTTTCGCTCTGTGTATGGCACTGGTGAGCTAAAAGAGATTGAACCCTGGGCATAAAACACAGTCCTAGTGAGCTTTCTGCTTGTATTTTGAAGCTCATGAACCTAGTTGACTTCTCTGAACTCTCTTTCTACATATGGAAATTTCCCTTGGGGTTGGTTACCCTAAGAGTAATGAGGGGAAGCCAGAAGTGGACCCCTTGCTCACAGGGCCTAGATGAATCAACGATTCAACGATGCACGATTAGGCACAAAAAGGCTGAAATGTATGTCTGCAGTTAGCTGTTTTTCTTGTTCAGAGAGAACTTGTCTTGCATTTTGTGGATGGAATGTCAGTTTGGTAGGACATGTATGATATGCGCCAGGAGATTTTCTCTCTGTGCATGGCACTGAGCATTTTTTGCTTGTATTTGCAAGCTTATGAGCCTAGCAGAGCATCTCTGACCTTTCTTTCTGGATATGCAAATTACTCTTGGGGTTAGTCGCCCTAAGAGTAATAGGGAGAAACCAGACGTGGACCCCTTTCTCACAGTGCCTAGGGGGATTAGCTGCACCCAACCAACAAAACTCAAAAAGGGCTGAAACTTACATCTGGGGTTATCTGTTTTCCTTGTTCAGAGAGAAATTATCTGGCATTTTGTGGCTGGACTATGATTTGGCAGGACCAGTATGATACGCTTCAGAGGAATTTCTCACTGTGTATTGCACTGGGGAGCTAAAAGAGATTGTACTCTGGGTGCAGGATGCTGTCCTAGTGAGCCTTTTGCTTGTATATGCAAGCTCATGAGCCTAGTTGAGCAACTCTTGCCTTTCTTTCTGTATTGGTCACCCTAAGAGTAATCAAGGGAATCCAGATATCCACCCCTTGCTCACAGTGCCAAAGAATTAGCTGTACCTCACTGGCTAAGCCCCAAAAGACCAAAAACATACATCTGTGGTTATCTGTTTCCCATTTTCAGAGAAGAATTGTCTGGTGTTTTGTGGTTGAACTGTCATTTGGCAGAACCAGTATGATATGCTTCAGGAGATTTTCTCTTTGTGAATGCCACTGGTGAGCTGTAAGAGATTGGTATAGTAGTGTGTTGTTGTTTTTTTGCTTGTATTTGCAAGCTCATGAGCCTAGCTGAGCATCTCTTACCTTTCTTTCTGCATATGCAGATTTCTCTTTGGGTTGGTCATCTTAAGAGTAATGAAGGGAATCCAGACGTGGACCCCTTACTCACAGTGCCTAGAGAGATCAATTGTACTTCAACGATGAGGTGCAAAAAGGCTGAAACGTATACTTGAGGTTACCTGTTTTCATCGTTCAGAGAGGAGTTGTCTGGCATATTGTGGCTGGACTGTCATTTGGCAGGACAAGTGTGAACTGCTTCAGAAGATTTTCTCTTTGTGACTGGCACTGGTGAGTTAAAAGATATTGCTCCTTGGGCTTAGGATACAGTCCTAGTGAGCTTTTTGCCTGTATCTGCAACCTAATGAGCCTAGTTGAGCATCTCTGACCTTTCTTTCTGCATATGCAAATTGCTCTTGGGGTTGGTCACCCTAAGCATAATAGGGAGAAACCAGATGTGGGCCACTTGCTCACAGTGTCTAGAGGGGTCAGCTGCACCATATTGACAATGCCCAAAAAGGGTTGAAATGTGCATCTGGAGTTAGCTGATTTCCTTGTTCTCAGAGGAATTGTCTGGCATTTTGTGTCTGGACTGTCATTTGGCAGAACCAGTATGATATGTTTCAGAAGATTTACTCTCTGTGAATAGTACTGGTGAGCTAAAAGAGATTGCACCCTGGGTAAAGGCTGCAGTCCTAGTGAGTTTTTTTCCTTGTATTTGCAAGCTTACGAGCCTAACTGAGTATCTCTGACCTTTCTTTCTGCATATGCAAATTGCTCTTTGGGTTGGTCACCCTAAGAGTAATGAGGGGAAGCCAGAAGTGGACCCCTTGCTCACAGGGCCTAGATGAATCAATTTCACCTCATGACTAGGCACAAAAAGGCTGAAATGTATGTCTGCAGTTAGCTGTTTTTCTTGTTCAGAGAGAAATTGTCTTGCATTTTGTGGCTGGAATGTCAGTTGGTAGGACCTGTATGATATTCTTCAGGAGATTTTCTCTCTGTGCATGGCACTGAGTATTTTTGCTTGTATTTGCAAGCTTATGAGCCTAGCTGAACATCTCTGACCTTTCTTTCTGGATATGCAAGTTGCTCTTTGGGTTAGAGAGATTCTCAACTGGGCTTATAAACCTGCAAGGTTATGCCAACAGTTCATTAGGACTAGTAACCTTCACAAAGGGTGCAGTCTCTTTTAGCTCACAAGTTCCGTACACAGAGAAGACATACTCTGAAGCATATTATACTTGTCTACCCACAAAGTGTCAGATAACTCCTCTTTGATGACAGAAGCAGCCAACCTCAGACATATATTTCGGCTTACTAGACCTTGTCAGTGAGATGTACTTGTTTTTTCTAGGTACCTCTGTGCAAGGGATCCACGTCTGGATTCCTCCATTAGTCTTAGGGTGACCAACCCCAAAAGCAATTTAAATATGCAGAAGTATTAGTTAGAAATGCTCAGCTGGGCTTATGAACTTTCTAGGGTATGCAAACAGCTCATTAGGACTAGAGGCCTTCATACAGAGTGCAATCTTTTTAGCTCACAATTGCTACACAAAGAAATATTATGACACATATTATACTGGTCCTGCCAAAATGACAGTCCAGCCATGAAATACCAGAACACACAAAAAAATGCTTCCTTGTCATCTGGTTATATGCCCAAAGCCTAGAAAGTGGCTAGAGTCCTACCTACCCACAAAAGTGGTGATACAAATGTGATATCAAATTTCAGATCAATATCCTTACTCCCCAGTGTCCACATTATCGAAAGTCTAGGAAAAAAATGTCTGCACGCAACTATCCAAGTATTACCAACTGTCCAGCTTTTTCACAGTGCTCCAATTTGGTATACACCGAAATCACTCAGCAGTCACAGCCCTCTGAAAAGTATGCAATGATATCCAGAGTAGCTATTTTCCTAGATTTTGCAGGCTTTTGAAGATGACAATTAGTGTTGAGCGAGCATGCTCGGCCGATGCTCGGATCGGCTCGAGCATCGCTCTGCTCGGCACATGGCGGTACTCGTACGAGTACCGCCATGTGCTCGCCCGCCATGTTCGGGTGGAAGGGATCTGTGCCGGAGGAGGCACAGATATTGCAGACGCTCCGCTGGACCACCAGGGACTGGAGGTAGGGGGCATTGCGGAGATGAAGGGGGCATTGCGGAGATGAAGGGGGACATTGTGGAGATGAAGTGGGACATTGCGGAGATGAAGGGGGCATTGCGGAGATGAAGGGGGCATTGCGGAGATGAAGGGGCACTTTGTGGAAGGGGGACATTGCGGAGATGAAGGGGGCATTGCGGAGATGAAGGGGGCATTGCGGAGATGAAGTGGGACATTGCGGAGATGAAGGGGGCATTGCGGAGATGAAGGGGGCATTGCGGAGATGAAGGGGCACTTTGTGGAAGGGGGACATTGCGGAGATGAAGGGGGCATTGCGGAGATGAAGGGGGCATTGCGGAGATGAAGGGGCACTTTGTGGAAGGGGGACATTGTGGAAGGGGGACATTGTGGAAGAGGGGCATTGTGGAGATGAAGGGGGGCATTGACCAGGCACCCTCCCCTCATCAGAGCAGGGGGTGCCTGGTGTAATGCTCGTGTCGCCCCATTGGATTCAATGGGGCTCGGGTGCTCGGCCGAGCACTCGAGCCTCCGGCGGTGCTCGGTCAGAGCACCCGTGCATCGGGGTGCTCGCTCAACACTAATGACAATATTTCAGATGTTCTGGCTTGGGTAATCAGTCTGTAAAATGGTTTTTAATCCTGTTTATCAGACAGAACACAATATGCGTCTATTGCTGACAGCATTTCCTTTCCGCTCAAAGTAACGTGCAGTTGCCCAAGGCTCCATTCTTGGCCTTCTTCTATTTTTCCTGTTTATAAATGATCTGCCCACTGTCTGCAAAGCATTTTCTATGCACATGTACGCATCTGACACCATAATGTACACTAACAATTACATCAAAACTTGAGGCAGTATTAAAGGATGATTTCTCTGAGGATGAAAGATAGATGAAAATTGGATTGCTAAAAACAAACTTTTCTTAAACACTGACAAAACAATCACAATGGTATTAGTACAAAGTGTAAATTATTTAAACTACACAATACCTGTTTAAACATTGTAACAAAGTCTAATCATAATTTAAAATCGATTGACTCCTACAAATATATTGGTATGCAGCTTGACCCTGTCCTCAAATATGGTCTTCACATTGATACATTAATATCCAAATGTTATCCTAAAATAGGCAAACCATTTTGAAAAATCCTAAGTCTTCTAGTAAGAAAATGTTTTGTTCAACAGATGTTAATGCCAGTTGTAGACTATGTGGATGTTATATACTTCTGCTCCACAAATCCGTCTTTTAGACTCAGCACTTTCTATAATTCATTACACCTCTTAATCCTCCAATGTAATTGCAATACCCAATATTTAACCCCTTAAGGACCAGCGCGATCCCATGCGTCCGGCACTTGCGGACCACAGGGCATTTTTTTTTAATAGGCACGGCAATGGTCCTTAAGGGGTTAAAGAACTAAACTGGCTAAAACTTGAGTCCAGATGTATATTTCACATTTCTTGCCTAGCTTATAACCACTTCTGTGGAAAGTTACTAGTCTACATTAGCACTATGCTCACTCCAGCTCTTCATACTACCTAATACCTCCGCTCCACTGCTAACAACTCACTGAGCAGTCCACACTACATGAAAGAAGCCAGTCAATCTGCCTGAATAACCTAAATATATTGTAAACAGATACATTCATGCTGTAAATGTTCTCCAGGACATACTTAAAAACAATAGAAATCTCCACGTATTCTACCTGGTAAAACACTTTCTCATTTTAAAAATTATGTATTTATTTTCTGTGTATGCTACTTGTATACTACAAGAGACTGCACCTCCTCTAGAATATCAGTTTTATATAGCCTGCTACAGACACTGGTAGGCTTGTTCCTAACTGAGCATCTCTGCTCAGTGCTTTGCATATGGAAATTTGCCTAGGGATCCAGATGTGGACCCCTTACTCACAAGTGTCTCTAGTGGACAATTGTATCTTACTGAGGAAGGTAGAAAATCAGAAGTGGATGTTTGGGGTTAACTCTTCTTTTGTTCAGAAATTAATTTCCTGCTATCTTGTGGATGGCTTGTTGTTTAGGTGGGATGATTATGGTGTGCTTTAGTTTCTTTATTCTCTTTTTATGGTATTTGAGATTTGGAAAAGACTGCATCCTGGGCAGGAAATCAGAGAAACAATGCATTATTATTATTAATAAAGAAAATCCTAATTGTCATTACAAGCCAATTTTGCGTAGACTGAGTTTACAAAATTAATCTTTTCTCAGTACTCAATATTATGTCCATGGAGGCAGACATAATTCTTTGTTGCAGTATTTCAGGACTTAAACTCCTCCTGCTGAATACTTTTCCAAGAAGAGTTTGGGGTTCTGGAGTTCTGAAAAAATAATCACGTCTGCATTCCAGAACATAATATCCAGTATTATTGAAAGATTCACTTTTAAGAAATAATTTAAAACTGCTGTTTCCTCAAGTCACAATTTTCAGAGTTGACAATATGACAATGGAAAAAAACTATTTAAGATGGAATTATAGTGAAATAGTTTCCTTGAGAGGTACCAGGCCAACAACTCAAAAACAGTTTCTCTAAACTGGCAATTAGAACATGTGGCTCATTTAGCATTTAATACATCTAAATCAGAGGTTCTCAAATCATTTTTTTCTGGGGGCCGCCAATGCCACCACAGCAATGTTCTGGTGGCTGCCACTGTGACCACAGCTATGTTCTGGTGGCCACACTAGCAAATAACATGAGCAAATGGTACAACGTCACTCAAAACAAGAATACAGCTAGATCAGCCAGATAACAAAAAGAACAAAGAGAGCCCAATTGCAAACTAAAAGGAAATGGAAACCAAAAGAAAGAAGTATCCAAAATAGAGCACAAGTCCAAAAAGACAATTGTGTCCAAGGGTCTGACAAAAAGGTAGTCAGACAAGCCATAGGTCAGGGTAATCATGTTGGGTTTGTAGTAGGTAGATAAGCAGAAGGCCAGTACAGGTGGCAGAGATGTAAAATTCAAGGAAACATTCCTAAGGTTAAAACTGCCATTCGTGTAGGACCAGTATGACGTGCTTCATAATATTTCTTCTCTGTGTATAACAGTTGTGAGGTAAAAGAAATTGCAGCTTGTGCATAGGATACCTGTCCTAGTGAGCTCTTTGCTTACCACTGCAGGCTCATGAGCCTAGTTGAGCATCTCTGACCTACACTTTTGCATATATAAATTGGATTTGGGGTTGGTCACCCTAAGAGTCCAGATGTGGACGCCTTGCTCACAGGTGCCTAGAGGGATCAACTGCACCTAACTGACAAGGCCCAATAAGGCCGAAACATATGTCTAGGTTTAGCTGTGTCTCTTGTCCAGAGAAGAATTGTCTGGCATTTAGTAGCAGGACTGTCATATGGGTAGGACCAGTCTGACATGCTTCAGAATATTACTTCTTTGTGTATGGCACTTGTGAGCTAAAAGGGTTGCACCCTGGGTGTAGGACACCTGTCCTAGTGAGCTCTTTGCATACCCTTATAGGCTCATGAGCCTAGTTGAGCAGCTTTTCTGATATTTCATAGCTGGACTGTCTTTTGGGCAAGACTAGTATGCAATGCTTTATAATATTTCTTCTCTGCGTATGGCACTTGTGAGTGAAAAAGAGATTGCACTCTGGACCTGGGGCACCTCTCCTAGTGATCTCTTTGCATACCCTTGCAGGCTTATGAGCCTATTCAAGCATCTCTGAACTACACTATTGCAATGCTTTGGAAGACCCACACACTACCCCCATCCTTGTCCCACTGCACTTGTAGCCATAGATCCACACATACTGACCGCCCCATTTTTGTCCCTCTGCACTGGTAGCCATTAAGCCATAAAAATACTGACCCCACAGCCTTGTGCCACTGCACTGGTTGTCACTTAACCACACATTCTCACCCCAATCCTGTCCATCTGCACTGGTAGTCATTGAAACATACACATTTTGACCTCAGAGCTTTGTGCCACTGCACTAGTGGACATAGACCCACACATTGCCCCATCCATGTCCCAGTTTACTGGTAGCCATAGACCCACACATACTGATCCCCTAGCCATGTGCCAATAGACTAGTAGACATAGACCCACACATACTGACACCCCCTTGTCCCTCTACACTACTAGTCATTGAAACATACACATTCTGACATACCCCCAACCTTGTACCAATGCAACTGTATCCATAGAATCACTCATACTGAACCCTCAGTCTTGTCCCTCTGTATAGGTAGCCACTGAATTTTACACATACAGACAGCCTTGTGTCATAATACTGGTAGCCCTAGATCCACACAGACTACCTCCCCAGTCTTGTTTCTCTGTAGTGGTAGTCAGTGAACCATACACATACTGACACCCCCCACCCGCTCCAATAGAAATACACATACTGATCTGCCCCCCCCCACACACACACAGTCTTGTTCCTCTCCACTGGAAGCCATTGAACCATACACATACAGACCCCACAGCCGCCTTGTATCAATGCACTGGTAGCCATAGAACTGCACATACTGACCCCCACCCCCAGTCTTGTTCCTCTGCACTGGTAGCCATAGAACTACACATACTGACCCCCCAGTCTTGTTCCTCTGCACTGGTAGCCATAGAACTACACATACTGAGCCCCCCCAGTCTTTTTCCTCTGCACTGGTAGCCATAGAACTACACATACTGACCCCCCAGTCTTGTTCTTCTGCACTGGTAGTCATTGGACCATATTTATACTGACCCCACAGCTTTGTACCAATGCACTGGTACAATTCCAGTCCAGGTTTTGGTAGCCATACTGACCCCCCCCCCCATGTCTTGTCCATCTGCACCATTATTCCACAGTAGCCATGGAACCACACACGCTTACAACCATTCTCGTCACGCAACAGCCATGTACATGGGCTTTTACACTAGTATTGAAATAAAGAGTTACATGATCTTTATAGGAGGATCAATCAGCTGCATTTGTTTCCAGGTGTTACTATCTCTGTAAGGACTAAATGGAGTGTGCAACACATTGCTTCACAATATGCTGCTCACCCCACTGGTCCTTAAAGAGTTAAAGGAAGTTTTGTCCTTAAGAGGTGTTAGTGTACCTTCAAGAAGAGATAAGTGGATAAAAAAAAAATTAACCCCTTTGTGCTAGAAGGGTATCCAGAAAAATGCACTGGGAATTCTTTATCATTCAAAAGGTTAAAACTGCTTTGGCACTTAATATTATTTGTAAGTAGAAAAACAGATTACTCAGATATACCAGCTGTTTCACCACTGTCAGCACTGTGCCGTTTCTGAATTAAGTTTAGTTTCCATGGTCTTTCTGTAATGGAAAGCATCCTTCAATTGCCATCAGTGGCTTTTAAAAAAAGTATTTAGTTTGCGTAGGAATATAAAAGCATTGTAAGTCAAATATTTATATTGGTGTCTAAAAAGTCCTTCTTAACCCTTTGAATGCCAGATTTGCAATGCGTTGTGTACCCCTCTGGCATTCAAAGGGTTAAATGGCGTGTAATACCTCCTAAAGATATACCTTATTATGGCAAGAAAATCAGAATGGCTTCTAAGAATTTTTCCCATGTGCTTTTCTTTTAAAGGGATAACGTATTCAATACTCCTTCAGGTCATGTCCATGGAGTTGGATATGACAGTTGCTAGCATTTTCACACCCCTCTGGTCCTTAAACAGTTGTGATTACCTGGTGCAGTGGGCGGAGCTTGTGTTCTGCGGCCTGCTAGCAACTATCATGTCTGCTTCTGTGGAAATGCCATCCAGGATTGATTGAAGATATTGGGGGAGATTGACTAAGGTGTGATAGGAAAGTCTTAAAGTGGAGATGACTTCTCCATTGATATCCTTTCTCCAATTCCTGTGTAATTCTATGGAGCCTATGCACTAAGATCTCTCCAACTTTGGAGCTATTAGTGCATAGGCTGGATAGAATAACATAGGAACTGGAGAAGTGATATCACTGGAGAAATCATTTCCACTTTATCACCTCTTTATCACACCTTAGTGAATAACTCCCATAATCACTTGAACAAAGACACAAGGGAAATACAATTCATTAAACTTTTTTGGCTATAATAAGTTAAGTGTGTGTGGAACAGTGTTGTTATTGGGTGGGGTTACTTCTCCTTTAAATAAATGGGTATTTGGAGAATTTGTATTTGTATTTGTTTTTTTATATCTTTGGTTTTGCCCTAGAATATAAGTAGATTGTAATATGATTCAGTTCTGTACATTCACTAGAACCTACATCTGCCTAATGCCACTTTACTAAGCTATTTAGGCTAACACATGTGCCAAGTTAAGGCTAGTATGGAAGTATATGGGCATTTGTGGGTATCCATTTCTTCTGAGTCTTATTTAAAGGCGCAGTAAACTTTTTTATGAAAACATTTATGTTAAAGAGCCTTTACTGCTGAGTAAAACAAGGGCACTCTAACTGCTGTAAGTTGTTTTATTCAACATTTATAACAGTTCAAGTAATCAGGAAGTTCAAACTGACAGGAAGTGACTCAGCAGTTTGTACCACATTCTATGGAGCTCTGTAAGTCACTGACTTTCTTCTCCATTAGAATGTAACAGAATTACTAATTGGAATTTGACCACTAGAGGGCACAGCTAATCTAAAAACACTGGTTTAAACTGTAATACTGCTGGAACTATGCATCTCTCAGCAGTGGGAGTACCCTTAGTTTACACAACAGGAAAAGCCCTACAATATATATTTTTTCATAAAAAAAAGTTTACTGCTCCTTTAACAACAAGGCTTAGAAGACATGGTGCGTGCTATAGGAGTAGCGCTCAAGTATTACTGTCATTAAAGTTTTGGGATGGCGGAGTGTGTGATCATATGCTGTAGTGCATACCCTACCAGAGTGCAGAGAGTGCAGGCACTGGAGTTGGAGGCTAATGCCAGAAGAGTTGTACTGGCGGCTTATTACATCCCCCCACTGTCTTAACTTTTATTTTGTGTGGGTGTTTTGGGTATTTTTACTTAAGTTTCCAGTCTGAGTCATTTCTCTGTTTTTTTTTAATCTTTTAATGTGAATGCCGTTAAATTGGAATAAATGTTTTTTCCTGCTTGTCAAACCTGGACAACAAAGTTTACCACTGTCTGAAGCCATGGGAAGAGAAACCATGTCTGAGAACAGCATTCTTCTTGGCTGAGTTATAGCTGATGAAGAAAAAAAAGATGTTTTAACTGGAAAGAAAACACACCTCTAATTGGCTGGATGAACAGGGAAGGAAATAATTAGTGCTAATGCCTGGACAGAGAAAAATGCTGATATGGCGATATTGAGGCTGAGGAACTAAAAACTGAGGCAGATCTGGTTGAACCCATCATCTGCACCATAGGGGTCAAATAAAAATTTGATTTAAGCGAGGCTTCTATCCACTTATTTGCAAGAGAGGGCTCCAAAGCAGTGCATCAGAGACATCTCTAGCATTCAAGGAGTTAAAGGGATAGTAATGTTTCACAAAAACAGCAGCTCCAATTAATCTTCATAGTATTTGAGCTACAGAGAGTGTTATTTCAATTCTGTCAGAGTTGTAGTTCAAGAGTAATTGAATGATAAAGTATCCCCTCCCACCCTTTTACTGATGTAACACTACTTGCCTCAGAAGTGGAATCTGGTTGCAAGACCAGACAGATAACAGCAGGGGACAATATTCTTACTGTGAGAACAATGAAAATCATGCCCCCCTTGACAGGTTTTTTAGCTTTTTCCCTTAACTTAGTTGAAGATTGTCCCTCTCTGCAATCTACCTGGACACACCCTGCTGCTCTGAGCTGAGCAGTGTTACATCAGTAAAAGGGGCGGGAGGGGGATATTTTATCATTCAATTACTCTTGAACTACAACTCTGAGAGAACTGAAATAACACTCTCCATGGCCCAAATTCTATGATGATTAATTAGAGCTGCTTTTATTATGAAACATGACTATCCCTTTAGAAGCCATATTTAAAGCAGTTGGAATTTGGGGAATGTTTATTTGCTCCCTACGGAACAGATGGTTTGCCCCATAATTAATTTCTGTACATCATCTGCAATGACCTTTATGCCTATTTTCGGTCCAGCAATGGCTGGGGTGAGCATCCCAAGGGTCTTTAGCTGTTGTTGGACTACATCTCCCATCATCTTCAGCCAGCCAATGGGAACTGCAGTCCAACAACAGCTGTGAATGGGACTGTAACTGGATGATGGAAGTTGTAGTCCCAACAGCTGGAGGGTATGCCCACGTTGAATAACCAAGATCAATGTAAATCCTAGACCATGGGGGCTGAATATGTATATCAATGAGTTAAATGCAAAGAAAACATTTTAATGAAAAACTGCATATTGTAATTCCCATTTATCTTTAGGGAGATACTCTAAAGGTATTCAGACACATGCCAAAAATACGTGAGAGGATCTGAGGTTGAACAAAAGTACAATTTGCCTGTTCTGTGTCTAGTCACTTCTCAGAAGTATCACATATTAGCTCTATAGTGCCATTACAGAGAAGAAATGTTCATAGGCACCTCAAACTCAATATGTCTAAAACTGAGCTACTCCTCATCACACCTAGGCCTGGCCCTGTAGCGCCCTTCCAGATGACTGTAAATGGCACTACCATAAATCCAGTATGAGAAGCATGGTGTCTAAGGGTGATAATTGACAAGTCTCTCTCATTCTCCCCTCATATCAATGCCATTGTTAAATCCTATCACTTTCTTTTGCGTAACGTTGCTAAAATCCGTCCCTTCCTCTGCTCCTCCACAGCTAAAAATCTTACACATGCGATCATCCTCTTCCGCATGGACTATTGCAACATTCTTCTGTCTGGCATTCCTGCTTCCCATCTCCAACCACTTCAATCTATACAGAATGCTGCAGCACGAATCACTCCTCTGTCACCTAGGTTTGTCCCTGCCCCGCTCCTCCACAAACCTCTCCAATGGCCGCCTATCAAACTCCGGATATCTTAAAAAATCTTACTTCTCTCTTTCAAGACAGTACTCTCCTCTACTCCTTCTTACATTTCCACTCTGATCTCCCGTTATACCCCATCCGGCAACTTACGTTCGGCCAACGATTGTCTTCTTTCAGCTCCTTTTGTGTCTACAGCCCTGTCATGTATCAAACCTTTTTATCTCATTGCTCCGTATCTATGGAATGCTCTACCATCCAACCTGCACCACTGCACCTCTCTGATAACCTTCAAATCTCACTTAAAAACACACCTCATGGATTAAATCCCAACATGCTAGAATGCACTGATGTTGTACAATGAACGCTCTTATAAATTATTTACTTTACTGATGTCCTCTATCATCATCAGAACTAGTACTCTATTCAGCACTTGACCCTTATGTACTCTGTATGTCTCCCATTACCACTTTAGATTGTAAGCTTTCGGGCAGGGACCTCCCACCCAATGTTTCACTCTACAAAGCACCTGTAACCCTGTATTGTTTAAACCCTTAAATTGTAAAGCATTGCGTACACTTGTGGCGCTATATAAACAAACATATTCATTCATGTACATATTAGACCAATCCCTTATATACAAACCAATGCAGTCTGTCCTACGTATGTTCTGTGTGCTTATTAGCAGTAGATGACCTCTGACACTTGGCTTTCCTTTCCTCTGCAAAGAGGGGATTAGTCTTCCACTGAGTACACTCACAGGACATGTGTGGGGAGTAAGGAGACTAGCTCAGCATACACAGGAGAACATATCTGGATAAACAAAACAACACCCTTGCCTAAGGGTGTCTATTAAACCATTTGACTGACAGGTGATAGGTATGCAACACACTTAAAGGGCAAGATGTTGAAAAAGTGGTGGTAACTGAAATTGTCTGTAATCAGAATAAAAAAGTTCTTACACCATAGTCCGTCAATTCTCAAACATGTTTCCGTAATTTTTTGCATCCAATTCCGCCATCTCCGTCAAAGGGAAAAGATAAGTTGAAGGATAAAGTTTTACAAAGAGATGGAAAACACAGGAAGCTACAGCAAGAGGAATGGAAAAGGGATCACACACTGATGCAGAACATGTGAAATTAACAGGGGTAGCCAGTACATACAATTCCATTAATATATGCTTTCTGTTTTAAAATTGCAAGGAGGCTTCAATGAGAAGGCGATGAAGAAATGCAATCCTGTGAAGATAGGTGGTAAACACGGCATAAATATGGAATGCTTCACATATTTGAGTGTCATCCTTCCTCAGGGGACATGCTAATCTTCTCTGTATCGTTCCAGTTTTAGTATATGTGCTGCCGAAGTGAGCACTGTAGGTTTTGTGTGTTTTGACTTCCTTTGGATGACCAATGATGATGGAGCAAAGGCTGAACATGGTGGACATAGGTCTTTTAGTTATTGTTTTTAACCTTACCAACTGTGGTCCTATGAGCCTTATGTGTAAAGTGCAGAAATGCAATTCTGAGGAATTCCGACTGCAGCATTGGGGACACATACAAATCCCCCAAATTGCTATTGATTTAAATATGGAGTTTAAGTTAAATACATTGAAATTTTTCTGGTGAAGTTGGTTTACCCCACAATTTCACTGATGTCCTTTCTATGCATCAGGCAACATGCTCTTAGTACGTCAGCCTCAGTGTCACACAATAATCTACATACAGCACCTTATCATAGACTGTATGTACAAGGCCACATGTTCTTAATACTTCAGTCTCAGTGTCACATAGTAGTCTACATACAGGACATTACCATAGACTGCACACTGAGTAGACTATATATACCATCACAAAAGTGTGGCACTTCTGGGGCAAACCAAATGTACCATAAATAATAAATAAATTTAACATTGAAATAAATAGGGATTTTAACCTTGTGAACGCTAGATAAGTCTCTAATGCATTTATCTAGCATTGGAGAGGTTAAACATCCCATTTATGTTAGTAAGAAACTTCATAATCACAGACTGTGGACTTTCAAACACTGAAAATGAGTCAGGTGTTACCCATATATATAGATCATGTGTGTGTGTGGGAGGCATGGTATGATTGTGAGTGGCTTACTTGTTTGATTTTTTATGTCTTTTCTTTTTACTGTCCTGAGCTTTCAGACATGTGAGGGTTAGTGTCTTTAGCATCAACATATATTTTTTTGTATTAAGAACTACTAGTGTGGATCTCGGCTTGGGGCTGGGCTGGCATTTCAGAAAAAGAATTACCAACGCCTGTTCATTCTTCCTCTCTCTTAACTCATGTTACTACACCCACTCCTCAGACCTGGCCAGAGAACAACGAGTGCGTGTGAGATGGAGTGATGCAAACTCAAGTACATACACTGTTCTTCTCACTCTGTTTGACTGATACTGTATTATCCAATGAAACACCACAATACTGCTTTCTATAGATACCAGCTGGTGTTTCATTGGACATTTCCACACACCAACAGGAGTCATCTCTCCATTAAAAGGACAAGTCACCACCAGAGAGAGATACATTTTAATACACTATAAGGGCCGGCCTGGCTTTATCCACATCTCCACCAGCTGCCCCATATAATTCAAAAAGTAGCCATCCCAATTATGAATGACCCCTGTGTCTTGGGGGGAATCACTCCCCTGCCCACTGGCCCAGCCCACCCTGAATACCAGCTGCTATCTTCAACACCTTTGCCAGGAAAGACGAATTTGGTAGCGAGAGGGAGAGAAGAACAACGACCCAAAATGGAGACTGGCAGAGTGGTGATCATCTGACACACACTGGCAGGCTGCATGAGCTGCACAGCACCTAAGGTCTCACACCATCTTAGGGCTCACAGCACCTAAAGGCTAACAATAAAGACACATTTCTTACTTTTAGTCTTCCAACTTTCATAGTATTAAGAAGAATATCTGTGGGTGAAAGGGATGGTAATATACATAGATAATATGATAGACATCTCCTCAAGCCTTTTCATGCAACTTTACTAAATTAATGATTAGATGGATATTTATAAGTTTGCTGTTGATAGCACTACTGCTCTTTTATTGTGGATAATTTTCCTTTGTTTTATCCTTGGGCAACGTATTTTGACCCCTTCACTGCCACAGGAGTGTGCATCTATGGCACTGAAAGAGTTAGGGAGCAATGCTGTTTGTGGTGCTGAAGTCTGAGCGTATCCTCACCCAGTGGGCAACTGGGGAACCAGAGAGGATGCTCTCAGCCTTCAGGGTTGTTTTACTGCTGGTGATGTGTAAAGGATGGCATATCTTACACATCACTAGGAGTATGACAACCCTGCATGTTAATGGTTAAATTCCCACCCTATCCCCTTGCATACTTAATTTTTAGTGCATATGGTGATGTGTGTCTCTATCACCGAGGTGAAGTGCTTGCCACACATCACCAGACACACACCATCATAACATTGCCTTGGAGTGTTAGTGGGCCCTGAGTACAGGGGTTGAGTACCAATTGCATACACACAAAATGTTATACACTAAAAACATTCCCCATGTTCTAACAAGGCTTATAGGAAATCAGATCAAAATTCTACCCTTTTGTTGTTCATGTTATAGTTGTGACGTTAGGGCTTGTTCACAGAGGGCTTGCGCAGGTGGAATTGTGTTTACCAGTATGAATCTGTACATAAGCACAGGTATAACCACTGGATTTTCAACCCTGTATATAAGCACCAGTAAAGACTGTGCTGGTGTATTTGTACATTTCAATCAGTATTTGATCTAAGTGTAAAGGTTATCCTACTGAAATGTCACCCTCTATTTGGCGACCCCCAAAACACTGCATTAAAAATGTCGCCTGCATAAAAAGGGCAACATCAGAATGTCACCCACATTAAAAGGGTTACATTATTATGTTGAAGGCTTAAGTTTTGAGTAACCTCATATGTTGCAGGCTTAAGTGTCAAATATCCTCCATGTTACATGTTTACAGTGGTAAAAATCTTCCCTCCTTCCTATTAAAGCCCTTCACATTTACAGAAAGAAAGTGTAGGTTCAGCATTTTGCAGTATTGCTCCTCCTTGGCAGGTACAAGGATCAAAAGGGCGACATTCTGATGTGCAACATTAATATAACTAAGACAGCATCCTATATAATAATTCGCTAAATGTATGTCAGAAGCTGTCATGCGCAGTACTGTCGGCTGTGCGCACTGCAGTCATACGCAGTACAGACTGGCCGTGCAGCGAGAGGACTCCAAATTCAGACCGTAGTCCACTCTGCACACCGAAGGTGCGCAGTGAGGACTACGGTCTTAATTCAGAGCGCCCCGCTCTGTATCAGCCGTGGTGCAGGCAGTCTCTATGTTGCATGACTGCACCGCGGCTGTTGGTGGATGGAACTGTGGCCCGTGTACTCGGGCTCTTCAACTAGTTTATATCATAATAGCATAGCACTAATATTAGAATAGCTCTAAGACATCATTAGCATAGAACCAATGTAATGTTAGCACAGTAACATGGTAATAGCTGAGCTGCATTAATATAAAAGCACAGTGCTATGATAAGTGTAATATTACCCCAGCTACTTCAAATTCCACAGTTAGCATTCGGGAATCTTGAAATCAGCTTAGAGATGCTCGGAGAAGCCAAGAGCAACCCATAAGGCAAAAGGCTTAACAGTTCTAGGGGTTCATGAGGCACATGGTGTCAGCCAAGAGTTCAGCAGAATGAGTCTAGGGGAGCATGTGGCTCAAAGCATGTGGGCTGGAAGGATACGGTAATATAGCTCTAGGTGTATGTGGTGTTTAGAGTAATGTAAGCCAGAAACACTATACGGGTTGAAGTTAGCACCATTTGGGTACATCTTAGCCACTGGTACAGACAGACAGGCATATGCAGTTCATACCAAGTCCATGTATAGCCCTGTCAACGCAGTACATACCTATAGTTCAAGATAGTGCACTAGATACTATCGCACAATACTGTGCAGGAAAGTCCAGCCTGACCCACAGTATAAATATGCAGTCAACCAGCTCCAGCACCTGCACTGCTTGTATAGCAATGAAAGTCAAGGAAGGAAGCGCTGAACTTGTATTTGCACCTAGTACAGCCAGTGCCCAAGGCACTGTAACATGTAACATGGTTGATATTCAACACTTATGTCTGTGACATATGAGGCTACTCGACACTTAAGCCTATAACATCAGAATGTTGCCCTTTTCATGCAGGCAACATTTTAATGCGCTGTTTTGTTGGTCATAAATTGAGGGCGACATTTCAGTAATAAACCAGAGTAAATTAACCTTCCAGCAGACAGAAAATAAATTTTACAAGTAACTAGAGTTGTGTTTTGATCAATTGGACACTTGATCGATAATATGTTTTATGAACGATGGGACTTTAAAAAAAAATATTACTGGATTGCGATAAATTATATAGTATTAGATATACATGGAAAGGGATCCCCAAGCTGGTAGAAAAATAAATGTTTTAAGTGCATGGGCTTAACTGGAACTGTCACTTTGTAACAAACAGGCATAGAAACATAGAATTTTACAGCAGATAAGAACCAGGCCTAAAGCTATTCTGAACATAAGACGAGACAAAGGATAGTCATAATCCTGTGCAGAACATGACAAGACCAAGTACAGGCATAAAGCTGTCCTGAACATAAGACAATACCAAGGACCAAATAAGGTTTGAGGTTTTTACAGTAGGAAAATGGGTTCTAGTTTGCCCATTTTCCTACTGTAAAAACCTCAAACCTTATTTGGTCCTTGGTATTGGCTTATGTTCAGGATAGCCTTATTCCTATCCTTTGTTTTGTCTTATTTTCTTCATATTATTATGCCAGTCCTTGGTCTTGCCTTATGTTCAGTATAGCTTTACGACTATTTTGAAAGAGATTTTAAAATCATTCATGTTTACATAAGTAATTTTCTTTTATTTTAAACAGTGGTTTCTGTGATGTTTAGCATTATTTGTTAATTTATGCAAATAAACTAGCACTGCCTGGCAGAGAAAGTTAATATTTGGATAACATGCTTGATATTACTGACTAATGTGCATAAACTGACAAATAGCGAAAGTGAAATAGCACATAAACTGTTGTTTTAAATTAAAAAAATGGAGAACATAAATATACATGACTTTGAGAGCTCAAAATCACCTATTTGTTACAAAGTTACATTTACGCTTTAAAGGTTCTCACTGAAACAGATAAAAACTAGAACATGTGTGGTTAAGGTTCCACAAACATTAGCTTTGTTCCACCCTGTGCTTTGCAAATAACATCTTGTTTGTAATGTTAGTGTATTTAATTACATAATTGTTGATGTCATCAGTCATGTGATTGATGATGTCAATTGTGTGATCATGAATGATGTCATCAACAAAGTATGGGGACAGAGTTAATGTTTAAAACACTATAACTCCAAAATGTCAGTGTTTTCATTCATATAAGAACCTTAATGTAGGCTTAAATGTAATTTTTCCCTATTAATATACATATGTGTTACACGAGAAAAGCACGGTCTTCCTTTATTTAAAACTGTGCAAAGCGCATCATTTCAAAACTTTTTTCCTAATTTGACAAAGGTTTGTGCATTCTGTAGGAGTTCATTTCAATGAGCGGATTAGTGATATTTCATTTCCTGCCAAAAGAATTATAGCAGACTTGCCAAGGGCATTTGGCTGTTATACAAAATTAATTAGTCATCGGAGACCAGGATATCACAAATAAATAACTTTTTATTATAGAACATGTATAATTAATTAGACAGAAGACAAAAAAAATTATAATTTTGTCTCGGTGTCCAGTACAGTAAATTCCATTTTCTTTCTGTGTCAGAACTGAAGCCTAATTTGTATTCCTATTCTAATACAAACACATTATTCCTTAACCTTTTGAGTGCCCCAAGACATTGGGTTGCATGCCTCTCTGGTACCCAGAAGGTTAAAGGGGTAGTTTCTTTACATTTTTCATAATCCTGTTTACCTTTCCTATGACAGAAAACAACTTTAATGATTTTGAAAGAACTTTTAAAATCACCTATATGTTGTATTAGCCATTTTTCTATTTAGAAAACTATTTTTTTTGTTATTTTTATTTATAGGTTACTAGTTGAAGAGCCAGTTACACGGGCAACAGTGCTGGCCGGTCGCGATGCAGTCATGCGCAGTGGAGACTGCCTGCGCCGCGGTTGATCAAGTGCCCCGCTCCATATCAGCCACGGCATGGGCAGTCTCTACTGGGTATAACTGCAGCGTGCGCAGCCATCTCTACTGCGCATGACGGCTTGTGACAAACTTTAGCAAATTATTATATAGGATGCTTACTAAGGCATGCAGTGCAGGCACTTCCTGTCTTAGCCCTACAGGATGTGCCTTTAATGATTTTGAAAGAGCTTTCAAAATCACCTATATGTTGTATTAGCCATTTGTTTTATTTGGAAAATATTTTTTTTTGTTATTTTTATTTATAGATTATGCTAACTAAGGCATGCAGTGCAGGCACTTCTCGTCTTAGCCCTACATTCCCTTCCCTACTCATTGACACTAATTTAAGTGTCAGTGAGTGGAGGAGGTAATATAAGGCTCTAAGACAGGAAGTGCCCTCATGGCATGCTGTAATTATCATAATCCATAGATCTAAATATCTCAAAAATAAATAAAGAAAAATGTCTAAAACATACAGATTTTTTGAAAGTGGGAGAAATCTTTCTACAATGGCTCCACAGAATAACATAGGAACTGGAGAAGTGATATCACTGGAGAAGTTATCTCCCCTTTATCACCTCTTTATCACACCTTATTGCATAACCCTCAATGTTTCTCCATTTCATTGTCTGGAATGCTTTAAAGTCGATAGACAGAAATTGTCACTATGGACTAATGAAACAGCACCACCTAGTGGTAACATTTATTTATTTTCACTTAACGAGAAAATAAAGAGCTGAAATCAAATATGTGTGAGCTGTTATAACTTTTGAATGAATTAGCAGTGAGCATATCCTTGTTGCAAGAAAAGCCATACAGTACATATTTTTCATAATAAAACATTACTATATCATTAAAGGGCAACTGACATGGAAAAAGCAATTATGTGTTAAAACACAGCCTAATACTAATTAATCAACCCTACTCCTGCCTCAGGGATTGGCACAATTATATACCTCTCCTGTTAAATTAAATCGGGCTTTTAGCATTCAAGAGGTTAAAAAGTAAGATTGAAGTGCATCGGAATTTAGTATTTTTTTGTTTATCCCCTATGGCAGTGATTCTCAACTCCGGTCCTCGGGACCCACTAACAGGCCAGGATTTGATGATTTCCTTGTTAGAGCACAGGTGAGTTAATCAATGTGAATGAGCCTCTGATCACCACACCTGTGTTGTAGCAGAGAAATCCCTAAGTCCTGGCCTGTTAGTGGGTCCTGAGGGCAGGAGTTGAGAACCACTGTCCTATGGTGCAGTTGGTTTACTCCAGAATAACCCCAGTTTGCTTTTATTAATATGAGCCATAGGGTTAGATGTATAAAAAGCATTCTTAGTGTATGTTTACGAATCGTTACTAAAATTCACAATAATGGATCATATTTATGAAGAAGCAAAGGCAAGTTTATAAATATGTCTGAGAATATTCTGAGAAAATTCGCACTGATAATAATTTTTCAGATACATAGCTGTCACTGTATACATCCATTAAGAACAGGTTATAGCTTGCGTAAGATTTAATCACTTAAAAGGCCTTTATTTTTGGCTCAAGTAGCAAATTTCTTTATAATATATTGCAACACAGTTCTTATTTGGATAAGACCATTCCACTTTTGAAAATTGTCGACAAACTGGAGTTAGCACTTAGCAAAGTTGTTGCTAAACATTTATTCATATGCTTATGTCCCTTTGCAACAATTTTAACCCTTTTACATCCGCGGTACTGGGAACTAACATTCCCTTAAAGGGATAGTAAAGTCCCAAAACAGTATCTTCTAAATGGTAACTGCAATAAAAAAAAAAACACTTAATGCGCTTAATCCTCTCAAACCTTTATAGTTTGAGAGATATAAGAAAATAAAGTCCTCCGTTCCCTCCCCTTTCTGCCTGACGAGCTGTAAAGCTGTCAGAGGCAGAATCTGGTCGCCCGACTGTAGGCGGCTCTTCAGGAGCGATGTCATCGGGATATCTAACTATAATTACTTCATGGGTATGGTCTACAACGTGTGCCTGGCTTGCAAGCACATGTTGTAGGCCGTTCCGATGAAGTAATTATACTTAGATATCTAGATGACAGCGCTCCTGAAGAGCCGCCTTCTGGTCCCGGAAGCAGGATCTCATGATGTCCGCTGTACAGCGGACGCATGAGAAGGAGGAAGGAACGGAGGTCTTTATTTTCTTACATCTCTCAAACCATAACGGTTTGAGAGAAATGATTAAGCGTATTAAATGTTTTTTTATGGCAGCTACCATTTAGAAGATACTTTTTTGGGACATTACAATCCTTTTAAGGCCCACTTTGATTCTTCTGACGTGCCGGTACACGTGACCTGTCACGCGTACCAGCACGCTGCTCTGGGGACTGAGAGAGACCACTTCACTCTTGGAGCTGTCAATTTCACTCCCCGGAGGAGAGCTGTAAGTAAAATGTACGCAAAGTGCTATGACTATCACTGGCCCTTAACGCAAAAAACGCGTGAAGGTCATAGCACGGCACGCGGACGTTAAGGTGTTAAAGACACTTTCTTTATAACTCCAGTTTTATAAATCTCTTCCATTGTCTTGAAGATTAGCGACAGTTTATAAGCATTTACTAAGAATGTTTTTTTCATTTATTTATTTATTTTTACACATGCAACCCAAGGTACTTTTTAAATTTATTCTACATCCTGGATGTTTACTTTAACCCTTTGAGTGCCGGAGTGCTATGCACTCCGGCACTCAAAGGGTTATACAAATAAAACTTCAAATCTATAAAAAGCAACCCAAACAAAATAAATAATTGACATTTTGTATGTATTTTTTTTAATATTGCATTTCTCAAAACTGATGGACGATGAGCAACAGACATAGTGGTTCTTCAATAATTTGTACTTTATTGTAACCATTTGAATAGTGTTTGACTAAAAATAATACAAACAGATGTTTAAAACATTAAGAAAGCTATTAACATTTACAAGTGTTGATGACTTTTTTTTATCAAATCGGACAGAATTTCAATAAAACTATTGCAGATCTTCAGAATCTTCAGACCGTTTTCTTCTGATCTGTGAATTGAACAGAACAATTTAATAGTGACATCCATACTGGCAGCTTTCAGTAGTATTATATTTGTGTATATGATTTCAAATCATTTTAATCACCTGAATAAACATATTGGAAGATTATTTTATTCACAGTGTATGTCTGACATTTAGAAAGTACCCTGCAGAAAATTGCTGCATAGCCCCTTTGGTGTTTTTAGGCTTTTTCAGTATATAACAAGCTATTCCAACTGGTGAGAGATTATTAACCCTTTGGGTGCCAGAGGGATGTACAATACATTGCTTTGCAATGTATTGGACAACCCCTGGCACTCAAAGGGTTGATTCAAAAGTTATTACTGCATAAACCAGAGCACAAAATGCATATTTCTTTTGCTGTCTTCTGAGAACTTTTGGTAATTGACTTATGTTCTCCATAGAAAGCAATAGCAACAATGTCACCTGATGGTGACTTTCATTAACTGAATTTTATTTAAAATAAACACATTTGAGGTGTGATAAGTATATGAGTAGTTTCTTATACTAAAACAATACTAGTCCTTATAATTTTGTTCATGAATGGGTACTATTCATTTCACCACTGTGAAATTAAAATGTCCCTACTTTTACATGTGTTCCAAGTTAGCATATGTACAAATCTAATCTCATCCTAAAACGTTTTTCTAATGCTTATCCAGTGCAGACAGCTGTGTTACTCTTCTATTCAGTCACCTATTGATTGTGTTAATGTGAATTTATAATGCGTGATAACATATAAGACATTTGCTTTATTTTTAAGTCCCAATTTACCCCCAATGAATTGTGCATCTTTGCACAAATTGAATTAACCCCTTAATGACCGGTGACATGTCAGGAACGTCACCGGTAAACTTGCCTAAAGGACTGTTGACGGTTCTGGCATGTCACGTATTTTGGTGCTTACAGAACTCTTGCAAGAGCACTGTAAGCACTAACAGGGTCTGCAACTGACCACTCCAAGACCGGAGCGGTCTCTCCCAGACCCCAATTTGGCACGCCGGTACATGTTATCAGTCACGTGTACCGGCGCATCAACAACAGTCAAAACGGTACTTAAGGGAAGGTAACATCCCAGACCGCTTGTCGTAAGGGGTTAATGTAACAATCAGATAATAGGCAGAAATACTGATTAACCCCTTAAGAACCAGAGGGGTGCATAAGGCATTGCAAAGTAATGTGTTGCACACCTTTCTGGACCTTAAGGGTTAAAACAAATAATTTTAGTTTAGGGTAGAGTACTGTTGAACCAAATAAATGCTCTCAGTACAGCACATTTAAATATAAACATCCACTTTCAGGTGCTAGTATTCCTTTAACCCTTTGAGTGCTAGTATTGTATTGCGTACTCTTCTGGCATTCAGTGGGTTAATCTCTTAGATGCCAGAGAGTTCCCCAACACACTAGGAAGCAAACAATGGAGAACTTAGTGGCATCCAAGTGGTTAATAAAGTCAGCTGCCTTGTCAACAAGGAGTCTATTTTACATTGCTTAGTATTCAAACCATTGGTCCTAAAAGAGAAGGAGTACTTTCTACTAACAATCCCTCACTTACCTTACTATGTCCATAAAATCCTAATGACCCCTATGAAGTATGTATGGCTTTGTGCCTTTGTTCAAGAGAAAACATTTTCAATCAGTCCTGAATGTCATGTCCATGGAGGCAGACATGACAGTTGCCAGCAGGACCACAGGACATAAACTCCTCCCACTGCTCATAGCAATCTTGACTCTTTAACCCTTTAAGGACCGGAAAAATCTGAGGTGGATTGCACTTAAGGACTGGAGCAATTCTGACCTTTTTGCCTATGTCTTTGTTCAACAGTATTTTCCCTCTAAGTCTTTTATTCCAGCCACATAAATTATATACCATTTTTCACACACAATTAGGGCTTTCTTTCACACTTATATGGATAACCCACGGTTTATTTTATTAAAATTAAAGAAAACGGTTAGAAAAATGTAACACCATTATTATTTTTTCGCTTGTGAACATTTGGGCGCAATGGGTAAAATTTTTATGGAGACTGCTTGAAAGTTATTACCGGTCATTCATACCTGAAAAATGGGCAGTTTTAAGTGGGCACTGTCCTAATGGGGCAAAAATCCCCATGTCCCTCTTCCCCCCTAGTTTCCACTTTTTTGTTGGATAAGATTGTGTAGTATGTATAAGTGTATTACTTTGCTCCACAACAGTAAAATTGACATTAATGTTTGTTTGTTAATTATTCTTAAACAAAACAAGTTGTGTTTGGCAGTAGACTGTGTGACTCAGTTTGGACAATTTCTGAATTCAGATGAATAAGGGTTATTTGGCATCATTCGGGCTGTCCGAAAGGAAAAAGTTGTTCGTTTTTTTTAAAATCAAATCTGAACAGCCCTGGTTCAGAATGTCGTCGAAAATTTTGGAAATTCGGCGACGACTACCCGCTCGCGCGATACTTTCCCTCCCTCTTTAGTCCAATTAGCTTCTGCTTTTCATTATGGGGGTTGGACTAATGACACGTCAGACACCCAGACAGCCTGCATTTCCTGTTAGTCCGTTGATGGAGCTCAGAGAGAGCAGAAGGAGATAGAAAGTATCCAGCTGTTGTGTAGGCAGGCAGGTAGCATAGGCAGGCAGCCAGCATTAGTACCTTATTGCCACTGCAAGGGAGAGTCATCTTTGTTCCTGTGCAAAATATAAAAAATATTAGGAATTTGTTTTAATAGTTTTCAGAGTGACACAGCCAGTCTCACTGTTGTGTAGGCAGGTAGGCAGGCCTAGTACCTTATTGCCACTGCAAGGGAGAGTAATTTTTTAAAGTATGTTAAATTCGGCAGAATAATTCGGAATGTTGCTGAATTTCATCTGAGGCAAACAGGTCTGGTCTGAAATGCAGATCCTCCGAACGACAAAAAAAAAAAAAAAAATTAGTCCAAAATCGAATTTTACCGAAAATATATGTCACGGACAAATCTAGTTGGCAGGTCATAAATGGACCTGCATTAATTCTGCCCACAGATCCAGCACTGAAGGGGTTAATACCCACAACTTTGTCCCATATCTTCTTCACATTTTGTCTGTTTTCTGCTTCTCTCTTCTTTACTCTCATAGTAAGGAAGAGAGAGACAGAGAACAGTCACAAAAGCAATGTTTAAAACACATTGCCTTTGTGAATGAAAAAGCCGGTACATGTGACCACTGTAGGAGCGATCACATATTCTGGCTGAACACAAAAGGACTGAAATTGAGCTCTCCAGTCCAGGAGAGCTCAGTTTCAGCCTGTGCAGCATGACAGCAGCACGCGCTGAGGTTCCCTGCCATCATTTAACCCTTGATGTGCCAGAACCATCATGGGTCCTTATGGGAAGTTTATCCATGACGGTCCTGGCACCTCATGGGTTGTTAAGGGGCTAATGAATAGAAGGATGTGCAACTTATTGCTCTGCAATGTATCGCACAGTCCACTGATCCTTAAAGGGTTAAGGAGGTTCAAGTACTCCATGGACATGACATCCAGGGCTCACTGAAGATGTTATATCTTGAGCAAAGGCAAAATTCATAGGGGTCATTAGGATTTTCTGGCCATAGCAAGGTAAGTGTGGGATTCTTATAAGGAGTGATTACTTCTTTACTCCTATGTTAGAATACTCTCCTATAACCTATAGCTCTACAAATCTGAATGAATAAATCTGTTTTAAAATGTCTAGGTTATATTATCACCAAAATTACATTAACACCTTAACGTCACATGACTTGCCAAGACCATCACGGCAGTCCAAGGTTAACCCATTAATGACCCTTGATGTTCCAGGACCATCACGCCGGTTCTGGCAGTTAGGGACCAGTGACAGCACATCATGGAATTCCGGGATCACCTCGCAGCTACACGTGACCCCAGAATCCATTATGCAAGAAAAAAAAAGGCCCTGTGGTCCTTACTGGCCACTCATTCGCTGGATTGGGAGATCGTTATAGGGTAAAGGACTGTGACGGTCCTGGCATGTAATGGACTCTGCTCTGACATCCCACCCCCCCAAAAAAAGTGCCATGGTCCACTAGGGCCACTCACCACCGGATTGGGTGGTTATTAAGGAGTTATTGAAACAATAACAACTGAAAATCAAATCGAGTCATACAATTATTAAAATCCTATAGTTCTAACTAGCCTCGATAAAAATGTGTTATTTTGTGTTAGATCCCATAGAGTTCCCTATATAGACTATTTTGTTAGTTTTGTTTGGGCTCTTGATAATGAGAGATTAGAGCTGGCAACTAATGTATTGGGATTATTACCCACAGCTTTTCTATTCGGAAAGGAATTTGCCTTAGCTCATACCTTTTACATACAATGTATGGGGAGATTCACTAAGCGATGATAAAGAGGTGATAACGTTTATTCTATGGAGCCTACGTACTAAGATTTCTTCAGATTTGGAGATCTTAGTGCATAGAATAATATAGGAATTGGAGAAGTGACAACACTGAAGAAGTCCTCTCCACTTTATCACCGTTTAGTGAATCTCCTCCATAGTGTCTTCATTTATTAAGATTGCTATGGTAATGGTCAAAGAGCTCTAGAAAAGCCAGGCATGGCTGCCTCTACAGAGCATATGTAAGACTAGATTTTAGGGCTCAATTAACAAAGATAGAAATGTTGTAAATGCAAGCATGAAGTACTAGGTAGTTAAAGGAAATTATGCACTCAAAATAAGTGACTCCATTTTTAATAGGACTTGCTTAAAAATGTGTCCTTCACGGTCAGGTATGTATTTTTACGTTTTTTTCTGGTATTTTTTGTTACATATGAACTCACTGTAATCTGTAACTGAACAGGAACATATTACCACCTTGAGAAGCTTATCACTGGCTCAACAATACCCGGGGCTCCAGGTCACCGTGGTGTCTAGACATTGGGACCTGGTGCATAACTTGCCCTGCTTGTAGAGAAGGAGAGTCTCTACAGTACAGGGCAAGTTTTAATAATTTAAAATATCCATGATCTCTCCCATGAGCATGGGGGAGATCCTGCATGTAAAAAATGCTCCTGATCCCGCACTATGTTCGGTTCAAAAATAAAAATCAGCCTTTCTGATGCCCCCCTGACACTGATCTTGTTTGATTCGATAGTTGGTTAATGCTGAAACCAGGAAGGCACCTCCTTCCCTTTACCTCCTGAACACAGTGTCCTTTAAACTTCCAGGCTGAGAATCTTAGAGACCCACATGCATTGTCAGCGATGCGAGTGGGCTTTCAAGATCCTCCTTCTTAGTCCGGACATTCACAGAATACCGAGTTGAACAGAAGGAGGTATTGTAAGGTCTCCTAGCCAGTCGGACAGGCGATCAATGTCAGGGTAGCATCAGGAGGGGTCCTGATGCCAGCTCCCCCACAATGTCTGATTGCAATTTAATAAATAAATACAATTAAATAAATAAAATAACCCCACAGGTTATGCCCACCTGCCCCATATATACTGTCTGAAACCCCCCAGCCTGCTTCCCACAGATTTCCCACATATATCGTGACCCCTCTGCCTGCCTGGTCCCCCTGCTCCACACTTCCAAAGTATCCCTCTTTAGGGATCTTTTTTATGAGGGGAAGTATCTCTCTGACACCAAAATCCCTCTGTCCCTCTTTCCTACCTTGGTGTCCCTCTTTTTAGGAGATAAGACTGTTTTATGTGTTTATATAAGTGAATTACATTGCCCCACAGCAATAAAACTCCCATTTTTGTTTATTTAAACTTCAATATATGTTTTATACATCAGTCTGTATAAATAAAATACTTTGGTCTTGTTCTACATTATTTATGCAGTTACACGAAGAGGTGTCAGTAGTTCATAAAATAATCTAAAATGTCTCGATAATGCTCCTCCCGCCAGCCACACTCCCATCAACAACATCTACAGCAAAAGTGCCCCTCTTTAGTCTTTTGAAATTCTGTGAGACATGATGCCCACTGCTAGCTGCAGATCCTCATATACACTATGTGACCCCTTAGCTTTGTTCCCCTGCCTACTGGAAGCCACAGATCCTCACATAAACTGTCTGACCCCTTGCCCACTTCTTCTGGTAGTTACAGAGCCCCATATACTGTCTGACTCCCAGACTGGTTCCAGTATGTAATGTTATTCACAGATTCCCATATACACAGTTTGACCCCGCAGTCTTGTTCTACTGGTAGTCCCAGATCACAACAAACACTGTATGCCCCCCAGCCTCGTTCCATTGCCCCTGGTAATTACATGTTCCCAAACACACTGTCTGACACACCATCCTTGTTCCATTGTCTCATTGATAGTCATAGAACCATTCATACACTGTCTGCTCCTTAACCTTGTCCCACAGAACCCTACATATGTTTTGGCATACTAGCGTGGTTCCACTGGTACCCACAGAACCACACATTACTATGTCTCCCATTCCAGCCTCATTTCTTTGTTAGCCAAAAGAATCATACACACATACTGTATGTTCCCCTGCCTTGCTCCACTAGGCCCTGGAGGGAGGTTATCCACTGTGATAAGAGTCTAGCTCCTACATTTTTGCTCTAGCCCATAGAGTCAAAACAAATTTGTCACGCCCTGGGTTATCATGCCCCTTAAGAATCACGATGGTTGCTCTTTCTAGGGCTAATCTCATTCAAACTGATAAAGTCTAAATTGTGTGTAGAGGGAAAAATAAAAGCAGATTTAAAGTGCGCAAAGCAAATGCAAGCAACTGCAGATACTAGGCAAGAAATATATAAGTAGCTATTCCTGGCTTTTGTATGAAGGACACCTGTTTAGGTAAGTGTATCTGTTAAACGTATTGAGAGCCTTTTATTCCCAATAACTATAGTTCCTTTTTAAATTTATACAGTTCACATAATTTTTAAGTATTTCTTTCCAGTGATGGTTTAGTAAAGCCCATAAAAACATACTGATGTGCACTACAATGCAGAGATTTGTTTTTGAGAAATTGTTGCATTTTTGTCTGCAGTATTTCCACTTCATTCAATGAACATCAGTGATCCGACATAGGTATTTAACTCACTTGTTCTCTTTGACACAATATAATGCTTTTTGGGTGTAACCTGCCTTTCTAGAACACTGTCTTTAACTCATAATTAGTTACATCAGCAATGTTTTGTGCTACAAGTCATGGTTTAGTATTCACTCACTAGTGTGTTCTTGGAAATGTTGTTACAAATGTAAAGGATCATATACATATATATACAGTCTTGTGAAAAAGAAAGTACACCCTCTTTGAATTCTATGGTTTTACAGGACATAATAACAATCATCTGTTCCTTAGCAGGTCTAAAAATTAGGTAAATACAACCTCAGATGAACAACACATGACATATTACATAGTGTCATGATTTATTTAACAAAAATAAAGCCAAAACGGAAAAGCCATGTGTGAAAAACTAAGTACAACTTATGATTCAATAGCTTAGAACCACCTTTAGCAGCAATAACTTGAAGTAATCATTTTCTGTATGACTTCATCAGTCTCTCACATCGTTGTGGAGGAATTTTGGCCCACTCTTATTTACAATGTTGCTTAAGTTCATTGAGGTTTGCAGGCAATGGTTTATGCACAGCTCTCTTAAGGTCCCGCCACAGCATTTCAATTGGGTTGAGGTCTGGACTTTGACTAGGCCATTGCAACACCTTGATTTTTTTCTTTTTCAGCCATTCTGTTGTAGATTTGCTGGTGTACTTGGGATCATTGTCCTGTTGCATGACTCAATTTTGGTCCAAGCTTTAGCTGTTGGACAGATGGCCTCACATTTGAATCTAGAATACTTTGGTATACAGAGGAGTTCATAGTCGACTCAATGGCTGCAAGGTTCCCAGGTCCTGTGGCTGCAAAACAAGCCCAAACTATCAGACCCCCACCAACGTGCTTGACAGTTGGTATGAGGTGTTTGTACTGATATACTGTGTTTGGTTTTCGCCAAAAGTGGCACTGTGCATTATGGCCAAACATCTCAACTTTGGTCTCATCTGTCCAAAGGACATTGTTCTAGGAGTCTTGTAGTTAGTTCAGATGCAACTTTGCAAACCTACGTCTTGCTGCCATGTTCTTTTTAGAGAGAAGAGGCTTTCTCATGGCAACCCTTCCAAACAAACTATACTTGTTCAGTCTCTTTATAATTGCACTGTCATGAACTTTAACATTTAACATGTTAACTGAGGCATGTAGAGTCTGAGATGTAACTCTTGGGTTTTTTCTCTGAGCATTGCACAGTCTGACCTTGGGTTGAATTTGCTGGGAATTCGACTCCTGGGAAGATTAGCAACTGTCATCAATGTTTTTCACTGTTTAATAATTTTTCTCACTGTAGAATGAAGGATTTTAAATTGTTTGGAAATGGCCTTATAACCCTTCCCAGGTTAATAGGCAGCAACAGTTGCTTCTCTAAGATCATTGCTGATATCTTTCCTCCTTGGCATTGTCTTAAAACACACCTGAATGCTCCAGACCAGCAAACTGCTAAAACTTTGGCTTTTATAGAGGTGATCACACTAGCTGATGATTAATAAAGGGCATTGATTGGCAGCCTCTGTCTATTTCTTGGCATCTTAATTCCTAAGGAAGCCGTAAGGATGTACTTAGTTTTTCACAAATGGCTTCTCCATTTTGTCTTTATTTTTGTTAAATAAATCATGACACGGTGTAATATGTCATGTGTTGTTTTCATCTGAGGTTGTATTCACCTAATTTTTATACCTGTTAAGGAACAGATGATTGTTATTATGTCCTGATATGTGAAACCATAGAATTCAAAGAGGGTGTACTTTATTTTTCACACGAATGTATAGATATATGTATATATAGAGCACACACACACACACACACACATAAATCTTAACCCTTTGCAATGCATTCCGTACCACTCTGGCACTCAAAGGGTTAATTATACAAGCTGGTGCAAGTCTCATATGTTGCATATAAATATACTTGGTCTGTACAGTACTCCTCGAGATGTAGAAGCAAAAAGAGTAGCTTTATTTTATATATCCAGTTCTACAGCTTCTTCTTGGATCATCCAGGCTGAGTACATGCATTTACACTACCATTCAAACGTTTTGGGTCACTAGGAAAAGTCCACATCAAGTGGATCATGGAAAACAAGGGAATTTCTGAAGTGACCCCAATCTTTTCAACAGTGTATATATATATATATATATATATATATATATATATATATATATAGTTATAGTCCATTAGTTATGGAATAATAAACATGGAATTATGATGATGATAGTTATTATTATGAATGAAAGCTGCAATTTGGTATTCTGTTTACCAGATGGCACTGTTGTTATCACTATATATATATTTATATATATATATATATATATATATAGAGAGAGAGAGAGAGAGAGAGATCGTAGAAGGACTATAGCACCTGCAGGACTTCTTTAGGGAAAAACTTTGTTGTAAATACAAATCAACCCAGACTTTTTAATCTCTGTAAGTGTGAGTGCTTCCATCCAACACAAACTCTGTTTATGTTTATATATATATATATATATATATATATATATATATATATATATATATATATATATATATATATATATATTAGCTGAATCGAAAACTATCGAAAAAAATAGTTGCACTCACAGATGAGGTATCAAAAACTTATATTATGACCGAAATCATACAAATAACATGTCTGGAATGTTTCGGTCCTCTATTCGGGACCTTCATCAAGGGCTTGATTACGTGTACCGGCGTGCTGCTTTGGGGCCTAAGAGAGATCGCTCCAGTCTTGGAGCGGTCAATTTTAGGCCCCGTTTTTACTTACAGCGCTCCCGGCAGAGAGATGTAAGTAAAAAGTATGTGACGTGCTATGACCATCAAGGGTATAAGGACAGTGATGGTCATAGCATGTCATCTGGTTCTTAATGGGTTAAGTGCCACCAACAGGCCAGGATTTAAGGATTTACCTTATTAAGCACAGGTGAGTTAATCAGTGGATCATTCATTTTAACTCACTCACCTGTGATTAACCAGGATAATCCTTACCTCTTGGCCTGTTGGTGGCCCTTGAAGACTGAACTTGGACAGCCCTGCCGTAAGGTCTCTTAAATTGGAGATCTCCTAATGCAGCTGCAGTTAATTTCCAGAACTCTAGCTGTTGGGGTCTACAACTCCCATCATCTCCGTGGGGATGCTGGGAGTTGTAATGGGAATCTCCAGTGGGGATGCTGGGAGTTGTAATCCCCCAATAGCTGGAGGTTAGACAATCGACTAGGCCTGTGCTAGTGCAATTCTTCCATGGAATAAGATTCAAATTGGAGAATTGATCTCATGGTGAAGTTATTTCCTCTCTCACACTTTAATGCATAACGCCTATGATCTCTTTCACCTCTTTTAGTCTCTGTTGTTTAGGTGTATGTGACATTACTTGTTCACCAGATGACCGTGATAACATTTAATGATTTGCTCAAAGCTGCTCTTGACAGCAGCTCAAATCTACTGAAGGAAATCTAACATGTAAAAATAAAAATGGGGTCATATACTTTTAATATAGATTAGTCACTGTTAGTGTGTGACAGTCTAGACCTAAAAACTGTAATCTTAAATGTGCTTTTCTTATGTCTGTGTAGAAAGCTGTGCTCTTGTTATATACCTCCACTGCTTGATTTTGTAAGATTGTAATAAGTGACCAGATTAATTCGGTGAACTATTTGGAATAAATAAAAATGTCCCATTTCCAGGAAGCTAAAGAGGATTGGTTCTGAGGCAAACCAATTGCGTTATATAGGACAAGTGAAAGTTCCCATTGATTCAAATTTGTATTTTAACCCCTTGAATACAAGAGTGGTCTCCAATGCATTGCTTTGCAGTGGGTTGGAACTTCTCTAGCATTCGGTTAGTTAACCCTTTGTGTGGCAGAGGGGTGAGCAACGCATTGCAAAAGCAATGCGGTGTGTACCACGTTAGCATTCAAAGGGTTAAAAGCCTCAATTAAATTCCGATTTAAACCATTTGTAATTTCAGGAATTTTGCATGTGTTCCCTATAATACTATTGGTTTGGCCCAAAATTGCTCCTCTTTACATTCCAGACTAGAGGGCCAATGAGGCCTAAATCAAACGGAGTTATGTAAATTTAAAGGGATATTAGCATCAACAAATGAAAAGGGTTCATATCCATTAAAATATTATGTACTCCTAGAGAACATTCTTAAAGGGATAGTAATACTTCATTTTATATTTATTTTATTTTGTAGGCATTAAAAAAACAAGAAGAATGATATAAGTCTTATATCTCAAACCTTTATGGTTTGAGAGATATTCACAAGCAAAGTTTCCCCTCCCGCCCCTTTTACCTAGTGTAAGCCATCTCTTCTCAGATGTGGAATGCAGTCCATAGACCAGATAGATAACAGAAGGGGACAATCTTCTTCCTATGAGAACATTGAAAGCCCTGCCCCCCTTGACAAGTTTTTCAGCTTTTTCCCTTATCTTAAATGAAGATTGTCCCTCTCTGCAATCTACCTGGGCACCTTCCTTCTGATGTGGCTGAGCAGTGTTACATCAGTAAAAGGGGCGGGAGGGGGATACTTTGTCATTGAATTACTCTTGAACTACAACTCTGAGAGAATTGAAATAACACTCTCCAAAGTCCAAATACTATGATGATTAATCGGAGCTGCTTTTATTATGAAACATTACTATCTCTTTAAATGGTTTTTCTTTGGTGGGAAAGTTCTAAAATATTTCAAAATAAAAAGCAAAATTGACTGTGTTTGGCTGCTTTTTATCAGTACTGATAAAAACTGATAAAACCATAAACAGAGATCACTGTTTTGAGGTTAGAAGCCTCCCTGTTCAATTCACAGTATCTTTGAATCACTTATTATTTGTCCTACCTCAGTCCTGCCATACACTGACCTTACCACTTGTATAAACTATGATGGGTCAAATGGTCATGCACAACAGCCTCCAGAAGAATAGAAAAGGCATATTTATAGTAGAAATAATTTTGAAAAATGCTGGAGAGGAGTATATGATATTTAAACCTTTATGAACCCTACTCATTTTAGGGATAAGGAGGCAGATTTATAAAAGTGGAGCAAAGCAGAAATATTAGTTAAAATGCCAGTAACAGAGCGTCCATTAGTTATAAACGTAAGAATACCAGTTTAAGAGGACTGAACGCCGCATAGTACTTTTTTTTGTAAAATGGAGTAATGACGTTTGTAAAAAGTTGTGCAGCGAGTTTATAAAGAAATATCACTATTTGCGAAAATTTTGCAACAGAATTATTGCCAGAATCTTAATACCATGTATATGCTGTCCTTAAGCATTCCAGTCATAAAAATATGCATAGTAACACCATATTTAATCACACCTTTAATCATTTCTAAATCAGACCTGGCGTTATATCCACTTGCCATGCCATAAGGACTGTAGTATTGTATTATTTTAACAAAATTTAATCTTGTAGATATTAAAAAAATGAATCAAATGATGGCAGTCTGATCTCTGACCGTTATGGTTTGAGAGATATACGCTGCTAAATTTCCTCCCTCCCTCCCCTTGCACTGATGTCAGTGCTGTAGCTGGCAGCAAGATATTCTGGTCCCAGGACCGGGCAGCGGCTCTTCAGCAGAGCCAGATAGTGACATTTAAAAATAAATACTTCATTGGAACAGTTTACAAAGTGTGCTTTGTTTGCAAACACACTTAGTAGACCATTCCAATGAAGTTTGCAAGAACACTTTGTAGACCATTCCAATTAAGTAATTATCTTTAAATAGTGCTATTTCGGCTCTGCTGAAGAGCCACCTGCCGGTCCCAGGACCAGAATCGTCTGCTGTCAGCTAGAGCGCTGACATCGGCGCAAGGGAAGGGAGGGGGGAAGTTTAGCTGCCTATATCTCTCAAACCATCGGCCTGCCATCATTTGATTTATTTTTTAATATCTACAAGATTAAATTTTGTTAAAATCATCCAGTACTATCCCTTTAAATATAATTTACTCTAAATTACATAAACAAAATGTAATCATATATCCCAAAAAATCTATTCCTAAACTAGTTTTCTAATGAATGTGTAGGCATCTGGGTTACAATTCTGTACAGTCACTGATTACTTTTGTTAGAGAACATTTGTAATGAGTAATAAGATCAAATGAAGTTTAACCCTTGGATTGCCAGAGACATGTCCAACACATTGCTTTGTTCTGGTGCTCAAAAGGGTTAAGGAACAAAGGGGCGTATTTTCAGCAGGAATAGGAAGACAAAAAAAAAAATCATGTTATGCAACTGAGTTCTTGCAGAAATTTGAGTAGAAAGTATGTGTGAGCACTTGCATGTGTAGGTTATGACGTATGCATGCATGTTTGTGTGTGTTTGTGTGCGTGCCTGTGCCTTTAAGTATGCATGCTGGAAGTCAAAGCCATTTGAAATCATTGGGCTTAACAAAACGTTTGCATTTTCACTGGTATGTTCCTTCCTGCCGCAAATTATATGTAAAAGAAAAGCATTGTTTCTATTACTCGCAAATTTTCACAGGAAAGAATTTAAGTAACTGCACTGCACAGGACAAATAACACTTCCCAATGTTGTAAATTGGACTTTTAACCCCCTAGTGCTAGTCTCCAACACAAAAAAAAATGCTACTAAAAAATGATTTGGTGGGGGAAGCTTTAACCCTTTGGATGGTTAATGGTCTCCATTGCATTGATTTGCATTATGTTGGGCACCTCTATGGCATCCAAGTGTTAATAACTACAATAAAATGGGCTATGTAATAATTAAACACTTTAAGGATTATAATGTTTTTCTTAGCATGGAACCAGATAATTATGATAATTGACTTGACTGGCTTTTAATCTGACCTGTATTATCAAGGACATAACTGAAGTTGTCCAGTCAAAACCTGATTTGTCATTGCTTGTCAAGTGATTCAGCTAGCGGCTTTAGTTGTAGAAAGAGAGGCACTGACACATATTAATTAGAGGCTAAATAACATAGAAAATAAGGAGACTGGTAGAGTAAAAGTCATAACAAAGAGAAATCAATTATCCCAAAGGCGGAGCGCTCTAAAGCAACACAACTAATAACCCAAAATATAAATATGAAATAATAATGAATGGTAAAGATAATAATAAATGAGAAAATTAGATACTTATATGAATACCAGTCACAATGGAATTGTCAGTTGTACCAAGGAAACATGGGATGAAAATGAGGATGGAGATGGATGAGATGATCAGTCAATGAATGATAAGTGATATGATGAGATTGATGAAAATGTTAATCCTCTCAGTCAGTGCAGCAGGAGTCGGTGTATAGTGACCTTGTCCACTGATTGCAAAACTGGGTCTAAAAACACTTACAGCACAGCGCACATGACAAAGAGAGAAGAGATGCGATAATAATCTAAGTGTAATAATTTAATGATGAGCAATTAAAAACAAAATAATAAGTTGCACTCGCAATAGCCCTTCTTGGGCTTTGTGCACATCAAGCGGGTCTCACTCCCGTATTAGCCAGCGAACTGCATCCTCAGATCAAGCTGCATTCAGGTCCAGATGGTTGCTGCTGTCTGTATAGTTGTTCTTCCAATGTAACGTTCCAGATATTTGGAGGATGTCTATCCACTTAATAACCCATCAGTAGGATTTAAAGACGTTAGAAGAATAATGCTATACAATGTACAATTATAATGATAGCTGGCTTGGGATGGTAACCTCGTGGCAAGGTGTGTCCGAAACGTTAAGCGAGCCAGTATTCGGTCCTGTCAGGGGAGGAAGAAACTCGCAGGGGGCATGGAGGAGACCCGGTAGTCCATAGCCCCTCAAGGTGCTAGATCATTACTTATAAACCTAATGATGCACTTGAGGACAGGTAATGTTTTGGAAGATTTAATATCACAGCAGATCAGAACTCCCCGTGAAAAATAAGAAGGGGAGACATGTCTGAGCTGGGGGGTGACAAGTAAAGAAAGATGACAGAGGCAGGAAGTGATGTGTGAGGAAAGGAGGAAGAGGTATGTATATATATATATATATAGTGGATTTAGGGGTACTTCTTTTTCAGCTAAGAAAACCTGACAGCATCCTTCCCTCCCTTTCTTTTCATGTTGGTTGTGATGGAATTTAGAGATTGGGGTATGTGATTGTGGGGTTGGATACTGTTTTGTTAGTCACAACTTGCTGGGAACTTTGGGCCCTTGTCAATGTGGAGAAGGTCATTAAATTGGATATGTTAACATGAAGATGGTAGGCCAGAGGCCTATGGGCTATTGACACCCGGACTAGGCCACGGGTTCAGGGCCAGATTTACATACCAGGCTCCCCTAGACAAGGCACTCTGGACACCCTTAGCTCTGCCCATGGCCACTATTTCCTGGCACAGAATATACCAGTGGCCTACAACAAGCAACGACGTAAAAGCTCCGCAATGCCTTGGACATCTCACTAGCATCCAAGAGGTTAAATAATAGCCTGTAAAGGGGTGTATAAGCTACTGCATTGATACAGAGATTACTCTGGTCCCACCCACAATTCAGAATGTGGGTATGGCCAGCACAGCTGAGGCGCCCCTCAAAATTTGGAGCTCTAGGCAGATGCCTAGTCTGCCTGTTGGGAAATCTGGTCCTGCGTGGGTTTAGACACTGGCCTCATTGAGCTGCATTGACCGGCTAATGGGGTGCGGTAAGGTGAAAAAGATTGGGATGAGCCTAAGGCTCAAAAGGGGAGTAGGCAAGTTTGGCCTATCAAATTGAGAGATTGGCAAGTGCTTGAAGTTTGTGTTTGGAAATGGTTATCATGTAAATTTAAATAAAGCTCTGGCCTGATTTAAACCCATAATTAGTTGTCTGTGCCTTTACTTGAATCATTACCACATGCATAAGACATGAATGTGTGCAAGCTACATGTAACCCAACTGAAAATGAACTGGTGCTGACATGCCCTGATGATTTAGCCCTAAGTACAATTTACCTCACCTCAAATTGAGGTCATCCCACTAACTAGAGGGATATAAATGACTTGTGCAAGTTTCACAAATGCTTAATATTCATAAGGGTGCTTCTCTAAGTTTTAATATGAAGTGAAAAGGGAGATTATCCCATCTGTATTCACTTGAAAGTAAGTTCTCTTTTTGGCTTAACATATTGTAAAAGTGAATAATCTGTAAAGTCAAATTGCCCATAGTTTGAATTATTATCCTTTCTCACACCTGTTTTTTTTAAACTTTTATTTCCATGACAGTGAGCACCCTGAATCTTTGTTTCCAGAAAGCTTTATATCAGGGTATGTGAAAGCTTAGATAGTGATACAAAGTAATAGTATTCCTGTAGCACCGATTGCACTTTATGCTGCTTTTAATAGGCTTTTTATTGTATTTAATAGACTGGAGGCAGCTTTTTTTCTGCTGCAAGAATAGTGTTACCTTGTATCACTATCTGTTTTCACAGTCCCTGACAGAAAGCTCTTTGAAAACAAATCCATGGAGCTGGCTATCAGGGACATAAACGTAAAAGAAAAATAGGGAATGATAAATAAATAAATAAATAAATAAATACAAAAGCACAGGCAATTTGAATTCACTTATTATGCATTTGAAGAATACATGTAAAAAGTAAGTATTTTTTAATAGTGTATGTTTTTTTAAGCCATGATAGAAAATTAACACTTTGATTACCAGAGAGGTATGTGTTGAATACTTCTCTGGCACTCAATGGGCCAAAGATTTAAAGAGAAAGTTTGCATATGCCTAATAGGGATTTTCCTGCTTAGTTTAAAAGTTATTACAACCTGAACAATTTTTTTTTTAAATAAAAATCTAACATCTGAAAAGTCACAGTTAAGGGATCACAGAGGTTGCACTCAGACTTCAGCAGCACAAATACCACCTTTACTCCCTCAACACTTTCAGTGCCACAGGGATATGGATTGCACCCCCCCCCAGTCCCGTGGCACTGAAAGGATTAGAACGGGGCCTTCAACAAGTGGCCCATGGTCTAAATGCAGCACTCCTTACTCCAAAGTGCAGCCCCCCCCCCCGATATTCCTAAAAATCTTATTTTTATATCTAATTAACTAACATACATGAACTAGTAGGCCAGGAAGAACTAATCCCATGCTTATCAGTACCATACAGTTCAAGAACAAATGTCTGTTTAATTTCAGAACTGTCATTGACTTGATCCATAAATAAATCAATATTTTTGAATAGATGACAAGTTATAATTCACCATCATTATCAATAAATAAATAACACATCCCTCTGTTCTGCATTCTGAAAGGGATAGTAATAATTCATTTTATCTTTATTTTATTTTGTAGGCATTAAAAAAACATGAACGATATAAGTCTTATCTCTCAAACCTTTATGGGTTGATAGATATTCACAAGCAAAGTTTCCCCTCCTGCCCCTTTTACCTAGTGTAAGCCATCTCTTCTCAGATGTGGAATGCAGTCCATAGACCAGACAGATAACAGCAAGGGACAATCTTCTTCCTATGAGAACAATGAAAACCCTGCCCCCCTTGAGAAGTTTTTCAGCTTTTTCCCTTATCTTAATTGAAGATTGTCCCTCTCTGCAATCTACCTGGGCACCTCCCTTCTGCTCTGGCTGAGCAGTGTTACATCAGTAAAAGGGGCGGGGAGGGAGATACTTTGTCACTTGAATTACTCTTGAACTACAACTCTGACAGAATTGAAATAAAACTCTCCAAAGTCCAAATACTATGATGATTAATTAGAGATGCTTTTATTATGAAACATTACTATCCCTTGAAAATGTGGCCCATGACTGAAAAAACTTGGACGACCCTGGGTTAAAATTCATTGCCACAGTTAATGAATATAGTGAGAGATCCAGCAGAGAAACAGCTTCTCTGTTTTTCTGTACTTTCTGAAACAGCTTATCAGCAGGTTATCCACCAATCAATTGATTCATGTAAACAGATGACTTGCAAGGCACTCAGCAACAGAGTGCCTTGTAATAATTTGAAGCTGGTGCAAACAGAACTTAATTTGTCAACATTTCAGTCAGATTAATAGACCTTCCTAAAAAAAGTCTGTTAATCTGACCAAAACACTAAGCAAACATTTTGTACCAACCACAAGTCCTGTTAGTTTATCACTTTTTTCTACCTGGATCTTTGAAAACACCTTTGAAGTGCATCAGGACACACTGATGTTTAAGCATGATTGCTCCCCAGATAGCGTGTTAACCCTTTGAGTGCCAGAGGGTTAGGCAATGCATTGCTCTGCAATGTGTTGCATACCCCTCTGGGACTCCAAAGGTTATAGGAAATAAGCTACAAGAATGTGATGGCATTTGATATCATGTTCAAATGTTGATTGAACTTTCTATTGTACTTTTGTATTTTCCAAGTTTACCTTTTTTAAGCATTAGTGGTGTCAAATTTCTTCTTCCTGCCCTCCATTCCAGACATGGCTTCAATGTTCTTACGCCAATCGGTAACTTCAACGGTCTTTTCCTGTGAATGTAGAAAACCGTAAATGTACAACTTAAACTTTCCATAAAGAGGACTTTATGCAAATATATTTGTAATTATTTCATTTTACATTTTGAAAGAATTTTTTCAGTGCTTTACACCATTTTATTTTGGAGCCTAAATAAATATATATATATATATATATATATATATATATATATATATATATATGTATATATATACAAAACTGAAACTGGAGTTATTCTGGAGGAAGCCAACTGCACCATAGGGGACAAAGAAAAAATCCTGAATTTCCATACAATAGAGCTTTTTGACCTATTGAATGCATAGGAGGCCTCTCTAGCATTCAAGGGGGCTAAATGTTTTGTTGTTTCGTAATGTAAAAAAAATAAATTATGTGGCGCAAATCCTATCTCGCAAACCTTTAAAACCTTTAAAAGATATTTGCATCTTAAGTTCCTGGCTCTCCGATGTCAGCTGTAAAGCTGACAGCAGGAGATCCGTGTTGGCCGACACGAGGCGGCTCTTCAGCAGAGCCGCAATAACGATACTGGAAAAGAATTAATTCATTGGAAAATAATTACTTCACTGGAACGGTCTACAAAGTGTGCCTGCTTTGCAAGCACACTTTGTAGACCGTTTCTGTGAAGTAATTATTTTCCAGTATCGCTATTGCGGCTCTGATGCAGAGCCGCCGGCTGGTCCCAGGACCGGGATCTCTTGCTGTTAGCTAGGCATTGACATCCCGCCCTTTCACAGACGTCAGTGCTCTAGCTGACAGAAGCTGATCCTGGTCCTGGGACCAGCCAGAGACTCTTCAGCAGAGCTGAAATAGCGCTATATAGAAATAAATACTGCATTGGAACTGTCTACAAAGTGTGCCTGGTTTGCAAGCACACTTTGTAGACCATGCCAATGAACTATTTCTTTCTAGATAGCGCTATTTTGGCCCTGCTGAAGAGCCACCGGCTGGTCCCAGGACCAGGATCTCATGCTGTCACCTAGACACTTTAGATGCATACAGCTCTCAAACTATACATGTTTGAGAAATGGGACATACCTCATTGTATTAATATTTTTAATGTCTACAATATTAACATTTGTTAAAAAGAACCATTACTATCCCATTAACAAGAATTTTGTATTTGACCCCTGTGGTCCATTTGGTTTACTCCAGAATAAAACCAGTTTGCTTTTATAAACAGAGGCCATAGGGCATTATTCATCAGTCTAATAGGTGAAATTCTGGAATAAACAGCACTATAGGGAAGAAGTGAAAATTCAGTAAATCCCAATTGATTTAAATGGATCTTTTAACTGCATCAATGCCCAAAAACTCTCTAACACATTGCCCTGCAATGTGTTTGAGTCCCCTTTAGCATTCAAGTGGTTAAAAGCCCCATTTAAATCAATAGGAATTTTAATTTCTTCCTTATTGTGTAGTTGGTTTGCTCCAGAATTACTCCTCTTTTATCTTGGTGAATACGTTCCCAATTATTCAGATTACAAGACTGTTTTCAAGTAACAAATGTGCAGTGATTAAAGCCTCGGTAATAAAAGTTCTGGAAACAAATATTAGGTCAGGAAGTCTCCAACTCCCTTTCTGAAATTCAAAATGAGTGTTACCCACTGCTTGCTACAGACCTCTCCAGTGCATTGTGAAGCAGTATGTGGTAGATGTTTCTAGCATCCACATACCCCCAAAGTGTCCCACTTAAGTAGGGACAGTCTCTCTTTGAGACCCAAATCCCTCTGTCCCTCTTTTCCACCCTGGTGTCCTTCTGTTTAGGAGATCAGACTGTGTGGTGTGTATATAAGCGTATCACATTGCTCCACAGCATTTAAACTCACATTAACCCCTTAACGACCCATGACGAACATGTACGTCAAGGAGTGGATGTCCCTAAAGGACCAAGGACATAAATGTACGTCATGGAATTCAGGGCTCCCTGCGCGGCTGCACAGACCTGAATCCAATCAAAAAAAAAAAAAAAAAAAAAGGTCCGTGGTCCTTAAGTGCCGGCCACGTGCGTGTGCAGCCGGCCCTTAAGGGGTTAATGATTGTTTAACCCAGTGTGGACCAGCCACGCATGCACGCGGCCAGCGCTTAAGGACCACAGACCTTTTTTTATTATATATTCGAGCCAGATCAGGGTTTCCCAAATGGCGTCCAGCCGCACAGGGAGCCATGAAATCCATGAAGGTCCTGGCACGTCATGCGTCCTTATCTCATGTTGGACCATGACGTGTCAGGACCATCATGGGTCCTTAAGGGGTTAACTCCATAAGGACGCGGCTGACATTTAAGGACCCCTGAAATACATCTTCCATGGGACCTTCCTTTAGATTTGGATGCCCTTTCTTCGGATCCATTTGAGCCATTAGAAGACATCTCTTTGGGCCAACTTTCCATGAAGATGGAGCTCCTAATAGCCATTACTTCAGTTAGACGGGTCTCGGAGCTTCAAGCCCTTTCAGTCAGGAAACCATACCTATGTTTCAACCAAGACAGTGTCATTCATACCACAGTTTCTACCCAAGGTTGTGTCTACTTTTCACCTTTCACAGGACATAGTTCTGCACTCCTTTGTCCCAGACGTTTCCAATGGGGACAAACCGGAATGGAGTAATTTGGACCTCATCAGATGTCTTCAAGTGTATGTTCATAGAACGGACTCCTTGAGAAAGTCAGACTATTTATAGTCCCTTCAGGACACAGACAAGGATGGCCAGTCACTAAGGGAACTGTTTCCAGATGGATTGTTTCCTGCATATTGAAAGCTTATCAGGCAAAAGGTCTTCAGGTACCACAGGGTATTAAAGCCCATTCCTCCAGATCGGTAGCAACTTTCTGGGCAGCAGAGGCCATAGTATCATCAGATGACATCTGTAAGGCAGCAACCTGGGCCTCCAGCACCACCTTTGCTAGACACTGCCATCTGGACGTATGCTCCAAGGGACCTTCCACCTTTGGAAGAGAGGTCCTGCGCTCTGTCTCCTCTATTTCTCCTTAATGATTTATAAATAAATCTGGACATTTTGCAGTACTTTTCTCTCTGGCTGTCTATTTTGTCCCTCCCTGTTTTTAAGCTTGGGTACTCTCCTGTTGGTGAACGCTGCCGATGAAGGACCAGGAAAAGGGAAAAAGTATTTCAGCTTACCGTTATTTTCCTTTCCTTGTCCAGAAGAGGCAGCGTTCACAGGATTCCCCCCCTGTATTTCTACCTTATTCGGCCTCAGCTAGTTAACTTAGACACCCCTGAGGGGCGGGGAGTTCCTTTTATTGATTTTTGAGGGGTGTTTCCTGTATCTCGGCTGGGGATGGAAGCTTAACCCGTTGGTGAACGCTGCCTCTTCTGGACCAGGAAAGGAAAATAACAGTAAGCTGAAATAATTTTCCACTTATATAGACACATGTGCTGTCTTTAGCTGGCTGGGCAAGATGTTTTCTCCTTGTCACAAGGCTATATAAGACATAGCAGGAAGTCAGGAGTGCCCTGGGAATCACTTCACCCAGTTCATAAAAAACACATGTACTGTCTCAAATTGTACCCAGACTAAGAAACATTTCCATGTTTTTCTGTTCATTTTATAACATGCTCTTTGATATAATAGCAAGTTGTGGTTTAACATTAGTGTGCCAATAAAGGAAAACTGTTATCCCAAAATAACAATACATTCTGGAAGCATTTAACATGCAGAGGTAAACTGGTTATTTATTTTTGAAAATACTAGGGATAAAGGAGGTTGTACGTTTCCCCTGTTTAGAAGCAGTTGCCATGTCAAAAACGTAGTAAGGGAAATTTGCAAATAGAGTTCTGCACAAAAAATACATGCAAGTAACTGGTTTATGTGCTATACCTGCCTAACACTGAAGTAACCAATTATTTTGCATGCCAAAATGGTCACTTTGAACTGTATGTGCTAGTGAGTGGGTCGTGTGTGAGTGTGTGTTTCTTGGTGTGCTTGTCCTTTGTTCATTGGAACACAGTGACTACCCTTTCCCAACAGTATAGTAGAGGTCTTGGCAGGACATATGTTGCTTCTATTTAATATTTCTGAAATGTAAATTTTCTTTGTACATAAAGCCCACCTTCTTTTAATAAATTAACTTACCTTTTCATCTTCTTTCTTGACTGATTTCAGATTGGCCCTTAAGTCTATTGAAACCTTATGTGTGGATCCCAGCAGGGCCTTAAGCATGGCATCTGCAGAAATACGAACTCTGCGCAGGGTGGGGCGTTTGAATTTTCCTTTGAGGTCGAAAATTTTTTGATTTAAACCATCAATCTAGAAGAATAGAAGAACTGAGTGTTTATACCAGTAATTGAACCTGATGCGAGCAGCAAGAAAAAACAAACTTATGTGAATTTACTTTTAACTCTTTGCATGCTTGAGAAGTCATCAACATGGAAGTAATGTACTGGATTAATATCTAGCATCCAAGGCATTAAAGGAATAGTAATCTTTCATTGTACTGCTGCAGGGATGGTTTTACATTGTATCACTGGTCTGATGGCCAACTGAGTTACTATCCCTTTAAACATTATGGGCGGTAATAAGAGTTGAATTGTACCTTTACCTGCAAGATAAATTTGCCTGTAGCCAGTTGCAGGACTTACTATGAGATGCAATTTCACTATTTTTTTTATTTTGTGTCTCACCTAGTCACATAATTCCATTATAATAATCAATAGGAATCTTTTACAAGTAGCCTAACTCTGAGTGTCAAAGGGATACGCAACACATTGCAAAGCAACATGTTGCTTATCCCTTTGGCCTTCCGGTGCCCCTTAGCCCCACTTTTGCCCATACATAGCCACACCCCTTCACTTAGCCACACCCTCAACTGACATATTTATCAATAAAACTGACAACAACCTATAGAAGAGTCTATAAAACAGTAGAATGTTTATACTATTATTACCTCTCCTGTTGCTACTCTGTAATCAGACAGACTGCTTCAGTGGGTTATTCGGGATGGGGAAAACATTTATTATTTTTCATAAAGTTCTGAGATGAAGGAGGCAACACACATACAGGATATACATGCCTGGCTATTGAGGGGCTGCTGCTTCTTCTGCCTGCCTTCCAGCCAATGACATTTGCTGATGTGGTCTGGTCTCCCTCACTGCTACCTGCCCTGTGCACAGTTTCTCCAGCTAAGCACAGCAAAATCCACATGCGTAGCTGGTTTCTGTACTATATATGCAGCCCTTGCAAGCTATGCCATGATGAAGGGTGTAGTGCATGGCTACGTTTTATCTTGCAATGTAATGTCATGACAGTCACATCGTAGACAAAAAAATCAGATCCAGCAGGTCAGGGAAGCAACAAAAAAGGAGTGATTCACAGGGGGAGGCCCACATGGGGCGATGCAGGCACCAGTACAGTCTGTCACTAATTTAAATTGAAGCCAAATGCCCTCATATGTATATATGGGCATCTAAAGTGGGTGCGCTGGTGGGCGTGACAGGATAATTGCTAGGCTCCCCTGAAAATCAGCTGCCCTAGGCCAGTGCCTAGTTGGCCTATTGACAAATCCGGCCCTGCCTCTGGCACTTAAAGGGTTAACACTAAAGGGAAGAGGCTCTTAAAGGATTAACAGAGAGACCTATCAAGGAAAGTTGCCATCAAACTGCACTTATTTATATCGATATACTATTTTATATCGCTTTTAAGCTGTCTTGCAGTCCACTACTATTTATCTCTGTTTACAGCCATTCAAGTCCATTGAAGCCTATTGTTTATTGTGAGGAGATGTGACCTAGATATACTTGACTGCTGTGTGAATGACACATACCAAGGTAAATTAATCTGTTTAACTTATTAAGTGGCACTTATTCCTAGGGCACAGTTCCTCTTTAATGGACCAACTTCCTTGCACATACAGGGGAACATGCACTAAGGTGTCATAAGATTCTCTTATTTACTTATTTATAAGATTCTTTTATTTAATAATTTATAAATAAGAAATATTATCTTTATAAAATCAGCGGGTGAACTATCATTAAAGCAGCAGTAAACTTTTTTTATGAAAAATAAATATTGTAGGGTTTTCTTTATTGAGTAAAATAAGAGTACTCCCACTGCTTATATATGCATATTTGCAGAGTTATTACAGTTTAAAACCATGTATTTTTACATTAGCAGTGACCTCTAGTGATCAAATTCCAATTAGTTATTGTTACATTCTAATGTAGGGAAAGTCACTTATTATGGGATTCTCTGAGGAGGTGCTGCAAGTTAGCACGAAACGCGTCAGAATTGTGATCTTCAGGGCTGGACTGGAAACACAAAGCAGCCCTGGGAAAAAAGTATTGGCCCCTACCATGCAGCTGGTGTCTCCAGGGTGTAGTGGTTATGCTGAGTCCCTCGCAGTCTTCCATTTCAGCTTGAATATGATGGATATGCACTGACTCCACATGTACTTCCGTTCCGGGTTCACTGAGGTCACTTCAGTATGCCCTGAAGTAAGTGTGGAGGCAGTGTGGAGTTATCAGCTTCACGATGGAAATGGAAGACTGAGTGGGACCCATCATAACCACTACCTACAGAAAAAAACTTTTTGCAGCTCACCTGTTTCGGCACCCCTCCTCAGCAATATTAAGAGGCCGGGGGCCCCTGAAATTAAATTAAGAATCTATTTTTGGTAGTAGTGCCTGCACAGCCTAACCCCAGATGCCGCAGCCCACCAGTAAATTTCCCGGTATCCCGGTGGGCCAGTTCGGCCCTGGTGATTTTATTTGAACCAGAAATAGACATTGTGTTTAGTCCCATAATAATATCAATATCAATACGAAACAGAAATTTTGTTGCTGGTTGAAACCCTCACCCAAAGGGAACAGAGCCGGGTCCAGTGCCCAGTGAGGAGCATATTTTAAACAGCTACCTGACTACTTTGGAAACTGGAGGAGGAAAACTCTGTCTGTATCTGCTTGACAGTCGGGGGGGGGGGAAGAGATCCTACCCATTTAAAATTAGTCGAAAGAAAGTCGAGAGGAATTATAAGCAGCCTGCAAACATATGAAGCATAAATCCAGGAGATAAAGCATCCTCCTTGCATCCATGCAGTGAGTTAAAGCGGAAAGGAGAAATATCCGGCCAGTAACCATATAAAATAAAGTCGGTAGGGGTTTACATTTTTATGAGTCATATTATATATGAAGGACATTTAACCGTTGTCTTACTATATTAGATTTCTGGTTCAATTGTTTTATTTAGATAATAATTTTATGTATAATATTTGTTGTAATATTGTCTCTTTTTTAGCTAGATGTACTATTAATATATAACATTTTCTTACTATTTTTGTGCCATTAATATTGAAAATATTTTTCAAATATAATAGATCTAAGCGCTACTTTCCACTACTTTTTATCTTGTAGTTTGTTTTTCAGTATTGAGCTATTGCTCCTCAGTCTAGGGTGACCACACTTCCTGGAATGCCCGGGACTGTCCCTTATTGGGGGTCTGTCCCCCCCCACCAGGACAACAAAGAGTCCCGGAATGGAACAACATGCACCAGTCCAGCCAGCCAATAAAATGTATTTGCTATACGGTCCTCATTCGCTGGCTGAGCCAGCCAATGAAGACCATATAGCAAATACATTTCATTGGCTAGCTGGACTGGTGCATGCGAGACAGCTGGGATGGAGCAGGTATGCTGGTGCTGCAAGTGAGACCGCGGCTGAGGCTCCCGCCGGTGCTGACCATCTTTCTGAGGCTGACACAGAGTAAGAGTTCCCAGTGGGAACTCTTACTCTTTGTCAGCCTCAGAAAGATGGTCAACGCCGGCGGGAGCCTCAGCCGCGGGACCAGGGTGACCACATGTCCCGGAATGGCAGAACAGAAATGTGGTCACCGTACCTCAGTCACAGTGGATAAGAGCAGCTGGATCTATTTTAGTATAGTTTGAGCACTATCTTATACCACATATATATATTTTATCAACTCGTTTAAGTCCTGAGAGTGCTGATTGTACTATATTATATATATATATATGCACACACACTATTTTTTTTTCATTAAGAAAAAGCTTACTGCTTAATTAAGCACATTTTTGTTGCCATCTCACGTATTGTGTGCTGCTTCCAGATTTGTTTGTTACTATATTTTGTGATTGATGTAAACAACAATAATTAGCATAGTACCTCCAGATTATTCTTCTTTACTTTCACTTCAATGTCATAACGTTCTTCATCCACAGTATCGATTTGTTTATGTAGTTTATGGCATAATTCCTAAAACAAAAGGCATAGTAACGTTACTAGTTGTCTGTCTAGTAAAATAATAAGAATTAATATTTACAGAATACTTCATTCAGTGTATTAACCCCTTGGATACTATGTACTGTATTAATGATGGCTTTTGTATCCACGAGGTTAAAAATGTGAAGAAAGTTTTGCTTATTATAATGTTTACTTTTTAATAGGAGCAATCTGCTTTTAAAGGGATAGTAATGTTTCACAAAAACAGCAGCTCCAATTAATATTCATAGTATTTGGGCCATGTTGAGTGTTATATTAGTACTGTCAGAGTTGTGGTTCAAGAGTAATTGAAGGATAACGTTTCCCCCTCCCACCCCTTATACCTAGTGTAAGCCATCTCTTCTCAGATGTGGAATCTGGTTATAAGACCAGACAGATAACAGCAGGGGACAATCTTCTTCCTATGAGAACAATGAAAACCCTGCTGCCCTAACAAGTTTTTCAGGTTTTTCCCTTATCTTAACTGAAGATTGTGCCTCTCTGCAGTCTACCTGGGCACCTCCCTTCTGCTCTGGCTGAGCAGTGTTACATCAGTAAAAGGGGTGGGAGGGGGATACTTTGTCATTGAATTACTCTTGAACTACAACTCTGAGAGAATTGAAATAACACTCTCCAAGGTCCAAATACTATGATGATTAATTAGATTAATTAGAGCTGCTTTTATTATGAAATAAAACTATCCCTTTAAGTATTAATGTACTGGTGCATACGGCTTAGTTTCCTTTTACTTAGATTGTTTAATTAAAGCGGAACTTTCAGATATTACTGTCTCCATGCATTCATTAAGGGCATGGCGACCTGCTTGGAAATCCTTGCCGTTTAGAGACTGACGGGCACGTTAGTGATATCTGTGCTGTAGCCTGGGTTCCTGTCTCCAAACGGCAAGAATTTATTTAGAATATGCTATTTTTTAAAGGTAAGACGTGGATTTCCAAGCTAGTCGCCATGCGCTTAGTGAATACATGGTGACTTAGTAATATCTGAAAGTTCCACTTTAAGCAAATATAGCATTACTGTCAGAATGTGGATAACAGAAGGATCTAAGGGCCATGCTCATGAGAGTTTACAGTCTAGAGGAAGGTAGGTATGGATACAGAAGATGTGAGCACTATCTCAACCAGTGGGGGAGATGCACTAGGATGTGATAAGGAGGTCATAAAGAGGAGATGACATCTCCAGTGATATCACTTTTCCAGTTCCTTTGTTAAAGGGATAGTAATGTTTCAAAATAAAAGCAGCTCCAATTAATCTTTATACTATTTGGGCCATGGAGACTGATATTTCAATTCTGTCAGGTTTGTAGTTCAAGAGCAATTGAATTATAAAGTATCCCCCGTCCACCCTTTTACTGATTTAACACTGCTCAGCTCAGAACAGAAAGGTGGTGTCCAATTGGTTTGCAGAAAAGGACAATCTTCAATTAGCATAAGGTAAAAACCTGTCAAGGGGGTCAGGGTTTTACTTATGCACACAGTAAGAAGATTGTCCCTTGCTGTAAGCTGCCTGGTCTTAAGACCAGATTCCACATCTGAGGGGAGGTGGCTTACACTAGGTAAAAGGGGTGGGAGGGGAATACTGTATCATTCAATTACTCTTGAACTACAACTCTGACAGTACTGAAATAATACTCTTCATTGCCCAAATACTATGAAGATTAATTGAAGCTGCTTTTATTTTGAAACATTACTATCCCTTTAAAGGGATAGTAATACTTCAGTATTACAAATCCCTATATTAAAGCCCTAGTAAAAAAAACGTATTGCCCCCAGTGTCATCTCTCAAACCTTTATGGTTTGAGAGATGAACGCTTCTAAAGTTGCTCTCTCCCTCCCCCTTCCCCGTAGTAAGCATTTTAGCTGACTGCAGGGAACAGAGTCGTAAGACTTTCAGGCGGCTCTCCAGCACAGCCTGATCGCGTTAACTAAAAAAAAAACTTTCACTGAAATGGTCTTCTACGTGTTCTTGGCTTGCAAGCACACGTAGAAGACCATTTTAGTGAAAGTTTTTTTTTTAGTTAACGTGATCAGGCTGTGCTGGAGAGCCGCCTGATGATCTCTGACCAGATTTCCCTGAGTCAGCAAAAATGCTGACTACGGGGAAGGGGGAGGGAGAGGGAAACTTTAGAAGCGTTCATCTCTCAAAACATAAAGGTTTGAGAGATGACACTGGGGGCAAAACGTTTCTTTTTACTAGGGCTTTAATATAGGGATTTGTAATACTGAATTATTACTATCCCTTTAATCTATGGAGCCAATGAAGTCATCTCTGCTCGTCACACCTTAGTGCATAACCCCACTTGTTGAGGATGATGGGAGCTGTAGTCCCCAATAGCTACAAAATACTGAATAACCTTGCTGTATGTCATAGATTTACTCTAGCCAATTATATTGATTATTTAGATGAGTGATTCCCAGTTCTGGTCCTTGGGGCACACCAACAGGTCAGGTTTTCAGGATATCGCTGATAAAGCAGAGGTGGTGCAATGTAACTGACCCACTGCTGACTCACCAGTTAACCCTTTGTGTGCCAGAGGGGTGCGCAACGTATTGCAAAGCAATGTGTTGTGTACCCCTCTGGCACGTAAAGAGTTAACAAGCAGGGAAATCATCAATACCTGCACTGTTAGTGTGTCTTGAAGACTAACACTGAACATTAAACTGGAGCAATAAGATCTGAGAATACAGACTCTGCGGTACAGCATATACCAACATAATAGGAACACTTTGGCAACAGCGTGCACCATCATCCGAGAGCATGCATCGGGACATTGCAGAACAAGGACTGCAGAGACACAGTTTCATTGGCTAGATGAGGAAGGGATCTTTGTAAATACACAAAGCCCAAGATGGGCCAAATGTGAGTGCAACTATTGATTTTAATTCCATTCTGTCAAATAAATTACTACACTTAGATTTTATCTTTTTGTTGTTTGAGTTTCTTTCTAGCATTTGCGCTTCCCATATCTGTCTATACTACTAACATTGAGAAGCACTGATTTAGACCAGCTTGCCATCTCAGTTTGCAAATACTGTAGCTAACCCATTAGAACCAGAGGGGTGCATGCAATTAAACACCCATCTAGCCCTTAAAGGGTTCAAGGGGAAGTACAATCTCTTAATATTACTAATAATCCCCCTCTTACTGTCTATGGGTAGTTAAATTCTAATGGCCCCTCTGAACTTTTTCATGTTTATGATTAAAGAAAGATCTGTTAATCAGTCTTGAATGTCATGCCTGTGGAGGCTGACATGACAGTTGCTAGAAGGGCCACAGAACACAAACTCCATCCACTACACATGGTGACCTTAACCCTTTAAGGTCAGAGGGGTGGACACAGCATTTCGAAGGGTTGAATGGTCTCACGCAGTCTGTCTGCTTCAGTTTGAAAAAACTTCCAGCAATGTCGTCCTTCATGGACATGAAATCCAGGACTGACTGACGAATTTATCTCCTGAACAAAGTCACAAGCACATAAGGCATAGTTGCCCTGGGGCATTTAGGATTTTATGGTCATAGTAAGATAAATGGGGAGGGATTATTGGTTAAGAGGTATTTCTTTACCTTTAAACATTTCATAATAATTTACCCAGTTCAGACCATATTTTCTATTTCATCAAGATAATTAATTTGCCTTGTTTACTAATAAAATAGTTAATACATTTTTCAGTCCTTGAAAACAGGGGAATCTTAATAAATGGAAATATAGTGGGGTTTTTTGTGTTGATCTGTAACCCTTTGAGTGCCAGAGAGGTATCCAGCGCATTTCAATGCAATGTATTGGATATCTCTCTGGCACTCAAAGGGTTAAATATAATTAGCAAACCTACCGACTGTCCCTCTTTAGGAGGGACAGTCCCTCGTTGAGACCCACATCCCTCTGTCCCTCTTTCCCACCCTGATGTCCTTCTTTTTAGGAGAACAGACTGTGTAGTGTGTGTATAAGTGTATCACATTGCTCTACAGCAATAAAACTCACATTAGCCCTTTGAGTGCCAGAGAAGAATTTAGTGCATTGCAGCACAATGCATTGGATGCCTTTCTGGTACTCAAAGGGTTAATGTTTGTATAAACTTCAGTGTATGTGATTATAAACTAATCTGTGTAAATAAAGTCCTTTGGTCTTGCAGTAAACTATTCATTCAGGTACACAAAAAGGTGTCATTAGATCATTAAATAACCAAAACAATTTTGGATAAAGTTCCAGCCACGGCCCCAGCAACACCCTCTAAAACACAAGTGTCCCTCTTAGACCATTTGAAATATTGGGAGGTATGCATTAAGCCATATATATAACATAAATTCGAGCAATTCTGGGGCAAACCAACTTCACCACAGGGAACAAATTAACATTTTCATTGACTGAAAGGGAGTTTCCAGCCCATTGGATGCTAGATGCGTCTCAATGAGTTGGAGACCTCTCCAGCATCCAAGAGGTTAAATACCCCCTTACAATCAATGAAAATTATTTTTTTTTCCTATAGTGGAGCTGGTATGCACCAATCTTTTCTTTAGACATATGACCCAATGTGCATAACCCCTTGAACAAGAAAGGTGTGAGTAACACATCAGTAAGCAATATATTGCACCCCCATGGATTTAACTCTTTGAATGCCAGAGGAGTTCTTTACATAGCTTTGAAATGCACGGGACCAGGGCCAGACTGGCCCACCGGCATCTGGAGCCGGGCTGTGCAGCCACTATGCCAAAAATATTGTCTTAATTTAATTTCAGGGGCCCGCGGCCCCATAAAATTGCTCTAGTCTGGTCCCCTAGGGCCAGAACTAGCATAAGGCTGCATAGGCAGCCGCCTTAGGGTGCAGCAGCGGAGGGGCGCCGAGACGGGTGAGCCTCAAATATTTTTTTTTAATATATATCTTGCTGACCCCCAGCCAGCTGTGCCACAGTGCCTGTTTTATATTGAATTCTATTTTCTGTAGGTAGTGGTTATGCTGGGTCCCGCTCAGTCTTCCGTTTCCAGCGTGACACTGATAACTTCACACTGCCTCCACATGGACTTCCGGTCGTACTGAGGTGACCTCAGTGAACCCAGAAGTACATGTGGAAACAGTGCGGAACCATCATATTCAAGCTGAAATGGAAGAGTGGGCGGGATTCAGCATAACCACTACACTCTGGAGACACCATCTGCATGGCTGGGGCCAATAAAACTTCCTTTTGGTTTAAATAGGTGTTTTACCTCTAAAATGTACTGTGTTTTCTCTAGCAAGCAAGGGATCGAAAAGCTCAATTTAAGTTATGGAGATTTGGGGATTTTTTTGTCCTGTGTTGTAGATGGGTTGGTCCAACTTGCTTTTATCATAGTGACATAAATTTTGAGGCTGAAAAAGAGAGATACGTCTATCAGTTACAAGCTGTGTGTCAGAGTGTATGTGTGTCTGTGTATATACGCAACACTATCTAACATAATGAATTATAGTGCTGGCATACTTTTTTTCCCAGGGCTGCTTTGTATTTCCAATCCGGCCTTGCACAGGACACTCCGTTGGCACGTTGGCACAAGTGTTAAAGGGTTAATATAGAAAACATAAATCCTTACCTGTAACTCTTTAATGGAGAGTCCGGAGCACTGTAAAGGAGGAACCTTTTCTGAAAGAGTCCTGTCTTTTTCTTCTTCTGCTTCTTTCTTCTCTTTTTCTAAATCTTCCGTTGCTTTTTGAAGCATAAGAGTCTGTCAAAGGAAGTCAGTGTCAGTGTTGTTTATGAGTATATGGAAAACACTATCTTGTCTATTTCTTATAAGTGATATATACTGGCCGTATGTTCAGAAATAAAAGAAAAATTCTGGGGCAAACCAACTGCACCATAGGGGAGAAATTCAATTTCCAAAAACTCCCTTAAATACAAAATGGGGATTTTAAAGGGATAGTAATGTTTCATAATAAAAGCAGCGCTAATTAATCATCATAGTATTTGGACTTTGGAGAGTGTTATTTCAATTCTGTCAGAGTTCAAGAGGAATTCAATGACAAAGTATCCCCCTGCCCCTTTTACTGATATAACAGTGCTCAGCCAGATCAGAAGGGAGGTGCCCAGGTAGATTGCAGAGAAAGGGAAAAACCTGAAAAACTTGTCAAGGGGGGCAGGGCTTTCATTGTTCTCATAGGAAGAAGATTGTCCCCTTCTGTTATCTGTCTGGTCTATGGACTGCATTCCACATATGAGAAGAGATGGCTTACACTAGGTAAAAGGGGCAGGAGGGTAAACTTTATCCTTCAATTACTCTTGAACTACAACTCTGAAAGTATTGAAATAACACTCTCTATGGCTCAAATACTATGGAGGTTAATTGGAGCTGCTGTTTTTGTGAAACATTACTATCCCTTTAACTCCCTGATTGCTAGTGAGATCTCCATCTGCAAAGCAATGTGTTAAAGGGATAGTAATGGATGCCAATAAATGTTGCTCAATTTAATGCTCATATGTTATGTTTCATTTTGCTCTGTATATCAATATTCTCCTATGTGTAGTGCAAAAGTAATTCAGTTTAAAATGAACTACACATTTAGTCCAACAAGACTGGACTGTGAGAATTCAGTCCAATGAAGGAGCCCCTGGGTGTCTCTTTTAAAATCTTACTCTACTCCTCTATTGGTCTGAAGTTCTCAAAAGTCCCAGCTTCATCTGCAATTCTGCTCCCATTGGATCAGAGCTGCCTTCAGGGCACTATCCATATGATCACATAGCATTAGGTACACTCAAGTTATGGTTACAGTAGAGCACATTCTGACAGCCATCTCCAAACTGTATTTGATGCTAAGGGCTCATGGCCATATCTATATCTCGGGCGTATGTTGCTATTAGCCCTACCTGTTGCCATACCAGCACTCCCAACCAAAATCCACTCACATTCCCATCCATTGTTATTTAGCAAAGACATTATTCTTCTCCTATAACAACAAAAGCTCTTAACCCACTGGCTGCAAGAGAGGTCTTCAAAACACTCAATGTCAATGCACTTGAATACTCTCTAGCATCAAAGGGGTTAAATATAAAAATTTAATGAGGTATGTAAACTGATAAATAAAACAACTGCTATAAACGGGGGTGGGAGCTGGTGCAGAGGGATTGGAATAATTTTGGTCATATCCATAACTCAGAATGTGAGTGTGGACAGCATAGTGAAGGAACCACTCAAAACTTTGCAGTCTAGTCAGTTGCCTACTATATCTAACTAGTTGAAGAGCCCGTGTACACGGGCCACAGTGCCAGCCGGTCGCGGGGCAGTCATGCACATTAGAGACTGCCCACACCACAGCTGATACAGTGCCAGACAGTCACAGGGCAGTCATGCACAGAGAGACTGCCCACGCCGCGGCTGATATCCAGCGGGGCACTCCGAAGTATCAGTCTCTACTGCGCATGACTGTACCACACGCAGCAGTCTCTACTGTGCATGACTGCGTCATTACAAGCTATTAAGGAATTATTATATAGGATGAGAAATTCTACAGCAAAGGTAAAAGTGGGAAAAGCTAAGGTTAGGACTCCCGTGTTCAATGACGTCCTGAGCCAGGGTTCTACTTTGCATAGGATTACATAAAGTACGTAAGTGTGCATTAAAGGAATGAAAATAATGTGCTTCCTAAAAATGTTTAATGGTGTAACCAAAAAATAAAAATAGCTGTGTTAGGTCTAGGTTAGACTATGTAGTTTAAATGTTAGATTGTTGAGTTACAAATATAAATAAGAATCAGCGTTAATCAGGCTGTTGTACTAAAGTAAACTGGAGCAATTCTGGTGCAAGGCATTTGGACCACAGGCTACAAAAACAATCCTATAATATAAAAAGCTAGAATGTTTGTCCAATGCAGTCATGTGCGGTAGAGACTGCCCAAACACACAGAATGCTGGGAAGTGTAGGAATGCTGGGAGCATTCTGTGAGTTCGGCCAGTCTCTACTGCGCATGACTGCATCATGTGTGCCGCCAGTGAGGTGGTGGCATAAGCAGAGCAGGTCCAGCCTCTTTACTTCACCAGACCTTGTCCCGTGTACATGGGCTTTTACACTAGTTACCAATGTTACCTTTGATTTAAATGGGGATTTTAACATCTTGATTGCTAGAAGGTTCTCCCTCATATTGGAGACCTTTCTAGCATTTGAGGGGTTAAAATCCCAATTTTAGTCAATAGAATTTTGTTTGTTTGTTCCCTGTGACACAGATGGTTTGCCCCGGAATAGACCCTGTTCTGTTTAGTACATCAGACTCAATGTTTATTGGATAGTAAAAATAGTTAAAGATGTATAAGATGTATAAGATTTATGTTTGGCCTGAATGCCGTGGTAAAAGAATCCTGCTACTTGTGTGGTGGAATAACAAGCAGACAGATGGCTTCTCCTTGACTTGTCACTAGCAAAGAAGGTCACACTACAGAAGAATTCCAGTAAGGAACAACTAAAACAGGTGTGGACACAACTTCTCATTGACCTTCACTTTGTCATAAAGGTTATAGCAGAACAGCAATCAAAGACAGATACCTACCATTTGGGTTGACCTGCCCCTAACCAAAGTGATAATAAGCCATTCCAGAGTATGTTGAATGTGCAAAAAGTGCAACTAGTGTAAAAGAGTTGATAAACAGTAATACAGGGTTGTCCCAAACATTTGCCTCAATGGAAAAAATGACAAAAGGTAACGAAGCGGGCGCCAAATACGACTAAGTAATGTAATAGCATGAAAGAAAGACATCAGGCATTCCCAGGGATGCAAAATGAAAGCTTATATGGACCACTGTGCATAATATATATATGTGGACAAACAATATACCTAATATTTTGCTACATAAACTTACATACTAAGTATTGGATGTCTAACTCATTGCTGAAGATTAGATAAGGCTCATTATGATTTGCAGCAGGTCACATCTAATTGGAATTGTATGAAGGGCTGGACTGACAATGTCCAAAGGCCTAAATGGCCCCAAGGCATTAACGTCTAAGCACCCATGGGTGGCTCTAGGTTTTTGGAGGCCCCTAAGCAAAAAATTCACATGATGCCCCACATTTTTTCCGACATAGGTATTTCTAATAAGATATTGCCAGCTAATTTTGCTTGCATGCGGTGGTGGAAGTGTACAACACTGCAGGGGCCTCTGACCAAGTGGGGGCCCTAAGCAGCCACTTATTTTGCTTGTATGGTATTGCAACCAATGGATGAGCCTACTCATGAAAATAAACAATTAGCTCACTGACACATCAGAAGTAATGAACAGGGAATGTAAAATAATAAGTGATCCTGGTTTACAAAACATTTTAGTTATATAACTGGATAAATTAATACCCGGTAATTTGGTTAAGCACTTATATCACATACGTATTAGGAATTTTAAAGATTGTTGATGAAGTTGTAATATATATATTATGAAGCACACTTCTGTTGTCTGCTTTTTTCCCCAAACTGCACCTCTTATCTTTGTACATATGGCAGTATACATTATGTTGTTTGGTATTTGCTGATTCATAGTGTTGTGCTTTGTTCCTTAACAGATTAGAACCTTTCTGCTGTGAATATCTTATGAAATGCACATTGTTCATATTCTGTGACATGCTATGTCTCAGGGCATTGCCTGACAAACTGAGCTCAAATGCATACCTACCAAGCGTCCCTCTTTTAGACCCAAATCCCTCTGTCCCTCTTTCCCACCCTGATGTCCCTCTTTTTAGGAGATCAGGCTGTGTGGTGTGTATATATCACACTGCTCTACAGCAATAAAACTCACATTAGTGTTTGTTTAACCCCTTAAGGACTATGTGACATGGTATGACCATCACGGTCCTTACACCCTTAAGGACCAGTGACGGTCATAGCACGTCATGTACTTTTTACTTACAGCGCTCTACCGGGAATGCTGTAAGTAAAAATGGGGCCTAAAATTGATCGCTCCAAGACCAGAGCGATCTCTCTTAGGCCTCAAAGCAGCGCGCTGGTACGCGTAACAGGTCACATGTCCCGGCGCGTCGGCAAGGATCAAAGCGGTCCTTAAAGGGATAGTAATACTTTGTTTTAACTTTATTTTATTTTGTAGGCATTAAAAAAACATGAAGAATGATATAAGTCTTATCTCTCAAACCTTTATGGTTTAAGAGATATTCACAAGCAAAGTTCCCCTCCCCGCCCCTTTTACCTAGTGTAAGCCATCTCTTCTCAGATGTGAGTCTGGTTGTATGACAGGACAGATAACAGAAGGGGACAATTTTCTTTGTATGAAAACAATGAAAGCCCTTCCCCCCTTGACAAGTTTTTCAGCTTTTTCCATTATCTTAATTGAAGATTGTCCCTCTCTGCAGTCTACCTGGCATCTCCCTTCTGATCTGGTTGAACAGGGGGGGGATACTTTGTTTGTGAATATCTCTTAAACCATAAAGGTTTCAGAGATAAGACTTATATCATTCTTCATATTTTTTTAATGCCTACAAAATAAAATAAAGTTAAAATGAAGTATTACTATCCCTTTAAGGGAAGGTAACTTCCCTGGACCGCTGGTCCTTAAGGGGTTAAATGTCAGTATATGTGTTTATAAATTAGTCTGTGTAAATAAAATACTTTGGTCTTGTTATAAGTCATTTATTAGGTTACACAAGGAGGTGTCAGTAGGTCATGAAATAGCCTAAAAATGCTCAGTAATGCCCCACCCACCAGCCACGCCCCCAGCAACACCCCCTAAACCACAAGTGTCCCTCTTTGGCAATTTGAAATGTTGGAAGGTATGCAAAAGTAGGTGAGTGACCAAACAACATCACAGACAAATGGTCTAATGTTCAAAATAAATTTGGAGTAATTCTGGGGCAATCCAAAGTCATCACAAGGACAAACACATTCTCATTGATTTAAACAGGACTTTTAACTGCTTGAAGTATGCATTGCTTCTCAAGGGGTTAAAAACCCCATTTAAATCAATTAAGATTTGGGAAATTATATTTCTCCTACGTGGTACATTTAATTTTTTTTTTTTTTTTTTTTTTTTTAAATGTTTATTGAAAGTTATAAACAAGTACAAAAAGCAGGCAAAAATGACAGTGAGACTGCCATACAGCAGAAATATAAAGAGTCAGACATTGGCATAATCTACAACGTCATATCCAAGAGCAAGATCGTAGTAAGATTACAACTCAAAATTAACAGAGTGTGTCAAGTAGGGTAAGTAAAGCAAGGCACAGTTGTCAGCAGCAGCAATCCGTCTAATTCATCTAAAATTTGAGTGTCAAGAGAGAAGTAATCAGTGGACTCTAGCGATATGGGGGGGATTAGAGTGCTGTCAAGTGGATATGAAAATGTATCCAAAATACAAAAGTCAAAGAGAAAGAAATGAAAGCAGAAGAGAACACAGAAAAATAAAAATAGATAGTAACAGGTAGGAGGGAGGAGGCCAAAAAGAAGAGCCAACATAGAGGAAATAGTCAGTGAGCAGGAAAGTAGTAGGGCATAAGGGAGGAGGAAAACGGGGGGGAGAAAAAAGGAGAGGGACAGCGGCCCCCAACCTGAGACACGCAGCAGTAAAGTCAGGTACATAGAGTCGACGCTGTGGTTAAAAGTAAGGTGGAAACTCACACTGTAGCAGTATAGAACACATACCAAGGAGACCACATTTCATGAAAAGCCTCTAGCGCAGAGGTAGCCAAAGCATGAACCTTCTCCAATGTACGTACGGACTGTGTGCGATCCAGCCACTGAGCATGAATGGGGGGAGAGGCACTTTTCCACATAAGGGGAATCAGGCTCTTTGCAGAGTTCGCCATAGTATAGAATAGTAAAAGCTTAGATTTCAAGAGCTTCTTAAAGGGGAACTTTCACCCCGCAATAACTTAATGTTCACTTACTGCTCACCTGGCGACTAGCTGCTTAGTAGCGCTAGTCGCCAGAAATCTTACCCGGTTCTTCAGATATCGGCGTTTTACAGGAGCAGGAAGCACAGACGTCTCTTCACAGTGACGTCCGTGCGCCTGCGCTGTCAGTCCCTTTTGCACCGCACGGTGCACAAGGGACTGACAGCGCAGGCGCACGGACGTCACTGTGAAGAGACGTCCGTGCTTCCTGCTCCTGTAAAACGCCGATATCTGAAGAACCGGGTAAGATTTCTGGCGACTAGCGCTACTAAGCAGCTAGTCGACAGGTGAGCAGTAAGTGAACATTAAGTTATTGCGGGGTGAAAGTGCCCCTTTAAGAGTATTGAAATCAGAAAAGAAGAGCAATAATTCAGGAGACAGGGGTATATCTGTCTGTAGGAGGAGTGACATTGAGGTCACAACAGAAGTCCAGAAATTTTGGACGTGTTGACATTCCCACCACATGTGTAATGGAGATCCCGAAGTCATGCCACATTTCCAACAGGATGATGGAACATCAGGAGCAATTCTGCGCAGATGAAGAGGTGAGCGATGCCACCTAGTGAGGAGCTTAAAATTGCATTCACGAGTGGCTGAGTCCTGGGAGGATCCCCAAAATGTTGCTGCCACCTTGACCCATTTGGAGGAGTGTATAGGATAAGCCAGCTCCAACTCCCATTCTCGTATAAAGTAAGGGGTCAAGGATTGTTGCGCCCTCACTAAGAGCTTATAGAACTTGGAAGAGAGTGCACTGCAAATGAAGGGGTAGTAATTGACTGTTCAAAAGTAGTAAGTGGTCTATCAGTATATCCAGACGCTAGAAGTTCATTAGAGTAAGCTCTCAGTTGAATATATTGCCAAAAAGAGGAAGCAGGGGACTTCAGTCGGTCAGTTAAGGTTTGAAATGAGATAAGCGATCCCTGTGGAAGAAGTTGGCGTAGCGTATTTATGCCCCTAAGATGCCAATGTAAAAAGGAGTCATCATGAAAGCCAGGTAAGAATCCCAGATTGCGAATAAAAGAGAGGAGTGGCGAGGGGTAAGGAGCAAAATGGAATAAATCATTTATAGACAACCAGGTGTCCAAGAGATGACCCAGGAGTGCCTTTTGAGAAACCCAAAATAGTTGTGAAAGATTGAGAGATGGTAGAGACATTCTAGAGCACTGGATCCATTCCTTCGCTGGCGAATGAAGGCACTCCAATAAGTAGGATAGAGTGGTAGCTTTTTAGTAGGAATGAACATGGATCATGCCCAAGCCTCCTGAAGACTGGGGCTGAACAAGGTATTTCCATCCTAAACGTGGATGTTTGTATTTCCAAACAAAGGCTGAGAGGACACTCTGAAGTTTGTCAAGAGATTTACGAGGGATTGCCAAAGGCATGGACTTGAAAAGATATAAAATTTTAGGAAGTACTACCATTTTCAAAAGATTAACTCTGCCCAGCCATGACACAAAGAGATTAGTCCAGGATTTAAGGATCGCAGTTATAGAGTCTAAAAGGGATGTCATATTACATAGCACAACAGTGCGGGGGTTATTGGTCAGAATGATCCCGAGGTAAACAATGGAGTCCTGGACCCAGGCTAGAGGACATTGAGCTTTCAGTGGGTCAATGGAGGATAACGGAACATTGATGTTCAAAACTTCCGATTTCGTGATATTGAGTTTGAAAAAGGACAGTGAGCCATATTCTTCTAATAAAGACAGTAGAGGGGGAAGAGATGTTTCCGGGTAAGAGACATGAAACAGAATATCATCTGCATAGGCAGAGAGTTTCGTCTGTTCCAGTAAAGTAGGTAAGCCAGAGATAAATGAGATACGCGAACTATATTAAGAAGAGGTTCAAGTGTTAGAACAAAAAGTAGTGGAGAGAGGGGAGGTACATTTAATTTTAACCAGAATTTCACCACTTTTTGGTTGAACATAAAACCCTGTAAAGACTTGGATTAAATTGGAGATGATAAGTGTATCACTGTTTTTTTCCACCAAATGTCACCATCGGTCCCTATTATACAGGTGACCTCAACAAAGTGCTGAAAGGTAAGCTGCTGGACTAAGGTGTCTGTAACATAGGTGACTATGATCTCGCTTGAACATACCAAAGTCCAGCAAGCTGCAACTTTACCTCATTCATGCAGAGACAAAGTAAAGTTATAGCCAGACAGATCTGCATTGAGTCCTATGGGACCACCAGCAGATCTTACAATTGTGCTGCATTGGAGGTTCCAATGCTAGTAGAAATCTCCAATGAACGGGTGACCCACAAGTGTGTCTGCTATAAATTTCTGACTGATAGTCACGTAAACCAGCATTCAGCCATGCCCCTCTCCTGATTCCTCTGGTTCGGTAGTTCTCAAGTCTCTTCTGCAGTACCACCGTTTTAGGATTTCTCGGCTAGAACATAAGTGAATTAATTTAAATGACTGAGATGCTCATTAACTTACCCAAAGGAAATCTCTATTCTGGACTTAGTGGTCTCTGGCTACAGATTTGAAAACAACTCCTCTAGTCTAGCCATTTTACTGCCAAATCTACAATAAGCTGATATTGAGGAGGAACCTGTACAGATCTGGACCTGGATTTCATTGCAATTAATTATGTTATCACGGGAATTTATTTACAAATTTCCATATAGGTCTCAATAGAAATCTACACCTCCAATGCAGCTCTTTTGATGTTAGCCTCCAACCCACATGGCTGCATTTCAAGGTATGTGCTCTAGCAGTTGTTCTCAAACAGGGTGCAGTGACACTTAGGTGTAACATGGAAATCCACCTAGGGTGCCCTTCATTTCCATAAACACTTTGACAAATATTTATGAAAGTTGTTATGCACATTATGTATATTTTTGTTATTCTGATTTTGAGCCATACAAATAACTATATATGTATGAATTTGTAGCCTTCATTATCTGCTGGACAGATGACCCACAAAATGTTGAATTTGCCCAGAAGATTACAGACTTAGGGGTGCTAGGGGTTCCTTGATCAAAAAAGGTTGAGAACCTCAGCACTAGTGATTGATTTAGTGCACAAGGATGCACCATAAACGAACTTTCAATGCTAACATGCCTTAAACACCTCAAATATAGGTTGCACTGGAAAATGTCATTAACTACTCCACTTTCCTTTGTGCCTTGTTACTATATGATGTTAACAATGTGCAGAGGAAAGGAACATCCCAAAATGCACATACACGTCCCCTCTGCCCTCTTCTTGTCATAAACGGTATACAGACAAACATTTTTTAGCATAAGAAACATAGTAATTTTGTACAAAGAAGATGTTTCTGACATTTAGGGCTGTACAGTCAGTAAGCAGGACCAGACTGATATGAATAAGGAAGTGTATTCTCTGTAATAGCAGAGTGGAGTGAAAAACGTGACTTAGCAGAACCTGAGGGGGCACTATCCTCAAGAACAAACCAGTACATTCTATTTGTTCTCAGAGTGCACTTGTCTCACCCCTTTGTTTTATTCATCTCCTAAATAGAAGGGTATCCCAGGTGTGGCCCTTGCTCTCTATATGCCTAGAGGAAGCTGACTGTACCTCACTGACGAAGATCACTACAGGCAGAGATGTACATCTGGGGTTGTGGTGTTTATCTCATGCAGAAAAGATTTTCCTGACATTTTGGTGCTGTACTGTCTGTAAATAGGTGCAAGTAATATGAATTTTGAAATGTCATCTTTGCCATGGCACAAACAAGCAAAAAACATGACTGAGCAGGACCTGGGGGGGGCCAGTCCCCAAGAAAAACTACTAAGTTTTACTCGTTCTCAGTGTGCAATTGTCACAACTCTTTTGATTTTTGGTCTCACCTAACTTGAAGGCATGGGCTCTTGCATTCTGTGTGCATGCAGAGAATCAACTGCCCCTCGCTGACAAGACCCGCTAAAGCAGTGGTTCTTAACCACTTTTTGTTCAGGTCACTCCTAATATGTAATTTAGATTCTCCGGGGCACTCCTAACATTTTATGTCATTTGTCAAAGTCGTTATGAAGGGTACAAATAAGTAAAATATGGTTATTCCTAGGTCTTACAATCAGAATAACAAAAACAAACAAACTGTGCATAAACATTTCCATAAATATGCATTTAAATCTAAAAATTCACATTTTTATCAAAGTCTTTATTAAAAAAAACAAGGCGCACCCTTATTGGATGTTTGTGGCACACCAAACAGCCAAGGCACCCTGATTGAGAATCCCTGTGCTAAAGGATGGGGTTATGCAGGTTCACTCAAGATTTTGGCATTGGACTGTCTGTGGATGGGACCAGACTGATATGAATTAGGACATTTATTATCTACAATAGCACAAGGGAGTGAAAAAAGTGACTGAGCAGGATCTGAGTGGGCACCATCCCCCAATAAACTAGTGTGCTTTATTCATAGGTGCATATCATACCTCTTGTTTTTAGCTTAGCTTAGTAAATTGGCATTAGGTAAATGTAGTATTAAGAAACTGGTTCCAGCTCCTGCTTATATAATAGTATTTCTCCCTTGTGAGTCTCTAAAACCAGTAATTAAAATTACCATCTGGAATTTAATATGACTACTTAATAGATAACCAATAATACTACATGCAAACAATTATATTTTGTACATCGGAAAATTATACCTTTGCCTGTTTAACTTCTTGAAATTCTGTCACCACTATTAAAGTGAACTATATGACAGGGGTAGACAACCTTTGGTTCTCCAATTGCTGGAAACTACAACTCCCATCATCCCAACCAGCTGCTGGAGTTGTAGTCTCCAATAGCTGGAAAGCCAAAGGTTGTCTATTCCTACTCTAGGAATTAATAATTCTTAGGACTTACTAGACAAGGGTCCTCCTTGCTACAGCAGGCAGGTTTTTCTATTAATACATGTTCTGCCTGTAGATAATGATCTCAGTTGAATTCCTCTCATAGTTACACATAATAGTTGGCCTTTAACAGAAAACTTCTCCAAAGAGAAATACAACGGATCTGTCACCTGTAAACAGCACACCCTAGTGACGTCAATGAAGATTGCTACTTCAAATGGTATCTTTGCTACATTTGTTCATGAACATTTTACATTAGTCCTATTTTTCTTTTTGGATATAGAAGTGAACTGTGTATTAACAATAAGTTGTTCTTAATTTATTCATAATGGACAGACCTTGCATTAAGACACGTGCAATGCATTGCTTCATGATGTATTTTGCACCCCTTAAGTTTGCAATTTTGAAAATGTCATTCAAAACCACCAGCAGATGCATAGTTCGGGAGATAATGGGGTGAGTGTATTAAATCACAAGAGCAGCTCCAGTGGCATTAGTCTTTAATGTCAGGTCATGCACTAGAACAGTATTTCTCAACAGTGGTTCTCAGATACCCCTAATAATGTAGGTTTCATGGATTTCACTGTCTAAGTACAGACAAACTAATCAGAATGTATGGTCTACTAATTGCACGCCCGTGTTGAGTCAGGGAAATCCAGGAAACCTGCACTGTTAGGACCATTGTCAGTGGCATAACTAGTCATTGAAGGGCCCCGATTCAAACATTTTTGGGGCCCCCAACATAAAAAAAATGTTCACAGAGGCATAGCTAGAACCTATTAGACCTCGTTGCAGATGGTGCCCCCTTGGATGCTGGGCCCCGTTGCGACTGCATAATGTGCACCTCCTGTAATTACGCCTCTGACTGCTAGAGAGAAACACTGCACTAGGGCACAGCGAGCACATATCCCTTTAAATTAGGGACGCTAATCAGAAACACACACTGCAGGATTCTACTGATTCCTGTGCAGTCCTGCATAATATTTTCATATGTGCCCCTGATTTAAAGGGGAGCTTTCACCTCATAACATTTTTTTACTATAGGTTTAGTTCATAAAGTACTATTAGGAAAGGTTGTTTTTTTTTCTAAATGTACATACTTTTAAAGATATTTCATCTTTGGGCTGTGCCGGTCAGCATAATGCAGCACGCTCAATGTCTTCTTCACTTCCTAATTCTCCTCCCACCTCCCTCCCAGCTGCCCCAGGGAGCTTTTTCCCGCTTCCCTTTGGTGTTGTGTGAATGGCTTCCATTGTTACATCAAGCTCCGGTTTGCATTATACTGAGGTTGTAACCTCAGTATAATGCTAATCAGAGCTTAATGTAACTATAGAAGCCTTTCACACCACATCAAAGCGTGAACATGCTCCCTGGGGCAGCTGGGAGGGAGGTAGGAGGAGGAGACTGTGCCGAAGATTCAGGGTGCCACATTATGCGGAAGTTCACAGCATGAAGATGAAATATCTATAAAAGTATGTATATTTAGAAAAAATGGTAATATATTAACTAAACCTATGGTAAAAAAAATTTATGAGGTGAATATTCCCCTTTAAAGGGATATGTGGTTACCTTACACTAGAGTAAATGAGCGCTGTAGTGACAATATCTGCTATTGTTTGAATTTTAATGTAAGCAATCCCTGTATGCCTACCCCATAGCAGACTCATAGAAATATCTTAAAACCACTCCATTTATTCCATACCATGTTGTTTATTTAGTGCTGAGGAGTATCCAGTGCATTGCAATGTAATGTTTTGGATACCCCTCTGTCCCTCAAAGGATTAATATATTGCAATAAACAAGGCTTAGAGACAAACTTGGGAACCATCTCATCAATGGCCCCCAGAGAAACACACAGGGCTATGGACAGGAGTGTCCAAATGATGATAATCACATCATAATGTGGGAGTGGCTTAATCTGGGTGAGATGGCAGTGTCCAGATGACGGTATTCGCTTCATAATGAGGGAGTGGCTTAACTGGGGTGACAGAGTTTGAGGGCTGAGAGGTGGGATTTACACTTCAATGGGTGGGGAGGATCATTGTTGGAGTTGGCAGAACAGGTGGAAAAATGGGATTACCACCAAACTCACAAAGCTGGATAATCAGCTTCTATTCCAGAAGACCGGGTAACTCATTATAAAAAATGGAATCTCCCCAGGGAGAAAAGTGGAGGAGTTCTAGGGCCAAACCATTTTCACTATAGGGGAGAAATACAAATTCCAAAAATTCTCATTTTTTTAAATGGGGATTTTAATTCATCGAATGCTAGAGAGGTCTCCAATGCATTGCTTCTCAATGCTTTGGAGACCTAATAGCAATCAAAAGGCTAAAATCTCCATTTAAATCAATAGGAATATTTAGTTCTCCCCCTTGTTTTAACACTTACATTCCTCAACTACTCAGCAGCTCTTTGTTCTCCAGCTCGGTCAATAAAGCTGTATACGTATTTACATGTCCAGGAAATAACATGATAAAATCACCTCTCTCTACCATCTTGGGCTGGCAAAACTATCACTTTCCAACAGAGTGGTTTTACTCCACTTTTGCATCCTTTTTGGTCCAATTCTGTACCCTTTTATTGCTCCTTTTGCTCCAGTTTTGGGCCTCTTTTTCTCCAATTCTGATCCATTTTTGGGCCCATTTTGCTCTGTTTTTTTGCTGATTTCTTTGTTCTGTTATTTTCACTAATTTCTTTGTTCTGTTTTTTTTTTGTGCTTTGTGTTTTGGCTACATTTTTTACTCCATTTTCTTGCTCCTTTTCTTTCTCTCATTTTTTCTCCATTTTCTTGCTTTCATTTTTTTGCTCCAATTTCATGATCCATTTTTTTGCTCCATTTTCTTGCAGTAAGATCTCTAAAGTTGGAGAAATCTTATTACATTGGCTCCATGGCATAAAGAAAAGGGCGTTCCAAGTCCTATGCTACTTTATGGAGTAAATGTAATAAAACCTATAAAGCTAGATAAATCTTTAAGCATTGACTCCATAGAATAACATTTGACTTTGAGCACTGTTTTTTTTTTTTTATGCTCTTTCTTGCTCTGTCTTCATGCTCCATTTTTTGCTCCTTTTTCACGCCCTAAGATCTCTAAAGTTGGAGAAATCTCAATACATATAATAACATAGGACTCGGAGTGCCATTTTCTTTTCTCTACTATGGAGCCAATGCACTAAGACCTCTGAAGTTGGAGAAATATGTAACATTGCTATATAGGACTTGGAAAACTGTTTTTATACCATTTTCATGCCCCATGTTTTGCTCTGTTTTCTTGCTCCTTTTTGTGCCCCATTTGCTCCAGTTTTGCTCCCCTTTTATTCCAAATTTGGCTCCATAAAGTTGGAGAAATCTTAGTAAATTTGTTCCAATAAATAATATAGCCCAGTGTTTCTCAACTCCTGTCCTCAGCACCCACTAACAGGCCAGGATTCGATGATTTCCTTGTTAGAGCACAGGTGAGTTAATGAGCCTCTGATAACCACACCTGTGCTCTAGCAGAGAAATCCCTAAGTCCTGGCCTCTTAGTGGGTCCTGAGGACAGGAGTTGAGAACCACTGATATAGGGCTTGGAGAGCTCCCTTTTTGCACCCATTGCTATTTTTTTACTTCATGGACCCAGTATACTAAGATCTCTAAAGGTGGAAAAATCATAATGGTTCCCTAGAATAATATAGGACTTGGAGGACCCTCCTCAAACTCACTGCACAAGTATGAGCCCAAAATACATATAGTACATGTCAGGGGTCCTCAAAAAATGATCACCAGTCATTCCTTTCCTGAGGCACAATTCAGTGTTGTGACTGCTTACCAGAATGAAGAGAATACAGCATTTAAAATTAAGCAAAATCCATGTGCAAAGGCATTATTCCATACAAAAGAAGAAGTGATTATAAGAATATCCTGGATGATGGAGTGGATCTTAGGCAGTCAGGTTACTCTCGGTTACTTAGTTGGCTGATTTCAGGTATGGGGGGTCGGGGTGGGGGGGATCTTTTAGAGTCTTTATTTGAAATTTGTTAATAAAATTATTATTAGGTTCAATTTTTATAGTATTATATATATATATATATATATTAGGTATATTTTTTTTAAAGTGTCATGATGAATCAAGATCCAAGCTTTTTTTTTCCTTTTTTCTTAGATAAATGTAAAGCCTCCTTATAGTTAGATATTTAAAGGAATAGCAATGCTTCTTTTTTATCTTTATTTTATTTTGTAGGTATAAAAAAAACATGAAGAACGATATAAGTCTTATCTCTCATCTGCATTGATTTAAACAGGGCTTTTAACTCACTGAATGCTAGAGCGGTCATGAACGAGGCCTCCATAGCATAACATTTTTATTTGTTTCCTGTGATACGGTTTAGGTTTGACCCACAATTGCACCAGTTCTTAATATAGACAGGCTCACTGTCCCTTTAACCCTTTGAAAGCCAGGGAGATATTCAACGCATCCTCCCTTGCACTCAAAGGGTTAACTCCTTGGATGCTATAGACATCTCCAGTGCATTGTTTTCACCGGGCATTGGAGACATCTCTAGCATCTAAGACGCGTGCAATGTGAAACAATTCTGGGACATTTCGATGTGTACATATGTCTTGTTGGATACATTTCCCCTAGAGCGATTTCTTAATGCTTGTTTATTTGATTTTAGCGTGGATGTGCGGTCAAATTTGAATGCATTCCAAACAGTACAATAGAGTCTGGGCAAGATAAAAATCTATATAACGGCAACTGCAAACGTTTCCAGAGCAGTTCAACTGTAGGCGACAGTTATAGAAACAGGACAAACAAATCAGGGGAATATTTTTCAAACTGAAGACAAATAAAATTCCTTTTGATTTAAATGGGGGTTTTAAAGACTCAAATGTTAGAGAGGTCTACAATGTATTATGCATTTACCCATTTCTGCATTTTGCAGTGTATTGGCATTCAAAGGGTTAAAAGTCCTGTTTAAATCAGTGATCGTTTTTTTTTTTTTTGTTCCAGTGGTGCAATTGGTTTGCTCCAGAATTACTCCTATCCGTTCTTAGTACATAAGTCTCTATATCAAGTGGGTTGCTCTCTGCTACTCACATGTGGCCTTATACTCAAAATAAAGTGGAGGGTTTCAGAAGCAAACCAACTGCACCACAGGAGAGAAATTAAAAAAAAAATCCCATTTATATAAAATGAGGAGATGTGGGCAGAACAGGGTGATAAGGAGGAGAGGTGTGTGGGAAGTGAGAATAACAGGGTGAGAAGGAGAAGTGGTTGGGAAGTGGGAAGAACAGGGTGGAGGGGAGGAGAAATGGGTGGGAAGGAGGAGAAGTAGGTGGGAAATGGGCACAAAAGGTTGGAGGGGAGGAAAAGTTGACAGGAAATGAGAGGAAGAGGGGGAGAAGGAGAAGAAGTAGATGGGAAGTGGGAAGAAAAGGGGGAGCAGAGAAGTTGATGGGAAATGAGAGGGAGAGGGTGAGAAGGAGGATAAGTAAGTGGGAAGTGATCAAAATAAGGTGGAGGGGAGGAGAAGTGGATGGGAAATGGGAGGAACAGGGTGAGAAGGTGAAGAAGTAGGTGTGAAGTGGGTAGAACAGGATGGAGGGGAGGAGAAATGTGTGGGAAATGGAAGGAGCAGGGTGGGAAGGTGGTAGAACAGGGTGGAGGGGAGGAGAAATGTGTGGGAAATGAGTGGGAAGGTAGTATAACAGGGTAGGAAGGAGAAGAAGTGTGCAGGAAGTGGGAAGAACAGGGTGAGAAGGAGAAGAAGTAGGCAGGAAGTGGGAGGAACGGGGTGAGAAGGAGAAGAAGTAGGCAGGAAGTGGGAGGAACAGGGTGAGAAGGATGATAAGTGGGAAGAGTTTCAAAGGAAACTCACCACCACTGGAAAAACAGCCTCTGTTCCAGAAGACCCGGTAATTAACTCTAAAAACCAGAGTCTCCAGGGCAGATCCATAGAGTTACCCGGTGTGTATGTAAGGTAATGTCAGCAAAGATAAGCATAAGCAACATGAAAATTTAAATTTAAGTGGACTATTGTAGCTAGGATAATAGTCTACCTTAGATTTTACTGCATATATTTATATACTCAGCATCACTTTTCTACCTTATTAATAAAATCAGGTAACATCTATTATGTTTTGTAGGAGGTCACATTTTTATTAGTTACAAAAATTTTCATAAAGGGACACATTGGCCATGTGCAAGGGTCAGAGATGGCCCCAGAACCTTAGTTTGGACATCCCCGGCTTGGAAAAATCTGTGCATATTTTTCATCTATTTACAACTGTGTCCATAAGTAATACTCACAAGTTTATAGGTGAAATTGTAGAAAATATACAATTTTAGTAACCAACAGCAATAATAGTGAGTTTTGAGAAGCAAGTTCTGAAAGATTGTCACATTGGTGAAAAGATAGTCCCATGGAACATTATCATTTTGCTCATAGTCAGGATGTGTCAAAAAGAAAATGTCCACTGGAGCAAAATAGCCAGGTTTCACCTTGATATCTGACCCCTCACACAAACACACCTAAATATCCCACACAAAACTAATAAATGCAGGAAGCATGTGAGCTGGTAACAGTTGGAGAAGTTAGTGAGTGCGATGTTCTATACGGAACTGGAGTCATTCCGGAACAAACCAAGTTCTACATAGGAAATAGTTACAAAATCCAATGTTCCACCTGTTATAAAGGAGAACTAATAACGCCAAATAATAGCTCTTCACCTACCTTACTATAGCCAGAAAATCCTATTGCCTGTATACCAGGGCTCAAAATTTCCACTCGCCACTAGCCAATGGTGAGTGAAAATTTAGCCCTGGTGAGTAGAAATTCAGCCCTGGTGGGTATGTTATGACTTTTCAGGTCTGGCTAGCAGCAAAGGACTTCAAATTTTAAGCCCTGCTGTATACATTTTTTCCTTACTGCACTGATCAAGAGAAAACATCATCACTCAGTCCTGGATGTCATGTCCTTGGATGCAGACATGATAGGATTGGCAGGACCACAGGACACACGCTGCTCACTGTGTACGGCAATATTAACCCTTACAGCAACAGAGTGGTGTGCAGTTCATTGCTTCACAATGTGATGCACATCTCACTAGTCTTTTAAATGGTTAATTAGGTTATTGTACCTACTTCACTTTGAAAAAAACTAAAAGCAGCTTTCATGTCCACCTCCATGAACATGACATCCATAACTGATTGGACATGTTATGTCTTGAACAAAGGCACAAGAGCAAATTTCTGCCATTACTATTTTCTTGAGTACAGTAAGGTAAGTAGGAGGAATTATTAGAAGGTGTGAGTTCTCCTTTAAATTGGGTTTTTAACCTCTTGAATGAAAGAAATCTGTCTAGTATTCAAGGGCCTAAAAGCTCTATTTAAATGAATGTGATTTTTTATGCTTCTACCTGTGCCATGTTAAAATAAAATGGCAAAAATGAATGTATGTATGTGTATGTGTGTGTGTGGGTGTGTGGAGTGGCATTTTACAGTTTTGCACTGGTAGCCATATGGCCTAGAAACAATCCTGATAGCAGCAGTGGCATGAGAAGGAAACAGTATACGCTCTGTTGAAATATTCAGCTTTATCCCCTTAACGTCCACGATCCTGAGAAGTAACCTTCCCTTAAGGACCACTTTGATGTTTCTGGCGTGCCAGTACACATGACCTGTGACGCCTACTGTTGCGCCACGCTGGGAACTGAGAGAGACTGCTCCAGTCTTGGAGCGGTCAATTTCACTCCGTTTTTACTTACAGCATTCCCGGAGCAGCGCTGTAAGTAAAATGTACTTGACGGCATGTACTGCACGGCATGCAGGTGTTAAGGGGTTAAAGGGATAGTAATGTTTCATAAAGAAAGCAGCTCCAATTAATCTTCATAGTATTTGGGCCACAGAGAGTGTTATTTCAATACTGTCAGAATTGTAGTTCAAGAGTTATTGAATGATAAAGTGTCTCCTCCTGGCCCTTTTACTGATGTAACACTGCTCATCTCAGAGCGACAAGATGGCTCACAGCAAGGGACAATCTTCAGTAAGCTTAAGGAAAAACTTGAAAGACCTGTCAAGGGGGGCAGGGTTTTCCTTATGCTCGCAGTAAGAAGATTGTCCCATTCTGTGAGCTGTCCAGTCCCAGGACCAGATTCCACATCTGAGGGGAGGAGGCTTACACTAGGTAAAAGGGGCGGGAGGGGGATACTTTATCATTCAATTACTCTTGAACTACAACTCTGACAGTATTAAAATAACACTCTCCATGGCCCAGGTACTGTGAATATTAATCAGAGCTGTGTTTTTGTATAACATTACTATCCTTTAAGAAGCAGTGGGACTCCAGGAAATCATTTAGTTGCATTTATTTGTCAGTTAATACAGACCAGCTAGTACTGACAGGGTGTGGCCGTTGGGAAGGAGACACTGGAGATCAGTGTGGAATGTTAATGTCTGGCATGCACTGCCTAATAAGCATTACCCTACAATTAAATAAACCTTAAATATTTCAGAAAATATTGTTTTAAATAAAAACTGCCTATTGTACAAAAATAATTTCTTTCAAAATTACCATTTTTTTCATAAAGTAACAGTTCTACTTTAACCCTTTCAGTGTCAGAGAGGCATCCAACGCATTGCACTAAAATGGTTAAAAGCACATTTTAAATCAATAGGAATGGTGGAAATGTGTATTTGTTCAGAATGAACCCTCTATTGCATTTGTACATATGGCCGTATATAGGTGATTATGAATCAGCCAGGACTGTATCATCCATTATAGCAATCTAGGCTGTTGCCTAGGGCTCATGGCAATATGAGGGGCCCTGGCTGCAAGTGATTGGTCACAGACAGAGGCCCTGCTGTTGCAGTCACTGACATCTTGGGGGAGATTCACTAAAGTGTGATAAAGAGGGGATGAATTGGAGATGGCTCCTTCAGTGATATCACTTCTCCAATTCCTATTTTATTCTAGGGAGCCTATGCAAGATTTCTCCAGTTTTGGAAATTTTAGTACATAGACTCAAAAGAATAACATTGGGAATGGAGAAGTGATATCACTGGAGAAATCATCACCACTTTATCACCTTTTTATCACGTTTTTGTGAATAACCCCCCACCTTGTGTCAGACGTCCTTTTTTGCTGAAAGAGGCCAGCATAATCCAGTTGCTCCTGCTTTCATTAGAGCCTCAATGCCAGTACCTGCTAGCAGCACTCAATGTCAGAAGCACCGGATCAGAAGATGTTGGGCCCCAAATTGGTACCTTGCCTAGGGCCCATGGAGCCTTAATCCGTCACTGGAATCAACATGTATTCTGGCAGATGGAATATTCACATGCACAGGTAAAAACACAACTTACCTTCAACAGAAGCTTTCGGGAAGCTGGGATTTTAGATTTCCTCTAGAAATAATAAAATACAAGTTAGATAGCTCCAAAACATTTGCTTTTAGTAGTAAATTATTAGAAACTAAAAACTCAACTTACCTCGGCGCTTCATAGTGGAAAAATAAAAAATAAAAAAGTTAATATTTTTAATGCACCAACAGTAATTAACATCATCAAGTTAGCAACAAACTGAAGAAAATATTTTCAACTACTTAACCCTTTAGGAACCAGATGCATACCTCCCAACATTTCAAATGATTAAAGAGGGACACTTGTGTTTTAGGTAGTGTTGCTGGGATCGAGAATTTTTATGTTCTTTCATGACCTATTGATACCTCTTTGTGTAACAATAAACGATTTAGAGAAAGATCTAAGTATTTTATTTATACAGACCGATACACTTACATACACACCACACAATCTCCTAAAAATCGGACACCAGGGTGGGAAAGAGGGACAGACTTGGTATTTGGATATCAAAGAGGGACCGTCCTTCCTAAAGAGGGACACTAGGTATGCATAAGAGTGCTCAATGCATTGCTTTACAATAAGTTGCACACACTTCTGTTTCCTAAAAGGTTAATCTTATTCAGTTAATCAGTGCAAGTACTGCTTGCCATCTATATAAAGAATCATCAGAAAAAATGTGTTGTTAACGCTTTGAGTGCCAGAAAGGCCTCTGGCACACAAAGGGCTAAAGTAGTAGAACATTTTATAATGGAAAATAGATATTTAAGGCCATATGTTCAAAGGGATAACAACAAAAAAACGTTGTATGAACGACAAAAATAAGTAATTGTATGCATGAATGACATATTTTTCTATAGAGTATACGACAAAAAACTAGTAATGTCCATTGTGTACGACACAACTCCAGAATTGATGGGCAAAGGGGTGTGGCAAGGGTGTGGCTAAACTATTCTCCAGTGTCGTATAGAGGAAAAGAAAATTTGGCGTAACTAACGACAAAAAAAGTCTTAAAAAAATACAACATTTATACGTTAAGAAAAAAGAGGAGGGAATGTGAAGTTCTGAATGTGAGAATTTTTGTCTTTAGTTAAGACATGTTTAAAGACATTTTTGTCGTTAGTTAAGACATTTTTTTGTCGTTACATCCGACAAATTCAGTCAGGACAAACTACATATTTCTGATCAAAACCAACACACTCTGAAAATATTAATGATCCCAACAATACTGTACTTTGAAAAGTCGTTACAAACTACAAAAGCTATTTCACTACTTCCTTGAACATATGGCCCTTTGTGTATTCACTGTTGAGTAAAACAAAGTCACATCTGCTGTCAGAAGATGCTTGAATCAAATGTTATTATAGCTCAAGCTAGACCACAACATGCCTTTTCTTATTAATGACTTTGGAAAGCTATTCCATTCAAGTGGTTCAAAGCCCAACTTAAATCAACTGAACTGTTTTCCTTTGTGTAGAAGTTAATTTACTACATAACTGATCCAGTTCTTCTTAACCCTTTGAGTACCAGTGGGGTACGCAATGCATTGTCAGCCTCAATGGGTTTAACCTGGACATTTCTTGGCAAAACAAATAACGAAGACCATTAATAAAGATTATTTTAGTCAACTGTGTACATCACTTGAAGTAAATCCTATGAAATATAATTAATCGTTTAATTTTACTAAAACTATTTTTAACCCTTTGAGTGCCATCGCTTTGCGATGCATTGTGTACTCTTCTGGCACTCAAAGGGTTAACATCAGAATTGCTAAAGCTGTTTCTTCTTTCTCTCTGTTTTCATTTTTAAAAAATTAATTTGACCCTTTGAATGCCAGAGGGGTACGCAATGCAGGGCAAAGCAATGCGTTGTGTACCCCTTTGACGGTTAAGGACCAGGGGTGTGAGACAGGCAATGAGTCAAACACCTCTCTGGTCCTTAAAGTCAATGTATCACTCCTATACAAGTTAGCATTAGTCGTTAGCTTATAGAGCGAATATAAGTAAATGTGTATATTTTTTTTTTTAAAAAAAGCTCCTGTTCATCTAAATTGAAGTTATAATATCTGAGCTGCACCTACATCTGGACAGACTTTGGTTACCAGCTCTGTACTGCAGTCTGTCACTCTGCTTCTGCTCCCCTCCCTCTATCCAGCCTCCTCCAAAGACGGAGGCTTTCTGCCTGAAGCTGGAGCAATCTCATTGGCTAGATATAGGGGTGGTAATCCCCTTTAAAGAATTAACATTGCTATGAAAAAAATATTCAGTTTGAGCTTACCTTTCCTCCATGTTGAAAATGTTGTATAGCTGTGAAAACAGGCAAAAATCAATGTATATTAGTTGAAATCGATGATTCACCTTAAATGAGAACTAACCCTCCCTAATAATAGCCTTCCAATTACCACATTACTGACAGAAAAATGCTAATGGCCCCTGTGGAATTTTGTCCATGTGCCTTTGTTCATGAGATAACGTCTTCATGCAGTCATCGGTGTGGTATCCATGGAGGCAGACATGACAGCTGTTGGCAGTTTTTTTCTGAAGCAGGCAGAGTGCATGGGCCTTCTTAACCCTTTAAGGTAGGGTGCAACACATTGTGGAACAATAGGTTGTACATCCCTCTGTGCCCTTTGAGTGCCAGAGGGGTACGCAAAGCATTGCAGTGTGTTACATACCCTCTGGCACTCAAAGAGTTAAAGGGTTACGATTACCATGTGCAGTGGGCAGAGTTTGCCGTCTTGTGGTCCTGCTAGAGACTGTCATATCCGGGGCATAATTCATAGAGGCCATTAGGATTTTCAGGCTATAGTATCGTAAGTGTATGTGTGTGGGGGGGTTATTATAAGGAGGTGTTAGATCTCATATAAAATACATATTGCTATCTATCTATCTATCTATCTATCTATCTATCTATCTATCTATCTATCTAATCTATCTGTCTCTCTATCTATCTGTCTGTTGGTCTGTCTGTCTATCTATCTATCTATCTATCTATCTATCTATCTATCTATCTATCTATCTATCTCTGTCTATCTACTTCTATGTCTTAATATCAGGTTACGGTATTACTGTAAATGCATTACTCTTATTATCTGTTTGTGTTCACACAATTCCCTATAAAACTGACCTGTCTTAACCTCTGGGTGCTAGTAATATCTGAAATGTTGGAGATGTCTCTAGTATCCAAGAGGTTTAATAAACATTTTCAATGATCTAAAACCTTCACACAAGTATTGTATATGATTTATGACTCAATGATTGTGTCAGACTAGCACCTGCATTAACCATTGTATCCTGTAATAATGTCACCATTTGTAGATGTTTTTCAATCACTGGAGTAATTTTTAAAGGTTAAGATTATTTGTACCTTTTTATATGATTAGAAGAAAAGACTGGACTGTTTTCCCTTGTTAACTAATATTGGGATGTGTTCAATTATCTTTGAAAAATGTATCCCTGTTTTTATCTCCATATTTATCAGTGGACTATGATGGGAACCAGTAATTAACATACCAGGGAATATAGCTTGATCGGTGCCCTAAAGTAATAAACACCATCTGGGATGGGAGGATTAGTAAAATGTGATTTACATTATATGAAGGGCATGGCTTAGTTTGGATGAGTGGGGAAATCACAAAACAGATGTGTAGTGAGAAGAAAAGTATGCCATGGTAGAAGATTAATGTGGGTGGAAGGATATGCAGTAAGGAAGGATATGTACTAAGGTAGAGAGGAGAGAAAAGTTACTCCAGTGAGATAAACCTATAGAGCCTGTGCACAAAGTTCTCTCCAACTTGAAAAGGAGGCTCCACAGGATAACATAGGCATTGGATAAATGTATCTAATTAGAGAAGGAGGATAGGTGATATTAGCTAGATATGACTGGCTCATGTCAACATAGGCTGGCCATTTGTTAGTTTTTGCAGCATCCATAGTCATCCATATGAATGATCTACACAGCTGCCCCATAAACCACAATGGAGATCTTTACTGCTGCAACTTGAATGTATTCTGCACTGAATGTGAAGAAGTTACAGCATGCTGCAACAGGCTGCTTTGTGTTCTGTGCACTTTCTTTTTTACATTGATTCACTATCCCTGTGTTCATGTTCCTTGATGCAAAGCTCCCTGCAAAGATATCCAGGTAGCTCATTATCAAGGATATAAGACTGTAAAAACAGGTGAACATGGAAAATAAATAAATAAAACGTATAGGCAATTTGACTGTACATATTATGGATTTGCAGAATATGTACGGTCAAAATAAAGGGCTATTTTCCCTTTAATATGAATTTGACGCAGTTGTTTTTCTACACAGATATTTTTACATTTATACACAGTAATTTTTAACTTTATATTTTACCTATATATAATTTAACTAGTTGAAGAGCCCGTCACACGGGCACAGTGCCACTGCCAGCTGGTCGTGGGGCAGTCATGCACAGTAGAGACTGCCCGCGCCGTGGCTGATACAGAGCTGGACACTCCTTTGGAGTGTCCAGCTCTGTATCAGATGGTCCGCGGGTAGTCTCTACTGCGCATGACTGCAGCATGTGCAGTAGTCTCTACTGGGCATGACTGCATTGTTACATGCGTTTTAACGAGTTATTATATAGGACAAGAGTGATAAACCTCATGGATATGAGGAAAACTCTGTATCATCCTTCTGTTCCTTGTTAAGTTTTTACATGGAATCAACTGTTGTCTGGAATGTGTTAACCCTTTGAGTGCAACACAATGCGATGGGTACCTCTCTGGCACTCAAAGGGTTAAATTGGCAAGAAAGTTGAAAATACAACTGGGAAATTGCAAGGTGAATGTGTAAAGAAATTCCCTGTTAAACCAGACACTGAAATCGATTTTCAGTCCCTACTCCAACCTAACCTCAAATGACTAAGGGCAATGGCACAGTCTATGAGTGTTTGGAAGTTCCTTTCTTTATGTATTAAATAAGGAGCAGAGGAAGTGGTGGGATTTGATGATGATTCTCGACTCATGAAACATGGCAGGTTTACAGGGCTTTCTGCATTAACCCTTGCGTGCAAGTATGGTAAGCAACGCATTGCCCTGCAATGTGTTGTGTACCTCTTTGGAACTCAAAGGGTTAAAGTCCTAAAACTGGTGGAGATTTCCCCCCCTGTTATGCACTACAGAGATAAAAGGTTGTACTGCATACCCCTAGGTCAGCTACTGGCATTAGTGATTAACACTAATGGGGTCGTACACACAAATTCATACAATTAGCTATTTATGTTTTTACTACTTAAAACAATATATCGTGCATGGTTTATCCTGTGAGTAATCCATGAAGAATCACACTGCTGAGAGATGTTTTATTTAAAATCAAATGCAGCTCAACAGCACTTATGTTGGACGCAATACCTATATGATCTAAAATTTTGTGGTGGCGCTGTTGTTGCAGCAGTCTATGGACAGCTATGGTCAGCTGACTAGAAACCACCACAGCCGGCTGTAGCAAGAGTCTCAGTAAAATTCCGGGTGATTAAAATACTGCACCCAAAAAATACAAGTTTAAGTTGCAATACATTTTCAACATCTCTGAGCAGTGGGAGTCCTCAAGTTTTACTCAGCAGTATAAATCCTGCAATTTATAAATTTTTTCAATGTTAAGTTTTACCATCTCTTTAAATCTTAAACATCTGTTCAGAGCCATGAGAACTGGGGGGGAGGGGGGGAGATGCAGTAACGTGTGATAAAGAGTGATGAATCCGTATTATTTCACCAATTTCTGTGTTATTCTATGGAGCATGTGCACTAAGATCTCTCCCACTTGAGAAATCTTAGTGCATAGGCTCTACAGAATAAAATAGGAAATGGAGAAGAGATATCACTGGAGAAGTCATCTTCACTTTATCACCTCTTTATCACGCCTTAGTGCATCTCTCACTGGAGTCATTCTGGGGCAATCCAACTACAACACAAAAGACAAATATAAATTCTCAGTAATTTCAATGGGGCATTTCCACCCCATGAAACTTAGAGAGGTCTCTAATTCATTTATTTGCAATCAAATAATTAAACTCCCCTTTTAAATCAGTGGGTGTTTTGGGACATTTTATTTCTTCCATACAGTGCATTTGGTTTGCCACAGAATGACTCAAGTTTTCTTTTGTGTATAAAGCCCATAAAATGTGTAGGGTACAGAACAAATCTCACTGCTATACAGTCCTTATCTGCAGTACTTATCTACTGGATTTTTAGTACATCTGTTGAAACTGTTCTGCAATCATTTTAGCAGTTAGCAAATGCCCTTCCCTATTACTGGTTCTCAGAAAAAAAGACAACCTGTCAGCATATGCACATTAAAGTGCATTTGTTCCATTCTCTTAAAAGTGTGACCTTCCTGAGGAATGTCATTCGTGACAGAAACATTGACCTCAATAAAAGTTGTAGGCAGTCACAGAGAATCCTGTGAATGTTACTGCCCTTAGATCCTAGCACCTGGCACCCACACATAAGGACCATATTATACAAGAATGCAAACGCTTCCAAAATTGATTAAATATACACATGCGGTGTGGTGCATATATATATATATATATATATATATTATTTATGTATAGCTTAGGACAGTGGTTCCTGAACACTAACATTTGTCATGGGTGACATGATTACAAGTTACAAATATAGAAATATACTTATTCTAAGCGATCAGAATCAGAATAATAAAAACATACATATTGTGCATTTCAATGTTTGTAAATATACATTTTAAAGACAACAGTTACATTTTTGTCTAAGTCTTTAAGTAAAAAGAATGGTGCACCCAAAGTGGATGTACCTGGCACACTACAGGGCTATGGCTCCCTGGGTGGGCATCACTGGCTTAGAGGACTGATGGAAGAAGGGTTATATGTTTGAAACCTACGCATATATCAAGGGATCTAATAATGTTCAGGAGAGAATCATGTATCAAAAAGGAGGGTTACAGCATGATGGAATTAAGTAAAATTGGAGGTTCAGAAATATAAAAGGAAATTTAAAAAATATTTTATAGAAAAAGAGATTGATACATGGAAGAGCCTCCAAGCGGAAATCGTAGAGGTTTAACAGCAAATGAATGAGAGACCACTTGCCTCAGCCATATGGCTATTCTAGGGATGAAATAAATCTAAGATGTTTAAATAGATGGGGAAAGGGGGCAGCTAGTTCTCATCTGCCATTACACCACATTGTATCACAGGGGGCAAATAAAAATTCATATTGAATTATGAGGGGATTTAACCTCTTGAATGCTAGAGAGGTCTCCAATGCATTCAATGGGTTAGAAGCCACATTTAACCTTTTGAGTGCCACAGTTAACCCTTTGAGTGACAATGCAATGCATTGCGGACCCCTCTGGCACTCAAAAGGTTGTAGCAGAACTTTCATCTTATATAAAGTTGCCCTGCAATAATTAAGCAGATAGCGACTAGCTTTACAATATATCTATTATATCTACTGTAAAGCAATCCTTTATGTTCAGAGACTGATGGCCAGGTTAGTGCAGTCTGCGTGCCTGCACCGCCAGTCCCTTCCATTTACCTTGTGGCACACTGCATTGCTTCTCAGTGGAGACCCGGACTGACAGTGCAGGCGCCTGGCTACCGGTTTCCTAAGATAAAGGATTTCTGTACAATCGGCTACTTTTGAGAGGTAATAGATTTATTATAAAGCTAGTCGCTATCTGCTTAATTATTGCAAGGCGACTTTATATAAGATGAATGTTTCGCTTTAAATCAATTGAGAATTTAGGGTAATTTTATTTGTGCCTAATAGTGCAGCTATCTATCTATCTATCTATCTATCTATCTATCTATCTATCTATCTATCTATCTTACCTATCTATCTATCTATCTATCTATCTATCTATCTATCTATCTATCTATCTATCTATCTATCTATCTATCTATCTATCTATCTATCTTACCTATCTATCTATCTATCTATCTATCTATCTATCTATCTATCTATCTATCTATCTATCTATCTATCTTACCTATCTATCTATCTATCTATCTATCTATCTATCTATCTATCTATCTATCTTACCTATCCATATCTAATATATATATATATATATATACATATCTAATCTATATACATCTAATCCATATCTATCATTATCCATCTGCCTATCTATGATTATCTATATCTACCTAATCTATACCATATCTATCTATATCTGATTCTCTGTATCCATTTATCTATCTATCTATCTATCTATCTATCTATCTATCTATCTATCTATCTTACCTATCCATAGCTAATATATATATATATATATATATATATATACATATCTAATCTATATACATCTAATCTATATCTATCATTATCCATCTGCCTATCTATGATTATCTATATCTACCTAATCTATACTGTTTTAACTATCTATAATTATCCATATCTATCTATATCTGATTCTCTGTATCCATTTATCTATTCATCTATCTATCTATCTATCTATCTATCTATCTATCTATCTATCTATCTATCTATAACTATCCATATCTATCTATATCTGATTCTCTGTATCCATTTATCTATCTATACAAAAGACCACATTAGTTACCTTTAGTTGTGCGAGGAGGAAAGGCAGCAGCTAGTGAAGGAGTTGAGAGGATTTCTTTCTTTTTCTATTACCTCCTGTCTTGTGAATGGCTCATTAAAATAGCCTTCTTTACCATGGCCTTGTCTGTTAGAAATATGATCTCAGCTGCATTGTGAACTGCTCCAGCCCGTGGAGCGTCTTCTCTCTATATGGAGCTCCGTTACAAGGTGCCCTTTGTAATGGAAAGAGCCTGTGCAGTTTTACACATTCATTGTACCTAAAATATCCACCCTCAGGACATATGTTAGGAGTGAAGTTACAGCTCCATTGCTTGAACCCAATGGGCCATATGCAGAAAAGAGAAACAATTTTATGGCAAACCAACTGCACCACAGGGAACAAATTGATTTATAGTGGGTTTTTAATCCATTGAACCCCTCCCATGAGTTGGTTTGTGATGCATTGGAGCCCTCTCTATCATTAAAGGGATTAAATGCCACATTTTAATCAATGAGAATTTCTGTAACTTTATTTGTCCCCTGTGGTGCAGATGGCTTGCTCCAGAATTGCTTTCCTCTTTTTCCTTGTACATATGGCCAAGGTTGAACAGTATGTAATGTGTTCCTTTATTGTTAGGACTTAGCACCTCTTCATTTATATTTCCCCTCTTTACAGCAAAACTAACACCAGCTAAGAATGACCCATTTAACTTACTATGGCCAGAGAATCCCAATGGCCCCTATGAATTGTGCCTTGATTCAAAAGATAATTTCTTCAATCAGTCCTGCTTGTCATGTCCATGGAAGCAGCCATGACAGTTTCTGGTAGGAACACAGGGCCTCTCTGCTCATTGCACATGGTAATCTTAACCCTTTGAGTGCCAGAGTGGTATGCAACGCATTGCAAAGCAACGAGATGCGTACCACTCTGGAATTCAAAGGGTTAACTCTTTCAGGACTAGTAGTGTGTAACGCATGCATTGCAATACATTGTCTACCACTCGAGTCCTTATTCCTGTTCCAGTTCCATTCCTGGTCTCCACTCATTGTTTTGTATTATATATAAAAAAGTTGCAGAGAAAATGTTCTAACTTTATGCAGTTTCCAAGAGCATCCTACTAGGGAGGCATCTGGTGGCACTAAAGTCTTATTGTTGGCAGCGTGTGTGTGCGCAGGTATGCCCTAAAGCGATCACACTCTCTGTTGCATCCCCCGAAGTTTATCAGATGCTAAGAAATCACAAAATGAGTGGCTCTAGCTGATTTGTGCATTCCCCCATATTGTATTTGCATTGGGGACTCTGGCTAGTGGTATATTCATTTATGTAGAAGAGCCTGGAATGTTGCTACATAATTGCTCTTTTACACTTCTTTCTATATAGTAACAAAAGATATATGACATGACAGATAAAGACCCTCATTGCTAGAGCTTAAGCAGTCTCAAGCCTTTTGTGTTATGTATATAAAGTATGTGTCGGTACTCATTAGGAAGAGTCGCAATGTCTGTATACAGTGAGGGAAAAAAATATTTGATCCCCTGCTGATTTTGTACGTTTGCCCACTGACAAAGAAATGATCAGTCTATAATTTTAATGGTAGGTTTAACTGAACAGTGAGAGACAGAACAACAACAAAAAATCCTGAAAAATGCATTTCAAAAAGGTTATAAATTGATTTGCATTTTACTGAGTGAAATACGTATTTGACCCCCTATCAATCAGGAAGATTTCTGTCTCCCAGCTGTCTTTTATACAGGTAGCAAGCTGAGATTAGGATCACTCTCTTAAAGGGAGCGCTTCTAATCTCAGCTTGTTACCTGTATAAAAGACACCTGTCCACAGAAGCAATCAATCATATTCCAAACTCCCCAACATGGCCAAGACCAAACAGCTGTCCAAGGATGTCAGGGAGAAGATTGTAGACCTACACAAGGCTGGAATGGGTTACAAGACCATCGCCAAGCAGCTTGATGAGAAGGTGAAAATGGTGCAATCATTCGCAAATGGAAGAAACACAAAATAACTGTCAGTCTCCCTCGGTCTGGGGCTCCATGCAAGATCTCACCTCGTGGAGTTTCAATGATCATGAGAATGGTGAGGAATCAGCCCAGAACAACACGGGAGGATCTTGTCAATGATCTCAAGGCAGCTGGGACCATAGTCACCAAGAAAACAATTGGTAACACACTACGCCGTGAAGGACTGAAATCCTGCAGCTCCCACAAGGTTCCCCTGCTCAAGAAAGCACATGTACAGGCCCATCTGAAGTTTGCCAACGAACATCTGAATGATTCAGAGGAGAACTTGGTGAAAGTGTTGTGGTCAAATGAGACCAAAATCGAGCTCTTTGGTATCAACTCAACTCGCCGTGTTTGGAGGAGGAGGAATGCTGCCTATGACCCCAAGAACATCATCCCCACCGTCAAACATGGAGGTGGAAACATTATACTTTGGGGGTGTTTTTCTGCTAAGGGGACAGGACAACTTCTCCACATCAAAGGGACGATGGACAGGGCCATGTACCGTCAAATCTTGGGTGAGAACCTCCTTCCCTCAGCCAGGGCATTGAAAATGGGTTGTGGATGGGTATTCCAGCATGACAATGACCCAAAACACACGGCCAAGGCAACAAAGGAGTGGCTCAAGAAGAAGCCCATTAAGGTCCTGGAGTGGCCTAGCCAGTCACCAGACTTTAATCCCATAGAAAATATGTGTAGGGAGCTGAAGGTTCGAGTTGCCAAACGTCAGCCTCAAAACCTTAATGACCTGGAGAGGATCTGCAAAGAGGAGTGGGACAAAATTCCTCCTGAGATGTGTGCAAGCCTGGTGGCCAACTACAAGAAACTTCTGATCTCTGTGATTGCCAACAAGGATTTTGCCACCAAGTACTAAGTCATGTTTTGCAAAGGGGTCAAATACTTATTTTACTCAGTAAAATGCAAATCAATTTATAACGTTTTTGAAATCCGTTTTTCTGGATTTTTTGTTGTTATTCTGTCTCTCACTGTTCAAATAAACCTACTGTTAAAATTAAAGACTGATCATTTCTTTGTCAGTGGGCAAACATACAAAATCAGCAGGGGATCATATAATTTGTATAGAACAAAGCAGGCATTCCTACTGTCGCCCATTCTTCTGACCTAATGCTCAAGTTATTCATACATGTTAATCATATTACTATACTATAAATAATCCGTGTTGCCTCAGGGCACATATTGGAGTTATTCTGAAGTAAACCAACTGCATCACAGGGGGACAAATACAATTTCCTAAACTGCCATGCACTTGAATGGAGCTTTTCAACTCCTTAAATGCTAGAGAAGTCAATGCAGTAGAGACCTCTCTAGCATAGAAGGGGTTAAAAACCCAATTTAACCATTTGAGTGCCAGAAAGATATCCAATGCATTGTGTTGCAATGCATTAGATACTTCTCTGGCACTCAAAGTGTTAACAGAAATTTGTATTTGTCCCCTAAAATTTGCATTGATAAATATGGACCAATGGGTCTTATGTATAAGAGTGGAGTGGTGTACATTAGTATTTCTCATATAACTGGAGCTTTTAACCACTTGAATGCTAGAGAGGTCTCCAATGCATTTGAAACCTCTCTAGCACTTAAAAGGGTTAAAAAGACCCCATTAAATCAATGGCAATCTGTGGAATTTGTATGTGTCCCCCAATGATAGAGTTGGTTTGCCCCAAAATAGTACCACTCCAGTTTTATACATACATATGTTTATACAATTGTGAAATAATGCATTAGAGACCTCTTTAGCACTCAATGGGCTAAAAGTCACATTTAACTTTGGAAAAGTTTATTTGTTCACTTTAGTGCAGCTGGTTTTTCCAGATTGCTAATCTTTTTTATAAGGCCATAAGAGCTTTCTTAAAGGGATAGTAATACTTGCAAATTACTAATCCCCATATTGTAGCTTTGTTAAAAAGAAACTTATTGCCCCCAGTGTCATCTCTCAGACCCTTATGGTTTGAGAGATGATAGCGCTCAAAGTTCCCCCCTCCCTCCTCCTTCCCTGACTGAACACTGAATGCTGACTGCAGGGGAAGCTGTCATACGACAGTCTTATGTGCATCAGGAGCCGAGATCGTGTTTATAAAAAATAATTATTTCACTGAAACGGTCTTCTATGTGTGCTTGGTTTGTAAGCACACGTAGAAGACCGTTTTAGTGAAAGATTTCTTTCTATCTCGGCAATGCTGCAGAGCCACCTGATGCAAGTAACACCGGATATCCCTGCAGTCAGCGTTCAGTCAGGGAAGGGGAAGGTAGGGGGGAACTTTGAGCGTTATCATCTTTCTAACCATAAGGGCTTGTGAGATGACACTGGGGGCAATACATTTCTTTTTAACAAAGCTACAATATGGGGATTAGTAATTTGCAAGTATTACTATGCCTTTAATGCTAGAAGATAGTCAGTGCACCACCGCTACAGGAGTATTAAAGGTACTAATGTGGTTAAAGGGAATGTGCTGGGATTAGCGTAAATTACAAGATAAAATGAAGAAAGAAAAATCCCCATTCAGCACCATTCCCACCCTTATTCCTCATCAGTAATGGTATACTCTATAGATGGAGGTGGTGATCAAAGGGAAATATATATTTAAAATTAAACGATTACTATCTTTTATTCCACCTTATTAAAACAAACTGGTGAATTAAAAACATAAACACTTGCCATCCGATATGATCAACCTTAACAGACTGAGAGTACCACTAATCAGGACTCAATAAGCACGAGGCTCTACTATACGCTAACCAAAGAGCTTGCACTTATAGAGAGTACAGTACCGTCTCCATGGAGCTAATAGGTGTAAACGCTCTTAAGTAAGTATCCACTGTATGTATCAAAGAATATTATCCAACAGTTCCTTTCTTCATGCCATAATACTCTAGGCATGTTTAGGACTGTAGGACTGTCAATAGCTCAATACGGCCCTATCTCCTTGTTAAACCACAGACGATGATCATTTATTGAACGTGAGTATCGTTCTATGATGCCACAGTTGTTATGTCCACAAAAATAATTGTGTAATGGACACCACTGGTGAATGATCATACAGGCCAAGCTCAACCAAAGATAGTAGTAGATGTATACAATGGGGCACTCATCTAGATTAGAAATAAATCATGTATATATCATGACCATTTATTGAATAATATAAATTGTACATAAAATATACCTTTCTTCATTGAAGATAAAAACTATTAAAATCACACAAATAACACATTAAGGAGAGATACTACTGATCCCCAAAATAAAGTAGTACAGAACCAGTATACAGTAGACCCAATTAAACTGGTACAGTACATACCAATAATTTCCTACAAGAAGACAATAAAATACTCACATATTGGCTACAGGATGGCCTATAAGTGCAAATATGCTAAATAAGCTCCACGAGATCCAAATAAAATGAAAATAAACTAGTGGAAAAAGCAGATACAATATAAAAGTGCAAGTGACAAAAACATGAATCATTAAAAAAGTAAAAAAAATACTCATCTAAAGTTGTCCATAATGTGAGTCAGAAATTATGCATAAATGTAGGAGAATAAAGGGATGCATCAGGACTCTCCAACCAAACCCAACACAGATCGTTCTATTGACTTCATCAGGGATCATGAAACACTTGTGAAACAATGGGGGAGATTCACTAAGTGGTGATAAAGAGGTGATGAAGTGGAGATAACTCCTCCAGTTTATCACTTCTCCAATTCCTGTGTTATTCTATGGAGCCTATGCACTAGGATTTCTTCAGCTTTGGGGAACTTAGTGGATAGGCTTTATAGAACAACATAGGAACTGGAGAAGTAATAAACTGGAGAAGTCATCTTCACTCTATCACCTCTTTATCACTGCTTAGTGAATCTCCCCGAATATCTTTAAAATGTGTGGTAGCCAGTCATAAGTAAAAGGTATATCACATGATCTAGATGAATGCCTCATTGTATAGGTCTACTACTATTTTTGGTTCAGCCCACCATTTCTCTGTGGTGGTTCATTTGAGCCACAAATTGGAGCCATGTGAGGAGTGTGGGTATGGCCATGGGTGGAGCTAAGGACACTTAGATTGCCATGCTTAGCAGTGCCTGGGATGTAAATGTGTCCCTTCTTCCCCTACGCTACAGTTGCAATGCTCCAAAATCACTCCAGCCTGGTGTAATTCTACAGCAAATGAACTGTACTACAAGAGGACAAAAACTTTCCCCAAATTCCCACTAATATAAATGGGGGTTAAATCCCCTTGAATGCTAGAGAGGTCTCCAACTATTCTAGCAGTCAAGTGATTCAAGTGGAACTACCATCCCCACCTAAACTTGCCCCTAAAGAATTAACCACCTGGGGACTAGCTGCTCAGTAGTGCTAGTCATCAGAATTATGACTTCCTTTTAGAGAATTCCTACTGCTCCCGGGACTGACAGGCAGGAAACAGCGCAGACATCTTTGCATAGTGACGTCTGTGCGCCTGCACTGTCAGTCCCTTCCGGTGCCGTATGACTCTTAGCAACGCCTCCTAGAGCAGACTGGGACTGACAGCGCAGCCGCGCAGACGTCACTATGCAAAGATATCTGCTCTGTTTCCACATACACTATTAATCCCTGTCGGAGTAGAAAAGAAAAAAGAATACAAAGCAGACTGAGGAACGATAACACCACACTGGGGTGAGAGCCAGTATATGCGCTTATGTTTAGAGGCAAGTTACCGCCTCTGGAGAATGTAATGCTTGAATTACCATGGTGTTGGTGAAGGATTCCTTTTTAAATCTCTACTACACTTAGAGGAGTTTCTGCGCCGCTTTTGTGTTTCCTTCTGTTTCAGTTTTTGTGGGTACCCAACCCATAGGAGGCATGCAGCAGTGACCCCAGGAACTGTATTGAGACTGACAGTGATAAATATTCTGGAGAGGAGGATTCGGATAATGTGATACAGATATATATATATTTTTTGTGTACTGTGTTATTGTGTATTCCCTGTATTTCTTGTTGGCAGACCTGGTTGTTTCTTTTATTTTGTGGCTTCTTCAGCTTGGTGTGGGACTTTTTTTTTTTTTATACGGCGAGCCACACATCAAGTATTAACAAGTAGAATTAGTGTTTAGTTATACTATTGTTTGTATGTTTTTCAATCCCTCTTGTTACAGAGGCGCAGCCAGTTGGAATTAGTGGGTTTCCCCAACTATTTGTTGGGAACACACACTTTTTTATTTTTGTTTTTATATTTGCTCTGTTTCCTGGCTGTCAGTCCCGGTAGGAAATCTCTAAAAGGATGTAATAATTCTGGCGACTAGCATTATTGAGCAGCTAGTCACCAGATGGGTAATACTTTAGGGGCAAGTTTAGGCAGGGTGGTAGTTCCGCTTTAAAAGCCTCATTTAAATCAATTAGAATTTTCATTTGCCCCTATGATCCTACATCAACCTCAGCATTTTATCCTTAGGCCACAGCTTCCTCTGCTTAACCCCAGTCAGTTTTTTGTTGTCAGTGTAGTTATCACTTACACTGATGGCATGTCTTTGCTAATGAACTGAGCATTTAAAGGGAATCTGACACCTAAATCTAAGCCTACTTATTTAAAATCACTTAGTGCCTTAATTTCGTTGAAGAATTAAGTCTACAAGCAGTTAATTCCCATTCCTGTCATTGAGAATTAACTAGAAATGCCTGTCTGTTAATCTTAACTCCTCCCTAAATAACATGTTAAGTTATGTGTCAGAGGGATGCTAGAAAGAAGTTCTTGCTTTTACCCAGAGCTGCTGTTCCATGTAATGCATAACAGCAAATTGCAGTGCTGCTGAATTTCACAGATCCACAGCAAAACCAGCATCATACTTCCCAAGTGTTCCTCTTTATGAGGGACAGTCCTTCTTTGAGACCCAAATCTCTCTGTCCCTCTTTCCCACCATGGCGTCTGTCTTTTTTAGGAGAACAGGCTGTGTGATATGTATATAATTCAGAAAAAAACATGTTAGCCAGTAGAGTAGATTCAGTGCAACAAAAATCTCACAAGAGTGATATAAAGGTGATACATAGTAACATAGTAATTTAGGTTGAAAAAAGACTTGCGTCCATCTAGTTCAACCTTTTCCTATTCCTGTTTACCATCATTGATCCAAAAGAAGGCAAAAAAACCCCCTCAATTAACAATTTAAAATTCTGCCTTGAATGGGGGGAAAAAATTCCTTCTTGATTCCAAATGGCAATCAGATTTCTCCCTGGATCAACAAGCCCCAACTAAATATTCATCCCAATACTAACGTACATAGCCCTCTATGTTATGCTCTTTTAAATAAGTATCCAGGCCCCTTTTAAAGACATCTAATGTTTTCGATAGCACCACCTCCTCAGGCAGTGAATTCCATACCTTTATTGTCCTTACTGTAAAGAAACCCTTCCGCTGTTGTAGATTAAATCTCCTTTCCTCAAGTCTAAGCGGGTGGCCCCTTGTCCTGTGTACTGTTCTGTTAATGAACAGGTCTTTGGAGAGTCCTTTGTATGGGCCCTGAACATATTTATATAGTGTTATCATATCCCCTCTATGATGGGATGCATGCAGCATTAGCTGGTAGTGTATGCACTAAATCAGAAAGAGTCTGGAAAATCCCCCGCCCCTCATTATTTTCCAATTTTTGGGTTAAAAAAAAAATTTGGGTGAAAGATTATGCAGTGTAGGACGAATGTATGTTGGTGGTACTAACCATAAATGTGAAACTATACATACTGCAGTATTTGTTTGCCGCAGCTGGAGGGCAAATACCTATGTAGAAGATTGTCAGGAGACATAAATCTTTTTTATATATGACAGATTTAATTCAGTTCCTGCAATAAGCTGTAAGAAGTGAACATTTTATATTCAAGTGTTACTTAGTAATTATGCGTGTATATGGTATAGTCTGCATCACTTTTAGTACAAGGCTGTGATTACAAGGGTCTCATCAGCAGAGCATTGATGTCAACACAGTGTTGCCATATTGAACATAACATAGCTTTCCAATTTGGCTGTTAACATGGGTGGTTACAACCTATTAATGAAGTAGCCCAATGAAGAATGCTGTTACTTCCTTGTGTTCTACACAGAAGGAAGGTAAGTTGCAGCTCTGGTGACCTGCACAGCAAGTATGTTGATAGTTCACACAGATACTTTAAATGTTTGGATGCCCAGCATAACACCAATGAAATGCTTGCCCACATGGACATCAAGCAATCGAGCCAGCAACCTGACACTCCTCTCTTAAGACAGAATGACTGTACGAACGTTGGGCAGTGCAGGTAACAGAGGACTTTGTCAGATGAATTAATTATAAATGCCATGTGTGTTTCTGTGTCTCACACTGATGTCATTAACACTGTGTGAATGATTCAGTACAGACTGGGATACAAACTCAGACAGGGATTTACCGGAATCCAAACATACAGTAGACATGGGGGCAGACAGGTCAAGGACATTCATATACAGACTCTGACAAGAGCCCACACACAAGCACTCTTGACAGAGCAATTAAAAACCTAAGGGGAAATATTTTGTGTGTGTGTGTGTGTGTGTGTTTGTGTGTGTAGGCTGTCATATACAAATCCCAACTGCTACCAGCAAACACATTGTAAGATTTAGTTGGAGGTCTTTTTCCCCATGAGTGAATTCATAAAAGAACAGTCAAACTTAGCCCTCTGAATGCTAAAGATATTTCAAATGCATTGTTTCTTCGTGCATTAGCGATATCTTTACCATTCAAGGGCTTAAATCAGAAATCCTCCCCCCCTTCAAAGTAAATCTGTTCCCATGGGCCGACCCCCCCTCAGATCTGAAATCTGGTCTCTTGACTGAACAGATCATAGTGAGGGACAATCTCCCTTCATCTAGTATAAGGAAAATCCTGCCCTCCTTATACTGAAGGAAGATTGTCCTTTGTCACAATCCGCTTTCAGGTCTTGGGGAGGTGGCTTAGCAGACTGAAAAGAGGCGAGAGGGGGACAATTTATAATATGATTTCACAGAAAATGTAGCAATATCAGCATTACTGACAGGGAACAGTAGTATACAGTATAAGATAATATAGGGGGGATTCACCAAGCTGTGATAAAGAGGTGATAAAGTTGATCTGACTTCTCCATTTATCATTTCTCCATTTCCTATGTTATTCTATGGAGCCTGTTCTCTAAGATCTCCAAAGTTGAAGAAATCTTAGTGCGTAGGCTCCATAGAATAACTTAGGAACTGGAGAAGTAATAAACTTCTCCAATTCCTATGTTATTCTATGGAGCCAATGCACTAAGATTTCTTCAACTTTGGAGACTTTAGTGCACAGGCTCTATCCAATAACATAGGAACACCTCTTTATCACAGCTTTGTGAATCTCCCCATCGTAGTTTAGCATTCAAGAGGGGAGATTCACTAAGCGGTGATAAAGATGTGATAAAGTGGAGATGACTTCTCCAGTTTAGCACTTCTCCAGTTCCTATGTTATTCTATAGAGACTATTCACTAAGATCTCCAAAGTTGACGAAATCTTAGTGCGTAGGCTCCATAGAATAACATACGAATTGGAGAAGGGATAAATTGGAGACGTCATCTCCACTTTATCACCTCTTTATCACTGCTTAGTTAATCTCCACCAATGAAGCATTACTAACCTTTTAATTTATTATTCCTTACAACAAATAATAGGATTCAGTAGACCTGAATAACTCATAAGGGTCAAATGTTTTATAAGACTGTAAACTGAAACAAATAGTTGACTACACCAGAAATCAAATGCAAAAAAAACCCTAAGTAGATATAACTATTATATCAAGAGCATCCACCTATGTAAGTCCTTCTGTTAAATTAATTAGGAACCACTTATTCTTAGGGTAAATCTAGTTAAGGAAAACCTAAAGGGCTGAATATTCATCTCAGGTCCAGCTAGATAAGGCAGCAGTGTGTCCCTGGTTAAGTCCGTTTGTGATGAAACGCGTTGAGGGTGAAGTCTCTTCATGCACAGTCCAACCAACCTTCAGTGAGAGATACTGGTTCTCTGTGTCCAGATTTCAGCATGTTGATATTACTGAATAGATGTCTTAACAGGACATTATAACCAAAATGAAAAGGTTTTATAGAAATTAAAAATTTTTTTGATCTATTTATTTTTTCCTTAGTGAAAATTTCTAAAATCCTTAAAAATAAATGTAAAAAGTGGCTTCAATTATCAGGCTTGTTAAAAAATTGATAAACCATAAAAATAAATAATTGATTTGGGATTAATAAAATAGTTTCACCAAAATGCTTATTTATGTGTCCCTAAATTCTGTTATGCATTTCCCTGATCAGTTGTATAAACAAACAGGGGGTCAGGTGGTTATACACAGCTGCCTACATCTGAAATGGAAAAGTAAGTTTATTGAAATTTTGAGACTTATGAAATTAAAAAAATCATTTTTACAAATGCTGGCTAGGAGTACATGATGCTTTAACCCCTTGAACGTTAGAGAAGTCTCTAACACATTAATTGGGCTAAATTATGCAAACCCTACTCATATTTAGGTGATAATGTCCCTTTAAAGGGATAGTAATGTTTCATAATAAAAGCAGCTCTAATTAATCATCATAGTATTTGGACCTTGGAGAGTGCTATTTCAATTCTGTCAGAGTTGTAGTTCAAGAGTAATTCAATGACAAAGGATCCCCCTCACACCCCTTTTACTGATGTAACAGTGTTCAGCCAGATCAGAAGGGAGGTGCCCAGGTAGATTACAGAGAGGGACAATCTTCAATTAAGATAAGGGAAAAACCTGAAAAACTTGTCAAGGAGGACAGGGCTCTCATTGTTCTCACAGGAAGAAGATTGTCCCCTGCTGTTATCTGTCTGGTCTAGCAACCAGATTCCACATCTGAGAAGAGATGTCTTACACTAGGTAAAAGGGGCAGGAGGGGGAAACTTTATCCTTCAATTACTCTTGAACCACAACTCTGACAGTATTGAAATAACACTCTCTATGGCTCAAATACTATGAAGATAAATTGGAGCTGTTGTTTTTGTGAAACATTACCATCCCTTTAAAACTGACGACTCAGTGGGATGGATGTGAGAGGCTGTATGTGCTTCATGGATATGCAAAGCTCACAGAAGATGTTTATGTGTATTGGCTATTGCAGATTTGCAAGATCTAGGCTTTGCATGGCATCAGTAAGGCTATACACTGTTACAGAGTGGGGTGACCTGGTGCCTTTCTTTTCAGAAAATCAACTGTGCACAAAATGATGATTCATTTTGTAACAATAAGCCTACTTGGGAACTCTCCATATCTGACCCTGAGACTCTGGTTTTTATGCTTAATCACTGGATCTCCAGGGACAGAGGCAGATTCTCAGGGCTCGTGCGTTCTCTTGTAACTCTGCCTACTACGGTGCCAGTTCTGGTCACACTCAGCCCTGTTCTTCCCAATCTCTGCCTGTTTTAAGGACAAACCCCCTCCCAACCAAGCCATGCCCCAGAACTTAGTAGGCCTCCAGAGGCTTGGGACAAAAAGGTTCCCAGGTATGGCAATTGTGCACTAAAATATGTACAGGAACACCTGTTTTTGCAATCCATCTGTTTAACTCCTATGCATTAAGCTATTTACATAATTTGTGCCAAGAGGAGGGCAGTAGGGGAATGCACTGTCGTGTGAAATAGAAATACGCTCTCTTTGAATTCTATGGTTTTACATATCAGGACATAATAACGATCATCTTTTCCTTAGCAGGTCTAAAAATTAGGTAAATACAACCTCAGATGAACAACAGCACATGACGTATTACACCGTGTCATGATTTACTTAACAAAAATAAAGCCAAAATGGAGAAGCCATGTGTGAAAAACTAAGTACACCTTATGATTCAATAGCTTGTACAACCACCTTTAGCAGCAATAACTTGAAGTAATCGTTTACTGTATGACTTTATCAGTTTCTCACATGGTTGTGGAGGAATTTTGTCCCACTCTTATTTACAATGTTCTTCAGTTCATTGAAGTTTGTGAGTATTTGTTTATGCACAGCTTTCTTAAGGTCCCGCCACAGCATTTCAATCGGGTTGAGGTCTGGACTTTGACAGGGCCATTGCAACACCTTGATTCTTTTCTTTTTCAGCCATTCTGTTGTACATTTGCTGTTGTGCTTGGGATCATTGTCCTGTTGCTTGATCCAATTTCGGTCCAAGCTTTAGCTGTCGGAAAGATGGTCTCACACTTGACTCTAGAATACTTTGGTATACAGAGGAGTTCATGATTGACTCAATGACTGCAAGGTTCTCAGGTCCTGTGGCTGCAAAACAAGCACAAATCATCACCCCTCCACCACTGTGTTTGACAGTTGGTATGAGGTGTTTGTACTGATATGCTGTGTTTGGTTTTCATCAAACGTGGCTCTGTGCATTATGGTCAAACATCTCCACTTTGGTCTTGTCTGTCCAAAGGGCATTGTTCCAGAGATCTTGTGGTTTGTTCAGATGCAACTTTGCAAACCTAAGCTGTCTGCCACAGCTTAGAGAGAAGAGGATTTCTCCTGGTAACCCTTCCAAACAAACCATAATTATTTAATCTTTTTTAATTGTACTGTCATGAACTTTAACACTTAACATGCTAACTGAGGACAGTAGAGTCTGTGATGTAACTCTGTGATGGGTTTTTTGCAATTTCTCTGAGCACTGCACGGTCTGACTTTGGGGTGAATTTGTTGGGACATCCCCTCCTGGGAAGATTAGCAACTGTCTTGAATGTTTTCCACGTTTGAATAATCTTTCTCACTGTATAATGATGGACTTTAAATTGTTTGGAAATGGCCTTATAACCCTTCCCAGACTGATGGTTGATGGGCAGCAACAATTGCCTCTCTAAGATCATTGCTGATGTCTTTCCTCCTTGGCATTGTGTTAACACACACCTGAATGCTCCAGACCAGCAAACTGCTAAAACTTTGGCTTTTATAGAGGTGGTCACACTAGCTGATGATCAATTAATCAAGGGCATTTGATTAGCAGCCCGTCTGCTACATTGCATCTTAATTCCTATGGAACCAGTAAGGATGTACTTAGTTTTTCACACATGGATTCTCCATTTTGGCTTTATTTTTGTTAAATCAATCATGACACGGTGACACGTCTTGTTGTTCATCTGAGATTGTATTTACCAAATTTTTAGACCTGCTAAGGAACAAGTAATTGTTATTATATCCTGATATGTAGAACCATAGAATTCAAAGAGGGTGTACTTTCTTTTTCACATGACTGTACATTTGGGACATTACATTCCTCTGTATCATGTTTCTTGCTATGTACTAGCAAGGCACAAAGGAAATTCCAGAAAACAATTTCCTTTTTCCTGCACATGCTGTAGGGGTGGTGTTCTGAGCTCGCTCACATTAAAGTAAAATGATGGTGGCGTGTACTCGCCAGAATGTGCTAAAACAATTGTACTTACTCATAGCAGCAGACACAGGATTTGTAAGCCATATACATAAGCAGAAAATAAACTGATTCTGCTTCAGTCAAGTGGATCCCTTCCAGAGTGGTTGGTTAGGTTAACACATCTGAGCATTCATTATAAGGGACACTTCTGTGTATCAAACTGATTTAGCTCTTTCGGTTAAGTTTCTGGACGGTTATTTCTGTATGGATTTTACATATTACTAGTTGTAACTGATTCATACACCAGTATTGATCCAATAGAGGCATATGTCACAGCAACAGGATAGGGAGCAATATTGGCACTAAGTCCATGCAGGCAGCTATCTGATCCAAAGTGCTCACTGTGTGAGGGTGTGTCTGACTAATAACCATGCCCAGGAACTCTCAGGATCTGCCCCGGAGACTCCTATTTTTAGTGTTAATTACTGGGTCTGCGGGGATAGAGGCGTATTATCCCAGCGGTAGTAAGTTTCCTCTTCCTTCTCACACTGTTCCGCCCTCTTCCCAACAATTTCTCCTCCTTCCCACACTGTTCCACCCACTTCTCAGTGCAATGATGGTAAACATTCATTAGATTAGAACATGCGCAGTATCTATCAGCGCAAGAAAAATGCCTTCAGCGCATGCGTACTTCTCTTGCATTCCGCACATAGCTGCAAGTTGTACTGATAGCAGAAATGCTTCCCAGTCTCACTGCAAAGCATACACTGACTATAGAGATGTGAATTAAAGTTCACCTACTCTCTCCGACAAGGAAATCCATGACCTTTACAACATGCTTTACAATCCTAGGAACACACGCTTAGCCCCTGCAAATAATATGTGTCCTGGAAGATCTGGACATAACACAAAGATTGGTGGGTATTATGGTTTTGCATTCACATTGTTATTAGTTTACCACTACTATTCCTGTGGTGTTCTTGAATATTGCTTTCCTTCTCTAATTGCAGTGGCATCTCCCACCTTAGTCCAACTCCTCCCAAGACATATTAGTGGTTTGTGACAATTGTAGAGCAACAGACATCAGATAAGTTACCTTATTTGCAGGGGAGGGCTGGCCTGGGGGGCAGTTGCCCCCTGGGCTGGTCATATGTCTGGGCTGGTGGGCCACTGCTCCTCACTAAATCTCCCAATTGCTGCTGTAAATGGGGCTACACTAGTGATACCAGAGAGCTTACAATTGAAATGGAGCTACACAAATCACACCATTTCTCTTGTAAGCTCTATAGTAGGGGGCTTGAACGATATAGAAATGGGCCACTTGAATGTATTTGCCTTCTGGGCCATAAGTTGCCAGCCCTCCCCTGCTTATTTGTAACTTAAAGGGATAGTAACACTTAATATATAGCAAAATGTATACCTTTTATTCTCCTGAGCACAACACGAGTAATCCCACTGCTGAGAGGCATTTTATTGAAAAGTTATAGGTCCTCAAACTTGAATTTTTAGAAGTAGTATCTCATCTGATTAACACTTTGAGTGCCAGATGGGTCCTCAATGCATTGCAAAACAATGTGTTGGGGACCCCCTCTTGCACTCAAAGGGTTAATAATATAAGCCCTTAAAGTTCCTCATACCTTTAACATGCAACAAATTAAAGATATCAGTACTTGAATACACATAAGAGGAACATGACTTTTCCTCCTGCTTTTCGTTGTATAAATGTCAGCAATTTAAATTCTAAAGAAGTAGTTAATTGGTGCAGATCATGTAGTAGGTAGCATTGGACTATCTCACCCTAAGAATTTAAACCTTCATCCTGACACCATGAGATTTGGGTCAAAACCCTGAGTCTCAGATCAAACTCAGAGTTCCCAGGTATGCTGGAGGAGTAACTACAGGAAGTGCAGTTATAATACGGGTTATCATCAAAGGGGCCCATTGGTCCAGGAACAGATAGGTATTAGTTATTCCCCTGGGAGAATATTTCCGTGTTAGGATGCCCTCAGAGGTGTAACTAGACGCCTCCGGGCCCTGGTACAAGAAGTGCCATGGGCCCCCCCCCCGAACCACAATGACTCCCTCCACATCCCCCCATCTCCTACCTGGAGCTCCCGAGCGGTTCTCTTAGTAATGCAAAGCGCTGGGAGATGATGTCATCTCCCAGAGCTCTGCATTACTAGAGCGCTGGCGGGAGATTGCGGGCGCCAGGCGGAGGGGTCGCAAGGGGAGGCCGGCCCCTGGAGTGCACAGGCCCGGTCGCAGGTGCCACCCCCATAGTTACGCCACTGGATGCCCTAAATAATGTTTGCACCAGGGGCCACCGGCAACTAAAGCCACTGACTGCACCATAGGGGCCAAATAAAACTTCCATAAATTTACATTGATTTAAATGGAACTTATAACCTACTGAGTGCTAGACCGGTCTCCAACGCATTGCAATGGGTTAAAATAACCATTTATATAAAAAGGGACTTTTATTTTGGCCCCTATTGTACAGCTGGCTTGCCTTAAATGAGCAGTAAACATTTTTTATTATAAAATATTTAGATATGTTATAGGGCTTTTTCTACTGAGTAAAACAAAGGCACTCCCGCTGATAATAGATTTTGCATTTACAAGTTATCACAGATTAGATAACCTTAGCAACATCGCCTTCTAGTATCTCATAAGGCATATTCTTTTTAAAATGCACTGTATGAGAGAGCTTAAGTCATTGACTGTGGCTGTTCATAGTGAGCAAGCGGAAGAGCATCACCCTATGCCCACATTAGAAAATAGCAGCTTAATTAATTATTATAATTTATACATGTCAAATCTCCCAGCAGTACCCGTATTTAGCTTTTCAGGAATAAAACTTTAATAATCCTCTATGATACAATGATTTGGAGTAGACTCCTCTTGCTCCCTGTTATGCTGCATGCATGAATCAAGTCTATAATTACGTCAGTGTTTCAGAAACAGTTAATTAGGACAGAAATGGCTGGCTTTATTGTTACATTCATGGTACATATTGGTGACATGTTGGGGGCAATTTATGAAGGTAAAATATGTAGATGACACATTCCCTAAAGTTAATAAAGATAATTTTAGCACCAAAAGATAATATAAAATTGACACATACTACTGTTAACATCTATATCCTCTTGTTTCCTAGAAGAGACAATGACCACTCTTACTGGTATGTGGATGCTGCAGTGGTATAGTAATTGTTTGTACAGTGGCCGGTTTTATCTGTAGCTTAAAGAGATAGTAATGTTTTACAAAACAGCAGCTCCAATTAATCTTCACAGTATTTGGATCATGGAGAGTGTTATTTTAATACTGTCAGAGTTGTAGTTCAAGAGTAATTGAATGATAAAGTATCCCCCTCCCACACCCTTTTACCTAGTGTAAGCCGCCTCCCCTCAGATGTAGAATCTGGTCACTTGACCAGACAGCTCACAGTAAGGAACAATCTTCTTACTGTGAGCACAAGGAAAACCCTGCCCCCCTTGACAAGTTTTTCCTTATGCTCACTGAAGATTGTCCATCTCTTTGATCCATCTGGACAGTCTTGCTGCTCTGAGGTGAGCACTGTTACATCAGTAAAAGGGGTGGAAGGGGATACGTTATCATTCAATTACTCTTGAACTACAACTCTGACAGCATTGAAATAACACACTCCATGTCCCAAATACTATGAAGATTAATTGGAGTTGCTTTTATTGTGAAACATTACTATCCCTTTAAAGAACAATATTACCCTTTAAGACACTTTACTTTGCAATGTTTTACATAATCCTCTAGTCCTTAAGGGGTTAAAAGAGAGACTTGAATAGGAATTTGCCCTCTATGCATTTTTTGCATTTGAACTCTGCTGTAGTCTATAACTGAACACTGACATTTTACTACCTTGAGACAATTGTCATGTCTCCTGTGGATTGAACTCTGTCTCTATGGCTAAACTAATTCATACTGATAATGTCTATTTATTATATGGTGATCTAAAATGCTGCAAAAGCAAAAACAAGAACTGCAGACACTACACAAAAAATATCTACATATAGATACCGGACTGTTGTATGAAGGATACCTACTGAGTTAAAGAAACAAAGGAAAAAAAGGTGCACTCCTAGTGAAATACAGCAAATGCTCTTGGACCACCACCACTTCACCACCATACTCATATTATCATAGTCCTCTGTCAGTGGAAGGTTATGCTAGTAGAGGAATCTAGACAGCCTCCACTTTGTCTTTCTCTCTTGAATTAAGAAAGTTTGCAGCTCAGCCTCCACAAAAAAAGGCATGAATAACACACCTAAAGGAAACACAAACAAACCTACCGAGTTAAGTATTTATCTTATACACATTAAGAGCAACTTACCCTACAGATACAGTTCCCATTTAAAGGAACAATAATGTCTACTAATGATAAAGCCCATTTAGTTTATCTGGGGCAGAGAATCCTAAGGCCCCCATATCAATCATGCATGGAGTGGTTCTCAAAAATTATTTAGTAATTAGTGAAAGATTTCATGTTCAAGTAGGCAAACAGGATTTGTTTTGCAGGACTCCAAGACCCCAAACTTCCGAATACTACTGTGGAAGTAATTTGGCACAATGTAGTCCTGCAACAAAGCATAATGTCTATCTCCATGGACATGATATCCATACCTGGTAACCTTCATGACCCAAGACTCCAGAGGTCCACTTAAGGTCTGGGTCCAATTATGCAATTTGCATCATAAAATTGCCTAATAAAGACCAAAGCCCCTTGGTCAGATCCAGAGAGTATCCAGGTGTGATGATGATGATGTCTATATTTTGGAACTTTTCAGATCTGCCCCTGAAGCTCTGGTTTTGTGAGTTAATTATTGGGTATGTGGGGACAGAGGATAATTCTTTCTAATAACCCAGCTGGCTTCCCAAGATGTTCTGATCATTTTCAGGACAAACCCTGCCTTTCACCCTCGCAATGCCATCCCCTCATAGGAAGCCACGCCCATATTATGACATGAATCACATCATTTGGACACTCCTACCTTAAGCCCTATGTGCTACTTCATGGGGCTGGGGACAAGAAGATTTCTAGGGATGAAGCTATCCAATATGAATTAACATATTAATTTTGGAGAAAGAAACCACTCAGAATTGACACTTTTTGTTTTAGAAAATCCAGAATTTATTCTAACAAGAGATATATCAAACATTTAATGTGATATGATAAACATGGGCATTGCCAATTACTGGCTGAGTGGGCTAATGTCCCAAGTTTCATGCTTAAAGCCCCAGGCCTTGTTCTCAGCTTGGGGCATGTAACAGCACTAATTTCCCTACTACTGATGGTGCAAATAGGCTTTACAGTGCACTAATAAAGCATACAGTTGGTAAAAGATAGAGCATTATGAGAAAGAATAGAAACTAGTTCACAATCCAAATGTTACTCCATAACAAAATTAATCAGTTGGAAGCTTTTTTGTGGTCTCCTTTACCAGTTTTCCTCTGCTCAGCATTGCAGTTGTTACTTTAAAGAATCACCTGTCCAGTGGACAATTCCCCTGGTTCCCAGCAATAGAGAACTCTCAACCATTTTAGTGGTTAAAAACTCCATTTAAATTAATCAGAATTTAGGGAATATTTGTTTGTCCCTTATGTTGCAGTTGTTTTTCCCAAGAATTGCACCACTTTCCTTAGTACATCAGCCTCAATGTAACACATGACTCGGTGCAATAACATTTGTATAAGACAAATGTTAAGTGGACACTTTTCTAAATGTGGCCGAGCTTGAGAACAGCTGCATCCACCCCAACTGATGGTCACTCCCAAAGTACATGCAAGGTCCACCCAACACACATATCTGACATACTTATACATTGTAGAGAGCACAGGAATCAAGGAGTGTTATCTCTGAAGACAAAGAACCAGCTGTGACCTTGGGGACTAATTAACAATATTAATTATAACTGTAAAACTGTATGTTCAGTGCATCAAACCTCATAACAATAATATAATTAAAAGGATAGTAATACTTATGTAAAAAAGTATATATTATAGTGTTTATCCTCTTGAGTAAAACAAGGGTATTCCCACTGCTGAGCGGTGCTTATTCAAAAGTTATTAAAGCTAAAACATTAATGTTTTAGGTGTAGCATCACAGTGGCTTGAAATTGTACAGTGGTGCTGTTTCTACACCATCCTATGAACATCTCTGGCTAGTTGATCATAAATCTCGCTAAGATGGTGTAGCAACAGTGCCCCTGTACAATTTCTGGCCACTGTGATACTGCACCTAAAAAAATTCAAGTTTGAGCTGTAATAACTTTTGACTAAAACACCTTTCAGCGGTGGTAGTACCCTTGGTTTACTCAGGAGGATAAACCCTACAACATATTTTTTAGATATGAAGTATTACTATCCCTTTAAGTAAGGAATTTTCATTGCAGCATTTTATGCATTGAAAGCACAAAGATATTCCCCACTACGGCTGATTGGGCTGCATTCACAGGCAGTTCAAATGCAGCTTGCAGAAACTTTCTTGCATTTGTGTATGAGGATACCATGCAGTCTTCACACGGACAGTTGGACTGATGCATTGCTCACTGCATAGATCCACCCACATTCAGGGCATTAGCTCATCCACCATAACACTCCCCTGGTGTGGCGGGAAATGCAGATTGCAAACCAGGCACACTTTGTAGACTGTTCCAATGAATTATTTCTTTCTATATCGCACTATTTTGGCTCTGCTGAAGAGCTGCAGGATGGTCCCGGGACCAGAATCTGCTTCTCTCAGCTACAGCCTGACGTCTTATAAAATGGAAACTTTAGATGCTTCGAGTTCTCATAACTTTGCTTCTCTCAGCTACAGCCTTACGTCTTGTAAAATGGGAACTTTAGATGTTTCGAGTTCTCAAACTATATAAGTTTTGAGAACTCGAAGCATCTAAAATTCCCATTTTACAAGACGTCAGGCTGTAGCTGAGAGAAGCAGATTCTGGTCCTGGGACCATCCTGCAGCTCTTCAGCAGAGCCAAGATAGTGCGATATAGAAATAAATACTTCATTGGAACAGTCTACAGAGCGTGCCAGGTTTGCAATCTGCATTTCCCTCCACACCAGGGGAGTGTTATGGTGGATGAGCTAATGCCCTAAATGAGGGACATACCTCATTCTATTTATATTTTTAATCTCTACAATATTAAAATTAGTTACACTTAATAATTACTATCCCTTTAAATGGGGCTTCTAGCCACTCGGGGTTAAAAGCCAAAATTAAACCAATGGTTATTTTGTATTGTCCTCTATGATGCAGTTAGTTTTCCCTGGTTTTCAATGGTTATTTTGTATTGTCCTCTATGATGCAGTTAGTTTTCCCTGGTTTTCAATGGTTATTTTGTATTGTCCTCTATGATGCAGTTAGTTCTTAGGATGCCAGCCTCAATAGATTTGACTGCCTTATGAAGAACAACACTTAGGAATGTCTGTTGTGGTCCTATCACCATTTTAGTTTGGAACACTAATAAAAGACACCGGCTGTAAAACTGCATTAGTGTCTGTGCAGTCCTGTAGATTCCATAATGAAAATGTAACAAGCGTCCTACATTGAAATTCCAATCTGGTCAAATTAGGCATGGCTTTCCCTTAAACCAGTTAAAAACCTCTTATTTCTACAGGTATACCATTCCTTTAACGCTTTGATTGGCAGAAGAGTGCACAATGCATTGCTTCATTGTCATTCAGATGGTTAAAGAGGTATCAGTTAAAAAATATATTATATTGCAATGTTGATTTTCAGGATATAATGCTCTTGACCTTGAATAACAGTATACACGTCATGCATGCTCCACAACCAATCTTTCAATGCAGTGCTTTACAGGCCACAACAGCACTGTTCAAAAATAGAAAAAAATGTTGATTTACTGTAGGTGAGCTGAGTTAAGCTGAGTAACTGGAAAGACAATATCACTTTTCATACCACAAAGTCCAGGAAAGCCAGGATGTCATTAAGGAATGTAATGACTTCTTGAAATAAACAGCTACTCCCATGTGAGCTGTTAAAGCCTGGAAAATGGCCATCCAACTCGGTTCCCGAAGGCTTCAAATATTTCCATTAAACTGGACGTATCAGCCTCCAAAAAAAAAAAAAATCTGAATGTTTGCCTGTGATGATAAGGAAATGGCTGACCCGTTAAACAAATTAATTTTATTTTGTATATAAAAGTACACCCCCTCCGGCGCTCATATGTTAATATATATATATGGTTTCTCGACTGGCCTGCTGTCCACCCTGTCCCAGGGAGGCAGGAGAACGGAGACTGGCTGCATACAGTGAATCAGGGGCGGTGATTTTCACAGAAAAAATGTGAAAATTGCAGCAGCAAGACTCACCTATGCAGCGTCATTCACCATTTGCGGGGCATTTGACTCTGAAGAGTGAGTGCTACCATCTTTTAAAAAATAAATAAATAAATAATAATTAAAAAAAAAATATATATATATATATATATATATACACACCCTGTTCCAAATCATTATGCAAATTATATTTTTCTCATTTACCTAAATAATTGATGTAAATAACAGTCAGCATAATTCTCATGTTTTCAACTATTAAGAGTACAATTCAAATTTTATTGAACAAACCTCCTAATGATAACAGTATTTTTTTTAAACATAAAAAACTTACAATGCACTGTTCCAAATTATTACGCACAGTAAGTTTCAAAACACTTTATAGGTTGTAAAGAACTGAAAATTGTCATTTGTTGTGTTTGCAGCATATTTACTGAAATCAAAAGCTATTTCAATCAAACTTTTAACAACATTTTAACTTTTTAAATGTTTTAACAGGTCACGTTACATTTCAGCATAGGAACCCTTATTTGATAGCAGCTTCACAAGTCTTGCATCCATTGAACTTTTGAGTTTTTGGACAGATTCTGCTTGAATTTGTTTGCAATATGTCAGAATACCCTCCCAGAGCTGCTGTTTGGATGTAAACTGCCTCCCACCCTCATAGATCTTTTGCTTGAGGATGCGCCAAAGGTTCTCAATAGAATTGAGGTCAGGGGAGGATGGAGGCCACACCATGACTTTCTCTCCTTTTATCCCCATAGCAGCCATTGATGCAGAGGTATTCTTTGCAGCATGAGATGGTGCATTGTCATGCATGAAGATGATTTTATTACGGAAAGCATAGTTCTTCCTTCTGTACCAGGGAAGAAAATGGTCAGTCAGAAACTCCACATACTTTGCAGAGGTCATCTTTACACCTTGGGGGACCCTAAAGGGGCCGACCAGCTCTCTTCCCATGATTCCGGCCCAAAACATGACTCCACCACCGCCTTGCTGACGTTGCAGCCTTGTTGGAACAGGGTGGCTGTCCACCAACCATCCACTACTCCATCCATCTGGACCATCCAGGGTTGCACGGCACTCATCAGTGAACAGGACTGTTTGGAAATTAGTCTTCATGTATTTTTCTGCCCAATGCAGCCGTTTCTGCTTGTGAGCATTGGTTAGTGGTGGCCGAATAGAAGGTTTATGCACAGTTGCAAGACTCTGGAGGACTGTACACCTTGATGTCCGTGGGACTCCAGAGGCACCAGCAGCCTCAAATATCTGTTTGCTGCTATGTAATGGTATTTTAGCAGCTGCTCTCTTGATCTGATGCATGGATCTGGCAGAAATCTTCCTCAGTGTGCCTTTATCTGCACGAACCCGCCTGTGCTCTGAATCAGCCACAAATCTCTTAATAGTGTGATGATCACGCTTAAGCTTTCGTGAAATATCTAATGTTTTCATACCTCGTCCAAGGCATTGAACTATTTCACTCTTTTCGGCAGCAGAGAGATCCTTTTTCTTCCCCATATTGCTTGAAAATGGTGCTCTGCTTAATAATGTGGAACACCCACCTTTAGTAGTTTTTCATTAAATTGGGCTCACCTTATCTATAAATCCTTTTCTCTTAGTCCATAAAGGTTACAGGTAACTTTGGGTGGGTGACCTCTCCTATAAGAGTCAGGAACAATTCTTGAAGAGAATGCAGGGTGGAGCTTCTAGCCACTTCCTCTCCAGAAAGATTTGAGACTCTAATTAGTGACTAGGTAGTAAGAAGGGAAAAGAAGAAAGGACCCAAAAGGACTCCCACGTTCAGTCACAGGAGAGCCAAGCATGGTCCCTTGACAGGGTGGGAGACCAGTAACCTATATGGACTAAGAGAAAAGGATTTAAGAGGTAAGTCTAAAATTCGCTTTTCACTGTCGTCCAATATAGGTTACTGGTAACTTTGGGATGTCCAACCATTGAGTTTCCCCATAGGTAGGAAGAAAGGCAAGGACCAGGCGCAGGGCCCCCAAAGTCACCAGAACATATATGAACCATCAGATCATAGACAGCCTAACAATAAGAACAAAGTGTCAACAGACCCAAAAACAGGGGTACAAACATCCCAGGAACTGTTACATAGCACACAGAACTAGAGTCAGCTGGGCTCAAAAGTGAAGATGAAGGATATCCTAGACAGGCAAAGCTACCCCAGGATCTACCTCCCAAAGCTAGCATCAGCCGATGCCAGCACATCAACACTGTAGTGTTTAGAGAAGTGTGCACAGACGACCAAGTGGCGGCCTTGCCCAACGGATCTGCTGAGGCGTGATTCTTGTAAGCCCAAGATACCCCAATGGATCTTGTGGAATGAGCCGTGACCCAAAAGGGGGGCAGGCTTCTTCCTCAGTTCTTAAGCCATACAAAACGTAAACTGTCATGGTTTCCCAGGAACAAACCAGGAGTCAGTACAGTATAGTAAAACAATCTTTATTGAATAAATATAAGTCCAGTAAATCACAGAACAATGAGTAAGTAAATCACAGAACAATGAGTAAGTAAATCACAGAACAATGAGTAGAGGTCCTTCTAGTGGCCAATGACTATCAGAAATAGGAGTCTGCCAAAAGTTGGAACGCTCTTAAAGAGACTGGCAGAAGCCTCTGGAGTCTCTATATTACGAAGGCCCAGCAGGAATCCCAGTAAAAGACTAACTGACTCAAGCCTACAGTCAGCAGGTAGATCTAGGAATCTCCCTAAAGATGATACAGTAAAGAAGAAGTACTGACTCAAGCCTTTCTCAGAGGCACCAAAGCAATCCTGACTCACTCCTGCAGTCAGGGAGTAAGGTCTTAAACAGAGCCGCAGGTCTGCACCAGATTGGGTGTCTACTACACAATGGGAGCAAGCAAGAGTATAGTCAGACAGAGCCACAGGTCAGCACCAGATCGGATAGTCAAACAAGCCGGGTAATACACAAATCAGGTAGTAAACCAGAGCCACGGGTCTGCACCAGATTGGGTGTCTACTATACACAAGTAGTGGGCAGGAGAATAGTCAGACAGAGCCACAGTATCACGGTGCCCGTGCTCCCCTTGAGACATTCTGGCAGTGTACACTTTGCTTTACTCCTATTGGCTATTCTGTGCTTGTCCCACCCAGTATGGCCTTTATATACTTGGTTCTGGCACCCCTCTGGTGCCCTTTCGTGGTGTTCCTGTACCAGTGCTTGTTCCTGCTCTCAGTATTCCCAGTGTACCGACCCGGCCTGCCTGACTACTCTGCATCTCGTCTCCTTCCTGTGAACCGACCCGGACTGCCTGACCATTCTTCTTCTCCTGCTCCTGTGTACCGACATGGTTTGGCTGACATTCCTTCTCCATGTACTGACCCGGCTTGGCTGACGTTCCTGCTCCGTGTACCGACCCGGCTTGGCTGATGTTCCTGCTCCGGGATTCAACCCGGCTTGGTTGACATTCCTGCTCTGGTTGCCTCTGTGTCGCCTTGGCGACATTCCTATCGGTTAAGGCATTTGTGACGCTCCCGGTTGGTTGCAACCTCAGGGCGAGTTTCTAGTTGCCCAGTCCGTTCCTGTCACAGCAGTGCTCAGTTGTGTGCCTCCGTTACTGCTCCTGCAGAGTGCAAGTGGCCTAGTCTCCGGTACTGCTACTGCAGAGTCCAAGTGGCCTAGTCTCTGTTACTGCTACGGCAGTGTGCAAGTGGCCTTGTCTCCGTTACTGCTCCTGAAGAGTGCAAGTTGCCTAGTCTCCGTTACTGCTCATCAGTGTGCAAGTGGCCTTGTCTCCGTTACTGTTCCTGCAGAGTGCAAGCGGCCTAGTCTCCATTACTGCTACGGCAGAGTGCAAGTGGCCTAATCTCCGTTACTGCTACGGCAGTGTGCAGGTGGCCTTGTCTCCGTTACTGCTACGGCAGTGTGCAAGTGGCCTATCTCCGTTTACTGCTACGGCAAAACACTAGTTGCCTGGTCTCCGTTACTGCTACGGCAGTGTTATTGTTGCTCAGTTTCTGATACTACTCTGGCAGTTCACGTTTGTCTGCTAACCTATTACTGGGCGTTAATTATCCTTAAGCTTTCTATCTTGAGTGAGCTCCATCACAGACCTCTCTTCACATGGGACTATTTACACTCGCTGAAGGCCATTAACCCATGCAGTACCAATACCCTGGGAATCCTTCGTATTCCGCCTGACCTGTGTCAGTATATTCTGTTATGGACACTATGGTTATACTGGACCTGTGTAGGCATATGTATATGTAACCTGTCTTGTGTCTGTATTATTCTGTTAAAATACTACAGGACCTGTGAGGGTTATTATATTACTGTGTTTTCAATAAAACTGTGTTTTATCCTACACCACTGTGTCTGGGTGTCAAACAAACTGTTACACACAGATCAGCACAAGATTGGATAGTTAGACAAGCCGGGTCATACACAGTTCAGGTAGTCAGCCAGAGCCACAGGTCTGCACCAGATTGGGTGTCCACTACACAATGGGAGCAGGCAAAAGAGTAGTCAGACAGAGCCACAGGTCAGCACCAGATTGGATGGTCAGATAAGCCAGGTCATACACAGAGCCCAAACTAAACAGAACTGTTTGTACAAAATGCAAGGGCAACTAAGTTAGAACTCAGACTGCCCTTTAAACCCCTCCTCAGTAAGTAGGTAGTAGGGGTAGGCTCAGAGGAAGGAAGTAGGTAGGAAGAGACTACAGGAAGCATGGCATAAAACAGAGGCCTGCTTCACTCTGAAGCCTCGCGCCTGCAGATGACGCGTAAAATGACACTGAGCATCACTGAAGCGGCGGCACTGGAACCAAGGTAAGCTGTGACAGTACCCCGCCCAAAGACTCCTCCGAGGATCCAATTGGGGTTTGTCAGGGAATTGAGCATGAAACCTGTGTAGCAATACAGGAGCGTGTACATCACTAGCAGGTATCCATGAGCGCTCCTCAGGGCCATAGCCCTTCCAATGAATGAAATAATCTAAGCGCCGTCTACTCATACGGGAGTCCAGAATATTCTGTACCTCATATTCCTCATGATCTACAACTCTCACAGGAGCAGGACGATCAGGAGCAGAAGTATACCGGACCAAGGGATTTAACAATGACACGTGAAATACATTATGGATATGCATATTGGCAGGAAGTTTAAGTGCATATGCCACAGGGTTAATTTTATGTATCACTCTGAAAGGACCAACAAAACGAGGACCCAACTTTTTACATGGAACCAGGAGGTGCAAGTTTCAGGAAGACAGCCACACTCTGTCACCTACCTAGAAAGTAGGTGCCGGCAGTCGCCTATGGTCAGCCTGCCTTTTTTGTCACTGTGAGGAACCACGTAGGGTATGCTGTAACCCGTGCCCATGAGGAACGGAGTGCCCTTAAATGCTCTTCCAGAGCCAGAATCTCTTGTACTTGGAAGGCCTCAGGCAGAACAGAGGGTTGAAAACCGTAATTGATCAGGAATGTCGAACTTTGTGAGTAAAAATTCACAGCACAATTCTGGGCAAACTCCACCCAGGGCAACAGGGTAGCCCAATTGCGTGGTGGTCAGATATATAACAGCAGTTAAATTGTTCTAAGGCCTGGTTGGACCTTTCTGCCGCACCATTTGACTGAGTGTGGTAAGCGGAAGAGAATGCCAGCTGAATTCCCATCTGAACACAAAAGCACCTCCAAAACCGGGATACAAATTGGCTTCCTCTATCAGACACAGTAACTCTGGGTATGCCGTGTAACCGAAAGACCTCTTTGGCAAATATCACCGCCAATTCCTGCGCAGATGGCAAGCCCTGAAGAGGCAAGAAATGTGCTATTTTCGAGAATTTATCCATGATCATAAGTATGACCGTGAAGCCTGTGGGAGTGCCTAGGTGTGAGTGGGTGAGTGATGGAGAGGAGAGGAGGACAGGAGAGAGGGATGGGGAGAGTAGTGGAAGAGGAGGAAGGAGAGCAGGACATCGATGTTGAGAGTAGGGGTAAGAGAGGGAGATCTGCAAGGCGGAGGGGGACCAGGCCTAGAAGAGCAGGCACACGGAGGGCAGGGACAGAACCTGCAGTGGGGTAAGGGGTAGTTCCTGGGGACCACCACACACAGGCAGGGGCAGACCAGGCAGGACACTCTGGTTCTGACTCCTTGCATGCCGGAGCTGAGGGGGACAGGATCAGGGATCCCCCGTTATACTGAGGAGGAGAATAGGGCCCTCATGGAGGCTGTGCTGGAGAGGGAGACCATCCTCTTCCCGAGGGAGAAGGTTCCTGGCTTGCCTGAGAGGAGGAAGGCGGCATGGAAGTAGATCTGCAGGCGGGTGAACGCTGTGGCCACATGAAGAAGGGACGTGGACTCTATAAAGAAAAGATGGGGCGACTGCAAGAGAGTGGTCAAAAATAAGTTGGCCGAAATCTCCAAGCACACCTGAGGTACCGGAGGTGGCCCACCTGTCCCGATCACCTTCTGCGGATGGGAGGAGATGGTGCGGCAGAACATGTTTGCCATGTTTGAGGGGGTCCCTGGGGGTTCGGACACTGGAGAAGAGAGGAGCCTCCACACTACCGGTAAGTGCAGCATCACGTAACCACACACTCCACATCAACCCACACAACCATTACACACAAACACAGTCACATCCCAACATATGCCAATCATTCATCCACAAAACTGCACTAACACAGCACCCTCAGGGTTAAAACAGGATGCAAGACAAAGACAAATGTCAAGGTTCAACAAGGCCCAAACCTGTCCAACTCCCTGGTTAACCCTCCTGTTGCTGTGCTTATCACACACAATACACACAAACCATCCTCATAAAAGTGTTGTATGTTCAAAATCAGAACTGCTTCAATACAATGTAACCCATGTACCCACAGGGAAACCAGAACATAACCCCTTGAGTGCTATAGGGATTATCAATGCATCGCTAAACAATGCATTGTCAACCCCTCCGGTACGCAAAGGGTTAACCAGGAAAAAAACAGTCGATATGTTAACTATTGCATGCTACACAGGGGACATTCACTAAGCGGTAAAAAAGAGATGATGGAGAGAAATGAACACTTACATACCCTCACTTCACCAATCCCAGTGTTAGTCTATGGAGAATATTCAATAACATGAATCAAGTTGCTAATGTCCCATTGTCAGGGCCGGATTTATAATAAGGCAGAGTAGGCATCTGCCTACAGGCGCACCCCACAGAGGGGCGCCTGTCATTGGGATCGTTTTGGTTTTTTTACACTTTTTTTTTTTGTGCCGCCCAGCAGCCCCACAGCCGCCGGATACTGCTGTCTTCCTGCACTGATGACAGCCGGAGCGCAACCACTCCAAACGCGGAGACGCCGCGTGGAGCGTGCAGGTATTTTCTTCCTCTGTTCTGAGGCCAGTTTAAAACTGGCGCCCAGACAGAGGAAGAAAACCCCTTCACGATCCATGCGGCGTCTCCGCGTTTGGAGTGGTTGCGCTCCGGCTGTCATCAGTGCAGGAAAGTGAAAAAGAGGTACGGGGGAGAGATAGAGGCAGGGCCGGATTTATAATAAGGCAGAGTAGGCATCTGCCTACAGGCGCACCCCACAGAGGGGCGCCTGTCATTGGGATCGTTTTGGTTTTTTTACACTTTTTTTTTTTGTGCCGCCCAGCAGCCCCACAGCCGCCGGATACTGCTGTCTTCCTGCACTGATGACAGCCGGAGCGCAACCACTCCAAACGCGGAGACGCCGCGTGGAGCGTGCAGGTATTTTCTTCCTCTGTTCTGAGGCCAGTTTAAAACTGGCGCCCAGACAGAGGAAGAAAACCCCTTCACGCTCCATGCGGCGTCTCCGCGTTTGGAGTGGTTGCGCTCCGGCTGTCATCAGTGCAGGAAAGTGAAAAAGAGGTACGGGGGAGAGATAGAGGCACAAGGGGGAGAGAAAGAGAAGTACATGGGGGAGAGAGGCACAAGGGGGAGCGAAAGAGAAGTACATGGGGGAGAGAGGCACAAGGGGGAGCGAAAGAGAGAAGTACATGGGGGAGAGAGGCACAAGGGGGAGCGAAAGAGAAGTACATGGGGGAGAGAGGCACAAGGGGGAGCGAAAGAGAGAAGTACATGGGGGAGAGAGGCACAAGGGGGAGCGAAAGAGAAGTACATGGGGGAGAGAGGCACAAGGGGGAGCGAAAGAGAGAAGTACATGGGGGAGAGAGGCACAAGGGGGAGCGAAAGAGAGAAGTACATGGGGGAGAGAGGCACAAGGGGGAGAGAAAGAGAGAAGTATATGGGGGTGAAAGAGGCACAAGGGGGAGAGAGAGAAGTATATGGGGTGAAAGAGGCACAAGGGGGAGAGAGAAGTACATGGGGGAGAAAGAGGTACATGGGGTGAAAGAGGCACAAGGGGGAGAGAGAAGTACATGGGGGAGAAAGAGGTACATGGGGGAGAGAGGCACAAGGGGGGTAGAGAAGTACAAGGGGGGAGAAATAGAGGCACAAGGGGGGGAGAGAAGTACAAGGGGGGAGAAGTAGAGGCACAAGGGGGAGAGAGAGAAGTACAAGGGGGGAGAAAGAGGTGCATAGACCCCATAGTAAAATAATAACAATGACACATGTTAATGTGTTAAGTTTTTTATTCTGCTGTTTGTTTTTAACACTGTTCATTAAATCAGTTTAAATAATGAAAAATTAGCATTTTTTTTATCCGATTAATCGAAAAATATTTCAGTCAAAACTTTTTGAACTTTTTTTTTTTTTTTTGGCGGGGGGGGGGGGGGCGCTTCAGCTTTCTGTGCCTACAGGCTCCTGAGATGTAAATCCGGCCCTGCCCATTGTATAGACTCCATAGAAAACATTGCAAAGGGGAAATGAGATCACTGGAGTAGTCATCATCATGTTCAGTTCATGAAGCCTATTTCACAGCTTACTGAATCACAAAAAGGATGGATCAGGTCACACATCACAGTGCCACTGAGAATAACTGGTTGAATGTGCAACACACAGGCCTAAAACTATGTCACAGAATTAAAGGTGAAAAAGTAGGCCTTGGTGTTGTGTATGCAATCATTTACTCTATCTTGAAATGACATATCTCACATTTGATTCCCACATGGATTCTCAGGAGTGCTGATGCCATGGATGGATGGAACACCAACCACTATTTGCAGGATACACATGGGAACCAAATATGAACCATTGTAGTTTGGCCAACAGCAGGCCATGAATAATGGATATGTCTGATTGAGTACAGCTGCCTCACTCACAAGCACAGGCCTCAATCAAAGATATCTTTCAATACTGGCTTGATTGTTGCCCTTCAGGATTAAATTGGAACAGACCTCATGGACAGGATCCTGTTAAGTACATCAATCTCTGATTGCCAGGGTGGTATCCCGTGCATCACAATGTAATGCATAGGATACCATCATGACAACCAGAGAGTGACATGTAAAATAATACAAAATATTGCATTGTACGGGATAAACTGATAACATAGAGATGAATACCACTTGAATCAAACTGCAGATCTGTTCAAAAAATATATGTACACAAAGAAAAACGTTCAGATATGTATGTGGATACTTACCTTTCAAATGGGTACAAATATGTCCCAACAAGATGTGAACACAGAGATCAGTTCAGTACATGTGATTGCCTTACTGCCCATATATGTGCACCCATAACAAACTAACTGTTATTGATACCCTCAAAATACACATACCTAGTATATCCCACCTTACTTACATGGGATATACAAGGTATGTTTTCATTTATGACATCAATAAAGGTTAGTTTGTGATGGGTTCACATATGTAGACAGTAAGGCAATCACATGTATTGAACTGGTCTCAGGGTTCATATCTTGTAAGGATATGTTTGTACCCATATGCAAAGTACATAGCCACATACATATCAGACCATTTTTCTTTCTGGATACCAATGGATAATTTCACCTTGATGTAATATTGTGGGCACTGGAAAAAGATGTGGATCGATGTTAGTCCTATCCCTCAAACCCTCATGGTTAGACAGATATTGCTCTATGTGACAGATGGAGATTTCACTCATTTGACCACAAAAAGAAGAGCCAAAATTGCACCATTTAGAGATAAATACTTTACTGGAATAATCTAATAAGTGTGCCTGGTTTGCAAGCTCACTCTGTTGAACATCCCAATGAAGTATTAATCTTTAAATGGAGCATTTGTGATGCAGCTGAAGAGCCTCCGTGTGGTCAAATGAGTGAACTCTCCATCTGTCACAAACAGCAATATCTGTCTAATCATGAGGGTTTGAGGGATACGGCTAACATCGATCCACATCTTATTCCAATGCCTACAATATTACATCAAGGTGAAATTAACCATCACTATCCCGTTAAAGGGATATTAATACTTCAAATGTAAAAAGAAACACATTTTGTAGGGTTCATCCCCCTGAGTTTTACTCAGGGAATAAACCCCCACCCAAAAAAATTTTCTTCTTACATTTGAAGTATTATTATCCCTTTAACCCTATCATGGCTACGTTTACTAATCACACCATCTCCTTTCTCCACACAGCTTATGGGCCTCCAGCACAGCGGGAGCCCGTGGAGGAGGCTATGCCACCACCCAGTGAGGAGTACACAGAGGAGGGGACCAGTCGGCGGTCACCATACCCACCATCCTCATCTCCTCTAACACAGTCTACACCACCACTGGCTGCACCACTACAGGCTGCTCCACCACTGGCTGTACCACTACAGGCTGATCCATCACTGACTGCACCACCCCATCACAGTGACTTAGACCCTGCCCCAACTCGTCTTAGATCCGCATGCACTGAAAAACTTGCCCCAGCCCTCACAAAAATAGTGCAGTGTTCACTAAAAGCTGGAAACTTCCCGGATCATCTAAAAGTAGCAGTGGTAAAACCCTGCCTAAAGAAACCTTCATTAGACCCAGACTGCATAGAAAATTACAGGCCAGTATCCAACCTTCCATTTCTAGGGAAAATCATTGAAAAAGTAGTGGCAACTCAACTGGACACCCATCTATCAAGCTATAACATCTTTGATCCTTTCCAATCAGGTTTCAGATGCCGTCACAGCACGGAAACAGCGATAGTACGAGTGCTAAATGATCTCCTTATGGAGAGAGACAAAGGTGATTACTCCATCCTAATCCTCTTGGATCTCTCAGCTGCAGTTGGCACCATTGACCACTGGCTTTTAATAGAGCGCGTGCAGCACATCTGTGGTCTAGGAGGCACAGTTCTTAACTGGTTTAAATCTTTCCTTACTGGTAGATTACAGAGAGTAACATCAGGATCTTGCTCATCGGCACCAAGAGAATTAGCCTGCGGAGTTCCACAAGGTTCCATATTGTCTCCCATGCTATTCGCAATTTACTTGTTACCACTGGGGGACATCATCAGGCGACATGGCCTAAGATATCATTGATAAGCAGATGACACACAACTCTGCTTCTCTTTTGCTCCATATACTAAAGACCCGACATGCCTCATCAACAGTTGCATAGCAGACCTCATAGAGTGGATGAATGCTAGTTGGCTAAAAGTGAACCCTGACAAAACAGAGTTACTCTTGGTGAGGGGACCCCAGGCAACAAGAATATCTCATGATCACCCAAGTAGCCTGGAACTTGGAGGTTCTGAACTTTTTATCTCAACAGAGGTACGAAATCTCGGAGTGAGGATTGACTCTGGATTGTCATTTAAACAGCAGATTTCTTCCATAATAAAATCTGCTTTCTTTCATCTGAGAAACATAGCCAGGATACAACACTTAATTCCACCGGATGATATGCCAACATTATTCCATGCATTTGTGTACTCTCGTCTAGATTAATGTAATGCACTTTACTTGGGCCTCCCAGAAAAAGAACTCCATCGCCTATAGACAGTACATAATGCAGCAGCCACACTATTGCTCAAACAGCCTTGCTCATGTCACATAACACCTGTTCTCCACTCCCTACATTGGCTTCCATTTAAATGGCAAACATATTATAAAATTTGCCTGCTGACCTTCAGCTTAAAGGGATAGTAATGTTTCATAATAAAAGCAGCTCTAATTAATCATCATAGTATTTGGACTTTGGAGAGTGTTATTTCAATTCTGTCAGAGTTGTAGTTCAAGAGTAATTCAATGACAAAGTATCCCCCTCCCGCCCCTTTTACTGATGAAACACTGCTCAGCCAGAGCAGAAGGGAGGTGCCCAGGTAGATTGCAGAGAGGGACCATCTCCAATTAAGATAAGGGAAAAACCTGAAAAGCTTGTCATGAGGGGCAGGGATTTCATTGTTCTCATAGGAATGAGAGTGTCTCCTTCTGTTATCTGTCTGGTCTATGGACTGCATTCCACATCTGAGAAGAGATTGCTTACACTAGGTGAAACGGGCGGGAGGGTGAAACTTTGCTTGTGAATATCTCTTATACCATAAAGGTTTGAGAGATAAGACTTATAGCATTCTTCATGTTTCTTCATGCCTACAAAATAAAATAAAGTTGAAACGAAGTATTACTATCCCTTTAAATAATCAAGGCCCACAGTACCTGAAAAAGCTCCTGACACCCTATATTCAGTCCCATTCACTGAGTTCAGCCAACAGGTCCCTCCTGTCAGTGCCCAGAATAAAGACAACCTCAGGTACCCAGACATTCAGCCATACTGCCCCCACAGTTTGGAACTCTTTACCATCCTCAAGCAGAGAGGCAACATCATTACAGTCTTTTAGTCAACTCTTTAAGTCAACTCTTAATTTTTATGTCTGTTTATATCTTTGTGAAGCTCTTTGAGTCTCACAGGGAGAAAAGCGCTATAAAAATCACAAATTATTATCATTAAGTTTAAACAGACACTAATTAATGTGAGTTTTATTCCTGCAGAGTATTATATACACACCACACAGTCTGAGTTCCTAAAAAGAGGGCATTCAGAGTAGGTAAGAGGGACAGAGGGATCTGGGTCTGAAAAAGGGACACTTGGGAGACCTGCATTCGAATAAAGTCACAGCAATGGGCCACCATTCGTTTGCTCTGAAGGAAAAGCCCTTAAAGGGATAGTAATACTTCATTTTAACTTTATTTTATTTTGTAGGCATTAAAAAAACATGAAGAATGATATAAGTCTTATCTCTGAAACCTTTATGGTTTAAGAGATATTCACAAACAAAGTATCCCCCCCCCCTGTTCAGCCAGATAAGAAGGGAGATGCCCAGATAGACTGCAGAGAGGGACAATCTTCAATTAAGATAATGGAAAAAGCTGAAAAACTTGTCAAGGGGGGGAAGGGCTTTCATTGTTTTCATACAAAGAAAATTGTCCCCTTCTGTTATCTGTACTGTCATACAACCAGACTCACATCTGAGAAGAGATGGCTTACACTAGGTAAAAGGGGCGGGGAGGGGAACTTTGCTTGTGAATATCTCATAAACCATAAAGGTTTGAGAGATAAGACTTATATCATTCTTCATGTTTTTTTAATGTCTACAAAATAAAATAAAGTTAAAACAAAGTGTTACTATCCCTTTAAGTATTTTACTTACACAGAATGATTTATAAAACAAATATGCTGACGGTTAAATAAATATTAATTACATTTTATTGCTCTAGAGACAAGTGATTCAAGTATATCTACGCCACACATTCCGATTTTCTTAAAAGCGGTACAGCCGTTTCTTGAGGACCACATTTGGAAGGTATGGATTTACCTAGGTGATTCGTATCATTGGTTTAAACAAAATAAGAGTCTCTTTTTAGTAGAACACATGAGAATATTGGCCAGCATTAAACTACATATCAAAACGCATGTTACTATATGTGACAGGTGGGTCGTTTCAGTCTCATTTTATTGCGCTCAATCCAATTTGAAAATAACTAAAACTACAACTCCCAGAAGGCATTGCTGTAAAAACGTAATCGATCACATGGTATTATGCCGCCAATCAGAATTAAAGACTTCCCGGAAGTTGATTTTCCAATAGTTCCTGCGTGTTTCGTGTTCCCTTATTATCTTGCGCGTGCTGAGTTTCTGTTTGTTGTTTTTGAGGTGCTGGGCAGGGAGCCCTGAATTTGAAGCAGCGGCTGATATGGGTGATAAAGCCCTCCGTGTGTAAGTATATGGTTGCGTGGTGGATTATAGAGATAGGGCCTGGTGTATGGGTTAGATCAGTAAGGTTGATGTGTTTGGGGAGTGTATGACTTAACTTAGTCAACATGCGACTCTCAAGTCTTGTCTGGAAATCAACTCACATCACCCTCATATGTCTGAATTTGATCGGAGTTTTAGTTCAGCAGCAGGGTATTGGCAAGTAATCCTATATGAATATGTGGTTTATGTATCTAGTGAAATTACTTTTACTGGGATGGCATGCAGTATTTACATTTTAATTATATTAATTTAATTACCATGCTCACTTGGTTCGTGCCTTATTACTTCTCGGGTTATATTAACAATTTTAAGGATCAGAGCAATGCATTATACATTCATCTGCTTTTCTAAGGGTTAATTATTGTAGTGGCCCACATATGTTATGTATGCCTTCTATTAAGGGTTCATGTGCTCCTTCAAAGGGACATTATAACCAAAACAATTAAAAGGGTTCACAGCAATTAAACTATTATGTACTCCTAGGCAGTGTTTGATTTTTTTTTTCCTCTCCTCTCTGGTGCAAAAAAGTTCTAAAGCCTTTCAAAATAAAGATGACGAGATTTAAAGTGGCTACGATTATCAGGGCTGTTTGGAAAAAAAAAATGTATAAGTTATGAACCTACATAATTACTTTGCAATTAAAACCCTCCCAGTTCAGTTCATTACTTGTTTACCTTATTCATATTATAGATTGGCATCATCACTTGTATAACTTTTTTTTTTTTTTTTTTTTAAATAAATTCTATTTATGAATGCTTGACATTTAAAAGGGGTATGAACCCCATTCATTTGTGGGCTATATTTATTGCATTAACATATATTTTCTCTTTGTTTACCCTTCAGATACTAGAAACATCTCTAATGCATTGTGAAGCAATGTGTTGGAGGCCTTTATTTAAGGGGATAAGGTACATTTTTAACTCATCTCGAATATATTTTTAACAGCTGCTTATGCTAGAGGCAGGGCTTAAAAGTTGAAGTCCTTGGCTACTAGCCAGACCTGAAAAGTTACTCGCCACTGCAAGCCATAACATACCCACCAGGGCTACATTTTCACTCGCCATTGGCTAGTGGTGAGTGGAAATTTTGAGCTCTGCTAGAGGCATCCATTGAATTACAAATAAGGGTTAAGTTTCCGTTCCTGAAAGGTATAATGTTTAATAAGTAATATTAGTTTTATATATATATTAACCTTGTTAGTTATATGTATTTAAAATTGAATTTTCCCATGAAGTCTATGTATTTATATACATTCAGGTAAGTTCAGTTAGTGTGTGTGTGTATGGTGTATGTATGTATGTGTGTGTGTGTGTGTGTGTGTATATATATATATATATATATATATATATATATATATATATATATATATATATACACACACACACTATAATCGCTTGGGTTATATTAAACAGTATTTATTTATCCTTTCCCCTGAGCTCTTATGTATTTATATTCTTATTCTTCCATCAAGTCAACACTGTCCCGTGTACTTATTTATATTAAAGTTGTATGTATAGAGTGAGGAACCACACTCTCTTTTTTTTTTTTTTTTTTCTTTAGGAGATACTTGAAGGAAATTGTTGCTCTGTCAGAAGTACAGAACTCCAGAGTGGAATGGAAATATGGGTAGCAGAAACATGCACACACCACGTGATCATGGCTGTAATGAAAGATCAATACTCTTATAAATGAGTGGCCAGATCACAATCCCTTAATACAGAATGACGGCATGCAGGGAGAAATGGCCTACCCTCTTTTGAGGTAACGGGATAAATGCCTCAATTAGCAAGCTGCAAGGAAATTAATACAGTGAAGCTCAATATATGAAAAATAATGAAGGCTGATTACAATTTACTACTCCAAAGAATGAAATCTGTATCTCCCCACTGCACTCCCACCTTTTTGAAGTAAATTCTTCATGCTGACCTTTTATGCAAATGTCCTATACATGGTCTCCAGGGCTTACTGTTGGTGTCCCTGCTTTTTTTGTGGTGCTGCTGAGATTGTGCATCGCTTGTAGATACTGCTTAAGAAAACAAAGGCACCTCTAAGACTAACACCCTCAGTTTGTCAGTTTTGTTTATTGCGTGCCCAACCATTGTCCTTCATTCCACAAATTATGTTTTTAATTTAAGCAGTGGACTCCTGAGCAATTGGGTGTCTGCAATATGTACGCAATATCTGCTTTAATTGACATTAAGAGCTTTGAATTAACAATTGACCTATGCATTTTTCCGTCATAATTTACTTAATTCGGAAAAATTTACAGACATTTACACCATTCTTTGAACATGGTGCCTAAACCAGTTTGCAGTCAATCACAAGCTTCTCACACACAGGCTCCCTATGTGGGAGAATTTGGTATTTGCTGTTACAAGTATCCTCCCACTCTGATTAGCCAATTCTAATTCAGTAACTGTCTTAATTGGACGTCCATATTTTCGTATTTGGTATCCATCTCTGAACTCGCCTCTGTGCCATACAATCTGGAGTTCAGATTAACTCCTTCCTGTTGCTTACACTGTAGGAAATTTCAGATGTAACAGTGCAAAATGTTGTTACTGCATTGTTATGAAGAGTAGAGCATCTTCATTTGCCAACTCTGAAAATAATAGGTTATAAATGAAGCAGTTTGTTAAAGAGACAGTAGTGTCCCCAAAAAAATTCTAGTTTTGTAGAGTTTAATAATAAATATGCTCTCAAACCGCTATGGGGATTCAAAGTTTCCCCCCTCCCTCCCCTTTTGATGTCAGCTGTAAAGCTGACAGCAGGAGAATCGAGTCGTACGACTCAAGGAGAATCTGCAGCAGAGCCAAAATCACATTATTGCAAAAGAATTAATTCATTAAAAAGGTCTACAAAGTGTGCCTGGTTTGCAAGCACACTTTGTAGACATTTTCCAGTGAATGAATTCTTTTTAAAGTAACGCAGTTTGGGCTCTGCTGCAGAGCCTCCGGCTGGTCCCCGGACCTGGATTACCTGCTGTCAGCTAGACGTTTGACATCAGGAGAAGGGGGGGAGGGGGGAACTTTGAATCCCTATATTTCTCAAACCATAGCGGTTTGAGAGATAGGGTTTGGAGCATATTGATTATTAATCTCTGCGAAACTGGAAATATTTTTTTGGGGGGATGTTAACGTCCCTTTAAATGTAATGCTACATGTATATGTAACTTGATTATTTATCAAAAATACATTGTATTGAGATCACATTGTACAGAGGAAGGTCTTGAGATCGCCTAAGTACCTACCTGTGTCTATAGACAGGGAGATTGATAAGCTGAGGGTGTTACTCTTAGAGATGTTCTCTGCCTTATTTCTTTTTCTTACAATATTTGTGCTATAAAATGCTAAAATAGCCCTCATGTTGCGCCTCTTGCCAGACCAGCATTGTGTCAGGAGACTGTGCATGGGAAAACAGAGACAAACACCTGCCAAACATCTATATCCAGCTAGATTAGACACCTGTCTTCCAGCCAGATGAAAATTGAGCAAACAACAATGCAGTTACGGTATTATAAATCTTTAAGCCTTTTATCTACCTGTTCACCTTCTCCTGATGAAATTCTGGGCAGGCAGGAACAGCACTGAGCGCTATTTTAGGCATTCTGTAGAAAACAGATATATTTATACTGTATACATCCAACTTTATTTTATTAACTTCCTGACAGCTTGCTATTGTAGATTTATCAAGTTATCCTGGAGTAGAATTGTCATTCTCCCCCCCCCCCCACACACACACATATATTCTTTATTGCCTAACTAGTTGAACAGCCCGTTACACGGGCCACAGTGCCTCTGGCAGCCAGTCGTGAGGCAGTCATGCGCAGTAGAGACTGCCCGCGCCACTGCTGATACAGAGCTGGACGCTCCTTCGGAGCGCCCAGCTCTGTATCAGCCGCGGCGCGGGCAGTCTGTACTGCGCATGACTGCCGCACGTGCAGCAGTGTCTACTGCGCATGTCGGGCGTTACACACAACTTAGCGAATTATTATATAGGATTTGAGGGGTTGTGATCCATATCATCATTTATGTGGGTATTGGTCTTCTTTCCAGATATGTGTGTGCACATTTTAGCACCGCCTCTCTCTTTTGTCTTATTTATCAATTATAAAATGTAAACTTCTGACTTCGCCTCCTTGAAGGGGCTGGTATTTAGTTTAGCTTGTAGTATAAGTGGAAAAAGTACTAAAGTGTGTTAATGTAAATTTTTTTTGTTGTTGTTCCTAGGTTAACCTGTGGAGACGTATATGGGAGATTTGATATATTATTCAACAGAGTGCGAGCAATTCAGAAGAAGAGTGGCCAGTTTGATGTAAGGATAATAAGTAATCAGTATCACTGTTTTTAATGTATGTGTTACATGTTGTAATATAATTTTTCTACTTGTACTGATGAATACAGGAAAGAGTAACTCTCTTGTGCCATTGTTACTGATTGCTTACTTTTATTTATGCAGGCTTGTAAATTGAAAATTGAAAAAAGCAGTTTTCCCTTTTTATATTCCGAGAGACTCCTCCCTTATTGCCCCTAGTTTACAACTATGGTTTACACTCCTTGTAAACATACATAAAACATTTACTATCCCTCTGGCCTCCAGAGCATGTCAGGGAAACTTGCAGATGGGGTTGCTTTTGTTGGACTACAACTCCCATCATCCTCAACCAGCCAATGTCTTAGTCCAGCAAATACCTATCCCTGCTTCAGTGGCTGACTAAACAAGGCAATGGATAGTAATGGTTCACAAAAACAGCAGCTCCAATTAATTTTCATAGTATTTGAGCCCTAGAGAATGTTATTTCAATACTGTCAGCTGTAGTTCAAGAGTAATTGAATGATAAAGTATCCCCCTCCCGCCCCTTTTACCTAGTGTAAGCCACCTCTCCTCAGATGTGGAATCTGGTCTTGAGACCAGACAGCTCACAGCAAGGGACAATCTTCTTACTGTGAGAACAATGAAAGCCCTGCCCCCCTTGACAGGTTTTTCCTTATACTCGCTGAAGATTGTCCCATCTGCACAGTCTTGATACTCTGAGGTGAGCAGTGTTACATCAGTAAAAGGGATGGGAGAGGGATAATTTATCCAATTCCTCTTGAACTACAACTCTGACAGTATTGAAATAACACTCTCCATGGCCCAAATACTATGCAGATTAATTGGAGCTGCTTTTATTATGAAACATTACTATCCCTTTAACTCTTTGAGTGCCAGAGGGGAACGCATTGCAAAGCAGTGCATTGTGCACCCCTCTAGCATTCAAAGGGATAAGCTGATGTCTCAAGTGAGAATTGACTTTGTCGTAAAGCAAACTGAAACAATTCTGGAGCAAACCAGCTGCACCATAGGGAACAAAAAAATATTAACAATTTTAAAATGGGACTTTTAACCTCTAAAATGGCAGCGAGCTCTCCAACACACTGCTTCATAATTCATTGTAGACCTTTCTAGCATTCAGCTGGATAAAAGCCCCAAGTATATCAGCGGGAAGTTTGGAAATGTCTCTTCCCCCCCCCCCCCCCCAAGTGGATCTGTTGGTTTGTCCCAGAATTGCACCAGTTTGTTTTATACATAAGGCAGATTGTGTATATATACAGTGTGAGAGTATTATTTAAAGGGATAGTAATGTTTCATAATAAAAGCAGCTCTAATTAATCATCATAGTATTTGGACTTTGGAGAGTATTTCAATTCTGTCAGAGTTGTAGTTCCAGAGTAATTCAATGACAGTGTCCCCCTCCCGCCCCTTTTACTGATGTCACACTGTTCAGCCAGATCAGAAGGGAGGTGCCCAGGTAGACTGCAGAGAGGGACAATCTTCAATTAAGATAAGGGAAAAACCTGAAAAACTTGTCAAGGGGGGCAGGGCCTTCATTGTTCTCATAGGAATGAGTGTCCCCTTCTGTTATCTGTCCAGTCTATGGACTGCATTCCACATCTGAGAAGAGATGGCTTACACTAGGTAAAAGGGGCGGGAGGGGGAAACTTTGCTTGTGAATATCTCTTAAACCATAAAGGTTTGAGAGATAAGACTTATAGCATTCTTCATGTTTTTTCAATGCCTACAAAATAAAATAAAGTTAAAACGAAGTATTACTATCCCTTTAAGAGCTTCTTTATTAGATGCTGGTTTCCCTGACTGTGATAGATCTTATTTATTTTCATTTTTATTAAATCAAGGATAGTCAGTTGTTGGAGACTAAAATTTTCATCATCCCTCACCAGCTAAACAGCTGCTTGTGGATGATGGAAGTTGTAGTTCCCAACAGTTTGTGGTCTACAAATTGACTACTCCTGGTTTAAATTCATAGCTATTATACCAAGATGCAATGAGACACATGTGAACCTTTTGAACAGGTGAGTTCTTAGTGATTTTGATTTATATGGTATGTATACTAAAATCATGTATTTATTTTTTCTTTAGCTGTTACTCTGTGTTGGGAGTTTCTTTGGTACAAGCCCAGAGAGTCAAGCACTTTGGGAAGAATACAAATCTGGAGCAAAAAAAGGTGTGGAATATTTTCATATTTGTGTATGCATTGACCATGAACCTTATTGACTCTTATTGTCTGACAAATCATTTATTGTTGATTATAACTTAGGGGTATTTTTTTTTTTCTAATATTGTTCCTTCATGGTTCTTGGTTTTATAATCCCTAGTTAAAGTCTATTTAGACAGATTCATCTGAACATGTTGAAAACAAGCACTGGCTGGGGCTCAGATGGTAGGATTTAATGTGCTCTATTATAGAGAATCACCAGCATGTTAGGGCTCGACAAACACAGGGCACCAGGTCTCCATGGCGATTAGAAAATGTGTCCTGGTGCCTAGACACAGGTTGCCAATTGTAAGCCTTTGAATGTCCGTTGTGTGTAACTCAATGAGTTGGACACGCGCCTGGCACTCAGATGGTTAACTGGCATGATAACATTGTTTTGGTACAATCAGTGGCATAATAGAGGCCCCCAAAACGTGGAGGGGGGGGGGTCCTGAGTCAAAGGGGGTGCACAGACTTGCTCACATGGGTTCTTGAAGATTCCCCATTTGACGCCTTTTATTCTGTAGCACTCCTCTGCTCCGTATTTTACCAGACACTTCCAGGTTGCACTGGGGTGAAGGCCAGCAGCTGGTGAAAGTGCTCCTCACCAGCCTTTCTGCTTGCTTTAAAGATGGTGGTGTGCACAGGTCTGTGGGTAGGGCTGTCTGGGCCACTATCAATGGGAGAACAGTGTAAGTACTGTAAGTGCGGCAGTAATGGGTCTGGTGGGCCAACTTTAACTCTGAGTGCCAGAGGGTTGAGGAATGCATTGGAATTTTTTGTGTAAAAAAAATAAAAAAAAAAAAATTATATATAATCTCCAGATGAGTAAAACAAGGGTACTCCCATTGCTCACAGGTTGCATATTCAAAAGTTATTGCAGCTCAAACTTGTACTTTTTAGGTGCAGTATCACATTTGCCTGAAATTGTACAGAGGTGCTGTAGCCACACCATCCTATGGACAGCTCTGGTCAGTTGGACATAAATCTCCATAGGATGGTGTAGCAACAGCGCCACATTAAAATTTCAGCTCACTATGATTTCAAGTTTGAGAGAGGTGTGTGTGTGTGTGTGTGTGTGTGTGTGTGTGTGTGTGTGTGTGTGTGTGTGTGTGTGTGTGTGTGTGTGTGTGTGTGTGTGTGTGTGTGTGTGTGTGTGTGTGTGTGTGTGTGTGTGTGTGTGTGTGTGTGTGTGTGTGTGTGTGTTGTTTGTTTTTACATTTTAAGTATTACTTACTTTAACATGAAGTGCTAATATGGTATAATGTGATCCCACCTCACCAAATAAGATTGTAATGCAACATATTCATTTCCACCAGTGGTCTCCAGTTTTACATTTCATTTCCTTAAATCAATATAATTTCATTAGTTTCAAAGGCAGGCTGTAAGGAAAAGTCACAAGCCTAGTATGATTGTTTTCTTTCCCGAGGCACTTATATAGTTTGTGGAATGTTCAATTTTTTTTAATAATCCAACAGCATCCTTTGTGTTCTGAATATGTATTTCTTTTGTTTGAATAATACATTTTTGTTAAGTGGGTATATACTGATTCTGCATCTTATACTGCACATTTGTCACTTTTTTTCACCAATATCTAAATACAAGTTGTTGTTTTTGCAGCTCCTATTCAGACCTATATCCTAGGAGCCAATAACCAAGAAACTGTGAAATATTTTAAAGATGTTGATGGCTGTGAATTGGCTGAGAATATAACCTACTTGGGTATGTAAGTACATTTCAATAAACCCATTCCCTTTATGTATTGTCATGCATTTCAGGGCTCCCCGCGTGGCTGCACGCAGTTCAGGGAGCCCTGAATCAGATCCAATAAAAAAAAAAAAACTGTGATCCTTAAGTGCTGGCTGCAAGTATGGCTGGTCCTTAAGGGTTAAAGGAGTAGTAACACTTAATATATAAATAAATACATTGTATGGTTCATCCCCCTGATGATGGAGCTGTTGCCGCACAATTGTATGGATATTTCTGGCCATAGGATATGGTGTAGCAACAGCACCACTGTAAAATTTCAGGTCATGGAGATACTGCACCTAAAGAAAATTGATGTTTGGGCTGCAATAACCTTTAACTAAAACACCTCAACAGTGGGTGTACACTTGTTTTACGCAGTGGGATAAACCCTACTTTTTTTTTTTTTTTTTTTTTTTTTTTTCTTCCTTCTTTCTTTTGATATTAAGTGTTAAAGGGATAGTAATACTTCGTTTTAACTTTATTTTATTTTGTAGGCATTAAAAAAACATGAAGAACGAAATAAGTCTTATCTCTCAAACCTTTATTGTTTAAGAGATATTCACAAGCAAAGCTTCCCCTCCAGCCTCTTTTACCTAGTGTAAGCCATCTCTTCTCAGATGTGGAATGCAGTCCATAGACCAGACAGATAACAGTAGGTGACACTCTTATTCCTATGAAATCCCTGCCCCCCCTTGACAAGCTTTTCAGGTTTTTCCCTTATCTTAATTGAAGATTGTCCCTCTCTGCAATCTACCTGGGCACCTCCCTTCTGATCTGGCTGAACAGTGTTACATCAGTAAAAGGGGCGGGAGGGGGACACTTTGTCATTGAATTACTCTTGAACTACAACTCTGACAGAATTGAAATGACACTCTCCATGGCCCAGATATTATGAAGATTAATTAGAGCTGCTTTTAGTATGAAACATTACTATCCCTTTAAGATGGGACTCTCACATTTGTAATGCTGCAGCTAAGGGCAGTAATTCATGCGGGAGTGAAATCTCTACTAAGCCCTGAGTTCATAAGCCACAACGCCAGTAGCCATTCACTGGATTGGAATTCTGACTGCCAACAAGAATGACTATTGTAAGTTACAAAAAAATAAATAAATACAAATATTCCAGACACTAAAATCTTCCTTCAGACATCAGTCTCTTGCCTTTTAGGTTTTATTTGTTTTTGTTCCTGCCGTAAGGGCTGCTAAACTGCAAGAAAAGAAGCACTACCAATGGGCATTACCATGGTCGCAAAGTTTAATTGACCTAGAAGTGATTGGAGATGCTTATACTTAACCTTACTACATTTAAGGCAGTAGCAATAAGAAACTTTCATTTTGCCAGCTGATAAATTGACAAAATTAAATTCCATTACTTTGGTGTCCATTTTAATACCCAGAAATTGATGATTTTAAATGGGACAGTTGGTTAAAGAAATCTCAAAAATTAGAAAACAAGATAAGTGTATAATATTCACATGTGTTGGTACTACTCCAGCCAAAGAAAAACATTAATGAAGAACTGAGAACATGCTAGGAATAGCATTAGCCATTCATTGAAAAGGGCAAAATAGCTCAAAATAAAAACAAGGTAAAGACAAATCCATTCGTAAACATTTGTTCAAGGAGAAATTACACTGAAACAGGACAATTAGGGTATATGGGCAGGAAAAAAGACCAATGCAATGTTCCTTTTTGCAGTGCAGTCTTAATATGAAAGCATTGCCGAATGAAGTAGTAGAGAAAATACTTACAATTTTCTCAGTACCATCAATAATAGAGCCACCAAAATGGTAGGATAAATGATGAATAAGCCTAAAAGAATGAGGTTCTTTTGTTAGGCACTAGGTCTAACTGTGATACTACAACGTCCCTAATGGGGGATAAGGAAAGTGGCCTTCATTCTACCCTTGATTAGTTTTTACCCACACCATACCAGTCAATTGATTAGCACTAGGGTTGCACCGATACCGGTATCGGTGCCGATACCAGCATTTGCGCGAGTACTTGTACTCGCGCAAATGCGGCCGATGCCAGCACCGATACCCTGTGTCAGGGTCGTTGCTGCAGAGAGGGAGTCTGGGGAGCTGCTCACAATGCTCCCCGGTTACCTCTCTCACTCCTACAGCGTCGGAGCATTGCCGCGGGTTACCATGGCAACGCTCCGACGCTGACCTCTGCCGGGGCTCGCGAGAGAACAGCGAGCACCTGGCAGAGGAGAGTAAAGGAGGCAGGATGGGGCAGGGGGTGGTGAAAGAGGCAGACAGTGGGGTGAAGAGGGAGAAAAAGTCAAAAGGAGGAAGGATCAGGAGACCAAAGGAGGGGGGCCAAGAAGAGGCAAAAGGAGGGGTGATCAGGAGGGAGAGAGAGGCAAAAGGGTGAGTCAAGGAGGAGTGGGAGAAAAGCCAAGACAAAAGAAGGGGGCTCAAGGGGGTAGAATGAAGCAAAAGATGGGAGAGTCAAAAAGGGAGAATCAAGAGGTGGGGTGTGTGTGTGTGTGTGTGTGTGTGTGTGTGTGTGTGTGTGTGTGTGTGTGTGTGTGTGTGTGTGTGTGTGTGTGTGTGTGTAATATATATACACATAATATTTTTCAAGTACTCACCAATACAAATTACCAGTACTTTTTTTTTTTGCGGTCATTTGCCAGTTTTCCAAGTACCTAAAACATGTAGGTACTTAGAAAACTGGCAAATGACCGCAAAAAAAAAGGTATTGGTATCGGTGAGTACTTGAAAAAAGTATCGGTACTTGTACTCGGTCTTAAAAATTTGGTATCGGTGCATCTCTAATTAGCACTTTAACTTGTCATAATAACCAGTTTAGTTTGAATGGAAGTATTCCAATAACCATGTGAAAACCTTGTTTCAATTGTTTTTCCTTCAACTGGTCTGGATATATATTTAAGCAAGGGAGCAGCTTTGAAATTTTCATTGGGGACCATGGCCGTCTGATCTTTGAGAAAATGTATGTTGGAGGGGTGTCAAAACACTTAATGCAGCAGAATGCTAGGGGAAATCCTGAACAAGATTTGTGATGAAAACAGGTTCGTTTATAATAAACTTCACTATAGGCCCAGCAGATAGTATCAACCTTAGTAATATGCACCCGTTGGGAGTTTTCTCTTACAGAAGAATCTGACCATGTGCATAAGGTGAATTCATGCGCATTCACAAGCTCATATCCATCATACCCAAGTATGTACTAATAGTTTCTGCTTAAACAGTGGTCATAAATAAACCAAGCCATAGCTTCTGTAAGCTTCAGGAATTTTGTAAATGTGCTTATAAAGGGAATACTTAGAGGGCTGGTTTTCAGATTCAACAGTAGCATAAAAAGAAAATGCTTGCAGCCAGTTAGTGATGGTTCTAGCCACTGGTCTATATCTATAATTGTATGTGTTCTTACTACCTTTGTCTTCTTGAATAAAATCTTTAGCTGAAGGCAAAAGGGACAGTACATCTAAAAACTCCCCTTATTTTTTTTCCCATTAATGATGGCAGCTACAGTGGGGCAACAAAGTATTTAGTCAGCCACCAATTGTGCAAGTTCTCCCACTTAAAAAGATGAGGCCTGTAATTTTCATCATAGGTACACTTCAACTATGAGAGACAGAATGAGACAAAAAAAGCCATAAAATCACACTGTCTGATTTTTAAAGAATTTATTTGCAAATTATGGTGGAAAATAAGTATTTGGTCAATAACAAAAGTTCATATGAGTATTTTGTTATATACCCTTTGTTGGCAATGACAGAGGTCAAACGTTTTCTGTAAGTCTTCACAAGGTTTTCACACACTGTTGCTTGTATTTTGGACTATTCCTCCATGCAGATCTCCTCTAGAGCAGTGATGTTTTGGGGCTGTCTCTGGGCAACACGGACTTTCAACTCCCTCCAAAGGTTTTCTATGGGGTTGAGATCTGGAGACTGGCTAGGCCACTCCAGGACCTTGAAATGCTTCTTACGAAGCCACTCCTTCGTTGCCCGGGCGGTGTGTTTGGGATCATTGTCATGCTGAAAGACCCAGCCACGTTTCATCTTCAATGCCCTTGCTGAGGGAAGGAGGTTTTCACTCAAAATCTCACGATACATGGCCCCATTCATTCTTTCCTTTACACGGATCAGTCGTCCTGGTCCCTTTGCAGAAAAACAGCCCCAAAGCATGATGTTTCCACCCCCATGCTTCACCTTAGGTATGGTGTTCTTTGGATGCAACTCGGCATTCTTTCTCCTCCAAACACGACGAGTTGAGTTTTTACCAAAAAGTTCTACTTTGGTTTCATCTGACAATATGACATTCGCCCAGTCCTCTTCTGGATCATCCAAATGCTCTCTAGCAAACTTCAGATGGGCCCAGACATGTACTGGCTTAAGCAGTGGGACACATCTGGCACTGCATGATTTGAGTCCCTGGTGGCGTAGTGTGTTACGATGGTAGCCTTTGTTACTCTGGTCCCAGCTCTCTGCAGGTCATTCACTAGGTCCGCCCGTGTGGTTCTGGGATTTTTGCTCACCGTTCTTGTGATCATTTTGACACCACGGGGTGAGATCTTGCGTGGAGCACCAGATCGAGGGAGATTCAGTGGTCTTGTATGTCTTCCATTTTCGAATAATTGCTCCCACAGTTGATTTCTTCACACCAAGCTGCTTGCCTATTGCAGATTCAGTCTTCCCAGCCTGGTGCAGGTCTACAATTTTGTTTCTGGTGTCGTTCGACAGCTCTTTGGTCTTCGCCATAGTGGAGTTTGGAGTGTGACTGTTTGAGGTTGTGGACAGGTGTCTTTTATACTGATAACAAGTTCAAACAGGTGCCATTAATACAGGTAACGAGTGGAGGACAGAGGAGACTCTTAAGAAGTTACAGGTCTGTGAGAGCCAGAAATCTTGCATGTTTGTAGGTGACCAAATACTTATTTTACCAAGGAATTTACCAATGAATTCATTAGAAATCCTACAATGTGACTTCCTGTATTCTTTCCCCCCATTCTGTCTCATAGTTGAAGTGTACATATGATGAAAATTACAGGCCTCTCATCTTTTTAAGTGGGAGAACTTGCACAATCGGTGGCTGACTAAATACTTTTTTGCCCCACTGTAAATGTAAGCCCAGGGGAGTAGTATTGCTAAGAATGAGAAGTGAGTTATGAAGCACATCTCTGGGACTATCATCACAGTCTGTGCCTGGTGGGCCAGTGCCTAATCACCACCCCATTTACAACTGTGAACCCATGCTTTGCCTATGGTTTTGGATTCCACTGATGAAACTGATTGCTTTTCAATTAAATTGGCTAAAACTGAGGATAATTATTAGCTAAATTAGAAGGAAATATCTTTTTTAAGTAGGAAGTTGCTGCCTTGAAGAGGATCCCTCTTGGAATGGCATGGATGTGGTCTCTATTGAGGATGAAGATGTGGAGATTCCAGCTGCAGAGGGAGACACTATCACAGGAAGAGCAGTGGCACTACGTGGCGATCACTCTGATATTGCGCTGCTAGCACAAGAATGGGTGACTAGAAAAGGCTCAGCAGAAGAATCCATCTCTGGCCTGATACTCGTTCCCTTGTGCTCTACTCTGAAGACTTGGCATAACTGGATGCTGATGCATACAAAATATATTTTAGTGGCTTAATTGGTATTCTTTCATGGTAGAAATGTTATAGAAATTAGAGTGCTAAACCACTCTCTACCCAATGTGCAAACCAAGGGCTACCCCAACCCTATGTTATAGTCACAAGAAACAAAAAGAGCTGCACCATAGAGCAAACAAGCTTATGAGAGCGGAATATATCTAAGTAATCTTCTTAATTCTTCCATAGTAAGGAATGAAATTTGCGTATACAGGACTTACAAGCACTAGTTTCGTGTTCACAGTGCTTATTCAGGACTAAAGAGTGCACTGCAGACTCCACCAAATTTAGAAATGAAAAGCCCAATCAAAGTTGGAAATACGTTTTCATCTCGTCCGTTAATCAGAACCTAACCATTCAGTTGCTGGATGCTGCCCCTTTTAGGCTGAATACTTGCCCTGTTTGCATTTTGTATCCTTCTGACTGATGGGGCTGACAGGCACAACAATATGCCTCCTGTTCCTTGTATACTGACAGGTTGCAGGCATCACAGCAGTAGCTTTCTCTGATTGAGCATCTTTACTGGATGACTCCTGCTGCTGATTTTGGGATCCCCATGATTCTCAGCACTTAGCGTGATGGTTTAAAATATTCTCTAACTCAGTAGACATGAGATCAGGCTGGAGAGCAGCTGAACATGAGAACACCACAGCAAATAAAAGAAGATAAGCTACAGGTCTGCTGCCAAGAGGGGAGAGGCATATGAAAGCCACCATCTGTGAAGGGAGAGCAAAACTACAATGTGAAGGAGCACAACACTAGAATGTATGGGGGTGGGAGCACAGGAACCATGATGCAGGTGAATGAAAGCACATAACTCTGGGAGATGTGGGAGCTCACTGTTTAAAGGGATGGTAATGTTTCAGAATAAAAGCAGCTCCAATTAATCTCCATATAATTTGGGCCATTTATTTCAATACTGTCCGAGTTGTAGTTCAGGAGTAACTGAATGATAAAGTATCACCCTCCCACCCCTTTTACTGATGTAACACTGCTCACCTCAGAGCAGCAAGACTGTCCAATTGGATTGTAGAGAGCGACAATCTTCAGTGAGCAAAAGAAAAAACCTGTCAAGGGGGGCAGGGTTTTCCTTATGCTCACAGTCCATTGCTGTGAGCCGTTCGGTCCCAGGAACAGCTTACACTAGGTAAAAGGGGTGGGAGGGGGATACTTTATCATTCAATTACTCTTGAACTACAACTCTGACTGTATTGAAATAACACTCTGTGGCCCCGATACTATGAAGATTAATTGGAGCTGCTGTTTTTGTGAAACACAACTATCCCTTTAATATACTGTACAGCTTTCCTTGCTTCAGGTGGCAAAGCTACACATCAATACAAATTAAACCTGCTGAGAGCCTTGGATACACCTCCCCAGAGGATCTATCATAACCCTTGCAACAATGGTACAGCCAGTCTGTTTGTGCAGCCACTGACTGACAGATGACCTCTGATTTATAAATAGCTCATGTGTTCTTTTCCGGTGCTAATCATTGGAAACTGCATTCAAGTGGATACATTTATAAATACTGTGTGTTTTACTGCACTTTTTTGCTTTTGTACATATGCCCCATTGTTAATTTTTTTACATTTATGTGACTTGTGTGTATATTTTTATATTTGTACTAAAACAGCACTGTTTATAATGGTCTTTTTTTCTTTTTTTTTTTTTTTTCTTTCCCTATTTGCAGGCCGTAAAGGGCTGTTTACTGGCGCGTCCGGCCTAAGCATAGCCTATCTAAGTGGCATAGAGTCTAGTAGTGAGCCAGCCCCTGCGTATTGCTTTACTGCTAAAGATGTCTCATCTCTGAAAATGTCCTTAACATCAAACTCCAAATTCAAAGGTGTGGATATATTACTGACATCCCACTGGCCTAAAGACGTGTGGACTTATGGTAATGCCCCGGTAGGTAGTGGGTAGTGTTTAACCATGTTTTTGTAATATGAATTGCTTCGTCTAATTTTCACAATACGAAAACATGTTTCCACTTGTGTATAAGACTGTCAGCTTTCAGACTCCTTGATCTGGTCAACTCTGTCCCCATGGACCTTCTGACTTGAAGGGTCTAATGGCTGATGGGGAGCTTTTAATTAAGTTTGCTCCTAAAGCTGACTTTGTAAACCATAATTACACTTTTTTGTATTTATATAATTCTGAAACCTCCATCTCTCAGGTGGAGGCAGTTTCTGCTTAAAAAAGAAAAAAAAAAAAAAAAAAAAAATATATATATATATATATATATATATATATATATATATATATATATATATATATATTATATATATATAAATAAAATATTACAAAGTGTTTATCTGGATCTCTGATTAATGTATTTGTGGATCTCCATGTTTTGTGTAGGTTCAAAATCCACAATCTATCCTAAGGCTAAACTTTCTTGAAGGAGTGTTTCTCAATGATGGTCCCCAAGATGCACCAACAGTGCAGTTTTTTAAGTGCCAATTGCCAGAGCGTTATCAAATCCATGTTGAATACCTCTGACACTCAAAGGGGTTAACAGACATGTAATCAGTCGCTCAGCCATTGTGATTGCTCCACTTGTACTTAATCAGGGATATCCTTAAAACCAGAACTGGCGTGCCCTGAGGACTGAAGCTGAGAATCACTGTCCTAAAGTAGAAAAGCTTTGCTAAAGATGCCTATTTCTGAAAACATTCCTTGAGGCAAGTTGTGTTTGTCCATAAAGATATGCCTGTGGTACAAGCCTAGCCCATTGTGTTAACCACACCCACTTACCATATAATTATAATGTCTATATCAGTTTGTCCTGCCTGTAGTGGTGGTAGCCCCACCCCCTTTAGGTTAAGATCACCCTTTCTCTGTAATTTCCAACCTATTCTCCAGTATTCTGATGTCACTAAAATTCTAAAAAGAATGGAAATAAGGAAGCCAGGTTCTGTTTAAAACTATATTTATTAATGGTGCACCTAAACAATCAAGACTCCACAATGAACAATATGCACACACCATGCATTCTAAATAAAAACAAAAACATCAAAAAAAAATTACCATTAAAGGGATAGTAATACTTCATTTTAACTTTATTTTATTTTGTAGGCATTAAAAAAACATGAAGAATGATATAAGTCTTATCTCTGAAACCTTTATGGTTTAAGAGATATTCACAAACAAAGTATCCCCCCCTGTTCAACCAGATCAGAAGGGAGATGCCCAGGTAGACTGCAGAGAGGGACAATCTTCAATTAAGATAATGGAAAAAGCTGAAAAACTTGTCAAGGGGGGAAGGGCTTTCATTGTTTTCATACAAAGAAAATTGTCCCCTTCTGTTATCTGTACTGTCATACAACCAGACACACGTCTGAGAAGAGATGGCTTACACTAGGTAAAAGGGGCGGGGAGGGGAACTTTGCTTGTGAATATCTCATAAACCATAAAGGTTTGAGAGATAAGACTTATATCATTCTTCATGTTTTTTTAATGCCTACAAAATAAAATAGTTAAAACGAAGTATTACTATACCTTTAAAGCCCAGCCTATATCCTAGTTCAAATCAGTATTAAGAAGTAGTCATTTAACCATTTGAGTGCCAGAGTGGTTTGCATCACAGTGTGTTGCTTACCTCTATGGCACTAGGAGGGTTAAAAGACAACCTAAAATATCCAGTATTGAAGGAGGCAGTGGTGTAAATAGTCTGGTAGGACAACCTAACGCATGTATACGATAGAACACCGTGCTCACATCTCTCAGAGAGACTATCCTGCTATTGGTGATTTACTTACAGGGTCCTGAGGCTTTTCCAACCTTTAAATATGTCTGGTCACATGGGTGATTATTTCAGCAACACTTGCAGTACCCCATAGAAAATTATGGTTTGTGTGCAAACCAGTGAAGAGCTAATCAAAACTGAGTGGTTTTACGCGTTAAAACCTTTAGAAATACAAATTGTAATTTTGTATGGCCCCGTGTTTCATATACAGCTTCTTTTAGGTGCATCCTCCAGTGGTGGTCATGAATCATATAAAGCTTCTTTAGGTACATCCTCCGGTGGTGGTCATGAAACATATACAGCTTCTTTAGGTGCATCCTCCGGTGGTGTTCATGAAACATATACAGCTTCTTTAGGTGCGTCCTCCGGTGGTGTTCGTGAAACATATACAGCTTCTTTAGGTGCGTCCTCCGGTGGTGTTCGTGAAACATATACAGCTTCTTTAGGTGCGTCCTCTGGTGGTGTTCGTGAAACATAAAGCTTCTTTAGGTGCGTCCTCTGGTGGTGGTCAAACTTCAAACCTTTTGAGTGCCAGAGAGGTGTCCAATGCATTGCTAGATGATGCATTTGGAGACCTTCCTTGGTCTCAAAGGACTCAAGATACTTTCATCAGAACTGTAAGGTTGAGATATGGTACCACTGACTATTCTGCTTTGTGTGTCGTATTCAATAAGTCAGAGGGGCAGTTATGGAACAAGCCAACTAGTTTGAATTATTAATACCTCCTTTTGAAAACAAAAACATATGACCCAACTCATATAGGGGATAAATAACGTTTTCAAATTATTTCTGTGGGTTTCTCGATATGTCGGTGACCTCTAGGACTCAACAGTTTAAAAACCACATTTAAATACATGCAGAAACCCTTTCATGGATCTTGAAAGTTTACATAAACAGAAACATTGTTTTCCTTCTGTTTCCTGGTTTGTTCACCCACTTTTTATGAGACCTGAGGATGCAGGTGTCAGGCTTGTTTTGAGGCTGCTATCTCTGACATGAGTTTAGGGAATGGTAGTGGACTCTGCCAGCGTGTGTGTGTTGTTTTGTTTTGTTTTTTTTTTAATTCTTCCTGTACACTCTCTTCATTGATGAAGGATCTGTGTAAAGAAATAGCAACGTAATGGAAACACCAGCATTTAGAAGGCAGGTGTGTATGCAGTTGAACCTACATATCTATCTATAAACAATAAAGGGACATGAGGAAAAAGTACCTCAACATCCAGAAATAAATCGTAGTGTTTTTAAAGGGAAAGTGTCCCCTTGAGACAAAGTACTTATGAACACTTCTGTTCTGAGGCGTCCAAAATAGTTGTTTCAGTATGCCACAAAAAGTGCCTTCCTCATGTAATCAGGACACCAACTGGGTATTGCTGAGCAATGACATTGACACCACTCGGCATTCAAAATTTTAAGTGTAGGGTCAATATAAGAACTTTTTAACCTACCGCCAATGTCTTCAGAGCAATGGAAACAGTGTGTCTGTAGCTTATAACGTGCCTGTTGCTTACCAATTTTCTGTTCAATTCGATATCTGCACAGTTGGGTGATGACAGCACCTTACTCTAAAATTTTTACACTCTTTCAATAAAAGCCAAGTCCACTGACCATGTTTTCGCAGACATGGTGCTAGTACAGAGACTGGAAAATGCTCCCATCAATGCTGAATAAGCACTGACATCACCCAGCTGGGCAGATGTCATGATCTGCACTGTAAATCTGCAGGCAATGGGTGAGTTATGAACTGTAGGAACTTTGTTCCCACAGCACTGAGGGCAGTGACCATGGATTAAAGGGACCTTGTATTGACCCTATACTTCCCCGTTAAGCGCTATGTTAAATATACCAAAAGAGAATATCAGAAAATCAAATACCTGTCCTAAGATTGGACACAGTTATGCTACTTGTGATTCTTGTGCTGTTTTTGTTTGTGGTAAACAAGCATTCCAGTATATTAAGTTTGCCTGAAAAGTGAGTCTGTGTTTTACTTAGATACTCAAATAGCTGTCTTACCTCATAGCGTAAATCAGCTAGCTTTAACCCTTTGAGTGTCAGAGGAGTACAGAATGCATTGCTTTGCAATGCATCCCATACCCATCTGGCGCTCAAAGGGTTGACCCTTTAAAGGCATAGTAATTCATTTTATAGTCATGTTTTTTTAATGCCTACAAAATAAAGAATTATATAAGTCTTATCTCTCAAACCTTTATGGTTTGAAAGATATTCACAAGCAAAGTTTCCCCTCCCTGCCCCTTTTACCTAGTGTAAGCCATCTCTTCTCAGATGTGGAATCCAGTCCACAGACCCGACAGATAAAAGGGGACAATCTTCTTCCTATGAAAACCCTGCCCCCTTGACACGTTTTTCAGGTTTTTCCCTTATCTTAATTGAAGATTGTCCCTCTCTGCAATCTACCTGGGCACCTCCCTTCTGATCTGGCTGAACAGTGTTACATCAGTAAAAGGGGCGGGAGGGGGATACTTTATCATTCAATTACTCTTGAACTACAACTCTGACAGAATTGAAGTAACACTCTCCAAGGCCCAAATACTATAATGATTAATTAGAGCTGCTTTTATTATGAAACATTACTATCCCTTTAAGTGCCAGATGACTAATGTCTCTCTGACACTGGTTAAAACAGCAACTTGTATTCATTTTTAAAATATTTAAACTGCAAATGTTGCACTGGTAAAAGCCTGGCAAATTATAATTGGATAGAATATTTGTGTGACCATAATACATCTCTGTACAAAGTGATCTGGCAATAAGTGTAGGGTTAAGGTAAGGAGTTTGTGTTGCTTTTTTTTTTGTTTGTTTTTTTTTTTATCTCCCTCTGGAAACATAATTTTTGCAGTTTCTGTGATGAGAACTAGGGCTGTGTGAATTAAGTTAAAGAGAATTTTTAAGCAAATTAGCTGAACCATATGGGTCAGATAAAAATTGCCAAAAATGCCCATTGATTTAACTGGGGCCTTTTTAACTGTTTCAGTGCTAAGGTCTAGGTATCTACTATTTGCAATTTATTGGGTACCTGTATAGTTCAGCGGTGTAAAGTCCTGTTTAATTCAAATAGAAAATATTAGTTTTTGATCGCAGTTAGGGATCTTGGTACATGAAATGCATTGATCTGTTGGCACCGGCTCCTGCTCAGTGTTTCCTTCCACTCTAAGTTCACTCCTCCTACATCCTAGCAGGTCTTAATGCATATACATATTTATTGACTACATTAAAGTGTTATTAATGTCTAAAAAAAACTTTTTTTGCATTTAGAAGAGCTTAAAAAGCTGATCTAAATGCAAAAAAACGTTTCTCTCAAACCGCTATGGTTTAAGAGATACGGGTGTTTAAAATTTGCTGTTTCCTACTGACAGCTGTAAAGCTGTCAGCAGGAGATTCGTGTCGGTCGACACTGTGGTGCTTGAGAAGTGCCGGGATCTCGTTACTTACACGGAATCCCTTCATTGGAATGGTCTAAAATGTGTGCGTGGTGTTCAAGCACACATTTTAGACCATTCCAATGAAGGGATTCCTTGCAAGTAACGAGATCCCGGCACTTCTCAAGCGCCACCGTGTTTGTTTGTTTTTTTTGTTTTTTTTTTTTAGACATTACTAACACTTTAAGTGAAGACAGTATTAGTTTGGTTTTATGTTTGCTGCATTACAATTGTGGTAGTTTTGTTTTAGTGCGGCCATTTAGTTTGTATGTGCAGACTGGAGATTTCCTAATCTTGTCAACCCCCAGTAACAATTACCTATTAAAGGGACCGTAATGTCCCATAAAAATGTTTTTTTAGGTTTGTAGAGGGTAAAAAAAAAAAAATATCATTGCCACAAACTCCATCTCTCAAACCGCTATGGTTTGTGAGAGATATGCAGTCAAAGTTCCCCCCCTCCCTCCCCTTCTCCTGACATCAGCGCTGTACTTGACAGCAGGAGATCCCAGTGTGGGGACCAGCTGGCGGCTCTGCAGCAGAGCAGAAATCCCATTAGTAGAAAAGAATTACTTAATTACAAAGCATGCCTAGTTTGCAAGCACACTTTGTAGACCGTTCTCATGAAGTAGTTGTTTTCTAATAACGGGATTTTTAGTGTTGTACATATATGAATAAAATGTTTTTATCTACCTGGGATGTGGTCTGAATTGTATCTGGGAACATGAACTGCTGAATTTGCTCCTTAACCCTTTGAGTGCCGGAGTGGTACGCAAAACATTGCAAAACCCTTTGAGTGACTTATCCAATGCATTGCACTGCGGTGTTTTAACTCTCTGCCACTCAAAGGGTTAAGTGTTAGTGTTTTGCCCCCTGTTGTGGATCAGTTTGGTTCAGAATTGATCTTCTATATCTCTGTATATTTAACCCCTTAAGGACCCTTGATGTACCAGGACCGTCACGGTCCTTGAAATACTCAAGGACCGATGACGGTCATAGTACGTCACGTACTTTTTACTTACAGCGCTCTAGCGGGAGCGCTGTAAGTAAAAATAGGGCCTGAAATTGACCGCTCCAAGATCGGAGCGATCTCTATCAGGCCCCATAATGACGCGCCGATACACGCGACAGGTCACGTGTACCGGCCTGTCCAAGTGCTCCTATGCGGTCATTATGGGACGGAAATGTCCCAGGACCGCCAGTCCTTAAGGGGTTAAGGAATAAGATCAGTATTGACCGTTATGTGGTCCTTTTAATATAAATTTGAATGTTGTGTATTTTTCCAAGCTTTTAACCCATTGGGTGCTACAGAGATCACCAGCACTTTGGGAAGGAATGCAGTACAAGAGATGGATTAACACCTTAGGGACCAGAGGGATGTACAAAGCATTTGTTTGCAACGCATGCAGCACACTCCTCTAGTCCGTAGGGGGTTTATGGAAAGAGATGCAACTTTACAGATCACACATTGTGGCTCCTTCATTTTTATGTTTCAGTAGATGTTAATGGAGCAGCAAAAGCTTAAAATATTTGTTTTTCTTCCATACGTAGGCTGATGTAGACACCAAAAAATGTGGCTCTGCGCAGATCTCCACTTTGGCGTTCAGCTTAAAGCCTAGATACCACTTTGCTGCTCTGGAAGGAGACAACTATGAGAGACTTCCTTACAGGTAGGTAAGGCTTATTTTAATTTTGTTTAATACACTATGGGACTTTTGCATAAAGGGAAACACAAGCAACTCTTGGGCAGACCTGCTTCATATGGGACAATTAAAAATCCACAATGTTTTAAATGGGCCTTTTAACCCCTCGAATGCTAGAGATGTCTCAAACATATATAACAATTCACTGGAGACTTCCCTAGTATTTAAAGTGGATCTATCGCATATAGATATTTAATGCTCATTACACAGATATGTTGGTCATTTTGAAAAAAAAAAAAATCACGTTATCTACACAAAAATTCAAGTTTTAAAGGTGCCCAGCAGCCTACTTCCGCTTGCTGCACAGAGGCTGCTCCCGTCTCACTACCCAGCATCCTCTGATGACAGAGGATGTCTGTCTCTAAGCTGGAGCGATCTCATTGACTAGATATCGATATCTGCCAATGAGATCGCTCCAGCTTAGAGAGAGAGAGCCTCCGTCATCGGAGGATACTAGGTAGTGGGACGGGAGCAGAGGCAGTGCTGCAAGCAGGGAAGTAGACTGCTGGGCACGTTTTTAATTTGAATTTTTGTGCAGATAATGGGTTTTTTCCAAAAATTATTAACGTATTAAACGTTTTCGCTATATGCTCTCTTTAATGAGCATTAGCTATCTATATGTGATCCACTTTTTTTTTTTTTTTTTTTTTTCTTCTACTTTTGTGCAGAAGACACTCTGTTTTTATATTCATGGGCATGGTTATTTTGTGGCTGCTTCCGGATACTGTGCAGTATAGCGATCACTCTGACACCACCTAATAAAGCTTTACTTGCTTATATGTAGTCAGAAAATCCTAACGATCTCTCTGACATTCTGTGTGAAAGGTTCCACTACAGGGGTGGGTGCACGAAGTCGTGATAAACTGTAGAGTAAATCGCACTGGAGAAGTCCTCTCCAAATCCTGTTTATTCTATGGAGTCTATACACGAATATCTTTACAAATTGAGATCTTCTCTCATCCATATCACACCATGGCAAACGTTCCACCAGGACACTTCCAGTGATGCCTTTAAACTTCAGTGGTAGGGGTTTGGTGTCATGGAGTGCAGGAACAAAGAATAACGTCCACCTACGTGATCATGATGCAGTAATTAAAGATTTATTTTTTGGGAACCAGTCCCTCGGAATAGTTCCATAGTGTCTATTTTCATTCCAGATTAAGGTAACTGTGGGTGGTATTCATAGTTGTTCATTTGCTGCTAAGGATGTGGCTGTTACTGTGCTCAGCAGATGCCTTAAAATTGCTTAGAACATTGACGGCTATGGCCTCTGTGCTCCAGCAGCAACGGGGTTACAACTGACACCTATGTCTTCACTTTCTGGTAGTCCTACGCCACTGGAGGAATCCCATTACATAAATGACATCCTTGCACATGAGCCTGATGTCAATGATGTGATGAGCAGTCCACTGGACCACCAGGTTTTTCTGTTTTTTTATTTTAACCCCTTGGTGATGAGGGATATTTTTACTCTAGAGTGTGAGCAATTTTGGCATTCTTAGTATGCCTTTGTTCAACCATATTTCCCTTCTAATCCACACCTTTATATACCTTTTTATATACAATTTTTATTTTAATTACCACCCCCACCCCATCCTCCGGATGCACCTGCTCTCTAGCTGGATGAATAAGGCCTTTATTGTCTAAACTAGGGGTAGGGGAATTTGGCTGTCCAGCTGTTGGTGAGTTCAATCCCCATCAACCCTAACAAGCCTTTTGGCGTTGCTGGAAACTAACCTCCAGCAGCTAAAGAGCCAAATGTTGCCTACCATGGTCTAAACTATGCATCTTATGTAATGTGTTTTTGTTTCTTCTGTATACAGAAATCATTTAGTCTTACAGGAGAATGCCCAGCATGTGAGTCGGTTTATAGCTTTGGCAAGTGTTGGCAACATGGACAAGAAAAAGGTACACAATTGTTCATTTAAAGTGGAATTATCATCTTTAAAGGGATAGTAATACTTTGTTTTATCTTTATTTTATAGGCATTAAAAAAAAATGAACAATACAAGTCTTATCTCTCAAACATTTATGGTTTGAGAGATATTCACAAGCAAAGGTTCCCCTCCCGCCCCTTTTACCTAGTGTAAGCCATCTCTTCTCAGATGTGGAATGCAGTCCATAGACCAGACAGATAACAGAAGGGGACAATCTTCTTCCTATGAGAGCAATGAAAGCCCTGCCCCCCTTGACAAGTTTTTCCCTTATCTTAACTGAAGATTGTCCCTTTCTGCAATCTACCTGGGCACCTCCCTTCTGCTCTGGCTGAGCAGTGTTACATCAGTAAAAGGGACGGGAGGGGGATACTTTGTCATTTAATTACTCTTGAACTACAACTCTGACAGAATTGAAATAACACTCTCCAAAGTCCAAATACTATGATGATTCATTAGAGCTGCTTTTATTATGAAACATTACTATCCCTTTAATATTGCCTCCCAAAGCATTACTAATAGCGACAGGCAAAGGCATACTTGTATTATGTTTAAAAAGTCAGCATTGCTGAAGTAATCCACCACCTCCTGTAGGCATCCAGCTGACAACAGTGCAGACATCTTAGAGGAGAGTTGCCTCTGAGATTCATCTTCCCTTTTTTCCCCCCATTTATGACAGACTGGGAGCAGCAGAAAAAGCCTGCGTACAATCTGTAAAATAAGCATATGTTACATTGTATCATTATCGATGTTTCCTGACAAAGCTCTCTGTAAATGGAAATTCTGCCTGCTTGCTATTGGGGGAATGTGTTTAAAAAAAAAAAAAAAAAAAAATATGTATATATATGTATAATGCTGTTGCAGACTATTTAAAGTGAAAAGGGTAGATCATTCCCTTTTACAGGTCCTTTGCAATGTGTTGCCTACCCTTCAGGCATTCAGAGGGTTAAATGGATGCAAAGCCTTTTCATTGGTGATATTATATTTAATCTCTTGAGGAACAGAGGTGTGTGTAACACATTGCTTTTCAGTGCATTACACAGCTCTCTGGTGCTCAAAGGGTTTCATTTGGTATTCAAGATTGAAACTGTATTTTGTTTGAGGATTGTGTTATTTTGCAGTACATCTATGCCTTCAGTATTGTGCCAATGTGTGTAATGGACCCAGCAGAACTCGTGAAACAGCCACTAGATGTCAGTGAAAACCCATATAGAAAATCTGGAAAAGAAGTACAGAAAAGTAAAGTGACTAGAACCACGGAAGAGGTAGGAAAGAGTAGGAACCTCTTATCTCATACTGTTCTGTTTTATTTGTGAAATGTTAACTCCGTCCCCTATTGTACAGAGGTGAAACACAAATTAAAATACACAAATTGGAGCATTTTCCTTTCTCTAATCTTTTACCAGGAAGAACCAGCACAGCAGTTTTTCTTTGACCTGAATAAGCAGCAAGGGAAAAAACGACATTCGGAGGGGAAGGGAGGACATCAGTCTCACACTAAGCAGCCCAGGAAACATCGTAAGTTATAGGATTGAGCATGTCAGTAATATAGGGACGGGCGGCTTTTGGCTCTCCAACTGCTGTTGGGCAACTACCACCATTGTTGGCCTGCTGAGGATGGAATTCTAGTCCAACAAAACTTTGGAGCCACAGATTTTATATAAATATACATACGTACTTAGCCCTCCACCCTATGAATTAAGTGAAAACTATGTTCTCGCAGTGACATGGTTCAGTGTTGCCTGCTTCATGATCTGCACCAATAAGGCAGAGTGAGAAGTCCTACTTGCCTTGTGTGCACAAGCAATGGACTCTTTAAGCTGCTAAGTGTATAGTAACCCTCATTGACTTTACATGTCATACACTTGCATAATATGTACAATCAAATTGCCTATACGTTTTATTATTTCCATATTCAGGGAACTGAATGTCAAGGATGTAAATATAAAAAAATGAAGATAATGTATAGGCAATTTGACTTTACCTGCAGATTATGCAGTCAAAGGGTTTCTGTCCTTAAAATGTTCCTTGTGGACTGTTAGGACCATTTGTGGGTTAGAGGAATAAGAGTCTAAAATAGTTGGGAGCTTTCAGGATTAAACGCTCAAGGTCAGCTCATTTTGAAAGTCCCCAGGTTTGTTTAATGATATTACGTTATACATTCAGTTAATATGTACCACAGCATTCTAAGCACCAATGTAGGGGTGTCAAACTGCATTCCTAAAGGGCGCAGGGTCTGCACATTTTTGGAATATCTGACTGCACAGTTGCTACAGTCAAAAGCACTGAGCTAATGCCTGCGGCACATATGCTTAATCTGGAATAACACAAAAATATGTACTCCCGCGCCTTGAGGATTGCAGTTGGACACCCCTGCACTACACTGAGAACCACCCATTGACTGCTGTGACAGAATAACATCCAGAGCTGTGCTATGTGAAAATTGTCATCTAGCCTAGATAAGTCTTAAAGTTAACCCCAAAAAATAAAATGGGATATGATGTATGTGTATGTATGTACGAAGTGAAGGCGTATAATATTCTAAACATCTTCCTTTTTAATGGATGTGTACATTGTCCTGTTCGGAGATTGTTTTTTTTGTTTTTGTGCTTTGCCTTGGAATAACAGATGACGTCTGTTAACTGATTAGTACCCACTGCTCTTGCATTGATATGTTATTTGTGCCGTTCACACACAATCCTAGATAATCAATGGCATCCATAGAAAAGGCATGAATGTCTGCTCTCTCAGAGCTTATGTAAGCCTAGATTTTTAGGCCTCTGTTAATACATGATTTTTACAGATGCAAGCACAGTGTACATGGTATTTGTATTCAGTTAATTTTCAGGTGTTAGTGTTCCTTTAAAAGATTTAAACTGTTTTTAATGATTTTGGAGCTACAACTAGGCAGCACTAACAGCAGGGATTAAAGACTGTAGTTGAGGCACTTGGTATGTGCATTAACATATACATTGCAAAGTTTTCTTCCCTTGGATGCTGGAGACATCTAACATCAAAGGGGTTAAATACAAAAGTGGGTAACATAAGAGGTCATTTTTTAAAGTTTTTGCACAACCACCTGTTTCTTTTCATGTGTCAGGTCCACTTTAAGAACAATATTCATTTCAATAGATGGTGGTATCTGTTTTTTTGCACTATAAAGGTCCATAAATAATCGACCAGTGTTAATCTCTCTCATATTCAAGCACAACCAACTGGGCCCTGCTGGTTTTGTCTTGCTAGTCCTGAAGTTGAGAAGCACCTCGTGGTCAGCATCGGCAATCATGTAAGTAGAAAACCTTTCACCTAAATGGTCCTGCATTTAGAGCTTTTAACCCCTTGAATGACAGAGGTCTCCAGCTCATTGCTGTGCCTTTCTTGCTCTCATGGAGTAAAGCCACATGAAAATCATTGGAAATGTGTCCACTATGCTGCAGTTGGTTTACTCCACTTTCTTTTGAACATGGACTATGTGTCTTTCTTCAACACACCCTGACCCAACCACTTTCAGGATGTATCTGTGGGGGTGCACTAAAGAGAAAAGGGCTGGCCCAGCTGGTTGATAGCCATATACAAGTTTTGATTGACCAATGAGTGGTTCATCACAACAATTCGGTCACCCTTCTGAACACACTGCCAAGTCGCTTAATATGCAGGCCATCATTACTGCTACTACTCCCTGGCATCTATCAGTAGTCACCTATGTTGAATGTATTAGTAGGATGTTGCAGTACACTGTATTTTTGTGTGACTTCACAGAGAGATGGTGTCAACTTGACACAGTTGTCTGTGTGACAGTAGCCTAATCTCAGTTTATCTTTAAAGTTCACAGCCTCACGCGCCATGGTTGCTTTAACTCCCTTACTTGTATTACAAGATATACTTCTGTACATATGGCTATGACAGAGGCCGTACCACTGAGAAATTAGGGAAGTGTAACAAAAAGCAGTTACCAAACCTTTTCCTGTTAGTGGCTTCTTTGAGTGGTTTGAGTCTAGATTATTTGCCAATTATCTGTTCTATCGGATGTTTTGATTCAGATTTTCTTCTGGTACAGAGATGATCTGTGGTAGAATTAACACTGAATGCCAGAGAGGAGTGCATCACAGAGCAGTGCTTTGTATAGCCCTCTGGCACTCAAATAACATACGCGGTTCTAGAGCATTAGTGTTTTTAACAAAACCTTTTTTAATGTATTTACTTTAAGATTCCCCAAATACTGGATCTTTTTACAATGTTCATAGAAAAATTATAAAACTTTGGTGTGTGGGGGTGACCCTAAAATATTCCATTTAGGTGCTGCTTATGTGGCTCCAGTATCGCCTACATACGTAGTTGCATCCCCACCTTGCCGGTGTTAGATATTTTGTGAAATTGTTTGTATGTTCTGCTTAAGGATTCATTTGTCTTTCATTTTGTGCACTTGCTTTGAATCTGCCATTTTAATTTTTCTCCATCTTTCAGTGATGGGAGCTCCTTCTACCAATGCACACACCCCATGTGAGCATACCCCCCACCCCCACAACATGGGCAGGCACCCATTGCATGCACACGCTCTTTGTATGTACAAATTATACATGGGCCCAGAATTTTTTATTTTTTTATTTATTTTTTTTTTAATTCTTTTCAGATGCAGTAAGAGGGCACTCTCAAAGTCCCCCCCCCCCCCCCCAATAATTAGCCATCTAGTGATTAGCTTACCAGTATTAGTATTATCCAGCCTATATACAGTGTTGGTCAGAAATCCTACATGTGCCGAGACTGACGGCCAGGCAACAGTGTTTCAGAGGCACTGACCGGTCATACCTTTCATGCAGTCTCCATAAAATTTAACCCATTGCACCCAAATGATCCCAAGAGAAAGGGGGGTTTAAATAACGTTTTCTTTAATTTTACCAAAATAAATGGTGGGCTATCCATATAAGTGTGGTATAAAAAGAGAGCCCTATTTGTGCGTTTAAAAAAAAAAAAAAAAAAAAAAAAAAAAGTATATAATTTTCATGGGTAAAATAAAGTAATTAGAGGGAAAACACAGTTGAACAAAGACATAGTCAAAAAGGTCAGAATTGCTCTGGTCCTTAAGTGAAATCCACCTCAGATTATCCCGGTCCATAACTGGTTAAGGACCAGAGTGATATGCAGAGCAATTGCAAGGTGATGAATTACACACCCCTCTGGTCCTTAAAGGGTTAAATAGGATGATGTCATTCAGTTTAACAATTTAAACATTTTTGATTTCTTTCTTCTTTGTATTAGTTTTGTTTCTTTAATTGAAAAAAAAAAATGTAATATGGCCACTTGGTGGTGCTGTTTTAGTCAATCAACTGTACAGCTCTCTAAACACTGAAAATGGGAGGTATTAAACTGAGCTACTATAACTGTTCAGTAAAGAAGTTCTAAGCAGTAGGAACGTGCTTGATTTTCTCAGCAGGAGAAACCACACTAAATACTTGGGAACCTACTATTAAATAGTTAAGAAAAAACCATACCATCTATTTTTATGAGTTATCTTAAAAGGCAAACTAAATGCTTGATCTGGTGCATCCCCATTTATTTATTTTATTTTATTTTGGGTGGGGGGTTGATGAGGAATTGATTCTGTCTTTGATGTACATTTATATACTTTACTTTCTCTTCCTAGTGCTATGTTGCCCTCGCCAAAGGAGGCTTAACGACGGATCATGTTCTAATTTTGCCAATAGGACATTATCAGGCTTCGGTTGATATCTCGTCCGATGTGGTTGAAGAGGTTGAACTGTACAAGGCAGCATTGAAAAAGTTTTTCAAGACAAAAGGGAAAAGATGTGTGATGTTTGAGCGAAATTACAGGAGTCAGCATCTACAGCTACAAGTAAGAAGATGATTCTGAGGCTGGTGGTGTTAGAACTGGAGCACACCAGAAAGAAAAGTTCTCCTGTTGTGAGATGTTTCATTCAAAACTTATTACAGCTCCAATGTTCTGCATTTACTAACTTTCCATAGAGTGTTGTCCCAAATCACAAACTCTTCCATGGATTCCAATACAAAAAAACAAGATTCTCATCTGGGCACCAGGATGATTTCTTTCTAACACTTACTTAAAAAGGCAGTTTGAGCTTTAATAACTTTTGACTGAAACATCTCCTATTAGTGGTAGCAAAAGCCCTACTGTGGAGGTGAATGTATGATATGACTTTCTAAAACAGGAGTTTATATTTCTAACACTATGCCTGCCAAACTCCAATTTACTGGTCTTTATATGCCAAAAATGCTCCCTTTAAGGCTGCTTGTACCAGTGAGAGGGCAAAGGTGCAGTCAATGGGTGTTATGGGCATTCCTTTCCTCTGCCTTGTTTAATGCTATAGAATAAATCAGACAGAGGAAATGGTGTGTTTGCATATGTTATGGAGCAGTGATAAGGTTTGTTTGTATTAAAGCAGAACTACCACCGCTAAAAACTTGCCCTCCAATAATTCCCCATCTGGTGACTAGCTGCTCAGTAGCGCTAGCTGCCAGAATTATTGCTGCATTAATGAGAATTATCCATCGTTCCTGGCCTGAGAGGCAGGATGGAGCGCAGACATCTTTCCATAGTGACTTCTACGTGCCTGCGCTGTCAGTCCCTTTTTGGAGCTGAGCGGCTCCTAGCTATGCTTCCTAGAGCAGGCTGGGACTGACAGCGCAGGCACGCAGGCGTTACTATGGGAAGATGTCTGCGCTCCATCCTGCTTGTCATTCTGGAACAATGGATAATTCTCATTAATGTGGGAATAATTCTGGCGACTAACGCTACTGAGCAGCTAGTTGCCAGATGGGGAATTATTGGAGGGCAACTTTTTTAGCGGTGGTAGTTCTGCTTTAAAGTCTTTAGGTGGTTGGAGAGAGAGAGTTGGTTGGTTTTGCTCCTTTTACAGTGTGCTGGTTAAGATCTCTGACACTCAGAAATCATTGTGTTGATTTTCTGATATTGTGGTAGTATCTCCTAAGGCTCCTCTGTTTAAGTTGCAGATCGGCCAGATACATCACATAGAAAATAAGAGCTTTATGATTTACGAGAAGTCATTTCCAGTGTCTTGATTTCTCAGGCCTTTGTTCTAGCTCTTACATTTCATTACATCTCATTAGTTTAAGTCTGTAAAGGCAGTTTTTTTTTTCTTGCCTGGAATGATGACTTCCTTTTTCTGAGGGATGTGCATGTCCCTGTGATGACCATAATTCTATGTGTGATGTTTTAAATGTTTCATAAGTTCTCTCATGTTTAATTTTAAAATTGTTTATTAACTTAACCCTTGTATGCTAGCACTAAGCAGGCAAAGACATACAACAGTAAGAGTTAAAATAGGAATAGTCAATAGTTGCATCTCCAGCTGTTAGGCCTTACAACTCTCACCCCCAGCCAGCCGTTGGTTAGTTGGAGATTATGGTTTTTGGACCTTCAGGTGTTGAGATTACATTTGAGTACCCCTGGGTGTTAACCCTTTGAGTGCCAGAGGGGTACACAGTGCATTGCTTTGCACTGCATTGTGTACCCCTCTGGCACTCAAATGGTTAAAGGAACCCTAACACTACATTTAATTTTGTCTTCTATAAAAACAAAATTAAATTTGCTTGTACTTTTTTATTTACTTTTTTTTTTTTTTTTTTTTTTATATCTTTAATACCCTTATGTCCCTGATCGCTTCCCAGATCTGTTTCCAGGGAGATTTCTGGTCAATTGTAACACTGTCCCTTTAGCACCGTTGCTATGTATGCTACCTTTTTTTTTTTTTTTTTTTTTTTTTTTATTGTATCACTACATTTTTCTTCTGTGCCTGAGCAAAAAACAAATCCAGGGACATAAGTGTTAAAATCACACATTATTGGTAAATGTTAACGAAAAAAAAAAACTAAAAGCCATGTAACATGACCAGACCTCGCCTTTAACTGGGTACACACATGAAAAATGCATGCTGCAGGGCTGCTTTGATTTCAGTTTATTCCCAAAATATGCCCATTTCCTATGTGTCCCTGGTGAAAGAGAGTCTGTCTGGTCAGCTAGCTATTCGCAATTTGACTTTGCATATTATGCCCAAAGTGTTACTTTCCTTTTAAGATAAGTCCATTTTCATTTGCATTTGTCTTTGTTTTCAAGAAGTCTGGGTAAACCATTTTCCATTACTCCACTTCCTGGTCAGAAGACTATAATCTTTTGCAGGAGTAGACAACTTCTGGCTCTCCAGCTGTTGGACATTAGGGTTCTCATCATTTCCAGCATAGGCCCAGCCGGCCAATCATCCACAAGAGCTGGCTGGTTGGGGATAATTGGAATTGTAGTCTCCAATAGCTGGAGAACCAAAAGTTACCTCCCCTAGATGAGTTTGCAAGATTATACTACAGGAAGTGAAAGTGCAACAGAAAGTTTGTTCCCCAGTCTGCAATATCCTGTAGTGTTACTTTTATTATGTAATGAACACTTTTACATGTCTATAAATTAGCATAAACTTTCACGTAAGAGCAACATATCTGGCATTAGTAGGGCTTTTTCTCCCAAATAAATAAAGGGTACTTGCACTAGCAGGCATCCAAAAGTTTATATTAGTCAAGCCAGACCACTAAATACATTTTTCTGTTACAATAATTGAAATGATCCATACACAGGAATAGCAACATCAGTCAATGTAGTGTTCCAGCCCGTCACTGCAGCATTTTGTGAGGATAATTTTATATCTACAATGGGAACTGAAACCATTTTATAACCCCCCGTGGTATAGGCTTTGTGTATCCTCAGTCACTTATTCTTCTGTGTAATATTTTTGCACCACAGAAGAGCATCTTTACAAAATTATATAATTTGTCATTATTTCAACTGTATGAGTTGTGATTACTTTTGAAAGAGGCACTTGCCATCAGTGGGAATACCAGTGATAACCCTTCAAGGATCTTGGGGTGCATAATATCCCCTAATGAAACACTACAGTTGCTTTTAAATACTATCAAGATATGGCATTAAAGGGATAGTAATGTTTCACAAAAACTGCAGCTCCAATTAATCTTCATAGTATTTGAGCCATAGAGAGTGTTATTTCAATACCGTCAGAGTTGTAGTTCATGAGTAATTGAATGATATAGTATCCCTCTCCTGTCCCTTTTTACCTAGTGTAAGTCACCTGCCCTCAGATGTGGAATCTGGTCCCTTGACCAGACAGCTCACAGCAAGGGACCATTCTCTTTCTGTGAGCATAAGGAAAAACCCTTCCCCCTCGACAGGTCTTTCCCTTGTGTTCACTGAAGATTGTCCAGATGGATGCAGATAGGGACAGTCTTGCTGCTCTGAGGTGAGCAGTGTTATATCAGAAAAAGGGGCGGGAGCGGGTACTTTATCATTCAATTACTCTTGAACTACAACTCTGACTACTGGAAATAACGCTTTCCATGGCCCAAATTCTATGAAGATTAATTGGAGCTGCTTTTATTGTGAAACATTGCTATCCCTTTAAAGCATAACTTGAGTTTATGTTACGATGTTTAGATGATAAAGCATTTTTACTTCCCAGTTGTGTTTTCATTAATAGACTACATCCACACTTATACTATGAAATTGTCTCTATCTCTGCATACAGGTTGTTCCTTTGCCACTCCATTGCTGCACCACTGAAGATATAAAAGAAACTTTTATCGTACAAGCACAGGAACAAAATATCGAGTTACTAGAGATCCCACAGCACTCCGATATCAAACAAGTATGATTACTGCTTTGCAGTTATATATATCATTTTTTTTTCTTCTTTTCATTTGTTTGCAAAGATAAGTTATTTCTAAGTAGCTGACAAATGTTAAAGGGGAACTGTTATTTTGTAACAGATTTTAAAGCACTTTCAAAAATCCTTTATTTATGATATAATTTATAATAATTTGAGATATTTGGCCTTCTTTTGTAAGTTAGTAAAAATTGGGCGGCCATGTCTGGTAGACGCTAACATCCACACTGCTCCATATGTCAATCTTAACCTCCTGCTGGCCTGTACTAGTTCATTTTCATAAACTGATGAATAAATAAACCTATTGTTCACACTGTTTAAAAAAAAAAAAAAAAATTAAAAGAAAAAAAGGCCTCTTTTTTTTTTTTTTTTTTTTTTATATAAAGGTTTTTCAAAATACTGTATTTGTTACAAAGTGACAGTTCCACTTCAAAGTGTAAGTATAGCTAATTAATATGGTCACTATATTCAAAAGGAAAATTGAGAGATTCTGAGTCAAACCAGCTGTTACCATAGGTGACCAATTAAAAAAAATTGAATGAACTTTGAATACTAAAGAGGTCTCCAATGAATTGTACTTCATTGAAATTGGCCTAGCAAAAAGTCCTGTTTAAATTGTGGAAAGGTGTGGTTTTTTTTTTTTTTTTTTTTTTTAAATAAACTCCCTCCTCCTTTATTTGCAGATGGTTTGCTTTAAAATTACTCCAGTTTTCTTTTGATCATGAGAGGTCATGCAATTTTGAGCTAGTGGTGCTGTTGCAGCAACATCTTGTGGACAACTCTGATCAGTTGATCATAGACCATCCATAGGATGGTGTACCAACAGCACCACTGTAACATTTCAACCCATTGTGAAATTGCACTTCAAAACAATCAAGTTTGAGTTCTAATAACATTTGAATAAAACCTTACAGCAGTGGGAGTACCCTTGTTTTTATCTGTGAGATAAACCCTTCAACATATTTCTTTTTACGTTTTAAGTATTCCTATCACTTGAAGGTCTTGGGCAGTTATGGACCTAAAAGATGCCTGCTTGCACATTCCCATTTAATGGCAGGAATAACTCTGGTTTCTTTTCCCTACATTCTTTTTCCAACTCAAAGCACTGCCATTTGGTAGCAGAGTTGTCTTCGTCTGTCTGAATTGTCTTGGATCTTCGAGAAACCCAAGAGAACTTTCATTAGTCACACCTTGTCTGGATGATCTGTTCTTTAGCCCTTTGAGTGCCAGAGGGGTATGCAGTGCAATGATTTGCAATGTGTTGTGTACCCCTCTGGCACTCAAAGAGCTAGAGAACCATTTTCCAAGGTTCTGCATTCTCTCCTACACTCATATAAGGTCACTCATTGCTGCACCTGGATCTCCAGTTATTTGGTTCTGAGTTATTGCTTGGAGTGCTTCATGGACGTCCTGCAAACTTACAGATGCTCTTCAGTTCCAAGTTTTCCAGACATATCTCTCCTAGAGAACTTCTGCCATCATTTTGTTTACAAGAGCGCCTATCATACATGGCTTTTCTGGATTGTTGACTTCTTCTTTGTCTTAATTTCTTTTCCACTTCTTGGGGGTTGGCCTTAGTTTGGCTTTGTTATATGTAAACTGGAGATGAGCTGAGTTGGGTGCGTGTTCAACAGAGCTGATATTTTTTTATTTCTTACCCCTTGAGGCATTTCCTTGGGAGAGAGTAATAGGTGTGATTTGTGGCCTGTTCACATTGGAATCGACTATATATCCAATACTGACAACCACCTAGGCCAGGCAGTTAATGGAGGTTGCAATTGGCATCATGAACTCCAATAAAGGTAATGTTAACAGTGTGCATGGAAACCCTGTATGATGTGTACAAATTGCAGCTAGTTCAATGACTTGCATGATGGGCTTGGGGGGGTGGGACAAGTGTTAACAACCTCATAACATAATTATCTCAAACTAGATGTTTTAAATTTGCAGCAAACAGTGCATTAATACAAACTTAAACTAGCCTCAAATCAAGAGAAATTAAAGTTGCAGTGTAATGTTTTAAAAAAGCAATTATATTTTTATAGTGTCGTGATCAATGATATCATGCACACACAGCCAGTGGTATCCTGCTTACTAAAAATACTTAATGTTCCTCTTGAGATTCGATGGCGACATTGAGTTTGGCTGCCACATGTAAACTTGTTTGTGTCTGCTTTCAACAGTTCTTGTGAATCTAAATGAAGTAAGTACTATTACATTTCTAGTTGCAACAGGCAAAAAAAGAATTAAAAAATCAATAACAAATGTGTCTCTGAAAAGTGTTTACATCTGCTTGAAGGTGTCATTACAATTTATTTTTCAGTAGAACTGCATTTGCGATCACCAGGTGATCGTAGTATTGCTGTCTGGGGGGGTGGGGGGTGGAGTTGTCCTCAAACATTTGAGCACCGGAGGGTTAAAGAACTGGTAAAGCTTTATTTCGGGCTTTTCCTGCAGAGTTATACAAGAGTACTCCCACTGCTGAGAGAGGCTGTTATAAATATTTGCTTATTTTATGAAACTGTATGCAAGAACACAAACTGATTTTCCTAACTCATTCTTTTGGAGAGCTTGAGTCTTAGACTACATCTGTCTATGGTATGTGATGGGAACTGTGATGCACATGCACACTCCACAAGCATGCACACACGGCTTGGACTATAAACCCACTTGAAGACTAGAATGCTGTGCAATGCTTAGTACACCCCTGTGTTCAAGAAGTTAATAAGCTCTTACTCAACAGAATGACATTCTTTCTTTTTATAACTCCTTAAATGCTAGTGTGGCCTTAATTGTCTCATGATAGATTGGTCTTCAACTATTACATCATACAAGTTAATTTAAAAATGGTTTATTTTTCAGATTGTACAGCCAGGAACACCCTACTTTTATGTTGAATTGGATAGTGGAGAAAAACTTTTTCACAGAATTAAGAAAAATTTCCCCTTACAATTTGGAAGGTATACATTTTTATTTAAAATGTTTGTGGCATGACTTTGCCCGTGCAGTTAATAAAACAATGACTGTGTGAGTTGCGCGTTTGTGTGCGAGTTGCGCGTTTGTGTGAGAGAGTTGCGCGTTTGTGTGAGAGAGTTGCGCGTTTGTGTGAGAGTTGCGCGTTTGTGTGAGAGTTGCGCGTTTGTGTGAGAGTTGCGCGTTTGTGTGAGAGTTGCGCGTTTGTGTGAGAGTTGCGCGTTTGTGTGAGAGTTGCGCGTTTGTGTGAGAGTTGCGCGTTTGTGTGAGAGTTGCGCGTTTGAGAGTTGCGCGTTTGAGAGTTGCGCGTTTGTGTGTGAGTTGCGCGTGTATTGAAGGCCTCTGAAGTTCCTTAAAGAGATTGTCACAGAAGTGACAAGGGGTCAAAAGGCAATATTTGTTTTTTGGAAGAGGAGATAATGGGGGAGGGCAACTCCTTGAAGAGAAAATCACCTTGTATATCCGTGTTAGTTCAGATTTAATAATAAAAAATAGCTATTTAATTTGTTATATTATCATGTTTACAAAAGCACCTCTTACTCAGATAAATGTAATCTACCCTAATTGTCGCTTGATGTCCATCCTGCCATGTATCTGTTTTTTCCATGACAGGGAAGTATTGGCCAGTGAAGCAATGTTGAATATTCCAACAAGAGCAGACTGGAGAGAGTGTAAATCAAGTCGTGAGGAGGAAGAATCTAATGCCAAGGCTTTCAGAGAGGATTTTGAACCATTTGATTTCTCATTAGAGGACTGAATTTTTTTAATCTGTTGGAATTCTAGCCATGACTACTTTGGACTGTTGGCTTTGTCATTTCTCTTACGGCTGGTTTGCTGTTACAAGCACTTGAATAAGCAAACATTCTTAATTTGTAGTGACGATTGATTTGTTTTTAATCTGTTTCTATGTGGGCAAATGTTTCCATGTATTTTAATTTTTTTTGTATTGAAAAGATAAAACTTTTAAGTGTTACCAGAGATGTAGATAAGAACTTGATTTCTGAAGTTGCATTCATGCTAACTTAACCCCTTAGTGACAGCCACATGCGTACGCCAGTCGCGTGCGTACGCGGCTGTCACCTTAACGCCCATGGTACCTTCTCCCCCCCCCCCCCCCCCCCCCAAACGATTCCGGAGACTCCGAGAGCACGGAGACCCAGACTTCTGTGACTTACCAGGTATTTCCTCTGTCACTAAGTTACAGTTTTTGCGGGATATACCTGGTAAGTCAATTGCCGTGATGGGGTTAAAAAAAAAAAAATCCCTGTTTCCTCCATCTTCTCTCAGAAGTAATGGCAGCATTTTGATGCTGTGTTTTATTGGCAGTCTTCACATCTGTTTCTAAAGCGTGTTTACTTTTCGTCTGGTAAAGGATTGCACAAAAAATGTACGAAAATACACATGCACATTCTAGAATCGGTGGTTTACATGTAACAGCTGTTTTCAGAGTCTAAGCTAAACAAGGTTAAAGCGAAACTATCATGTACAAATGTCACCTACAATTAATTGTTAGTATCTTGGTAATAATGGAAATAGTGTAATAGAGTTTAAATACAGGCATTATTTGCAATCAAATCTTCATATGGGACTTAACATCAATAAGACAGCGCAGCCATCTTGGTGAAGTGGAATCTGTGTGCATACTCTGTCTGGCTCATCACTGGTTGGTTATTTGCCAAAGGGGGAGTTGCATTGTAACCGTACGGTACAGACAGCGCAGACGCATAGATCCCACTTTGCCAAAATGGCTGTGCTGTCCTGTTGATGTATGTCCCTTAAGAAGTTATGATTGCAAATAATGCCAGCAATTAAAGGGACAGTAACACTTAATATAAAGTGAAATTTATATTGTGAGGTTTATCTTCCTCAGCAAAACAAAGATGCTCATGCTCATTCTGCTAAAAGGTGTCTTATTCAAAAGTTATAGTGGCTCAAATTTTTTTTTGTTTTGTTTGGTTTTGTTTTTTTTTTTTTGGTTTGTTTTGTTGCAGTATCACAGTGGCCTGAAACTGTACATGGGTGCTGGTGCTATACCATCCTATGGAGATTTATGGGCAACTGACTAGAACTTTCCAGAGGATGGTGTAGCAACAGTGCCACTGTACAATTTCAGGCCACTGAGCTATTGCACCAAAAATAAAAATAAAAAACAAGTTTGAGCTGCTGTAACTTTTGAATAAAACTCCTCTCAGCAGTGGTAGTACCTTTTGTATTCAGGAGGATAAACATTACAATATAAATTTTAGTTTATAAAGTTTGAATATTTCTTTAAGAAATGTTTTATCAAAATAAAATTACTAATCATACATACAAAATATTCATAAATTATAAAACATTTCCAAGTAATTAGACATTCCCCCATTCTCACCATAATGTATATTACCAATTCACTTATACGAGTAGCACATGCAACTATTGAGGCAGTTCCCATCGCCATCAATACATTAATGGCCAGTATGAAAAGAGTCTGTAAAACCCTCCTTCGTGTCTTAGATAAATTTTCCACACTCACACCATATGTGGTACATTGTTCCCCTACATCTATTTTACCTCCAGCAGTTACCATCAAATAGATTAATATGAGAGGGAACCATATACCATCAATGTAGCAGCTAAAAGTATACTTCCTCTGGTTGGTTAGCAGTCCTAATGTTCCATATATTAATCTGGAAGTATAACATTTCCCAATAAACATTTCCGATACTGGAAGAACAGGATTTACTCACAGAAATTCTCACTCTGCTATATTTAAAAAAAAAAAAAAAATTCCTGCTTCAGCAGAGGAATCTTTTCCTGAAAGTCTGGAAAAGACAGCATAGAGTCCCCAGCTTAAAATATCAGCTAAAGAATCTATACCCTGTTCCTACTAGCGCACCAGGTAATTGTCATGGACTTTAAATTGTACTACTTTGATTGGAGTGGGAGATGTAATATAATTCATACACCCCATTCTTCTCCTCACTTTAGTCAAGGGTTTAACCACATTATTAACTACCACATTATTTATAGCAAAAGTCTTTATCTGTGGCCTAACCCTAAAATGGAGGGAATGGATTCTGTGACCTTTCAAATCCTACCCAGGAATGATCCTGATATTCCCTAGTATCCCAGGCCAAAAAGTGAGTGAACATAACTGCCTTATGATACAACATTGTCAGTTATTCCAATACCCGCTAATTCCACGGTCCTCCTCAAAATTGAATTGGCAATACTAGGTTTTTTTTTTTTTTTTAGAATGTCATAGTCCAAAACGACTTTACCGAGACGTCTTAAAATTTTTAAAGGAACACATATTGGTATAGACCTAAACAAATGTAATATTTTATGCAACAGGTAAGCCTTAACAATATTTACCCAACCCAACCAGGAAACCCAACTCCCCCCCTCCATCTTTCTGTTTTCCTGGTAAGATCGCTAAGCAAATTCACATAAGTCACTCTCTACATATCCACGAAATTATATATCTGCTTTACGCACACAGGTATTCAGCTTCCTTATTGTTCCAATTAAAGTGGAATTTTCGCTCCAATAATTGGAGCTAAGAATTGGTAGTAATTACCCCCATCACCTGAGACTTATTTCAATTTATTTTGTAATTGGAGTAATCTCCAAACTCTTCTATCATTGCTAACGCACTAGATAATGATTCAGATGGAAAGGACAATGTAAGGAGCACATTATCAGCATATAATTTTTAAATTCTGAGCCCTACATAATATACACCTAATTTGTGTCGAATCCCCAGTCAATCCTGCCAACGGCATAGTCGTCAGGGGTCAGAGTACAGCCTTGTCTTGTTTCATTCACCCCCCTTTTTTTAAACGATTGAGCAGATGTTTGCCTGCAACATTTCCATAGGATAGGATTTCTCCATAGCTACCTCATTGAAAACCCTGAGCAAGAGTTGGGAAACCAGCGGGTCCAGAGATTGATAGAAAATGGCTGTATACCCATAGGGTCTGGTGCTCCCCCCACCTTTGCCCCCTTAGTAGCATCCCTAACTTCTTGCAGCAAGAGAGGCTGGTTCAAAAACTCAATCTGATCAGGGGTCCATCTAGGAAGCTTCAATTTCTGAAAGAATGCCTTCATCTGCAAACTAGATATATTACTTGTCTCTATATTATACAACATACTGTAGTAGTCCCTAAAAGCCTTGCTAATCTGTGCTGGTGCCAAAAGGGTCCTATTATTCACTATGATTTTATTAATCCTTTTCGTTCCTAACATTCAATTTATTTGTCAAAGCTTTTCCTATCCTGTTACCAATATAATACCATGTTTGTTTAAATTTAAAAAGGACTCTTTTCAGTCTCTCATCCAATATTCCTTTAATCCTGGTTTGAATTTCTTTCTTTTATCTCCTTACCAATATTTGTCGTCCAATACAGATTACTGGTAACTTTGGGTAGGCAATCCGCCCCTTTAAGTAGGCAGGAACAATTCTAGAAGTGAAAGCAGGGGGAGTGGAGACTACCTTCCCTCCTTGGCTGCAGCTAGCCAATCAGATCCGGTTAGATTTGTTCCTTGGATGAAGGTACAGGCAAGAGAATATTGCTGCTATAGTTTTAGCACTTTTTTTATTTTTCTGTTAGAAATGTAATACCACCATTAGGCGGATTACTATAACTGACAATGCCCTTAGATGTGCCTAGCTCAGTATCCAGGTGCTTTTTGTGGACCTTAAGCCCTGGGGGCAAAATCTTGGGTTTAAGTTCTTTCCTCAGGAGTTGCCCACTGAGGCTTCTTCTTAATACATGGTAATCTAAAGACAGAAGATCTGCAGGAAAGGTGAGCAACCCTTTGAGTGCACAGGTCCACATGTCCCAGAGTGCCCCCCTCCGCACAGGGGTTTTCCTTTGGAGTTCCTATTGCACACTCCTGCACTCATTGGATTTATCTGTATGTTTGTTGGGTGTTTTGGAGCAAGTTTCTGTGGTAACTTAACCCTTTAGCTGCTGGATTAGCTTTTTTTTTTTTTTTTTTTTTTTGGGGGGGGGGGGGGTGTTGGCACTTTCCCTACTGGGTTCAGTGTTTATTGGGTCTAGTGATATGTTTTAGTCATGTCTAGTGCACTTTTACTTCTCAGTTACATCTTTTCAAAAATTGTGTTCTGCGAAATTAAAGGCGCGCTTTTATCGCATAGATGCCTTTGCTCCATTCACTTCTATGGGACTGTACAGTTTGGTACACACCTCTGCAACCGCTCATCGTAGCGACTTCAGATATGGCTCATTTTGTTTGTCTGCCCTTGCTCTATTATTCGATTAATGTTCAGTGTGTGTTGGGGGGCTTCGGGCACTGTTGGGGTACTTTTTCTGGGAAAACTACATTTCCCATGAGTGCTTGCTTTGCGTGCTCGTTTCTGATTGGCTCCCACTGTGGCAGCCATTTTGTGCTTCTCCTGATCAAGTATCCTACGCAGGGCTTACCCTCCTCTCCCCTTCGCCTGCCAGATAATTGTTTTGTTTTTTTTTTTTGTTTTTTTTTTTGCGATTTCTGGAGTGAACCTTTAATCTTACAGACTATAGTATAAGGAATCACCCAAATACAAACGTTTTGACACTGTGACGATGTCTAATCCGTTAGAGCTTGGAGCCAGGCCTAAGACTAAGGATGCTGGGGTCTGTGTCCCCTATTGTGCATTGCTCATTGTGTCATTCAGGGTTACCTAGAGAATTCTCAGGTCATTTATGCCCAGCATGTTCTGCTGTCCCTGATTCCCCCCCCCCCCCCCCCCGGGACCTCCGGCCATGCATTAGAGCCGGTTTGGGTGCAAGAGTCCAAGGCTGTTACTAGAGATCTCCGGTCTACATTTCAACTCTTTCCATCCCAGTTACAGGGGGTCTTCCACTCCTGGCAGACCCCTACTTCCGTTAGATCTTCCTTGCCGAAACCGCAGGGAGTACCTGACGTATCAGATTCCTCTGAGGAGGAACTGTTGGTGGATTCAGATGTTGAGGAATGTTCTGCTGTGGGCTCCTCTCAGTTTTTTGGGGACCCCTCTGAGGCAGATCCTGATCCCTCAGCTGAGGGCCTGATCAGGGCCGTCTTAACCACCCTAAACATTCCCTTAGGTCAAGAGGTTTCTTCGGATCCCTCTGATGTATTTCAGGAGCCTAAGAGGCCCTATACTTGTTTTCCACGTAACCCCACTCTTGACCTCCTTGTGTCTGAGTGGAAATCCCCAGACAGGAAACCTTCTGTTTCCAAGAAATTTACCAAGCTTTACCCCTTCTCTGAGGAGGTGCTTGCTCAGTGGGTTCATCCCCCTAAGGTGGATGCACCTGTCTCCAGGTTATCTAAGTCCACTGCCTTGCCAGTTGCTGATGCGTCCGCTCTGAAAGACTGGACTGACAAGATACTTGAGGTATCCCTCAAGTCCATATTTGCCACCGCTGGTACTGCCATGCGTCCAGCTTTTGCTATGGCACGGGTGAACCAGGCCATTGTGGTCTGGACTGAGCAGCTCACCCTAGCTGTCCATCAGGGTGCGTCTACTTTGGATATGTTGCGGCTTCTTGCCAACATTTCTAAGGCCCAGCACTGTTTCTGCGGCCTTGTTTGGTGGGGAGGGTTTCCACCATGTCTGTGGTTGCCAGATGGGCTCTTTGGCTCAAGATCTGGTCTGCTGACTAGGGATGAGCGAAACTTTCTGCCTCAAACTGATATCGGTGAGACATTTCTCTTTCTGCTTGGCAAAATATTTCCTGTGAAAAGTGACGATTTTACACTTTTTTCCCCCTTTTTTGCCCATTGAAATCAATGGGAACATTGAAGTTACACACAACACATTACAAATAATTTATTTCCTAAAGACTGTATAAAAGGGGCATGAAGGGTGCCTGTGTTGGTGGGTTGTGGGGAAAGAAAATCGGTTAAAGAGGGAATGTTTTTTGGGGGACTTTTACTGGGATTGGGGAGCACTTAATAAAAAAAGAAATCCAAAATAAAAACCGTAAGACATGGTATAAAGGGGTCTGAGGAGGGTGCCTGTGTTGGTGAATGAATCAGTCATTTGAACAGGGAATTTGTTTTTGGGGGGGGGGGGGGGGGGGGGGGGTTTCTTGACTGCTATTGGCGGGACAGTTAATAAAAAAAAAATCAATAAAATAACATTTGTATTTAAAGTGACAGAGACAGGAACCCCCTGACATAAGCTGCCACTGGGCTGGACCGATACTTGACTTGATTGAGTATTTTGTAGCGGATGATTTGTTTCATTTGTTGTTGGAGGTCTTTGTAGGACTTAGACGTATTAGAGGCCCAAGCCCTGAAGAAACATGGACTTGTAGGACTTGAGCTAGTTTGGCACAAGACCTAAGGAAACATCGATTTGTAGGACTTAGGCTTGTTAGAAACAGCCCCCCCTCCTAAAAGTTGTTTATTTTTATTTGTAGGACTAGTGTGTGTGTGTGTGTGTGTGTGTGTGTGTGTGTGTGTGTGTGTGTGTGTGTTTGCTTTGTTTTTTCCTTTCCCCCCCCCCCCCCCCCTCTCTTTTCCTTCTTATTTCCCCCCTTTCCCAAACACAGGCCCTGAGGAAAAAAATAAAAATGCTGTACTGGCCTAATGGAAGCAGGTCCTGTTGGCCAGTGGCCACTGTCAAATGTCCTCCTGAGTTGCAACTACTATTTGTACTGCTGCTGCTGAGTTGTTTAAGCAGCAGGATGATTAGGCAGCTGAAAGGGAATGGGTTCAACAATAGCAGTAACATGGAAGATGGATGATGAAGGTTCCACTTACCAGGACTGGCACCAGTGATGAGCCTGAGGCAGTAGCAGAAGAATAAGTAGCCCCCAGTATATGTGAAGAAAAGAACAAGTTGACCATTAAATCTTCTCCACCTGCCCCTCCTCCAAAATAATCATGGTTGTGTTATTAGGATTTCATTAACATTAACCTTTCTGGAGAGTCTGGATACAGTAACAGCGGTGCTAGATTTCTGTAATGGGTGTTTGGCTTTAACATGTTTGGAGTAAATGTCATGGTGTCTGTGTTTCATGTGTGTGATCAGGGCAGTTGTACCAAGGTATGTTCCCTCCTTTCCCCTTCTCTTCTATCTGTGGGGTATATCTGACACTGTGAGTATGTCTACTCCACTGGAGCCTGGGACTAGACCTAAGACGAAGGAGGCTGGGGTATCTGTCTCCCCCATTGCGTTTTGCTACCTAGAGAATTTTCTGGTCATTTATGCCCAACTTGTGCGGAAGGTCATGGCAACAACCCAGGGCCTTCCAGTCACACTATTGAGCCAACATGGGTGAAAGAGTTCAAGGCTGCAACTAGGGATCTCAGATCCACTCTTCAGCTCTTTCCCTCTCATGTTCAGGGGGCTCTTCAAGTATGGCAGACCCCTTCCACAGTCAGGACCTCCCTGCTTAAGCCACAGGGAGCTCTTGACGTCTCTGATTCTTCTGAGGAAGAATTGTTGCAGGATTCTGATGTTGAGGATGGTACAGTTATTGATTCTACCAGATCGGTTGGGGACCCTTTTGAATGTGATCCTGAACTCTCTGCTGAGGGTTTGATCAGGGCTGTGCTGACCACCCTCAATCTTCCCTTGTGTCAGGAATCTACTCTTGACCCAACGGATGTGTTTCAGAAACCTTCCAAGGCTGTTACCTGTTTTCCTACTAATCCTACTCTTGAACGCCTAGTTTCTGATGCGTGGAAAAATCCTGATAAGTCCTGTTCAGTCTCAAAAAAGTTTGCTGAACTTTATCCTTTTCCTGAGACTGAATTGGCTAAATGGGTTCATCCTCCTAAGGTGGATGCTCCAGTTTCTAGGTTGTCCAAATCTACTGCTTTGGCTGTATCTGATGTTTCTGCTTTGCAGGATTGGACTGACAAAAAGTTAGAGACTTGTCTTAAGTCTATTTTTGCCTCTATTGGTACTGCCATGCATCTAACCTTTGCTGTGGCGTGGGTTAACCGAGCCATTGCGGTCTGGACTGAACAGCTTACTGTGGCGGTTCGCCAAGATGCGCCAGTGTCAGAGCAGTTGCAACTTCTTGCCAATATTTCTGAAGCTCAGAATTATGTTTTTGACGCTGTTCGCATGATGGCGAGGGCCTCCACTTCTGTGGTGGCTAGACGCGCTCTTTGGCTAAACATTTGGTCTGCTGACACCGCTTCCAAGAAAGTTTTGCTTTCTTTGCCCTTCCAAGGGACTTCCCTGTTTGGATCTGAGCTAAAGGAATTGATTAGCGAGGCTACTGGAGGTAAAAGTACTCTTCTACCCTCAGTCTTTAAGAAGGAATTCCCAGCTAAACGCTATCAGTCTTTTCGTTCCTTCCAAACTGAGACACGCCCCACGTCCCATTTGGTTCCGCCTGCTCCGCGCACCTCCTACAAGCCCAAACAGTCCTGGAAGCCCAAAGTTGCCACCAAGGCCAAGGCTTCCAAGACTGCTTCGGCATGACTCGCCGAACCCGGGTCCGCATCCGGCTGTAGGTGGGCGGCTTCACCTCTTTCGCCGGGTTTGGGAGGATTCAGTGGCGGGCCCTTGGGTTCTTCAGGTGGTGTCAGAGGGATACAGGATCCCTTTCTTTTCTCTTCCTCCCTTTCGATTCCATTTTACTCATCCTTCTCAGGCCCCCACAAAAAGGTGTCTATTCGACAGCGCTATTCAGGATCTTTTGGACAAAGAAGTCCTGGAACCAACCAGTTTCTCAAGAGGACACAGGTTCAGGATTTTATTCCAACCTGTTCGTTGTGGCCAAAAAGGACGGTGGAGCTTGTCCTATTTTAGACCTCAAAGATCTCAACTCCTTTGTTGTGAGTACTCATAATCGACAGGAATCTCTGCGCACTGTGATAGCTGCTATGTCTCTGGGGGAATTCCTTGCTTCCCTGGATCTCCAGGATGCATATCTGCACATCCCTATCCATCTGGAGAGCAGGCGGTATCTCAGGTTTGCCTGCCACAGAGGTCATTTTCGGCTCTTCCCTTTGGACTGACGACCGCTCCACAGGTTTTTCAGCGAGTCTTGGGAGCATTGATAGCAGTAATCCATCGGGATGGCATCAGAGTGACTCCCTACATGGACTATTTACTCTTGAAGTCTACATCAGCGAAGATCCTTCACCAGCAGGTTCAGGCTTGCATTCAGACATTCACTCGCCATGGATGGATTGTGAATCTGGACAAGTCAGACTTGGTTCCATCTCAGCAGATAATCTTCCTGGGTCTCCTGTTCGACACCCAACGGTGCATGGTGTTTCTGCCGGAGGAGGTGGCTCATCAGATTGCTCTCCGAGTATCAAAGATTCTGGCTCTTGAGCGGATTCCAGTGGCGAAATTGACTTCTCTGGTGGGGAAATTCATTTCCACAATAGAGGCGGTGCCATTTGCTATGGCACACACCGGGGAACTTCAGAGGTTCGTGATCCAGACGTGCAGGAATCGTCCAGACCATCTGCAGCTATCCGTCTCTCTACCTTCTCATGTCGAGTTGAGCTTGGAATGGTGGTTGGATCTTTCTCATCTCCTGAAAGGGAGATCCTTCCAGATCCCTTATTGGACCACGGTCATGACGGATGCCAGCCTCCTGGGATGGGGGGCAATGTTGGGTCGCTTCAGTGCCCAAGGGAAGTGGGGATTGGAGGAATCTGTCCTCTCCATCAACACCCTGGAACTACGTGCGAGCTTCCTTGCCCTGAGACATTGGGAATCTCAACTGGAGGGTTGTCCAGTCAGAGTGGAGTCCGACAACGCCACCGCAGTGGCTTACACCAACAAGCAAAGCGGAACAAGAAGTCTCGCCGCCTAGTTAGAGGTCAAGGTCATTTTATCTTGGGCGGAAGCTCATGTCCCCGTCATTTCAGCGGTACACATTCCAGGCGTAGACAACGTCATGGCAGACTTTCTCAGTAGTCACACAGTCGACAGCGGAGAGTGGGCTCTTCATCCAGAGGTGTTTCACCTCCTCACACCAGATGTGGGGGGTTCCTGTAGTGGATCTGATGGCAACCAGACACAACAGGAAGGTTTCAGTGTTCTGCTCTCGGTGGAGGGATCCACTGGCCCTGGCAGTGGACGCCTTGTCAATCCCTTGGGAATTCTCCCTAGCCTACATCTTCCCTCCTCTTCCACTGTTGATCAGAGTCATCCAGAAGCTGAAGATGGAGCGTTGTCCAGTTATTCTAATTGCTCCGAATTGGCCTCGTCAGTCCTGGTATCCGGATCTGATGGCAATGTCTGTGGCGGAGCCCTTTCCGCTTCCCTCTCGTCCAGATCTTCTGCTACAAGGCTATCTGTGGAAGGAGGATGTTCATAGTCTTCATTTGATGGCTTGGAGGTTAAATCCTCAATTTTGAAGAAAAAGGGTTTTTCCTCTTCTGTGATGTCTACGATGCTACGCGCTCGTAAGCCTGTGTCTTCTAAGATCTATCACCGAGTCTGGTCGACCTTTGTTGCATGGTGTGCTGATAGGGATCTGTCTCATGATTTTCATCTTCCTACTGTCCTGGCCTTTTTACAGGACTGTGTTGATAAGGGACTCAGTTTGAGTGCTCTCAAGGTTCAGACTTCGACGCTCTGTCTTTTTCCAGGAGCGCATTGCCGTTATTCCTGACGTCAAAGTTTTCTTGCAAGGTGTGGCTCATGTTCGTCCCGCTTTCAAGAGTCCGGCTCCTCAGTGGGATCTTAATCTAGTTCTGGGGGTTCTCCAACGACCCCCCTTTGAGTCCTTGGCTACTATTCCTTTGCGCCTTTTGACCTGGAAGATGGCCTTCCTTTTGGCTATTGTATCAGTTCGCCGGGTGGCAGAATTACAAGCCTTGTCTTGTAAACCTCCTTATCTGGTGTTCCACAAGGATAAGGCTGTGCTTCGCACTTCCAAGGAATTTTTGCTAAGGTTGTCTCCGAATTTCACATCAATCAGGAGATTGTGGTGCCCTCTTTCTGCCCTAACCCTTCCTCTGACAAGGAGAGGGATCTTCATTTGTTGGATGTCGTGCTTTATCTCAAATTTTATGTTCATCGCACTGAGTCTATCAAGAAGTCTGACGCTCTGTTTGTCATTCCTGAGGGGCCTAGGGCAGGGAGACCGGCATCCAAGGTGACCATTGCATCTTTGATAAAATCTACTATTCGTAAGGGTTACGAATTGCGGAATAAACATGTGCCCTTTCGGGTCACTGCTCATTCTACCAGATCAATTGGGGCCTCTTGGGCCTATAAAAATCAAGCGTCTGCTGATCAGCTGTGCCGGGCGGCCACTTGGTCCTCTGTGCACACATTTTCAAAGCACTACCATGTAGATGTGCTGGCCTCGGCTGATGCCAGCTTTGGGAGGAAGGTCCTGGAGGCAGTCTTGCCAGTCTAGGATCTTCTTCTGAGATTCTCTGTGCTTCCTTACTGTTGAGCCCTGTTGGCTCTAGTTCAGTGTGCTGTGTTTTGTTTGGGGTCTGTTCTTACCCCTAGTTGGTGTCCGTTGACACTTCTGATTGTTGGGATCTATGACCGGTCGGTTCATAGAGGTTCTGGTGACTCTGGGGGGCCTTGCGCCTGGTCCTTGCCTTCTTCCCGCCTCTGGGAAACTCAATGTTTGGACATCCCAGTGTACCAGTAACCTGTATTGGACGACAGTGAAAATAGGATTTTAGTCTTACCTGTTAAATCCTTTTCACTTGGTCCATACAGGTTACTGGTCTCCCACCCTGTCAAGAGACCATGCTTGGCTCTCCTGTGGCATTCTGTGGGAGTCCTTTGGGGCATGCTCACAGGGGTCTCCTTCTTCTCTCCTATCTCTGGTCAGTGTTAGTGTCTCAAATCATTCTGGCTTGCATTGACTGAGGTGCAACCTAAGAGGGAGGGGAGGCTCCGCCCCCTGCATACATTTAGAGAATGTTCCTGCCTACTTAAAGGGGTGGATCGCCTCCCAGTGTACCAGTAACCTGTATGGACTAAGTGAAAAGGATTTAACAGGTAAGACTAAAATCCTATTATTTTCTTCATTTCACTTCACCAATCTGGACTATTTAATGTCCATTACATGAAATCCAAATTTAAAATCCATTTTAGTTCCAGGTTGTAATGCAACACAATAGAAAAAATGCCAAGGGTGGGGGGGGGATACTTTTGCAAGGCACTGTACTTTCTCTTTCTTGTTACTTATGTGAGATCTGGAGTTCCTTTTAGTCTCCAGTCAAGTTGTGTTCCTCCTTCTCCCATTTGTTGCCCATGCTACATTGCTGACTGTTTACCTGTATATTTTTTACTTTTTATTTTGCCTCTCTTGATATCTCCGTCACTGACCCTGCTATTTCCTGACTATTCGCTTGCCTGCAGTTACATGTACTCTTCCTGGCCCTCTGATATGGTAAGAGATTTTCTTCCTGTGTTCTATTCTCCTCACTCTTGTTTTTTTCCAGTCATCTGGTAGCTTGGATCTCCAGTTACCACTGTCTAGTTCCCAGTCCAGTCTGCTTGGCTACATCTCTGCTGCCACCTGCAGCTGGGTACTGGTATACCCTTACTTGGTTTCTGTAGAGCTATTTACCACGTTGTGGGTGGTCTTCTCCCCCTAGCGTTCTCACTCCCTCACAGGAGACTACGCGCTACTCCCACTGAGGCCATCCTGTGTATTCTCCATTGCCACTAGAGAGTACAATCTGGCCTTGTGGCTGGCAACTTTATTCAGTCTTTGCTCCAGCAAGGTCCAGTAGAGAATTGTCTATGTTAACAAGCCATAAACACTATCTCTGCTTCCAAGCATTCACACTTTTGTGGGTTCTCAGTGCCCCAGTAAGGGCAGTATGGTTTAGGATTTCTTTTCCTCATGATGCTGTGATTGCAGATAATGTAGTTGCTTTCAAAAAGTATTTGATACCTTTCCAGCTCCAAACGGTATTAACAGTTATGACAGCTGTTTTCAATACAGATGAGATGTTGATCCAGGGATATATATATAGTTTTTTTTTTTTTTTTTTACTGACTTGAAGCTTAATTTGAAATGACTCCAGTAGGTTTGGGGTGTTTTTTCACCTTCCTGTGGATCATCAGAGTTGATATGATATGGCCTAAACTTGATAACCTGTCTCTTTCAGCATCAACTATGTTACCATGACTTTTTTATTATTATTATTATTATTATTATTATTATTATTTGTCCTCTACACTGCTGTTGGATTGCACCAGGACTGCTACTCTGTCAATTTGTGCATATGGCCATATGCATCATGCAAAGAGTGAAGACATTTTGGAGAATCAATTGATCCACTAACTAACTAACATTTCCTTTGGGTCTCCTTGGTAGCACACAGAAAGACTTGCATCCCAAAACAGAACAGGTACACTCTCCAATAAAGAAAAAGTACATCCCCATCTCCCTCAATTGTATACCAGTCCTCCCTTCAGCCATACTACTACCAGTTTTTTGTTCTTCCTGAAGGTCTGCCTGGGTGAATGTTATTAAAAGGCACTGGGCAAACCCAGAAAAGCACTTCACCTTTCCCAGGAAGTTTAAAATGTTTTTACTTTTGGCCCTAAGGACACTTTCTCTTCTAGGATCAGGTCGATGTCCATGTGGCCAGGCTTTCTAACTAAAGTGATGAGTATAGTTCTGGTTTCCATTGACAGGAAGTTGGATACGTTTCTTCACATGTTACGAAGCTATGCATCCACTTTCTGCCCTTGGGTAGCTACTCCATGCGTATTGAAAGCTATGTGTTTGTGTCTTCTTCAATTAGAAGAAGAGATTGTTAATGAGGTACTTAAACAAGACCTTTTGAAAACTGTTTCTTCTGTTTGTCTGGCATCGGATTTCTCGTCTGCATGGCAGCTACAACATCAGTTCTGGCTACTGAGGGCCACATAGCCTTATGGCAGTGGTTCTCAACTTTTTTTACTCAAGGCACACAATCTGGAACATTCGGGACACCCCTACCATGTTTAAAGGGATAGTAATGCTTCAAAATTACTATTCCCCATGTTGTAGCCAGTAAAAAATTGAGTTGAATGAGCGGCATCTCTCAAACATTTATTGTTTGAGAGATAACCACTTTCAAAGTTCCCTCTCCCCTGACGTCAGCATTCTAGCTGACAGAAAGGGAATCCGGGACCAGCAGAGGCTCTGCAGCAGAGCCGAGATCGCGTTAGAAAAAAAAAAAAAAAAAAAAAAAAAATCCTTAACTTAAAAGGTCTTCTATGTGTTCTTGCAAACCAAGCACATGTAGAAGACCGTTTTAGTAAAGGATTTCCTTTTTTATTAACGCTAACGCGATCTCCACTCTGCTGCAGAGCCACCGGCTGATCCTAGGAGTGGATTTCCCTGCTGTCAGCTAGAACGCTGATGTCAGGGGAAAAGCCGAAACTTTGAAAGCGGATCTCTCTCAAACCATGAGTGATGCCGTTGGTCTCATTTAACTCAATTATTTATGGCTACAACATGGGGGATAGTAATTTTTAAGTATTACTATCCCTTTAAAGGGATAGTAATGTTTCATAATAAAAGCAGCTCTAATTAATCATCATAGTATTTGGACTTTGGAGAGTGCTATTTCAATACTGTCAGAGTTATAGTGCAAGAGTAATTCAATGACAAAGTGTCCCCCTCCCTCCCATTTTACTGATGTAACACTGCTCAGCCAGATCAGAAGGGAGGTGCCCAGGTAGACTGCAGAGAGGGACAATCTTCAATTAAGATCAGGGAAAAAGCTGAAAAGCTTGTCAAGGGGGGCAGGGTTTTCATTGTTCTGATAGGAAGAAGATTGTCCCCTGCTGTTATCTGTCTGGTCTATAGACTGGATTCCACATCTGGGAAGAGATGGCTTACACTAGGTAAAAGGGGCGGGAGGGGAAACTTTGCTTGTGAATATCTCTTAAACCTTTATGGTTCTTCATGTTTTTTTCATGCCTATAAAATAAAGATAAAATGAAGTATTACTATCCCTTTAATGTAATTTTTATAGGGCATAATAAGGGGTACAAATATACACATATTAGGTCTCACAATCATGGTAATAAAAATAAACATTGTGTATAACAATTTCCTTATTTATACATTTAATGGACAATATTCACATTTTTGTCAGCCTTCATAGAAAACATGGGGCACCCTAATTTTATGTTCATGGAATCATTGCCTTATGGCTTATGCATTGGGTGGTGGATTTTTCCCCTAAAAACAGGCTTTGTGCAATGCCCTTTGAGGACAACTTTCTGTCGGGGGGGGGGGGGGGGGAAGCTTTTTCCTCAGGATTGTAGGTTTTCCTCCTTTCACCCATTTAAGGGAAGTTTAAGAAAAAAATAATCCTCCAAAGGGTAAAAAGCCATCTGATAAGCTCTATGCCAAAGTAGGCAGATCTCCTAGAAGGTCTTTCCATGATCCTCTGCATAAGCAACTCTGAGACCAGGAAGGAGTGCCATTGGGAGGAAGGCTTTGCGATTTCCTTCGCCAGTGGCAGACCATTACAAGAGATTCCTGCATCTTGCACCTCATCTAACAAGGTTACAAGATCCGTTTCCCCACTCTTCCTCCATCTCGTTTTATGGTCATGCAAGTTCCATCTCACCCTCCCCTCCCCAAAAAAGAGAATTTTCATCAAGTCCATTTCCTATCTGGTCTCAGAAGAAGTATTAAGACCAGTTCCATCAGAATTTCTATGAAGGGTCATTTATTCCACAGTATTCCCAGCCACTATAGTGTCAGAGAATTTCAGTCTGCTCACCAATTTGACTTTTGTCAAATTAGAGTTGTTTGTTCTGGAAAAATTCAAGATGGAGGGATTGAGACCAGCAGTCGACATATTTCATCAAGGAGATTGGTTGGTTACTATGGACATTCAAGATGCTTGGTTCCAGATCTCCCTTCATTCAGCCAGCCAAAAGTATTTGAGAAGAAGGATCAAGCTGAAAACATCTCTCAAACACTTCGTTTGAGGCACTCACCTTTGATCATCTGCAACCAGGGTATTTATGGAAATCATGGTGGTCATGGCTGCTTTTCTGAGAGAAAGTGTTATTCCATTTGTTCCATAACTGGGCAACTGGTTCTTAAATTGCCCCCCCCCCCCCCCCCCCCCCCGCAACTTCATCAGTACTCTGCCCTTTTGGTGACCACTCTTCAAAGCCTGGGATGGCAGATAAACTGGAAAAAAATCTGCCCTGAATCCAGAACAGAAGTTTTTCCTGGGTATGATCCTGGATTCTACAGTGGGGAAAACCTTAATCCATAAGAAAAGGTGACATGTCTACTACAGCAAACTGTCCATCATAAAGTTGTCTGAGGTTTGTCAGTCCTGGGACTTATGATAGCAGTGATATATGCAGAATGGTAATTCAGCAAAGATTCAGCATTTGCTGGCTGGGGTGTGTCACTGACAAAGGATTCTTGATAGAATGTTAACCCCTTAAGGACCCATGATGGTCCTGGACCATAATGGGTTGTTATACCCTTAAGGTATATTCTGGGCTCCCCGCAGAGCTGCACGCCATTCGAGGAGTCCGGAATTGAATGGCAAAAAAAAAAAATGCTCCGTGGTCCTTAAGTTACCACCTCATGCATGCGTGGCCGATCCTTAAGGGGCTAAATAAACTGCTGAGTTCATGCCGTCAATCAAACCTTGCAGGAAGTAAAAACTGTAATTACCTTCCTGATAATTTGAACTGTTGCAGCTTTTGAATAAAACAACCAACATAGATTTGAGTACTAGACTTGTGCACGGCAAACATTTTCGGTAAAATTCGATTTCGGACTTTGGCAATAGTCCGAATTATTCATCCAAATTTAAATTTAAGAGAGTGTCGGTTGTGATTGGAAATATGTTGTTTGTCCTGACTGAAATTGTCGTATGTAACGACAAAAAATGTCTTTACGAATGACAAAAATATCTTTAAAAATGTCTTAACTAAAGACAGAAATTTTCATATTCAGAACACATTCCCTCCACTTTTTTCTTAACGTACAAATTTTGTCTTTTGAAAGACATTTTTTGGTCGCTATACCTTTGAACGTTCACTCCAATGGCCATTTGAATGTAAGCTCACCTACCACACCAAGGCAAGCCTCATAGGTGAGTCCATCAGGACAAATAAATTATTTTGAATGACTTTTCTTAAGCTGCACCCATTATGTAACACATTACGTTAAAAAAAGTGTTTTTTTATTTTGTAATTTTTTTTTTTAATAATAAATGAGAATTTATATATGTAAATGTCACATCAAATTAAAGCCCTTTCTTCCCTTTAAAAAATGGTTAATAATGTGTTTGTGCAATAAATGAGAACGATAGGAATTATGGTTAAACACACACATAGCAAAAATGCCACAATTACTTGTGTCCTTATGTGGTTAATATCTGCACTTTGCATGAATTGCAAAGCACATGTTTTACCAGATCTATTTTTAGCAGCATGTAGCAAGATTGTAATAGTTTCAGGCGGGAAAGCGCCATGCTGTCTATTTTAAGTAGCATATAGCAACATTGTAATAGTTTCAGACAGGAAACAGCCGTCCGAATTTCAGAAATTTGTACTGAAATTTTGGACTAGGTCCGTTTCGGATTCGGATTTTTTTTTTTGTGGCTGGACCTTGGCTTTTAGAAAGTCTGAATGATGCTGAATACACCTTATTTGTCCGAATTCCGAAATTAGCCAAACTGAATCGCACAAGTCTATTGAGTACCCTTGTTTTACTCAGCAGCAAAACACTTAATATCATGCAGTTGTTGTTTGTTTTTTTATTAAAAATGTATACAGCTCGTTTAAGGAAGAAGCAAAAGAAATCACTAAACCACACCAACCTATTGCAGAACAGAAAGCTGCTGGTGTGCTACAAAACACTGAAGTTTACTGTTGCACTACACAGGACAAAAAAAACAGATTCACTTTGATTTAAATGGGCCTTTTAATCCCTTGAATGCTAGAGCCCCTAGAATTCAAGGGGAGTTGACAGCCCAGTTGATCAGCCTTGCCTGGTCATTATCTGTCTTAGTCCATTGTTTTCAAGTTCAATAGCCTCATTTGATTTATTGCCTAATAGCGGTCTTAGCCCAGTTCCTAGCAAGATAGCCTTTTCTATCTTTGGCTCAGATACCCCTATGCCTATGAGGAAGGCAAACAAAACTTGCGTCAGGTGTGCACTGTTTTTTATTTAATTCTTCAATTTCTGGAAACACGAGACTCAAACATGCATTTATTGTTGATGTAACTATGACAAAGAATCAACGGATCAGTCCTCAGACTCTGATTATAATCCTGTCATGGATGAAGAGTTGGATTTGGATTTAGAGGACAATGAGTTTGCTGACCATGTTATTTTGTATGAACAGGGCCTACCTCTTTTTGACCCGGGTGCCATTAAACACCCTAGATCTGCGGAGTGGATCCCTAAGGACCATGTTTCAAAATATATTGACCTTTGGATTCATAAAGCTTTAGATGCTAAAGCTAGAAATAACTTACACTCTGAATGTCTCAGGCCCTCTATTAATAAGACTTGCTAGACACCCATCTTAGACCTTCAAATGGCACAATATATGCCAAGTCAGGCAGAGACCCACGAAAGGTTGTTGAGCGTTCTCTCAAACAGTGTCAGGACAAACTCTTAAATACTGTAGGTCCCCTGGCCAAGATTTTCAACATGACTGTGGAAGCAATAGCTACTACCTCCCAGGTTGACCTTAACACTTAAAGAGGTGGGATCCAAAGGGCCTTTTTCCTTTTAGGTAACATCAATACTGCTTTATCCACGGAAAGGCAAAGGGTCATACTATTGTGTATAGATCGTAAACTATCATAAATGGCTGCTACTGAAGCTGGCCCAGAGGCCAATGGACTCCTGTTTGGGAGATTCTTTTATAAAGATTCTAGGGAAGTTCATCAGTACCTTTACGGCCCTCAACAAAGCCTAGAGGTCCATGAAGAAAGTCTTCAATAGATGGGTTTTTATCAGGCTGAGAAGGCTAGAGGTTGACTTCCCAGCCAAACTTCAGGTTCCTACAGGACACAACACAGGAACCCACAAGACCCCAATCACCCTATGAGAGGAGTGTACCCTCAGGAATCCAGACTCCCTCCTACCTTCTATCCGCCATGCGGCAGAGTCTGGAGATCTAAGAACACCAGCGGATTTTCATGTTACGGACCTTTCAGGTAGGTATTCCTACTCCCCTTCACGCGGAAAGAGTGGGTGGCAGACTCACCCATTTTTTCCATGCCTGGTCTCAAATCAACTCAGATTAATGAGTACCACAGACAGTCAAAGGTTACCACATAGAATTCTATTCCACTCCTTATCAACTAACAATTCCAAATTCTATCCGTTTTTCAGACAAGGATTTCTCACTAATAGATTTAGAGATTTTAGAACTCCAGAAAAAGGGAGCAATTGTTCAAGACCCTTTGACAGAACCAGGATTTACCAGCAATATCTTCCTGGTTTGCAAAAAAGATTCAGGGGTCAGTCCGGTCATAAATGTGAGAAACCTTAACTCTTTTGTCCTCTACTGACACTTCAAAATGGAGGGCATCCATTTTCTCAGAGATCTTCTGATGTCTTTAGACTAGATGGTAAAATTAGACCTAAAAGACGCCTATTTAAAGATTCCTATTGCTCGACACCAACAGAAACTTCTTCAATTCATTGGGAGAGGGGTTACATGGCAATTCACTTGTCTCCCATTCGATCTATTTTTTGCCCCATGGTGTTTCACAAAAATCATGAAACCCATAATCTCCTTTTTGAGGAGCAGAGGGGTATGCATGATCATTTATCTGGACGATATGCTGATCATGCCTCAGGACATACAGATCCTCAAGGAACATCTTCATTTGATGGTTCAAACATTAACCCAACTCATAAACTGGAAAAAATTGGTGATTCAACCCACCCAGACACTCTACTTTCTAGGCTTCATAGTAGATTCCTCAGATTCAACTCTACACCTACCTGAGAACAAATTAAAGAACATCCGCAGGAAAATCAAATCCATCTTACGGAAAGACACTATATACATATGGATGATAGTGAAAATAGTATGACTTTTGTCTGCACCACCAAGCCATCTTTCTGGCACCGCTTCATGACCTAGCTCTACAGAGGTTAAAAATTCTACATCTCCACAAAGGTTTCAGTTATTCAGACCTAATACCTCTGTCTTCGGATGCGTGGGAGGAACTTCTATGGTGGCTGAATCACATGGAAGCATGGAATGTGAGAGTGATCTTTGGAATGTCTCCAGATTTGGTCATCGAATCTGACAGAACACGTTGGGTTGGGGAGCACGGTACAGGAACCTCAACATCAGAGGGAAATGGTCTCTAGTGGAAAAGATCATGCACATCAACTACTTAGAGTTACTAACAGGATCTTTTGCCATCAAGAGTTTCACAAAAAATGCAGCAAACTGCTGCATTTTACTAAAGATGGACAATGTATTGAACGGTATGATACATCAATCATCTGGGAGGCACAAAATCCAAAACATTGGCGATTCTAGCAAAAGAACTTTGGCATTTGTGCTTGGACAGAAACATTTCTGTTCAGGCCTACCAGGTCTATCCAACACTATTGCGGATTGGAACTTCAGGTACCTAACAAACTCCAGTGATTGGACACTTTACAGTATAACTTTTGCAATTTTGGACTCAACTTGGGGCCCCTTGGAATTAGACCTATTCGCTTCCAGATTGAATACTCGAATTTCCAATTTCTTCAACTGGAGATTGGATCCAGAGGCGCTAGCCCTGGATGCTTTCTCCAGACTTGGCCCTCTTGAGGGAGCTACGCCTTTCCACCCTTCGCCATGATACCCAGAGTCATCCTTCAGGTCAAGAAACAAAAGATCACTTTGGTACTAATCACCCCCTTTTGGCTAACACAACCCTGGTTTCACCTTCTTCTCCAAATGTCTATAGATTTCCCTTGCTTATCAGTGATCTTTCGGAGTCCGCTTGATTCATCATCTCCGAAGCCTGGGCCCTGGGTACTAGGGCATGTTATAGATCATGCTGGAACGTCTGGGCACGTTGGTGCCTGGAACAGAACCCGGATCCCTTTTATTCAGATGTAGGTTCTATATTAAATTTTTTATCCATCTGTTTTCAACAGGGTAAAGCCTACAGAACTATTAATTGTTACAGGTCCTCTATTTCCACTCTCATGAATTCATTGACAGTTTCTCCTCGGGTCAACACCCATTAGTGTGTAAAACGATGACAGAAATACGATTATCTAGACCTTCGTTGTCCAAATATTCCACTCTTTGGGACGTTACTCAGGTCCTACTGTTATTAGAATATTGGCCACCTAACGAGGAACTATTCCTTAAACAACTATCCAAACTTACAATGCTCCTTTGCCTCATTTCATTTTGGAGAGTCTCTGACGTCCATGCTTTGGATATATCCAGTAGATCTTACGAACCCAATGAGGTATGATTCTGGATTTCTAAGAGAACTAAATCCTTATCTAGGGAAATCTTTTATCCACATTTTCCACAAAATCCACAATTATGTGTTGTCCTCTGTTTGAAAACTTATGAATCTATTACCTCTCCACTCAGACCCATTGATGCTCATCGATTGTTAATCTCATTTGTTAAACCTTATTTACCAGCATAGCTACTTTGGCTAGATGGTTTCGCTAGATTATGATAACTGCAGGTATTGGTGTTAATAGATTTGGAGCCTATTCTTCTTGAGGAGCTATGGCCTCCAAATCCCTTTTGACTGGGGGAAGGCTTGAGGATGCTCTCAAAACCACATACTGGTCCAATCAATCCACCTTCAAAACATTGTATTTTAAATAAATTAATCAGGATTCTACTGATGTAATGCAACACCTTTGAACTTGCAAAATATGAGCCCTCGTGTCATGCCATAAAATGTGTAGATTTCCCTGGCTTTGTGAAGGAGACTCAGGATTTTATTAAAGACACGGAGGTGAGTATTATCCCTCCCTTTTATTAACCCTCCCTTTATTTTCTGTGTCTCCTATTAGGTTAATTACATACTTGAAAAGAGAAGAAAGCTCACAGCGCTTACGCACCATAAAATATCCATATCATATTATAAATTAAATATAAGAATAAAGTTAGAAATATAGATAGCAGCAAGGAATGAGAGGGTTCTCCAGTCCCCCTAACATTAGGCCTAAACCCAAAAGTGAAAACACATACAAAAAAGACAGTCCTGTGCTCCTCTATATAGTGTGAACATAAGTGCCCTGTATTTAGCACATATAATAATACTTAGTAAATCTAAGTGAAAATAAGTGAGAATTTCGTCCCACAAATTGGCCAATCCGTGTGTAAGCTTACCACCACACCAAGGTATCTCACTTTGCTGTAAGTCCTACTCTAATACACCTATAAAGACCCTATCTAAATTAAAAACAGAGAAAAGTTTGTCAGGATGTTCTGTTCAAGGATAATTTTCAGACACACCTACAGTTTCATTAATTGTACACACCAAAGAAAGAGGAAGTGGAGTTACCTGTCTCTACAGTTATACACGTTAAAGGGATATGATTGGTTACCTATAGATGAGGGTGGGGTTATCAAGCTATCAATCTTTTTCTGTTTTTGTAGTTAAACATGTTTAAAACTTTGCTGCTGAGAAGTAAAGATGGAGATTATTGCATAATACTCGCCTCCGTGTCTTTAATAAAATCCTGACTTTCCTTCACAAAGCTAGGAAAATCGACGAATTAATCTTCATAGTATTAGTTACTCATTTTATTTTGATTTAAGAAAAACACTTTAACATTATTTTCCTTTTCATCTAAAGGTGGTGGCCAGTATTCTCATGAGAACTAGGGAAAGATTGTGAACCCAGCAAAAATCTGAGATGAAAAACAATGCCAGCAAGTTTGTGTTCATTGGTCTTATTAATCATTCACCAGAGACTTCCCTCCTATGTTTGTTGTATTAGTAAACAGAATTCCAGCATTCCGGAAGATGTGTGCCTAAGTCAGCGTAGAAGACAAATGATTGTGGGGAAGTGGTACAGTTAAAGGGGGATGGGATGTCTTTATTAATGTTACTGCCAAGGAAAAGCAGGAAAATAATGTGTGTACCATATGTACAGTGTCAGAGTAGAGCAGAGCAGCTGCATGATAGATAAATAAAATTCCCATTGATTTAAATGGTGATTTTAGCCCTTTAAATGGTCTCCATTGTATTATTTTGCAATGCGTTGGTGTTCAAGGGGTTAAGAGTCCCACTGAAATCAATGGAAATGTTAGTTTGTTCCATATAGTACAGTTGGTTTGCTCCAGAATTGCTCTAAGTCTTTTTAGATATGGCTTCAGGGGTGGCTTTACGTCCCAGGTGCCTCCTTGGCCAAGCACTCTAGGTGCCCTAAGCTCCACCCATGGCCACAGCCCTGCTCATCATATGACCCCACCCACAGTCCCAACCACTGTTTCCTAGCACAGAAAATACTTTTGGCCTATAATAAGCACAGACAAAAAAAAAACTCTGATCCATTGGTTGCTAGAGAGAGCTCCAATGCATTGCTGAGTTGGAGATCTCTCAAGCAGCCAAGATGTTAAAAATAGACTGTGAAGGGTTATATAAACTCGTGCAGGGAATTACGATTGCTTTGGCCATATCCACAATTCAGAATGTGTGTGTGGCTAGCACAGCTGAGGTGCCACTCAAAATTTGGAGCTCTACTCATTTGCCTACTTTAACTATTGGGAAATCTGACCCTAGGTGGCTCTGTCATTTTTAGGCTCCCTGTCACAGTGTGCTGCAGTCTGTTGGTCTGCATGGTGTCAGCGCATTAATTTTCATTTATTTTCAGGTTGATAAATATCTGATTTTATTTCCATGGATGATCAAGAGTCTCTGATGCATTCCATAGCAATAAACTGGAAACATCTAGTACTCAATGGGTTAAATTTTTGCTTTTGAAGGGCCAAGAAAAATAATGAGTTGTAATACTTTTGTTCCTTTTGGCACTGTGGGGATGAATACTGACCAGTGGCGATGTTTCCATCCAGAGAGGGAAGTGGAAACTAGATTTCTGCCATACGTTTTTTCCATAAGTGGCTGGTGATTGCAATGTATAGGGATGTTTTAGTGCACCAAATTTCTTCTGTCATCATTGGTATGAGAGGTTTCAAATGACACAATGTGCTCTATATAGGTGCAGGTGGAGAGAGAACAGATGGAAAGTGGGAGGATGGTAGGCAGGGCTGAATGGGAAATGGATTCTCGAAGGTGAGATGTAGGTTGTATTGTTCAGAAAGTGGGTAGAACAGCAGAAGAACTCTTTAGGCCCAAGAGATTCAGCCCCCAAAGATTCTGTAGCTAAAAGTAAATATTGGAATCTTTAGGGCAAATGTATAAAACTGCCAATTATGCATAGGGCAAACATGAAATTATAATATAAAAAACAGATTTTCATGGGATAGGATAGGTCATTTCAAAGGGTCCAGTGAAAGAGCACTCCTTAAAGGGACAGTAAAGTCCCATAAAAATGTTTAGAGTTTTGTAGAGATTATCCCTTTGAGTGCCAGAGGGGTACGCAATGCATTGCTTTGCAATGCATTGTGTACCCTTCTGGCACTCAAAGGGTTAAAAAAATAAGCTAAATGCCACAAATCCTCTTCTATCAAACTGCTGTGGTTTGAGAGATATCCTCCGTTAAAGTTACCCTCTCCCTCCTCTCTTCCTGACGTCAGCTGTAAGCTGACAGCAGGAGTTCCTGGTCTGGGGTCCGACAAGCAGCTCTTCAGTAGAGCCGCAATAGTGCGATTTAAAAAGAAATACTTCTTTGGAACGGTCTACAAAGTGTGCCCAGTTTGCAAGCACACTTTTTAGACCATTCCAAAGAAGTAATTAATTTTAAATCGCGCTATTGCGACTCTGCTGAAGAGCCTCCTCGTGTCGGGCGACACGGACCTCCTTCTGTCAGCTTTACAGCTGACATCAGGAGAAGAGGAGCCATAGCGGGTTGAGAGATAGGATTTGTCGCATTTTCTTATTTTTTAATCTCTACAAAACTCTAAACATTTTTATGGGATATTACTTTCTCTTTAATAAAAACATGCTCTTTTCATTCCCCCGAACATGCTTGTGCATCAGCATGTAATAAATAGCTGAAAATAAATATGTTTGTTATTTATTGGATTAGTAACAGCAGTGACAAATTATTTTTTAATATGCGTGTGTCACGGCAGCAGTCAGTGGTGTCATTCTTTGAAAAACAGGCCTTATCCACAACAAGTATATAATAAAAACAGCGCAAATAGGCACAACAAGGTGCGCACATATAAGGACTATGTATTTAAAAAAACAAGAACACACATTACAGGGTTTCACCGATTTATTGCTTCCCTGATTTAAACTTGGCATAATGTAAATGAAAAAAAATAAATCTCCTGCTAATCTAAAACTCCTAAAAACAACTATTTTTTTGTATTTAAGCCCTTAAGGACCTATTATGTGCCAGGACTGTCATGGGTAAACATACGTTAAGGACCAAAGACAGTCCTGGTACGTCATGGACTTCAGGGGTCCTGCCAATCGGGGACCCCTGAATCCGTATCGTGAAAAAAAAAATGCTCATTGGTCCTTAACTGCTGGCTGGTCCTTAACCCCTTAAGGACCATTGACGTACCAGGACCGTCACGGTCCTTGAACTACTCAAGGACCGATGACGGTCATGATACGTCACATACTTTTTACTTACAGCGCTCTACCGGGAGCGCTGTAAGTAAAAATAGGGTCTGAAATAGACCGCTCCAAGATCGGAGCGATCTCTTTCAAGCCCCATAATGACGCGCCGATACACATGACAGGTCACGTGTACCGGCGCGTCCAAGTGCGCCTATGCGGTCATTATGGGATGGAAATGTCCCATGACCGCCGGTCCTTAAGGGGTTAAAGAGATAGTAATGGATCTTTTAAACTTAATTTACTATAAAGTAATTGAGGCCAGTTTTATCTCTCAAACCTTTATGGTTTGAGAGATATACGATTACAAAGTTGCCCCCTCCCTCCCCTCTACCTGTCATCAGGCTCTAGTTTACAGCAGGTGATCCCGGTCCGCAGACCGGCTGGTGGCTCTTCAGCAGGATTGCCTACTGTAAACTAGAGCCTGCTGACAGGGAGAGGGGAAATTTGTAATCGTATATCTCTCAAGCCATAAAGGTTTGAGAGATAAAACTGGCTTCAATTACTTTATTTTTTTAATAGGTACAATATTAAATTAAGTTTAAAAGATCCATTACTGTCTCTTTAAGGGTGTAAAACAACATTCAACTGTGAATAAATGCGTATGTGTCATTTTAATTTTCTTGTCTCTATTTTTGTATAAATAAACTTTGTACTTTGAAAGATCTGCAGGAAATCCGTGAAAACGAGAGAAACCTCAGTGTATTCTTCCTAGTAAAACACTTTCTAACTAAACAAAATAAATACATAGATTATCTAAGAAAAGAGGAACAATTTTAGAACAAACCAAAAAAAATGTAATTTCAATTGACTTAAATGGGGCTTTTTTAACCCTTTGAATGTTTGAGAGGTCTTCAGTGCATTGCAAAGCAATGCGTTGGAGACTTCTGTGATGTTCAAGGTATTAAAACCTTTAACCCCTTAAGGACCAGCTGTCCAGGGAAGTTACCCTCCTTTAAAGACCACTTTGATCCTAGCCAACGAGCCTGCACACGTGACCTGTTGTGTGTACCGGTGCGCTGAGCGGGGGTCTGAGAGAGACCATTCTGGGCTTGGAGTGGTTAATTTCATATACAGTTTTTACTTAAAGCGCTCCTGTGGGTTCTTAAGGGTAAAAAAAATTGGTGTCAGTCCTGGCACGTCACCGGTCCTTAACGGGTTAATTTTTATAACTGAGAATCTGGGGACTTTTTATTTCTACCCTATGATGCAATTGGTTTGTCCCATAATCAATCTTCTTTTCTTTTGTGAATAAGGCCCAAATTTTCTTCTTTTGGATTTTATTAACCCTTTGAGTGCAAGAGAGTTACGCAACGCATTGCTCTTGCATACCCCTCTGGCACTCAAGGGTTTAAAGTGCAAAAACATCTATGGACTTTTCAATGTACAGTGTCATTGGGATCATTATTATTTTCAGAGACTGTCGGTTGTGATCAGAAATATGTTGTTTGTCCTGACTGAAATTGTCGTATGTAACAACAAAAATGTATGTAACGACAAAAAAAGTCTTACCTAACTACAAAAATATCTTCACTAACGACAAAAATTCTCACATTCAGAACTTCACATTTCCTCCATTTTTTTCTTAACGTACAAAGTTTGTCTTTTGCAACATATAATATTGTCGTTAGTTACAACAAATTTTCTTTTCTTCTATATGGCACTGGAGAATAGTTTAGTCACATCCTTTTCCCGCCAATTCTGGAGTTGTGTAGTGCACAACGGACAATACTAGTTTTTTTTGTTGTGTACCCTATAGAAAATATGTCGTTCATGCACACAATAACTTATTTTTTTCATTCATGCAACATTTTATTGTTGTAATGCCTTTGAACATACGGCCCTTTAAATACAATTAGATCCTATAGTTTACATATCTTGGACTCCCAGTCAACATTCATAAAACTTCTTTTTACATAGAAGTTCTAAAATCTTATCTTAAATGTAAGAAAATGAATTTGTTTTTAGTAGCAAGGGAATATGGATAATTATTTTTCAATATCAGTGCTATAATGTGGTTAAACAATACATTGGTAAAGTACAGCACAGACCACCATAAACCAGGAATGGATATCTCAGGCAGGGATACTGAGTTTGTGTTAGCCACAACCACAACTCAGCTTAGAGGGTGTGGCTAGCACACCTGAGGCGCCTTTAACTATTAGACCCCCTTAGTGGTTGCCTTCTCTGCCCAATGCAAAGGTCTAATCCAACCCTGTTTTCTTCAGCTTCTCTCATACTTTCATCATGAAACATTTCCTAGCATATTTTGTGTAGATGCTGTGGGGTAGATCAAAGTGAACTAGTTGTTGCCTGGATTCAGATCTATGGCAGATCGGAACTGATCTGTAGTTTGTTTTCTAAATCTTTGATTCTCACTGGCCACTAACAACAATAAGACGACTATGGGGGAGATGTATTAAAGGGGATCTATCACCTCTATACAAGTTGCTCTTAAATGTTAGTTTATATATCCGGAAGTAGGGTAAGTGCACTATTTATTCCTTCTATTTTGCCCAAATAGCACTTTAAAATACACAATTAATGCAATACCAAACATAATTGCTATAGATCCCCTTAAAGGTGTGATACAGAGGTGATAAAGCAGAGAGGACTTCTCCAGTGAAATCACTTCTCCAAATCCTATGTTATTCTTAGAGCCTATGCATTATGAATTCTCAGGTTGGCGAGACCTTAGTTCATAGGCCCCATAGATAAACATAGGAATTGGAGAGGTGATATGTCTTCTTCACTTTATTACCTCTTTATCACACCTTAGTTCATAATCCTTTAAAGAGGTTCTCTGATCAAACAGGATAGCTACTCGGGGAAGCTATTTTAGTAAAAAATCTGGATCAATTCTGAAGCAAACTAACTGCCATAGGGGATATATGAACATTTTTATTTACTTAAATGGTGCTTGTTACACCTTGAATAATATAACGGTTTCCAATGTACTGAGAGGCTAAGCAAACTTTTTATTACCAGGGAGTAGTCAGCATCTAGCCAGGTGCGGTGTACAGAACCTTTCGTAACACAGTTGGTGGTGGTTTGAAGAACAGACTTCCATATTGCAGATGCATCATTTCCCCCCTCAGTTTGTCTTCTAAGATTTTCATCAGGAGCACAAGGCAAGGAAGCTACATAACTAGAATAAGGCTAAAAAAATGGCAAATAAGCAATAGATAAGATTGGATTATAAAGGAAGTCAGAGGAGAATCACCAGGTTCTGTATGATGCTAAAGTACAGGATATCAGGACTGATCAGGATACCATCACACTAATAAAATGAGTTGTCCAGCATCCAAGATAACTCAGAGAGTGGAGTTGCTATCTTTCTCATGAACAGACCTGGACTCAAATCGTGACACAATCTTATAGTTCCAGTGATCATATAATGTCTCTCCCAACAGCTGTGCACTGAAGGGCCCTTAGTGTAGGAATCATTTCCTATCCCTAGCCGCTGTGTGGAGTAGGGATACCTTTCCTGTGTGACTCGTTAGGGAGTACTATTAAGGTGGCCAGATGGATAACGGTGATCTCTGAATGAACAAAACTATACCGAAACACTGCTTGGTAGCTCTAGATATAGGGTAGACAACCTTTGGCTCTTCAGCTGTTGGGGACTACAACTCGCATCAACAGATGGAGAACCACAGGTTGCCTGCCCCCATCCTATATTTTATACACCTAGGCCTATCGTAGTCCAGAGCTCACTAGTAGGAAACGACATATCTCTATCAGTGTCTTAGTATGTAACATCGTTCCTTCTGTTATAGAGTTTACAATACCTCCTGCAAGACCTCCTCTCATCAGGATCCCTGCTGCTAGCTAAAGTTAGTCAGCCCTTTGAGGTCTGGAGAAGTACCCAGCACATTGCAACTCAATGCATTGCATACCTCTAAGCCAATCAAAGGGTTAACACGGGTAGACAGCTGGTATAAAACCTCACCTGTAGGACTCAGGATATACTCCCTAACATAAAATTCACAGGGGTCATGAGTGCCTCTGTCCTCCATCATGCCTTCTTAGTGCTTGGAGTAGATTGTGTAGAGCCATGTGATCCAGGTTCTAAAGGTCTGCTCTATGACATCCATGTCCTTCCTCCTGCAGTTCCTCTTCTTCCACTGGGAGACCAAGGGTCTCCGGGGGCCCTTAAATAACTTTGGGGCGCTATATCTCTTCCTCCTCCAGTGGGGGGTTTAAAGTCATTCTCAAGTCCAGCAGGGATTTTTCAGCTTTCCCATTGGATAGAGACTCACTGGATGATATTATCTAAGTGTCCATGTTGTTGTCTTTAGATGGTGGCAACCAAAAATGTCTCATACATAACAACATATAGTGCTGCTGGCTAGTAGCCAATAAAATGTTGGTGGTTCCTCTTGGCAGCAACTTATAGCATCACTGTGAGGCTGAATCTGAAGAAAAGAGGAGGTAGGGTCTTATGGCAACAGGATCCAGTTTGGCTTAATTGATTATTCATATCTTTTTCTCAAACCCATCAACTAAGTAACAATGTATGCAAAGCTACTTTATGTAAACTGAAATATGTAGCCAAGTATTGTTAATCACTGAAACTTTAAAATGTAAAGAATATATTTGTAGATTCTGAGATTAATGGAGAATGATGGAAAAATAAGTTCTTAGATTCCATACTTATGGACAGTGGAGCCTTAGGGTTAGGATGTAACTGCTTGTTTTCAATTGTGTTATTATGTATTTTAAAATGTGTGTCACATCTGTTTTGGCTTCAGTTCAAATTTAATACAAAGACAGCAAATATCTATACATTTTCTTCTAAGTAGGTCCCTTGGGTCCTCTAATCTATCTTTTGTATGTAATATTTCCACTATTGTTTTCAGACCTTTAGTGCCAAAATTCTAAAACATTTCAGGGTCTATTCACATAAAAAATGAAATCTGTAGAATACAAGGATGTGTCTCGTAAAATGTAGGAAACTATTAAATACATGCACATGCTTGACAAGTAACTAGGTAAGGGTATTTTTCAAAGGTTCTTCAAAAGATACTACAAATGTGTTTTCTTAGGGCAGGGCTGTCCAGTTTGTATCCTGAAACGAGAACTAGCACCACCTAATAATAATAATGATAACCCCCACACACACATACTTATCTATGACCAGGGAATCGTAATGGTCCTATGATTTCCCCTTGCTCCTTGATTCAAGAGTTAGTTATCTTTAATCAGTCCTGAATGTCACGTTCATGAAGGTGGTTGCTAGAAGGACCACATGACTTCAAACTGTGCTTCCTGCACATTGCATCTTTGTGTAATCTTTGGATACCCCTCTGGGACAGAAAGGGCTAAATGCTGTGTCTGATCTCACTGATGGGTCTATCCACAAAGCAATAGATTTGCCAGATTTTATTTTTTTTATTTTTTATATGATCTGGGTAAACACTCTTTTCGATCGCACTTGTGTGTTTCCATTGATGGGACAATGTTACGACTATACACTAAGATAGCAGACATAATTACTATTTTATTTTGCAACTTGTTTATGACAATACTGGGGATCCACCAGTAAAGTTGATGTCCGCACCAGGTGGGAGGTTGTTTGTGTAGCCAATGTCCTCACCGGTGTGAAGACTTCCTCTTTTTATCTTTAATCAAACACTGAATAGAGTGTATATGGGGGTTTCAAGTTTTTTCTTACTGGCTTGATAAAGGGTATCCTTTTAAAAGGTTGCACACTAACACCTGACGCATTAACCATGTTGTCTGGTTAAAAATGGCGACATGAGAATCTCGCACTGTATGACAGGGTGAGATTCTCATGTCACATACTGAACGTCACATAGAATAATTATAGAACCAGGAGCGGATTCGGTGCCAGGCTATGAGGGAATTTGGATTACTGGGTCTCCCTATGTCTGTGCTGCGTAATAACACACACGGTTGTGCAGTTGCTGGCACTGCAGGCATTAAGACTTTGACTCGGTGGATTTGACCATGGGAACGTTTTACTTCCTTAATATTTTATCAGCCCCAAGGCTGATAAATATTAATATTAAGGCATATTAAGGCAGTGAAATGTTCCCATGGTCAAATCCACCAAGTAAAAGTCTTAAAGCGATAGTAATGTTTCACAAAAACAGCAGCTCCAATTAATCTTTATAGTATTTGAGCCATAGAGAGTGTTATTTCAATACTGTCAGAGTTGTAGTTCAAGAGTAATTGAATTATAAAGTTTCCCCCTCCCGCCCCTTTTAACTAGTGTAAGCCACCTCCCCTCAAATGTGGAATCTGGTCCACAGACCAGACAGCTCACAACAAGGGACACTCTTCTTACTGTGAGAACAATGAAAACCCTTCCCCCATTGACAGTTTTTTCACTTATGTTAATTGAAGATTGTCCCTCTCTTCAATCGACTTAGACAACACCCTGGTACTCTGAGGGGAGCAGTGAGACATCAGTAAAAGGGGTGGGAGGGGGATACTTTATCATTCAATTACTCTTCAAGTACAACTCTGACAGTACTGAAATAACACTCTCCATGGCCCAAATACTATGAAGATTAATTGGAGCGACTTTCATTATGAAACATTACTATCCATTTAAAGTATTAAATGACACACACCCACACACTCATCAAGTTAAATGTGTTCTCTGAACATGTTTTAAAGAGAAATCAGACACACAGGCCAACATAATCCCCCACTCTTGGTTTAAAAGCATTATTTATTGGTAAGAAGTTCACTATAGGTGACCAATCGAGCCCTCCTACTACAGTCTAGGATTGACTGTCATGCAACACAGCTTAGGCATGATAGGTACATTTTATCTAATGAGACATATTGTGACGAACCTTTCAACACTTTCATCAAAGTATCCGTATCATTACACACTACAAGGCCTTGCTCTTGCACATTTGCAAATAACCGTCTAAGGAAAAGCAAATATAATTTGGCACTTAATCAAGCACTAATGTGATGGTTCCGAGAAGAGTGTCTTCTTTAAACCATAAGTGTTTTTTCCAATTTACAGGAAAGACTTTTTAGTGCATGGAATTTCCCTGACACAGCTTATAAAAAGTCACTGTTGCTAAACTGATTGAAATATTTTTTAAATTCTCAGAATACATTTTAGTGGTACATTTATTGGGGAATGTAAGACAATTGTGACCATGCAGCGGTTTGCTTTTTGGCTTAGAGCAGTATATGACACTTGGAATAGCAGATGCGTTGCTTGACCTAACTGCTATTTCTGTTTGTTATTCAGAAGGACAATTCCTGAACCGTGAGTGGTCTTTGCTTGCTAAAATTCACACATATATTAAACCTTTGAGTGGTGTGCAACTCATTGCAGACCTGTCACTTAAGATGCATTTGTTTACAGTGGAATATACCTCTATATTAGACTAACCACTTTCTGTAAATGTTTTTTTTTAATTAACCTTTAGTTTTTGTTGGCATAGTGTAGCACTTTATGCTAATTGCCTGTACAGTGTATTATATAGGATTCCAAAGATATCACTCATTGTGCTATTAACAACAAACAACTAAAACAAAGGCAGGTGTTTTTTATAGTAAGGGCAGTAAAGCTATGGAATACTTTGCCTCTGGATGTTGTACTTGCAAATAATGTAATTGCTTAAAAAAAGAGTGGATGCCTATCTAACACAGAAAATTATTAATATGACTTATGACAGATGGCTTCAATGCAGATAGGTTGTTGATCCAGGGAACTGACTGCCATTTGGAGTCAGGAAGGAATTTTTTTACCCACTTGGGGCTAAATTGGAAATAGCTTCAGGGTGTTTTTGTTTTTGCACAGTAATGTGTTGGATACCTCTCTGGCACTCAAAGGGTTTATTACTGAATAGCATGAATAGGGTTTATTACTGGATAGCATGTCCGTGGAGGCAGACATAATTCTACGTTGGCAGACTCCAAGATCCTAAAATTCCTCTCACTGAAAACTTCTAAAGAAGTCTTTAATGGGAGGAGTTTGAGGTCTTGGAGTCTAGCAGCAAAGAAACTCATCTGCCTCCATGAACATGATATTTAGTACCAATTAATGATTAAAAGATCAGTAAAGTTGTATTAGTTGCTTCATTCAAAAGTTATTACAGTTGAAACTACTATGTTGTGGAGCTGTTACTAATACATTCTATGGAGAACTGTAGCCAGTGCCTTGCCTCTCCCATAGAATGCTATAGAATTACCGTCTGGATAGCAGGTGAAGTGTCTGAACACCAGGTGGCACTGTTGCCAACAGTTTAATATAAAAACTACTGCTTGAACCATAATCAGATTGAAATTATGCATTTTGCTGAGCAGTAAAAATGTGTTTTCTTTCATAATAAAGTCTTACAGCTCCTTTTATGCTGGAGAAAGAATTCATTTTTTGAATTTGACTGTGTTAGTTGGGAGCATTCCCATTCTGATCAGATTATAATGAAAGTGTGTATCTACCTGTGTGTCTTGTAAAATGTGGCAAAACATTATTACAGTTCTTTCTTCTGTTTCTTTCATGTTGTGCCACTGACGGAGAGCAAGTACAGTTTGTGAGGACACAAAGGACACAGATTGGGGGCGCTTACTGTTATGATATACCATAGATCAGCTTTGGAACTTTGAAGGATAAAAGTACACTCACTTTGTATTTCCTGCTGGCTCTGTAGTTCATTCAGCTGGCTAATTGTGAGCAGGAACACAACCCGTCCTGCAGGGAAACTTCCGTATATCCAGAGGCACTTCCATTTTCAAATACAAGCCCAAATATTTAAAAAGTATCAAAAAGTTCTTTATTGTGAATACAATTAAATCTAAAAATTATAACAAGTGGTTCTACGTGTTTTGAGCACCATGCTCTTTCATCAGGAACTAACAATTGCACAAAAGAACCAGATATATGGTAGTTTCCCCAGCAGGATGGTTGTGTTCCTGCACACGATTAGCTGGCTGAATGAACTACAGAGCCGTCACATACCCCCCAAGTGTTCCTCTTTAGGAGGGACAGTCCCTCTTTTAGACTCAAATCCCTTTGTCCCTCTTTCCTACCCTTATGTCCCTTTTTTAGGAGATCAGACTGTATGGTGTGTATATAAGTGTATCACATTGTTCTACAGCAATACAGCTCACATAATTATTTGTTTAATTGTCAGTTAAAGTGTTTATAAATTAGTTTGTGTAAATAAAATACGTTGGTCTTATTATAAATAATTTATTAGGTTACACAAAGAGGTGTCAATAGGTCATAAAATAACCTAAAAATTATCGGTAATGCCCACCCACCAGTCACGCCCCCAGCAACACCACCTAAAACACAAGTGTCCCTCTTTGGCAATTTGAAATGTTGGGAGGTATGCCGTCAGGAAATAAAAAGTGAGTTTCATTTTATCCTTAAACGTTCCAAAGCTGATATATGGTATATCATAACAGTAAGCGCCCCCAATCTGTGTCCTTTGTGGTTTCACTTTTGAGAAACTGCAGGTCTCTCATGTTGGTTGGGAGCAGCTACTCAGATTTCGTGACTGAGTGAAGGCAGTCTGAATCCTTCATATATTATTGTTGTCCATTTCTAATAGATTGAAATCTAGTAAGTGCTTTGGAAGTGGGGAGAACTGTCTCTTTAAAGGAGTCAATGCACTATTAGCGCCTCTTCTCTTCTATCTCGTGTACAGTATGTGACAGGTCCTGCCCTGTTGCCATTATTGGAGTGATATATTTTAACCCAGAGGAATATATTCCACAAGCTCTGTTTGATGAGAATTATGTATATAATGTCTCAGCTACATCCTATGTGCGCGTTTGAACAAATGGTGAATCTGGTGGTGGTTCTTAAGTGAAACCTGAGGTATTACACAACGAGCATCCCCCCTTGTGTCTCCTTTTTTAGTTCTTAGTATTTTGATATACAGTTCCATTGCTTCTTTTAGTAGGCTTGTTAACCCACATAATAGAGCTTTCTCCAATACATTGCATTACAATGAGTTGGGGACACCTAAAATTCAACGGGTTTATAGGAACTATAGCAATAAGTGGTCTTAAAGGGATAGTAATGTTTCAAAATAAATGCAGCTCCAATTATTCTTTATAGTTTTTGGGCTCAGATGTAGAATCTGGTCTCTTGATCAGACAGCTCACAGTGAGCGACAATCTCCTGGCTGTGACCATAAGGAAAACACTGCCCTCCTTGAAGGAGGAGGGCAGGTTTTTCCTTATGCTAACAGAATATTGTCCATTGCCGTGATCCGTCCAGATTGTCTTACTGTGCAGCTTCTCATAAAAGGGACGGGAGGGGGACACTTTATGATGCAATTACTCTGGAACTACACTTTGTAGAGAATGCTAATAATGCTCTACATGGCCCAAAAGCTATCTATACTATAAAAGAAGAAGTGGTGACGTGACCACAAATTCTATGTCCATGCCACACACCCAGGGGTGGCAGGTAGGAGGAGATCTGCATATCTCCTCCACACTGCCTGAGCCCCACATACACAGTAAATTAAAATTGCAAACACCCCAGGGTAGCAGCTAGCAGGATATATGCAGATCTCTTCCACACTACCTGAGCCCAACATGCACACCCCGGAGTGCATCTAGGAGGAGATCTGTATATCTCCTCCACACTGGTTGAGGCTGACATACATAGGGTGTCATTTTCCACACCCCTCACTGTCCTCCAAAAAAGTTGTTGACTCTCACTTCTCCACCAAGCATCACACTGAAATCGAACCCACCAGCACATTCTCTTTCTGCTCCACATAGCGCTGTGTTCTGTACACCACCTGCTGCATTGCAATGTCATGGCTTCATACTTGCACCTCCTATTACTCTCAATGGCGCTGTATAGCACAGCAATGCGTAACCAGAGTTTCCTGTTAGTACATCATCTATGCCTTAACTCAAACAAGCAGATCATGCTAATGGATGCAGCAAACAAAGTCAACTCCATCACATAGTGCAGCACTTCCATTCACAATAGTGTGTTCCAATTATTAGGTTTTATTTAAGTTTTAATGCTCTGCCTCATGATTTATATGCCCTTTACCCTTTGTTTAGTGATGTACAGTACCGTGGGAATGTGCCCACTATTACGGGTTTATTAGTTTGATGGTGGTACCCCACCACATTGCACATCTCTACAGTCTGCAAAATGTATTACAACTTCATAATTTGCCACATTTTATAAGTTTTCCTAGGCTTTAGCTGGCAATCATCTTCATCCACCTATGCTTTCTTTGTGTTGTCCCTATTTCATGTACAAGTGAAAGGCTACCCTTCTGCCTTTGTGAATCCAGCTACAATTGCACTCCATATGTTTCTTATCTGTCTTCGATAATAGTTTCAGCTCCCCATGCAGTACTCTGTGCTCCAAAAGCTACTGAGTGGCAAGGAGGTAATGTTTTGGAAACCTCTCTGCCACTCAATAGGTCCAGTTGGTTTGCCCTAGAATTACTCCTGTTGTCTGTATCAGTTTGAGGTTAACTATAGAGAGAGGGCCATGTCTAGAATGTTTTCAAGATAGTAACATGTCTGTTTTCAGTTATAGACTACAGCAGAGTTCAATTGAAAAATACAGTAAATATAACTGACTGCTGTATTAATCTTCCTGCTGTATCAGTGCCTTCTGACCAGAGAACCACTTATTTTAAGGGACTAGTTCCAGTTAAAGGGGAAAAAATGTAAGCGCTGAGAAGTATGTGCATTAATTATCAAATAAGCAAATATATATTATTTCTTATCAGCATTTTAGCATGTTTCTGTTTCATGGGTGTGTGTGTCAGAATGAGAAAAAAATGGAAAAGACTTTTTTCCTGTTTGCTGTGAACTCTTTACCTCTCCTATTTAATCATGTGAAAACCTCTGGACACTGACATCTTAGTGACGTGGGAAGGAGAGTTTTAAAAACTGTGTTTTATCAATTTCACTTGAGGAAATCTTCCTACTACACATCCCACTGGTCTTTAAAGGGATAGTTAAAAGGTAAAAAATATATGATGTACGGTTTATCCCCTGAGTAAAACTGTTGTACTTTCACTGCTGAAAGGTGTTTTATTCAAAGTTATTACAACCTAAACGGGTGTTTTTTAGGTGCAGCATCTCAGTGACCTGGCATTTTACAGTGGCGCTGTTGCTACACCATCCTATGGAGAATGTTGGTTAACTGACCATATATTTTTTTAAATAAACAAATTTTAAGTATTATTATCCCTTTAAATTAGAAATTACAAATATTAATATTACCCCCACTTAATTTTCTATGGCCAGAAAATCCTAATGGCTCATATGAATTAAGTCTCTGTGCCTTTAAGAGATAACACTTCAGTCAGTTATGGATGTTATGTCCATAGAAGCAGACATGACAATTGCTGGGAGTTTTTTTTAAACTGAAGAAGGCAGAGTGCATGTGGCTACTTAAAGGGATAGTAATACTTAAAATGTAAAAGAAAATATGTTGTAAGGTTTATCTCCCTGAGGAAAACAAGGGTACTCCCACTGCTGAGATGTGTTTTATTCAAAAGTTTTTAGAGCTAAAACTTGAATTTTCTAGGTGTAGTATCACAATGGACTGAAATTGTACAGTGGTGCTGTTGCTACACCATCCTATGGAGATTTATGGTCAACTGACCAGATCTGTCCATCAGATGGTGTAGCAACAGCATCACTGTACAATTTCAGGCCACTGTGATACTGCACCTAAAAAATTCAACTTTGACCTCTAATAAGTTTTGAATAAAACGCCTTTCAGCAGTGGGATTCACCTTGGTTTACTCAGGGGGATAAACCGTACAACATATTTCTTTCTACATCTTAATTTTTTAGTCTCCCTTTAACACTTTAAAGACCATTGCACACCTCTTCGGTTCTTAAATGGTTAAGGTTATGATGCACAGTTGGCTGTGTTTGTGTCCTGCTGCCCTTCTGCTGCCCTTCTAGCAACTGTCATGTCTGCCTACATGGACATGACATCCTGGAGTGAATAAAGATGTTATCACTTGAAAGTAAGAATAATTTCATGGGGGAGGGGTGTTACTTCTTTAAAAAAATTCTAAAACAAACAAAAGCCCGCCCTTTATTACAACTTGAAATATGAATATTTTACATACAGGGGTAGGATGGCAATGATAAGAGTTGGAGTTCCCAACAGCTTGCCTGCCAAATGTTGCGCTCCCTATTGTTAATGTATGCACCTTTGCAAGACAATTTTTAAACCTTGATTGGTGAAATCTGATAGCAGAGACAGTGGATGTTTGCCACTGAAGTGAAACACAACCCACAGAGGTGTGATAGAATAGAGTATGGTCAGATTGGCCCTCTGGATACCTGGGAATCTTCCAGTGGGCCAGGGACTTATTGGGCCCTGGTAGTTGGCAGCAGTGTAAACAGACCCCTCCATCACATATATATGGGGTGCCGTTTTTACACCTTTAATTTTGTCCACAAAAATGCAGCAGTTATGCCACTAAAGTAATGTTGTCCACTGAATGTTTGTATATAGTTCACCGAATACATTGTTGTTTACAAAATTGTTTAGCTATTCCACAAAATGCAACGTGTTGACCAAAGCTTAGTAACAAATAAATTTGGTACACATGATATGTCAGTCATTTCACTGAATGACTAAAGATTTTCATCAAATGAATTTGGTGCAAGGAAAAGGTCACTCAGTTTTCTTGATGAATGTGTGACCAAATAATTAGAGTTTGTCACCAAAGAAATTCAGCGCACCAAATATGTTAATACATTCACCAAATTATGACTGATTGTCACAAAATGAATTTTTTGCACCCAATATGTCAATTAATTCACCAGATGATGAAAGCGTGCACCAATTATGTCAATCAATCCACCAAATGATGACATTTTGTCACAAAATTAATTTGTTGCACCAAATATGTTAATCACATCACTAAACAATGAAAGGGTCCACCGAATATGTCAGTCAATCCACCAGATGGTGACATTTTGTCACCAAATGAATATGTTGCACGGAATATGTCAATGAAATCACCAAATGATGAAAGGATCTCACCGAATTTGTCAATCAATCCACAGGATGACATTTTTGTCACCAAATGAATTTTGTTGCACCGAATATGTCGCTCAAATCCCCTAATGATGAACGGGTTCAAGGGATATGTCAATGAAATCACCAAATGATGAAAGGGTCCCACCGAATATATATCAATCAATCCACCAAATGATGACATTTTGTCACAAAATTAATTTGTTGCACCAAATATGTCAATCACATCACCAAACAATGAAAGGGACCACCGAATATGTTAATCAATCCACCAAATGATGAAATTTTGTCACCAAATTAATTTTATCACACCGGATTTGTCACTCAGATCACCAAATGATGAATGGGTTCACGGAATATGTCAATGAATTTACCAAATGATGAAAGGGTCCAACTGAATTTGTCAATCAATCCACAGGATGACATTATTCCACCAAATGAATTTTGTTGCACCAAATTTGTCACTCAAATCCCCAAATGATGAACGGGTTCAAGGAATATGTCAATGAAATCACTAAATGATGAAAGGGTTCCACTGAATATGTCAATCAATCCACCAAATGATGACATTTTGTCACTAATTGAATTCTGTCTCATTGAATATGTCAATCAAATCACCAAATGATGAAAGGATTCATGGAATATGCCAAAATGTCATCACTTGGTGATTTGATTGACATATTTGGTGGACCCTTTCATCATTTGGTGATTTGATTGACATATTTGGTGCGACAAATTCATTTGGTGACAAAATGTCATAATTTGGTGGATTGATTGACATATTCGGTAGACCCTTTCTTTGTGTGGTGATTTGATTGACATATTTGGTGCAAAAAAATTAATTTCATGACAATCAGTCATAATTTGGTGAATTTATTAACATATTTGGTGCACTGAATTTCTTTGGTGACAAACTTTAATTATCTGGTCACACTTTCATCAAGTTATTAAACTGAGTGACCTTTTCTTTGCACCAAATTCATTTGGTGATAATCTTTAATCATTCAGTGAATTGATGCGACATATAATTTGTACCAAATTTATTTGGTACTAAACTTTGGTCAACATGTTGCATTTTGTGGAATAGCTAAACAATTTTGTATTCAACAATGTATTCGGTGAACTATATACAAACATTCAGTGGACAACATTACTTTTGTGGCATAACTGCTGCAATTTTGTGGATAAAATGAAAGGTTTACGAATGGCACCCCATACATATAAGGGGCCATCTGGAGACCAGAGGAAGGATCACAGTGTTTAAAGTACATAATACATACATGCATAAATATATACTGAAGCTGTACTGCTGTCCCCTCCATACGTTCTAAATACACCAGAGTGCCTTCTGTCCCACATATTTTTACATCATGCATTGAATTCTTTAATAACAGAATCAATGTGTGACAGAGTAACATGTGAGACAGCATACAGATAGGAGGGAGGGGACAGCAGCTCAGAAGCATTTATACAGGTGTGTACTGGCCTGCTATCAAGACAGTACAGTAGGGACTGTTGTCCTGGGCTCAGGTCATAAGGAGTGCCCAGTCTAATGTGGCAGACTTAGACACAATAACCCCTTAAGGACTTGGAAAATCTGAGGTCATTTTCCCTTAAGGACCGGAGCAATTCTGACCTTTTTGACTATGTCTTTGTTCAACAGTGTTTTCCCTCTAAGTCTTTTATCCCACCCCCATAAATTATATACTGTTTTTTAAGCACAAATAGGGCTTTCATTTGATACCCTACTCATATGGATAACCCACCATTTACTTTATTAAAATTAAAAAAAATGTAAAAAAACCCACCATTTTTGTTTTTTCTCTTGGGATCAATTGGGCACAAAGGGTTACATTTTTATGGTGACTGCATGAAAGGTATGACCGGTCAGCCATACCTACAAAATGCGCAGTTTAAAGTGGCCATTGTCCCCCATGGGTGAAAATCCCCATGTCCCTTTTTCCCACCCTATTTTGTCACTTTTTTATCCCTGACATTTGGCGGTGTGTATTACATGGCTCCACAACAATCACACTTCCAAAATTGTTTCATGAGATTATTTTTTTTTTAAATAAAATATTTTTGTAAAAAAGAAAGAAGTGTGTTGTGTTTAAAAAAAAAAAAAAAAAAAAAAAAAGTAAAGAAATTGACCTGCATTTAGCAAGCCTCTGACACCAGCAGTGAAGGGCTTAATACCCCCAGCTGCTGTATTTTCATTTTCCAGTAGGTGTCTCCTCTCTACTTCTGTCTCCCTTACTTTGATAGCAAGGGAAACAGAGGCAGACGAGACACGCAGACACAGCATGCTTTCTGTGCTGCCTCTGTCTCTCACTATGCTGGTACATGTGATCGCTGCTACGGCAATCACATGAACCGGCACAAGCAAGAAGGGCTGAGACTGAACGCCCCAGTCTCAGAGCGCTCAGTCTCAGCCTGGAAATAATGATAGCACACTGCTATCATTTAAGCCATGATGGTCCTGGTACGTCATTGGTCCTTAAAGCAAATCCAGCCATGACATACCAGGACCGTCAAGGGTCCTTAAGGGGTTAAAATTACCCTACACCCCATTTGTAATGTTTCTATAAATACAGACACTCAAGGATAAACTTAATAGCAATTCTTTTATTTGACTCTTTCCACCTCCTCAGATCACCTCACATTAACTGTTCCTTTTCAGCTGTCTCCTCCTCTACTTCCTGGTTACTGCCCTTTCTCCTTAAAGGGAGAGACATTAGTGATGAGCGAGCATGCTCGGCCGAAGCTCGGTTCGGCTCGAGCATCGCTCTGCTCGGCACATGGCGGTACTCGTACGAGTACCGCATGTGCTCGCCCGCCATGTTCGGGTCTCCTCCCCGCACGTTTCGCGGCTGCTGCGCAGCCAATAAACGTGCGGGGAGGCTCTGACATCAGTGTAATGCCAGCAGCCATGTTGGCTGCTGGCATTACACTGATTGGCTGGCCAGAACCCGTGATCGGGTGCTGTATAGCACCCGACACTCGAGTTCGGCTCATTCTTAGCCAGGGAGAGATGCGCTTAGGCAGGGAAAGTCAGTGTAGGGAGAATAAAATTGTTGAAACTCTTTCAAGACCCAAAAGTCCTTTTTAGGACTGTTGTGTGTGGGGGCAGCATTTATATTTTGTTTGGGGGGGCACAATTTCCTTTTTTTTGTGGGGGGGATATTTTTAATGTGACATATAATACTAGATGCACAGGAAGTCAGTGTAGGGAGAATAAAATTGTTGAAACTCTTTCAAGACCCAAAAGTCCTTTTTAGGACTGTTGTGTGTGGGGGCAGCATTTAATTTTTTTTGGGGGTGGCAGAATTTCATTTTTTTGTGGGGGGGGGACATGTTCTAAGGTGACATTGTACTAGGTACACAGGGACAAATATTTCACAGTGCAGTGACAAGCTGACATATTCTGTTAGGTGCACAGGGCCAATGATTTTACAACGCAGCGACAAAAAGGGCCATTTTAAACGTGTGCCTAGCCATAGATTATTGTCACATTCTGTTTAGTGTGCAAATTCACAAATTAACGTCACATATTCCATTCACTGTGCCTAGCCGCAGATTAGCGTCACATTCTGTTTCGTGTGCCTAGCCGCAGATTAGCGTCACATTCTGTTTCATGTGCCTAGCCGCAGATTAGCGTCACATATTGTTTAGTGTGCCTAGCCGCAGATTAACGTCACATATTGTTTAGTGTGCCTAGCCGCAGATTAGCGTCACATATTGTTTAGTGTGCCTAGCCGCAGATTAGCGTCACATTCTGTTTCGTGTGCCTAGCCGCAGATTACCGGCATATATTCCGTTTAATATGAAGAAGGAGGGTAAAAAGGGACGGGGAAGTGGACGTGATCCTGATAGTTCAAGTAAATATACAGCAAATACTGTTTGGTAACAATTTTTCGCCTAAAATCGTTTTTATCTTCCTTTTTGTGTGTTTTACGGTCAGTCTGTAAAAATGGCGTACTACGGGCGAAACATCGTTCCCAGCAGCGACGTTGGAGTCCAAGATGCATCCAGACATCCTCCCTATGCTGTCCCTGAACCATTTCTGTGGTGTTTCCATCATTTTCTGACCTTTTCCTATGAACCAGGCACCCTCCCCTCATCAGAGCAGGGGGTGCCTGGTGTAATGCTCGAGTCCTCCCATTGACTTCAATGGGGCTCGGGTGCTCGGCCGAGCACTCGAGCCTCCGGGGGCACTCGGCCAGAGCACCCGAACACCCAAGCATCGGGGTGCTCGATCATCACTAAGAGACATGCTTTACTGTATGTTACATCACCCCCCTATTTTTTTTTTTTAATTAAGCATAAAACAAACAGAAACATTTATATTCACTGGAACATGAATATTACAACATGAAAACTGTTTAAAGTCTGATTATGTCATGACTATATTTCCTCAATTAGTCTTGATGGGGCTTTTCTTTCCCTCACAGGATAGTGTCTTGAATAGTTGGGAATATTATTTTCCGATGGATTATCTGTGTCCCTTTGAGAATAAGTATTGTCTATTGCAGACTCTTTCAGCTGAGAGGGTTCACCAATATCTTCTGTAGGCATGACTTTGAAGTGTGAGGTATTTCTGGTTATGGAGTGTCCATCACATTCTGCTATAACCATACTTCCTTTCTTGGCTGGTACATAGTATTCTGCTGGGTCACAGAATGAAGTAATCTTAGTACGTGGTCTTTGACGTATAGCAACCTTATCTCCCTTGTGTAGAGAGGATGGCTGGGCATGACATTTCCCGTCCACATACTGTTTCATTTTCTCCTTATTCTTTGCATCTGTTGACCTTACAGTGACTTTGTTGGGTAGTGCATGAGTAGCAACATCAGGGATGTGTATGCGAGGATTTCTGTTGAACAACAGTTGTGCTGGGGCAGCATTGGTTGTTGAATGTGGCACACTTCTGTTGCTGCGCAAAAATTGTTCATTGCTTATTTCAGTGGTATGTGCTCCAAACCGGCTGTTTTAACTCTCTTCTTCAAAGTGTGCATGAATCTTTCCACAATTCCATTTGCTTGCGGCCAGCAGGGTGTTATCTTCCCAGGGCCGGTGCAAGGATTTTTATATACACAGGCGAAGGTGCATTTTGATGCCCCCCCCGACACAATCCACCTGCCCCCCCTGACCTTACCACAGTCCCCTGCCCCCGCCCACATATTCACCTCCACAATGCTCCCTTCATCTCCACATTGCACCTTCCACAATGCCCCCTTCATCTCAGCATTGCCCCTTCCACAATGCCCCTTCATCTCCACATTGCGCCTTCCTTTATGCCCCTTCATCTCCACATTGCCCTTCCATAATGCCCCTTCATCTGCCCCTTCCATAATGCCCCCTCAGCTCCCTCCTTTATGCCCCTTCATCTCCACATTGCTCCCTCCTTTATGCCCCTTCATCTCCACATTGCTCCCTCCTTTATGCCCCTTCATCTCCACATTGCTCCTTCCTTTATGCCCCTTCAGCTCCACACTGCCCTTCCATAATGCCCCTTCATCTGCCCCTTCCATAATGCCCCCTCAGCTCCACATTGCTCCTTCCTTTATGCCCCTTCATTTCCACAATGCTCCCTACCTTGAGTCCCTGGTGGTCTAGCTCTAAGAGAGCTCTGTGCTTCCTTCGGCACAGAGCTCAGCCTCCCAGCGCTGTTCTCAGTAATGCAGAGCGCTGGGAGATGATGTCATCTCCCAGCGCTCTGTATTACTACAGAGCCTGGGTCGCTCTGCGTTGTGAGCGTCCCATAGACGCCGCGAGGGAGCGCTTGGTCGTGTAAACGAGCGCTCCCTCGTGGCAGATATAGTTAAAAAAAATAAAAAATATTTCTCAGCTTCTCCCTTTCCGGCGCCCCTCCGATGCGGCGCCCTAAGGCAGCTGCCTGTGCTGCCTTAATGGTAGCGCCGGCCCTGTATCTTCCTATGAGTAAATCCAAGATATTCAGAGAATTGTACAAATGTGTGTCCACTAAAGGGAGGCCCATTATCTGTTTTACAACTCGTGGAATGCCAAATGTTGAGAAGATGTTGTCCAATTCTGGTATGATACTGGAAGCTGAAGTCGATTAAATAAATGCAATAGCTGGATATCTGGAATATTGATCAATTATTACCAGAATGTTTTGACCATTAGGTAGTGGGCCATAGATATGAACCGCCACTTCTTCCCATACTGTTGTAGGGAGAGGAGACGTTAGTAATGGCTAAGATTTTGATGTAGATGTAGCAAGCTGACATGTAGAGCAATGTTTTATTAAATTATCTACCAGCTGATCCATGCCTGGAAACCATACCTTTTCCCGAAGAAGTTTCTTTGTACCAACAATTCCCAAATGGCCTTTATGAGCTATCTGCATTACTAAGTGATGCAAACTACTAGCTTGGTTCCTCGTAGAATGAGGTGTTTTTCTGTGATAGGTAATTTTGCTCTTACACTAGAGAATGATTTGGAAATTTTGCTTGTTGAATTTCATGCCATTTTCCATTTTGGATTATGTAAATCAAAGCACACAAAGTGTCTTGTCATTTGTAGTTGCTGTGACAAACTGATCAGCTGAAAGTGCCTTTGGTATCGCATGAGTTGCAATAAAATTGATATAATCTTCAGTGGCCCAATAAGTAGTTTGATTGACTTCTTGAAATGTAGTCAGCCGGATAGCTGTATTTTCCAGGTCTGTGACTAATTTTATAATTATAGCCTTGTAGTCGCAGGCCCCATCGTTCAATTCTCACTGGCATTTTGGCTCGTGGATTTCCAAAGATGGTAAGCAGAGCTTGGTGATCTGTTACAATAGTGAAAGGCACTCCATAAAGAAACAAATGAGTGTTCACATCCCCAGACAACAGCTAAGTTCTCTTTTTCAGGCTGAGAATATTTTCTTTCTGTATTAGTTAAGGCTTTACTGGCATATGCAATGATGGATGGCTCTGAGTTATTGGTTTTGTATTGTACTAGGATAGCACCCATTCCCACTTGACTCGCATCAACAATCAGCTCAGTGTGTAAAGTAGGATCAAAAGATAATTTTTAATGTTATCAAAAGAAGTTTGGCATTCTTGAGACCACTTGAATTCACGTCCTTGTTTAGTGAGTTCTCTCAGGGATGCACTAGTTGTTGAAAAATGTTCAATACATCTAGCACAGTAGCTGGACATCCCTAGAAAAGAGCGAACTTTACTGACATTTTGAGGAACAAAGTCTATTTTGATAGCCTGTACCTTGTTCGGATCAGGTTGTATTCCAGCTGCAGAAAAAATGTTACCATAAAATTCCAAAGAAGATTTGTTAAATTCACATTTCTCTTTGTTTAAAGTGAGTCCCTTAGACGATACACATTCAAAAATAGCATATAATGCACAATTATGTTCAGCCTGGGTTTTGCCAAGTACAAGAATATCATCACTGTAGTTAAAAGCATTGGGAATATGTTGAATTATATTTCTTTTTACATCTTGAAAAATTTCTTCAGCTGAACAGACTCAAAATGATAACGATTTATATCTTCTGAGGCCTAAATGTGTAGAAAAAGTTGTCAAGTATCTGGATTCAGGACTCAATTCCAGTTGATGACAACCTTTAAGGTCTAATTTTGAGAAGACAGTTGCGCCATTTAGTAGATGAGTAATGTAATTTATTGTGGGAGAAATGTGTATTTCTCGCTTGAATGGCAATGTTTGGGAGGCACATGTCAACACAAATTCTTATCTTGTCAGGGGTTTTTGATTTTGGAACTATCACAATTGGAGAGACCCATGGAGTGGGACCATTGACACATTTGATAATATCTTGGTCTTCCAAAGCCTGGAGTTCAGTTTCTACTTTATCTTAGATGAAATGGAATTTGCCTGTGAGCTTATGCAACAGGACAAATATTCTCATCCATATGAAGATGTACTTGGAAGTCTTTCAATTTTCCAAGCCCACTGAACAAAGAAGGAAATTCATTAATCATAGTTTGTATATCCTTGCCATCAGGACCAGCTATTGTATGAATGATCTGAATGAGACCCGAGTACATGGCAGTATGATAACTAAGAAGATGGCCTCCAGAACCTTGTAAGATGTAAAAACATGTCTTTTGCATTTTATTTTTATAGCTGAGTACAGCATCGAATTTTCCTATAATGGGTAGTGGAGTTTAAGAACCATATGGAAAGATTCTAGTGTGAATATCTTCCAAGACAGGCTTCATTTTCAGTCGGTCATATGTGTCACCGTCTAATATATCCACTGATGCTCCAGTGTCAATCGTAAATGCAATGTCAGTATCAAATATAGTGAGTGTAACACTAGGAGATTGTGTCAATTTATCATCCTTTAAATAGGATGTCTCTTGTGTATCTTGATGCAAAAGTTTTACATTTGCTTGTTTTACTGGGTTTGATTTGATATTTGTTGATTTGCATACAGCAGCAAAATGGTTTCCTTTACCACATTTATTACACATCTGACCTAAAGCTGGGCATTTGTTTGTGTGAGGAAACTCCATTCCACACCTGTAACATATTTTACTTCTTGTTTTTGTGTAATTAACTGTTGTATATTTATTCTGGACATTAATCACATGTAAGTCATGTCCTTTTTCCATCCTAGCAGCTTGATAGTCTGCAAGTTCTATGGCACGAGCCATTTTAAGAAGTTCATGTAGATAGTTGTGTTGCTGTAACGCTTTGCATCTTATAATCGATGATATGCAAGATACAATTGTTTGTGGTATAATTTCATCATCAACTTCAGCAAAAACACATCTTGTTTAGCAATCCTAAATATATATATCTTTCATATCTAATGTTTTGTTTTGGGTTGAAGTAATCTATTAAGGCTTTGGAGCAGCCATTGTATGTGTCAGTGTCCGCAGCAGGTAGTGTGCAAAATATATCATATGCTTCCGTGCCAGCATAATGCAATAATAAAGTCCTTTTTCTTTTATGTCCATTGCTTCCAGAAAGTTTTCAAATCTAGTTATCCATTTTCTCCAGTCATGGGCCAAGTTATTGGTATCAGAGGTATCAAATTTTGGAAACATGTGTAGATAATCTGCCATCTCAGCTCCACACAGTAATGTGCTGTCAGACCAGAATTGTGATGTAATTGCCTTCCTATGTGATAATATTCACCTCACATACCTTAATTTCTAATCCAATTTTTCTCCTCGTCACCAGTTGTAATGTTTCTGTAAATACAGACACTCAAGGATAAACTTAATAGCAATTCTTTTATTTGACTCCTTCCATCTGTTCAGATCACCACACACTAACTGTTCCTTTTCAACTCTCCTCCTCCACTTCCTGCTTCCTGATTCCCGCCCTTTCTCCTTAAAGGGAGAGACATGCTTTACGGTATGTTACACCATTCAACCACAATGTTATCTACTAGTTCATTCTTTCTTCTGTCATTAATGACAGACAGTAGCAGAGTGACAGCCCACAGAAAATGTACATTCTGGGGCTTTCTTTATATTCAGTCTTTACATTCAGTCTGATGTTGGAATGCTAGATTCAAACATGCTCCATGCCAGTGTTTTGACACTGAGCATATTTGAATCTAAAGCACCAAAATTAAACAATTTAAAGTTCCAGCATTCACATTGTTTATACGGTGACACTGGACCCGAAGCAGAACTTCTGCCAGTCCAAACCACGAGGGTCCAGGGGGGGCCCATTGAATTGAAAGAGGATTCAGCTGTCCACAGCCCTATGTCAGCCAAGTGGAATTGCCTATGGTTGAATCATAATTATAAATTACTAGTTTTATTCCCCTTGATAAAGTTGAGTGGGCATCATATGGCTTTTTATCTTTTGATGGATTACCCATCTCAGCTCATCAGGCCAATGTTTATAGAGAAAACTGGAACAATTTTGTGACAAAAATGCACAGTATTATTTCAAGTGAATGAAGTTTTCAGATGGTATTGTGCTGCATTGCACTGTGGACCACTAGAGACTTTCTGTAAAGTTACTGCCCAGGAGAAAAATGTCCATTGATTGTTTTTAAATGTGTGCCCCCCTCCCATCCCCACAGCATGCTTCTGCTTTATCATTTCTGACAGGATTACGTCCGTGTTACGGTGTTTGACTCCAATTATTTGTTAACTACAACTTTCATCATCCTCAGCCGGTCATTGTACTGTTCTGTAACATACCTATTGTATATATATATATATATATATATATATATACATACATGCAAAGTTATATATATATAACATTACTATATAGGTATATATTTAGATGTTTTAAATAAATAATTTGAATCAGAGACTTCACATATGAGTCAGACAATAAAACATTCACATGTTTAAGCAATTTTTTTTTACAAGCATTTAGGAAACATTGCTTACAGGAAATAACATGTTTTCTTCCCTTGCCAACTTTCCATATTTTGTTTTTTTGTCTAAAGCCATTTCTTTTCATAGGAACAGCTGGCAAAATACTGGTGCTATTGCACAGTTACCTCCATATTGAGACCTTTCCTGAGAAGTCTCCTATTCCTGGTAGGAACTGCTTGCTCCGGGTTAGGTTCTTCTCTCACTCTGAGGGTATCACCTGGCATTGCTCTTTTATTACGTGTGTCTCATTTAATAAAGGTGGTGTTTCATTACTGTACTGGCTCCTTGTTCATTACTGGTTAACGTGACAGGCCCTTAGTACATATGGCCTATTCATGACTTATGGGTAGTCGGCCATGGGCCCTCCATCTGTTGGATCCTACAACTCACAACATCACCAAGTAGACTGGAAAGTTTGGGATGCTGGGAATAAAAAAATTAGTCCAGGACATTCTTGAAAACAAAAGACAATCTCAATGTATCCATTCTGATTAAAAAAAGAAAGAGTGTATTCAACTTTAGGCTCTCCAGCTGTCATGGCCTATGACTCCTAACACCCCATACTAACCAGTGGCTAGTTGTGAAACGTGGCCCTCAACAGCTAGAAAGACCACAGTTGAATACATCTTGACTTAGGAATAGGCCATATGTACTAAGGGCCTAATACAGGGTATATCTAGCTGTGGGTTGTCCAGTAGCTGGAGCCTATGACTCCCAACAACCCCAACGAGCCATTGTCTAGTTGGGAATGCTGGGAATCATGGTCTGTTACCGCTGGAGAGCTAAGAGTTAAATAAGCCCTGTGTTGGGCCCTTAGTACACATAGCCTGTTCCTAAGTCAAGATGTAGTTAATCTTGTTTTCTACAGCTACTGGGGTCTAGGACTTCCCACATCCCTAGACAGACAATACCTAGTGGGGGATGTTCATAGCTGGGAACTCTCTGAATTTGCCCAGGAGACTCCAGTTTTCACACTGCATTACCGGGTCTCTGGGGCAGGGGCTGAGTTTCTATTGAAACACCACAGACTTCTGCTCTTTCTCAGTCTTTCTTCCTACGCCCTGCCGACTTCTCCTTCCTCAGTCTATTTTTTTCTCTTTTTTTCTCTTTTTTTCTAGCCCATTTAGTCCTGCCCCCCACGCGTGGCTAAGCTGCGCCCCATTTTTGAGACAAATCACTTCTATTTTCTCCCCCCACCGGCACCATAGGACTCCCCTCCAGGGAGAGCACAGAACAAAGCTTTCAGGGATGGGGATGTTAGAAGCTGTAAGCCTCAATAGCTGGAATAGGCTGTATGTAACCAAGGGCCCAAGTGAGAGTGCTGTCAACTGTGGTTTCTCCAGCTATTGGGAGCTACAATCCAAGCTAGCCAGTGACAGATTGAAATCAATGAATATTTTAAAAATACAGAGCAACAATATACTCTGAACAACTTTTTACACTTTTTAATGCTACAAAATTATGCACAAAAAGGTATTAAAATCAAATATGACACACTTCTCCCAAATAAAATAAACACTTTAACCATTACCTTCTGCAAATAAACATCTACCATGTGCACCTAGAACATGCACCAATAAGAAACCTCAGATACACAACTGTCAACTAAGAAAAGGTCTCCCTTAAAGGGATAGTAATATTTCATAATAAAAACAGCTCTAATTAATCATCATAGTATTTAGACTTTGGAGAGTGTTCAATTCTGCCAGAGTTGCAGTTCCAGAGTAATTCAATGACAAAGTGTCCCTTTTACTGATGTAACACTGCTCAGCCAGATAAGAAGGGAGGTGCCCAGGTAGACTGCAGAGAGGGACAATCTTCAATTAAGATAAGGGAAAAACTTGAATAACTTGTCAAGGGGGGCAGGGCTTTCATTGTTCTCATAGGAAGACGATTGTCCACTTCTGTTATCTGTCTGGTCTATGGACTGGATTCCACATCTGAGAAGAGATTGTTTACACTAGGTAAAAGGGGCGGGAAGGGAAACTTTGCTTGTGAATATCTCTTAAACCATAAAGGTTTGAGAGATAAGACTTATATCATTCTTCATGTTTTTTTAATGCCTACAAAATAAAATAAAGTTAAAACGAAGTATTACTATCCCTTTAAAGGAATGAAACAATGCATTATACAATGCACTGACTCCAACTGAGACATATTGGTCTTTCTGCACTCAAAAACTGCTTAAAATACACTGGAGCTTCCAAATGAATTCATCAGAAATCGGTCTTCTGGTGTATTGTGATTATTGCCACATAGAGTTCTCCTCAATGTCCCAGGCATTTGTTTTGAGGTCTATGGAATTTATTTCCTACTCTGGGATTCAGCCAGTTAGTGAAAATAGAAGCATATGGCTATAATGTTATTGTCAAAGTGGAATATGTTTAATTACCTTAACATAAAGATTTACCTAGGTAGATGTCTTCAAACAGCAGTTAATTATACTGTATATTATTTCGAGTTCCAGTGAGGGTGACAAATGATGCAATTTGCGTCAAAAGGGGGTGGGACTTCAACATGACTGGGGTGGGGCTTCATAAACCTGTTCATAATATAGGCAATAGGCTGGAGAAGGAGGAGAAATGGGCGGGGAGTGGGTGGAACTGACAAGGAAGGTGCATCAATGGGCAGAGTTTCTATAAACTGCCCACATCCAGGAGAATCAGACACTGCCCCGGAGACCCGGTAATGCAGAGTCAAAACTGGACTCTATGGGACAAATCCGGAGAGTTCCCAGCTATGCTAATGATCCATTCAAGCATATTGAGGCCTATTTTTTGCTGTGAGGTAGAACCGCAAGGCAGGCTTCAACAGAGATCACTAAATCCAGGAAAATTCAGATATAACGCAAAAAATATATTGATAGACACATCTGACTGCTGTATGAAGGACACCTACTGAGGCAAGTCAGTGTGTTAACCATATTAAGAGCCACATATTCCTAACAAACATTTCCCCTTTAAAGTCTACTTAAAGATTAAGTCCTCATGTAGCCCTCTGGTAAGTGTTGCAGATCACAGTGATCAGGACGGCTGTGTGACATCAGTGCTGAGTAAAGTACTCATGGGAGATTAGACTTCTCTGTAGAGAAGCCCACTGACAGTGGACTCACTGACACAAGGATTCTATTGAGTTCAGTACAGAGGAGAGCAATCACCCATTAACGAGTCACTCAACAGTTACATCACCCAGCCTTGCTATCAGTTGTGATCTTCAAGTGTTGACAGAGGGCAATGGAGGAGTTTATAACATTTGAAACTTTGTCCCCATAGCTCTTGGGGCATAGTATAATTTTCAGAAGGGTCTTGCACAGACCTTATACTGCTCTTTTAACCCTTTGAGTGCCAGAGAGGTATCCAACGCATTGCGCTGCAATACCTCTCTGGTACTCAAAGGGTTACTATGTTTTATGTCAAGAAAAAATGCATCTATATCCAAATCATAAAATTATTAACAATTTAGCGAGTGAGATAGCTCTGTTGATTAATGCCCCTCCTTTAGAATATGTTCAGATTTCACTGTTGCAGGTTCTAATCCCGGCAAGGTCAGCTCAGCCTTTCACCCCTCTGAGGAAGATAAAATGAGTACCATGGACATACAAGAAAGCAAAAGACAATCTCAACGTATCCATCCTGGTAAAATACTTTCAATAAAAATATATTGCTACAATAAACAAAATAATGCTAATAATATATAATAATAATAATAATAATAATAATAATAATAGTAGTGTGAATAAACTAAAATAAGATGCTCTTATAAATATGCCTCAGTGTGCTGTGTTGTGTCTGGTTTGAAGGTTTTCAACCCTAAGCATTACTCATGTTGCTAAATTCCCATAACTGACATTACACGAGTGGTAAAATGATTAGCTTCTTGAAGCAGGATGCCTTAATCAGTAAAGACATGGATTCCTGTCTGTGTTTGATAGCCTCTGACTGAGGAAGCACACACTTCATAAAGATAAGATTACAGTGCCGTTGACTACAGGAACCACAAGCATTTGTTAAATGCAATGTTCCACAGTAAGATTAACTCAGAGGGTCTAGAAATGTGCCCGTTTCCTACAGTGTAGATAAGGTATGAATAGATGCACTTAAAGGGTATCTGATATGAAACCATACAAAAACATATGTTCAATACCAATATGTAACTAATCACTGCTACACCCACCTTAAGATCTGCCGCCCTAGATCTGGTGCTGTGAGCTCCAGAGAGGGATCTGATGATTCCAGTTGACTTCTTTGACATCACTATACCATACCTCCCAACATTTCATATAGCCAAAGAGGGACACTTTGGTTTTAAGTGGTGTTTATGAGGGTGTGGCTGGTGGGCCGGGAATTGCTGATAATTTGTAGGCTGTTTCATGACCTATTGGCTCCTCTTTGTGTAACTGAATAAATTATATAGGGCAAGACCAAAGTGTTTTATTTACACATATTAAATTATAAAGACAGATAATGAAGATTAACTACCCTGTTGCTGTGGAGCAATGTAATACACACTACTTATTTTGATCTCCTGAAAAGAAGGACAAAAGGGTAGAAAAGAGGGACAGAGGGATTTGGGTCTGAAAGTGGGACAATTGGGAGGTATGCCATACCTGGGAACTGTCAGGGATTGACCGGAAGAGTCAGGGTATTGACCCAAATCCAAGGGCCTCAAGGTGAAGGGCCAAATTCTGAGAGTAAGTGAGTCCAGTGTTCAGTGTTTTCTACTATGTAGTCTGCTCCAGTTAAAGGGATAGTAATACTTTATTATTACTATCCCCCATATTGTAGATATTTGTAAAATAATTTAATAGCCCCAGGTTCGTCTTTCAAACCTTTATGGTTTGAGAGATAACCAAAGGCAAAGTTCCCCCCCTCCCTCCCCCTTCCCTGAAGTCAGCATTGTACTGACTGCAAGGGAAGTCTGTCGTACGACAGGCTTGCAGCTCTGCAGCTGACCGAGATACTGTTAGTGAAAAATAATTATTTCACTGAAACGGTCTTCTACATGTGCTTGGTTTGCAAGCACATGTAGAAGACTGTTTCAGTGAAATAATTGTTTTTCACTAATGCGATTGCGGCTCTAATGCAGAGCCGCACGATGAAAGTCAGACCGGATATCCCTGCAGTCAGCACAACTCTGACTTCAGGGAAGGGGGAGGGAGGGGGGAACTTTGCGTTCGGTTATCTCTCAAACCATAAAGGTTTGAGAGATGAACCTGTGGGCTATTAATTTACTTGGCAAATATCTACAATATGAGGTATAGTAATAATAAAGTATTACTATCCCTTTAACTGCTTCTTTAGTCCAAATTGGTGTCACTTGTACCAGGAAGGCAGAGGGAGAAGTCCTGCTTGTCTTGTGTGTGTTCATGCGTGATATCTTTAAACTATTGTATATTAATGGTTCCTTGAGGGCTGAATTTAACATGACGTAATTACAGTGATCAGGGACACATTGCAGAAAATCTGTATTATAGGAAAATTAATGGTTAATATTTACAAGATCTCAGGGTCAGCTAATTTTGAAAGTTCCCAGGTATGGGCATCACACCCAACTGCTAATATGAATGTGGCCATCACTGACAGCTTTACCACTTGATGGAAATTGGAATAGACAGGGGAGGGCTGGTAGCTTTGCCTTGGGGCCAAATACAATCAAGTGGCTCATTTCTATTATCATTCAAGCCTACTGTCAGAGTCCATCCCCTGTTGTGAAGTAAGTGATACCACGTTGCATACAACTGAAATGGGCTACCTTGTGACAGTGATACTACAGAGCTTACAGCGGAAATGGAGCGACACTAGTGATAGAGCTTACAAGGTAAATGGGTTATGCTTCTGTGGTGTAACTAGTGTTGCTCTATTTACAGCACCAAGTGGAGGATTGAGTGAGGCAGTGGCCCACCAGCCTAGACACATTACCAGCCAAGGGGGCAATTGCCTCCCCCTGTTCCCCAGGCCAGCTCTCCCCTGGGAAAAGAACAGTTTGTGGACAAAAAAGGTCCTGCAGGCTGACTCCAGCCAACTGACAACACTGATCCAGCCCACAGGTTTAGAAGAGACAAGAATATGTTGGTAAACTGGTGGACTCACAATGAATAAAACATAACATTTATTAATAAATAATAACACAAAAACAGTTTAATGAATTAAAAACACAGGGCTACATAGATCAAATTAGTACAAAAATAACTAAACTTGTGTGCCATCTCCAACTGGAGTGAAAGGCAGAGGCAGAAAAAATCTCAACATATATCCCCAATAATCTGAGACTTGGGGTGGAAATGTACAATTAGGGCTATGTATGACCTTAACTCAATAAAATAAGAAGAATTGAAGTGATACTGTGTGTATACATTTTACTTTCTAAAATTATTATTCTAGGCTTCTGAATGTGATCAGAAGTGATGCATGAGTGTACATAAATATAGTAAAATATAGTAAAATATAGTAATATAGTAAAATTTTATTGAAAGGGATAGTAATACTTTGTTTTAACTTTATATATAAACATGAAGAACGATATAAGTCTTATCTCTCAAACCTTTTTCCCCTCCTGCACCTTTTACCTAGTGTAAGCCATCTCTTCTCAGATGTGGAATCCAGTCCATAGACCAGACAGATAACAGAAGGGGACAATCTTCTTCCTATGAAAACAATGAAAGCCCTGCCCCCCTTGACAAGTTTTTCAGGTTTTTCCCTTAATTGAAGATTATCCCTCTCTGCAATCTACCTGGGCACCTCCCTTCTGCTCTAGCTGAACAGTATTACATCAGTAAAAGGGGCGGGAGGGGGATACTTTGTCATTGAATTACTCTTGAACTACAGCTCTGACAGAATTGAAATAACACTCTCCAAAGTCCAAATGCTATGATGATTAATTAGAGCTGCTTTTATTATGGAACATTACTATCCCTTTAAGTATCATAGCCAAAGCAAGAACTGGATAACCACTGCCGTTATCATTCCTGGCTGGCTTCGCCAAAATCTTGTATGGAAAAATATTTTATTATTGTAGTGTTTTTCTGCTTAGTACAACAGCGATACTTCCACTGCTGGGAGAACCACAACAAACATACACTGAGACTTTGTTCTGACGCATAGTGGCCTCTCATGTGATGCTCAAGTCATGTTCTTTGCCTCCATGTGCCAGCAGAGAGGAAATTTCCATGTCCATATCAGACTAGTCCTGCCCACAGAAGTCCAGCTCCAAAATTTCTGGCAAATCCTCTCTGCACGAAAGAAGCTGGCAACTTTGCTAGCATTCTAGGGGTTAAATGCCTTAGTTAAATCAATGGGAATTGTGGTGATTTTTAATTTTCCCTTGTAGAGCAGTGGGTGTGATCCAGAATAACTCCAGCTTTTTTTTTACGATAGTGGTTCTCAACCCTGAGATCTCAGGCCCCACTAACAGGCCATGTCTTTAAGGTTTCTCTGCTTAAGGAGATTAGATTACATTTTCATTCTGCAGAACTGAAAGAAACCAACGCAATACAGTTGTGTGTATATTAGTGGCCCACATTAAAATGGCATTCTGATTACTTTATCCTTGATAAAACCTTTAAGAAACAGAGGGGCTTGCAATGCATTACTTCACAATGTGTCGTCCACCCACTGGTTGGAGTTAAAGGGATAGTAATACTTCGTTTTAACTTTATTTTATTTTGTAGGCATTAAAAAAACATGAAGAATGATGTAAGTCTTATCTCTCAAACCCTTATGGTTTAAGAGATATTCACAAGCAAAGTTTCCCCTCCTGCCCCTTTTTCCTAGTGTAAGACATCTCTTCTCAGATGTGGAATCTGGTTGTAAGACCAGACAGATAACAGAAGGGGACACTCTTATTCCTATGAAAACAATGAAAGCCCTGCCCCCCTTGACAAGCTTTTCAGGTTTTTCCCTTATCTTAATTGAAGATTGTCCCTCTGTGCAATCTACCTGGGCACCTCCCTTCTGCTCTGGCTGAGCAGTGTTACATCAGTAAAAGGGGCGGGAGGGGGATACTTTGTCATTGAATTACTCTGGAACTACAACTCTGACAGAACTGAAATAACACTCTCTAAAGTCCAAATACTATGATGATTAATTAGAGCTGCTTTTATTATGAAACATTACTATCCCTTTAAGAGCCACCATGTATTAGAAACCCCACTTAGCTAAATCCTTTAAGAACTGTGCTCAAGCAAGGAAATCCTCAATTTCTGACTTGATAGTAGGCCCTGAGGGCATAAGTTGAGAACCACTTCATTCAAACACAGGACCCATTTCTATATGTATACAGTATATAACTTTGTTTCTGGAACTCGGTTCTATTAAGGCTGGCAGAAAAATAAAAATGGTGGCAGTAGTTTTAAGTCACATACCATTTTCCATTCTGTTATACGACTGTTTACACATGTTCAGGGGATATATTTTCTGCCATTAATTCCTAATAAAAACCCAGACATAGAGCCCCCAACGCATGTCAAAAACCACAGCTGAATTAAAGAAAAGCAGTAAAAACACACACACATGTGCAACTAGGCATCCTTACATTAATAACTTACAGATGAAATGATATGGGAGCTAAAGCCCCCATATCAATGTATCTAAATCAAACAAAAAAATAAAACAAATATGTTCCCTAACACCCCACCCTCTCTATACTAAAATAAAAATAAGTCCCCACCACCACTAGACCTAACACTAAAACTAGTCTATGAAACCATACCTCTCCCCATGTGTTTCCTAAGTAAACCACTTAAAGGAGCAGTAACATTTTTATATGAAAAAATATATATTGTAGGGATTTTCCTACTGAGTAAAATAAGGGTACCACCACTGCCAATAGATTCATATTTCCAGAATTATTACAGCTTAAACCCATTTTTTTTTTAGCAGTGCCCTGTAGTGGTCAAATTCTAATTAGCTTTCCTGTTACATTCTAATGGAGAGGAAAGTCAGAGACATACAGTTCTCCATAGAATGTGATAAAAACTGCCTGTCACTTCCTGTCAGTTAGAACTATCAGGAAGTAAACACAGTAAATTCACTTCCTGATTATCTGAACTGTTATAAATTTTGAATAAAACACCCGACAGCAGTGGGAGTGACCTTGTTTTATTCAGCAGGAAAAGATCTATAAAATCTATAAAAAGTTTACTGCTCCTTTAACTTGATGTTGGAGGTCCAGTGGTGTCCTTGAAGCCCCGGTCCTCTAACATCATTCCTGTAACTAAAATCAGAAATAAAAAACATATTATTCGCCTTCACCATTAAATCCTTAAATCCTGGCCTGTTGGTGGCCCTTAGAGAACAAACTTTGGCACACCTGGTGCAGACTGTTTACATAAAGATAAGTTTAAAGGGGATCTATCACCCCTATAGATGTGTGTCTAAAACATTGACCAGAGACCTCTCCAGCTTACATGCAGAAAGCCTCCATCATTAGAAGAGGCTGGATAGAGGAAAGGGAGAAGAATGACTTACTGCGGTACAGTGCTGGTAACTGCAGTCTGCCCGGAAGGAAGCCGCAGGACAACTTTAAATCAATGTAAATTCTGCAAATATTTATTTTTCCTATAAAGTGCAATTAGTTTGCTCCAGAAATGCTTTTATTTTCTTTTGTGTATAAGATTCTAATAATGTAATGATAAAATAATATGAAGGACTGCCTGAAATATTAATGATAAAACATCATATAATGTATATGTTGATTACTTTTCATGTTATGCAAATCACTGTATCTACTCATCCCGTAGGCATCAAAAATCATACAGTAAACACATTGCCATGGCATCTAAAATTAGTCACACTGACAATGGAGAGGTTCAGGGTAGGAATGTGTTCAGCACAACGTCAGACATATTTTGTCCACACAATTGCAGTATTATGCCACAAAAGTAATGTTGTCCACTGAATGTTTGTATATAGTTCACTTGGTGGATTGGTGACAAAATGTCATTTGGTGGATTGATTGACATATTTGGTGCATACTTTCATCATTTGGTGAATTAATTGACATACTTGGGGCACAAAATTCATTTAATGACAATCAGTCATAATTTGGTGAATGTATTAACATATTTGGCGCACTGAATTTATTTGGTGACAAACTTTAAGTTTCCCAAACTTTAAGTTTGTCTTTGGTGACAAACTTTAAGTTTCCCAATATGCCAACTTGAATCAAGGTGACAGGTCCACTTAAACCTTTTAAGGACCGTGTTGCTTGCTAGGACCATCACCGTTTTCCCCCCTTAAAGACCGGTGATGGCCCTGGCACGTCGCATCATTTTTACTTATACTGCTTATGCTGGAGCTCTGTAAGTAAACGGGTCACTTGTACTGGCGTGTCGGCAAAGATCAAAGCAGTCCTTCAGGAAAAGTAACTTCTCTGGACCACTTGTCCTTAAGAGGCTTACCAAAAATGTTGGTATGTTCTAATATATAATGGGATCAGAACATAAAAGTTATATTCTGAATCTATTCAATATTAGAATATACACACATTATAGATAGCACACCATATGGCAGTTTTATAGATATCTGATATCTTGCACTTACATATCCTGTCTCTTAACAAAATGATATACTCCAGCATGCACATACCTCCCCCTACTGGACTGGCTGCTCATTTAACAGCTTGTTACATCTTTGCAGCATGTTATTTAATAAAATATTTCAACATACCTGTTGTGAAACTCATATTTTGGGCACTCTTTGGCACCTCCTATTTCCTTTTTTTAAATCTTTGTGACATGTTTTATATCAATATCATGTTGTGTCTTGAAATATTTCCAATTAATTAAGGTAAGAGTGCCCAAGTTTAGACCTCAAGGGCTATCAGTAAGCCAGGGTTTTAAGTAGGATATCTCTGATTAAGCACACATGAATTAAACAGTATTTCAAGCAGTATGAGCCAGTAATTAATTCACTTGCATTTATAGTGGACTTTTTAATCCTGTTTATAGCCATTGAGGACCAATCTTGGACACTCGTAAATGAAGGTCAAGTTTTTTTTTTTTTATGCCATACGCTATAGAATGCATGCTTACAAATATTAATGGGAACCTTAGCACTGTTTTACATGAGGACAATGTTCAATATCAGAAGTAATTCAATTGCAGCAATTCTGAGTGAATTCTAAAGTTAGTCATCAATGATATGGGCTGTTGTATGACACTTGATGTATGACAATCTGAAGAAGACTTGCTCACAGATATATGCGCTGCTGAAGAGTGAGCTCCTTAAAAACTGCATGTCTGTATATGCTAGAAAACTATTGTTCTGGCACATCCTTCTTAGAAAAGTCTATCAGGCTTACTTCATGAAACTTTCCTTTCAAGCTTCAATCACGTTGCATGTCAGCATATTACACTTGTAGGTTCTCAGGTACCTCATAATTTTAACTGAATACAGATTGAAGAGTGAGTTATTTTTCTTGAAATCTTGAATCAAAATTTTCCCCTTAATATCGAAATCATATTGACATGTTAAAGTACCAGGTATATTACAGTTTGTCAGTTTTGGAAAGTTTTTGGCACTGAAGTGTGACTCCCACAAAAGAAGTGTAGTTTGAAAATATAAAATGTGAGTAAACACTGTATTGATTAGCTGGCCTTTTCCTTGGAGACCTATATTAACCCTTTGAGTGCCAGAGGGTACGCAACGCATTGCTTTGCAATGCGTTGCATCCTCCTGTGGCACTCAAAGGGTTAAGCTCGTTTAGACTAATGTTTATATTGACCAAGAAGGCAGAGGCGTAACTAGAAGCCTCCGGGCCCTGGTACAAGAAGTGCCTTGCCCCCCCCCCACATTGAATGGCCCCCCTGACCACATTGACCCCCTCCACAATGCCCCCATCTCCTACCTGGAGCTCCTGTGCGGTCCTCTTAGTAAAGCAAAGCGCTGGGAGATGATGTCATCTCCCAGAGCTCTCCATTACTAGAGCACCGGCGGGAGATTGCGGGCACCAGGTGGAGGGGTCGGAGGGGGAGGCCGGGCCCCTGGAGTGCACGGGCCCGGTAGTAGGTGTGACCCCTATAATTACGTCACTGCAAGAAGGCAAAATAACAAATCCATGTAAATTCTTGAAACTGAATCACTGATTTTCCTTTCTTTGAAAGTCTGAATTTTGTTCCTCAAATTAAATAAACTCTTCAGCATTTTTCCACAACTTAACCACCATACCTCAGTATACTAAACCGCATACAGAAATTCAGCATTTCTTGAAATTGTCTGTGGTTGAGGCTTTGCGATTAAATGAAAATGTGTATTTTAATTACAGTGGACATGACAATTTCATTGTTCACTGACCTAGAACAAAGGGTAATTTAGTAAATGACATAGTGATATCTCATTAATAAGTTATTTCACTTCTCTTGCATCATCAATTAACTTCACTAAGCCTGATAAGCTGGTGAGGCTCAAATTAAATTGAGCCAGTGCAGACTGCACACATTCATAGAGATCAGTAGATTTTTGTCATATATTTAAGTGAGACTATGGCAGTAATTTCTTCTGTTATATCGAACATTTTTTTATCCACATCAGATGAAAACCATGTTAACTCTTTGAGTGCCAGAGGGGTACACGGAGCACTGGAGAGCAATCTATTGTGTACCCCTCTGGCACTCAAAGGGTTAATTGAGCTGTATCCATGGCATCTGTACTTTTGTCAAGTGCCATGGAATATAACTTGAAATCGGAGGCTTTGAATTGTAGGATTTTATTAACACTGGGGACTCGATTGTCACCAACACCCAAAAAAAACAGCCAACGACAGTTTTTTAAGCACAGCAAGTCACTGAATAACAGCTAGCAGCAGTTTTAAAATTACAACGGGTGTTAATAATTCATGCCAACGCACAACAAATTGCTACATTTACAGAATGAAATTCTGCACCCAGTTTTGATTGCCGTACAGCACACAACGGAATAAAAAAAACACAGTCAAACGAAAGAAAGCAGGGAACCATCAGCTCATAGCTCACTTACCACATAGCACAAGCACAACAATGGCAAAATTAACCTCTGCAAAGTCAAGAAATCACCCGGAAAATGGGCATGCTCTACAAGTCCAGGGCAACCAACAATAACCTGTCAACCCCCTCAGGGTCAAGAGGTTTACAAAGCATCCCAACACAATCCCTAACATCATACCACAGAACGACAGGGGTTAACACATAACAACAGATATGTACACGCTCTCTTTTGCAACATCACCAGTCAATGGAGACCCAACATGCACCTGATAACATCACACATGCATTTGACAGGTACACAGCAATTACAAGAAACCACACAAACTACAGTCACACTGAAAAACACTTGCCTGTACAACACACACCTTATCATTGATCACTCCCTACCTGATGATTCTACCTGGACAACACCCTACTACTGTCTTAAAAGGACATCTCGCCCTCCTCAAACACGGAGGGCTTACAGTGAGACCACTCAGACAGAGATTACGAGCAGTATGTTTGCATATCAGTTCCTGGGAAGACATCAGAGAGGAAGGTGTTCAAGGGCTAGGGATCCCCATAAACCCTCAAACACCCCTGCTGAACATCCTTCGCCTGTTGCAAGCACTGATGCTTTGGCTGGAGAGCCAGACAGAAGTCCACCACCACCTGGAGGACCACATCAGGCAGCAGCACCTCAGCTGTCACAACTGGATCTCCCATAGCTCCCACAGCAGCCACACGGACCTGTGGAGCAGCACAGGAATGACAGATGACTGCCCAGACCCAGGATATTCTGCACAAGGGTCAGGCTCTTCAGAATGACAGACGCTATAGGTTGATGTCTCACAGCATCACTGACCTATATGAGGTGATCAAAGATGACGTCAACCCCGCATTCAACACCAACCATGACCTATTTGGCTTGCAGAAGCTGATGTGTGTCATACATTTTATGGCAAGTGGATTGTTCCAGGCCACAGAAGGGTATGTATGTGGCATGTTCCAACCCACATGTTCAAGGACAGTGTCTCAGATGTTGGAAGCCCTCAAGAGGAATACCAGGAGGTGCATCCACTTCCTGTCCACTGACATGGAGTAGACACGTTTAAAACCAGAGTTATACACAAGGGGAGGCATGCCCAGGGTCATGGGTGCCATTAACTGAACACATGTGCTCATAAGAGCTCCAATGCATGAGGGACATCTCTTCAGAGAGAATTTCCACTCTATAAATACACACATGGCATGTGATTCTAACATGAGAATAACACGTTTGTGCCTCCTACCCATGCAGCTGTCATGACTCCTACATACGCACTAAACATCACTCCACATCCACGTGTGCACTGACATGACCAATGTAAACACAGATTAACATGCTCCTGACACATGTAGTACATCCCCCTCACACAACATCATCCACATAACATGTGGTCCCTTTGTCATGATGTCGCCCTATACCACATGTGATGCCAGGTATGGGTGCAAACAGTGACTACTCACACCACTACAAAATACCCAAATACCTGCACAGGACCGCTACAATAAGGCTCACATTCGAACAAGGAATGCGATTGAGTGCACCTTTGCCCTGCTCAAAACCAGATTCCAATGCCTGGATAACTCAGGGGGAACTCTGCAATGTGCATCAGGTAAGGTATACAACATCATCCTAGATACTAAATAACATAGGCGTTGACACACATCTAGTGGACGATATTGATCCACTACCCTTTGTGGAGGTCCCTGTTCTCCTTGCAGAGAATGAGGAGACCTTGAGAGGGGAGGAGATAAGAGATAAGCTCATTAGGGAGCACTTCACCCATGAGTATAATACAGGAATCAAACACAATGCATGTATGTCCATGTTTAGGATTGGGAAATGTGTGCGAACACACACACACAACACATAATGATCTGTTTCACTCCACAGGATGACTAACATACACAGCCCTGATATTGCCTGCTACCACATCACAACCACAAAGCTGGTAAAGTAGCTATTCCATCAATGTGTTCTATTGAGGGTGTGAATTCAACTGGCATCTGCCATTGCGTCGGCCATGGTAACATTGTCATTTCAAGGATATCATTCATCCCCCTGCAAACAAAGGTACAAGACATTGCCCGTGTCAATCATATTCCTGAGGTTAACTTACAACAAACATCATTTATTGAATGACCATAGGCATTTCAACCATAGCACCCTTGGAGCAATAGAGGGGTATTCAGTGCAATGACATGCAATGTATTGGAAAGTACTCTGGAATTCCAGGGGTTAAAGGGGTATTAGAATTAGCATAAGTGTTTTCTACAGCATTGGAGTAACTATTTGGGAGCCAGTTTGCCAGGCCCACCATGCTGACCTGTGTATGTGTGTGTGTTTCATGGCGGTTGGTTCACATAGTAGATTATGTATCGCTTCAATGTCCCATTCACATATACATATGGATGGTGAGCAACCCCTTGTTACCAACCCTATGGGTTCCAGAGGGATAGGCAACCCATTGCTAAGCAATGGGTTGCTGACTCCTCCAGAATGCAAAAGGCTAATGGGATAATGATGGTTCATCCTTTTCATAACAGTAATGCAGTGCAGTTTCAAATCCTGCCCTTCCTCCCACAGGCATTCATGGCATGACCCATTCTGGAACAGAGTAATGTACAAGTAACCCTGGTGAAATACTGAATCCACTTCCACGAAGCGCATCTCTTTCTGCTCCCTGGTGCTCTTGCTCATTCAGAGTTAATAAATGAAATTATTTACCTCTGACAAATTGTTCAAACATTCAGAAAATGTCCAGTTGTGTTATTATGAGGTGTCTAAGATCTAACAGAAAACATCCTTTATAGCAATACAGCTGTTCTTCAGACTTCAAAGACATCTTGGAAAACATATAGCAGATCAAGGTGGTATTTCCAGTAGGCTGCTCTTATTAAGAACATACCCTTTGGGTGCTTAAAAAAATCTACAATACCTATTTTACAGATATACGTTTGTTGCTTGATTGTATTGTTTGACATAGGAACCCTATCACCTTGTAGGTGTGGATGGTGGCGTTTGTGGTGCTGTGGATGGCTCTCCTCCTTGCTATGCTTCTTCGTGTTGGCCATTGTCTTCCTCCAAGTCTGGTGGTTGTTCTTCCTCTGCTGGTGGTGGTGAGGTGTGTTTCGTGTCAAGGTGCCAGCATGTGAGGACTGCAGGGGTGCTTGTTGCCCCACCACCTCAATGGACTCCTCACTTGGCAAAGATGTTCCTCCCCCTGGTTGACTCTGTACAGGGAGTGAGAATTCCTCCAGGAGAGCTGTAGCTCACAAATAATGCCCAGGTGCTTGTAGTCCACTGGCCATGGGTCATACTGTGGCCACTGGTATCTGGTTCCCTCCCACCTGGATGTGGGGACATAGCTGGACTCCTGCTGTGGCTGCATCCAGGTGGGTGGCTGTGGCCATGGCATGGGCCCATATGCCCCACATTGTGGTGTAATCTGGGCATTGAAGTTTCTTATCCTAGTAAGGTAAGGGGAGGATTATTGTTATCACACATTTCGTCTAAATGTTCCTGAGTCTGGTATAAAAATAAATGACTACACTGTATGCTCTCACTGTGTGCTCTCATTTGCATGTTAATGCAAGGAATTGTGGGAATGCAGCAGAACTGCTGTAAACTAAGGATTCCTTTCTGGGGATAAGCCATGTTGATTTGTTGATCTATGTACTGATGAACAACGTTATTTTTCCAGAGTTTTGTAGTAAAAATAGGAACATAGGGCTTATAGAGGAATTTGTAGTGGAGACATTCTGGAGCAAACTAACAACAAGACGGGGAAGAGCAAATAAGCCTGCTCAAATTTCCATTAACTAAATGTGAATTTTAACCTCTTGAATGCTAGACTGGTCTCTAATGCATTGGAAACCACTGTAGCAGTCAAGGAGTTTAAATCCTCTTTTAAGGCAACAGGGATTTAGGACACTTGCATTTGTCCCCTATGGTGCAATTGGTTTGCCCCATAATCTCTCTACTTTTTAATATAAGGTCCCAAAGCAAGCATTCACAAATCAATGAGCGTTTTTATTTTCTCCCATAGTGAAGTTGGTTTGTTCCAGAATTGCACCTTCCATTTAAATCAGTGGGAATCCCCCTCCATAGTACAGCTGAATTGCTCCTGAATCGCATTTCTTCAGATCAATAATGGACTCTCATTACAATAACAACCTTAATTGGTGTCTCAAAAGTGATAGTGTTTTATTGTCTGTTAATGGTCTGGAGATAAGATTTCAGCCTTTCTAAATAGACGAGCAGTGTGTACTAATCTCAGTACATTAATAGCATTAGTTCTGCACCAACAATTGAATAATTTGAGTCTAAATACTATTGGTTCTCAACCTGGGTGCCATGGCATTTTAGTGTGCCACGAGCCACAGCTTATTTTGCCATTTTTTCCATAAAAACCTTGAGAAAAATATGAATATTGAGTTTTAAATGAATATTTATGAAATTGTTATAATATTTTTTAAATTAACATAGTAAATTAGGATGAATAAAGACACAAGTTCATCAAGTTCAACCCTTGCCTCATAACCCAGAGAAATGAGAAATGACAATATGCTTGTATTTGTCTTTCTGATTGTAAGACCTAAGAATAACTGGATATTTATGTTTAATTCCATTGATTACTCCCTTGACAAAACCTATAAAATGTTAGGGGTGTCCTGAAAATTCCAGATTGCATGTTACTGGTGCCTCGAGTGAAAAAAAAAGTTTAAGAACCACTGCTACCTATGATAGTCTACACATTCATTAAAATGCATAGAATAGAATAGAATTGGACTTGGGGATCTAACATAAAACATCTAATTTTTACAGATGTTTTATTTAAGTGCGTGATAATTAGAATTATATAACCCATTTTTATTTTTCTTGTGATACTGTACCTCTGATCTTTTAAGTTTTTTGAGTGCCAGAGCCGCATCCAACACAATGCATTACACACCACTCCATTCTTTAAATGATTAAAATACACATTCTTACAGAGTTCCAAAAATAGACATGTTTATCCAAGGTATTTTTGAATTCCTTCACAGTATTTGTCCCTACCACTTCTCCTGCAGTTATCGAAGGATGCCCTGGAGAAATATGTGTGTGTAGAACAATGTACAATGCATTTTTAAGACTAAATTCTTTGGGATGATTCATCCACTCAACAGCTCTCAGACAACAGTCTCCTTGTATCACGAGGAATGAATACCAGCCAGTGCATTTATTATACAGAGAACACTACCCACGATTCTCAAGCAGCCACTCCCTTTAGATTTCATTTTATTTTCTTAAATAGCTCTTGCAGTATTTCCAAAGAAGACTGTATTGCTTATCATTTACTTCTTGCAAAAACAGGACATCTGTTGTGCTATCTAAGGAATGTCTGGTTGCAAATGATATTACATTGGCATTTGTCAAGAAAATCCATAAATCCCAGCAAAATGAGAGATTACCAATAAGATGTCATCTCTTTTCATAGCAGCTCTTTTAGATATATATTGGACACTCACAGATGCAAACACACAGTAAACATGTTCATTAATTAATCAGTATATAATATCAAAGTACAGATGTAGCCCTAATTATTTTTTCACTCCTTCTTAAAGGGCTAATGTCATGAATAAAAATCATAGTCTTAATCCTTTAAAGGGATAGTAATATTTCATAATAAAAGCAGCTCTATTGAATCATCATAGTATTTGGACTTTGGAGAGTGTTATTTCAATTCTGTCAGAGTTGTAGTTCAAGAGTAATTCAATGACAAAGTATCCCCCTCCCGCCCCTTTTACTGATGTAACACTGCTCAGCCAGATAAGAAGGGAGGTGCCCAGGTAGACTGCAGAGAGGGACAATCTTCAATTAAGATAAGGGAAAAACTTGAATAACTTGTCAAGGGGGGCAGGGCTTTCATTGTTCTCATAGGAAGACGATTGTCCCCTTCTGTTATCTGTCTGGTCTATGGACTGCATTCCACATCTGAGAAGAGATGTCTTACACTAGGTAAAAGGGGCGGGAGGGGAAACTTGTGAATCGTTCTTCATGTTTTTTTAATGCCTACAAAATAAAATAAAGATAAAACGAAGTATTACTATCCCTTTAAGCCTATGAGTGCTAGAGAGGTATCCAACACATTGGGAGTTATACACTAAGGAGTGATAAAGTGGAGATGACTTCTCCAGTGACATCTCTTCTACAGTTCCTATGTTATTCTATAGAGTCTATACACTAAGATCTCCAAACTTAGAACTTGAAGAAGTGATATTACTGGTGTAGTCACCTCCACTTTATCACATCTTGGTGCATCTCCCCTCTTGCATTTCATTGTGTTGCATGGTGTTGCATTGAGTCGCAATGCTTTGGATACCTCTCATTAGAAGGGTTAAACATGAATGTGGATCTGTCAGCAACACAGCTTTAAAGTCTTATTGAGTGTATCTATTTAAACTGCCTATACCTTGTGCTTTTTGTTTTTCATTCAGTGTGATTGTTTAAGAGATTTTTGGTTTAGTAGTTAGGCATTCTTTAACCTCAGCAGAGCTGATAAGAACTATTCGGCCCATCTAGTCTACCCATTTTCCTACTGAAAAAACCTCACACTTTATTTGATCCTTTGTCTTGTCTTATGTTCAGGACAGCTTTATGCCTATCCCGTGCACGCTTAAATTAAGTTAAATTACTCACCTGTCCTTATACTGCCTCCCTTCTCCTCATTTCTCATTCTGAGATTGCCAGAACAGATAGCAGGGAGGATGAATATTCCAAAGGTGAGAATTGGAGAAGTGATAGTTCCTTTTCAATAACTGAGGAAATAAAGGAAAATATAGTGCTTTAACAAGATGCTTTTAAAAATATACTGAATATTTTAGCTCATAATTATATTGAAAATCAGGCAGTTGGTTTCAGTGAAGATAGGCTGTTGATTCAGGGAGATATTAGATTGCATTTTGGAGTCAGCAATGATTTCTTTATCTTCTTGGGGCTTATTTGGAAGTGACTTCAATAGATTGTTTAATCGTTGTCTTTCTCTATTTCAACAAGGGTGATATGTCAAAGATTCAGAATGATGGAGGCATGTCTGTTTTTGGCCAGGCATGGGGTTAAAGGCTGTCACATAATGGGACAGCAGGATTCATTGACTGGCACTGGGTATCTGGGGCAGTTAGCAGATATGCCATTTTGAGCAAGTGCAGCTGATACTAATGTCTATAGCTAATCGCACTGCTCCAAGGAAGCAAAATGGTGGATATTATAAATGGAAATCGACAGCATTATGGTGTAAAATTAGGCAACATCCCTAAAAAACAACAGTATGGGATTTGTAAAGACACTCTAAACACGTGTATGTATGAATAGCTATTTGATTCACTAGACAAAATTGTATTACCAAACATGTCCATCTGGGTGTAATGCATGTTTAAAATAATTAATTAATTAATTAAAAAAAAAAAAAAAAAAAAAAAAATATATATATATATATATAGTGTGTTTCACAACAACTGTGCCTCTTTTAGAAGAGCAGGCTGCTGCTTTCAGCCTTTTTTCTGCTAGGGGGCAGTGCAGAGCAATTTATTGCTGAGCCTTCTGGCTTTCTCTTACATGAAAGAGTGCAGAAATATTCACAGATACAAATGTAAATGTTCCCATCAGACTGATGGAAGCAATTTTCACGGAGCACCTCCCTTCCTGATGTTTTACAATTAAAAGTACATCTTCATAACCCGAGTTAGGTACAATGGCATACCTCCCAAGTGTCCCTCTTTAGAACCAAATCCCTCTGTCCCTCTTTCCCACCCTGGTGTCCATCTTTTTGGGAGATCAGACTGTGTGGTGTGTATATACAAGTGTATCATATTGCTCTACAGTAATGAAACGCACATTATTGTTTGTTTAAACATCAGTATATGTGTTTATGAATTAGGCTGTGTAAATAAAATACTTTGGTCTTGTTATAAGTCATTTATTAGGTTACACAAGGAGGTGTCAATGAAATAGCCTAAAAAGTCTCAGTAATTCCCTGCTCACCAGCCACACCTCCAACAACAGCCCATAAAACACAAGTGTCCCTCTTTGGCTATTTGAATTGTTGGGAGGTATGCAATGGAAAGCAGCTTCCCCCAATCTACTGTAAAACAGAATGCATACGTTCTTGTACCTTGAGCGAAATTATAATGTTTTACTAAGTCTGTGCCATTTGGGGATCAGAAAACTGCCCCCTTAGAAGAAATCAGAGATGCTCAACTAGACTCATGAGCTTGCAAGTGTATGCTAAAGCTCACTTTGACTGTGTCCTTGTGCCCAGGGTGCAATCTCTTTTAGCTCACAAATGTCATACACAGAGAAGAAATATTCTGAAGCATATAATATAGGTCCTGCCAAAATGACAGTCCAGCTACAAAACGCTAGACAATTTTTTTCTGAATAAGGGAAGGCGCTAACCCCAGATGTACATTTTGGCCTTCTTTGGGCCTCATTGGTTAGATGCAGCTGATCCCTCTAGGCACTTGTGAGCAAGGGGTCCATGTCTGGATTCCCCCATTACCCTTAGAGCGACTAACCCTAAGAGCAATTTGCATAGAAGTAGAAGAAGTCAGAAATGTCCCAGTGAGCTTTTGCATACCATTGCAAGCTCATGAGCCTTGTTGAGCATCTCTGACTTCTTCTCCCTTCACTAGAGCACAACCCAGAAGTATGTGGCTCTCAGCCAAAAACCTGCTGGGTTGTGGGGAGCGGCTCACCTGTCCTGGCCACCATGCCTACCACAACATCTTGAAGATTGGCTAATTCCCATATTTCTACAGCAGACTCCCACCATAGAGCCCAAGTATCCCTTTTTAGGAGGGACAGTCCCTCTTTGAGACACAAATTCCTCTGTCACTCTTTCCCACCATGGTGTCCTTCTTTTGAGGAGATCAGACTGTGTGGTGTGTATATAAGTGTATCACATTTCTCCACAGCAATAATACTCATATTAATGTTTGTTTAAACTTCAGTATATGTGTTGAGTCACTCATTCAGTTGCACAAAAAGATGTCAGTAGGTCATGAAATAACCTAAAAATTCTTAGTAATGCTCTGCCCACCAGCAATACCACCTAAAACAATAGTATTCCTCTTTGGCCATTTGAAATGTTGGAGGTATGTAACAAGCCCAGAGTGAAAGGCATAGTCTCTGGAGGCCCTGTATTTAACAGTAGAATAACCGAGTCTGTATGACAACCCTAGATTCCCAGGTATGTTTGTGTATTGTTGTAATGTCCACTTTATATATTAACTTGTCTTGTTCATTTATCCGTTTCTGTATCCCTACACTGACTAGTTATATTGTGTTACAGAAAGTGATTCTCGGCTCCATTACAGTGGATACATCAAAAGGTCGGCTTTGGAGCATATCTCTAATTAAACGTAGGTAGGTCAATCAAAATGAGTGAGCTACTGATTACCCACTTCTGAACAAGCAGGGATGTATTAAAAACATGACATGTTGGTGTGTCCCGAGGACTAACATAAATTAGGGCCGTATGTTCAAAATAAAAGTGGAGGAATTCTGGTGCCTGCCATTTGAACTATAGGGGAGAAGAAAAAAATCCAAAAATTCCCTAGCACTCAAGAGGTTAAGAGCTCTGTTTAAATTAATGGCAATTAATCAAATGATCTGCCCCAGAACTCCTCCACCTTTTTTTTTTTTTTTTTTTTTTTTTTTTTTTTTTTTTTTTAACATATGGCCCTTTAAGAATCACTGGACTAAGGCTATTTTCTCTACTGGGAAACAGTTGATAAAACTGGATGTAGAATCACTTGAGGTGATGGCATGATCGGTGGGGGGCACTTGGAATGTATTGTCCAACAGAACCCCACCAATCTCTCTTCACTACCTATCATCTATCAGATTTTGAAATGAAAGTAACCAGCTATAGACTAAGAGTTCCAGTGAAAAAGTTGAACAAATATCAAGATACTAGTGTAAAAGCCCGTGTACACGGGCCCAAGGTCTGGGTTATGTTAACCCTTTTTTGTGCCAGAGGGGTACGCAATGCATTGCAAAGCAATGCGTTGCGTACCCCTCTGGCACTCAAATGGCTAAGCAGCCGCTTCATAAGCAGTAGAGACTGGCCGAACGTGCGCAGTCTCTACTGCGCATGACGGCTTCTGACAAACATCCTAGCGAATTATTATATAGGATTCATTTTCTATAAAGTCATTCCTGGGACCTTTCAAAATCAGCTGATCCTGAAATCTATCAAATAAACATAACAGTTAAGAAATACGTTCCTGGATGCTGTACATTCTATTGCAGGCTCATCCCTAACTGAGTATCTCTGACTAGTACTTTGCATATGCAAATTATCCTTGGGATTGGTCACCTGAAGTGTAACAGGGAGGTCCAGATGTGGAACCCTTACTCAGAGTACCTAAAGAGATCTGCTACACCTCACCTAGGAGGTGCAACAAGGCTGAACTGTATACCTAGTGTTTGCTGTATATCTTGATCAGAGAGGAATTGCTTAGCTCTTTGTTGCTGGACATTAATAAGCTAAAAGAGGTTGTATCATGGCTAGGACACCATTCCTATAGAGCCTGCTACATTCTATTGCCAGCTCATTACGAGTTGAGCATCTCTGACCAGTACTTCCCAGTGGTGTCCTAGTCAGTCCTCATGGCATAGACAAGCAGGAATTCAACCTCTTCCTTTCTTATAGAGATCGCACAAATTTAGAGATTAAAAAAGCAGTCAATTAGTAAAAATGATATAGCAGGTAGCCTTTGGGTTTCATCATAAAATCTCTCAAGCTTGAGTCTCAGGGTCAAACCCTGAGAGTTCCCATGGTTTGACCCAGGTTCCCAGGTATGTATATTATATAAGAAAAAATAATATTGCAATTCTTATATTGCACTACTAACTTGTATGCAGTTGCTGTACACATTAGTTTTCAGGCTTTTTGGGTCCCTGCCTCAAAGTGTTTACAATGTATGGTCTGATGTCTGAGACACAAGATGATAAGGGAGCATGCTTAAAGTCACAATGAGCTGACCCAGGCATTGAACTAGGTTTTCTTACTTCAAAGTCAATGGCTTCAGACTCTGTCCATTAACCACCTGCGTCACACATGCAGTACTGTTAAACAAATGGAAAAGAGTGAATTCTTTCTAGGGATATAGTGAAACTATCACCTAAAATGAAATTAAAGTCCTATATGTTATCATATCATGTACTACCAGTCAGAATGCATAACATTTTTTTCTTTGATGCAGAACCCAAAAATCTGATCTTACCAATTTGCTATTGTAATGACACACATTCTTGTGGGTTACAGTCACTGTTTGCTTACTCAAGCTTGTAATGAGTGACAAGATCCAAACAAGATAATGTCTTTACATTGTTATCCACACCATTTCTGGTAAAAGGTTAGTAATGGCATTTATAAACAAAAAGTATTATTGTAGATATTGAAAAAATAAATCGATTTATGGCAGTCCGATCTCTCAAACTTTTATGGTTTGAGAGATATACGCTGCTAAAGTCCCCCTCCCTCCCCTTTCATTTGGCATCAGCCTCTAGCTGACAGAAGGAGATCCTGGTCCAGGGACCTGCAGGCAGCTCTTCAGCAGAGCCGAAATGCCGCAATCTAAAAAGAAAACCAGGCACACTTTGGCCGTTCCAATGAAGTATTGCTTTTAGATTGTGGTATTTCAGCTCTGCTGAACAGGGCTGGATTTACATCTCAGGAGCCTGTAGGCGCAGAAATCTGAAGCGATCCTCCATTGGCCAGCTCCACTGGACACCTCCACAATGCTACTAATCTCCACATTGCCCCCATCATCTCCATATTGCCCTCATATTGCCCCATCAGCTCCAACTTGCCCCCATCAGCTCCACATTGCCCCCATCATCTCCATATTGCCCCCACATTGCCTCCACCATCTCCAATTTGCCCCCATCAGCTCCACATTTCCCCCACCATCTCCATATTGTCCTCACATTGCCCCCCATCAACTCCAACATGCCCCCATCAGCGCCTTGTTACCCTCACATTGCCCCCATCAGCTCCACATTTCCCCCACCATCTCCATATTGTCCTCACATTGTCCCCCATCAACTCCAACTTGCCCCCACCATCTCCATGTTGCCCTCACATTGGCCCCCTTCGGCTCCAACTTGCCCCCACCACATCCATGTCGCCCTCACATTGCCTTCCCCCCCATTGTCCGTTTCCTACCTCCCTGGCAGGACAGGTCTGTGCCTCCTTTGGCATAGTCCTGTAGCTGCTGGAGCTCCTGCGCGGTCTCCTATTCAGGAATGCAGAGCGCTGGGAGATGATGTAATCTTCCAGTGCTCTGCATTCCTAAAAAGCCGACGAGGGAGCTCAGCAGCTACAGGACTGTGCCAAAGGAGGCACAGACCTGTCCTGCCAGGGAGGTAGGAAATAGACAACAGGGGGCGCCAGATGGGGGAATTATTGTTCTGCCACTGTGCAGCCAGCGAGGTGGCTAATGTAAAAAAAAAAAAAAAAAAAATCCCAATGGCAGGCGCCCCTCGGTGGCGTGCGCCTGTAGGCAGGTGCCTACTCTGCCTTATGGCAAATCCGGCCCTGCTGCTGAAGAACCGCCTCAAGTTGGCCAATACACATCTCCTTCTCTCAGCTTTACAGCGCACATCAGGGAAAAGGGAACTTTAAAACAGTATATCTCTCAAACCGTAAAGTTTTGAAGGATCGGACTGTCATCGATGGATTTATTTTTTCAATATCTACAATATTACTTTTTATTTATATATGCCATTACTAACCCTTTAAAGGAGGCTAGTAAACAACTTTTATATTATTTCTGTGAATGGCTGTGAGAAATAAAGGGTATGTGCTCAGCTCTCTTATGCATATTTCCTCCAACAGTCTGTAATTTAGATGGTTATGCTGACAATCCTCTGCATGCTGCATGTTTTACTGGTTCACCGAATAACCACTCAAAGGTATTCGAAAGAGTATATAAAAATTAGACAGCACAAACATTCTCTAAGTGTAGTAAAAGCTTATCTAAGTGGTAAAGTTTCTGTTACCAACCCTGTCCTTTTGACAGGTACTCATACTTATTTAAAAGGATAGTATTACTTTATTATTACTATCCCTCATATTGTAGGTATTTGCAAAATAAGTTAATAGCCCCCAGGTTCATCACTCAAACCTTTATGATTTGAGAGATAACCAAAGGCAAAGTCCCCCCCTTCCCCTTTCCCGTTGTGCTGACTGCAGGGGAAGTCTGTCGTACGACAGGCTTGCAGCTCTGCAGCTGAGCCGAGATCCCGTTAGTGAAGAAGAATTATTTCACTGAAACGGTCTTCTACATGTGCTTGATTTGCAAGCACATGTAGAAGACCGTTTCAGTGAAATAATTCTTTGTCACTAAAGCGATTGCGGCTCTGATGCAGAGCCGCATGATGAAAGACAGACCGGATATCCCTGCAGTCAGCACAACGCTGACTTCAGGGAAGGGGGAGGGAGGGGGGAACTTTGCCTTCAGTTATCTCTCAAACCATAAAGGTTTGAGAGATGAACCTGGGGGCTATTAACTTATTTTGCAAATACCTACAATATGAGGGATAGCAATAATAAAGTATTACTATCCCTTTAAGGCTCCCTAGCCTCTAAGTTTCATCACAAGCACTGGAATTTCACCTCAGGCTAGTGACCTGCACATCCAGTTTTCCAAGTCTCTAGATTTTCAGCTTCCACCACAGCAGATAATAATCCATAGATAACATAGGTCTTATCTTTACGCTACCTCTCTATAGCACTCCTTCCACAAATAAGGAGCTAGCGGCCAGTGTGGTGCAGAAGTTAAAATGCAGAACAAGCTACTAGGGCAACTGACAGCTATTGCTAGGTAGGGCCAGGAACAAAAGAAAGACCAAAGGCTTTTTTTTATTTATAATTCTTGAAGAATAATATAAAATAAAAAAATAACATAAGACGAGAGATATAGGCTAAGAATATACATAAAAGTAGTCACTACTCCATTGATGTGAGAGAATAATAACAGACTCTATACATTTCATGGCAAATTATACACAACTTTATCAGGAGAAAAAAATATATTAGTAACAGAGTTAAATTTGTCCTTAAATATCTTATTATTATATTTCCGATCCAGTCAGTTCACTGCATCCACTGCCGGGGGGACAATTGCCCTGGTATCCTTTTTAAAGGTCGCACGTGAAAGCCTATGCGACCTTTTAACACGTTCACCATGTCGGCACAATAAAAATGGCAACATGAAAATCCCGCACTGCATGAAAGTGCAAGATTGTCATGTCGCCTACTTAAATGTCGCCTACATATGTAACGGAGTTGTAGAAATTGCACAACTTCCCGCCCGCTGTTGTTTCCCTCGTTCCCCCTGTTCATTGCTTCCTCTTCCCTCTCCCTCCCTCTGTTATTTTTTTTTTATTTACCATATCAGAATATGATGGTGCAAGATTATTCTGCTATCATTGAGTATAACCCTTGTTATGACTGAGTATGACAACTTTCACTATGATCTGTCTACTCTTTTGTACTATTATACAATGTTCCGTTATTTTCTGCATTGTACTGCAACATTTCAATGAAATACTGTTTAAAATAAAATAATCTGTGCATTCTACTTATTATGCTTACTTTCCTCCAAACTGCACAATGCTGCTAAATATACGAGTATTGTATGCGTCATATAACACCATTCTTTCAGTCTGTTTATCCAATGACAGTTTTTTATTTTTGTCTTTGCACTTTTCTTGGATTACAACTCCCATTGCTGGCTGACCATATAACTCTTGCAATCAGGCGCGATCTAACTCAACAAAACCTACCTGCAGGTTAAGCGGGGGTTTCCAGGTGTTGGTGTTGGGGCTCAGTCAGGGATGTTGTCGCTGCCGCAACCACCTCTTGTTTAAAGCACTGATTGTTCTGCCCCTCCAGTGGTGAGAAACAATAGGAGCTGTGGATATCTGCTGGGCTACAGCTGCCACAGTGAGGGGGTTTGGGGGGCCTGACTGGATGAACATCAGGTAATGCTATAGCTCCCACTAACTCAGCTGCTCTGTATGCCTGTCAGTATGTTCCTGGGACGGTCTCCTCCCACTCATTTGGAGGACAGAGGTAACCTCGCTGTCAGGTGAGACTACAGTAACTTGTTAAATGCTATACCACTGCAATCCCTTCAGGATGTGACAGTCTTAGGGCCATATGTTCAAAGAGATAACTACACAAAAATGTTGTATGAAAGACAAAAAATAATTAATTGTATGCATGGACAACATATTTTCTATAGAGTATACGACAAAGAACTAGTAATGTCCGTTGTGTACGACACAACTCCAGAACTGATGGGCAAAGGGGCGGGGCAAGGGAATCGCTAAACTATTCTCCAGTGTCGTATAGAGGAAAAGAAAATTTGTCATAACTAACGACAAAAAAAGTCTTGCAAAAGACAAAGGGCCGTATGTTCAAAGGGATAACGACAAAAAAGTTGCATGAAAGACAAAAATAAGTAATTGCATGCATGAACAATATATTTTCTATAGAGTATACAACAAAGAACTAGTAATGTCCGTTGTGTACGATACAACTCCAGAATTGATGGACAAAGGGGAGGAGCAAGGGAAGGGCGTGGCTAAACTATTATCTAGTGTCGTATAGAGGAAAAGAAAATTTGTCGTAACTAACGACAAAAAATGTCTTGCAAAAGAAAAAAGTGGAGGGAATGTACAGTTCCGAATGTGAGAATTTTTGTCTTTAATTAAGACATTTTTGTTGTTAGTTAAGACATTTTTAAAGACATTTTTGTCGTTAGTTAAGACATTTTTGTCGTTAGGTAAAACTTTTTTGTCGTTACATATGACAATTTCAGTCAGAACAAACGACATATTTCTGATCACAACCGACACTCTCTGAAAATAAGAATGATCCCAACTACACTGTACTTTGAAAAGTCGTTAAAAATGACAAAAGCTATTTCGCTACTTCTTTGAACATATGGCTCTCAGTGATGACTGGCCTCATAGCTACAAGTAATTGAGGAAAATAAAATCTGTCTGATACCAGTAGCAGTGATGGTTTTAGAATGATTCTGCATTCTGCTTTGCAAATGTCTTTCCAGCTATAGAGTGGTTAATATGGAGCAATCTTGTTGTAACCCCCGCAGCCGATCGTGCTGTTTAAAGAAACGACATGAAAATCTCACTCTGATATGCAATGTGAGATTGTCATGCCGCCTACTTAATGCAGCTAAAAGCCGAGCGCTATTAAAAATGCGCTATTTCAAAAGGGAACCAATTGCCTCCTGGGTCAGTCATGTTTCTGGGCTGGTGTGCCACTACCACACTCAGTCCCTTGCTTGTTGCTCTATATGAAGCTACACTATTGATAACACAGAGCTTATAACTGAACTGGAGCTACACAAATGATACCACAGAGCTACAATCTAAATGGAGCTACATTAGTAGCATAACCCATTTCCCTTGTAAGTTCTGTGGCATCGCTAGTGTAGCCCCATTTGAATTGTAAGCTACTTGGTATCACTTGACTTACTTCACAATATTAATACCAGTTTTAAAATTAAAAGGGGGGTAGAATGACGGTAGAAATGGGCCACTAGATTGTAGTTGCATTGAGGCGCAATCTAACTCAACAAAACTTACCTGCAGGTTAAGCGGGTGTTTCCAGGTGTTGGTGTTGGGGCTCAGTTAGGGATGTTGCCGCCGCCGCCACCTCTTGTTTAAAGAACTGACTGTTCTGCCCCTCCAGTGGTGAGAAACAATAGGAGCTGTGGATATCTGCTGGGCTACAGCTGCCACAGTGAGGAGGTTTGGGGGGCCTGACTGGATGAACATCAGGTAATGCTATAGCTCCCACTAACTCAGCTGCTCTGTATGCCTGTCAGTATGTTCCTGGGATGGTCTCCTCCCACATCCCACTCATTTGGAGGACAGAGGTAACCTCGCTGTCAGGTGAGACTACAGTATCTTGTTAAATGCTATACCACTGCAATCCCTTCAGGATGTCACAGTCTTAGGGCCATATATTCAAAGGGATAACGACACAAAAATGTTGTATGAAAGACAAAAAATAAGTAATTGTATACATGAACAACATATTTTCTATAGAGTATACGACAAAGAACTAGTAATGTCCGTTGTGTACGATACAACTCCAGAATTGATGGGCAAAGGGGCGGGGCAAGGGCGGGACTAAACTATTCTCCAGTGTCATAAAGAGGAAAAGTACATTTGTTGTAACTAACGCCAAAAAAATGTCTTGCAAAACATAAAGGGCTGTATGTTCAAAGGGATAACGACAAAAAAGTTGCATGAAAGACAATATTCACAATATTAATGCCAGTTTTAAAATTAACAAAAGGGGGTTAGAATGATGGTAGAAATGGGCCACTAGATTGTAGTTGCTCCCCAGGACCAAGTTGTCATCCCTCCATTGTGACCCTCCAAAGTGAAAACGCCATCTATGAAACGCGTATGGTTTTTGTATTCCCACACTGGAGCACACATACCTTAAAGCCCTCCCATACAAATAACCATCTTCTCTCAATTTCTAAGATGTTTGCTTGCTTGATTGAATGAATGAACTTACTCTTGATGAAGAAGATCTTAATAAAGATCACAGCTGAGGACCAAAAAATTGACCTGCACAATAAAACACTGAATTTTTCTTATTTACAAGCCCTGTGTGCTGATTTAAAGCGGAACTAACACCGCTATGAAACGTTGTCTGTAATAATTCCCTATCTGGCGACTAGCTGCTTAGTAACACTAGTTGCCAGAATTATTACCTCTTCATGGAGAAATATGAAGTGATCCTCGGCTGACAGGCAGGACGGAGCGCGGACATCTTGCCCTAGTGACGTCTGTGTGCCTGCGCTGTCATTTACTTCCGGAGCCGAATGGCTCCTAGCAACGCCTCCTACAGCCGTCTGGGACTGACAGCGCAGGCACGCAGACATCACTAGGGCAAGATGTCCGCGCTCCGTCCTGCCTGTCAGCCGAGGATCACTTCATATTTCTCCATGAAGAGGTAATAATTCTGGCGACTAGCGCTACTAAGCAGCTAGTCGCCAAATAGGGAATTATTATAGACGTTTCTTAGCTGTGTTAGTTCCGCTTTAAAGCAACACATGCACCCCTAAAGCAAAGCACTCATTTAGATAGTTTACAAACTCATTCTCTTAGTCTATAGTGGATGGAGTGGGTGACCATTCTCCAGTCATCATTCACCATTTAATTAGCCTTACAGTTTTGATATTAAAACAAAACAAACCTATCCTCCAATAAAACACTCATGCCCCCACAACATTATAATTTAATGGACAAGGATAAAACTTTAAATGTAAGAGGCTATATCTTTGTCTTCATTTAGAACAACTATAGTAACAAAGTTTATATAGAGCCTAATTGTTTCTCTTGAAACCTCCCATTAATACTGCATAGAATTTGTAGTAATTTGCAGAAAATGTCTGCGTTCCCCCTATGGTAAGTCCTACATATTTAAGGCCACAGCCATATAGCAACAAGTATATTGCGTAGTTAGTACCAGAGTTAATAAACTATTTGACCTTATAGCCTGCCATCTTACTTACATTAAAAAAGTCTTTACAACCATGCATCATATAAATGCAATTTAGGACTATGTATCTGAAATTACCCACAGGGATTATAGTCAGTCATATGGCTCAGTTGGTTAATGGACCGACTGTAGAATCTGTTCAAAACTCGGGGTTGTAGAGTCTAGATCCAGCAGGGTCAACTCAGCCTTTCATGCTACTAAGGTAGATAAAATGAGTACTATTAAATTGGGTAATAATAATGACTATACCCCAGGACATACTTGAAATTGAACGATAATCTCAATGTAGCCTCCCTGGAAAAATACTTTGATATTATTATTTTTTTATTTAAAGGATTATAGTTTCTCTTCAGGGAAAAATTTGGTGGTCGGGATTTTGGGGGTGAATCGGTGCTACAAATGACCTCACATTTTTATTTTTCCTTAAAGCAGCCAAAGCTTGGTTACTAATATCATCTTTGAGCACAGGATCCTGTTTAAAGGTATCCTAACTGGAATGGCATCACCTAAATGGAGACCATCAAAAGGGTGACATCAAAATGTTGCAGTTCAAAATGTTGCGGCACTAATTTGTGCAACGCTAATTTCAGCCTCAGCACTATGGAGTTTCCCCTGGTCAAAGCAGTATTGATAATTTGAGCCCCAGCAGTGTACGGCAGAGAAGGTCCTAACTGGCAAGCAGCTGCTGTGTCCTGCAACATCTGTAACTTCGAAACAGCAATATTTTGAAGTCGGCCTTTTGGCACTCCCCAACACCAGATCTGTGTAGTGCCCCATAGCATGCATCAGTGCACTGCAGTTACATTTTAACAGTAAATCCTGTTTAAGGACCTTCCAATGCTTTTTAACGATTGTTTTAGTTTGTGATCCATAGGAACTGTATTGTCTTATAAAGGATACTTTATTTGTCTTGTCTTCAAATTTCTTCTTTTTAAAGGGATAGAACTGTTTCACAATGAAAGCAGCTCCAATTAATCTTTATAGTATTTGGGCCATGGAGAGTGCTATTTCAATACTGTCAGAATTGTAGTTCAAGAGTAATTGAATAATAAATTATCCCCCTCCCGCCCCTTTTACTGATGTAACACTGCTCTCCTCAGAGCAGCAAGACTGTGCAGATGGATCGTAGAAAGGGACAATCTTCAGTGAACATAAGGAAAAACCTGAAAAAATCTGTCAAGGGGGGGCAGGATTTTTCTTAGGCTCACAGTAAGAAGATTGTCCCTTGCTGTGAGCTGTCTGTTCAAGAGACCAGATTGCACATCTGAGGGGAGGTGGGTTACACTAGGTAAAAGGGGTGACACTTCATCATTCAATTACTCTTGAAATACAACTGACAGTGTTAAAATAATAATTGCCATGGCCCAATACTATGAAGAGTAATTGGAGCTGCTTTTTTATGAAACATTACTATCCCTTTAAGTATATTTTCTCACTTTAAATTAAATCCTCTATCTAGGACCCTACCTAGAAAGACTTTCTTCAAAATTGTGTCTTTAAAAGGCCCCCCTCCTTCCCAAATCCTCTATATCTCTAAGTCTGTGGAACTGCATGAAGGGTATATTGTTAGCGATACTATCAGCCATAATGCACTGACTGAAGGCCTTCTGCTTTGTGAATATGGTACCTGCTCTTATTTCTAGGGGTATGGAGAAACAATCACCTAAAATGAAAATGGAGTCCTATATTTTATCATATCATGTAATACCAGCCAGAATGCACAACAATTTTTCTTGGAACAAGAACCCCAAACTCTGGTTTTTCTGCATGTTTTTACAATGACAGCCATATTTCTGTGTTACAGAGCCACTATTTGTTTACCTAAGTTTACACAATCTTGTAATGAGTGACAAGATTGAAAGCAGATAAAATCTTGATATTTGTATCCTCCCAGTTTCTATCTAAGGAGGCTAATGAACACTTTTTATATTATTTCTGTGAATGAATATGCGTATTACAGCATCCATACTGTTATATCTGTTAAAAACTGGCAATGGTACTTTTGTAACTGACTGAATTATTTTACTGGCAGATAAGTGTGCAATGCATTGCACACTTCTCTGGGTCTCAAATGGTTAAAGGAAAGCAAAGCTAAAATAAGAGTTGTTATCTGAAAGATAATATTGTAGCATTCAAAGATATATATGAAAAGGTTTCTACTCCTTGACAGAACTTGTTGTATATAATATAGCACGTTCTGCATTTCAGCAGGTTGGAGTAAGCAATTCTGCTTTGTACTTCTCATTTCCTGTTTTGCCTTGTACAAATACCTGAAAACTCTTAGCATTTTCCCTGAGACCCATTGTCCATTACCAGGTCTTCAGGGACACATGCTTTTTATCTGGCTGGATGAGTTACCTGGTAATCCCTCCCACTTTCAACCCTGTTCAACCTACTTCCTACCCTTTCTGCACACTTTAGGGGCAAGCCCCCTTACACTAGCTCCCTAATAGCATACATCTGTTTAAATGCACCCACATTGTGATATAATTCATATAATTAGGACACTCGCACCCCAGCCCTTGTTTGTACTCAAGAGGATGGGATTAAGGATGTTTCCAGGTGTGTTAACACAGAAAATTACAGCTTTCTGACTATGAAGTGATGTCTACAAACAAAAATTGCTCCTCAACTTACTCAAGAATAGCAAATGCAGTTTTCATATCTCTTACACTATTCAAAATATCATCAGGGTATGTTTGTGTCATATGCAATTGTATACATTTACTGCACCTTTATTCCAAAAATAAAAAATACATACAGTAATTTACTCCCAAAATGAAAAAGGAAAGTTATTTAGGGGGAATTAATGAAACAGCAAAAAGGATTTACTTGAATATTACTCATTCACCTATTCTTCATTGGCCAGTTCGTATCTAGCACTCAATTTTTTAACAATACACAAGAAAGATCCACCAATTCCATCTGCCATATTCAGGCTGGTGGATCCCATAGAAATGCATTGGGAAGGACAAGGCATACACATATATTGTATGCGTATGTGTGTGTGTCTTTGGAATAAGCAAGGCAAGGAAATACAATTGATCAAATATAGATACCTGCATATATCTGTCAGTGATTGTGGTAGATCCCAATCTGCCTCATGAATTATTGACATAGTAACAGCTACTTTTCTCCTCAGAAAAAAACCCTGTATATGTATACATACACACACACACACATATATATATATATATATATATATATATATATATATATATATATATATCCAGATCACCCCTTAAATATGCTGTATGGATATCAGGGAACCAGTGCAGCCCAGTAGTAATCATTCATTGATCATAACGTTTCAGTTTTAATCCTTTGAGTGCCAAAGTTGTGCAATGTATGCCCTTGCAATACACTGGGTACCCCTCTTATTTAGCATTAGATCAAATTGAAGAGAAACGTTCACTTTCCAAATCCTCCCTTCAGTGGGAGCCTCCATATTGAAAGTATTTACAGGACTATTCCCAATTAATTTATTGTGCTCCTCTGGTGTAGGTTCTAGAAGCCTAATAAGGTGGAAAAAGGAGATTTATCTGGAAATGTAAATAATTAATTATGAAAGTTTTATTAGACAGGTCTGAGAACAAAGCTAGATTCCCCAAATACTGAATCAAATATATCTAAAACTATTTAACTCATTGAGATAAAGCACAGGGTATAGATCAGAGGTTCTCAACCCATGCCCTCAGTGGCCACTAACAGGCCAGGGATTTCCCTGCTAGAACACAAGTGTATTGATCAGAGGCTTAGTCATATTGATTAACTCACCTGTGCTTTTAAAAGGAAATTCTCAAATCCTAGCCTGTTAGTAGCCACTGAGGGCACGGGTAGAGAACCACTGGTTTATATAGTTTGTAAAAATACATTTAATGAGACTAAAATATGGCAGGTGACAGGTCCACTTTAAGGCTCCTACACCTAAGAATTAGTGTAATTTAATTACATAATATCCTCTTTTAATTCAGGATGTTAGTTTCACCCTAAGTAAAATAAGAAGCACTTATCCAATTTATGTGACTTTCTTTTAAATCCTTAGATGCTAATGCGTAGCAATGAATTAGAGACATCTTTAGTATCCAACAGGTTAACCAGATGTTTGTGCATTCACGTCTAAGTTTGCTGCACCCTTCCTCTGTACTCATTGCCAAGAAATACAGATTCTGTGGAAATATCTGTTTCTGTAGTGAGTCATGTGCTGCTGCTCACACACCCATCAGTGAATACAGGAGTTTCCACCAAATTCATTCAGGGTTCAGTTTACATTGTGTTATGAGTCATTGGGCTGACCACCACATCCTTTTAAAAGCAATCACTGAGACTTTAACCGTTTGAATGCTGAAGAGGTGTTCACACCCTTCTGGTGCTCAAAAGGTTAACACAGTGATCCTCAAACCTGTCCTCAGGGACAATTATCTAATGTGACCAGATCCCCATGTTCATTCTTGAGGACTGTACAGGAACCAGCATAACCTTCATTGTGTGTTTACATTAGTGTCCTGCATTTGATCACATTACAATTAACAGGTTATGTCTTTAGGATTTCCCTGCATCAGCACTGGTGAGTCCATCAAAGGCTCAGTTATTTTCATTCACTTACTTGTTCTATGGATACTAATCACTGAGATATCTCAAATTAAGGAGATCTTCCACAGAATAACATGAATTGGAGAGTGTATGTCGCTGAAAAGGTTATCTACTCATTATCACACCTTAGTGTACATCCCCCTGAGTATATTTTGTTACAACCAACTGCACCACAAGGGACAAACAACAAACCCTGGAACTCAAAGGGTTAAATTAGTTTACTTAAGTCCGTAAATGTTAGGGAGTTCTCTACAACATTGGTTTGCAATGCACTGAACATTTATCAAACATTCACGAGTTAAATGTCCCATTTAAATTTGTGGTGGCTTTGGGAATTTTAGTTCATCAACCATGGTCAATCATGATCCTCAAGTGTGTAATTAGTGCATCATTCATTCTGGTTAGTTACATGTGCTCAGGTAGGGAAATCCCAAAAACCTGCACTCATAGGGGTACTTGAGGACTGTGGCTGACAAACTATCTTCTATGGCTCATCTGGTTTGCTATAGAATTACTCAAGTGGGGATATGTGATAAAGAGGTTCTAAAGAAGAGATGATTTCTCCATTGAGATCAGTTCTCAGTTTCCTATGTTAAGTGAAAGAGGATATCCTCAGTCCGCTTTCCCCAATAACACATGACTGTGATTCACAGTCTACCAGCCATTCCTGGTAGAGCATATCCTTATGAAATAATCACACTGACAATGATTCAGGCTGGAAAAAAGAGGGCACAACTTTATTTGACCTATGAACTTATATGAACCTTGTCAGATCTCCTCTTATAATGTGGTGCCCCCATGAGCCATGATGTTATAGATTGGGCTGGCACCCACTCCTGGCTAAGTTAGCCATATTGGTGAGGAACCCACTATGCCAGCATTTCTCCTCCAGAATTCCCTGCCCAGTGCCCTTACCCTTCATTGGCTCATTACGTTGTGCCCTACTGGAGTTTGTAACTGGCAACATCCCACTATGCAGGTATAGAGGAGCCTGACTGTAGGATCAGCACTCAGTCTATTTCTGACATGTCACACTGGCACAAAGCCCCAGGGCACCACAATTCCAGCCCTCTTTTAAGCTACTCCTCCTGTAGTTAGTTAACCAAAGCTTGGCTTTATTAATACTGTCTGGAATTTTGCTGTACAATTTTATAGTTGGGACATGAGGGTTGGGAAATAAAGAAGACAAAGTTACTTTATGCACTGTTTTACTTTGCTTTGTTTTTTAAAACTTACTCCCAGACCCCATTTTTCCCACCTCAAGAGGGACACTTCGCCAAGCAGTAAGGAAAGTAAGTTTTGAGGACCCTGCCCCTTACCTGGCTTCAGGTAGACTCCCACCTTCTTTAACCATGCTCTATAGAGCCTATGTTCTAAGAGCTCTCAAGTGAGAGAGTTCTTAGTGCATAAGCTCCATAAAATAACATAGGAGTGATATCTCTGGAGAATTTTAATGACCTTCTTATCAAACTTTGGTGCATCTCACCCCAGTTCTTTTTAGTTCAACAGCTCCATGGCCTGGTAGTGAAGACCAGGGGGGAGATTCACTAAGCGGTGATAAAGAGGTGATAGAGTGGGGATGACTTCTCCAGTTTATCACTTGTAAAGTCCCTATGTTATTCTATGGAGCATATTCACTAAGTTCTCCAAATTCTAAGAAATCTTAGTGCATAGACTCCATAGAATAGCATAGGAATTAGAGAAGTGATAAGCTGGAAAAGTCATTTCCACTTAATCACCTCTTTATCACTTTTTAGTGAATCTCCCCCCAGATTTGAGAACCCAGCTGTAGGCAAAGCTAAAACCCAGAGAGCAGTGGCAAGAAGGAATACAATGGATGCTAAATGTTGGAGCTGAGGCCAGAGATGCAATAGTTTGTTGTCCATTAAGTAGCATCTAGACAGTAACAGTAGCAAATATTATCTGTATGATTATACTTCACATGTCACAAAGGCAGCCCACCTTTGGGACACAGACAGAGAAAGTTGTGGATGTGAAGAATGAGATGTATCTGGTATATAAGGCTCTTTTTCATTTAGAAATTTTCAGGTAAAGTAATACTACAGGGGTGTTGAAGTTTGGTCTGTGAACCTCTCAAACATTATCTATAGAGCCAACATTCTACCCCTTAAGTAAGTACTTACCTTGAATTCCCACACTCTCATTGGCTGGCTGGAGGAGTGACGTTACCTGTATCCATGACCCCTCCAGCTAGATGCTGGTTGACTAGGAGATGAGATTATTGCAAAGTGTATTCCATGACCTATGAAACACCACAAATCTCAGCCAATGGAAGCGTGGGAATTCATTTGGACAGCAATAGCCATATAAAAGCCATTCTCTGTTAAAGATTAATCATTCTTGCTTGAGCAACAGCCTGAGCAGTATTAAGGGGGGGGGGGGTATTTTGTGAGTGATGGCAGGGTCGGTGGCAGTGGGATTTTAGTTTTTTCTTAACTTTCTTTATTTTTTGACAGAAGATGCAGGAGACCCAGGATTGCCTCAAACTGAAATCGACGAATAATGGCACTTTTCGCTTGGCAAATAATTTCCCGCGAAAAGTGCAGTTTTTCTGCTTTTTCATGCCTTTTTTCACTTTCTCAGGAAGAAAAAGTTTTCTACAGCCGTGTAAAAGGCTGTCAGGCTCTCACAGCATGCCATTTTGTGTTTGTGAGAGGAGAGAGCAGTACATTTTTTGAGCTAGAGAAGACAGGGAGAGGAATTGAGGTTTAGTTTAGGGACTCGTTTAGTAGGATATTTGTTCAGTAAGTGTGTATTAGGAGAGTCAGTGGGGCACTCTGTGGAGAAGAAGGGAGGAAGGAGGTTGACCCCAAGTACTCCAAAATTCCATGTGACTGTCTAGCAAGACACAGGCAGCTAGGGACCTATTTGCGTGCTGATCTTTCTGTTATTGTCTCTGTGCTGGGGGTATCCTTTTGAATGGTCGCACACAGAAGAGCGTGGGACCATTCAACTGTTTCAGCAGGTTGAGTGTATAAAAAGAGCAACATGACAATCTCGCAGTGCATGACAGTGCAAGATTGTCACGTTGCACTGTCAATGGACGCATTAAAGCACACGGATGCAGCTGGAGCGCCTCCATGTGCTGAAAGAAATTGCAAGTCATTTGCATTGACACGGATGCAGCTGGAGCGCTGTTCTGTACAGAGTGACTCCGAGCAGGAGCAGGCACAGGAGTCCGGGTAGAGCAGGAGAGGACACGCTACACTGTGGAGCCAGAGATAGGTAACATTTTTTTCCTTCACCACACTAATGCGCTCCAGCTGCCTCTGTGTCAGTGCAAATGCATCTTTCTCTACCATTCTCTGTGTGCTCCGCTTTGTCTTTATACACTGAGAAGGGGGGAGAGAGAGCGATTAATGCAAAAGGATATGAGATCTCAGGAGGCTGGGAGCCAAACGTTAGATAGAGCACCCCACAAACCCATAGCCCGTTGACATGACCACTGCTAAGGATTATGGGAGTTGTAAGCCACATTTGAACGTGTGACTTGATAATCTCGCACTGTCCTGCAATGCGAGATTGTCAAGTCGCCCTTCTAATCATGAAGAAATGTATAATGCGCCATGTAGATGCATGCTGTTTCAAGAGCGATATTTTTAAAGTAACCTGTGCTGGGTGGGGAAGTCTGGGGAAAGCAGTTGTTTATTTTGTTTTTCAGTTATAATTTTTTTGGACACACTGTGATAAGCCAACAGGGTGGACAACTTAAAAAAAAAACATAAAAAAAAGAACTAATTATATTAGGTGACTGGGCTTAGGCAAGGCATCATACAGTTCCATCAGTTGTATTGTGTACTGTACAGTAAAAAAAATACAGTGTAGTTGCGTAAAGTCCAGCAAACACACAAGGGGAAGGGGGAGGGGTGGAGCAGTGCAGGGACGTGAGAGTAAAGTAGTATTTCAAAAACTGACTGCAGCAATGGTTGCTGCAGTGTGTGCAATCAATGATGATCCCTCTACTCCAAGGGAGGATGCTGTTTGTCAAGGTCCCAGCAAAACTAGTTCCAGCACCACCAGTGCCAGTAGAAATAAAGAACCATATAAGAAGAACACTGAAGACGACAACAAGTTGCATTCATGTTAATGATGCTGACAATAGCAAAATAGAGGAAGGTGTAGCAGCTGAACCTCCTGCTGCATCAGATAGTGAGACAAAAATACACCAAAACACCTGTCCTCAAAGTAATAGGGAACTTTGTAACAGTAAAAATAAAAATACATTGTTTGAGATCTCCAAAAGCTTAGAGGAATATAAGGGTAGTGGGCAAGAATTGTCAGGTGATGCTGCTGCTGAGGGCGACCTAATGATGACCGATGATGGTTACCTAATAATGACTGATGATAATGCAGAGCTAGAATATATCACTCCAACATCCTTCTCTTGTTCAGATACAGATGAAGTTGAGAGTGAGGATGGTGACGGTGCTATAAGATTAGCAGAAAGTCAAAGGCTGAATCTTCCACCACTTTTAAGTGCCTGTCTATAAATTGTTTGAGAAAGCCATTGGAATGTCTGACCCTGGACAGGAACATATGTCAAAAAACACTGTCACCCTATCAGTCATCAAGCAGCAATGTTAGGAGACTAGCATTCTTAAAAATGAACCAACAACTCATACCATCTGAGTATCAGGTAGCAGAAACCACACATGACAGACAAATCCAGGACAAATATATTAACAGCAGCACAGATGAGGAGGTGGAGGAGGGATGTGAAGAAGGGTTGCCACCATCTACCCCACTTGGGACAACTGCTATGACCGATAAGTAATGTGTGCCAATAATCTAAGAAGGAGGATAGCATATGACAACTGTAAAAATACATAGACAAATCACACCATGTCAGTCCCCCACCACCACCACTATACATCTGCCACATTGTAGGTTGTTCTTCATTTTTTTATTACTTGACATCATCATGAATATGTGCCAGTGTCACTTAAGCAGGAAGTTAGTGTTGTGGGCAAAAGACAAATGCATTATGCACGCTAACACATTTTTCAAGCCATATGTTGCTGTAGGAATCACAGCTTTGACTTTCAGACACTTATTTCTAAACCTCAGCCCTCAGAATAAGTAATATTACACTGGGAAATGTAGTACCTATAGGAAATATAGGTAAAAAATGTGTTAAAATAGGTGAAAAGGAGGACATTTTTTGCATAGGCGGAAAGGCAAAAACTTTCGCGGAAAAAGCAAAATATCGGCAAGTTTTCACGAAAAGTCATGCAGGAAATTTTTTGCACTTTTCACCCACCCCTATCCGACATCAAGGTAAGTGTAATATGTGTTATGGATGGTATAAGTGTGGGAATGACCAGTGAACATATGGATTTAAACTGAAGTGTTGAATGTACTGTTCGTGTTTCTGGATTCTCCTGTTCCATGACATTTGTCACACCGCTGACTCGGAATTCTCTGGCAGCTTTTGTGCCCTCCATGCAGACGCGATGCGGGAATTCATGTGTGCATTCACAGAGTCCCAGCAAGCATTAAATAACTTGCATTAGAGTGTCACCATGTTGGGTGCACCGCTATGACGTTGACACCTTGGCCTATATAAACCCTGAAACCCTGTAATTGGTGCTCAGTTATCCTTAGCCACTTATTGCTGTGGATGTTCTCTTCCAGTCTGTTTACCTGGGTCGTTGCCTGGACCTGTGCTATCTTCCTTGGCTTGTTACTTTGACCCTTGGCTTGTCACCTTGACCTTTGCTACCTACTTTAACCCTTAGCTTGCTACTGGACTACTGGACCCTTGCTTGCTGCCTCCACTGACCTCTGGCTATGCTATTGAACAATTGAACCCTTGCTGTCTGCACTGACCTCTGGCTATGCTATTGGATTATTGAACCCTTGCTATCTGCACTGACCTCTGGCTATGCTATTGGACTATTGAACCCTTGCTGCCTGCACTGATTTCTGGCTATTCTACTGGACTATTGAGCCCTTGCTGCCTGCACTGACCTTTGGCTATTCTACTGGACTACTGAACACTTGTTGTCTGCACTGACATTTGGTTATTCTAACTGGACTATCGAACCCTTGCTTCCTGCTCTGACCCTTGGCAAGACTGATCCCTTGCTTATCTACACCATTGATTTGTCTGACTCTGTATATCATTCTTGCTGACCTTTACCCTCTCCCTCTCCTTCTTCTTTTAGAAGGATAGAGTCGTAATACCATTCATTTCTTATTTAAATACAAAAGTCACAAAACATGTAATTTTCATAAAATGTTATTCCAAATTGAAAGCACGGGTTACTGAGTACTGTTTGCCTGGAATACCTCTCGAGCATTCAAGGGCTTAAACGCCATATTTAAATCAATGGGATTTTTTTTTACTTTTTATTTGTCCTTGATTTGCCCTAGAATTACTTTTTTTTAACAATAATATGCCTGTTATTTTGGTTCAGTTTTATTCTATATAGACAAGCAAAATAAGCATACAGATGTTGCACAACATTGATGTGTGCTGGTAAATCATGCTATAGTAACTATGACAAAAGTAGATCCCATGTCACTAAAGTCTGGGCACCCCTGAAATACAGGAATTCTGAGACAAACTAATTGGACCATATGAGCCTCATAAAAATTCCCACTGATTTAAATGTGGCTTTTTAAATTCTCAATTTTAATTGAATTTTAATAATATAGGTTATAGAAATTGAAAAAAATTGTTGGGGAGTACAAGGAAAAAAGCATAAGAGAAAGGTAGAAAAGGAAACACCATCATATTAAACATAGCACAGCAAGATTGTGACTAAATGTGAATATAGGGTCAATATGACTCTATAACCTACTTCCACTGCCATCAGAGCGCACAGCTAATATCTCACCAGTTGTCTGCTGGTTTTCTGTACAGATCACAATATTTGAACAGTTGGTTGTTGTAAGAGCCTTACTCATCACTAATGGGAGCTGTATCCTCTCTCAATAGAAGTCTGCTGATGGTGGATTCTCTGACATGGGGATTTCATGGGGCTTTTATAGATACAAGAAAAAGCTCTCAGTTAATTAGTCACTAAAGCCACTCAGGTGTGAAGACATCTGTGATCTGCACAGGAAACCAGCAGACAACAGGTGAATTAAGAGCTATAGGAACTATATTCCCATTGTTCCGATGGCAGTGGCAATGGGTTAAAAGGGTCTTTATTGACCCTATACTGCCCCTTTAAGTCAACAAACTAATATGGGGTCTCCACGTTAGGAATACATTGTACAAAATAATTGTGAGAAAGAGGGGCTTGACATCACACCAATCAACCCACCAATCTGTCAGCCCTTACATTAGATATATTCATTCTTGTCCATCTGTTTTGTGAATTTACTCTACCCACAGAAGTCATCTAATTCCAAGTTTTAATGTTATCGATATTAGATAGCTTTTCCGTGCATAAAGTAGGTTTACATTTTTGTTTAAATAATAACCAATGCACTCAGAAGCCACAAATTGAAATGAACTCAAATATACAGAAAAATCAAACTGAAAAAATACCAGTGCTGCAGGGGAGGATAAACATGGATCAAAGACAAGTACAGAAAACCCCACCTAAATAGCACTCTGTATATTGTTTCAAGGATGATATCTGAGATGGGGACTATGGAAACATAAAACTTTACCCTTATTGTTATATGTTAAAAAATAATAAGAAAAAGCTAAATGAATTTGATAAGTGTACTGCCAGGGCACAAAATGAATAAGAAAAAAATTTGCATGGGCAGGAAAGCATATGTGATAATGATTATTGCGCAAAATAAAAATTTAAAGCTAATAAAAATTAACACATCAAAATGAAAATAGCCACCAAATACACCTTAGAAAATAATAATTTGTAGGGCACCAATAATGAGAGTCATCTGGTGTGAACCCACAGGAAAAATATCACTGTGAGCAAAGGCTGGAGAAAAATGAATATTTTCTGGAAAATAGCTTAAAGAACAGAGGGAAATATACCATTTACAAGCCCTTAAAAGGGCCTTTGTTTCTTATTCCTGGGAAGTGGGTTTTTGTGCCCTGGCAGTATACTTTTCATATTCGTTTTGCTTTTGCTTTTTATTTTTTTAACATATACCAATAAAGGTGAAGTTTTATTTTTCCATAGTCCCCATATACCAAGTGCTATTTAGGCAGGAATTTCTGTACTTTTCTTAACTCTTTGTTTCCACAGAACTAAAGGTGGTGAATTTTCAGATTTCCAAAGTGTGGGAATTGTCCTTCTGGTGGCATTCAACAGATGTTGTTGAGGAGGTTTTTTTAATGGATGAGGAACCTTTCAGAGCCCCATGAAGGAGAATGAACCAAGGGTCTCTGAGTATCGGCTGATATGTAAGAGATGTGATTAGAACCATTTCCCAATAAGAACTGATTATGGGACAAGACTGATAAAAAAGAAGCAACTAGTCCCTTTCCCTTTTACAGTGCAGACAACCTTAAATGGATAGTAATACTTCATTTAATCTTTATTTTATTTTGTAGGCATTAAAAAAACATGAAGAACGATATAAGTCTTATCTCTCAAACCTTCATGGTTTGAGAAATATTCACAAGCAAAGTTTCTCCTCCCGCTCCTTTTACCTAGTGTAAGCCATCTCTTCTCAGATGTGGAATCCAGTCCATAGACCAGACAGATAACAGAAGGGGACAATCTGCTTCCTGTGAGAACAATGAAATCCCTGCCCCCCTTGACACGTTTTTCAGGTTTTTCCCTTATCTTAATTGAAGATTGTCCCTCTCTGCAGTCTACCTGGGCACCTCCCTTCTGCTCTGGCTGAGCAGTGTTACATCAGTAAAAGGGGCAGGAGGGGGATATTTTGTCATTGAATTACTCTTGAACTACAACTCTGACAGAATTGAAATAACACTCTCCAAAGTCCAAATACTATGATGATTAATTATAGCTGCTTTTATTATGAAACATTACTATCCTTTTAACTCTGAATATTTGGCAAACCCTTAGATCATTGTTTATCTCAAATTTTTTTTTAGCATTTCTACTCTGCACTGAAAGGAATTTAGGATTAGCAATAAAAGAGGTCAAGGGAGACTGTTTAGTAAGTAAACCTTTAGGAATGACAGTTTTGCGATGAGAATATCTCAAATTTTCTGAAATTATGTCTGCCTGGAGATACCTGCAGAACCACATGTCTGCCTGGGAGATACCTGCACAACCACATGTCTGCCTGGGAGATACCTGCAGCACATCAGAGATGCAATGACTAGCAGCAATAGCAGCACTCTTAAATGTTAATGGGGTAAAGAGGCATTTAAGGATAACACCCATGTCCCCTAGTCCTACTGCTGTTGTGCAAATGAGGAGCAAGAAGCAGGATGACTCTGAGTTAGTTGGTGATGATAAGAATCATAGAGTCCCCACACTTTCCACCAGGCCCGTGTCCACCCCCATTAGACATGCTGTTAAAACAATTATGTTACATGGTTCTTCTATGTGCTGCCAACTCATCCTTACGGAGTATTTATAAAGAAGCTAAAAATGCACACAAATAATCCAAATGTATGCCTACGTACTGGCAAAATTGCCAGAATATTAGAAACTGATATACTCCCCTACTTTCTGTGGAAAACAGGTTTTGAAGAACTGATGTCATGCATTGCCTCACACCGGCATGCAGTTATGTAGAAGCAGATGGCTAATGTCAAAAGGCAAAGCCTGCTAACACTTTTTTCAAGTATTATGTTGCTCTAAGACTCAGCCTGCTGCTACTTTTACTTTCTGCTTTGGCTTATTCAACTTCAGCACTCAGCATAGGTGCTGAGGTCCACCACCTGTCCAATATCACTGCTGGGCCTTGTATTCCACTCCACATTTTGTTGCAGGTATGGTGGTCTTACTCACACCACTACTATTACCCATCATGGTGGAAATCCCAGTGCAATTCATCATCAGAAGAGACTACCACCACATCAGAGAACAACACAATGTCTTGACGTCTGGTCATACCCATTATCCCACTCCTAGCTTATTTGAGCTAGAAAAGCTCTCATTGTCTTTGAATCACCTTCACCACCAGTGCCACCCTCATCAGCATTAACAGCACCACCACCACCCAATTTTTCTTCCTCTCTTGCTAGTGATGAGTGTGACTTAGTTGTATTTGGTGAAACTGGTGTCACACTCATAGCAGCTCCCCACCACCACCACCATTATACGTTTCCTCCTTAATTTTACTGGTTGATGTAAAAGCTGCTTAGAGAAAAAAACAATACCCCGCCTTCAAAATTAAACTGCAGTACCCTTGTGATGTGGTAGGTTTGGTGTTGGTGGCAGCACAATCTGCTGGTGGGGCTACTGGGCTGTGGGACCCTCTGCAGATTGTGCTACTGTTAAAGCATTCCTTTTCCACATCATCAGTAATCCAACCCCTCTTGCTTATTTTTGGACAGCGTGCCTCAGTATACCATACCAGCCAACTGTCCCGATTTACGTGTGACAGTCCCAATTTTATGGGCCATACCCGATGTCCCGCCCGCATTACTGTTTGTCCCGTTATACCAGGTCTGTTACATTTTGCCCACACACTACTGGCTCCAGCAGCAGTGCACGGCACGCTGATCATGTGTTTGAGCACCACCCTGCTGAGTCAGTGACATCATCTATGCTCTATGCATTGGTGCCACACACTTGTTAAATGTGCGCATGCACACAACCGCGCCATAGTGCGCCTGCCACAGCAGTGAGCGAGACTGAGGCTGAAAGCCACTGCACAGAAGACTTTCTCTGCCTGCCGGCATACCACGCCTCAGCATGACAAATTATTTGAAGTTAGATAACATCTGCAATCGGATCATCTCTCCTCCTGGTCCTCCTGTAGCCTATAGCCTCAGGTACACAATCATTGGTAGTGAGTGTCCAATCGCAGCGGTGCTGGCTCTCAGAGTTATATTGTGCAGGGGGTGGAGGTGAGAGGTGCCGCAGCGCTGTCAGTCTCCGGCACTGAGCCTGCCTGGTGGCATCTATTACAGATGATCATCAGGAGGATAGCTTAGCCCGGCTGCCGGTGGTGTTTTGAATCAACTTCAGACTAGAGCCGGACAGCGTACGGATCAGAGAGGTGTGACTGAGCAGTGAGTCAGTCATGCAGCGCATACAAGTACCTGCAGCTGCTGCGCACAGTGCTTTCAATACTTAGTGCCCAGTGCTTTGCCCTGCATACCAATGGGTCATAGGTGCTGTCTCATGCCCAGTGAGCTCAGATGCAACAATAACAATGCCATGGCCATGGCTCCCACAGAGAATTACTGCAGGAGATTAGAGCCAAAATAGACCATTCTGTGTCACTCCCATTAGAAACAATGGAAAGGTTAATGTTAGAGACACTCCGGAGGAAAGAGATGTCATTTACATACATATCCCCACACTGATAAGATAGACCCAGTGGAGAGGATAGGAGAAGACTGGAAGGAAGTGCTGGGAGAGTGACAGGAGAAAAGAGAATGGAGAAGGCATGTTACAATATATCCATTTCTATCACTATATGTTATATCCATATGGTTCAGGGCCTGTTGGGCAGCCAAGAGGTGTATGGCGCTCTTTGCCTTTTGCTTCTGGTCACTGTTGTATGATGGATTCTGAAATCTTGTTCTGGAGTTTGCAAAAGGGAAATCCCTATAAAATGATATTTAGGGGAGGGCTGGCATGGGGGGCAGGGGGGCAATCGCCCCTGCGCTGGTCATGTATCCATGCTAGTGGGCCACCATACCGCCCAAGTGTCCCTCTTTAGGAGGGACAGTCCCTCTTTTAGACACAAATCCCTCTGTCCATCTTTCCCAGCCTGGTGTCCCTGTGTTTAGGAGATCAGACTGTGTGGTCTATATATATGTGTATCACATTGCTCTGCAGCAATAAAACTCACACTGATGTCTGTATAAACATCAGTGTATGTGTTTATAAAATAGTCTGTGTAAATAAAATACTTTGATCTTGTTTTAAGTCATTTGTTAGGTTACACAAGAAGGTGGCAAGAGGTCATGAAATAGCTTAAAAATTCTCAGTAATGCCACGCCCAGCAGCCACGCCCCAGCCACACCCCTTAAAACACAAGTGTCCCTCTTTGGCAATTTGAAATGTTGGGAGGTATGGTATAGACACTGCACTCAGTGAAGGCATAGGAAACAGCAAATTCCTTCTGAGAAATTACTTTATGGCAAAGGGAATAAGGACATTTTTTGTGTTTTCCACGTATGGGAATTTTTGCAGGAAAAGCAGAAAAATGTGTATTTACCAGGAAAATTCCCACTCTATCCCTGGCTATTGGAACTATAGCTTTTAAATAGCAGCTTTGCTTTTAAATTCCTGACAATATAGTACCATTTACTGCTTCTTTAATTCACTCCAAGTAAATATAAATGGGAGTGCTAAGTATGAATTAAATAATTAACCCCTTGCTTGCTGGAGACTTCTCCAGCACACTGGGGGAGATTCACTAAGTGGTGATAAAGAGGTGATATAGTGGAGATAACTTCTCCAATGATATCACTTCTCCATTTCCCATGTTATTCTATGGAGCCTATGCACTAAGATATCCAAGGCTGAAGAAATCTTAGTGCATAGGCTGTATAGAATAACATAGGAACTGGAGAAGTGATATCAATGGAGATGTCATCTCCACTTTATCACCTCTTTATCACCACTTAGTTAATCTCCCCCATTGTTTAGGCATATTAGCACCCAATGGGTTAAAGATTGCCTATTGAAGGCAATGTGGAGTTTGGGCTGTCTACCCTCAACCAGTCTGACTATCCTCCATCCAAACAATAAACTCCACCATCTTACTCCAAATGAATCTACTACTTCTGGTCCCAAACCAAGAAAATTAAATGTTCTAGCCAATGACAGGCAACCTTTGGCTTTCCAGCTGTTGGGAACTATAACTCCCTTCATGCCCAATAGCTGGTTGGGGATGATGAAATCTGTAGTCCCCAACAGCTGGAAAGCCAAAGGTTGCCTACCCCTTTCCTAGCCATAAGCACTTTAACTTATCTCTGCCTCAGGTATGCTGTTATTCTCCCTCCCCCCACCACAGCAAACAACCACTTTACTAACCCAAAGAGTAAAGTAATGGTTGCACATAGCAATTTGCCACAGTCATTCTCTCTGTCCATTCAGGCAAACAGTTTTCCAGTTCCCTTCCCTGAGGCCATCAATCATTTCCTTACACACTCTCCCACTACTTACAGTCTACTGCTATCTCTTCCAGATCCAGCAATCTACTACTTGTTATGACCTTATATAAGCAATCTACCGATTAACTCTCCTGGGCCCAAACTCACAGTGATTGCATTATAAACCTTTTGGTCACCAGTTGATGTTGCAAAGTTTCATGATAGTGGACCCATCTCTTTAACCCTTTGAGTGCCAGAGGGATACCCAACACATTGCAAAGCAATGCATTGTGTACCCCTCTGGTACTCAATAGGTTAAGCAGGGGTGAGACTACAGGGGGTGCAATTGTGCTGGGTCCCAGCATCCAACGGGCCCCATCTTCCCAAAGGTTTAATACATTGTAATTATGATGTGTGAAAATATTTTTGTTAGGGGCCGAACATTTTTTAGCACCGGAGAGCTCCGGTCATTAGTTATGCCACTGTCTCATCAACAAATTTTGCTGGTTTTACTGAGAATTAAAATCTGTTTGTATATGTCACGAACCATTTTTCTATAAACGAAAAAGTTTTTGAGAAATCAGCAGAACATCATGCTAATTATCTGCACAGTATGCTAATTAGCTCAATTTGAGGCCAAATGTATATCTCACTGTGCAATTTTAAATGCCCCTAGTGCATGGGCTCTGCCTAGATTCATTCATAGCACATTATGTGGCAATAATTTCTAAACTAATTAACATAAAGTGCCACGCTATGTCTTCAACAAATAAAGGTTAATTTCTCAAAAACATTTATGGCTAGTTCAACATATAGACAGCTTTTAATTCTCTTTAAATTGTATATACAATTATCTTAAGGTGATAGATCACTTTAAAAATAATAAGGTTTGAAATGTAATACTTTTTGAATAAGAAATCTCCCAGTTGTTTAAGCTCACTGGAAAAAAATGAAAAATATACATTTTCTTCATAAATAATGTTTACTGTTCCTTTATTGAGTTTTAATGTATTGAAGGGGGTTGTATGAACGCAATTGTTTCTGTGTCTATGTGGAATGTGATGTAATGTTGCACTGTCCCTCCACTACAGCAGTAATTAAGCAGAGCACACAAGTGAATCAAGCTGAGATCATCTGATTGGAAAAAAAAATGTTTAATAATATATATTTCATATACAGACACTGGACATAATATGGTATACTTTGTCTTATGCATTTCATAGTTTTAGACGGTGTTTAATCAAAGACCAACCAGTTGTAAATATGCTACTAGCCTAGTTGGAAAGGGATAGTAATACTTGAAAATAAGTTAATTTTATATTGTAGCCCTTAAAAAAACATGAAAAATGATATGTCGTATCTCCCAAACCTTTATGGTTTGGGAGATATTCAGAAGTAAAGTTTCCCTTGGAGTGAGGTCATTGCTCCACCCTTCAGATTTGGAATCTGGTCCTGGGACCAGCTGCGGCTCTCCAGAAGTGCTGAGTTCACCATCTTTAAAAATAATTTCTTAATTGGAATGGTCTACAAAGTGTGCTTTCAAGCCAGGCACACTTTGTAGATAGTTCCAATTAAGTAGTTCTTTTCAAAGATCGTGATCTCGGCACAGCTAAGGAGCTGCCGGTTGCTCTGTGGACCGAATTCCAAATCTGTCCACTAGATGGCAGACTTGGCTGAAACAGCCAGGAAAATAGAATTTTACTATATTTTACATGTAAATATCTCCCAAACCATAAAGGTTTGGGAGATAAGACTTATATCATTTTTCATGTTTTTTTAAGGGCTACAATATAAAATAAAATTATTTTCAAGTATTACTATCCCTTGAAGCCAAAAAGCTCCATCCATTAGATACAAGGAGCCAATCAGCAAGGCATGTTTCAAACCCATGCTTCACATACATTCCTACTAGACTAGGGAGCATAAACATATAAACTACCAGGATTTAAAGGGTTCTAAGGGGAAGTAGCAAAAGATTAATTATAACTGCAGCTCTGCTAAATTAATTTTCATGTGTCCTGTTATACAGGGGGAGATGCAATAAGGAGTGATAAAGAGGTGATAAAGCAGAAATGACTTCTCCAGCGATATAATTTGCCCAATTGCTATGTTATTCTGTGGAGCCAATTCACTAACATTACTCCATCTTTGGAGATCTTAGTGCATAGGCTCCATAGAATAACAAAGGAATTATAGAAGTGATATCACTGCAGAAAACATCTCTGCTTTATCACCTCTTTATCATGCCTTAGTGCATAACCCCCGATGTGATGGTTGCCTCTCTTGCACTCAAAGGGTTAAGTAGATACTATTGCAACTCTACCTATGCCACCAAATGTTGATTGTTGAAACAAACAAAAACAAAACCCTGCCTTATGAAATCTCTCAGTAGATGCCAGTGGAAATTGGCTACCAGCCATCAGTTTTTAGGCTGTTTGGTTTACTTCAGTAGCTGGGAAGTCCCAAGATTAGCAACTGGCCTCAATCCAGGATTAAATTCCTGAGAGGCAACTGATATGATCATCCTCTGTGTTATCTGATGGCCTTTGTTTTTAATGGTGAAATCTCCCACAGGCATGTTTAAAGGAGAAGTAATATCTCCTAGTAATAACCCCCCTGCTTACGTAACTATGGAGAGAAAAACTTAATGGCCCATGAACTGAATGTACAACGACAATTCCACATTAACCTCTTAAAGGGATAGTAATAGTTTATTAATACTATCCCCCATATTGTAGATATTTGCAAAATAATTTAATAGCCCCCAGGTTAATCTCTCAAACCTTTATGGTTTGAGAGATAACCGAAGGCAAAGTTCCCCTCCCCCTTCCCTGAAGTCAGCGTTGTGCTGACTGCAGGGATATCCGATCTGACTTTCATCAAGCGGCTCTGCAGCAGAGTCGCGATCACGTTAGTGAAAAATAATTATTTCACTGAAACAGTCTTCTACGTGTGCTTGCAAACCAAGCACATGTAGAAGACCATTTCAGTGAAATAATTATTTTTCACTAACGGGATCTCGGTTCAGCTGCAGAACCGCAAGCCTGTCATACGACAGACTTCCCCTGCAGTCAGTACAATGCTGAATTCAGGAAAGGGGGAGAGGAACTTTGCCTTTGGTTATCTCTCAAACCATAAAGGTTTGAGAGATGACACTGGGGGCAATTGAATTATTTTACAAACATCTACAAAATGGGGGATAGTAATAATAAAGTATTACTATCCCTTTATGTACCGTTGACATGCCAGGACCGTCATCAGTGTCCGTACCTTAACCCCTTAAGGACCGGTCAATCGTGCATGCAGCCGGCACTTAAGGACCACGGACCATAATTTTTTTAATTGCCGCATCCTGTTAAGGGCTGCCCAAACAGTGTGCAGCTGCGCAGGGAGCTCTGAATTCCATGACGGTCCTGGCACGTCATGGGTCCTCTTGGCTCTCTGTCCCATGATGTGCCAGGACCGTCATGGGCTCTTAAGGGGTTAAGGACCTGGCACATCATGTCTTTTGTGATCACAGCACTCCTGCAGGAGCACTGTGATCAATAGGGTAAGTCTGAAACTGACTGCTCCAAGACCAGAGTGATCAGTTTCAGCTTCACTTTTGGCAAGGCGGTACTCGTGAAAGTGATCACTCACATGTGCCGGCTCTCAGAATGATGTCTATGCGGTCCTGAAGGGTAATCTTACCCTGTTAGTGGGTTAAATCAGACACTACATTAGATTTTTAGTTTCTATGTTTGCCTAACTTCAATTCACATTAGGCTGACCAGACCTCCCCTTTAACCGGGGACACATAGGAATTAGGCATATTTCAGGACTGCACTGAAATTAAAGCAGCCCTGCAGTATGCATCTTTCATATGTGTCTCCAGTTAAAGGGGAGGTCTGGTCACTCTACACATGTGCCAAAAATATTCCCTTAACAGCGCTTGTGCCAAGAGGAGGGGAGGGGGCAGTCTATGGGCATTTTGGGCGTTCCTTTCCTCTACATCTAGTTTAGTGCTATGTATTAAAGGGATAGTAGTACTTCGTTTTATCTTTATTTTATTTTGTAGACATAAAAAAAACATGAAGAACGATATGTCTTATCTCTCAAACCTTTATGGTTTAAGAGATATTCACAAGCAAAGTTTCCCCCTCCCGCCCCTTTTACCTAGTGTAAGCCATCTCTTCTCAGATGTGAATCTGGTTGTAAGACCAGACAGATAACAGCAGGGGACAATCTTCTTCCTATGAGAACAATGAAAGCCCTGCTCCCCTTGACAAGTTTTTCAGGTTTTTCCCTTATATTAATTGAAGATTGTCCCTCTCTGCAATCTACCTGGGCACCTCCCTTCTGATCTGGCTGAATGGGGGGGGGGGGTACTTTGCTTGTGAATATCTCTTAAACCATAAAGGTTTGAGAGATAAGACTTATATCATTCTTCGTGTTTTTTTTTATGCCTACAAAATAAAATAAAGATAAAACAAAGTATTACTATCCCTTAAAGCAAGCATAGAGGAAATGCTGTGATTTAAAGCCATTTACTCTTACAAGAATTCCAGTTTTAAGTACTGGTGCCTGAAACTGCACTGCATAATATTCCAGGCAAGTTCTTACCAAACACTTGTATAGTGGCAAATGATTCTGTTCACTCTTGAATCAATCCCTCTTTTTATGCCGGATGGTATTGTGCATAGTATTCTGTTTGCTTTTGCTACTGCTGTCTGACACTGCCAAGTTTTCAGTTTACACAAGTACATTTACCAACAACAATTCTCCTAGAATGCTCACATTAAGTTCATAAGTAGCACGCTTGTTTGTACTTAGCAAACGCATAACTTTATATTATCCTACTTTAAATCTAATATTCTATTTGTTTGTCCAATCTGCCATTTTATGTAAATCCTTCTGTTGAGATTGAATATCCTGCTCTGATGTTTTTACTTATTTGCATTTGCATAATTCAGTATCATCTGCAAATATTGAAATTTTATTTTCTACATCTATTTCCAAGTAATTTATAAACATGATAAAAAACAGTGTACCAAGTACTGAACCCCGAAGTACTCTTCTCCCATGTTTAAAGGGGAACATTCACATACAGAAAACTTTTGAGCATTTGTTTAATTACATAAGAAACATTAGGAAAGGTGCTCTCTTTTTTTTTTTTACTTAATTATTAAGATACTACACTTCAAAGTTCTCAACTTCCGCATACTGTAGCTGCGGCGTGGCTCTCAGGACTTCCCAGCAGCCTGTTATTCTCCTCCCACCTCCCTCCCAGCTGCCCCTGGGAATGCTTCCATGCTTCACTTCTGTGTGGTGTGAATGGCTCCTAGCTTTACAGGAAGTGGAGACTAGCATTATACTGAGGTTGCAACTACAATAATACTACTACTGCAACCTTAGTATAATGCTAATTGCCGCTTCCTGTAATGCTAGGCGCCGTTCACACCACACCGAAGTGAAGCGTGGACGTGCTCCCGGGGGCAGCTGGGAGGGAGGTGGGAGGAGAATGACAGGCTGCTGGGAAGTCCTGAGAGACGCGCCGCAGCTACAGTGTGCCGCAGTATGCGGAAGTTGAGAACTTTGAAGTGTAATCCTATATAATAATTCGCAAAAATGTGTGTAACGCCGCAGTCATGCGCAGTAGAGACTGCTGGGCGTGCTGCAGTCATGTTCAGTAGAGACTGTCAGTGACGAGGCTGATACAGAGTGGGGCGCTCCGAAGGAGCGTCCAGCTCTGTATCAGCCGCAGCACGGGCAGTCTCTACTGCATACCTCCCAACATTTCAAATTGCCAAAGAGGGACACTTGTGTTTTAGGGGGTGTGGCTGGGGGGGTGACTGGTGGGCATGGCATTACTGAGAATTTTTAGGCTATTTCATGACCTCTTGCCACCTTCTCGTGTAACCTAATAAATGACTTAAAACAAGATCAAAGTATTTTATTTACACAGACTATTTTATAAACACATACACTGATGTTTATACAGATATCAGTGTGAGTTTTATTGCTGTAGAGCAGTGTGATACACACATATATATACACCACACAGTCTGATCTCCTAAACACAGGGACACCAGGCTGGGAAAGAGGGACAGAGGGATTTGTGTCTAAAAGAGGGACTGTCCCTCCTAAAGAGGGACACTTGGGCGGTATGCTACTGCGCATGACTGCCCCGCTACTGGCTGGCAGTGGTACTGTGGCCCGTGTAATGGGCTCTTCAACTAGTATCTTAATAATTAAGTAGAAAAAAAAAGAGAGAGAGAGAACCTTTCCTAATTTTTCTTATGTAATTAAACAAATGCTCAAAAGTTTTCTGTATGTGAATGTTCCCCTTTAACTGCATTTGAGAATTTGCTGTTTACAAAATCACACTGTTCCCTGTCCTTCCACTAATTTTCTATCCAGTTAGAATGTTATTATTTTATAGGCCAGCCTTCTGTGTTCTCCAAAGTCTAGATATACCACATATATTGCATGAAAAACATAGGTTTGTTCTTCTTCATACAAACTCAGTAGATTAGTTTAGCAAGAGATATTCCTCATAAGATCATGATTTCTGTGACACTTTTGTTTTTTGCAAAGTATCCCTGAATACAATATCCTATTATATAGTATATTCTGCTATAGCACTAATGCTGTCTTTTCACACAAGATTACTATTGATAATGATTGTAGCTGAAAAAGCCACCAATGTGAGCTGCCTCTTAGAAAACAGTTCTATCTATTTTGTAAAACTTGTTGCAACAAAGATTCTACAGAGAAGATGTTGCTAGGTCTTTCAGTCAGTAACAGCAAGCTTCAAACCACTAAAAGGTTTTTGTGAACAGATCCTTAAAGGGATGGTAATGTTTCATAATAAAAGCAGCTCTAATTAATCATCATAGTATTTGGACTTTGGAGAGTGTTATTTCAATTCTGTCAGAGTTGTAGTTCAAGAGTAATTCAATGACAAAGTATCCCCCTCCCCTTTTACTGATGTAACACTGTTCAGCCAGAGCAGAAGGGAGGTGCCCAGGTAGACTGCAGTGAGGGACAATCTTCAATTAAGATAAGGGAAAAACCTGAAAAACTTGTCAAGGGGGGCAGGGCTTTCATTGTTCGCATAGGAAGAAGATTGTCCCCTGCTGTTATCTGTCTGGTCTATGGACTGGATTCCACATCTTAGAAGAGATGGCTTACAGTAGGTAAAAGGGGCGGGAGGTGAAACTGCTTGTGAATATCTCTCAAACCATAAAGGTTTGAGAGATAAGACTTTTATCGTTCTTCATGTTTTTTTTAATGCCTACAAAATAAAATAAAGATAAAACGAAGTATTACTATCCCTTTAAAATGTTCTTATTCCTTATTATGAGTGTTGGTATTTATAAAGTATTCTAGTTGCCTTTATAAGTGTGGTGATAGTAAAGCATAAGAACAGATTGGACATGGCCCTATGTATTTGGTGAAAATTCTGTCTCTAAATTGTCGCAGATAGCAACATTTCTTTACGAAATCACTGAACCACTTTTTCCAAACTTCCTTACCTCATTTTATAAAAAAAAAAAAGTACTACACAGCATTATGTCCTCCTGAACTGTCCTTAAAGGGGAACTATCACCCCTATATGAGTTTAGCTTATTTTAATCCTTATCTAGCGATAAGCTTAAATCATTTGTTATTTTTGTTTTAAAAAAGCATGTTGTGATGAAACCTGTCAAGGGGGGCAGGGCTTTCATTGTTCTCATAGGAAGAGGATTGTCCCCTTCTGTTATCTGTCTGGTCTTACAACCAGATTCCACATCTGAGAAGAGATGTCTTACACTAGGTAAAAGGGGAGGAAGGGGGAAACTGTATCCTTCAATTACTCTTGAACCACAACTCTGACTGTATTGAAATAACACTCTATATGGCTAAATACTAGGAAGATTAATTGGAGCTGCTGTTTTTGTGAAACATTACTATCCCATTAAGCTTATTGCTAGATAAGGATTAAAATAAGCTAAACTTGCATAGGGGTGATAGTTCCCCTTTAATAATTGTATAACTACCAGCGACAATCTTTTAGCCATTTTAACACTTCTTTTCCATTAACTCCACTTTTATAAATCTCCCCTTATGTTCCCAGGTCATTTCTACATTGTTCCTGAAAGCTACTTCCACTGACCAAAACACTGTATGAAATTGAGAGGATCGTGTATATAGTTTATTTCACTGCATCACAGAATCAGAACAGATTTAAGAGAATTTCCAGAATTTTTGTGCAAATAAGTCTGTATGTTTTTGTGAAAGTGACTTTGTGTGTATGTTTGCATCACAATGCATTGGAGACATCCCAAGCATACAGGGGATTAACTCTTTGTGTGCCAGAGAGGTATCCAACACATTACAATGCAAGTGGGTTATTCACTAAGGCAAGATAAAGAGGTGATGAAGTTGAGATGACTTCTCCTGTGATATCACATCTCCAGTTCTTATGTTATTCTATGGAGCCAATGCACTAAGATCTCCAAAGTTGGAGAAACCTTAGTACATTGGTTCTATAGAATAACATAGGAACTGAAGAAGTGATATCACTGGAGAAGTAATCATCACTTTATCACCTCTTTATCACACCGTAGTGCATCTCCCCCAATGCGTTGGATACCTCTCAGGCACCCAAAGGGTTAAACATCAACAGCTCCAAATAATACCCTCAACACACATATTATGGCCAGAAAATCTTAATACCCACTATAAATGTTGCTCTTGTGTCTTGGTTTAAGAGCTAACTCTTCAATTTCTGTTATTCTATGGAGCCAATGCACTAAGATTTCTCCCAAGCGAAAAATCTTAGTGCATTGGCTCCATAGAATAACACAGGAATTGGAGAAGTGATATCACTGGAGAAGTCATCTACACATTATCACCTCTTTATCGCACCTTATGTCATGTTTCTCAGTTTTTTCCGGGTTTTCCTGTGTTTTCCGGGATTTATGATTCTCTTTCCTGGTCTCTCTTGTATCTGCCTTGGTGTTACACCCTTTTCTTGGTCCTATATCAAGCACCAACACTCTTGTGTCAATGCATGATCAAAGCGTTCAGAGTTCAGAGTTTTGTGATAGAGTCCCAGTGTTTCCTGTTATTGACCTGGCTTTCCTCAACTTTGCTTCCGTCGCCAGATTTGGCTTCGATTCCTGTACTGATCTCACCTTGGCCTGTTATCGACTCCTCTCTTGTCTGCTGGTTTGGTACCATATTGCTCAACTGGTTTGACCCTGGCTTGTCCGACTATTCCTCTGGTCTCATCCTAGGTTTTGATGTTGCCCGCCTGTTGCCAAACCGGATTTATCAACTATTCCTCCTCGTTAGTGATGAGCGAGCACCCCAATGCTCGGGTGTTCGGGTGCTCTGACCGAGCACCCCCTGAGGCTCGAGTGCTCGGCCGAGCACCCGAGCCCCATTGAAGTCAATGGGAGGACTCGAGCATTACACCAGGCACCCCCTGCTCTGATGAGGGGAGGGTGCCTGGTCCATAGGAAAATGGCAGAAAAGGATGGAAACACCACAGAAATGGTTCAGGGACAGCATAGGGAGGATGTCTGGATGCATCTTGGACTCCAACATCGCTGCTGGGAACGATCTTTCGCCCGTAGTACGCCATTTTTACAGACTGACCATAAAACACACAAAAAGGAAAATAAAAACGACTTTAGGCGAAAAATTGTTACCAAACAATATTTGCTGTATATTTACTTGTATATCATCTGCAAATTCTCCCAAAAATTTCCTTGATTTTCTGAAGTGAGGCCATGATTAAGAGGGAAACGTGCGCAGAGGCAAATTCTCCCAAAAATTTCCTTGATTTTCAGAACTGAGGCCATGATTAAGAGGGAAACGTGCGCAGAGGCAAATTATCCCAAAAATTTCCTTGATTTTCTGAACTGGGGCCATGATTAAGAGGGAAACGTGCGCAGAGGCAAATTCTCCCAAAAATTTCCTTGATTTTCAGAACTGAGGCCATGATTAAGAGGGAAACGTGCGCTGAGCTGACCATCTAAAACATTATGGGTGAGGGTCTGCTGCAGAGCTGACCATCCTAAACATTATATGCGAAGGCCCGCTAGTGAGCTGACGCTATAAAACATTATATGAGAGGGCCCGCTAGAGAGCTGACCCAATAAAACATTATATGAGAAGGCCCGCTGGTGAACTGACCTATATAAAAATTGTCAAACAGGGCCCGCTGGTGAGCTGGCCCTATATAAAAATTATATCACAGGGCCCGCTGGTGAGCTGGCCCTATATAAAAATTATATCACAGGGCCCGCTGGTGAGCTGGCCCTATATAAAAATTATATCCCAGGGCATATGGAAGAGGAGGAGGAGGATGAGAAGATTAAGAGTCAACCATATACCCGTTTTTTGGGTGGAAGGGGTGAATGGGAATACAGAGTATTCCCATCATTGTAAATAACATATATAAAGTGAGTTTATGTTCCCCCGGGGCTTTCCTCCAGTGGAGTGGAGAAGTCAGGGGAAATCCAGGCCTTGTTCATTTTTATAAGTGTCAACCTATCAGCATTTTTGGTGGAAAGGCGGATACGCTTATCTGTTATGATGCCACCAGCAGCACTAAATACCCGCTCAGACAGAACGCTGGCGGCAGGGCAGGCCAGCACCTCCAAGGCGTAGAGTGCCAGTTCATACCACGTGTCCAGCTTGGACACCCAGTAGTTGTAAGGCACAGAGGGATCATTGAGGACGCTGACACGGTCTGCTACGTACTCCTTCACCATCTTCCAAAACTTTTCCCTCCTTGTGACACTAGGCTGCGCATCAGGGTGAGGGTGCTGGCGGGGTGTCATGAAGGTGTCCCACGCCTTGGAGAGTGTTGCCCTGCCTTTGTCGGAACTGCTGTGTGCTCCCCTTTTCTCCCCTTCTCGGTTGGCCAAGGTAGCACGTACTCTGCCGCCAGCGTTGTCAGATGGAAAATTTTGGAGCAATTTTTCAACAAGAACCTTCTGGTATTGCACCATTTTGCTTGTCCTCTCCACCGGAGGAATGAGAGATGAGAAATTCTCTTTGTAGCGGGGGTCCAGAAGGGTGAACACCCAGTAATCCGTGTTGTTTAAAATGCGTATAACGCGTGGGTCACGGGAAAGGCAGCCTAACATAAAGTCAGCCATGTGTGCCAGAGTACCAACAGTCAAGATTTCGCTGTCCTCACCAGGAGGATGACTCTCAATATCCTCATCCTCTTCCTCCTCTTCTGCCCACCCACGCTGAAGAGATGGAACTAAAGTTCCATGGCTACCCTCTGTAGCGGAGGCAACCGTGTCTTCCTCCTCCTCCTCCTCCTCCTCCGCCTCCTCCAATTGTCGCTGAGAAGACGAAGTGAGGGTGCTCTGGCTATCACCTTGTGTAAGCTCTTCCTCCCCCATTTCCACCTCTTCCACATGCAAAGCGTCGGTTTAAATTGTGAGCAGCGAGCGTTTCAGTAGACACAGAAGTGGGATGGTTACACTGATAATAGCGTTATCGCCGCTCACCATCTGTGTCGATTCCTCAAAATTGCGTAAAACCTCGCAGAGGTCTGACATCCATTCCCACTCCTCACTTCTGATTACAGGAAGTTGAACGGAGAGGCGACGACCGTGTAACAGCTGGTACTCCACTACTGCCCTCTGCTGCTCACAAAGCCGGGCCAACATGTGGAAGGTGGAGTTCCAGCGCGTGCTCACGTCACACAGCAGCCGGTGAGCTGGCAATTGTAAGCGCTGCTGCAGCTTCAACAGGCCGGCCGAAGCTGTAGATGACTTACGGAAATGTGCACACACGCGGCGCACCTTGGTCAAGAGATCATGCACATTGGGGTAGGTTTTTAGAAATCGCTGCACCACTAAATTAAATACATGCGCTAGGCATGGTACGTGTGTGAGCTTGCCGAGCTCCAAAGCCGCCACCAAGTTACGCCCATTATCACACACAACCATGCCTGGTTGCAGGTTGAGTGGCGAGAGCCACTGCTCGGTCTGGTGACTAATCCCCTGCAACAGCTCTGAGGCCGTGTGCTGTTTGTCCCCAAGGCAGATCAGCTTCAGCACGGCCTGTTGACGCTTCCCCACTGCAGTGCTACACTGCTTCCAGCTACTGGCTGATGGGGGAGTGGCGCTGCGTGTAGAGAATTCGGAGGTGGAAACGGAGGAGGAGGAGCCAATAACGTAGGTGCTGGCGGAAACCCTGATGGAGGTAGGGCCCGCAATCCTCGGCGTGGGTAGCACCCGTGCCATCCCAGGGTCCGAGTCGCTCCCAGCCTCCACGACATTCACCCAGTGTGCCGTCAGGGAAATGTAGCGTCCCTGGCCACAAGCACTTGTCCATGTGTCAGTCGTTAAGTGGACCTTCCCAGTAACTGCGTTGGTCAGGGCACGGGTGATGTTACGGGACACATGGTGGTGTAATGCGGGGATGGCACACCGGGAAAAGTAGTGGCGGCTGGGGACCGCGTACCGAGGGACAGCTGCTGCCATCAGGCTGCGGAAGGACTCAGTGTCCACAAGCCTAAATGGCAGCATTTCGATGGCCAGTAATTTGGAAAGGTGTGAGGTTAGTGCTATGGCCTGTGGGTGGGTGGCTGGGTACTTTCTCTTGCGCTCAAATGCCTGGGGTAACGACATTTGGATGCTGTGCTGGGACAGGGAAGTGGATGTGGTCGCTGATGGTGCTTCAGATGCTACAGGTGCAGGGCGGGAGGTATGCGGGCCTGCGCCTTCGACAGGCGATTGGCCGGCACCGAAAACAGGGGAAGAGGAGGCAGTGGTGTGGCCTGCAGACACAGATGGGCGATCCAGGCGTTCCTCCCACTTACTACGGTGCTTGGATGCCATGTGTCGGATCATGCTGGTGGTGGTGAGGTTTCTAGTGTTCATGCCTCGGCTCATTCTGGTGTGGCACAGGTTGCAAACTACAATTCTTTTGTCGTCCGCACTTTCCTTAAAAAAACGCCATACCGCGGAACACCTACCCTTTGGCAAGGTAGATTTACGCAAGGGGGTGCTCCGTGGAACATTTGCGGACCGGTTTGGTGCGGTCCGCCTTCTTTCTGTAGCCACACCACTGCCTCTTCCAGCCTGTTGCGGTGCTGCAGATGGCTCACCCTCAGGACTGCTGTCATCGCTCGGCTCTACACCTTCCCAGGTGGAGTCAGTCACCTCATCGTCCACCAAGTCCTCCTCCACTTCCTCACTCTGATCATCCTCCTCATGTCTTGATCCCACCACATACTCAGTCATTGACAACTGTATAACATTCTCCTCAACAAGGTCTTGAGACGGAAATAGTGGTTGATTTAATGGCAACTGTGTCTCATCATCATCATCATCATCCACTACTTCCTTTGACCTTAAATGCCGTTCACATCTGTCATCTTCTTGTGATTGGGTAGCCTCTAGAGGTTGTGAATCAGGGCACAAGATGTCATGTTCCTCTGCAAGCGTGCTTGGAGAGAGGGTCAAATGAAGGATTGGTGATGAGACGAGCTCCTCACTATATCCCAGTGTGGGATCACTTCTTTGACCAGACCGTGTATGGTGGGAGGAAGGATGATCAGAGTGAGGATTATGTTGACCAGACTCTTGGCTACTGAGAGTGGACTTGGTGGAAGACAGGGTGGTGCTTAACCGACTGGAAGCAGTATCAGCTGTCATCCAACCGACCACCTGTTCGCAGTGGTCGGACCTCGAGAGTGATGTCCTGCGACGCCCTGTAAAATTAGACATGAAGCTAGGTATGGTGGATGTCTTTCTTTCTTGTGCTCTGGCACCAGGCACAGTTTCTACGCGTCCTGACCCGCGCCCTGAACTATCAGGATCACGTCCACTTCCCCGTCCCTTTTTACCCGCCTTCTTCATCTTACACGGAATATGTGACTTTAATATTTGAGTTTGAAAACTTAACAGTACTTCTTCCTATTCTGCAACTGTGCAGAGTACACAGAATAGGCTGCTAAACTGCGGTGACGAACACAGAATGGAATATGTGACTTTAATATTTGAGTTTGAAAACTTAACAGTATTTCTTACTATTCTGCAACTGTGCAGAGTACACAGAATAGGCTGCTAAACTGCGGTGACACACACTGAATGGAAAATGTGACTTTAATATTTGAATTTGAAAACTTAACAGTATTTCTTCCTATTCTGCAACTGTGCAGAGTACACAGAATAGGCTGCTAAACTGCGGTGACACACACTGAATGGAATAAGTGACTTTAATATTTGAGTTTGAAAACTTAACAGTATTTCTTCCTATTCTGCAACTGTGCAGAGTACACAGAATAGGCTGCTAAACTGCGGTGACGAACACAGAATGGAATATGTGACTTTAATATTTGAGTTTGAAAACTTAACAGTATTTCTTCCTATTCTGCAACTGTGCAGAGTACACAGAATAGGCTGCTAAACTGCGGTGACACACACTGAATGGAAAATGTGACTTTAATATTTGAGTTTGAAAACTTAACAGTATTTCTTCCTATTCTGCAACTGTGCAGAGTACACAGAATAGGCTGCTAAACTGCGGTGACGAACACAGAATGGAATATGTGACTTTAATATTTGAGTTTGAAAACTTAACAGTATTTCTTACTATTCTGCAACTGTGCAGAGTACACAGAATAGGCTGCTAAACTGCCGTGACACACACTGAATGGAATAAGTGACTTTAATATTTGAGTTTGAAAACTTAACAGTATTTCTTCCTATTCTGCAACTGTGCAGAGTACACAGAATAGGCTGCTAAACTGCGGTGACGAACACAGAATGGAATATGTGACTTTAATATTTGAGTTTGAAAACTTAACAGTATTTCTTCCTATTCTGCAACTGTGCAGAGTACACAGAATAGGCTGCTAAACTGCGGTGACACACACTGAATGGAAAATGTGACTTTAATATTTGAGTTTGAAAACTTAACAGTATTTCTTCCTATTCTGCAACTGTGCAGAGTACACAGAATAGGCTGCTAAACTGCGGTGACGAACACAGAATGGAATATGTGACTTTAATATTTGAGTTTGAAAACTTAACAGTATTTCTTCCTATTCTGCAACTGTGCAGAGTACACAGAATAGGCTGCTAAACTGCGGTGACACACACTGAATGGAATAAGTGACTTTAATATTTGAGTTTGAAAACTTAACAGTATTTCTTCCTATTCTGCAACTGTGCAGAGTACACAGAATAGGCTGCTAAACTGCGGTGACGAACACAGAATGGAATATGTGACTTTAATATTTGAGTTTGAAAACTTAACAGTATTTCTTCCTATTCTGCAACTGTGCAGAGTACACAGAATAGGCTGCTAAACTGCGGTGACACACACTGAATGGAAAATGTGACTTTAATATTTGAGTTTGAAAACTTAACAGTATTTCTTCCTATTCTGCAACTGTGCAGAGTACACAGAATAGGCTGCTAAACTGCGGTGACGAACACAGAATGGAATATGTGACTTTAATATTTGAGTTTGAAAACTTAACAGTATTTCTTCCTATTCTGCAACTGTGCAGAGTACACAGAATAGGCTGCTAAACTGCGGTGACACACACTGAATGGAATAAGTGACTTTAATATTTGAGTTTGAAAACTTAACAGTATTTCTTCCTATTCTGCAACTCTGCACAGTACACAGAATGTGCTGCTACACTGCGGCGAAGCACACTGAATGGAATATGTGACTTTGATATTTTAGTTTGAAGACTTAACAGTATTTCTTCCTATTCTGCAACTCTGCACAGTACACAGAATGTGCTGCTACACTGCGGCGAAGCACACTGAATGGAATATGTGACTTTGATATTTTAGTTTGAAGACTTAACAGTATTTCTTCCTATTCTGCAACTCTGCACAGTACACAGAATGTGCTGCTACACTGCGGCGAAGCACACTGAATGGAATATGTGACTTTGATATTTTAGTTTGAAGACTTAACAGTATTTCTTCCTATTCTGCAACTCTGCACAGTACACAGAATGTGCTGCTAAACTGCGGCGAAGCACACTGAATGGAATATGTGACTTTGATATTTTAGTTTGAAGACTTAACAGTATTTCTTCCTATTCTGCAACTCTGCACAGTACACAGAATGTGCTGCTAAACTGCGGCGAAGCACACTGAATGGAATATGTGACTTTGATATTTTAGTTTGAAGACTTAACAGTATTTCTTCCTATTCTGCAACTCTGCACAGTACACAGAATGTGCTGCTAAACTGCGGCGAAGCACACTGAATGGAATATGTGACTTTGATATTTTAGTTTGAAGACTTAACAGTATTTCTTCCTATTCTGCAACTCTGCACAGTACACAGAATGTGCTGCTAAACTGCGGCGACGCACACTGAATGGAATATGTGACTTTGATATTTTAGTTTGAAGACTTAACACAGAATGTGCTCTAATCTGCAACTTTGCACACTAAACAGAATGTGCTCTAATCTGCAACTTTGCACACTAAACAGAATGTGCTCTAATCTGCAACTGTGCACACTAAACAGAATGTGCTCTAATCTGCAACTTTGCACACTAAACAGAATATATATTTTTTTTTTTTTTTTTTTTTTCCCCCCACACAAAATAACCTGCTGCCCCCACACACAGTAGTCCTAAAAAGGACTTTTGGTTCTTTTTTTTCACAATTTTGCTTTTTTTCCTCCCTACACTGACTTTCCCTTCCTATCCTCAGCTCTCCCTGGCTAAGACTGAGCCGAACTCGATGGTCAGGTGCTATACAGCACCCGACCACGGGTTCTGGCCAGCCAATCAGTGTAATGCCAGCAGCCAACATGGCTGCTGGCATTACACCGATGTCAGAGCCTCCCTGCACGTTTATTGGCTGCGCAGCAGCCGCAAAACGTGCGGGGAGGAGACCCGAACATGGCGGGCGAGCACATGCGGTACTCGTACGAGTATCGCCATGTGCCGAGCAGAGCGATGCTCGAACCGATCCGAGCATCGGCCGAGCATGCTCGCTCAACACTACTCCTCGTAGATCCTTAGTGCCCAGTGTCAAGTCCATCGCCGATTCCTAGTTACATGGTACACAGTACTAATCCTAGTCATACAGTTCTTACGACCCCTGTTGCTGCTCATCTAGTTTATGACAGAAGCAACTATATTGCTGGTAGGTTTTTATTACTGATTCCTGACCTGGTGAGTAGTTGTCTGTCTCCTAGGTGGCTATCCAGCCATCAAGCTTCACGGCCTGCAACCCCACCCGGCTCTGGCCGCAGCAAGGCCTCCTGAAAACAGCCACTGACAGCCAGCATCACTCCTGACTCCTTGCACTCTAGCTTCTGGCTCACTGGGGCCTACTCAGTAAGTATTTTGCATACTGCCTACTATATTTGATTTATTGATCAAAGCAGCAACTTGTTACTCCTATTGGGTTTACCTCCCCTCTAGGCGTTCTCTGGCCGCTTACATTGGGCGCTTAGGTCAAGTGTGACACCTTACATCTCTCCCAAGAACACACCAATGGGTCATGTTTTCAGACCATCCCTACTTACACACAGGTATCTGAATCACAATGACTTATCCACTGATTACTTACATGAGGTTAAGTAGCGATATCCTGAAAAACTGACTTTTTGGTGTGTCTTGATGCCTAATTTTGGGAATCACTGAGTTGGGGCACCCAAGGTGTTAATATATCAACAGCAAGGGGTTAAAGTGTAATTAGTTTCAGAATCAATCAAGCTAAATAATTCACATGGAACAGTAGCCAATTAAAAGTACTAGCCAGCATATTACAGACTTAAAAACTATTAAAGTTTAAAATAGGCCATTAAATCAGCGTGATTCTGTAGTCCAGGTTTATTACATTTCCGTCTAAATGGAGAAAATCAAATCATCAGACTAGAATTAAAGATTCATCAGATTCTGTCGTGCACTGTGTTCTGTCCAAGGAAACAGACCTTAAACAGATTTTTCTGTTCTATGTAACAGGAATTTTATTACAAGACCGGAGGCTCCTATTATGCTTATCCATCTTTACTACTCCAACAACAGCAGTTTAAAGGAATGCAATAAACAAGAGAAAACAAGACAGAAATGGTTCAACTTTAGGCCACGCCCTCTGTCCTTCATCCTCCAATCGGTGATAAACCTCTTCAATAAAGTGTATAACTCCTGCCATTACTTCCTCTTTCTTTACTGCTCAGCAGAACGGTAAGTACTCTCTAAATTAAATGTATATGTGCGTGTTGCGATATTTTTGTAATCAAAATTCTGTGGTTGCATTCCGTATTATTATTATAATAAGTTGTATCTGTGTATATCCTTTATGCTCACCTTCTAAATCGTTTTTATATACCTTTTAGGTAACTTTCATTTCTACACTATCAAGTCTTAGTTCTTTCTTTCCCCCGATTCTGGGCCTTATATTTATATCCTCTATGCTGTATCCTGTTTGGTTTTACCTTTCTTCTTTAAAGGGATAGTAATACTTTGTTTTATCTTTATTTTATTTTGTAGGCATTAAAAAAACACGAAGAATGATATAAGTCTTATTTCTCAAACCTTTATGGTTTCAGAGATATTCACAAGCAAAGTATCCCCCCCACTGTTCAGCCAGATCAGAAGGGAGGTGCCCAGGTAGACTGCAGAGAGGGACAATCTTCAATTAAGATAAGGGAAAAAGCTGAAAAACTTGTCAAGGGGGGGAAGGGCTTTCATTGTTTTCATACAAAGAAGATTGTCCCCTGCTGTTATCTGTCTGGTCTTACAACCAGATTCACATCTGAGAAGAGATGGCTTACACTAGGAAAAAGGGGTGGGAGGGGGAAACTTTGCTTGTGAATATCTCTTAAACCATAAAGGTTTGAGAGATAAGACTTATATCGTTCTTCATGTTTTTTTAATGCCTACAAAATAAAATAAAGATAAAACTAAGTATTACTATCCCTTTAACTTCCACGAGCTTTCACCTTAGTGGACCCCATGTTCGCTGTCTACTGTTTTTCCTGACCGTCCGTGATTGCTTCTGTGTATATTGAGGCGGCCATCTTGATTGTGGGAAAGTTTGCTCTGTAGGTGATACTGCGCATGCGCGGTAATTATTTCCGGTTTCAGCAGTCTGAAATTCCAGTCAGACGAGACGAACGCTTCAAACAGGCGGTTTAGAATTCTTGTGTCTCTAACTTTTTGCTTGGCATTAAATTCGGGTTATACTACATTAATATTAAATAGTATTGATCTTCTGAAGATATATATTTTCTTTATATGATTTTACACATCATGTCTCATAATGATTTTCCCATTCCTCCCTTAACACCTCAAAAGTCTAAGAGGAAATTCCCTTCCCATTTCAGTAGACATGAGTCTAGCTCCAGTGGCTCAAGTTATCATGACCCAAATGATGATGTCCCAGATTTTCCTGAGGAAAAAAATTCAGGCTATTGTAGATGCTTCTGTAGGCAAGTCAGTGGCTAATGCCATTTCTGATTGTATAGGACAAATGTCTGAGTCAATTTTGAAATCTATTACTGAAACCCTTAATAAACATACCAACATTTCAAATTGACCCAAAAAATTCAGGGTCATCCTCGTTGGTCCAGTATGAGCTATCTCAGGGAAACAGTTCTGAGGAACCTGTGGGAGGCAAAAAGAAGTCAAAGACTCACCATTGTCAGCCCTCAAGAACTGACGTTTCTACGTCACCTAATGAATTGGCTAGATACTCTAGCGAGATGAAATGTGGTCTAACCCCACGTAAGAGACCCTCCACTCAGGAGGAGGTTGTTCTGAGCAAAAAGAGTACAATCCGTCAAAAACCGGATTCTTATTGTATCTCTTCCTCCTCTGAGGAAGAATCAATCGAATCTACTGGCAGTATGTCAGATTCATCTGATTCAGATTTTACATATAAACCTGATAAAAGTAAACACTCCTCTAAAGGGTACTATTGTTCTTGATGATCAGGGAAGCCTATTATTCGATCCTGAGGAGATAAAACACCTCAGATCATCGGAGTGATTCCCTCAGGACCATATAGCGAAATATATGAAATTATGGTTAAGGAGATCTCTGAACAGCAAGACAAAAAATAAATTATGGGCAATTTCCAAGACCTACCAGAGATTCAGTTTGTGACACTCCCGATTAATTCAATATTTGTCAAAAAAAGATCCCAGGAAGGGTTTGGACAGGTCCCTGAAAAACTGTCAGGATAAATTGCTAGACCTGGTAGGCCCATTAGCAAAAATTCTCTGTCAGTTCAAACCAACCCTTAAATGTCAATATTCTTCGAGGATGGATCCAAAGAGCATTCTGCTTCTTGGGTAACTCCAATTCAGCATTGTCAACTGAGAGGAATTGGGCGATCTTACTTAAGAGCGACCCAAAGCTTACGGAGATGGCATCAGTTGATGCGGGCCCAGAGGCAGGAGGTTTTCTATTTGGCGATTCATTCATCAAAGAATTAGGGAAGTTTGTAACCACGTTCACTGTTTTGGATAAAACAGAAAAGTCAATTAAAAAAGTCTTTAACAAGTGTATTTTTGGGATGGCCGGGAAATATAGGGGTCGACTTCCTGGACGATCCTATCAAGGTCCCCAAAGAGGATCAATTCGAAACACTCATGACCCCTTCATGTATGGGAAGGAATTCTCTTCAAATGAGACCAGAAACCCCTATCCCTTTTTCCCTCAACGAAGCAGAGGTTGGAGACCTAGGGCATCCAGAGGACAATCTCGGCACAGATCTTTCACAGGTAAGTGTGTTTCCCCTTCACCGTTTTTCACTGGGAAATCTGGGTGGCATTTTTCCCATCACTGGTCTTAAATAACCTCAGATCAATGGATCCTCCAGACAATCCGTGGTTATTGTATGGAATTTTATTCAATCCCAAAACAAATACAGACTCCTCCAGCTTTCTATTTTTCAAAATGAAAGAAGGAAAGAAATTTATTAAATTCAGAGATCCAAGATTTATTCAGAAAAGGAGCCATAACCAAAGTGCCTTTAGACACCCCTGGATTCATAAGCAATGTCTTCTTAGTAAGAAAGAAAGGCTCGGTTTAAGACCAGAAATCTAAATATATACATTATGTACAGACACTTCAAGATGAAAGGCATTCATTGCCTCAGAGACCTGTTAAACCCGGGGGACTGGATGGTCAAGTTGGACCTCTAGGATGCTTATCCGACAGTCCCCATGTGTCCAGAACATCAAACATTTTTGCAATTTCTATGGCTGCACATATCAGCGTACTAACAAAAATGACGCTGTCTGCTTGTTTTCAAGTACAAGTTAAACTTTGCATCAAAATGTGTGCTAAACATCAACGTCTAAGGAAATAGCCATATGCTGGATGAAAGAAATGTCAAGTTAAGCATTAACAAGGGCAAATCCAAGGCCCAGCCAATCACAAGCCATAAAAGTACCAATATTAGGCCCAAAAAGTATAAAAATCCCCCCAAACCTTCAAAACACTGCCTGTGTATCGCTTTCTATGAGCTAGTGCATAGGGCCCCAGGAGCGGAGGATATATTAGAGAGAGATAACGAGGTGCATGCACTGGTGAGAGAGGTAGAGGCAGAGTAGTTAGGCAAGTTTTGCATTATTAATAAACACATATTACACAGCCTGTTTCATTGCACTCATCAACTCCAGATTCTAAAAATCCAACCCGATATCTGTTAGGTTGTCTCCATCAGAGCTCAAAAAGCCATTATCCTCAGTGAAACTACTATCAGAACAAACATAATAATCTGATGGTTAAGTAGAATAATAATCCTATCTAATACTCTACCAACCACAAGAGGAACAGGTTTGGAAAGAACACTAGCAATTTAGTCAGGTTTTATCTCATACACTCCCCCAAGCCCCCTACTGGAAATGCATCTGTGTCATTACCCCAAGTACAGTAACAACACTTCAGTACCCACCCTCTAATTGTGCAAAATCCCAAACTTTTTTTAACTAACTGAACCAATCTCGGGCTGGATTCAGTTGCAGGATATAAATATTACCTCCCGTTTTATCAAAAATGTTGCCATTGAAGTCTATGGGGATACCTGGAGGTAAAAGCAGAGATAAAATTAGCACCTGCACTTGAATCCAGCCCCTCATCCATCCCTTCAGTGACCTATTTAGGCTTTCTATTACCATGAGCCCCAAACAAGTGCATATTCCTCCATACTCATTTTGCCACGGCCCTCCCCTTTATCAAAAATATTAAACTGGAGGGAATAAGTTTAGGAGGCTGTTTGGGTTACTGATACAGACACACACTACATACATGCATCCAAGGGGCAAAAAGAAAGTGGAGGCTATGAGATTGGTCATAACCAGGGGTGTAGGAACCGGGAGGGGGGACGCATCTCCCTCAGGAAATCATGTGGAGGACAGATAATGTAGAAATCCCCCCCAAGGCGCTTGGTGCACTGGCCCGGGGGGTGCAGGCTCTGGGTGACCGACAGGAGGGGAGCACACTGCACAGCTTTCCCTCCTGCCGGTCACCTCCTTGTAGCGTGGCTGAGCAGAGCGGACCGCAGGTGGAGGAGCTTGTGTTTCCTCCACCCCATTAGGGAGAAGCCAGTATGTAACATAGGAAGCAACAGTTTTTTTAGCCCAAAACTGTCTGACCTAACATAAGATGTAAAACTGGCAGACTCACTATTTTATTCATAGCATACTCAGGTAAAGTCAAACTAGCTGCTTCCAATCCCTCCCTGGGACACCCTTTTGAGCCAACAAAGACTTGAACACCCTGATAAACTGAAAGTAATTCAATGGGCATTCTGACCAGTGCACCAGCAGCAGTCCCTCTCTCTAAGGCACAAGGAGCCACATCTTCAGGTGCACTGGGCAAAATTTAAAACCTCCAATCTGAAACAGGACAACCAATTTCCCTTTTCCAAAGCTGTCAGTCTTAGACCAAGCTATCTTGAATACCAGAGCCTTGTCGAGCAGAAACACCTCCCACCTACCAACAGGCCTCATGAACTCCTTACTCTTATTGACTATCTCAGCCAAAAATGGTTAACCCTTTGAGTGTCAGAGGGGTACGGAATGCATTGCTTCTGGCACTCAAAGGGTTAAAGGAGATCTATTACCCCTATACAAGTTAGTCTTAATAGGAAGGTTATATAGCGAATATTTGTAATATTGTAGTATTTTCTTTTTCTAAATCGCAGTTTGGCTGAAATTTAATCATTAAATACTGCCCTGCACCCTAATTCAGGACAGACTGTGGTTACCTGCTCTGTACTGCAGTCTGTCACTCTTACTCTGCTCCACTCCCTCTATCCATCCTCCTCCAATGACGGAGGCTTTCTGCCTGTAAGCTGGAGCGATCTCATTGGTCAAAGATCACTCCAGCTTACAGGTAGAAAGCCTCCATCATTGGAGGAGGCTGGATAGAGGGAGGGGAGCAGAGTGACAGACTGCGGTACAGAGCAGGTAACCACAGTCTGTCAGGAAGTAGGGCACAGGGCAATATTTAATCATTAAATTTCAGCCAAACAGAGATTTTAAAAAAGAAAATATTACAATATTACATATATTCGCTATATAACCTACCTATTAAGACTAACTTGTATAAGGGTAATAGATCCCCTTTAACCCTTTGAGTGCCAGAAGCAATGCATTCTGTACCCCTCTGGCACTCAAAGGGTTAAGCTAAATGTAGTTTGAAATAACAAGACTTCATATGGGCAGGATCATACTCAGTCCTGCAGGAGGTGAAGGGAACATGGACTGTTCCTCTCCTGCCTAACCTCCCCTGTCCTATTATCCCCTGACAGCACGTTTAACCAGAAACTCCTTAGTATAATCCAACCTGCCAGCTTAACCCTTTGTATGCCAGAGGGGTACGCAACACATTGCAGAGGAATGGGTTGTATACCCCTCTGGCATTCAAAAGGTTAAACCATACCTGTAGCAGCACCCCAGAGCAGAAATCAGGAAAAGAAGGGAGAAGAGTTTGAGATAAGGGAAACACAGGAAGAATGTCATGTGATGAGAGGGGGGTTGGAGGAAAACACAAATAGTGGGAAGAGGAGAAAGCAGGACTAGAAGGGTGCAGAAGGGGACAGAAGTGAGAAATAGAAAGAGAGAAAAAGGAGAGAGGGAGGAAGGCGTGAAGAGTGGATGGAGGGGGGAGGGACAGATTCAGACTAGGGGACACAGAAAAAGGAAGACCAAAAGTGGCCTCTGCCACAGCACCCGTGAGCAGAGAAGGTGCCATCTGAACACCAACTAGAGTCCAGGATCTTATCAGAGGGAGCCTACCAATGAGGACTATAAACCAGGTGCAACATCCAATGCACAATTCCACTGGCCCACGTGCCTACTACCAAGAACTCCACTCCAGTCCACAAGTTTTGCCTGTTGTTTAGAACTTAAGAGAGCTTAATGGAGAAGCATTGCTTCTTCCTGGAACTGCAACCCTATTACTCCACTCTCTGCTCTTGTTCCTTATGAACTCCCTGCTCCTCTTATCTACTGGGTTGGGTTGCTTGCACTTGGATACCCTGGGCTCTTTTTGCTCCTCCAGCCTACCATTGGATGTACCAGGCCTCTCTGGGGATGCCCCATGGTCCCAACCAGTTGCAACTTCAGCCATCTTAGCAGGGGTCCTAATCCTTATCCATGTGGCATGGTCACTAGGGCTCAGTCTGTCCAGGATGGCATTCTCTGGTTCTGTGCACTGGCTGCCCTTAGACACCAAATTTGCTGGAACTCTTGTCAGTGCAAGCTGATCGCCCATCAAGGCTTCTCCATCTCTGGCCACCACTCCACAGTTTCTCCAGTAATTGTTCCATTCTGACCATCACTTTACTCAAGCACAGAATCACACAGTCAGACACTCCACACCTAGTAAGCACCGACAGCAGACTTGCACTGCAAGAGCTACCAGTCAGGAGCAGAGATGCTGCTACATTTGTTGCTCTTGTATTATATATATATATATATATATATATATATATATATATATATATATATATATTCCAAGATGGCTATCAAGCCCAACAATTCTTTGCAAACAACCCATTCTCATGTTAACCTACCAATCTCAACCCATCAACTTTAACCTGTGTTCCTCAACTCCATGCCCAATATGCTTCTCCTCCCCTTCCGATCTCTTACAGCTTTGGGGAATTCTTTCCTAGAGGGTCATGCATAAAAGTTGTTTTTGTATGAAATCCATAATTTTGCACAGATGTCAGTCATTTGCTCAGTAATTTTAATGCACTTACTGTAAAAAAGCAAAGGTACCACAAATACCTTCACTGTCCCGCCCTCTAGGAACGCATTTCGAGAACCATGCTCTAAGGCAGTTATTCTCAGCTCCAGTCCTTGGGGGGGGGGGGGGGGGGCACTAATAGGTCAGGTTCTCAAGATATCTCTAATTAAGTACAGGTGGATTAGTTACAGTTACTGAGACACTGGTTATCCACCTCTGGTCAAGCAAGTATATCTTGAAAAGTGAACAAGCCCTGCGTATGATACTTGTGTAAAAGGAAAAAGAAAATGGTGACCGAATAGGAAGCCAGTCAACAAACAGCCAGTGAAATGGGCGTTTATGGGAAATGTAGTTTTCCCAATACAGAGTACCAAAGACAGAACTGAATACCCCCAAGACACTAGGAATGTCCACCGGAATGTTAGGCAAGGGGAGACAAGAAGAATGAGCCGTCTCTCAACTAGGTAAATAGAGCGGTTGCAGAGATATGTCCCAAGCAGTCTGTCCCATAGAGATCAATGAAGCATTGAGGCTATGCGGTACAGTGCGCCCTTAAAGGGGCAGAATACAAATAAACACTTAAAAATGAAAAAATCCAAAAAAGTGCTAAAAACATCTTTAGAACCCAAATAAAGTATAGGTAACACATAAACCCAATGGGAATGTGTGGAAAAAGGTCCAGACCCAATAAAATAAGGCATGGAAGGGGTTAAATACTACCAAACAGCCAAAATGCTCCAAAGACTCAGAACAGACAACATAGAAATAACCAACATAAGTGCAGGAGTTATGTAGAACTCCAGAAAGACCTCTGTGCGGAGGGGAACTGTGACCATGGCAATCGGCAATCAAAGGGTTGCTCACTTTTTTGCAGGTCTTCTTACTTCAGATTACCATTGAATGGAAGAAGCCTTAAAGAGACTCCTGGTGAGAGAGACACAGGCTGCATGGTTCTCTCCCAGCGCTGGAAAGGTCCACAAATAGTGCCTGTTAACTGGAAGTCTCATACACTTTTCTGGAACTTAGATATAAATTTATTTTTCTTTTTTTTTTTTCAGTAGACAATAGAACAAAATCAGGTGTGTAGCTACTACACAATGCTTCCTGTAAAAAAAACATGTGTTTGCAATAACATTCTTGGGTCCTTCCTAACACTTGAGTCATCTTTTCCACTGGAGTATAAATACTTTAGAAAGTCAAACAAAGAGATATCACCATGGATTCCCTTCTCGTAATTCTTAAATTTAGTTTTGTTCTGCTTAGGTTTACTTTACAGATTGCAGGCTGACATTGCAAGGCAACATGCCAGTACTTTAATAAAAACAATCACCAGCAATAAACAATGCCATATCTATAGAGACTAAAGCAAATACACCATAGAGATCAAATAAAAATTCCCCAGATTTAAACAGATTTAAATAGGGATTTGACCCTTTGAGTGCCAGAGAGGCTGGATAGCTCTTTCTGGCACCCAAAGGATTAAAGTAGCTGAATGCTGGTTCGCAGGCAGAGGAATACAACTTGTCTGTAGTGCCTGCTCCCCCAGACAACCTAATGTAATCATAGCTGGCAACAGTCCCTATTTACGCGGGACAGTCCCGGTTTTGAGGCCCAAACCCTCTGTCCCACCATGTAAAGTGAATGTCCCGCTTCCCACACTTCTGCCCAGCTTGTCTCTCAACTTTTATTGTTTTTTTCTTTAGCCAAACCATCGCATCACATTCCTTAATATAGCCACGTTAAGCAAGCTTCCTTGCTGTATCAGGAGGTGGGGGTGCCCGTCCCTGATTCAATATCATCCATCATGACATGATTACTCATTCAAGAGACACCAAGTAACTGTGGCCACATTATGAAAGTGCACCCACTCATTGCACTGCACATGACAAACGTAGTCATGCACACTGCAGAAGTGCAGAGGAGTCGCAGAGTGGAAACACACGGTCATAGTATTCCCCACAAGACCCTAAGAAGGGGAAACATGTCTGGGCGGTGGGGTATAAGTAAACCCCATTGTTATTGGCTGGCCAGGCAGGATGTAAGGGGGAGAGAAGGGGAGGGTCAATATATACATATATATATATATATATATATATATATATATATATATATATATATATATATATATAATTCCAGTCCAGGATTTGGTAAGCACACCCAAAGAAAAAAAAAACACATTTAAAATTGCTGGAGTGCAACCAATTTTGACCAAAATAGCTAAAAGCAAATATACAAAGTATTGATGCACATCCAAATTCTCATCACCATTAACCCTTTACTCTGCTGCATTGTGCCCGCATATCACTACTATATTAAAGATGAGGATTTAGTTACATTATGTGGCCATAAAATGCTAAGCTTGACAAGACTCAGCTCTGAGGATGAAGTAAATTAAAGGGATAGTAATACTTCGTTTTAACTTTATTTTATTTTGTAGGCATTAAAAACATATGAAGAATGATATAAGTCTTATCTCTCAAACTTTTATGGTTTATGAGATATTCACAAGCAAAGTTCCCCTCCCCGCCCCTTTTACCTAGTGTAAGCCATCTCTTCTCAGATGTGAGTCTGGTTGTATGACAGGACAGATTACAGAAGGGGACAATCTTCTTTGTATGAAAACAATGAAAGCCCTGCCCCCCATTGACAAGTCTTTCAGCTTTTTCCCTTATCTTAATTGAAGATTGTCCCTCTCTGCAGTCTACCTGGGCATCTCCCTTCTGATCTGGTTGAACAGGGGGGGGATACTTTGCTTGTTAATATCTCTTAAACCATAAAGGTTTCAGAGATAAGACTTATATCATTCTTCGTGTTTTTTTAATGCCTACAAAATAAAATAAAGTTAAAATGAAGTATTACTATCCCTTTAAGGTTAGTAAATGTCTAAAGTAGGAGAGATTCAGCTCATAAGACAAAGCATTTTAAGGTTAGGTACTTGCCAAATGAAGTACCTTGGCATTGGTGGCAAGCTTAGCATTTTATGGCTATATAATGTAACTAAATCCTCATCTTTAATATAGTAGTGATATGCAGGCACAATACCACAGAGTAAAGGGTTAATGGTGATGAAAATATGGATGTGCACCAATACTTTGTATATTTGCTTATATATATATATATATATATATATATATATATATATATATATATATATATATTTATATGACTAGGCTGGTTTCTTACCACATCACGATGCTGGAGATGGTGCTTTGTTGGAGAAGGAGTTGCTGAGGAGATCTGACCGGCATGCTGCTTCTTCCAGTCCGATTCGGAGCACACGTGCCAGGCCTCCCGTGAGGCTGAGTCCCAGCGCAGGGTGCAGGAGGAGCAAAAGTCCTCGCCGGAGGTCCGTCATAACTGCTCGTGCTGAGCCGGTTGCTGCGGGGCCTTCTATGGTGAGGGCTGATCTCATGCCTGCCTACCGTTCCAGTGCTGGATCAAGCTGCTCTCTATGCCTCTATGGGGGTGGGGTTCCTACGGCTGCCTTTGAGGCTGCCTATTTCTGTTGAGCTGGGCCTTTGGGGCTTTATCTGCAAGTACAAGTGGCAAAAAAAAAAAAAAAAATAGAAAATGACTATGTTGAGATTTTTTCATTTCTTCACTTGGAAGTTGCTCCTCCTGATTGGGATGAATTGCATGCTGAGAAGCGGGAGTAGAAGGAGTAGCAGTGTTTCCGGAAATTCCCTAAAGTTTTTGGTAACTGGTTTTGTTCATTCTCCATTCTTGCTAGCGTCATGGGGGGGCGTTTTCCTCAGAAATACTCCTTTTTGTTCTGCTATCAAGACATGATTTGGGATGCCTGCTGGATCTCCGTGGCCTTTCCTGGTGTCAATACGATGAACAATTCCACGACAGGATGGTTGTACAGACGTCCATCTCTTGGGATCAGATGTACATTGGCCTTTGGTTGTCTGTCATGACAAGTCCGGCAGACTCTCCGGGGGGCTTCAGTCCTTTCAGGCAGGCAGGTGTTGGAGGGTTGGGGCTCCCCGAAGGCGGGGTTGCGCTGGAAGTGCAATGATGGCCATTGAAAATGGGGGGGATTTTACATCTCTAAACACGTGTACTCCAGATGTAGTGGATCACACCCTTCCTTCACCTGCTTGAGAACATCCAAGGGAGGTGACCGAGGGGGCAATGTGAACGGCACGGGGTAAGACACCAGTGTCCATAGCAAGAATGCGACCCTGGCTAAGGGTATATTAGGACAAGGTCGCGGAGTGCCTTCTGGAAGAGAGTTTTTCCTTTGGTTTTCGGATTCCTCCGAACAAGCTTGACAGTCTGCGGGGGGAGGTGCGGGCTTGTCTGGCTGCTCGGAGGGTGCTCTTCAGGACTTGCAGTCTCTGTTGGGTAGCCTGAACTTTGCATGCTGCATTATGCTCAGGGGTTGGGTATTTAACCGTCGCCTTGCGAAGGCTACATCTTGTGTTCTTCACCCTCAGCATTGTATTCATGTCATGCTACCCTTGAGGGGATTTGCAAGACTGGAACTTTTTAATGGGTGTTACAACAGCCAGTCTTATTGGCGATCCACGTGCAGGTCTATGGTTGAGTTGCATTTGTGTACGGACGCTGCGGGTGCCCTGGGTTTTGGGGCCTTGTTTGGGGACAGTTGGTGTTCCGGCCTGTGGCTTGGTCTGCATCAGGTTTGATGAAAATAAATCTGGTTTTCCTGTAGTTATTCCCCTTCGTTGTCGGGGGACAGGAGGCGGGATAGCCGGGTGGTGTTCCAGTCGCATAATATGAGGGTGGTGATGGCGGTGTATAATTGGTTGGCCTATTCCTCTCCTGTTTTGTCTCTTCTTCGCCATCTGTTTTTTTCTTGTCTCCTCTTTAACATCTCTTTTTCACACAAGGCATGTGCCTGAGGTTGAGGATGTAGCTGCTGATGCTCTCTTGATTTCAGGTCAAGGAAATCCAGAGGGCGCAACCTGGGGCGAAAGCCGTGGGTACGCCTTGCCCCACCCATTTGTGGGTCCTTGGAGGAGTGTGATGTGTCTCCTGGGTGAGGAGCTCCTTGACATCGGCCCCTTTGGTGCTGTGTACATCTGCCTGGGATGACTGGTTTCATTTGGAGCTCCTGGCGGGATGGCTGGAGGAGGGTGACCGGGTTGCAGGAGTTCTTTGGCTGATATGGGGCTGGTTTGGTAGAGGACTTTCTCCCGCAGCTATTTCGGGCAAGGTTTCTGGGTTGGCCTTTTGTTTTAAATTGCAGTGTTGGAGGGATTATTCTAAGGATTTTGTGGTCTGGGTGGCTCTTCGGAGCCTTGGGAGTGGTACGGTTACGGCGGATTCTCACAGCCTGGTATCTTTTCAGCGTCTTTTTGTTTGTTTTGATGATTATGATTCAGTATTGTTTGAAGCTGCTTTTTTGGGTGCCTTGCGTAGCTGTGAGTTGGTATGGGCCAGTAAGGCTTCCTTGGGTGGTCTCCTTATGAGGGATGTTAGTTTTACTGCGGGCGGTCTTTCTTTTTGCATTCATTGGTCGAAGATGAATATTTATGGCTCTGGGGGTTTGTGTGTTTCTTTGCTCAGTCCCGGGTCTTGACGTGTGTCTGGTTGCTTGTGTGTGGCAGCTTTTAGGCCTTTGTTATTCGGGATAGGGGCCTCTTCTTCTGCATCGGGATGGGAGTCCTCTTACACATTTTCCGTTTTGTTTTGTTGTTTTTTTTTCGGTTGGGGCCGTCACTCTTGGGTTTTTCTTGCTGGTGATTTTGTTGGTTATTCGTTCCGGAATGGGGCAGCTATGGAGGCTGCTGGGGTTGGGGGAGGACATTATCCGGCTTATTGGACGTTGGGAGTAGTTAGCCCATTTTCAGTCAGGTGCTCGGCTGGATAGGGTGGTTGGGGTTTATATTCCTGCATTGTTATGCACTGTTTCTTTTTGTTTCTTCAGGTAGACTGCGCTTTGATGTTGGATTGTGGGTTGCTTGTTTGTTTTTTGGGCTCAGCGCTAAGGGGCGGTTTGTGTTCTTGGTTTTCAGCTGTCAGCAGATCCGTGGGTTGTTCAGGTCTGGGTTCGGTTTTCAATGCTTGTGTGGGCTCAAATCTTACTGGAGGGCCTGCGTTTGGGAGGCGAGTTGGCATTATTGCCTCATGATCATTTGGCTGTGAATGACCTTGGCTCCATCCCAGCCTGGTTTTAGTCATGCAGGTTATGGATGACTTTATAGCTCTGCTTGGCCAGGTTCCCAGTTGGTGCTGGTGTGGACAATGGATGCTCCTTGCCTGCGCTGGGCTGGGGCCAAGGATCCACGGGCACTTAACAAGAGTGGGATACTCATTAATAGGCAGGCGTCTAAGTTTGTGTTAGAATGCGGTGGTTTAGCTTTACTGCTTTGGATTTTTGAGGTCCCGGCTCTTGATTTGTTCAGGGTTGATGGTGTTCATCCCAATGGGCTTGGTATGGACTTTTTAATCTGGAGCTGTCCAGTGGTTTGGATCAGGCCATAGCTTTATGTGGGGGGGAAGGTCCTAGCTTCATAGGTAGTATGCAGCAGGACCTGTGGCGCTTTTGGGCCCTTGCCAAGGGGTACAGTGGTTAAAACTATTGTGGGGTTTATATTATATCAGGAAGTTGTGAGGCCAGCAGCCTAGGAAATACACCAGGACCACGGTTGTGGGTTTGGTCATCTCCCCCCATTGAGCTGCACAGACCAGCTAATGGGGTGTGGTGGGGTGGATTAAGAATTTTGCTGAGCTTTATGCTCAGTAGGGGTGGGACATAGAGTTATGTCCCTATTATTCTTGGCAAGGGTTAAAAAAGCAGGTTGTTGTATTGTAAGATTATTTTATTAAAGCTGTGGCCTGGTTTCATCCATAAATGGTTTGTGTGTCTTACTTTGAACAGTACCACATGCCCAAGACAGGTACTACTGATGTGATTTCCTGCCAATATATTGTCTTGAACAAGCGGTGCAAAAGGGTTACAGAGGTTAGGGCAATTGTGGAGGGAGGGGGTGCAAGGATGATGTCTGCCACATTTTACTGGATGATTCTCCTATTCAGACACTGGCCATTGCAAGGTGGTTATCAGCTACTAACAGAGGCCAATCTGAGAGTCCTGTAAAGTGGAGTTTACTATTGACTGAGACTCCTCAGCTTCTCCACATAGTTAGTGTGACAGATAGAGAAAGCATACAGGAAAAACTTCAGAGTTCAATGCAGCCAAATGTTGCACTCCACTGCTGGGAGAGAACAGGAACATATAAACATGAACTAAGGTGATGTGATGTACACTTAAATATTCTGGATATTATGCTGCATCTTTAATTAAAAAAAATATTTGTTTTCTGAGGCTTGAAATATGGTCTTCCATATGCTCAGATGCAGTGGTTAATACTGCCTCTTCCAGATATCCCACAGATTCTTGATAAATGGGCTGAGATAAGATAACAGCTTTCTGCATATAAGAGTCATGGGCACTAATCAAACTGATTAACTGACTTTGCTTCTTATTTCTAAATACAAATTGCACACCAATAGCACCACCTGTCTCTGATTTTCAGGGATAGTCACTAGTTTAGTCCTTTAGTGTCCCTCTTTAAAAGGGCAGTCCATCTTTCCTACCCTGAGGTCCCTGTGTTTAGGAGATCAGACTGTGTGGTGTGTATATGTGTATCATCCTGGTGTCCCTGTGTTTAGGAGATCAGACTGTGTGGTGTGTATATAAGTGTATCACATTGCTCCACAGCAATAAAACTCACATTAATGTTTAAAATTCAGTATTATGCTTTTAAATTAGTTTGTGTACATAAAATAAGTTGGTCTTACTCCAAATCATTAATTCAGTTACACAAAGAGGCATCAGTAAAACGAGATGAAAGTGTCCCTCTTTGGACATTTGAAATGTTGGGAGGTATGTGTAATTCCTGCCACTAATAGACAAGCTGTGATGCTTTTCTTAACAGTGTCTTTAACCCCTTAAGGACCAGCGCGATACCGCGCAGCCTGCACTTGTGGACCACGGGGCATTTTTTTTTATTATCTCTTCCGGTTCAGGTCTTCTGGAGTGGTGTGCAGCCGCGCCGGAAGCCCTGAACTCCATGCTATGCCAGGACTGTCATTGGTCCTTAAGTGCCGGACCGCCGTGACGGTCCTGGCACGACAATGGTCCTTAAGGGGTTAAGTCACATAAGGCTAGGCAGCCTACACCACCCTTACACTACATACAGAAGTGATTTAAACAGCTTAATCACCCAGCAGCTTGGTATTAGTGATGGTACATGACATCACATGACGGATAGAAAGCTCACTAAGATCCTCATTTGGGCCTTCATCAGGACGTCACCTATCTTCCAGAGCATGGTGACAAATTCAATTTGTTTGCTTTAGTGACTAAATGAAGAAAAAGGCAGGGGAATGGAATACTCATAGCCTATAAACCTTAGCTTACCCGTAAGTAAGTACAAAGTATTGTTAGTGTACACAGTAAAGTTCAAAGTAGAGGGGCAATTATTCACATGCAACTTTTAAGTGACATTAATGTATGTCAGGGAGATGGGGCACATATAGTCATGAAGCCATAGTTAGGCTGACCATTCATACCGTTTTAAAAGGGACAGTACCGTTTTTTTCATATTTCCAGACAGTCCAGTCTTTTTAATATAAATGTCAATTTTGTCCCTTTTTTAATATAACATGTATAGTTTTTAATTTTTTGTAAAAAACTGAGCACGGCTTGTTTATTTCTCATAAGATAAAGTAAATCAGAACTTCCTTTCGTCACACTAGTGGTTTTACTGTGGTTTTACTGTACGCATTGATTACCATAGAGTCTTATGACTCGAGTGACTCATAACTGTCTAAGACTCTTGAGTCTATGGTAAATTACCATAAAGTCTCTTAGACAGTGATATGATGATGAGTCATAAGACTCTATGGTAATTAATGCGTACAGTAAACACAGTAAAACCACTAGTGTGAGTGACGATGACAGGAAGTTCAGATTTATTTAAGGGACAGGATTTTTGGCCAGAGAGAGAGAACATCGCTAGTAAGAGATGGAGCAAATCCGTTCTCGTTGCTTGCAGCTTACTACAATCAGACTCATAGTGACGGAGTCCCACTGTCCGTCTGTCCCACGCCCCGTCCTGTTTTTGTCTCAAGGAAATATGGTCAGCCTAGTCAAGGTTTAACTATAAGAACTGATAGCAAGAACAGAGGGATATTCCTTCAAGAACTGTAGGACCACTCACAAGCTAAGTGAAGAGGCTATTATCGGAAGCGAAACACAAAATTCAGGGGCCCCCTGCAAACTCTAATAAGAGGCTCCATGCCTTGCCCTCAGCTATGCTCCACCCCAAATTAGGCTTTTACCCCCAAATTCCCCATCTATGACTTTAAATAACAATACAAGAAAGAGTATGAATGATCCAAATGTCTTTAGTATACATATACCAAATATGTACATGTTTAAAAAACATAGTTACTTACATAGGCTTTGAATGTGTAAAGTACAATCACTAGAGAATACAAACTGTCTAGTGGGCATTGCCAAAATTAAAATAGAAACATAGAAACATGGAATTTGAAGGCAGAAAGAACCATTTCAGCCCATCTTGTCTGCCCATTTTCCTACTGTAAAAACCTCAAACGTTTTTTGGTCCTTGGTCTCATGCATATCCCATGCATGCATAAATTCTGTCACTGTATTAACTTCTACCACTTCTGCTGGTAGGCTATTCCACTTATCTACTACCCTCTCAGTGAAGTAAAACTTTCTTACATTACGTCTAAACCTGTGTCCCTCTATTTTTAGACTATTGCCTCTTATCCTAACATTTTTACTCCTTTGAAATATACTTCCATCCTGCACTTTGTTGAATCCCTTCATGTATTTGAATGTTTCAGTCACATCCCCTCACTCTCTTCTCTCCTCCAGGCTATACATGTTCAGATCATTTAGTCTATCCTGATATTTCTTCTCCTGTAAACCAGTCACCATTTTAGTTGCCCTTCTTTAAATTTTCTCTTGCGTATCTATATCAGTGTTTCTCAACCGGTGTGCAGCGGCACTTTGGTGTGCCGCGGACACCCTCTAGGGTGCCGCGGAATGTATAGCGTTTAGGGCTGCGGGCCGTGATGACATACAGACAGAGAAGAGGAAGAGGGTAGAGGCGCCGGAAGAGAAGCGCTTGCAGCCAGACAGTAACGATCAGTCTGCTGGCAGCAAGCGTTTCTCTTCCGGTGCCTCTGCCCTCTTCCTCTTCTCTGTCTGTATGTCATCACGGCCCGCAGGGGCGCGTGATGATGCGGGCGGGCAGGAGGGAACTCAGAGACAGCCAGCCACAGGGGACCGGCAGCAAGTGCAGCAGTGACAAGGAGAGCGACAGTAGACTCTAGTCTAGAGGAAGAGAGGTACAAAGGGGAGAAAGAGAGGTGCAAGGGGGGAGAAAGAAGTACAAGGGAGGAGAAAGAGACACATGGGGGAGAAAATACATGGGGGAGAAAGATGCACAAGGGGGAGAACGTACATGGGGTAGAAAGAGAGGCACAAGTGGGAGAAAGAAGTACAAGGGGGAGAAAGAGGCACATGGGGTAGAAAGAAGAACAAGGGAGAGAAAGAAGTACATGGGGGAGAAAGAGAGGCACAAGTGGGAGAAAGAGAGGCACAAGGGGGAGAAAGAAGTACAAGGGGGAGAAAGAGAGGCACAAGGGGGAGAAAGAAGTACATGGGGGAGAAAGAGAGGCACAAGGGAGAGAAAGAAGTACATGGGGGAGAAAGAGAGGCACAAGGGGGAGAAAGAAGTACAAGGGGGAGAAAGAGAGGCACAAGGGGGAGAAAGAAGTACATGGGGGAGAAAGAGAGGCACAAGGGAGAGAAAGAAGTACATGGGGGAGAAAGAGAGGCACAAGGGGGAGAAAGAAGTACAAGGGGGAGAAAGAAGTACATGGGGGAGAAAGAGAGGCACAAGGGGGAGAAAGAGAGGCACAAGGGGGAGAAAGAAGTACAAGGGGGGAGAAAGAGAGGCACAAGGTAGAGAAAGAAGTACATGGGGGAGAAAGAGAGGCACAAGGGGGAGAAAGAAGTACATGGGGGAGAAAGAGAGGCACAAGGTAGAGAAAGAAGTACATGGGGGAGAAAGAGAGGCACAAGGGGGAGAAAGAAGTACATGGGGGAGAAAGAGAGGCACAAGGGGGAGAAAGAAGTACAAGGGGGGAGAAAGAGAGGCACAAGGGGGAGAAAGAAGTACAAGGGGGGAGAAAGAAGTACATGGGGGAGAAAGAGAGGCACAAGGGGGAGAAAGGAGTACATGGGGGAGAAAGAGAGGCACAAGGGGGGAGAAAGAAGTACAAGGGGGGAGAAATAGAGGTGCATAGACCCCATAGTAAAATAATAACAATGACGCATGTTAAATGTGTAAAGTTTTTTATTCTGCTGTTTGTTTTTAACACTCAGTTTGTTCATTAAATCATTTTAAATAATGAAAAATTAGCATATTGTTTTTTTTTATCTGATTAATCGAAAAAATAATCGGCCAACTAATCGATTATCAAAATAATCGTTAGTTGCAGCCCTAATAGCGTTAACTACACCTCGCTATTGCAGATGTAGTTAGGGTGCAGCATTTTATGTTGAAGCACCGCCGATGCTTTGAATCAACGGTGCGTCCATCGAGGCAACTGTGTAGGGTAGAAACCGGCAAGGAAGACAGCCCATTGCTGGAGGCGCATCCTGATTGGGCTGTTGGATGGAGGCGGGACAGCTGTGATTGCTTATCACATTCCCACCTCTTTTTTTGTACTGGTGGCAAGTCCCTATCGTCAGAGACAGAGTGACACACACAGCACCGGGGGACAGTGTGGTTTCTGCTCAACAGCTGCAGCTACAAGAAGACCACAGACAGCAAGCATCCTGCTTTAAACTGGTAGGGTGAATAGTTTTACATTTTAATACTCCTCTCTTCTTTTAGTTGCCCTTTGTCTCCCTCTCACTCAAATGGCCAATTAACGATATTAACTGTGCCCCACTGTTGCCCTTAAAAAACATATTAGTAGCCCAGTTCCCCTGTAATGACCAAGAGGTGTACATTGAGGCATCAGATGAGCCCATCCAGTGCACACATTTACTCTCCCACCTTACCATTTTCTGGAGGGCCAGAGGACACCAGAGTGGCTCATCTGATGCCCCAGTGTACACCTCTGGGATATTAGTTACAGATGGAGTCAGTGGGTTACCAATGTGCCACTCATGGACATCAGTGGGGCACAGTCTGTCTCATATAGTGCCCTTCATCATGAACCACATGGACTTATGAAATGTAGTATTAAAAAAAAAAGAATCAATAAAAAAGTAACAATGAACTGGTCATTACTGCTCCTGCTCTCTGTCTCACTCGCTCTGATACTAGAAAAACTGGAAAAAATCTAATCTAGGGCAAACCAACTGCAGCACTGGGGGCAAATACAAATTCCCAAACTTGCAGTTAATTTAAGTGGGCTTTTAACCCCTTGAATGCTAAGATGTCTCCAAAGCATTGCTTTGCAATGCTTTGGAGACCTGTTTAGCATTCAAGTGTTAAAAACCCCAATTTAAATCAACAGGAGTTTTTTGTTATACTTATCCCCAATATATAACTAATATTTGCTATGCTCCATTATGTTATTCTGAATTTGGGAGGTAAAAGTAACTACTCTTATACATATCTTCTTCATTACACACTCTTATACAACTTTTGAGAAGTTAGGGGTGCCCCGGGAATTCCGAACAGTGTGTAGGGGTGCCTTGAATGAAAAAAGGTTGAGAACCACTGATCTATATCCTTCTGGAGATAGGGTCTCCAGTACTGTACACAATACTCTAGGTGAGGTCTAACTAGAGATCTGTAGAGTGGCATATCCACTTTCCTTTTTTCTGCTACTAATGCCCCTAGCTATACAACCCAGTATCCTGCTTGCATTCCCCACCGCTTTATTACATTGCCTGCCTACCTATAAGTCGTTAGAGATAATTACTCCCAAATCTCTTTCCTCTGTTGTCTCTGACAGTACAGTACCCTTAATAGTATATTTTTCCTTTGGCTATTTATGTCCCAAGTGCATTATTTTACATTTATCAACGTTAAACTGCATCTGCCACACTCTTAAACATTCTTCTAATTTACCTAAGTCATTTGTCATTTGTCTTATTCCCCCTGGAATGTCTACCCTATTGCAGATCTTGGTATCATCTGCAAAAAGGCATATCTTACCTTGAAGACCTTTTGCAATATCACTAATAAAAATATTAAAAAGAATGGGTCCCAGTACAGATCCCTGAGGTACCCACTAGTAACACTCCTTTCTGTTACTAGTTGCACATTAATTACTTTTGGATTAGTATTTCTTACAATTTGAAGAGATTTGTAGCATTCAAGTTAAAGGGACAAAAACACCTAAAAATGAACTGAGGTCATATGCACTTAAATATCACAGACACCAAGCTAGATTTTTTTGTTATCTGTGGCCTAGAATCCAGTCTTACATAAGTTCTGGGTGAGCAGCCATTGCTCCAAACGATTGTCAGTTGGTCCTCAAGAGGTAAACCAAATACCAAACTTATTAGGCTTCTCTTGATTAACCACTTGGATTCTAGTTCGGTCTGCAGGAGACAACCTTTACCTCCAATGAGTTAATACAGAAAAGAGCATCTTCCTGTAGATGGACATATCAAACAAGTTGAGGGTATCTGCTGCACTTAAGGAGTTATAGGAACAACATGGCACTAGGCAATGTTGAGTTGCTCAAACCTCTGACATCAAATGCTTTAATATTACTGAGCTATATGCCGTCATATATAATACCGCCATGTCATGTTAACATCTAAAACACTAACGCTATCTGTCTACTAACTTCTACTCTGTACAAAAATCTTAGTCCACTCATCAAAAGTTTGATTCCTATTTTACCTACATTCTCTTACCTGCATAACAATTATCATATCATGTATTTTCATTTTGTACAATTGTTTCATGGATGGTGGGAATGGTGGGATGAGTTGTTGTTTCTGACTGCTTCACTGCCTGGAACATTTTCCATTGTCCTCCATAGTTTTTCACTTCTACCTTGTTTGCGTGTTTAATTTACTCTCTTATTTCCGAGATCTACACATGATTTATTAGCATATGTCTAAGATATAATGAGCAAGTTTAGTTTTATTACAGCCATCTATAGGCAAAAAGGAAATTTTTAAAAGCACATTGCTTAATCCTTTGAGTGCCAGAGGCTTATGCAGCGCATTGTTCTGCAATGCGTTGCGTATCAATCTGGCACTCAAAGGGTTATGTTTCAAATCTTTAGAACAATAATAATTTTACTCACACGGTCATAAAACCCCCTCTTTCCTTCCACCTTCTTAGGCTTCTATAACCTATCAGTTTCCACTACAGGGGTGGAAAAAATCCCTTTGAAGATGGAAGCTCCCATGGAGGAGAGGATTTGAGAAGGTGATAGGCAGACGTAACTAGAAGCCTCCGGGCTCTGGTACAAGAAGTGCCAAGGGCCCCCCTCCCCACATTGGCCCCCCTGACCACATTGACCTCCTCCACAATGCCCCCATCTCCTACCTGGAGCTCCTGCGTGGTCCTCTTAGTAATGCAAAGCACTGGGAGATAATGTAATCTCCCAGCGCTCTGCATTACTAGAGCGCCAGTGGGAGATTGCAGGCGCCAGGCGGAGGGGTCGCAGGGGAAGGCCGGGCCCCTGGAGTGCAGGGGCCTGGTCGCAGGTGCATTTGAGGGGTCAGAAGACCAATGCCTTGGCTGTATTGCAACTCAGGAGTCTTTGGCTCACTGCCGTAAACTTTGCAGGTTGCACACAAAGCCTCCATAGATCCAACACGATGTTCTCTTTTGGGGTTGTATCATACAGGAAAGGAGCTTGAATTACAAGACTTCAGTCTTGCTTTTCAGTCACTTATCATAAGACCAATGAAGGAGGCCCAAGGGTCTCTGTCTGAACTCTAGCTCTGCTCCCCTTTTTCGTCCACCAGTGCTCACTATAGTGTCCTGGCTTCATTAGCACGTCTGCTCTTAGAAGAACAGATTAGCCAATAGAGCAATATCCTGGTGATAGTTATCCTTTAAGTTTCTAGATAAGCAACAATGAGAATTAATTTATTAGAAAGTTATTCAGTTATTAGGCAAAAAAGTTCAAAGTTGTATCAAACGTGAGACCAGATAATAAACTCCAGGGCTATACAACTTTCGGCACGCCAGCTGTTGGATACTTCGACCAATAAAATGCTTTATATTGCAATTCTGCAAAAGAAAATAAAGGTCAAATAAATTACTGCACTTTGAAGTTGATTAAAAAAGGTTGGAGTCCTCGCAAACATTCAAGGGTTTTAAAAGCCCCATTTATAACCACTATAATGTAGCCCCCTACAATGCAGTTGGTTTGCCCCAGATTTGTGCCACTATGAATTTATAAACAAGGCCGAACTGGTTTTGGATACATTTTGGAGTAAACATTTGTTTTTCTGCCTAGCATACAAACTAGAGTTGCAAAGAGCATAAATTAGTTACAGAGGACTGGATAGCTTTCCACAAACACATTAAATTTAGCTTATAAAACAACCGCAGGTCAAGTAAGAGTTTTTAGAAAAGCAAAAAACAAAAATGACACTATAGGCAAGTTTTAGTTTTTTTCCTCCCACTTTGGATTCAATACATAATGCACGTTAGTTTGACTACTAAATGTTATGGATTATTTCTGCTAATTTATATTCCAAAAGAAATTATTTAAAGGGATAGTAATGTTTCACAAAAATAAAAGCAGCTCCAGCTTCATAGTATTTGGTCCATGGAGAGTTATTTCAATACCGTCACAGCTGTATTTCAAGAGTAACTGAATGATAAAGTATCTCCCTCCCGCCCCTTTTACCTACTGTAAGCTACCTCTTGCCGGACAGGTTGCAACAAGGGACAATCCTCTTATTGTGAGCCCCCCTTGACATGTTTTTCCTTATGCTTATTGGAAGAGTGTCCATCCAGACAGTCTTGCCGCTCTGAGATGAGCAGTGTTACATCAGTAAAAGGGGTGGGAGGAGGATAATTTTTCATTTAATTACTCTTGAACTACAACTCTTATAACACTCTCCATGGCCCAAATACTATGAAGATTAATCGGAGCTGCTTTTTGTGTGAAACATTACTATCCCTTTAAATTAAGAAAAGTTAATAAGTACCAATGCCCAGCATAATACATTGAGGCTGATGCACAAATAGGAATGGGGAAGGGGGGGTTGAACTAAGATAATGATGAGACATGTTATTCATTGAGATCAATTCTCCATTTCCTACGCAGTCCACTGGATCAGAGACAGATTAAAGGGATAGTAATGTTTCACAAAAATTGCAGCTCCAATTAATCTTCATAATATTTGGGACATGGAGAGTGTTATATCAATACTGTCTGAGTTGTAGTTCAAGAGTAATTGAATTATAAACTATCCCCCTCCCACACCCTTTTACCTAGTGTAAGCCTTCTCCCCTCAGATGTGGAATCTGGTTGCTTGACTGGACAGATCAGAGCAAGGGACAATCTTCTTACTGTGAGCATAAGGAAATCCTTGCTCCCCTTGGCAGGTTTTTCCATATGCTCAGTGAAGAATGTCCTTCTCTGCGATCCATCTGGACAGTCTTGCTGCTCTGAGGTGAGCAGTGTTATATCAGTAAAAGGGGCGGGAGGGGGACACTTTATCATTCAATTAGTCTTGAACTACAACTCTGACAGTATTGAAATAACACTCTCCATGGCCCAAATATTATGAAGATTAATTGGAGCTGCTTTCATTGTGAAACAGTACTATCCCTTTAAGTCTCCACGGGGCCCTAGGCAAGGTTACAAGTTAGGGCCCCACTTCTCTTATTTCTGACACTGAGTGCTGCTAGCAGGTCCTTGCAATATGGTTCTATTGGAAGTGGGAGGCTAGTCTCTATCTAGGGTGCCACGCGTCCCGGAATGCTTGGGACTGTCCCTTATTGGAGGTCTGTGTCCCCCGTCCCGGGTCACCCCCCACAGGGGCAACAAAGAGTCCCGGAATGGAGCAACAAAGCTGGCACCCACAGCCTACCAACATAGCGCAGCACACACCAGTCCAGCCAGCCAATGACATGTATTTGCTATATGGTCCTCATTGGATGGCTCAGCCAGCCAATGAGGACCATATAGCAAATACATTTAATTGGCTGGCTGGACTGGTGCATGTGAGACAGCTGGGATGGCGCCAGTATGCTGGCGCAGCGGAGCTGCAAGTGAGACTGAAGTCTGAGTCCTGTGGCTGACGTTCCCGCTGGCTGACACAGAGTAGGAGTTCCCACTATGGTGACCACGTCTCGGAATGGCAGATTGGAAATGTGGTCACCCTATCTCTTTCTATAAAAAGGACATCTGACACAAGATATTAGTAGCAACAGCAGGACCTCTGTCTGTGACCCATCACTTACAGCCTGGGCCCCTCATATTGCCATGGGTCCTAGGCAGTAGTCTATATTGCCATAATGGATGATCCGGATCCAGTTTCTTCTGATACGCTTTATATAAGTCATGTTGACTCGAGTGGGTTATCCGAGGGAAGTTTGGCAAAAGTTTAACAAAACATTACTTTTCTATTTAAAGCAATATTCCACTTTTAAACATTTTCATTATATTTTAAAAGAAACAGAACATTAATCCTCAGAAGACACATTGAGGCCAATGTACTACGTAAAAGTGGTGAAATTCTAGTGCAATCCAAGTCTAAGTAAATTTTGCATCAATTAGGGCTTTAACCCCTAGAATGATAGGGGTCTTCAACTTGCTTCACAATGTGCTGGAGACATCTCTAGCACTCGTGGTGTTAAGAGCCCCCATTGAAATCAGTGGAAATGTTTGTTTCTTAGGGTAAAGCCAGCTTTCCGCCACTTTTGCTTAGTACATAAGGTTCACTGTTTTTTTATACTCTGAAAGGGGGAGAATACACTAGGAATAAGTAACTTTTATTTAACACCTTAACGACCCATGACATGCCAGGACCGTCATGGGTAAACGTCCCATAAGGACCCATGACAGTCCTGGCACGTCATGGGTTAAATGATAGCCACGCACCTCAGTGCACGCTGCTATCATTCTGCTGAAGCTGAAACTGAACGCTCCGGGACCAGAGCGCTCAGCTTCAGTCCTTGTCTCTTCTGCTGGTATGCATGTTCGTCCAGGAGCAATCACATGTACCAGCATTTTCATTCAAACAGGCAGTGTGGTTGACACACTGCCTTTATGTCTGATCTGTGCCTCTCCTTACTAGTAAAGTAAGGAAGAGAGAAGCAGAGAGCAGACATATAGTTAAATAAAACATGTCAATAGTTGGGGGTATTAACCCATTCAGTGCTGGTGATGGGGGCTGGCTGGATGCAGGTCCATTTCTGACCTGCTAAAATCAACTTTTTTTTTTTTTTTTAATAAATTTTAAAGCCAAACTACAATGCCATGTTAACCTATTCTGTGAAGCTAGATACCTCCCTAGTAACCCTGTGCGGTTAATAAAACAATGACTGCTTTAATGACTGGCTTGTTGAACTTTCAGTGCTTAGCCCTTTTAGGTCTAAAAATTTGTACAATGCCTTGCAAAGCACTGCATTACGCAACTCTCCTTCACTGAAAGTGTGTGCGTGTGCTTGTTTGATCAACAGCATGTGAAAGCGCGCACAAGTGTGAGTGAGAGAGTGTGTGTACACATATTATAATCTTTATTTCACTATAAGATATTAACATAGTATTCATTGCACGGATATTCTAATAGATGATTACCAACATTGTTTCTAATTTAGTTCTAGCACTCTTATGAAGGGGTATCACAAACTGACCTTTGTTCTTGGTTATTTTTGTAAAAGTTATGAGATCTTCAATACGGCATGACATCACTAATGGCACTTTGTTTAACTGATCGTCTACACATGTTTATGTAATTTACGTTAACCTCACGGACACGTACACTTGTCGGGTATAAACGTGGGTGAAGGTAAGTACAATTTTAGTCTTGATCAAGGTCCTTACTGAACTGAAACGTTGATTAATAAAGTACACAACAGGACAAAAAACATTGTGAAGGAGTTACACAGTTCAGTGGCTGGGAGTGGGGTAATGGTGCACAAGTCAGCTGTAACTAGAGCTCTGCATAACACTGGCCTGTATGGCAAGCATGTCTGGAGTTTGCCAGAAATAAGAGTGACCCAGCTGTGATGTGGGAAAAGGTTTTGTATACAGATGAGAGCAATACAGATCTTTTTGGCCAAAACTCAAATGGGGAGTGTTAGGTTTGTGTGGCACAAACCTAACACTCCCCATGCCTCATGATGCAGCATTCCTACATTGAAGTATGATAGTGACAAGACCATGCTGTGGGGATACTTCTCATTAGTAGGGACCAAGAATCTTGTTAAAATTGAGGGAAAACTACAAAAATACAGCGACTTCCTGTAAGAGAACCCGCTTCAGTCCGCTAACAAACTAAAGCTTAGGAAAATTCACTTTTCAGTATGACAATGATCCCAAGCACAAGACCTAATCAACACTGGAGTGGCTCAAGAACAAAAAGGTGAATGTCCAGTGGCCCAGTCAAAGTCATGACCTCAATCCCATTGAGAATCTGCATCACCTTTTTAAAGCTGGGGTCCACAGGAAACATCCAACCAACCTGAACAACTTGGAGAAAATCTGCCATGAATGGCAAAAATCATTCCGACAGGGTACAAAGCTGGTACATACTAAAAAGATAAAGCTGTTATAGCAGAAAAATTTAGTTTTACCAAATATGAATGTGTGGGGGTTGAATACTTTTGCACTCAACATATTCAGTTATTTTTCTGAATCATATTTCCCAAAATAAAACCAATGTCACTTTACAACCAATTGATTTTGTGTTTTAAAATACAATACATAAAAAAATTACAATGTATCATTTGTAATTCAACAATATGAGAGAAGTGGTCAGGGGTCTGAATACTTTTGCAAGGCATTGTATATATAAATATTGCATGTAACAGAGGGATTTTCCTAGGATGAAGTCCTTCAAACAAAAATCAGTTTTATCTGTATACTATAAGAGGATTTTAGTCTTCCCTGTTAAATCACTTTCTCTTAGTCCATACAGCTTACAGATAACTACAGGAAGGCGACGGCCCCTTTAAGTAGGCAGGAACAATTCTTGGAAAGAATGCAGGGTGGAGCCTTCCTCTCCCCCTTAGGTGGTGACTAGCTATTCCCCTCCCAGTTAGATTTGAGACAATCAACCTAGATCGCAAGAAGAAAATGAGAGAAAACTCCTGTGAGCATGAACCTGAAAGGACTCCCACATCCAGCCATAGGAGAACCAAGCATGGTCCCTTGACAGGTTGGGAGACCTGCAAGCTATATGGACTAAGGGAAAAGGATTTAACAGGTAAGACTAAAACCCTTTCTTCACTGTCATCCAATATAGCTTAAAGGCAACTCTGGGATGTACCAACATTAATTTCCTATCACGGTTGCAAATGCAAAACGAGAACACAACACAGGTACAGTTAATTCAACCACTTTATTTAAAGGGATAGTAATGTTTCATAATAAAAGCAGGTCTAATTAATCATCATAGTATTTGGACCTTGGAGAGTGTTATTTCAATTCTGTCAGAGATGTAGTTCAAGAGTAATCCAATGACAAAGTATCCCTCTCCCACCCCTTTTACTGATGTAACACTGCTCAGCCAGAGCAGAAGGGAGGTGCCCAGGTAGATTGCAGAGAGGGACAATCCTCAATTAAGATAAGGGAAAAACCTGAAAAACTTGCCAAGGGGGGCGGGCTTTCATTGTTCTCATAGGAAGAAGCTTGTCTCCTTCTGTTATCTGTCTGGTCTATGGACTGCATTCCACATCTGAGAAGAGATGGCTTACACTAGGTAAAAGGGGCGGGAGGGAAAACTTTGCTTGTGAATATCTCTCAGACCATAAAGGTTTGAGAGATAAGACTTATATTGTTCATGTTTTTTTAATGTCTACAAAATAAAAAGAGGATTTTAGTCTTAACTGTTAAATCCTTTTCTCTTAGTCCATACAGGTTACTGGTAACTCTGGGAGGTGATCCACCCCTTTAAGTAGGCAGGAACATTTCTCTAAATGTATGCAGGGGGTGGAGCCTCCCCTCCCTCCTCAGCTGCATCCTAGCCAGCTAGCTCCAGAATGATTTGAGACACTAATAACTGATCAGAAATAGGAGAGAAGACGACTCCTGTGAGCATGCCCCGAATGACTCCCATGTATTGCCACAGGAGAGCCAAGCATGGTCTCTTGACAGGGTGGGAGACCAGTAACCTGTATGGACTAAGAGAAAAGGATTTAACAGGTAAGACTAAAATCCTCTTTTCTCTGTCGTCCAATACAGGTTACTGGTAAATCTGGGATGTCCAACCATTAAGTTTCCCAGAGGCGGGAAGAAGGCAAGGACCAGGCGCAAGGCCCCCAAAGTCACCAGGACCTCTATGAACCAACCGGTCAGAGATCCCAACAAAACTGAAGTGTCAACGGACACCAAACAGGGGTAAAAACACCCTAGGAACTGTAACACAGCACACTGAACTAGAGCCAACAGGGCTCAACAGTAAGGAAGCACTAAGAACCTGAGAAGAAGAAGATCCTAGACAGGCAAGACTGCCTCCAGGACCTTCCTCCCGAAGCTGGCATCAGCCGAAGCCAGCACATCCGCACAGTAGTGCTTCAAAAAGGTGTGCACAGAGGACCAAGTGGCCGCCCTGCACAGCTGATCAGCAGATGCTTGATTCTTATAGGCCCAAGAGGCCCCAATGGACCTAGTGGAATGAGCTGTGACCAAAAAGGGGACATGTTTACTCCTCAATTCGTAGGCCCTACGAATAGAGGACTTGATCCATTATGCAATAGTCACTTTGGATGCAGGTCTACCTGCCCTAGGACCCTCAGGAATGATGAACAGAGCGTCGGACTTCCTGAGAGATTCAGTGCGATGGACATAAAACTTGAGACAACGCACCACATCCAACAAGTGGAGGCCCCTTTCCTTGTCAGAAGAGGGGTTAGGGCAGAAAGAGGGCACCACAATCTCCTGATTGATGTGAAACTCAGAGATAACTTTAGGTAAGAACTCCTTAGAGGTTCGAAGCACTGCTTTATCCTTATGAAACACCAGATAAGGTGGTTTACAGGAAAGAGCTTGCAACTCCGCCACTCGGCGAACTGACACAATCGCCAGAAGTAAAGGAATAGTAGCCAAAGACTCAAAGGGAGGACGTTGGAGAACTCCCAAAACCAAATTAAGGTCCCACTGAGGAGCCGGACTCCGAAAGGCAGGACGCACATGAGCAACGCCCTGGAAGAAAACTTTGACGTCAGGAAGGACAGCAATGCACTCATGGAAAAAGACAGAGAGGGCCGAAGTCTGAACCTTAAGAGAACTCAGACTGAGTCCTTTATCCACACCATCCTGCAAAAAGGCCAGGACAGTGGGAAGATGAAATTCATGAGACAGATCCCTGTCAGCACACCAAGACACAAATGTCGACCAGACACGGTGATAGATCTTGGAAGAAACAGGCTTACGGGCACTAAGCATAGTAGACACCACAGCAGAAGAAAACACTTTCCTCCTTAAAATCGAGGATTTAACCTCCAGGCCGTCAAATTGAGTCGATGAACATCTATCACAGTGCCTGTGATTGCTGCATTTTCTTGTCTGTCACCAGTAGGGGGCTTCTATTGGCTGTCTGCATTTAGCCCGCCTCATATTGCCTATTTAAACCTGGATTGGGCACCCTTTGAATGCCCTTTCGTGTTGTTTCTGACCTTTTGCTATCACTATGTCCAGTGATAGTTGGGCCTCTGTTCCAGTGTTCCTGATTTCAACTGTTCCAGTGTCTCCTGCATGCTGAGTTGTTCCAGTCCTGGTTCCGGCCTAGTACCCTGGTGATGCAGTTCCTGCTGAACTTCTTCTCTGCTGTTTCCTGACCTGACTGATCGCTGCTGGTTCCTGTCATCTCAACGCCTGTCTCCTGGCGACCTTCTGCCTGGTCGCGTCGGTGACATTGCTTGTTAGTCCCAGCGTGCGGATGCTGGTTTGCTCCAAAGCCTTGCGGCTACACGATTCAATTGTTAGTCCAGTGTGCGGACACTGGTTCGCTCCCAAGCCTATCGGCTACACTATTCAGTGGTTGGTCCCAGCGTGCGGACGCTGGTTTGCTCCCAAAGCCTCGCGGCTACACGATTCCCTGTTGGTCCAGTGTGCGGACACTGGTTTGCTCCAAAGCCTATCGGCTATACGATTCAGTGTTGGTCCCAGCGTGCGGACGCTGGTTTGCTCCAAAGCCTTTGCGGCTATATGATTCACTTGTTACTCCAGTGTGCGGACACTGGTTTGCTCCAAAACCTATCGGGTATATGATTCAGTAGTTGGTCCCAGCGTGCGGACGCTGGATTGCTCCAAAGCCTTGCGGCTATATGATTCACTTGTTACTCCAGTGTGAGGACATTGGTTTGCTCCTAAGCCTCACGGCTATACGATTCCCCTGTTGGTCTCAGTGTGCGGACAGTGGGTTGCTTACGATCTTGTCATTCTGCCATTATCATCCGACTGCTATTGATATCTCTGGGCTGCCCTGCCCGGTATTGGTAAGGCCGGTAGAACCTCTTGCCACATTCCATCTCAGGTTGCCTTACCCGGTATTGGCAGGGCCGGTAGAGCCTACACTGTGTACTTATTGGGGCTGCCTTGCCCGGTAATTAGGTAAGGCCGGTAGAACCGTTATGCTATTCCATCTGCAGGTTGCCTTACCCGGTATTGGCAAGGCTGGTAGAGCCTAATATTCAATTATCTCAGACTGTCCTGTCCGGTATATTGACAGGACCGGTAGAGTCTGCCTTCTGTCTTTGCTATTACTCATGATTTATATATGTATGTGATTGCCATCCTAAGTGATCAATTTAATTATTTCAATAAAATTGATTTTTACCTAAAACTTGTGTCTGAGAGTCATAACAAACCGTGACAACATCTTCATTCCACAGGTAACCCTGCAGTAGAAGATCTGGACGAGAGGGGAGCAGAAAGGGCTCTGCCACTGATAGGGCCAGAAGCTCCGGATACCAGGACCGACAAGGCCAATTTGGAGCGATCAGGATTACTGGACAACATTCCACTTTCAATTTCTGTAGCACCCGTATCAACATTGGAAGAAGAGGGAAAACGTAGGCCAGGGAGAATGTCCAGGGAATGGACATTGCGTCAGCAGCCAGAGCTAGAGAGTCTCTCCACCGAGAGCAGAACGCCCGAACCTTCCTGTTGTGTCTGGTTGCCATCAGATCAACTAGGGGTACCCCCCATCACTGAGTTAGGAGTTGAAACACTGCCGGATGTAGTTCCCACTCTCCGCTGACGACTGTGTGACGACTGAGGAAGTCTGCCATGACGCCTGCACTGCGGAAATGACAGGAACATGAACCTCTGCCCAGGACAGAATGGTCTTGACATCTAACCAAGCGGCGAGACTTCTTGTCCCGCCCTGTCTGATGATGAAAGCCACTGCGGCGGCATTGTCAGACTCCACTCTGACTGGACAGTCCTCTAGTTGAGACGCCCAATGGTGAAGAGCATGAAATATTGCTCGAAGTTCCAGAACGTTGATGGGAAGAAGGGACTCTTCCAAGGACCACTGCCCCCGAGTGCTGAAGCGACCCAGAACAGCTCCCCAGCCCAAGAGGCTGGCATCCGTTGTGACCTTGGTCCAGTAGGGAATCCGGAAGGATCTCCCCTTTAGGAGATTGGAAAAGTCCAACCACCACTCCAAGCTCAACTCAACATGAGGAAGTGAGATCGATAGTTTCTGATGATCTGGTCGGTCCATGCATGTCTGTATCACAAATCTTTGAAGTTCCCTGGTGTGTGCCATGGCAAATGGAACCACCTCTACCGTGGAAATTAACTTCCCCACCAGAGAAGACAACTTCGGTACCGGGATCCGATCGCGGGACAGGATCATTGAGACTCTGAGCAATTTGATGGGCTACCTCGTCCGGTAGAAACACCATGCACTTCTGAGTATCAAACAGAAGACCCAGGAAGACCAGTTGCTGGGACAGAACAAGGTCCGACTTGTCTAGGTTCACAATCCAACCGTGATGTATAAGGATTTGAATATAGGTCTGGACCTGCTGATGAAGAAGGTCTGCAGATTATGCTTTCAAAAGCAAGTCATCCATGTATGGAGTCACTCTCATGCCGTCCCGATGGAGGACGGATATCAAGGCCCCCAGAACCCGTTGGAAAACCTGGGGGGCTGTTGTCAGACCAAATGGGAGAGCTGAGAACTGAAAATGACCTCTGGTGCAGGCAAACCTCAGATAATGCCTGCACTCTAGATGGATTGGGACCTTCAAATACACATCCTGAAGGTCCAGAGAAGCAAGGAACTCCCACGGAGACATGGCAGCGATCACTGTGCGCAGAGACTCCTGACGATAGTGAGTCTTCACTACAAAGGAACTGAGATCTTTCAGATCCAAAATAGGCGGCATCCGCCGTCCTTCTTGGTCACCACAAAGAGGTTTGAATAAAATCCTGAACCCGTCTGAAGGAGGTACTGGCTCCAGGACATCCTTGTCCAGAAGAGCCTGAATAGCGTCTTCGAATAGACAGCTTCTCTCGACTTCCTGAGGAGAACGAGAAAGATGAAAGCGAAAAGGTGGGAGGGAAAAGAAAGGGATCTTGTATCCCTCTGACACTACCTGTAAAACCCATAGGTCTGACACTGAATCCTCCCAAATCCCGTGGAAGAGGAGGAGATGACCACCCACAGCGGGATGCGGACCCCGTTTTGGTGAGTCATGCCGAAGCAGTTTTGGAAGTCTTGGGCTTGGATGCGGCCTTGGGCTTCCATTGCTGCTTGGGCTTGGAAGAGGAACGCGGAGCTGATGGAACCGCCTGGTTCATCGTATGTGTCTCAGTTTGAAAGGAGCTAAAGGACCGGTTACGTTTAGCCGGCAACTTTTTCTTAAAGACCAAGGGCAGAAGAGTACTCTTACCCCCTGTGGCCTCACTAATTAGTTCCTTAAGTTCAGATCCAAACAAGGAAGTACCCTGAAAAGGCAAAGAAAGCAAAACTCTCTTAGAAGCCGTGTCAGCAGACCAAATCTTAAGCCAAAGCGCACTCCTAGCCACCACAGAAGTAGTGGAGGCCCTTGCCATCATGCGGACGGCATCAAAGGCAGCAGCAGAAACAGTGTTGCGCTTCAGAGAGCAAGAAGACGCAATTTCTCCGAAGTAGGCGCATCCTGATGGACCGCCGTAGTGAGTTGTTCAGTCCAGACTGCAATAGCCCGGTTAACCCATGCAACAGCAAAGGCTGGAAGCATAGCAGTGCCAATAGAAGCAAAAATGGACTTGAGGGAAACTTCAAGTTTCTTGTCAGTCCAATCCTGCAGCGCAGAAGCATCAGAAACAGGCAAGGCAGTAGCTTTAGACAGTCTAGATATGGGTGCGTCCACCTTGGGGGGGTTGAACCCATTTAGCCATTTCTGTTTCAGAAAAGGGATAAAGTTTAGCAAACTTTCTGGTTTTTCTATGTGTCAGAAACCAAACGGTCAAGAGTTGGGTTAGGAGGTAAATAAGTAAGGGGCTTCGCAGGCACCTGAAAAACATCAGAGGGAACCTCCTGAACCAAGGGAATGTGGAGAGTGGTCAATACACCTCTGATCAGGCCCTCAGCAGAGGGTTCAGGATCACATTCAAAAGGGTCCCCAACAGACCTAGAAGACTCTATAACTGTACCATCCTCAACATTTTATCTTGCAACAATTCTTCCTCAGAAGAATCTGACACATCAGGCACCCCCTGCGGTTTAGGAAGGGAGGATCTGAATGTAGAGGGGGTCTGCCATAATTGAAGAGCCCCCTGTACCTGGGATGGAAAGAGTTGTAGAATGGACCTAAGGTCCCTAGTCGCAGCCTTAAACTCTTGTACCCAAACTGGCTCAATAGCATGGATGGAAGGCCCTGGGTTGCTGTCAGGACTTTCAGAGCATGCTGGACATAAGTGACCAGAGAATTCTCTAGGTAGCCCTGAGTGACAGGAAGAGCAATGCGCAATGGGGGATACTGATACCCCAGCCTCCTTAGTCTTAGGTCTAGCCCCTAGCTCCAGCGGTATAGACATACTCACAGTGTCAAAATAACCAACTGTACAATAAATCACCCAACTGTAGTGTGATAGATTAATATTTCACCCCAGAAACGCTAAATATAGACTTATCTGGCAGGCAAAGGGTTAATCTGAGGTGGAGAGAAGGAGAGTCCAAGCCCTGCGTAGGATACTTGCTGAGAAAAGCGGACAAAATGGCTGCTGCGACAGGAGCCAATCAGAAAAGAGGCATGAAACAAGCACTCATGGGAAATGTAGTTTTTCCCAAAAAGTACCCCAAAGCAGTGCCCGAAGCACCCCAAGTCCCCCAACACACTTCAACTATAAACGGGATGATAGAGCAAGGGTAGACAATTAAAATGAGCCCACTCTGAAGTTGCTGTGTGAAGCGGTTCCAGAGATACGTCCCAAACAGTGTAGACCCATAGAAAGTAAATGGAGCAATGGCGTCTATGCGGTAAAGCGCGCCTTTCATAAACTTAATAAAAGTTAAACCAGAAAGGTAAAGCATGAAAAACACACAGTAAACGTGTGCATAATAACAAAACACTAAGCCAGTAAGGAAAGTGTCAGAAAACCACATTAAACGTGTCAAACCAGCAAACAAAGGGTTAAGTTACCACATAAACCTGCTCCAAATACCCAACAGACATACACACATATATACCCAATGAGTGCAGGAGTGCGCTATGAGAACTCCCAAATACAAGCCCAGCAAAGGGGCACTGTGGGACAAGTGGACCTGCAGCACTCAAAGGGTAGCTCACCTCTCCTGCAGATCTTCTGTCTTCAGGTTACCATGTAGTAAGAATTACCTCAGTGGGTAATCCATGGGGAAGCACTTTTACCCAAGATTTTCCCCCTCAGGGCTTAAGGTCCACCAAAAAGCACCTGGACAATGAGCTAGCCACTTTGAAAGGGCATTTGTCATTCATGGTAACCCGCCTAATGGTGGTATTCCATATCTGACAGAAAAAATAAAAAATAAACTAAAAACTAACGAGAGATGTTCTCTACCTGGTGTGTTCACACCCAGGAACAAATCATTCTGGAGCTAGCTGCCTAGGATGCAGCTGAGGAGGGAGGGGAGGCTCCACCTCCTGCATACATTTAGAGAAATGTTCCTGCCTACTTAAAGGGGCAGATCGCCTCCCAGAGTTACTAGTAACCTGTATTGGACGACAGAGAAATAAAGATAATAGGATTTTAGTCTTACCTGTTAAATCCTTTTCACTTAGTCCATACAGGTCACTGGTACTCTGGGAGGCGTAAGTCCCCTTTAATAGGCAGGAACAACTATGCAAATGATTTGCAAGGGGCGGAGCCTCCCCTCTTACTTAAGCCACCTTCTGGCCAGAGCCACTTTAGATTGATTTGAGACCCTAAAACTGACCTCAGGTAAGCAAAAAGAAAGACTCCTGTGAGCATGCCCGAACAGTCTCCCACTGGATGCCACAGGAGAGCCAAGACTGGTCCCTTGACAGGGTGGGAGACCAGTGACCTGTATGGACTAAGTGAAAAGGATTTAACAGGTAAGACTAAAATCCTATTTTCACTGTCGTCCAATACAGGTCACTGGTACTCTGGGATGTACAAACATTGAACTGATCCAGAGGCGGGAAGTAAGGCAAGGACCAGGCGCGAGGCCCAAGTCACTAGAACTGCTATGACCCAGTTAATAACATAGCCCAAACTGTAAGTGTCAACGGACACCAACCAAGGGAACAATCCCTGAACTAACACAGCACACGAAACCAGAGCCAACCGGGCTCAACAGTAAGGAAGCACTAAGGATCACAGAGCGGAAGACCTACACAGGCAAGACTGCCTCCAGGACCTTCCTTCCAAAACTGGCATCAGCCGACGCCAGTACATCAACTCGGTAGTGCTTTGAAAAAGTGTGCACAGAGGACCAAGTGGCCGCTCTGCACAGTTGATCAGCAGAGGCTTGATTCTTGTAGGCCCAAGAGGCCCCAATAGATCTGGTGGAATGGGCAGTCACCCGGAAGGGAACATGCTTATTCCTCAACTTATAGGCTTCACGGATGGTAGCCTTAATCCAAGAGGCAATGGTAACTTTGGAAGCCGGTCTCCCTGCCCTAGGCCCCTCAGGAATGACGAATAGAGCGTCAGACTTCCTGATAGACTCGGTGCGATGAACATAAAACTTGAGGCAACGCACCACATCCAACAGATGGAGATCTCTTTCCTTGTCAGATGAAGGATTAGGGTAGAAAGAGGGAACCACAATCTCCTGATTGATGTGAAACTCGGACACAACCTTGGGTAAGAATTCCTTGGTAGTGCGAAGCACAGCCTTGTCCTTGTGGAACACCAGGTAAGGAGGTTTACAAGACAAGGCCTGTAACTCTGCCACCCGGCGCACTGACACAATAGCCAAAAGGAAGGCCATCTTCCAAGTTACAAGACGTAATGGAATGGAAGCCAAGGATTCAAACGGTGGTCGCTGTAGAACTCCCAGCACCAAATTGAGATCCCACTGGGGAGCAGGACTCTTGAAGGCAGGTCGAACATGAGTCACACCTTGGAAGAAGACTTTCACATCAGGAAGGATAGCAATCCTTTCCTGGAAAAACACAGACAAGGCAGAAGTCTGAACTTTGAGGGAACTCAGACTGAGCCCCTTATCCACACCGTCCTGCAAGAAGGCCAGGACAGTGGGAAGATGGAAGTCAAGGGATAACTTCTTGTCAGAACACCATGTCACGAAAGCTGACCATATGCGATGATAGATCTTGGAAGACACAGGCTTACGAGCACTGAGCATAGTCGATACCACAGAAGGAGAAAATCCTTTCTTTGCTAGAATCGAGGATTCAACCGCCATGCCATCAAATGGAGAGAGTGAACATCCTCCTTCCACAGATACCCCTGAAGAAGTAGGTCCGGACGGGCGGGAAGTGGGATCGGATCCTTCACTGACATGGCCATCAACTCCGGAAACCAGGACTGGCGAGGCCAGTTTGGAGCAATCAGGATGACAGGACAACGTTCTCTCTTCAACTTCTGGATAACTCTGACCAATAGAGGAAGAGGAGGGAAGATGTAAGCCAGGGGGAAGTCCCAAGGGATCGACAAGGCATCCACTGCTAGAGCAAGGGAGTCCCTCAACCGGGAGCAAAACACCGGAACCTTCCTGTTGTGTCTGGTAGCCATCAGATCCACCACAGGCATCCCCCACCGTTGAGTGAGCATGTGAAACACCTCTGGGTGAAGAGCCCATTCTCCGCTGTCGACGGTGTGACGACTGAGGAAGTCTGCCATGACGTTGTCCACGCCTGGAATATGAACTGCAGAGATGACAGGCACGTGATCTTCTGCCCAAGACAAAATATCCTTGACCTCCCACCAGGCGGAACCGCTTCTTGTGCCGCCTTGCCTGTTGATGTAAGCCACCGCCGTGGCGTTGTCGGACTCCACTCTGATCGGAAGACCGGTCAATTGAGACTCCCAGTGCCTCAGGGCCAGCCGGACAGCTCGAAGTTCCAGAACATTGATGGAGAGCATGGATTCCTCCAGACCCCATTTCCCCTGAGCACTGAAGCGACCCCAGACTGCACCCCAGCCCCGAAGGCTGGCATCCGTAGTGACTGTGGTCCAATGAGGAACTAGAAAGGATCTCCCTTTCAGGAGATGAGAGAGATCTAACCACCAGTGCAGACTCGACTCGACATGAGGAGGAAGAGAAACAGACAGATGTTGATGATCTGGATGATTCTTGCACGTCTGGATCACAAGTCTCTGAAGATCCCTGGAGTGGGCCATGGCAAATGGTACTGCTTCGATCGTGGAAATGAACTTCCCCACTAAGGACGACAACTTCGGTACTGGAATTTCGTCCATGTCCAGAATCCCAGCCACTCTGACGGCTATCTGGTGAGCCACGTCCTCTGGAAGAAACACCATGCATTGGCGAGTGTCGAACAGGAGACCCAGGAACAGAAGCCTCTGAGATGGAATCAAGTCCGACTTGTCCAGATTCAGGATCCAGCCATGACGGTTCAGGGTGTGCAGGCACATCTGTAATTGCTGATGGAGAAGCTCCGCTGAGGAGGCCTTCAGTAGGAGATCGTCCATGTAGGGGGTCACTCTGATCCCATCCTGATGGAGCACCGCTATCAAGGAGCCCAACACCCTCTGGAAGACCTGAGGGGCTGAAGTCAGCCCAAAGGGGAGCGCTGCAAACTGAAAGTGTCCCCTGTGGCAGGCAATCCTGAGATACCGCCTGCTCTCTGGATGAATAGGGATGTGAAGATAAGCATCCTGAAGGTCCAGGGAGGCAAGAAACTCCCCTGGAGACATTGCTGCAATCACAGAGCGCAGGGACTCCTGGCGGAAGTGGGAAGTCACCACATAGGCATTGAGATCTTTGAGATCCAAAATGGGACGAGCTCCTCCGTCCTTTTTGGCTACCACAAACAGGTTGGAATAAAATCCTGAACCTGTGTCCCCTTGAGGAACCGCCTCCAGGACCTCTTTGTCCAAGAGATCCTGAATAGCGTCGTCGAACAGACGCCTTTTTGTGGGTTCCTGAGAAGGACGAGTAAAATGGAACCGAAAAGGAGGAAGGGAAGAGAAAGGGATCCTGTATCCCTCTGACACCACCTGAAGAACCCATGGGTCCGCCACTGACTCCTCCCAAGTCCGGCGAAAGATGCGGAGACGACCGCCTACAGCCGGATGCGGACCCGGGTTCGGCGAGTCATGCCGAAGCAGTCTTGGAGGTCTTGGCCTTGGAGGCAACTTTGGGCTTCCAGGACTGTTTGGGCTTGGAGGAGGAGCGCGTAGTGGGAGGACCCGTTTGGGCCGAGGAGCGTGTCTCAGTCTGAAAGGAACGAAAGGACCGATTGCGTTTGGCTGAAAACTTTTTCTTAAAGACTGAGGGTAGAAGAGTACTTTTACCGCCAGTAGCCTCACTGATCATTTCTTTGAGTTCAGACCCAAAAAGCAAATTCCCCTGAAAGGGCAAGGAAAGCAAGGCTTTCTTAGAGGCTGTATCAGCAGACCAAATTTTCAGTTCAGATACCGGCGCATCCTGGCGAACTGCTTCAGTCAGTCGTTCAGTCCAGGCCGCAATAGCTCTATTAACCCATGCCACAGCAAAGGTTGGGCGCATGGCCGTGCCAATGGAGGCAAAAATAGACTTAAGAGAGAGCTCTAGCTTCTTATCCGTCCAGTCCTGCAGGGCAGAGGCATCTGAGACAGCCAAAGCGGTAGATTTGGATAGTCTAGACACAGGAGCATCCACCTTGGGAGGATGAACCCATTTTGCCAGCTCCGCCTCAGGAAAAGGGTAAAGTTTAGCAAACTTTTTGGAGACAGAGGAAGATCTATCAGGATTCTTCCATGCCTCAGAGACCAGACGGGCAAGAGTAGGGTTAGTTGGAAAACAAACAACTGGCTTAGATGGCTTTTTCTGAAAAACATCAGTAGGATCATAAGTGGATTCCTGAGTCAGAGGAAGGTTGAGCGTATTCAGAACCGCTCTGATCAGACCCTCAGCCGAGACTTCAGGGTCACACTCATAGGGGTCCCCAATGGACCTGTTAGATTCAATAACAGTACGTTCCTCAGCATCAGAATCCTGTAAGAGTTCTTCTTCAGAAGAATCAGTGATATCAGGAGCTCCCTGTGGCTTAGGCAGGGAGGTCCTGATAGTAGAGGGGGTCTGCCAGACCTGGAGAGCCCCCTGTATCTGAGAGGGAAAGAGTTGAAGCGTGGATCTGAGATCCCTAGTGGCAGCTTTAAACTCCCTCACCCAAGATGGCTCAATAGCGTGGCTGGGAAGCCCAGGGTTGCTATCTTGACCAGTACAATTAGGGCATAGATCCCCCACATTATCGCCATCCAGCCCAATGTGGCAAGAGGAGCAAAACGCCATGGGGGTAGCAGACCCCCCATCCTCCTTAGACTTGGGTCTAGCCCCTAGCTCCAGTGAAGTAGACATGCTCACAGCGTCAATATACCCCACTAATAACACTATCACCCAGAAAAAGTGTAAAAGATTAAAGTTTCACCCCAGAAATGTTCTATAAACGGACTTATCTGGCCAGCGAAGGGTTAATCTGTTGAGGAGAGAGAAGGCTCGGTCCCTGCGTAGTGTACTCGCCTAGGAAAAGTACCACAAAATGGCGGCCGTCATGACAGCCAATCAGAAACGAGCGCGAACCAAGCGCTCATGGGAAATGTAGTTTTCCCTTACAAGTACCCCAAACAGTGCCCGAAGCCCCCCTGAACACCCCACATAAATAAAACACATTCCGGATGATAGAGCAGGAGCCTAGCATTAAAATGAGCCCTCTCTGAAGTTGCTGTGACAAGCGGTTCCAGAGATATGTCCCACACTGTGAATTCTCATAGAGAGTAAAGGAGCCCTTGCGTCTGAGCGGGAAAAAGCCGCGCTTAAAGGCGCGGAACACCATTTTTAATAAAGTTTAGTAAAACATTAAAAAGTGCCCAAACAAGCATGAAACACATGAGAAACATAAATAAATGAATACCCAAAGCTCCAAAACCCAGAGAATACCACAGAAATTGCATAAAACAGTAATAATGCAATAGAAACACCCTATGAGTGCTGGAGTGTATTAAAACTCCCAAATACAAGCCCATCAAAGGGACACTGTGGGGACAAGTGGACCTTCAGCACTCAATGGGTGACTCACCTTCCTTGCAGGACTTCTGTCTTCAGGTGACCATGATAAGGAGGGAAAGAACCAGAGGTAAATTCCCCAGTAGGGGAGCTGCTTAACACAAGCTGTCCCCTCTTCAGGGCATAAGGTCCACAGAAAATCCCTGGAAGCTGCACCAGCCACTTTAAAAAGGGCAATTCACAGCCATGGTCACCCTCCTAATGGTGGTATTCCATATTTGAATAAAAAAATAATAAAATACTAAGATGCATAGATGTTCTCTACGTGGTGTGCAAGCACACCAGGAACAAATCAATCTAAAGTGGCTCTGGCCAGAAGGTGGCTTAAGTAAGAGGGGAGGCTCCGCCCCTTGCAAATCATTTGCATAGTTGTTCCTGCCTATTAAAGGGGACTTACGCCTCCCAGAGTACCAGTGACCTGTATTGGACGACAGTGAAAAAACGAAGTATTACTATCCCTTTAAAAGAACAGCATAGGTGTAAGCACTTACCAACCCTCCTAGAGACGAGTGTGAGGACAGTGCACAGTCCACCACCCAGGAGCTGACACGGCCTGCACTACCCAGGCACACAATGCATGAACCAGGAGACAGAACCCAGTCTAAGGTTCTCTCGGATGGGGGCAGCACGCTCTATGAGACAGCGAACAGGTAGCAGTAGGAGGCTAGCAGTAATCCTAGAATGCTAGGATTCTCGCACCAGTAGATGACCTAGGATCCAGGAGGACAGCAGCCTGGAAGCTACCGGAACGGAGGGCAGCCAGAACCTAGGTCAGACCCAGCTGGACAGTCAGACAGTGCTAGGTCATATATGGAGCAGAATAGCCAGAGCCACAGGTCAGGACCGGTACTGTTAGTGAGACAGACCCAAGGACATACATGGACCAGGCAGTAAGCCAAAGTATGGGTCAAACCAATATGGGTAGTCAGACAATACCTAGTGTCATACACGGAGAGGGTAGTCAGCCAGAGCCACAAGTCAGAACCAGTACGGTTAATCAGACAGAGCCAAGGACATACACGAAGTGGGTAGACAGCCAAAGTACGGGTCAGACCAATGTGGGTAGTCAGACAATTTCCAGGGTCATACATGGGGCGGGTAGTCAGCCGGAGCCACAGGTCGAAACCAGAGCGGGTTATCAGACAAGGCCAAAGGAGTACACGGAGTTAATCAGAAGCCAAGCAAGGGTCAAAAACAGCAGATACAAGTAGCTACTCACAGGTACACCATGAAAGGGCAACTAAGCACAGAAACCCAGCCAATAAGTAGTCTAGGCAGAAGGCGGGGCCCAATTAGCCAAAGGCATAGAGGTATAAAAAGACAAGCGCAACGTTACTGCAACCTCCATAAGACGAGCTTGCATCGGATGAGCAGGAATGCGGAAGTGACAGAAAAACACCGCCAGCCACCCACCAGGGGAACCAAGATGTGGACAGGTAATCAAAAGAGCGAGCAATCACAGGAACTGTGATAGTTCTCAGTGGTGGGAAAGGCAAGGACCAAGCACTGGTCCCCATGATACCAGGACTCCCATGGACTAACCAGAGCACAAAATAGCCCAAACAAAGTGTCAACAGACACTGAACTGTAACACAGCACGCTGAACAAGAGCCAACAGGGTTCAACAGGTAATGATCTCTAAGACACAGGAAATAAAGTCCTAGACAGGCAGAGCTGCCTCCAGGACTTTCCTGCCAAAGCAGTGTAAAAATAAATACTTCATTGAACAGTCTACAAAGTGCACTTCCAAACTTTGTAGACCATTCTAATGAAGTATTTCTTTTAACATTGCTCTGTTTTGGCTCTGCTGAAGAGCCGCCTCGAGACGCAGACACAAATCTCCTGCTGACATCAGGGAAAGGGGAGAGAGGGGGGAAATTTAGCATCGTATATCGCTCAAACCATAAAGGTCAGAGATGGAAATGGGATTGTTTACTATATAAAGACATTACTAGCCTTTTAAATCTCATAAGAGCTTGTGTTCCTTATGGTCAATTCAGATCGAATGAATCCTAATGTTTGTGTGTAGAAACATCCTTCAAAGATCACTGTATACAGAAAACTGTAGACAAAGGGCTTTTTATACTTGCCAATAATTTTATTATCTTGAGGGATAGTTCTAACTGGCTTCTGTATATAGTTCACCTACGTAGGTAAATTAATCTATTAAAACATTAGGCAAAATATTCCTAGTGTAATTTTCCCCTTTCACTAGTTCTTCTGACAGAAAAAAAAAAAATCAATCAAATAATGAATCATAATCATGATTGATTTGGGAGTTTAGATGAACGCAACCTATTTCTGTTTAGGTAAGGTGTGGAATTATTTGATTATATAGAACATTAATCTTATGTGTTAGAAAGGAATTAGAAAAAAATAGCTGTGTCAAAGTGGCAGTTTCCACTAGTGTTAAACCACTAGTTTAATTTAACTTCATCATCCAAAATAGCCATACATTTTCCATTTCATGGGGAACCCACAATTTCAAAAGGGGGATTTCTAAAAAAAAAATATGCATACAATACTTAATATCTGTATTGTGTAATTCTATGTTCAAAAGCCATTACTGCTCCCTGAACACAAAACAGAAGTCTGCAGTCTGAGGCTCTCCACTATCTCTTTCTCTTGGACTACAATTAACATTATCAACTGGTCAATGGGAGTTGTAATGCAACTACATCTGGAGACAAAGCATAATGGAACTTGCAGACATACAAACAGGACACACAAAGGCAGTAAGGGTTTTTAATTAATGAGCTGCTAAAATGTGTATCTGTTGTATGTTAGAGGCAAAAGTATGCAAGGGTGGTTTCTAAGCAACTGGAAAGCAATGCTTGGTGTCACCTTTGTGCTGTTTCATGTTGGCATTTCCTGGTGCCCAGCTTCACCAGTGGATTTATAGGGATGAGATGACAGGTGTGCTGGGAACATGTTGGCAGTGATGGTAAAGTAAAGCTATGGTAGGGACAGAACTTTCATTTCTTTATCTCTGGTAAATCCAAAAGGTGTTTCATTCAAATGTGTTTACAGCATACTTTATACTGAAATTTTTAGCTGTGGCAGGTGACACTTTCTACCATCAGTATATATATATATATATATATATATATATATATATATATATATATATATATATATATATATATAAATATGCACAGGTGAAAACAGCACTCACAGGACTTTTTTGAAGGTCAATAATTCAAAAGTTTATTCCACCTTTTGAATTATTGACCTTCAAAAAAGTCCTGTGAGTGCTGTTTTCACCTGTGCATATTTGGATATTTTTGATTTCAAAACGGCACCCAGGTAATAGAACTTTAAAAGGAGAGTGCACATCAAGGATTTGTGTATATATATATATATATATATATATATAAATAAAGGCCAGATGTATGTTTGTCCGATGCAGTCATGTACAGTAGAGACTGCCCGAAAGCAGGCCGATGCAGTCATGCGCAATAGACTCTGCCCGAATGCTGGGATTTCTTTACGCGCTTTGGCCCATGTAAACGGGCTTTTACATTAGTTTGCTATGAAGAGCCACAGACATTGACTCATACCCATAGAGTGCACTATATATTTTATATAAAATGTTGGAACTAGTGCTAAGAGATAAAGTGAGTTTGAAAAGCATTAACTGATAACTGAAAATGTCTCCCAGCAGTGGCAGTATCAGTTTATCATTGCTTTACTCAGCAGGTAATGAAAATTTTCCTATTCCTTTGACCTGGACAGAAAATACTTCAGGACAATATGAATCAATTGTTTGGATTAGTTTATAATTTTTCATTAGTACTGGATATCATGTCCACTATAGTACCGCTCTGCAGCATCATATATTAATATTAATAGTAACTTCCACAGAAATACATATGTGATTGTCATAGGACTTATGGCAACAAACTCCTTATATTGAAGTCTTCGTCTTCTCATAACTGTTCTAGCGTTACTATCAAGGCGTTGCTTGTACGGTTTATAAAACAAGGACTGCTTTAATGACTGGCTTGTTGAATTTTCAGTGCTCCAAAAAGGTATGCAACACATTGCAAAGCAGTTACACAACTCTCTATCAGTGAACGTGTATGTGAACGTGCCTATTGTGTATAGCATATGGTGTACAGCATTTGGCGTACCGTGATTTGCATATAGCATTTAACATACAGTGTTTGTCTTATATCATTTGGCGTATTGCATGCGCCATTTGGCGTATAGCTTATTGCATATATGTTGTATTGCACACAGCGTTTGTGGTAGGTTTTTGGCATATAGTGTGTTATATTGCGCATAGCGTTTCAAGTATAGCATTTAGCGTACAGCATTTGGTATACTGCATTTATTGTTCTGCGTTGTAAGTACAGCATTGTGCATATTGCATGTAATGCTTTAAGTAAAGCGTTTAGCATTTTGTGTGCAGTGGTATGTGTGTGTTCATTGTAGCCCTGTATGTCCTGGCAGAGATTTTGACAGAGTGGCCAGGGGGTCAACGCCTCTCCTGGCCACTTGTCAAAAATCCCCCCCCCCCCCCCGCCATGGTTGGGCCAATAAGACAGGCAGTATAGAGAAGATTTAAATAACTAGTCCTTACTGCCGCCCCTGTGTGTGTACAGTCCGTATGGGCCAGATTCTGTTATGAAAAGGATATACTGTATGGCTTTTCCTGTTGAGTAAAACAAGGGTATTCCCACTGCTAAGAGATCTATAATTTCAGGGTTATTAATTTTCTACTCCTTTAATACATCTAACAAATATAAATTGAAGCATAAAAACAAACCCAAAAATGTGTTACTTTTTATTTTTTTTATTATTAAGTACCAAATTATTTTCAACATAAGTTATATCTTGATTACCATTTTAAGAAAGTGAAAGACAAGTCTAATGAGATACACTGAATATATGTTTCTTTAGTTATACAATATATATATATATGCATTTAACCTATCAACAAATCATGTACCTTGTATCATTGGTTTACATCTTAGACATACAAACAGAAAGCTTCTTTTTTATTTTAAAAAAGCAAAAAAAAAAAAAAAAAACTTGCATTAAAATGAACAAAAATATAGCCCAACTTCGCTTTTTTGTTTTGTTTTTCTTTTTTTTCTTTTATAGAAAAGGCTTTTTGGGAACACTAAAATTTTTAAGCAGTTCCTTAATGGAACAATTTTTTCTTAAATCTTGATTATACCATTTCGCGGTTGTTCCGGATGGCACAACAGAGCACCATGCTGAAGATCATTCCGAAGATCTGAAAATACAAAATTAATTTGTTTAAAATTCCGTGGTTTGGTTCAATGCAATGGTCGTAATTAAAGGGAAAACTGACATGCATAGTCTCCTAGTACTTGTATCAACTTATACGTGCAGGTGATTGGGCAGATTACCTTTTAACATAAGCATGCAACAGTTGGACTACAACTCCCACTGTTCTCAGTAAGTGACCCGTATAGAGAATTATTACCAAGGGTCTATTCCAAGGTTGAGTACGGTACATATACTCAATAACGGATTTTACCTACAAGATGCCTTATTCAAGCAAAACATTCTTGCTAGTAATGCTTACTAGAGCGAACTTATTCCACTGAGGAGAGACCTAGTCTAGTCTATGGATGTGCTCCCATAAATAGCTGTACAGCTGAGCATGTCACCACCTTCCCCCGGAAAGGGAAGAGGTCACCTTTCCTATGGCCACCTCGGCTCCCAGCAAAGCACTGGCTGTGATGTTCCAGTGGTGGTCACCATCAAGTACCCAGAGCCCCCCCCCAAAAAAAAAAAACATTACCAAGCTCCAGAATGCTTATTTCCTTTAATAAAGGTAATAGTGACACCTTTATGTTTTATTGTTTGTCCCCCTTTAAAGAAGTGTGTGCTGGTGGCACCCCATTACCTCTGCTCACTCCATTGTGCGGGAAGAGGGCAGGGAAGAAAAGTGAGCAGAGGAGACAGGGTGGAGCAGGACACACTTCTATAAGATGGAGGGAAGCGTGAAGGTAGAGGTGGAGATGGAAAGGAGCAGGGTGGCAACAAGGAGAGACACACACCAATGATATGCTAGACGGCCATCTGTTTATCCTTCTAAGTGGCAGAGGTGTGAGCAACGCATTTCTTTGGATTCTTCACTTCTCTATTATGTTATGCATAAGGAGTTGTTGTGCATAAGGAGTGAGGTGGGAGTTTGTGTAATTACAGGGGTGGTTTACATAGGGTGCAGGCTTAATTTTCATTAGTTAAAATGCATCTGTTGGCTATGGGAGGAATAAGGCATCACTTGCCTTACTCCTCCCATACAGAGCCAGAATGCGACAGTCATAGAACAAGAAACAGGTCCTGCGACCACTATTCTCCTGATAAAGGTCCTATCAGGGATGAAACATTGACAAGAAATTCAACAGTGCACTGCATTGTGAAGCCCTATGAGTAACAATTTCTGCATGGTCTGTATACCATTTCTTTTTTGTCATACTTTGATTTATGCAGCACCGAGTCAGTAGATTGTTACACTGATTGTATTGATGGATAGTTCAATTTTTCAGCCCTTACTCTGGGCTTTATCAAGGTTAACATAGTTGACGAGGCTGAAAAAAAGACATGCGTCCATCAAGTCCAGCCTATTCCAAAACACCCTGCTGATCCAGAGGAAGGCAAAAAACAACAACCACCACCCTGCAGCCATTTCCTATTTAGCCCAAGTGGTTTTGATAAAGGCCCAAGTGACTGCCAAAAAACATTGACTTGTACATCAGTAAATAATATTCATCTTCATAAATCCCAGGTGTACCTGTTTTCTGTTCATCATTTTATGCATCAAGCAGGCATTAAAACATTTACATAAATATTCTACAGCTATTAAAATGATATATATTACACACATGCAAACACAAATACACTTATTCAAATTAAGGGTTTGTTACCCCTTTAGTCATAAAATATTGCCAGACTATAATGAAAGACATACTAACCATGATCACAGCAATCCCAATTCCCACTGCTCCAACTATATGGAACTTGGAAGTGAAAAATTCATCAATGACGGATGGACATGACTGAAAGACAAAAAATGTTTTCATGCTTAGCGTTACAATATTGCTGCAACATAAATTTTAGCAAAAAAATATACAAGTTTAGTGATTTTGAGACAACATACTACGGATATAACTTAGCAATGCATTCATTACTCATCAACCCTAGCACAGAAAGTGTTTGTATCAGTAAGTGGTGGAGGTAATGTAGCTAAGGCAAGAAGTGCTTGCATGGTATACATCTAAATAACCTAAAAACTAGATCATAAATTGAAACAGGGCTAATACAACTTATAGGTGATTTTGAAAGCTCCTTCAAAATAACCCAAGTTGTTTTTAGATGATGAGGTCCATTGAACATAGCACCAGCTCTGGAGAGAAGTCCGGGGGGTTCCTAGACAGTGATGGATGCAAGTGTATAACGCTGATATTTTCAGAGATGGAAGTAACACACGGCCTCCTATATAAGAGCAAAATGAAGCAATCCTGGAGCAAACCAAGTGTACCAAAGAGGACACACACATTCCCAACATTTTCAGCAATTTAAAATGTCTTGCAATTCATTGAAGGCTTCTCTTGCATTCTTGGGGTTAAAAGTCCAATTTAAGTCATTTGTTTAGTTGCCCCTATGGTACAGCTAGTCTGATGCAGAATTGCTGCAGTTATTTTTAATACACCAATGTCTGGATCTTAAAAGTAAAGATAGGCAATCCCAGTGCAAACCAATCAAAACTCCCATTGATTTAAATGGTGCCTTTAAACCTTGAATGCTAGAGCTGCTTCACAATGAGTTGAAGACCTCTCATGGACAGCATTTATAATAATAATAAATCTTAGGTGCTTCTCCAATTCATATGTGGGCAGCTAGGCTTGACTACTTGATCTAGTTTTGTTTGTACAAATGATTGATAACATGGCAGCATTTAGATAAACAAGAGAAGTGTTTCGGTGATATGAGCTGGATGGGTTCTTCTCTCAAAACAATTTTTTTTTTTAATAAACAGGCCTGTTAACTGTGGCCACATTTAGACTCTTTTTACCTTCATTTTGGAAGGCTTTAGAACTTTAACCCTTTGAGTATCATGGAGGTATCCATTTGGATACCTCTCTGGCACTCAAAGGGTTAACACAGAAGGACAAACATGCTTGGAAGCAGTAAATATTTTAGAGGATATGAACCCTTTTCAATTTTTGGCGACCATTCTGGAGCAAACCAACTTCAGAATAGATATATGGAGGAAAAGGTCTATTAAAGGGATAGTAATGGTTCTTTTTATCACATTTTAATATTGTAGCCATTAAAATATTAACCCCTTAAGGACTGGGAAAATCTGAGGTTGATTTCACTTAAGGACTGGAGCAATTCTGACCTTTTTGACTGTCTTTGTTCAACAGTGTTTTCCCTCTAAGTACTTTCTTTTACCCAAGACAATTATATACCTTTTTTTACACACAAATAGGGCTCTCTTTTGATACCACACTTATATGGATAGCCCACCATTTATTTTAGTAAAATTAAAGAAAACGGTAAAAAAAAAAAAAATACTCAATTTTTTCTCTTGGGATCATTTGGGCACAATGAGTTAACTTTTTAAGGACACTGCATGAAAGGTATGACTGTTTAGTCATACCTACAAAATGGACAGATTTAAGTGGTCACTGTCCCCCCTGGGTCAAAAACTCCATGTCCCTTTTTCCCCACCCTATTTTCCCACTTTTGTATTATGACATTTGGCGGTGTGTATAAATGTATTTCACTGTCGTCCAATACAGGTCACTGGTACCATGGGATGTGTAGTCCCCTTTAATAGGCAGGAACAATTATGCAAATAATTTGCAAGGGGCGGAGCCTCCCCTCTTACTTAAGCCACCTTCTGGCCAGAGCCACCCATATTGATTTGTTCCTGGTGTGCTTGCACACCAGGCAGAGAACATCTATGCTTCTTAGAGTTTTATTATTTTTTATTCAAATATGGAATACCACCATTAGGAGGGTGACCATGGCTGTGAATTGCCCTCTTCAAAGTGGCTGGTGCAGCTTCCAGGGATTTCTGTGGACCTATACCTGAAGAGGGGACAGCTTGTGTTAAGCAGCTCCCCTGTTGGGGAAATTACCTCTGGTTCTTTCCCTCCCTATCATGGTCACCTGAAGACAGAAGTCTGCGAGAAAGGTGAGTCACCCATTGAGTGCTGAAGGTCCACTTGTCCCCACAGTGTCCCTTTGATGGGCTTGTATTTGGGAATTTTAATACACTCCAGCACTCATAGGGTGTTTTTATTGCATTATCACTATTTATGCAATTTCTGTGTTATTCTCTGAGTTTTGGAGCATTGGGTATGCATTTATTTATGTTTCTCATGTATTTCATGCTTGTTTGGGCACTTTTTAATGTTTTACTAAACTTTATTAAAAATGGTGTTCCGCGCCTTTAAGCGCGGCTTTTTCCCGCTCAGCAGCAGAGCTCCTTTACTCTCTATGGGAATTCACAGTTTGGGACATATCTCTGAAACCGCTTGTCACAGCAACTTCAGAGTAGGCTCATTTTAATGCTAGGCTCCTGCCCTATCATCCGGTTGGTGTTTTATTACTGTAGGGGGCTCAGGGGGGCTTCGGGCACTGTTTGGGGTACTTGCATAGGGAAAACTACATTTCCCATGAGCGCTTAGCTCGCGCTTGTTTCTGATTGGCTGTCATGACGGCCGCCATTTTGTGGTACTTTTCCAAGGCGAGTACACTACGCAGGGACCGAGCCTTCTCTCTCCTCACCAGATTAACCCTTCGCTGGCCAGATAAGTCCGTTTTTAGACCTTTTCTGGGGTGAAACTTTAATCTTTAACACTTTTCTGGGTGATAGTGTTTTTTGTGGGGTATATTGACGCTGTGAGCATGTCTACTTCACTGGAGCTAGGGGCTAGACCCAAGACTAAGGAGGTTGGGGGGTCTTCTACCCCCATGGCGTTTTGCTCCTCTTGCCACATTGGGCTGGATTGCGATAATGTGGGGGATCTATGCCCTAATTGTACTGATAAAGATAGCAACCCTGGGCTTCCCAGCCACGCTATTGAGCCATCTTGGGTGAGGGAGTTTAAAGCTGCCACTAGGGATCTCAGATCCACGCTTCAACTCTTTCCCTCTCAGGTACAGGGGGCTCTCCAGGTCTGGCAGACCCCCTCTACTATCAGGACCTCCCTGCCTAAGCCACAGGGAGCTCCTGATATCACTGATTCTTCTGAAGAAGATCTTTTACAGGATTCTGATGCTGAGGAACGTACTGTTATTGAATCTAACAGGTCCATTGGGGACCCTTATGAGTGTGACCCTGAAGTTTCGGCTGAGGGTCTGATCAGAGCGGTTCTGAATACGCTCAACCTTCCTCTGACTCAGGAATCCACTTATGATCCTACTGATGTTTTTCAGAAAAAGCCATCTAAACCTGTTGTTTGTTTTCCAACTAACCCTACTCTTGCCCGTCTGGTTTCTGAGGCATGGAAGTATCCTGATAGATCTTCCTCTGTCTCCAAAAAGTTTGCCAAACTTTACCCTTTTCCCGAAGCGGAGCTGGCAAAATGGGTTCATCCTCCCAAGGTGGATGCTCCTGTGTCTAGACTATCCAAATCTACTGCTTTGGCTGTCTCAGATGCCTCTGCCTTGCAGGACTGGACGGATAAGAAATTAGAGCTCTCTCTTAAATCTATTTTTGCCTCTATTGGCACTGCCATGCGCCCCACCTTTGCTGTGGCATGGGTTAATAGGGCTATTGCAGCCTGGACTGAACGACTGACTGAAGCGGTTCGCCAGGATGCGCCTGTATCTGAACAGTTGCAGCTTCTTGCTAATATCACTGAAGCTCAGAACTATGTTGCTGATGCTGCTTTTGATGCTGTGCGCATGATGGCGAGGGCCTCCACTTCTTCTGTGGTGGCTAGACGCGCTCTTTGGCTGAAAATTTGGTCTGCTGATACAGCCTCTAAGAAAGCCTTGCTTTCCTTGCCCTTTCAGGGGAATTTGCTCTTTGGCTCTGAGCTCAAAGAAATGATCAGTGAGGCTACTGGCGGTAAAAGTACTCTTCTACCCTCAGTCTTTAAGAAAAAGTTTCCAGCCAAACGCAATCGGTCCTTTCGTTCCTTTCAGACTGAGACACGCTCCTCGGCCCAAACGGGTCCTCCCACTACGCGCTCCTCCTCCAAGCCCAAACAGTCCTGGAGGCCCAAAGTTGCCTCCAAGGCCAAGACCTCCAAGACTGCTTCGGCATGACTCGCCGAACCCGGGTCCGCATCCGGCTGTAGGCGGTCGTCTCCGCATCTTTCGCCGGACTTGGGAGGAGTCAGTGGCGGACCCATGGGTTCTTCAGGTGGTGTCAGAGGGATACAGGATCCCTTTCTCTTCCCTTCCTCCTTTTCGGTTCCATTTTACTCGTCCTTCTCAGGAACCCTCAAAAAGGCGTCTGTTCGACGACGCTATTCAGGATCTCTTGGACAAAGAGGTCCTGGAGGCGGTTCCGCAGGGGGACACAGGTTCAGGATTTTATTCCAACCTGTTTGTGGTAGCCAAAAAGGACGGAGGAACCCGTCCCATCTTGGATCTCAAAGATCTCAATGCCTATGTGGTGACTTCCCACTTCCGCCAGGAGTCCCTGCGCTCTGTGATTGCAGCAATGTCTCCAGGGGAGTTTCTTGCCTCCCTGGACCTTCAGGATGCTTATCTTCACATCCCTATTCATCCAGAGAGCAGGAAGTATCTCAGGATTGCCTGCCACAGGGGACACTTTCAATTTACAGCGCTCCCCTTTGGACTGACTACAGCTCCTCAAGTCTTCCAGCGGGTGCTGGGCTCCTTGATAGCGGTGCTCCATCAGGATGGGATCAGAGTGACACCCTACATGGACGATCTCCTACTGAAGGCCTCCTCAGCGGAGCTTCTCCACCAGCAGTTGCAGAGGTGCATGCACACCCTGAACCGTCACGGATGGATCCTGAATCTGGACAAGTCGGACTTGATTCCTTCTCAGAGGCTTCTGTTCCTGGGTCTCCTGTTCGACACTCGCCAATGCATGGTGTTTCTTCCAGAGGACGTGGCTCACCAGATAGCCGTCAGAGTGGCTGGGATTCTGGACATGGACGAAATTCCAGTTCCGAAGTTGTCGTCCTTAGTGGGGAAGTTCATTTCCACGATCGAAGCAGTACCATTTGCCATGGCCCACTCCAGGGATCTTCAGAGATTTGTGATCCAGACGTGCAGGAATCATCCAGATCATCAACATCTGTCTGTTTCTCTTCCTCCTCATGTCGAGTCGAGTCTGCACTGGTGGTTAGATCTCTCTCATCTCTTGAAAGGGAAATCCTTTCTAGTTCCTCATTGGACCACAGTCACAACGGATGCCAGCCTTCGGGGCTGGGGTGCAGTCTGGGGTCGCTTCAGTGCTCAGGGGAAATGGGGTCTGGAGGAATCCATGCTCTCCATCAATGTTCTGGAACTTCGAGCTGTCCGGCTGGCCCTGAGGCACTGGGAGTCTCAATTGACCGGTCTTCCAGTCAGAGTAGAGTCCGACAACGCCACGGCGGTGGCTTACATCAACAGACAAGGCGGCACAAGAAGCGGTTCCGCCTGGTGGGAAGTCAAGGATATTTTGTCTTGGGCAGAAGATCACGTGCCTGTCATCTCTGCAGTACACATTCCAGGCGTGGACAACGTCATGGCAGACTTCCTCAGTCGTCACACCGTCGACAGCGGAGAATGGGCTCTTCACCCAGAGGTGTTTCACATGCTCACTCAACGGTGGGGGATGCCAGTGGTGGATCTGATGGCTACCAGACACAACAGGAAGGTTCCGGTGTTTTGCTCCCGTCTGAGGGACTCCCTTGCTCTAGCGGTGGATGCCTTGTCGATCCCTTGGGACTTCTCCCTGGCTTACATCTTCCCCCCTCTTCCTCTATTGATCAGAGTTATTCAGAAGTTGAAGAGAGAACGTTGCCCTGTCATCCTGATTGCTCCGAACTGGCCTCGCCAGTCCTGGTTTCCGGAATTGATGGCCATGTCAGTGAAGGATCCAATCCCACTTCCAGCCCGTCCGGACCTGCTTCTTCAGGGGTATCTGTGGAAAGAGGATGTTCACTCTCTCCGTTTGATGGCATGGCGGTTGAATCCTCGATTCTAGCTCAGAAAGGCTTTTCTCCTTCTGTGGTGTCGACGATGCTCAGTGCTCGTAAGCCTGTGTCTTCCAAGATCTATCATCGCATTTGGTCAACTTTCGTGACATGGTGCTCTGTCAAGCAGTTGTCTCTTGACTTCCATCTTCCCACTGTCCTGGCCTTCTTGCAGGACGGTGTGGACAAGGGGCTCAGTCTGAGTTCCCTCAAAGTTCAGACCTCTGCCTTGTCTGTGTTTTTCCAGGAACGGATTGCCATCCTTCCTGATGTGAAAGTCTTCTTCCAAGGTGTGACTCATGTTCGACCTGCCTTCAAGAGTCCTGCTCCCCAGTGGGATCTCAATTTGGTGCTGGGTGTTCTTCAGCGACCACCGTTTGAATCCTTGGCTTCCATTCCATTACGTCTTGTGACTTGGAAGATGGCCTTCCTTTTGGCTATTGTGTCAGTACGCCGGGTGGCAGAGTTACAGGCATTGTCTTGTAAACCTCCTTACCTGGTGTTCCACAAGGATAAGGCTGTGCTTCGCACTACCAAGGAATTCTTACCCAAGGTTGTGTCTGAGTTTCACATCAATCAGGAGATTGTGGTTCCCTCTTTCTGCCCTAATCCTTCATCTGACAAGGAAAGAGATCTCCATTTGTTGGATGTGGTGCGTTGCCTCAAGTTTTATGTTCACCGCACCGAATCTATCAGGAAGTCTGACGCTCTATTCGTCATTCCTGAGGGGCCTAGGGCAGGAAGACCGGCTTCCAAAGTTACCATTGCCTCTTGGATTAAGGCTACCATCCGTGAAGCCTATAAGTTGAGGAATAAGCATGTTCCCTTCAGGGTGATTGCCCATTCCACCAGATCTATTGGGGCCTCCTGGGCCTACAAGAATCAAGCTTCTGCTGATCAACTGTGCAGAGCGGCCACTTGGTCCTCTGTGCACACTTTTTCTAAGCACTACCGAGTTGATGTACTGGCATCGGCTGATGCCAGCTTTGGAAGGAAGGTCCTGGAGGCAGTCTTGCCTGTGTAGGTCTTCCGCTCTGTGATCCTTAGTGCTTCCTTACTGTTGAGCCCTGTTGGCTCGTGTTCCGTGTGCTGTGTTAAGTTCAGGGATTGTTCCCTTGGTTGGTGTCCGTTGTCACTTACAGTTTGGGCTATGTTATCAACTGGTTAACAGTTCTAGTGACTTGGGCCTTGCGCCTGGTCCTTGCCTTACTTCCCGCCTCTGGATCAGCTCAATGTTTGTACATCCCATGGTACCAGTGACCTGTATTGGACGACAGTGAAAATAGGATTTTAGTCTTACCTGTTAAATCCTTTTCACTTAGTCCATACAGGTCACTGGTCTCCCACCCTGTCAAGGGACCAGTCTTGGCTCTCCTGTGGCATTCAGTGGGAGACCGTTCGGGCATGCTCACAGGAGTCTTTCTTTTTGCTTACCTGGGGTCAGTTTAGGGTCTCAAATCAATATGGGTGGCTCTGGCCAGAAGGTGGCTTAAGTAAGAGGGGAGGCTCCGCCCCTTGCAAATTATTTGCATAATTGTTCCTGCCTATTAAAGGGGACTACACATCCCATGGTACCAGTGACCTGTATGGACTAAGTGAAAAGGATTTAACAGGTAAGACTAAAATCCTATTTTCATGGCTCCACAACAATCACACTTCCGATTTTGGTAATTGACAGTTTTTTTTTTTAATTTAAATAAAATTTTTGTTAAAAAACAAACAAAAAAACAAAACAAACAAAAACCCAAAAGCTAATTTTAGCAGGTCAAAAATGGACCTGCATTTAGCCAGCCTCCAGCACAGCAGTGAAGGGGTTAATACCCCCAGTTGCTGCATTTTATTTGTCCATTAGGTGTCTCCTCTCTGCTTCTCTGTCCCTTACTTTGATAGCAAGGGACAGACGGCTGAGAAGAGCCACTAGATGCAGTGTAGAACACTGCCTCATTCATTCTTTCACAATGCGTGAAAGTGGCTGAGACTGAATGCTCCAGTCCCAGAGCGTTCAGTCTCAGCCTGGAATTAATGATAGCAGCATGCACAGAGGCGCTCTGCTATCGTTTAACCCATGATGGTCCTTAAAGGGATAGTAATACTTTGTTTTATCTCTTTTATTTTGTAGGAATTAAAAAAACATGAAAGATATAAGTCTAATCTCTCAAAACCTTTATGGTTTGAGAGATATTCACAAGCAAAGTTTCCCCCTCCCACCCCTTTTACCTAGTGTATGCAATCTCTTCTCAGATGTGGAATCCAGTCCATAGACCAGACAGATAACAGCAGGGGACAATCTTCCTATTAGAACAATGAAAGCCCTGCCCCCCTTGACAAGCTTTTCAGCTTTTTCCCTTATCTTAATTGAAGATTGCCCCTCTCTGCAATCTACCTGGGCACCTCCCTTCTGCTCTGGCTGAGCAGTGTTACATCAGTAAAAGGGGCGGGAGGGGTATACTTTGTCATTGAATTACTCTTGAACTATAACTCTGACAGAATTGAAATAACACTCTCCAAAGTCCAAATACTATGATTAATTAGAGCTGCTTTTATTATGACCCATTACTATCCCTTTAAGGCAAACCAAGCCATGATTTTCCAGGACCGTCGTGGATCGTTAAGGGGTTAATAAAATGAGCTATGTACCATGTCTCAAACCTTTACAGTTTGAGCGATCAATGCATCTAAAGTTCCCCTTCCCTGCCCCTTAATAGACGTCAGTGCTCCAGCTGACAGAAGTGGATCCTGGTCCCGGGACCGGTGGAGGCTCTTTAGCAGAGCCAGAATAGCAGTATATAGAAAAATACTGCATTGAAATGGTCTACAAAGTATGCTTCCAGACCAGGCACACTTTGTAGACCTTTCCAATGAAGTATTTATTTTTATATATTCCGGCTCTGCTCAAGTGCCTCCGCCAGTCCCGGGACCAGGAAAAGTTTCTGTCAGCTAGAGCACTGACGTCTATGAAAAGGGTGGGAGGGGGGGAACTTTAGATGCTTATATCTCTCAAACTATAAATGTTTGAGATGGGACATACCTCATTTATTAATATTTTTAATGGCTACAATATTAAAATTTGATAAAAAGAACCATTATTATTCCTTTAAGTGAAAGTCTGGTAATAGAACCTTAAGTCAAGAGCCTCCCACACATTTGTAAACAATGCAGCTGTAGTCAAAGCACATTAACCCTTGGAATGCCAGAGGCGCATCCAACACATTGTGTTGCAATGCATTGGATCTCTCTCTGGGACTCAGATGATTGAGCCTTATTGGTTAATTACTTTTGATATCAATATAAATGATATTGAGCATTATACTATAGCGCATATCATATTAATTTGTAGAAAGGTCTCTGACAAAGAAAGGAATGTATAATACTTGGTTTCTCCAAAAGTATTCTGGAGTATACTGACTGCACCACAGGGGGCAAAACACATTCTATGAATTCCTATTCCTTTAAAGGGATAGTAATACTTCGTTTTAACTTTATTTTATTTTGTAGGCATTAAAAAAACATGAAGAATGATATAAGTCTTATATCTCAAACCTTTATGGTTTATGAGATATTCACAAGCAAAGTTTCCCCCTCCCGCCCCTTTTACCTACTGTAAACAATCTCTTCTCAGATGTGGAATGCAGTCCATAGACTGGACAGATAACAGAAGGGGACACTCTTATTCCTTTGAAAACAATGAAATCCCTGCCCCCCTGGACAAGCTTTTCAGGTTTTTCTGTTATCTTAATTGAAGATTGTCCCTCTCTGCAGTCTACCTGGGCACCTCCCTTCTGCTCTGGCTGAGCAGTGTGACATCAGTAAAAGGGGTGGGAGGGGGACACTTTGCTTGTGAATATCTCTTAAACCATAAAGGTTTGGGACATAAGACTTATATCATTATTCATGTTTTTTTAATGCCTACAAAAAAAAATAAAGTTAAAACGAAGTATTACTAGCCCTTTAAATATGCCTTTAACCCCTTGAATGCTAAAGAGAAAACACTGAAGCAATGTGTTGGAGGCCACTCGTGCATTCCCGGGGGGGGGGGGGGGGGGGTGAGAAACACTAAGTGGTGATGAAGTGAAGATTATGTCTCCAGTTTATCTATTCATTTCCTATGTTATTCTGTGGAGCCAATGAACTAAGACTTCTTCAACTCTGGAGATCTTAGTGAATGGTCACCATAGAATAACATAGGAACTCTAGAAGTCATCTCCAATTCAGCACACCTTTATCACGCATTAGTGAATCTCCAACAAAGTGTTAAAAGACCCATCTTAAATAAATGGGAATTTTCATTTGTCCCCAGTGGAGCAGTTGATTTGCTTCAGAATTGCACCTGTATGGAATGCACTGCATACACCCCTCTGGCACTCAAAAGGTTAAATATGACCCGTACATCCCAATAACTTCTGTATGTGTGCTGTTACAAGTGGACCGGTAACTAAGACAAGTGTAGTTTATTTTACAGTGCATTCAAATCTGCGTTGATATTGAGAAATTGAGAAATTGTTAGATTTTGGAGCCACAATATGGATCTTTAACCCTTTGAGTGCCAGAGGGGTACCCAACGCATGGCACTCAGAGGGTTAAGCCAATTTCCTGTTCCAGGCCAATGCTCCACAGCCTGCGAGCTCTGCCAAGATTCAGACGTGGCACAGGAGGCGGTAATACTTGCCCAACACAAACAAATTAGAATAAAATGCCGTACTGTGCCACCAACAAATAAAAGGTTAATTTCGCAAAAACAAATTCTACTGAAAATGGGCAGTTCATAGGGAAGTTTTGGATTCTTTTTAATCCTTTGACTGCCCCTGTGGCACTCAAAAGGTTAAAACTAAAAGACAAATCTGGTCCTCAAGGGGTTATAGTGACAGGGTCAATTTTTGTATTTATAAAAGGAGGCAATCAGTATTTTGTTTAAAGGGGATTTATCACCCCCTTACAACTTTGTCTAAATTGTTTTGTTATATATCACATGTAATGAAAGGTGTTTATATTTAAAAACGCTTGTTTGGTGAAATTAAAAGAATAAATGCAGGCCTGTACCTACTTCCGGGCAGACTGCGGTTACCTGATCTGTGCCGCAGTCCGTCACGCTGCCTCTGCTCCCCTCCCTCTATCCAGCCTCCTCCGATGATGGAGGCTTTCTGTCTGTAAGCTGGAGCTCTCTCATTGGACAGAAATAGATGTCTGCCAATGAGTGCTCCAGCTTACAGACAGAAAGCCTCCGTCATCAGAGGAGGCTGGATAGAGAGAGGCAGAGCGGCAGACTACGGCACAGATCAGGTAACCGCAGTCTGCCTGGAAGTAGGTACAGTGCTGTACTTATTCTTTTAATTTTGCTAAATATACACACTTTTCATTATCCTATATAATAATTTGCTACGATATTTGTCAGAAGCAGTAGAGACTGCCTGAATGCTCAGAATGCTGAGAGTTCTGTGCTGGGAGCATTCTGTGCCTTCGGGCACACTCTACAGCATATCTCGTGAGTGATGGCAGACACAGAGCAGGACTGGCTTTTCAACATTCAAAGGGTTAACATCTCCCAGAAACTGGCCTGTGTACACAGGCTTTTACACTAGTATGATATATAACAAAATGATTTAGGCAAAGTTGTAAAGGGGTGATAGATCCCGTTTAAATCAAAACACACTTCCAAAGTGTACCTCTTCAGAAGGGACAGTCCCTCAGACTAAAATCCCTCTGTCCCTTTTTTCCATCCTGGTGTCCCTCTGTTTAGGAGATCAGACTTGTGTGAGGTGTATATAAGTATCACGTTGATCCATAGCAATAAAACTCACATTAATCTCTGTTTAAACTTCAGCATACATGTTTATAAATTAATCTGTGTAAATAATATACTTAGGTCTAAATCATTAATTCAGTTACATAAAGATGTGTCAATAGGTGATAAAACTCTAAAAATTCACCAGTCACACCCCCTAAAACAAAAAGTGTCCCTCTTTGGCCATTTAAAATGTTAGGTGGTATAGCAAAATGTCTGGAAGGCACTGGTTTAGAAGGTAAGAGAAAACATACCCTTGCTGATGCGATAGCCAATACTCCATCCTTAGAGGGGCACATATCAGTCAATGCAGCTTCAAAGACTCCTGTCAACCCGCAACAATCCAACTTTAAAAAAAAACAAAAAACAGAAAGACAATTTTAGCATTCTGTAAAATAACATATACTACATTCAATCCAAGCAAATTAAGACCAGCAGTGTATGCCAATGAAGTGAAGGTGTAACAAAGTTTCTAATGTACACATTGCAGGGCTGCGCAGAGATCATTGTATGCCTTTTTGTACATCTCAAAGGGCCATATGTTCAAAGAATTAACGAAATAGCTTTTTGCCGATTGTAACGACATTTCAAAGTACAGTGTCGTTGGGCTCATTAATATTTTCAGAGTGTCGATTGTTATTGTAAATATGTCATTTTGTCATTGAAGTTCGATTTCTGACTGAAATTGTCGTACGTAACGAATAAAATGTTGTAACTACCGACAAAAATGTTGCTATATAGCTATGGGAATTGTGCTTTTGTTGAGTTTCCTTCAATTATTATAGGTTCAGAACTTCACATTCCCTCCATTTTTTTTTTTAATGTACAAATTTGGTCTTTTGAAAGACTTTTTTTGTTGTTGTACACAACATTTTCTCTTCTTCTATACGACACTGGAGAATAATTTAGCCACACCCTTGCCACACCCCTTTTCCCGGCAATTCGGGAGCTGTGTCGTACACAACGGACGTTACTAGTTTTTTGTCATATACTCTATAGAAAATGTCGTTCATGCATACATTTATTTATTTTTGTCATTCATACAACTTTTTTTTTTTGTCGTTATCCCTTTGAACATAAGGCCCTTTGAGTGCCAGAGGACTTTGGCACTCAAAAGGTTAACCCACTGGGTGCCAGAGGGGTATCCAACAGTGCTTTGATAGAAAGGACCTTTTTAGATCACACGTGGAGGTGGACTGCACTCCAAGAAAACTGTTGGATACGTTCATTATTGAAGCATTAAGGTAGAGGGAAGGAGATGTTAGATCTGCTAGGTCAGAGGGTCCTTCCTTCCAGGTTGAGGGCTCACTCAGGGAAAACCCAATTATAAATGGGTCTTGTATAACCTCTAGAGAGGTCTCCAACGCATTGCAAAGCATGCACTGGAGATCTCTCTAGTATTTGAGGGGTAATGAGAACCATTAAAAAAAAAAAAATCAATGGGAGTGTTTATGTCCCCTCGGTGGAGCAGCTTGTTCGCTCCAGAATGGCATCTCTTCAACTTTATGAAAAATGCCCTGAATATCTCCTTGATTCCACAATATGTGCAGAGAGGGAAAAAACAAAACAAAAACAAAAAAACCTTGTAGGAGGAATCGGAACCCCTCCTGATGCCCCCCAGCATTGATCAACTATCTAGTAGGATAGGAGATCAATTCTGCAATCAGGAAGGTATCGTCGCCTTCCATCTACCAGCCCGGGTTGAGTAGGAGGACCTAGAATACCCACATAAATCAGGACATTCATAGAACACCAGGTTGAAGAGGAGGCGGTTGAGGGAAGATGGGGATCACCTTCCTGGTTGCAGCATTGATCGCCTATCCTGATGGATAGGTGATCAATGCTGGGGTGTATCAGGAGTGGTCCCACTGCACCCCCCCAAGAGGTATGATTTAAACATACAAATGATGAAATGCAATAAAATAAAAATGAATAGATAAAATCCTGTCCCCCAGCTTGGCACCATGACAGCCATGCACTCTGACACCCCGTCCAACCAACCTTTTTCCTTTGAAAACAGGTAGCCACAATCTCCATACACACTCAGGGACCCCACCAACCCTGTTACATGTCCACTGTGCCCCTTCCAGCCATATTCCTTTGCCCACTGGTATTCACATATCCCCACATATACACACTGACCCCATCAGCCTTTTTACCTACCCACTAGTAGCCACTGATCCCCACATACACTGCCTGACTCCCAAGTTGGGCCCCGCTGCCCCCTGGTAGCCACAGACCCCCCCATATATAGTGTCTGACCCCCCCAGCCTGGTTTCTCTGGTAGTCACAGAATCCCACATATCAAATACACACCATATAATGCTATCACTTGGAGAACAACTACAAAGCAGTCTCCAGAGTTAGCACAATTTGAGCTCCTAAAAACAGCATACCAAATAGATACTTTAGAGTACTCAATATTGAATAAGGTTCTTTCACAGCTTGCAAGAAAAATGGGCCTGGGTGACCCACGGCACAGCACTGTAAGAATACAAGAAAAAAGCAGCGCAGGAAAAGCCTTCTGAGTGTAGTATGTATTATATTGTTCTGATGCCAACACCTTCACCCAGTGCTCTTGAAATATTACTTGCACGTAAAGGAGGCTATTTAAGACTGCCTCTGAATCATAATAGAGCTCCTGGCATAAACCCCAGGACTGTTGCCCACGCCAATTTTCCTCCAATATTCCAATCCTTCAGCTTCAATGAACTTGAATCTTGGGCTAGTCTCATCTTGCAATAAATATAGCTCTATGCAGATATATAAAGCTCAGTATTCCTTACAGAATAGGGATAGTGGGGATTTTTAAAGAGCAATATGATGCTATATAAAAACACATTTGCAATAATACAATACGTATCAAGGAACCGCTCTACGTGTTACATAACGGCAGTTCCTTGACATGGGCAACCGTCCTGGGTTTTATACCAGGAGTGCTATTACGATTAAGAGGCAGTCTTAAATAGTCTCCTTTACATGTGAGTAATACTTCAAGAGCACCGGGTGATGGTATCAGAAGAAAAGAATACATACTAGACTCCGAAGGCTTTTCCTGCACTGCTTTTTTCTTGTACAGAACCCCACATACACTGTCTGACCTCCCACCCCTCCCTAAGCCTGGTTTCACTGGAAGTCACAAAGCCACACATGTCGTAAAAAGGACTGTATATGAATCATTTATTGTGTAGATTTCTAGGTCGACACACAGGGATTCAGGTTTCACAAAAGGCCTGTGTATTAGTGACATCCTGGTCTTTTTGTAGGATGTGGTGTGCATATGGATTTCTGATTGACACATTTTTGTGAAGTATAGGGGTGTAGTGGTTGTGTCCTCCTGCATAGCACTGCAGGAAAATCTGGAGGGTGGAATCTGGACGTTCCACATTTTCACTTGGTTGTCTTTGACAGACTTGATTGACACTTCGTATATCTAGTTCTGTACCTGTATATATGGTTTGTATTACCAGGGCCACCCATGCGACCAGTTTCCTTGTGTATCAGATGTACATGGCATTCCTTTGGCGTTGAAATTTATTGGCATTATCTATTATTGGCTTTTGTATATTTACCATTAGGGGCCTTCTTTTATATTTGCATATTAAATCATATTTTAGTCTGGTATATTAGCACTGATATTTTTCTCCTTGACAGATTTTCTATGCATACCTGGTAAGTGGCAGATGCTTCTCTTCCATTTTTGAATCACTTTAGAATTGTTCGTTTTAAGTCAAGTGCCTAACCCTCCTGGCTGGAGGATACTTTACTCCATGGTACAAAAATCCCAGTATATACTCCAGTCCACAATAAACTGACAGCTTAATTGGTCCTGGAGAGAGGGTGAAGGCCTCGGCTTTAACTTTATTAAAATGTGCACAATCTTGCAACCTCTGCCTGTTCCTTTATAATAATCAAAGAAAAGAGGGATGGCGTCCCAAACCTCAAACGAGGTGCCCATCTTCATATTTATCATTTGATATCCACGACTATGAAACTCAGGATCTATGCATTTTACATAAATGACGCTCCGTGGCTGTAGAATTCGCCACTCTGACAATATAGGTTGCTACCTTTTACTTAACACTACATCTGAATACTTTAAATGTTACCATAGTTGCTGTACGTGCTCTGTGCGACTCCACTCAATCCTTCTGATTACTTTCTCAGACTTTATACACAAATTTGCACATGGCATGCGGATAATAGGTAGCAATTTCAATGCAACAGTGCATCCCCATCTGGGCACCAAAAACGACACATTATTTTTCAGAATGGCTTTCATCAATGGCGCTTACATCATCCTTCAGCTTGGTAATATTTGGTCTTCACCAACCAACATAAGACTTACCTTAAGGCTAGTCATGTTCCTGTTGGAGAAGGTCACTGTGGGTCAAACTAGGGAACAAAAGATCTCATAGACTGTTTGGTCTAACCATTTTGATATTAAACCTGAGAACAACTTCAGTGCAACTCACAACAGTGCTTAAAATATTCTCTGCTGGATGACTGGGAAGTAGTCTGAAGCCTGTTTACGGACACATAATCCTATTTTATAGGCAAAGCCTCTTCAGATGTTTCCTTCTTCACTTAGTGGTCTACTCACAAGGAAGTAAATTAGGGGAAAACGCATTAATTTATTTGCTTTCTGGATTAAAAACAGAATTGAAGCTTTAACACTTCTATACCAGGAACTGCTCTCTGGAGATGCAAGACAAGCATTCCCATTCCCACATTTCCCTGAATCTTCTACATCCAAAACGGTCTTCAGTGAACCACATATTACACTATTCTACTGAACTGGTACGTAACTAAATGAAGCAAACATTTTATGACAAGTCAAATCAGATTCTATGCTGGCAAATAAGGAAAATTACCAACCATAAGCTGACCTCCCATGTTATCGGCGATCAGACACAATCTAAAACTAAAATCCCCTAGAGAACTGCAGAAATAATCATCTCTTTTTCTAAAATCTAAATACTCCATTTCCTTTCACTCATGCTGTCTTTGTAGGATGAAGTTAATCACTGTTTAAGCTACCTATACTTACACCAGCTTTTTGCAGAATAGATTCATCTCTCTATTACAAAGTATTAGACACTTAAAATTGTTCCCACCATTTAAAGTCCCTGGCCCATATTACTGCCACCTTGCTGACATCACATCCACAAGATATGTTTGCCCTGCAGGGAAAGCAGTTTCTCCTTGGTATTGTTCAAGTCCTTTTCTCTTACTATCCGTAAGGACAACACGTATCCAGACTCTGAACAATTATTAGCTCCTTCTCCCTTATGCAAGGATCGTGGCCAGTCTGATACACTATTAGCATTCCCCATAAACTCAGACCAAGTAAGCTTTACTACATATAGGTCATCATTTGATGTGCCAAAAAGATGTAATCTTCCCCCTTGAATTTCCTCTCATTGGACAGGTGTCTTGGCCATTCCTTGTCTCCATCCTTAGACATTTTGGCTTTGGAATCAAATCCATTTATGCCCACCAATCTGCATCAGTGCTTATTTACAGTATTAGGTCCCAGTCCTTTCACATAATGAACAGTTCCAGTTAGGGATGTCCCCTTTCCTTGCTTTTTGCCTTTTCTTGAAACCTCCGCTTTCTAAAATCTGAAAAAGCTAGGCACTACATGGATGTCTACTGAGAGAAAGGATCATATGGTAAGGCCTATGTAGATAAATAATAATAAGTCTATCCTGCTCACCTCAAGTTTGTAGTGATATTGCCACTGCATGATTAATTATGCAGTTGAATCTACGAGATGATCAAATGACTCTCCCTGGGGTCAACTTTGACTTCAATATAGTCTTTACTCTCACATATCTAGCCATTCGGAGTTTGGCAAATCTAAACTTATTAGATTTTCTCAGCTACAAAATCTCTTTACTGCCATGAAGAGTGGGAAGAGATACTCCATCTCCTGGAAGGCAGAATAGCCATATTAACATGGATATATTACCAACATTGTTGTATCTATTGCAGACTGTCAGTCCTTGCCCAATTGTCAGACATTACAGGTTTCCAAAAACTATATGCTTCATTTGGCAGGAAAAGACTACACCTCTCCACAGTAAGTAACAGCGCTATCTAGTGTCCACAACAGAAAACTGCAGTTTGATTTATGCTTGAGATGTAACATTTGAAAGCATATCCTACCAGTCGAAATGCCAGTTTTACTTGGCGTAAAAAGCATTACAAAAGAGATTTCTCCATCTATCTACATCTCTCTAGTCACAAAATAAAATAATGGCAATTCTGGAGCAAACCAAATGCATCACTGGGTAGAAATAAAGCTTCCCATTGATTCAGATTGTGTCTTAACCATAGGAATGCTAAAGGTCTCCAACACATTGCTTTGCAATGCATTTGCATACCTCTCTAAAATTCAAGGCATTAAATCCTCATTTTGAGCAAATAATATTTTGGAAATTGTTATTTCTCCCCATTGGTGCAGACTGTTTGATCGAGAAGTCTCCATTTTGTGAATATGACCCAGATGCTCTTTTCAGGTATTGCTAGACCACCCCACCTCCGTCTGTTCTCTATGTTCATCCAATCCACACATCCACTCTTTTGACTCAGTGCTCATCACCTGCCAAACATTTCATTGACCCCTTGAATACTACACAGGTGGCCAACAATGTGCTGGAGACTTCTTTAGCATCCAAGGGTTAAGCTGCTTTTTTCAGTGCCCCTGAAAAATTGTAACTGGAACAAAATATTTACAAATGTGTAATCCTTTGGAGAACCCGAGGGAATCATTTGGGTTTTGGGGTGAAACTGGCATCCCTTAACCCTTTGAGTTCCAGAGATGTATCTAAAGCATTGTGTTGCAATGCGTTAGATACCTCTCTGGCACTCAAAGGGTTAGCTACCATCAAACATTCAGTATAACTTACAGCAAAATGTATTCCAGTCAGAGTTTTCTTTAAAGAGTCTTCTTTGGTGCTTAAGTACTTCGCATAAGTATCTTTGTAGAACGTCTTAAGTTCTTCAACCACCTACAATTCAAATAAATAAAATAAAGAACAAGTAAGCGGTGTAAGGAACATGACCTGTGCACAGACATGGAAATCCTAAAATACTATCCTTGTCATATTGGTGCACGATGCTAGATTATGTTAATCACATTTTATTGGGACTAGAACATTCTGCAAGAATTTAATCAACCAATCTCCTCCAGTTCCATTCAATAAAATAGTAATTTTTAACTCAAAGAGTTAATATACTGCACTAACTGGCAATTATTGTCTTTAAAGGGTAAGTAAAACCTAATACTACCCTCACGCACATACATACTTTATGGCAAAAAAGCCTAATGGACACTTAACATTTTAACTTGCTCCTTGATTCAAGAGATTACACCATCAGTCCGGAATGTTAGATCCATGGAGGCAGACATGATGGTTACCAGCAGGACCACATGACAAAAACTGTGCCTGCTGTACATGGTAAAATGAACCCTTAAAAAGGGATAGTAATGTTTCACAAAAACAGCAGCACCATTTAAGCCATTTCAATACTGTCAGAGTTGTAGTTCAAGAGTAATTGAATGATAAAGTGTCCACCTCCCGCCCCTTTTACCTAATGTAAGCCACCACCACTCAGGTGTGGACTCTGGACCTGGGACCAGACAGATCACAAAAAGGGACACTTCTTACTGTGAACATAAGGAAAACCCTGCTCTCCTTGACAGGTTTTTCCTTATGCTCACTGAAGATTGTACATCTCTGCGATCCATCTGGACAGTCTTGCTGCTCTGAGGTGAGAAGTGTTATATCAGTAAAAAGGATGGGAGGGGGATACTTTATGATTCAATTACACTTGAACTACAACTCTGACAGTATTGAAATAACACTCTTCATGGTCCAAATACTATGAAGATTAATTGGAGCTGCTTTTATTGTGAAACGTTACTATTCCTTTAAAGATTTAAGTAGCATCATGAACTCCATCTACTTCAGTTTGAAAAACTACCAGTAATTGCTATGTTTCCCATCATGAACACAATATTCAGGACAGTTTGGAGATTTTCTCTCCTGAACAATGGTACAAGGGCAAAATAAACACATACCAATAGAATGTTCGAGTCATAAGTTAAGTAGGGGGGAGGGGGTTATTAGGAAGTGTCGGTTCCCCTTTAATTCTGTGTCATCTCACTTTCAGTGATGCAAGCTCCATCTACCTGTAATCTGCAGCTCAACTGTATCTTTAAAGAATACAAATCTTTTTTGACTGTTTTTCAGCCTCCACTTGAGATAGACTCCGCTTTCCCTGAACTGTAATGTGAGGGTCTTGGCTCCCTAATCCTGAGGAGGCTGGGGATGGGGCTGTGTATAAATTCCCCCTGAGGCATCCGGTACCAATTTGTGCAGAGGTGAATAAAGAATTTTATCTTAATTATTTTTTTCAGCCCTCTCTCCCCATTTTGTCGTTGTTTTGTCACAGTGCTTCTGTTTATTGGGGGCAGGGGTGGGTCCTCACCAATGGATAGAAGGGTAATTTGCCCTCATGGGTTTCGGGGAGTTAACCTAACACTCTTGGGCGAATGGCATGGGAGCAGAGACTCGTGGGAGTTGTGTCGTACATTGCAGCTCCACCTCCACCCCCCAGTGAGTGCTGGGGGGCAGGCATATTGTTACATTTGTGTTAATAAAGGCTGTGGCCTTTCTTCCCAAAAATGAGCTGTGTGTTTTACTGGGGTGGGAAGAAAGGGGGCCATTACTGTTCCTGGGGGGGGGGGGAGATGTCCTACACAGTCAAGGCTTTTTACAAACTGCAGCTAGAGAAAGCTCACAAACTAGAATTAAGAGGACAGATGGAACCTCTAATTCTAGGCAGGTACACAAATTTAAACCAAATGAAAGCCAGCATGTACAATCAATTTTTTACTGCTAATAGGAAGTTAAATTAAAACAAATTAAATTAAAATAATACTATTAACTTAATTTCTCAACTAACTGCACTAAATGAAAAAACCCTACATGGGGTGAATTGTTGGGGGGAACACAGGAGCAAAACGTAACAAAATGATTGGAAAAATAAGGTCAAAATGGTAAATTATATAAAAACAAACATGCAGATCTACAAATAGACACAGCAACAGTCTGTTCCCAATATGGAAGTACAAATTATAAGGATTGGCCAGCCAAAGTGTTTCACTTGGAGGCTACGTGCATTCCTATGGTTTTAGTAGAGTTTAGCTTCAAACCAATGTTGACAGCAAATGAAAAACGTGTAAAAGGGAATCCATGTATTTTTAGAAACTATCACTCGTCTGGAAATATTTTGTAGCATGGATTAACCCTTTAAACCTTTTGAGTGCCAGTGGGGTGCCCAAACCCATTTGGCACTCACAGTGTTAAGGATTAAAAGTAGTGTGCAACACATCTGAAAGCAATGTGTTGACCATCCGCCTGGTGCTTAACCCTTTGAGTGCTAGAGGGGTATGACATTGCTTTGCAAATGCGTTCCATACCCCTTTGGCACGCAAAGGATTAACAGGTTAAAAGCATATTAACACTTAATATGTAAAAACACATATTGTAGGGTTTATCATCCAAGGGTACTCCAACTTCAAGATGTATTTTATTCAATAGTAATTGCAGCTCAAACTTGTACTATTTTAGGTGCAATATCTCTTTGGACTGAAAATTTACAGTGGCGCTGTTGCTACACCATCCTATGGTGATTTATGGTCATCTGGCCAGATATGCCTATAAGGTGCAACAGCAACACAAATTTCAGGCCAACGAGATACTGCACCTAAAATAATTCAAGTTTGAGCTGCAATAACTATTGAATAAAACATCTCTTATCAGTGGGAGGACCCTTGTTTTACTCTGGAGGCTAAACCCTACAATATATATCCCTTTACATATCAAGTGTTACTTTCCCTTTAAAGGAACACCAGCACCTCCTAAAACTACATATCCCCACGTATCTTAATCTAAGCAAGAAAGCCTAATGGCCTTGTTGAAAAATTTCTTAGTGGATTAGTTCTCTAAAATAAACCTTTAGTTGGTACTTCATATATCTATGGAGGCAGACATTCTTTTTAAAGAACTCCAAGGACAAAGTCTCCTCTCACTGAAGTGTTCTTAGGAATCCTTCAGTGTAGGCGTTCAGGTTCTAGGAATTATGCAAACAAAGAAACATGCCATTGTCCATGAAGAGGATATCAAGTATCAATTAAAAAGAGGATCTTAGTCTTACCTGTTAAATCCTTTTCTCTTAGTCCATACAGGTTACTGGTAACTTTGGGTAGGCGATCCACCCCTTTAATTGTAGGTAGGAACAATTCTACAATTGCATGAAGAGGGTGGAGCCTACCTTCCCTCCTTGGATGCAGCTAGCCAACCAGCTCCAGAAAGATTTGAGACACTAACTATTGACTAGATAGTAGAAGGGAAAGTGGACTCCTGTGAGCATGACCCCGAAGAACCCCCACGGTCTGCCACAGGAGAGCCAAGCATGGTCCCTTGACAGGGTGGGAGACCAGTAACCTGTATGGACTAAGAGAAAAGGATTTAACAGACTAAAATCCTCTTTTCTTTGTCGTCCAATACAGGTTATTGGTAACTTTAGGAAGTCCAACCACTGAGTTTGCCAGAGGTGGAAGTAAGGCAAAGAACAGGTGCAAGGAACTCAAAGTCACCAGAGCAGATATGAACCATCAGATCAGATATAGCCTAACAAAACAATGAAGTGTCAACGGACACTAAACAGGGGTAACACCCCAAACTGTTACACAGCACACTGAACTAGAGCCAACAGGGCTCAAAAGTGAAGGATGCACTAAGAACCGAAGAAGATCCTAGACAGGCAAGACTGCCTCCAGGATTTTCCTCCCAAAGCTAGCATCGGTAGTGCTTCGAAAACGTGTGCACAGACGACCAAGTGGCAGCCTTGCACAACTGATCAGAGAAGGCCTGATTCTTGTAAGCCCAAGAAGCCCCAACAGATCTTGTAGAATAAGCTGTGACCTGAAAGGGGATAGGCTTCTTCCTCAGCTCGTAAGCCTTACGAATAGTGGACTTGATCCAAGGAGCAATAGTCACTTTGGATGCAGGTCTTCCTGCCCTGGGACCCTCAGGAATGACAAACAGCATGTCAGATTGCCTGATAGACTCAGTGCGATGTACATAAAACTTGAGACAATGCACCACATCTAACAAGTGGAGATCTCTCTTCTTGTTTGTGGTGGGGTCAGGGCAGAAAGAAGGCACCACAGTCTCCTGATTAATGTGGAACTCCAAAATCACCTTCGGGAGAAACTCCAGAGAAGTGTGACGCACTGCCTTGTCCTTGTGAAACACCAAATAGGGTGGCCTACAGGACAGCGCATGCAATTCCGCGGCGAGAAAGGCCATTTTCCATCAGAGGAATCAGAAGGAACCTCCTGAACTAAGGGAATGTTAAGGGTATGCAAAACAGCCCTGATCAGGCCCTCAGCCGAGGGCTCAGGATCAGCCTCAAAAGGATCCCAAAAAAAGTGAGAGGAGCCCACAGCAGAACATTCCTTAACATCTGAATCCACCAGCAGCTCCTCCTCAGAGGAATCTGATACGTCAGGTACACCCTGAGGTTTTGGCAGGGAAGACTAGATGGAGGAGGGGGTCTGCCAAGAATGGAAGACCCCCTGTAACTGGGATGGAAAGAGCTGCAATGTAGACCTAAGGTCCCTGGTAGCAGCCTTGAACTCTTGCACCCAAACTGGCTCTAATTCATGGCTGGAGGTCCCTGGGAGACTTCTCAGGGACATCAGAACAATGCTGGGCATAAATGACCTGAGAATTCTCTAGGTAACCCTGAATGACAGGAAGAGCAATGTGCAATAGGGGATAGAGAACCCAGCATCCTTAGTCTTAAGTCTGGCCCAAAGCTCCAACGGTATAGTGTCAAATAACCTTACAGTATAAGAAATCACCCAAGTACAGTGTGTAGGATTAAGGTTTCACCACAGAAATAGTTAAAATAGACTTATCTGGCAGGCAAAGGGTTAATCAGCAGAGGGAGAAGGAGTGTCCAAGCCCTGCGTAGGATACTCGTTCTGGAAATGGCACAAAATGGCTGCAGCAGCGGGAGCCAATCAGAAATGAGTGCAAAGCAAGCACTCATGGGAAATGTAGTTTTTCCAGAGAAAGTACCAAAACAGTGCCCAAAGCCCCCTGAGCCCCCCAACACACTGGAAACATGAACTGGATGACAGAGCAAGGACAGACAAGAAAAATGAGCTTTTCCGAAGTCACTAGGTTAAGCGGTTGCAGAGATATGTCCCAAACTGTACAGTACTATAGGAGTGAATGGAGCAATGGCGCCTATGCGGTAAATCGCGCCGGAGCTCAAATTTTACAAAACTGAAACAGTAAAATAAAAATGCATGAAACATCACTAGAACATGTTAGGATACCCAAAAAACACTGAACCAGTAGGAAAAGTGTCAGAACCCCCCCCAAAAGATGCAAAACCAACAGCTAAAGGGTTAAAGTACCACATAAACCTGCTCCAAAACACCCAACAGACATACAGATAGACCCAATGAGTGCATCTAAGGGCATTGTCAGTTATGGTAATCCGCTTCTAACACAAAAATAAAAAAATTCTAAAAGTATAGCAGAACTGTTCTCTTGTCTGTGTCTTCACCAAGAAACAAATCTTTCTGGAGCTGGTTGGCTAGCTGCAGCCAAGGAGGGAAGGTAGGCTCCACCCCCTGCATACAATTCTAGAATTGTTCCTTCCTACAATTAAAGGGTCGGATTGCCTAACCAAAGTTACCAGTAACCTGTATTGGACGACAGAGAAAGATTATTTCTGGCGACGCAGTCCTCAAACAAGGAAATAATAATGGCCATTAGGATGTTCTGCCGATATAAAGTTAAGTCGGGGGTGTAATATTAAAAGGTGTTAATGATCTTTAAAAGATATGGAAGGCTATATATTAAAAATAGCTTTTACAAAGCCTTTTAAAGGGATAGTAATGTTTCATAATAAAAGCGGCTCTAATTAATCATCATAGTATTTGGACTTTGAAGAGTGTTATTTCAATTCTGTCAGAGTAGTAGTTCCAGAGTAATTCAATGACAAAGTATCCATGTCCCGCCCCTTTTACTAATGTAACACTGTTCAGCCAGATCAGAAGGGAGTGTCCAGGTAGACTACAGAGAGGGACAATCTTCAATTAAGATAAGGGAAAAACCTGAAAAGCTTGTCAAGGGGGGCAGGGCTTTCATTGTTTTCATTGTAAGAAGATTGTCCCCTTCTGTTATCTGTCTGGTCTTACAACTAGATTCCACATCTGAGAAGAGATGGCTTACACTAAGTAAAAGGGGCGGGAAGGGAAACTTTGCTTGTGAATATCTCTTAAACCATAAAGGTTTGAGAGATAAGACTTATATCCTTCTTCATATTTTTTTTAATGCCTACAAAATAAAATAAAGTTAAAACGAAGTATTACTATCCCTTTAAGATTTATGTAGCAGCATATGAAATTGGTAATGGCAACACAGAAGTCTACCCAAAACCAAAATTCCCACTTTGTGCAACCGCAACAGTAACATGGTGTTTGAGAAACAAGGAAGCTTGTCCTTCTCAGACAGGAGACATTCACTTGACCCTGCAGGGATCAAAGCGTGATCAGGTGACTGTCTTAACGAGAGCTACAGTGCTAGCACATGTCAGGAGAACATGGTCACTTTATACCACGTTTAGATTTAGGCTTTACTGTTCTTTGACTTCGTCATTGCTATCAAAAGTTCAATATTTAAATACCAGCATATACCATGGGAATGGACATTTGAAACAGTAATTTTAACATATTATATATATATTACACATATATACATACAGAGAGTGAGAGAACCTGTACACAATCTTACCTTGTCTTTATTTGCAAAGCCCCAGATTCCAGCCGCGATTTCAACTGCAAATATAACCAGGAGAAATGCAAAAAACTAAGGGAGAAAAAAATAAAAGGGAAGGAGAATGTTGGCATTAAATCTAATGTAGAACAGATATTAGTCTTCAAACTAATGCTTTTACAGTAAGAATGACTAGGACCCATGTAATGATACTATGAGACACATTATCAGCGCATTGCTTCCAAATGCATTGAACAGCGGCGTAACTAGAAACCATCAGGCCCTGGTGTAAAAATTTAATGTGACCCCCTGACCCCACCATGCATATATTGTCTACCTCCACAATGCCCTCACTGTCCATCTCCGCATTGGACGTCCCACTGTCACGCTCCCAGTAATCCAGCTTCGAAGGGGAGCGTGAACACACTTCCTGGGGCAGCTGGGAAGTCATGTGGGACATACAGTCCCGCAGAACCCAGAAGTGCCCGATTTTGAAGGTTTAATATCCCCACTTGTAGGCAATTAAAAATAAATAAATAAAAAAAAAAATACACCCAGCGCTTCTCTAGTTCCTATTTATTAAGACCTTCAAAGTTGGAGAAATCTTAGTGCATTGGCTCCATATTATAACATAGGACTTGGAGAAGTGATCTCTCTGGAGAAGCCATCTCCATTTTATCGCCTCTTTATCACTCCTTCATGCATCTCCCCCAAGCTCTACCACAGATTTAACAAAATAAAACTGCCCTTTGGACGCTAGTTGTTTAGCACGGCAAGTAGCAGTTTGATAAAAAGATGTGATAACATTGGATTTAAAATGTTCTGAACTGTGAGAATGCCACTGTTTTACTCAGAATGAAACATGTTCATAAGAAAGGCCTATTGACCTTTAAATCACACAGATGCCTAACTTTTCCCTAACATATTGCAATGCCTCTGTAGCACCCAATGGTTTAAATGGGGCAATATCCAGTAAAAATGCAGAGCATTTATATTATCTAAACATTGCATACTTCCAATACGACATAATCAGAAATTAATTTTGTGTAGATACCCACAAATATATGTTGCAAGCCTACCCTTCCACCAGATACGCATGTCGCATGATTAGCCTTGTGGCCAGATTTGATTATCAAGTTAGTTAAACATTGATAACTGCTCTCATATTCTTGTCTGTAAGTTTACTTTAATTCTTATACACATTGCATTTGTAGTGTTGCGGCTGAAAATGTGTTTCAGTTGCAGCTGAAAACATTGCTAAATTTTAGGGCTACAGTGTATCATCAGTGTAGCATCCCCATACGATTATCGCTGCCAACAGTGTATGGGATTCAAGCGCTCATGAACCCTTTCCATTTTTAGATACAGATAGTAATATTACATTTTAATTATAGCTCAGATTGTTCAAGATATAGTACTGCTGATTGATGCTTAGTTTTCAAAACTGTTTAATTACGATATCATTAGATGCTGAAGTTAATCCCTCCCTCCCCTTTTCTCGTTCTAATGCTGCCTCCCCCCTGATCTGAAGTCCGTTTGCTTGACCAGTCAGATCACAACAAAATCTTCCCTCAGTCAGTATAAGGAAAAACCTGCCCTCCATGTCGAAGGAGGGCAGGTTTTTCCTAATACTAACTGAAGATTGTCCCTTGTAGTGACCCTCTGTCAGATCTCAGACTGAAAGGCTTAGGATCTTCAAAAGGGGAGGGAGGGATCAACTTCAGCATATAATTACATCGTACCTAAACAGTTTTGAAGAATACAAGCATCAGTCAGCAGTACTATTCATCTGGGCTACTATTAAAATGAAATAGTAACATCCCTTTAACCCCTTACATACTAGAGAAGTCTGCAGTGTTTAAAAGAAGCTTCAAGAATCCAGGGGGTTAAAAATAAGTTGTATTTCTACTCAAAAAGAGAGATCACTAGCAGGATCCACAGATACTAACACTGTATTATGGTACTTTGCTCACCTCCAATAAAAGGTCTAAATGTATCTCATACAAGGAGGGCAAATTGACTCTTAAGACAACATGGGTATGCAAAGCAATTCTGGGGCAAACAAAGACCCCATAGGGCACAAATAAAAATTAACATTCAAACAGGAACGCTAGCGGTCTCCAAAGAACTTCTTTTCAAAGCAGAACGTTCATCTATATATAAATTTGCTAGGATACGTCGCTCCCTGTGTGCGTAACATGCACAGACACAGAGAGCAATGCCTCCTAGCAAACTGCACATGCGCGGCGGTTGAGGGGAAAGCAGCATGCTCCAGTGATCACCGCAATACCGCCGCTTCCCCCCCTCCCCCGCCTCCTTGCGGAGGAACAGAAGAGCCGGTGGGGTGGAAAGCATCAGTAGAACGGCATGCTCCTGGGATCACCACAATACCATTGATGTCCCCCTCCCCCGCGTGGAGGAACAGAAATGCTTCTGCATGACCTAGACCCCGTCGAATGACGGACTTTAACCTAGTCTTATATAAAGTCACCCTGCAATAATTAAGCAAATAGCGACTAGCTTTATAAGGAGACTTTTACCTCTCAAAAGTAGCCAATTGTAAAGTTATCCTTAATCTTAGGAGACCGGAAGCCAGGCACCAGCGAAGACATAGTCAGTCCTGGTCTCCTTTAACAAGCATTGCAGTGTGCCGCAAGATACCCGGAAGGGACTGACGCGTAGGCTCGCAGACTGAACTAACCTGGCTGTCAGTCTCTGAAGATTAAGGATTACTTTACAATCGGCTACTCTTTATTACAAAGCTAGTCAATATCTGCTTAATTATTGCAGGGCGACTTTATATAAGATGAAATTGCCGCTTTCAATGAAATTCCAGAATTGGGAATTCTGTATGTTCCACCTATGGTGCAGCTATCTTCTCCAGGACCGTTCACATTATGTCATTCTCTATGACTTTGCCACAAATATAACATACCAATCCAAGCATGCACTCTGACTCTTGAATTGCACCGCAGCATCCCAAAAATCCAACCAACATCATGAGAGCTCCAGCGCCAATCAAAATATAGACACCTACAATGAAAAAACAAAATATATAAAACATAATGCACTAATGTGCTGTGCGACATAATACATTTGTTATACACACACTTCAGAGCTACTGTCATTTGTACAATGTTTATGACCAGTAACATACATAAGCAAACTTCTTTTTGACTTCACATTCTGCAAGATCACAATATGTAAAGACAAATTCCCCATAAAATAAAAGTTTAACCCCTTAACGACCCTTGACGGTCATAGTACGTCAAGGGTCGATTTGACTTAACGACCGATGACGTACTATGACCGTCATCGAATTCCGGGCTCCCCCCACGGCTGCACTCCATTCGGGGAGTCCGGAATGCAACGGAGCAATAAATAAAAAATAAAAAAATTGCTCCGTGTTTGTTCTGTCGGGTCGCGGATTCTCCGGTCCTTAAGGGATTAAAGGGTCAGTAATGTCCCCAAAAAAAATACTTAAGAGTTTCGTATAGCTTCAAAAAAAATAAACTCTATGGCAAAAATACTCTCTCTCAAACTGCTATTGTATTGAAAGTTCCCCTCCCTCCCCTTCTCCTGACATCAGCGCTGTGCTAACAGCAAGAGATCCCAGTCCGGGGACAAGCCGGCAGCTCTGCAGCAGAGCGGAAATCGCATTTTGGAAAAGAATTACTTCATTGGAAAGGTCTAAATTGTGTGCCTGGTTTGCAAGCACACTTTGTAGACCATTCCAATGAAGTAATTATTTTTAAATAATGTGATTTTGGCTCTGCTGAAGAGCCTCCTCGAGTCGCATGACTCGAATCTCCTGCTGTCAGCTTTACAGAAGGGGAGGGAGAACTTTGAATGCATATCCTTCTCAAACCACAGCGGTTTGAGAGATAGGATTTGTGCCATAGAGTTTATTTTTTGGAGCTCTACAAACCTCTTAAAGGGATAGTAATGTTTCACAAAAACAGCAGCTCCAATTAATCTTCATAGTATTTGAGCCATAGAGAGTGTTATTTCTTTTCTGTCAGAGTTGTAGTTCAAGAGTAATTGAATGATAAAGTATTCCCATCCCACACCTTTTACCTAGTGTAAGCCCCCTCTCCTCAGATGTGGAATCTGGTCCATAGACCAGACAGCTCACAGAAAGGAACAATCTTCTTACTGTGATAACAATAAAAACCCTGCCCCACTTGACAGGTTTTGCAGCTTTTTTCCTCATCTTAATTGAAGATTGTCACTCTCTGCAATCCACCTGGACACACCCTGCTGCTCTGAGCAGAGCAGTGTGACATCAGTAAAAGGGGTGGGAGGGGGATACTTTATCATTCAATTACTCTCGAACTACCACTCTGACAGAATTGAACCAACACTCTCCAAGGCCCAAATCCTATGACGGTTAATTACAGCTTCTTTTATTATTAAACATTACTATCTTTTTAAGTATTTCTTGGGGACATTACAGACCCTTTAACACTACTCTGACATTGATCTCCCTGAATTTCTGTACCCAGAACGCTATGGGGAACTGTGAAAGCAGGGATAGCCATCAGATAGAACATTATTCCTGCAGCAGAAAAGCCTTCTTCCAGTCCATTAAATACAGCATACAGAACACTGTTGTAGTAAAAATGTTACTTTACATCCCTATCATTGCTTTCAACCACAACCAGCTAATCGCAATGAAGCAGTGATTTTGCCAGGAATAACTGCAGCGAGATTTACAGGTGTGGTCCCCTGGCCAATCCTGTCAAAATCAATGCAGTGAGATTCACCTCCATCGATTTGCAGTCCACCCCACACAAGGACAGAATGCTGAATCCCACGGGCAACGATGTGCAGCATTCACACGTTATATATTAGATAGATCTAGCTATCTGTCTGTATCTCTATCGATCTATCTCAAATGCAGCATAAATACTACTTTGTTTCAAATTGTAGGTTTTACTTGTGCTCTCCTACATTTAGTATGATTTACTGTGCCCTATCAATGTCTTCTTAATCTTCCCTTTTTGGCTTAAGTAATTAGCATTGCTGCTAATTAGTGGGTCTTGTGTATAAAGACAAAGTGGTGTAGTTCTGGGGCAAACCAACTTCATTGTAGGAGAGAAATAAAAATCTCCATTAATTTAAATTGGGCTTTTAACCCCTTCAGTGTTAACAAGGTCTCCAGCAAACACAGTTGAAGGAAATGTGCTGGAGACCTTTAACCACTAAGGGGTTAAAGCCCCATTTAAATAAGTGGGAATGATGGACATTTGTATTATTGTTGTATGATGCAGTTGGTTTGCCCCAGAACTGCACCACTATGCTTTTATAATAAAACTGGGAAAGTATTTGTCAAAGACCAAAAGGTATTATGGGTATCAGTTTCTGCAAAGTGCCAGGTTTAACAATACACATTAAGACCTCCTGCACGTTTGTACCTTTTCTTTCCAAGTATCTGTTTTAACAAGTCTCTATTGGCAAATATGCAGAGTTTCATAACAATAGTATGCATTGCACTGACAGCCAAAAGTTGTCCAGGATTCAGTAGCTTCCTGGCAGCTAGTGATGGATGTTGGGAAGTTACAGCAAAGAAGATCTGCACAGTGGTCTCAGGTATGCCAGGAAAATGTTTATCTTGACCATTTACACTGCTGATACGTTATTCTTTCTCCATGTACAAAATAAATTACTAATTTGCTTTTGCTGGAAGTTTCAGCTTGGTTTTGACCCTTCCATGTATGGGGGTATATCTAAAAAGGCCAAATGCCCAGGGCCAGATTTACATCTCAGGAGCCTGTAGGCACAGAAATCTGAAGCACCCTTCCCCCATTGGCCATCTCCACATTGCCCTCATCAGCTCCATGTTGCCCTCACATTGCCCCCCTTCGGCTCCAAGTTGCCCCCACCATCTCCATGTTGCCCTCACATTACCTCCCCCCGTTGTCCGTTTCCTACCTCCCTGGCAGGAGATCTGTCGTCTGTGCCTCCTTTGGCACGGTCCTGTAAGTGCTGGAGCTCCTGCGCGGTCTCCTATTCAGGAATGCAGATCGCTGGGAGATGTCATCTCCCAGCGCTCTGCATTCATAAAGAGCCTGTCCTGTCAGGGAGGTAGGAAATAGACAACTGGGGTGGGGGGGTGTTGCAATGTGAGGGAGACATGGAGTGGGCGCCAGCGCAGCCAGCGAGATGGCTATTTTTTTTAAAGAATAAGAAAAGAAAAAAAAAAAAAAAGAATTGCTATGGCAGGCGCCCCTCGGTGGCATGCGCCTGTAGGCAGGTGCCTACTTTGCCTTATGGCAAATCCGGACCTGCAAATGCCAAAACCTCTTATAGACAAACAATATGCTACATCTGAAAAACCTGAACACCCACATTTCTACAACAATTATTTACTATTATACTAATCAACAGTTCCCAATGCATACACATACCTTACCAATGCTTCAACCGGCCAATGAGGGACACTTGTTTTATTTTGTGTGTTCTTGCTTGGGGCAGGGTATTGCTAATAATTTTAGGTTACATAGGGGGATTTTTTTTTTTTTTTTTTAATTATAAGCCTTCTTAATGTACATTTAAGAACGGTCACTAAAGTTCCTAACGTGGGGTCATATTTAACCCTTTGAGTGTGAGAGTGGTATGGAACGCACTGCAAAGCAATGCATTCCGTAGCACTCAAAGAGATATAAAGTAGTAAAGTCAAGTTTCTAAAATGTATGACTGAGAATATTCACAACTGCGAATATTTTTTCGAATACATAACTCACTATATGCTTCCATAAAGAACAGGTTATACATTAGCCAATTTCTTCACAAATGCATTGCACTACAATTCCTAGTTGGACAAGACCAATTCTACTACACGTTCCAAAAAAAGTCGACCGACTTGAGTTATCACAGACAAAATGTTGCTAAAAGTTTATACATATCCTTATGGCACAACTTAAAAAGACACTCTCTTTAATACTACTCCAGTTTTATAAATAATCCCTCTTCATGACCTATTAACAGCTCTTTATGTAACCGAATAAATGTGCTGGATACTAACCTGCCACTCAAGGGGTTAAACATAACATTAATGATAGGTTTTTTTTTTTTTTTTTTTATTGCTGTGGATCTAAGCGATACATTTATGTACACACTACAGTCTGATCTCCTAAAAAGAGGGACACCAGGGTGGAAAAGAGGGATTTGGGTCTCAAAGCTGGAGATTTGGGAGGTAACTGTGCATGCAAGGTTTGATTCCTGTTTCTTGATCACAAAGATTGCTTCTTTTATTAAACTACTAGTGTAACAGCCATGTACACGGGCCAAGGGCCTGGTAATGTTAACCCTTTCAGTGCCAGGGGGTACGGAATGCATTGCTTTGAAATGCATTGTGTACCCCTCTGGCACTCAAAGGGTAAGAGGCCGGTCCTGCTCTGCATCCTGCCGCAGTCATGCACTGTAGAGACTGCCCGAAAACACAGAATGCTCCCAGCACGGAACTCCCAGCATTCCGCACAGAATGCTCCCAGCACAGAACTCACTGCATTCTGTGCATTCGGGCAGTCTCTACTGAGCATGACTGCTTCTGACAAACATCCTAGTGAATTATTATAAAGGATTATTTTCCTTAAAGTAACATTAAGTCCTCCTAACAGCTCCAGTTTTCCTTAACCCTTTAAGCGTCAAAAGGTTGTGTAAAGCATTGCTCTGCACTCCCCTCCCCCGGCATACTGAGGGTTAATCTGGGCGGAAAATCCAAACAGACATTATGAATAAAGAGTAAATGTACCTTTAAAGGGATAGTAATGTTTCATAAAAAAAGCAGCTCAAATTAATCATCATAGTATTTGGACTTTGGAGAGTGTTATTTCAATTCTGTCAGATTTGTAGTTCAAGAGTAATTCAATGACAAAGTGTCCCCCTCCCGCCCATTTTACTGATGTAATACTGTTCAGCCAAATCAGAAGGGAGGTGGCCAGGTAGACTGCAGAGAGGGACAATATTCAATTAAGATAAGGGAAAAACTTGTCAAGGGGGGGCAGGGCTTTCATTGTTCTCATAGGAAGTAGATTGTCCCCTTCTGTTATCTGTCTGGTCTAAGGACTGGATTCCACATCTGAGAAGATATGGCTTACACTAGGTAAAAGGGGCGGGAGGAGAAACTTTGCTTGTGAATATCTCTCAAACCATAAAGGTTTGAGAAATAAGACTTCTATAGTTCATGTTTTTTAATGCCTACAAAATAAAATAAAGATAAAACAAAGTATTACTATCCCTTTAAATAGGACCACAGGATAGTGTATTGCATGGTTAGTACTGTTTTCCTCTGTGATGGCGACAGATATGATGATTGGTTGCTGAACTCCAAACTACTTCCACTAAATTCTACTAATGAATACTTTGTTCTACTGCAATCTGCCCCCCCCCCCACACACCCAAAATAAATAATTCCCATCTACCTCTGTGGACATCACATCCAGGGAAAACAATTCACACTGAATGTATTCATAGTGGCCATTAGGATTGTCCACCTTAATCATGGTAAAATGGCAGATAATTATGATGCGTTAGTCTTTAAATCTTCAATAACCGATCTCTGCAGACACACTGCAGAAATCACCAGCATCCAAGACAAAAGCAATCAAAGCCATTTGCTACTCCCATCATCCTCATGGCCGACAGAGAATGATGGGATTTGTAGTTTAACAGAAGCTGAAGCACCTGAGTTTGCCATACCAGAAATGATAAACCCAGAGAAGGATTACACAATATATATATATATATAATAACAATATCTACAACTTGTTCAGTGTCTTTCTGAATGCAGAACGTGGTGTAATGGTCTGTTCAAAGGCCCGAGATGGGAAGACTGCAGCCCCTCAGCTGTTTAACTACAACTCCCATTCTTGCCTTTTTTCCTATGAAATATTTGGTAAAAATGTGAATGCTAAGTTTTAACCCTTTGCGTGCCCAGGAATGTGCACCACATTCTTTGAGTGCCACAGGGTTTGGCATTGCAGAACAGTTAAATGCACATTTATGGAAATTTTTTAACCAATAGGTTTATTTTGTGTTATTCCAATTTTAATATTTAAGAATGATTATATATTTATGTAGCTGTATTCCTCATGATTTTGACAAATGACAAAAAAATGTTAGCATTGTTTGAGCACTGACTGACTTTCATACATCAGTGCTTTTATATAAAATAGACAAGCAGGACTTTTTTGGCACAAATGGCAGCCATTTAGAGACTAAATACTTCCTGATCTTGATAGTTTTGCCCTTTACCCTGAGAGGAGTGAAAACCCAGAGACTCTTGGTCACATCCTGTTTTCGCAGGTATGGTAGTTTAATCTGGATTATATAAAATTGCACGTGCAGACTTACCAGTAAAGAATGAACTTGTGTTTGCATCAGATTCAAACATAGCCTTTACTTTGCCATCAAATCGAAGCCATAACCCTATAGCAAGTACAGCTGTTCCGGCAAGCTAAGAGGAGAGAAAAAGACAAATTATATATATTTTTTCTAACACATGACAAAACCTACAGAGTTTCAAGAAAGAAACGGTTCAAGTCCCATCCCCATTCAGTAATGCAACTACAAGACAAATCATGTAGAAGTAACACTTAACCCTTTAAGTGCCAGAGGGGCAAGCAACACAGCTTTGCAATGCGCTGAGTACCCTTCTGGCATTCAAAGGGTTGAAGTGGACTACCCACCTTAAAGGGATAGTAATGTTCCACAATAAAAGCTGCTCCAATTATTCTTCATAGTATTATGCCATGAAGAATGTTATTTCAGTACTGTCAGAGTTGTAGTTCAAGAGTAACTGAATGATAAAGTATCCCCCTCCCACTGATGTAACACTGCTCACCAAGGTGGTGTCCAGATGTCTTGCAATGTTCAATTAGCATAAGGGAAAAACCTGTCACGGGGGGCAGGGTTTTCATTGTTCTCACAGTAAGAAGATTGTCCCTTGCCATGAGCTGTCTGGTCCGTGGACCAGAATACACATCTGAGGGGAGGGGCTTACACTAGGTAAAAGGGGCGGGAGGGGAAAACTATCATTCAATTACTCTTGAGCTACAACTCTGATAGTATTGAAATAACACTCTCCATGGCCCAAATACTATGAAGATTAATTGGAGCTGCTGTTTTTGTGAAGCACTACTATCCCTTTAAGAGGTTTATTTTAAATAATCATTAACAACTGCCTATATGTTGAGCTGCGTGTAATAGTTTCAGAAATTAACCTGTAAGCGTTTGTGGCACTTTACGCCAATTTGTTTCTGTTCTGGACCAATGTTACCACACACTGTTCTACGAATCAACGTAGGCAAAGCACACACAGTGGGGGCAACGCCTTAATCCGAACTAATAAGCATAAACATGTTACCTTCTAAAACATTTTATAAAAAATGGCTACTACAACAGAGAACTGAAGTCTTATTTAAAACTTGTCTTAGAATGACAGCGCCACTCTAATACATTATGGCCTGGATTCCTTTGCAGTGAGTGAGCAAGATAATCCTTAGGGTGGGGGTGAGGGGGTCCAAATTTGGTCCTCAAGATCTACAAACAGTACCAAATTTAAAGGGATAGTAATGTTTCAAAATAAATGAAGCTCCAACTATTACTTATCATTTTTGTGCCAGGGAGAGTGGCATTATCATTCTCTATGATGTGTAGTTCCAGAGTTATTGAATTGTAAAGTATCCCCCTCCCTCCCCTTTTAACCATTGTAAGCAGCCTCCCCTCAGATGTGGAATCTGGTCGCTTGACAGGACAGCTCACAGCAAGGAACAATCTTCTGGCTGTGAGCATAAGGAAAACCCTACCCCCCTTGAAGTAGCAGCATGGGTTTTTCCTTATGCTCACAGAAGATTGTCCCATCCATCTGGACAGACTTGCTGTGCAGCTTTACATAGGTAAAAAACTATCCTATATAATAATTTGCCAAGTGTGTGTTTGTCAGAAGCCGTCATGCGCAGTACAAACTGCCAGCGCTGCGGCTGATAACGAAGCTGGGATCCGAATTCAGACAGTAGAACTAAGTTCTGAATTTGAAGCACTTGCACCGCGGCCGTTGCGGAGTGGCACTGTGGCCTGTGTAGACGGGCTCTTCAAATAGTAAAGAATAATTGGAGCTGCATTTTGAAACATTACTATCCCTTTAAGAATGTCTGAGCACAGGTGGGTCAGTCAGAATGAATAGCCACTGATTAACCCGTGCTTAAGGGAAAGCCTTAAATTCTGTCCTGTTGGTGGCTCTTAAAGGGATAGTAATGGTTGCTTTTAACATTTAATACCGTAGCTATTAAAAAAAACAATAATAAATGAATTGATGCAAGTCCAGTCTCTCAAACATGCATAGTTTGATAGATATACACTTTTAAAGTCCCCTCCCTCCCGCCCCTTTCACAGATGTTCGTACTCTAGCTGACAGCATGAGATCCTGGTCCCAGGATCGGCCAGCGGCTCTTAAGCAGGGCTGAAATAGCGCTATCTAGAAGAAATACTTTATTGGAACGGTCTATAAAGTATGTCTGCATTTGCCTCAGGGACTTGATACATTTAAAAACAATGGCAATTAACACCCTTTCAATGCTAGAGAGATCTGTACCTTATGCCTGAAATACTGCATTGGAGACCTCTCTAGCATAAAAAGTGTTAAGAAACCCACTTTTATATTAACGTGAATAGGGATTTTAGTCTCAATTAGCATAATAAAAACATTAAAAAATTGTAATTTAAAAATGATATATAAGTCTTATTAAAAATGAAAGTTACTCTTTAACCCTTGGAAGCTAGTCATCCTATAATATAAAAGGCCGATGCAGTCATGCGCAGTCGAGACTGCCCAAACGCACAGAATGCTGGGAGGCGTAGCAACGCTGGGAGTTATGTGCCTTCGGACAGTCTCTACTGCGCATGACTGCATCGCGTGCACGGCGGCAGTACGCAGAGCAGGACCGGCATAATCACTTCATCGGACCTTGGCCCATGTACATGAGCTTTTACACTAGTATTAAATTAATTGCTTTGCAATGTGTTAGACTATCTTGTCGGCATATCCGGTGACACTATGAAACAAAACAAAAAAAAAAAAAAAAAAAAGATTCTCCCCAAGTCTGACAAAGGGCAGTCAATTATAGTTACAAATTCTAAAAAGGATATTTAAATAAGCAGATTAACCTTTTGGATGTCAGAAATGTCTCATATATTCTAGGGACAGCAGGGCCTGTTGCCCACCAATGAGTTAACCTTCTGTAAGGTAGACACTTCTAAAATGTGCTGAAGAGATCGCGAGCATTCAAGGAATTAAAGAAACACCCAAAAATGAACTGGCGTTATTTAAACACAAATATCCAGTATTTTATGTTAGAATTTGCAAAGATTCTACATTTGTTTCCTGAACTCCCATTGATGCTTTTGAGGTACTCCCTGGCTACATTTTTGAAAAGCTGCCCACTATTAAGCGGCCAACCAAACAACATATTAAATATGTCACCATGCTGAAATGGGCAAAGTAGGAATATCGCAAGCTCAAGTTTCAACATCAGAATGTCAACATTCTGATGTCAAAGGTACACCACAAAGCAAAAGGCTTAAAGGGATAGTATTACTTCAAAATTACCATCCCTCATATTGTAGCCCTTAATAAACTGAGTTAAATGACATCAGCGGCATCTCTCAAACCTTTATGGTTTAAGAGATAGCCTCTTTCAAAGTTTCCTCTCCCCTGCTGTCAGCGCTCTGCTGCCAGCAGAAGAATCCGGTCCCGGGACAGACGGAGGCTCTTAAACAGAGCCGATATCTCGTTATGGAAGGAAAAACAATTCATTGAAACAGTCTTCTACGTGTGCTTGCTTACCAAGCACACGTAGAAGACTGTTTCAATTAATCATTTTCCCTTCTGTAACGAGATATCGGCTCTGCTGAAGAGCCTCCTCTTGATTCAGAGACCAGATTCTCCTGCTGGCAGCAGAACGCTGACAGCAGGGGAGAGGAAACTTTGAAAGCGGCTATCTCTTAAACCATAAAGGTTTGAGAGATGCCGCTGGTGTCATTTAACTCAGTTTATTAAGGGCTACAATATGAGGGATAGTAATTTTGAAGTAATACTATCCCTTTAAAGGGATAGTAATACTTCATTTCATCTTTATTTTATTTTGTGGGTATTAAAAAATGAAGAACGAAATAAGCCTTATCTCTCAAACCTTTATGGTTTGAGAGATATTCACAAGCAAAGTTTCTCCTCCCGCCCCTTTTACCTAGTGTAAGCCATCTCTTCTCAGATGTGGAATCTGATTGTAAGACCAGACAGGTAACAGCAGGGGACAATCTTCTTCCTATGAGAACAATGAAAGCCCTGCCCCCCTTGACAAGCTATTCAGGTTTTTCCCTTATCTTAATTGAAGATTGTCCCTCTCTGCAGTCTACCTGGGCACCTCCCTTCTGATCTGACTGAACAGTGTGACATCAGTAAGAGGGGCGGGAGGGGGACACTGTCATTGAATTACTCTTGAATTACTACTCTGACAGAATTGAAATAACACTCTCCAAAGTCCAAATACTATGATGATTAATTAGAGCTGCTTTTATTATGAAACATTACTATCCCTTTAAGTGTCAAATAGCCTCTGCTGCCTGCTGCTGTGCATGGTCTCTGCTTGCCCTCACCACCGGGGTTGCAGGTTGCACTTAGGAAACCATCCTCTCAAGATGGTACAAACATGCAAAAACAGAAGAAACAAGAAGGTGACCAATGTTGCGGTTATATCTTACAAGCCTGAAATGATCACAATAAGAATATATGTAGTCACATGTCTATCGCTATATTGTCTGTAAATGGGATAATATAAAGGTACCAGACTTTTTGAATATAAGATTGGTGGGTTCTAATCTCATTTCTGACACAGTCAAGCTCCAGAAACATCTATTCTGGTATTGATTAAAGGGATAGTAATGTTTCATAATAAAAGCAGCTCTAATTAATTTTCATAGTATTTGGACTTTGGAGAGTGTTATTTCAATTCTGTCAGAGTAATTCAATGACAAAGTATCCCCCTCCCGCCCCTTTTACTGATGTAACACTGTTCAGCCAGAGCAGAAGGGAGGTGCCCAGGTAGACTGCAGAGAGGGACAATCTTCAATTAAGATAAGGGAAAAACCTGAAAAACTTGTCAAGGGGGGCAGGGTTTTCATTGTTCTCATAGGGACAAGATTGTCCCCTTCTGTTATCTGTCTGGTCTATGGACTGGATTCCACATCTGAGAAGAGATGGCTTACACTAGGTAAAAGGGGCGGGAGGGGGAAACTTTGCTTGTGAATATCTCTCAAACCATAAAGATAAGACATTGTTCTTTATGTTTTTTTTTATGCCTACAAAATAAAATAAAGATAAAAAGAAGTATTAGTATCCCTTTAATACAAAGTCAAATTGCCTAATATAAAACAGAGTGCTCACAGACAGGGACATAAAAGCATAACAAAAGTAAATTTAACTTTACATATTCTGCAAGTACAGAATATGCAAGTCAAAAATGGGGTTTACGGTGACTGACTACCTAATGTGGTAGTTCCACTTTAATGCAAAGTCGCCCTGCAATAATTAGGCAGGAGGCGACTAGCTTAGTAATAGTTATTTTACCTCTCAAAATTAGCCGCTTATAAAGTAATCATTAATCTTCCAAGATTGACGGCCAGATTAGTGCAGTCTGCTGCCTGCGCCGTCCGTCCCTTCTGGTGCCATTTGGGCCAGTGCAATGCTTCTGAAGGATGACCGGGACTGACGGCGCAGGCTTCTGGTCTTGGAAGCTTAAGGATTACTTCACAAGCGGCTACTTTTGAGAATAACTATTATTAAACTAGTCACCACCTGCCTAATTATTGCAGGATGACTTTATCCAACAAGGTAAGTTCCGCTTTAACTCTCATCTCTCATTGCAAACAGAAAAAAATTAACCAGAAAGTGTCTGAATAGAATGGCCTACACATGCAATAAAAATACGTTTGAGGTTATATTTCATTGATCTCACAAAATACATTTTACAGCAGCTAGATGTAAAATCAAACCGTTTAATGTTTAGTGGTGAGTGTTCCTTTAAAAAGGACATAAAATTGTATCAACATATTGCTCATTCAGTACAATTATTTCAACATTTTTTTTCTATATTGTGGGAGGACACGTTAAGACATATTTGTACTGAGTGACTCTTACAGAGATTTAGCAGGTGACACACCAAGCTTCTTACTCATCAAGGTTTGTTAAAGGAGCAGTAAAGTTTTGTTATTAAAAAAATAAAAATAAAATTATATTATATATATATATATATATATATATATATATATATATATATATATATTTTTGTAGGGCTTTTCCTGTGGAGTAAAATAAGGGTACTCCCATGATGAGAGAGGCATATTTCCAGAGTTTTCCAAGGTTAAGCTCATTTTTTTTACATTAACAGTGCCCTCTAGTGTTCAGATATCAATTTGTTATGCTGTTACATTCTATTTCAGAGAGGTCACACTGTCAGAACTTTCAGTAAGTAATCCCACTAATTAATTTCCTGATAATTTGAACTGTTATAGTCCTATAATATAAAAGGCCAGATGTATGTTTGTCCGAAGCAGTCATGAACAGTAGAGACTGCAGATGCAGTCACGCGCAGCAGAGACTACCCGAACGTACAGAATGCTGGCCCGTGTCCATGGGCTTTTACATTAGTATTTGAATAAAATATCTGACAGTGGTGGGAGTGCCATTGTGTTACTCAGCAGAAAAGCTCTACAACATATAGGTTTTTTGGATAAACTCCCTAAACTATAACTTAATGTATAGAAACAATTTGCAAATTACAGTATCTCCTAAAGAGGGGCAGTAAAGGATGAAGGGGAACTGTACTCTAGGAATACATTGGTCAACCTTTTTAAGAATAAGAGGTGTGAACAGCGGAATGCTTCATATTGCATATAATACCTCTTTGGTCTTTAAAGGGTTAATTTGCTTAAAGAGATAGTAATACTTGTTTTATGAAAGGTTTAATATTGTAGTTATTAAATAAATAAAGCAAAGCATATAAGGCTTTTTGCTATTACTGATAGTTTTAGTGTAATCTCGATGTAAAGTTTATCCCTCCCGCCCGTTTAGCTATGTCGGTGCTCTAGCTGACAAACAGATTCTGGTCTGCAGACCACAAATCTTCATGTGAATGGTCTACAAAGTGTGCCTGGTTTGAGGCAGTAGACCATTGCTTTGTATACACTGCTATTTCGGCTCTCCAGACGAACCATCCGGTCCGCAGACCAGAATCCAAGTCTGATAGGTAGAGCGCTGACACAGCTATAAGGGACGGGAGGTGTAAAATTACATCAATATTACACTAAAACTACCAATGTTATAGCAAAAAGACATATGCTTTGCTTTATTTAATAACTACAATTTTAAACCTCTCATAAAACAAGTATTACTATCCCTTTAAAAAGTCAGCTAATAAGGGAAGAAATCCTTAAAAATCTCAGTCTTTTACTAATTAAAGCGGAACTTTCAGATAATAGCAGGTCGCCATGCATTCATTAAATGCATGGCAACTAGCTTGAAAATAGAGGTCTTACCATGAAAAAATGCGTGTGTCTAAAAGGAATCCGTCCAGTTTGGAGATCGGAACTGAGGCTAGAGAGCAGACATCTTGTCTGTGCGCATGCGCGGTCAGTCCTGGTCTCCATAGAGTAGACTGCATTGCACCATATGGTCACCGGAAGGGACTGATGGCGCAGGCGCATAGACTGCACTAACCTGCCCATCAGTCCCGAAACGGGACGGATTCCTTTAGACACATGTATTTTTTTACGGTAAGACATCTATTTTCAAGCTAGTCGCCATGCATTCATTTAATGAATGCATGGCGACTTGCTATTATCTGAAAGTTCCACTTTAACACCAACTGTTCAGCTTTTGGGATTAATAGCAGTTCAGACTTACAACTCTCAGTGTACAGATGCCTCAGTGCTGGTCTTCTGAGCTCTGAATCTGCAAAGTTGTAGTATGGATACTGCCAGATGTGTGAGGTGTAGCAATTAACTACGGGGTGGATAAATCCCTGGAACCTGCCTCCTAAGGTTTTGAAGATCTTTTATATACATCTCTGTACATTTCTCTCTTTACTGGCTCCTAAAACTCCTATCTAGCTCCTAAAAATTCAGTCTATGTTATTTATATTTTAACCACTCCTGAACTAGAATAAGTCTGAAATTGAACATTTGTTAATATAAGAGCTTCCCTTTAATTTAATAATAGTTTGTCTGAATGACAGTGCTACTATGTTTTCCAATTGCTTACTACCCCAGTTTTATTCATCACTCAATTTCCATCATGGTGTTTCCATCTGTTGACATTTCCGGTCCAAGGTAAACACTGTCAACTATTTCTAGTTTTTGTCCTTCTACTGTGATTTTCCTTGGTATGGTAAATCTGTTAAATGTGACTTGTGTTTCACCTTCAGAACTCTTATTTCCTGTTCTTCTATACATTCTTGCAGTTCTTCAGAACAACTGGCAAAGAGTATGATATAGTTTGCAAAAGGCAAGTGATGTAGGTAGTCTCCATTAAGTCCTTTTTTTGTCTCAATTTAGTTTGCAGAAAATTTCTTCTAAAAAAGCAGAAAATAGGTTTCGGGGAGACTGTCTCTCCTTGTTGGACTCCTTTTTCTATACCTATCTGGGCTTTATCATCATTTACCTTTATTGAGGTGGATGCATTTCCATAAAGTGATTGGAGAATATGGATATAAGCTCTATCTATTCCTTGGATGATCAAGACATCTATTATTGCTATTTCACAGAGCCAAAGGCCATTTCATAATCATTGAAGTCTATGTATAATGGAAGGTTGTATTCCTTATGCCGCTCCATAACTACTTGTTGCACTGTCTGAATATGGTCCATTGTACTGAAACCGCTCCTGAAGCCTGCTTGTTCCTTAGGTTGTGCTGCATTAAGTATTGTGTCAATTCTTCTTGATCGTACCTTTGTAAAAACCTTGCAGACTGCTGGCAATAGGCTTATTAGTCGGAAGTTTTTAGATCCGTCTTATCACCTTTTCTGTGCAGTAGGATGATTCAGTTTTCCATGTTTCAGGCACTTTGCAGAGTAGTTGTCATTTTGAAAAAGGTTTAGCTATGGCTTTGAATAAGGGTTGACCTCCAGCTTTCAACATTTCAACAATAACTTTATCAGGTCCAGCTACTTTGCCATTTTTCATTTATTTTATTGCAGCTTCTACTACTTTTACCAAATCTTACTGTACAGCTTCAGGTGTTTCATTCAAAAATTATTGATTTTCAAAGTTGAATTTTTTAGGTGCAATATCATAGTGGCCTGAAAATGTACAGTGGCGCTGTTGCTACACGATCCTATGGACGGCTCTGATCCCGGGACCATAAATCTCCATAGGATGGTGTAGCAACAGCGCCACTGTACAATTTCAGGCCACTGTGATATTGCTCCTAAAAAATTCAACTTTGAAAATTAATAACTTTTGAATGAAACACCTTTCAGCAGTGGGAGTATTCTTGTTTTGCTCAGGGGGATAAACCCTACAACATATATTTTTTTTACATTTTACGTATTACTATCCCTTTAATAAAATTCTTCCATTCGTTTTAGTATTTATTGTTCAGTATATACCTATTAGGGTTTCTCTTCTTTAAAGGGATAGTAATGTTTCAGAATAAAAGCAGCTCCAATTAAACTACATAGTATTTGGGCCATGGAGAGTGTTATTTCAATTCTGTCACAGTTGTAGTTCAAGAGTAATTGAATGATAAAGTATCCCCCTCCCGCCCCATCTACTGATGTAACACTGATCTCCTCAGAGCAGCAAGGAGTGTCCAGGCAGATTGCAGAGAGGGACAATCTTCAAATAAGAGAAGGAAAAAAAGCTGAAAAACCTGTCAAGGGGGCAGGGTTTTCATTGTTCTCATAGTAAGAATGTTGACCATTGATGTGAGCTGTCTGGTCTATGGACTGGATTCCACATCTGAGGAGTGGGGGCTTACAATAGGTAAAAGGGGAGGGAAGGGGAAACTTTATCATTCAATTACTCTTGAACTACAACGCTCACAGTAATGAAATAACACTCTCTATGGCTCAAATACTATGAAGATTAATTGGGGCTGCTGTTTTTGTGAAACATTACTATCACAAGGGCAGTTTCACTGCTTATGATGTGTTCTGTCCAAATGTTTAAAGGGATAGTAATGTTTCACAAAAAAAGCAGCTTCAATTAATCTTCATAGTATTTAGGTTGTGGAGAGTGTTATTTCACTACTGTCAGAGTTATAGTTCAAGAGTAATTGAATAATAAACTACCCCTCTCCCATCCCTTATACTGATGTAACACTGTTAACCTCAGAGCAGCAAGACTGACCGGATGGATCAGAGATCGGGACAATTTTCAGTCAAGAGACCAGATTCCACATCTGAGGTTCTGTTTTCTGTGAAACATTACTATCCCTTTAATGAAATAGTGATTTACTGGGGCATTTATCAAGAGGCGCAATTAACCCTCTGAGTGCGAGATGGGTATCCAGCTGAAAGCAATGCGTTTGATGTCCCTCTGGCACACAGAGGGTTAAAGAAGTAACACCTACTAATAACCACCTCCCACTTACCTCACTAAGGCCAGAAAACCCTAATAGCCCCCATGATTTTTTTTTTGCTGAAGTTATCTTCAAACAGATGCAGGGTACATGAGCCTAGTTAACCATTTGAGAACTCGAGGGGTTATGTGAAGCAATGCACTGCATACCTCTCTGGTCCATAAAGGGTTAAGTTTACCATGAACAGTGGGTGGAATTTGTCCTGTGGTTCTACTAGAAACTGTCATGTCTGCCTCTATGGATCTGATTAAGAAGATGCTATATTTGAACAAAGAGCAAAATGTATATGGGCCATTAGACTTTTCCAGCTATATAGTAAGGGGTTATTAGTGGTGTTACTTCTTTTAGCAACAAAATGCAGATCTACCAGATAAGTCACTATTTCATTCAATGAAAACTCAGGAATGCCGGCCAGTTTTTCAACAGAACAATATTTGTTTTGGCAACCGGGACAGTAAATTCAAACTACCGTATCCTGCTTGAGTGGTGACCAAATAAGATTTACTCTGCTAGGGTGTCCCCTTCTGGTACTCAAAGGGTTAATAGCCACTGGCAAGTCATGAAAGTGGTTCATGCACTGCTCTAAAATGCACTGAGCAACTCTATGGCATTCAGGAGAGTAACCCCTTGAATGCCAGGAGTGTGTTGACAACCTCTCTGGCAATCAAAGGGTTACAACATTGTGCTGTGTGTGACAATTTTTTGGTTCAAATAAGCTGCTTCTCAATCAGATTTGTGTAAGAGAGATAATCTAAGGCAGAGGGATTGCTGTTCATGGGTGAGATCACTCTGCTCTTACCCAGATTTTCCATCAAGATGACTCACTGTGTTCCTGTTTAACAAACAAAGCTGTGTTTGAATCCAGCATCCATTTTACAATGAGCTGACTGATCGCAGCTAAAACACTGTACCAACTGGTTTTATTCAGATCATTCCAGCAGTCTAGTTTCAGACTTCAAGTGTCAATTCCAATTTATATTGTAAGTGATACCTGCCCATTCATCTTGCAAAAACAAAAAGGCATCCATGGCCATACTCAGGGAGCAAGAGAGGTGGAATTCTGGAGCAATCCAGCTGAGAGACAAAATAAAAGTTCCTAAAAATGAACATTTAAACAGGGCTTTTAAAAGGTGTTAAAAACCCCATTTAAATCAATGGAAATGTTTATTTGTATGGTGCTGTCTGTTTGACCTATAAAATGTACCCTCTTCCTGAACACAGCCCCAAAGTATAGTCTCCTGGAATAGACTATGGTTACATAAATTTAAAGTGGAAGTCAACCAAGATTAGTTCATTTTAAGGAAAAAAAAAAAAAAATTGACCTAAATGATGAGATTCTCATCAAAAAGGGGAGGGACTTACTCTAAGTTGGGATGGGGCTTAACAGATTTGTCTCAAAAGTGGAAAGAACTGGGTGTGGAAGGAGGAGATGAGGGCAGGAAATGGGAGGGACAGAAGTGGGCGGAGTTCCTTACAAAACTCCCCACTACCGAAGAATTAAGTGTCTGTCCCCGGAGACCTGGTAATTAGCTGCAAAAACATGGAGTCTCCGGGGCAGAAATGGAGAGTTCCCACTTACAATTCGTTTCGGTGTTTTGTCAAAATGACCTACACAGTGCTATGACTAAATCTAGGAGGAAACTACATACTGGGTGCATTTCTAATAGCATAGACAACAGGGAATAATGTGCCAAACTGAGCCAACAAAACAAAGGTTTATTTCCATACCAGGAAACTTCTTCACCTTTAGCCCCCAAGAGAGGACTCGTGTGCTGCCGACTAGGAGGATGTCAATGAGGTAATTTGTGTCAAAGGGGTGTGGACTAATCAGCTTTGTGTTAAAGTGGGCGGGAAGTTGGCAGAACAGGATGGAGGAGGAGGAGGAGGAGAAGCGGGAGGAACAGGGTGGGAAGGAGGAGAAGTGAGGGGAACAGGGTGAGAAGGAGAAGAAACTCACAGTTCCCAGATCTGTTAAATTTGACAGAAACAAGACCATTACAACATATAGGCAGATTACAATTCTTTGTGAAAACAAAACAAACTTATCTTTAGGCAATTATGGGCCACACATTCAGAAAGCCTTAAGTGTGGAGGATATATATATTATATATATATAATTGATAACTATGGTGTCAACTATTCAGTAAATAAATCCATATTTTTTGATCAAGTCAATGACAGTGCTTATATTTAACATACATCTATTCTTGATCTGTAACAGTGCTGGCAAGCAGGGGGTTAGGTCTTACTGGATTACTAGCTCATGTGCTAGTTAATTAGGAATAAAAAAATATTTTTGTTGTAGCATAATGCTACTCTATGGATTTGAATGTGATGTGCATTTTCTTGTAGCCCACAACAGGCATCACTTTTCGGTGACAGCAGTCAATGGGCAGTTCTCCCCCTCCAGTGTGGTGTGCGGGGAAAGAGTAGGTTGCTCACTGATGCCCAGTGATTTATAGTGACCCCTCCAGCATAGCTGCACTAGAGCTGAGGACAAGTACTCTGCTGCTTTCCTCTCCACAGTGCCCCTGAATGGCAGAAAGAGGCCTCTTCCTCAACGTTTAGTTGAAGGAGGGTATGACTGCTGGGCACGAACCTCCTTTGGCAATATTTTGCCTTTTGGATGTTCTTAGTGGCTGGAGGGGCAGTAGGCTGGGTGGGGGTTCTTTTGTTTATAAATATTGGCCGTGCGGCTGTCTCGCTGGAACAATTAGTTTTTGTTCCCTCCCTCCCCTTTTTTTCTTTTTATTGTCACAGCGATTTGTCAGGGGTAGTTCCTCGCCAGATAATTATTTGAGCTGTTAATTACCCTAGTGGGTTTTGGGGAGTTAGCCCTCCTGCTCGCAGGCTAACGGCGCGAGTGGGGGCAGAGACTCTTGTTTGTTGATTGTTATTGGGGGGGGGGGATTGGGCTTTTATTATGTATGTTTGTGCACATAGGCAGTCATGAAAATGTGGTCACTATCCCCTGCACAGTATGCCAATTAAGTCAGACTGAAAATGTGTTCGCTTTTTTTTTTAGATTTATAGAATAATCTAATTAAAGCATGCCGTGCAGGTGCTTCCCGTCTTAGTTGTTCATTATCATACACACAGATCAGCAATGCATTGCTTACCACTGCAAGCACTGTTAAGTGTAATATAAGGCCAAAGTGAGATTTGCCTGAACACATCACCTAATTAGAAAAATCTTTAACTTAAAGACTAGTTTTCTGGAAAAAAAAAATATATATACAATGAGATTCTGAAATCTTTTCAATATCACCAATTCTCTTTAGGTGTTGGATCTTAAAAGGACACCTTCCCTAGCAATAAATAGTATATGTGCTCTCACGAGCCGGGCCCTCTGATCCCTTCGTTTTCCCATGTTCCATTGTACTATTTAGTATCTCTGGATGTCTATTCCTTACTGTACTTCTCTGCAAAATAAGTTGGGGCAATATAAATAACAAATATATGCATTGCTTGGACCTTTAAGTGTATTTAGAACTTAAGTTTCACATGTCTTGGCCTGGCTGCATCTGCAGCCATTAGTAGGAATATTCAGGGGATGGGTTTAGCCTGAGATGCAGGGGAAAGGCTTTAATGCTCTGCTACTGTGCTGGGGGTTAGTTTTAACACTGTCTTATTGTAGTGTGAGGCTCCCCAGCATCACATTACATCCAGATTGGGCTATAAGACACACACCTCTGCTTAAAAGTGGAGCAGTATGTGATGTCAAATGCAGGCTCGGACCACCATACGAAGAGAGGCCGGCTCCAAAAGGGACTGACAGCGCAGGTGCACGGACGTCACTATGGCAAGATGTCCATGCTTCCTGCTACTGTCAGCCTCGGAGCAAGTGTAAAATCAGTTAAACCAGGTAATAATTCTGGCGACTAGCGCTACTAAGCAGCTAGTCGCCAGATGGGGACTGGATTAAAATAAAGATTTTGTGGGGTGGTAGTTCCCCTTTAAAGGGCAATTATGATCTGCTCCTAAAGAGTTACCTTAAAGGGATAGTAATGTTTCATAATAAAAGCAGCTCTAATTAATCTTCATAGTATTTGGGCCATGGAGAGTGTTATTTCAATACTGTCAGAGTTGTAGTTCAAGAGTAATTGAATGATAAATGATAAAATAGCCCCCCCTTCTGCCCCTTTTATTGATGTAACACTGCTCAGCTTAGAGCAGCAGGAAGTGTCCAGGTAGATTGCAGAGAGACAATCTTCAATTAAGATAAGGGAAAGCTGAAAAACCTGTCAAGGGGGGGGTAGGATTTTCATTGTTCTCACAGTAGAATATTGACCCTTGATGTGAGCTGTCTGGTCTATGGACTAGAGAGGAGGCTTACACTAGGTAAAAGAGGCGGGAGGGGGAAACTTTATCATTCAATTACTCTTGAACTACAGAGCTCACAGTTGGACCTCCAATTGTTGAACTACAACTCTTATCCACAGGTAACAGGTGGTTGCAGATAATGGGAGTTGTAGTACCCAACAGCCAGGGGTTCAACAATTAACCACCCTAGCTTAACCCTTTGAGTGCCAGAGGAAAACACCCCACAATATCAGCCTTGGCTAGGTCATCTTTCTTCATTTAGAGGCAAAAAATTATTATAAATTTTAGCAGCCAGACAGAATTTATTTTTACTTTCTGTAGGAGCAAATTTAGGAGCCAGAGTATGGGGGTTGTTTATAGATACAAAATGCCACCAAGACATAGGAACTAGAAGTAAAAATGCAGAATACTGGACTGTGTCTTCCACTCCTGTGGTAGCCAACCTTGGTCCTTAAGAGCTACGAACAGTTCTAGTTGTCAAGATCGCTGAATACAGCTGGATCTATTAAAGAGACTGAGCCCCTTACTGCTTCAGCTACACTCAAAACAGGTTTATAATGAAAACATGCACTAATCTGTAGAATCAGGGTAGTCTATCTCTGTGCTATAAAACCATAGGGATCTAGTTACATATAATATTACTAGTTTTAAAACCCATGTACATGGGCCAACACTGGCGCAGCTGCAGTCATGAGAAGTACTGACTGCCCACGCCACGGCTTTTACGGAGCAGGACGCTTCGAATTCAGACCGAAGTCCTCTCTGCGCACCGTTTCATCCGCAGGGCGGGCAGTCAGTAGTGCAAGACTGTAGCAGTCTCTACTGGGCAGGACTGCTTCTGACAAACATCCTTAGCAAATTATAATATAGGATGCTTTGCAATGTGTTGCATACCACTCTTGCATTTGGAGAGTTTAGGTGAAAAATTCAATTTTCATTAACTTAGTAATCTGTAATGTGAATTCAAAGCTGCCAAATGCTGAAATTGACTAAAACGGTGAGCAGGTAACAGACAGCAACATGCTATGTAATTTAACAGCTGTTCAACCCCTTAGGACTGTCCAGCTATGTTTATACACGTGAATGAAATGTTCACATCTTCTTGTTCTTTTCATTATCGAAGTTTCAGCTTTCTACTTGTGCTGTGTATCCATGTAAACTACTCCGTTTTCTTTCAGGACAGAATCGTTTGGAACCTTTTTTAAATATATATCTATAATTTTTAAAAGGCATCCAAATATGAGAACAACTTTTTTATCTTTCTGCCCATGATAATGTCAACAAACTACAGTAGTTACTGAAAAATACTACAAAATGAAATCACTCGAGTAAAAATGGTACACCATGGTTATGGGTTGATATACCCGTAGAGGTTGACAGGACCACTAAACTGCATCTACGATAATTTGTCTCCAGTTCCTAAAAGGTTTGGAATCCTCAGTCAGTCTCTTGCCTGCTGTTACAACGATCAAAGACATCCACACCATACTGGAATTTGTCCAGTGCTCTATAGGGGGGTGTTCAGTAAGTAACACAAAGAAGCCTACACTTTTTTACCATGGCCACCAGTTTGCATTGTTTTAAAAACATTGGGCAATGGGAATCATGCAAAGTGGCTCTTTAGCTGGCACCCAGGGCTGCCACGGACATCCATCGGCCCGCTCACACAGAAGTGTATTGGGGAAAATTAACCCATATGTTGTGTATATACACAACATAAGGGGAATTTATGCCAATCTTTTGTGAGATAATGGTATTTAAAAATGGACAGTAATTTCCCATAAAAAATGCTTAGTGTTTTGTAGAGGTTAAAAAAATAAATATGACAAATGCTATCTCTCCAACAGCTATGGTTTGAGAGATCTCCTCCTCTAAAGTACCCCTTCCTTCTGTCAGCTTTACAGCTGACATCAGGAGATCTGTGTCAGCCGACATGAGGAGGCTCTTCAGCAGAGCTGCAACAGAGAGAGTTAAAAAGAAATACTTCCTTGGAACGGTCTAAAAAGTGTGCTTGCAAACCAGTATTTCTTTTTAAATATCACTATTGTAGCTCTGCTGAAGAGCTACAATACAATACTACATAGCAGTTTTAGAGATATGCCACAAATCCTATTGTATATATTTTTTTTAACCTCTACAAAACACTAAGCATTTTTATGGGACATAACTGTCCCTTTAAGAGAAGAATACTTGTTAAGAGGTGTTTTATTAGGTCGGAAGGCCCAGATGCAAACAGTACCCAAGCTGCCCATTTAGCCTGCCTTACTAAAGTGTTCCCACAGCTTCTCACCTTAACAGAAAAGTTGGAGTATGCTGACAACATTTGTGTAACTTGCCCCAAGGGGGAGCGGCTAGCTAAACTAATTTGCCGTCCAACTGCAACAACTCGGTCCACACTGCAGACATCTAAGTCTAAATAGTGGGAAGATATATTTTGTGTTATAAAAGCACTTATAAATCTATTGTAAGATGAAGGGTTCATTCACATGGGCAAGAGAACTATAGCAGCCCCCTACTGTAATTCTTTCTGATCCAATGATCCAGCTGCAGAGTGGGGCATGGATGATGGGAATCTACAACAAAGAATGTGACCAGCACCAATCGAGGACAAACAAGATAAAGTGTCTTGTTCTAAAGCATGGTGGCCTCCCAATGGTGCTACAAGTCACGTTTTTCACACCCATGTGAAATTGCAGAGAGGAAATTTCCATATCAGACAGTCCGGCTTCAATAACAGACAGTCCGGCAAGTTCTCTCTGCACGAGAGAGCCAGCAAAACCCCAGACGTAAGTTTCATTTTGTTGTAGGTCTCCCTAACTGGAAGGGTATCCCAGGCATGGGCCCTTGCTCTCCATGTGCCTACAGGGAGTCAGCTGCACCACACTGATGAAGCAAACACAGGCAAAATTATATGTCTGTGGGTTTTGTTGATTCTCTCGTATAAACAGGATTTGCCTGACATTTCAGAGTTGGACTGTCTGTGGCCAGGACCAGTCTGATATGGACATGGAAACTTCCTCTCTGCAATAACACATGGGAGTGAAAAAAACTGACTTGTAGCACCATTGAGAGGCCACCATGCCTTAGATCAAGACACTTTATCTTGTTCGTTCGATGGGTGCTCATCACATTCTTTGTTATGGATGACAGGATTATCAAGTGAGTGCCATTAGATTATTACTAGTTGTTGCCCAAGTGGGTCAGTCATTCATTGGAGGTTATGATGAGCAACAGAACCTCCATCATGGCAAAGGTCTATCTACAGTCCCATATGCTCCCATGTAGGCTAGTCCTACTGCACGTGAAGACAATACAGATGCATATTGATGGACTTTGGTACTTTCAAGGCAAAAGTCAACAGCGTGAAAGGCTGACATTCACCTCTCAAAACAGGCGACATAACCAAGGCACTATTGCTGATGTGAAAAGGAGCTAAAGAAAAATGGATATTTAGCATTTTCCCATACTCGTACTATTCTAGGAGAACAACTTCCTCTGCTATCTGCAGTGTGTAATTTTATTGATAAATAATGGTGGGTAAAAAGGCTCTCCAGTTATCAGTTGGCCGTTGGAGAAAGATGTGAGTTGTTGTCCAACAGCAGCTGAAGAAAAGCTTCAACTACATTGTAACCTTTTAACCTTTTGAGTGCCAGAGGGATACCCCTCTGGCACTGAAAGAGTTAAGGGCCAGGAGGGTGTGAAACGTATTGCTCTGCAATGACGTACCCTGGTCCTTAAACCTCGGAGTGCTAGACGGGTACAAAACATGTTGCATACCTCTCTGGCACTCAAAGGGTTGGATTATAATTTAAAGGGACAGTAATACATAATTTTTTCAAATCTTCATCTTGTAGCTATTAAAAACGTAAACTAAATGCCCCTAGTCCCATTTTGGGAAAAAATCGTAGTTAAAAGTTCTCCCCTCCCTCCCCTTTTCCTGATGTCAGTGCTCTGACTGCAGGGGAATCCGGTCCCAGGACCAGCTGGCAGCTCTGCAGCAGAGCAGAGATATTGAAAAAGAAATCCTTCACTGGAACGGTCTTCTAAGTGCAAACCAAGCACACTTTGTAGACTGTTCCAGTGACGGATTTATTTTTCTATAAAGCAATCTCTGCTCTTCTGAAGAGTCTCGGCTGGTCCCAGGACCGGATTCCCCTGCAGTCAGCTAGAGAGCTGACGTCAGGGAAAGGGAAGGGGGGGACTAACTATGATTAGCTCTCAAACCTTTATGGTAGGATAGGACAGGGGGCATTTAGTTTAAGTTTTTAATAGCTATAAGGTGAAGATTTGTAAAAAGTATTAGTATCCCTTTAAGATAGAAAATTATGAAGCAAGGCAATGTTTTGCACAAAGATCAGGTCGGTTCCAAAGGATGCAAGCCACTGTACTTTCACAATCACTTATTTTGTATGACAAGATTTGCAAGAGTGAAACTGAACTAACATTAGGTCAAAAGTTCACAAGTGAACAGTCTCAGGCTTTTTCGAAAGCAAAAGAAGATCTTAATCACAGCCATTTTATCTTGCTGGGTAATTAGGAGAATGCATACCATATAGTAAACATTTCTGCAAAGGAAACTAACTGACCAAAAAGGTTTATCTTTCAGTATTTTGTTTCCTCCTTAGTAAACAGAACCCATGACGTTTCCAAATCCTCCCCTCAATGGATGCTCCAATATTGAAAGGCTCTGAATGATCATTCCCATTCATTTATACCAGCCCTATGGTGAAACTTGACAAGTTTTAACATCCTCAGAAGGTGGAGAGGTGATTTTCTGGACAAGTAATGCATTATGCAGCTTTATCTGATCAAATCAGAGAACAAAGCTCTGCTGAGATCAGATTCACCAACTACAAAAAAAAAAAAAAAAATGTTTGTAAAAACAAAAATCCAAAGTTATTGGCTATTTAAATAAACATTTAATGAGTCTAAAAGCTCTGTAGGTAGCAGGTTAACCTTAAAGGGATATTAATGACTTCAAAGAATAAAAACTAATATTGTAGATAATGCAAAAAGAAATCGATCGGTGCAAGTCCTCTCTCTCAAACATCTATGAGGTGAGAGATAAGAGGATTTTAATCTTACCTGTTAAATCATTTTCTCTTAGTCCATACAGGTTACTGGTAACTTTGGGTAGGCGATCTGCCCCTTTAAGTAGGCAGGAACAACTCTAGAAGTGAATGCAGGGGGTGGAGCCTACCTTCCCTCCTTGGCTGCAGCTAGCCAATCAGCTCCAGTAAGATTTGAGACACTAACTATTGATTAGATAGTGGAAGGACCCCCACAGTCTGCCACAGGAGAGCCAAGCTTGGTCCCTTGACAGGGTGGGAGACCAGTAACCTGTATGGACTAAGAGAAAAGGATTTAACAGGTAAGACTAAAATCCTCTTTTCTCTGTCGTCCAATACAGGTTACTGGTAACTTTGGGATGTCCAACTATTGAGTTTCCCAGAGGCAGGAAGTAAGGCAAGGACCAGGCGCAGGGCCCCCAAAGTCACCAAATCATATATGAACCATCAGATCAGAGAAAGCCCAACAAAAAGAAACAAAAAGTGTCAACAGACACTGAACAGGGGTAATACCCCAGGAACTAGAGCCAACAGGGATCAAAAGCGAAGGAAGCACCAAAGAACCGAGAAGATCCTAGACAGGCAAGACACAGAAGTGAATGCAGCAATGGCGACTATGCGGTAAAAGCATAGTTGTAACTGAGAAGTAGATGTGCACTAGACACTATTAAACAGGTTACTAGACCCAGTAAACATTGAACACAGTAGGGAAAGTGCCAACAACCCCCCAAAAGATGCTAAACCAGCAGCTAAAGGGTTAAAGGGATAGTAATGTTTCATAATAAAAGCAGCTCTAATTAATCATCATAGTATTTGGACTTTGGAGAGTGTTATTTCAGTTCTGTCAGAGTTGTAGTTCAGGAGTAATTCAATAACAAAGTGTCCCCCTCCCGCCCCTTTTACTGATGTAACACTGCTCAGCCAGATCAGAAGGGAGGTGCCAAGGTAGACTGCAGAGAGGGACAATCTTCAATTAAGATAAGGGGAAAAACCTGAAAAACTTGTCAAGGGGGGGGGCAGGGATTTCATTGTTCTCATAGGAAGAAGATTGTCCCCTGCTGTTATCTGTCTGGTCTATGGATTGGATTCCACATCTGAGAAGATATGGCTTACACTAGGTAAAAGGGGCGGGAGGGGAAACTTTGCTTGTCAATATCTCTCAAACCATAAAGGTTTGAGAGATAAGACTTATATCGTTCATGTTTTTTTTAATGCCTACAAAATAAAATAAAGATAAAACAAAGTATTACTATCCCTTTAAGGTCCACAAAAAGCACCTGGATACTGAGCTAGCCACATCTATGGGACGTGTCAGTTACGGTAATCCTCCTAATGGTGGTATTCCATTTCTTTTCTTTTTTTGCTTTTCGATAGGGTTGCACCGATACTGATACTGGTATCTGTGCCGATACCGGCATTTGTGCGAGTACCCGTGCAAATGCTGCTGATGCCAGCACCGATACCCTGTGTCAGGGTCGGTGCTGCAGAGAGGGAGCACTGAGAGCTGCTTACAATGCTCCCCGGCACCTCTCTCCCTCCTGCAGAGTCAGAGCATTGCCGCGGGATACCATGGCAATGCTCCGACTCTGACCTCTGCCGGGGCTCGTTAGAGAACAGCGAGCAACCGGCAGAGGAGGAAATTACAGCGGGTAGCTGGAGGGTAAGGAAGGCAGAAGCTGCAGCTTGGCACAGACTGGACAAGCTGTAAACTTCTTTGCAGCTTTCCAGAGAGACCCTGGCACAATCTCACTGTTACTTCTTTTGCCCCCCCGTCTCCCACTCAGCCTCCCCACTTCTCCCACTTAGGCCCCCTACTTCTCTCACTCAGTTCTCCCCAGCCCCCCCACTTCTCCAATTCAGTTCCCTTCAGCCCCCCCCCCCCCCCCATCTCCCACTCAGCTCCACTGCACCCTCTCATCAACCCTTGGAAAACTGTCAAATGGTATTGCAAAAAAAGTATCGGTAATTGATATCGGTGAGTACTTGGGGAAAGTATTGGTACTTGTACTCAGTCTTAAAAAAATGGTATTGGTGCATCCCTACTTTTCGATGCATGCATAAAATTCCTGTTCAGAGAGCAATGCATCTTGTTTCTGCTGTTTAGATTGAGAAATACTAAATTCAGTTAATTGATTCATTCCCACAGCTCTTCTCTTCAGAAAGGTTATCTTAGCTCATCACAAGTAAAGATAAGCGTGGACAATCAATGGGAAACCTGGAAAAGGCAAGAATGTCGTCTCCCTCAGAGCACGCGTAAGCCTAGATTTTAGGCCTCAGAGTCCCCTCCCCCAGATTATTCTGTTTGAAGTCTTGTTTGTTATGAGGAGGTGTTACCTAGAGGCAGACTTCATTGGGGATCATTAAATACAGGTAACTACAGATACAATGCAAAAATACAGAGATAAAAGTACAATAGAATCAAGGGAAAATGGCAAAGCAGCAGGACCTGATAAAGTTACTTGAAATGTTGAAAGCCAGAGGTTAGCACTTATAGCTTATCTAGGGCTTTGAATAAGTTATATATACAGTACTGTGCAAAAGTTTTATGCAGGTGTGAAAAAATGCTGTAAAGTAAGAATGCTTTCAAATATAGACATGTTAATAGTTTATTTTTTAATCAATTAACAAAATGATAGTGAGTTAACAGAAGAAAAATCTACATTAAATCAAAATTTGGCATGACCACCCTTTGCCTTCAAAACAGCATCAGTTCTTCTAGGTACACTTGCACAAAGTCAGGGATTTTGCAGGTATATAGTCAGCAAATGAGGCAGCCTAAATCCACAGGAGACCTGTGGCTAGTTCTCCTGTGGAGTTAGGCCGCCTCATTTGCTTCTCTCTCTCTCTCTTCCTCTTCATGTAATCCCAGACAGACTCAATTATGTTGAGATCAGAGTTCTATGGGGGCCATACCATCACTGCCAAGACTCCTTGTTTTCCTTTACACTGAAGATAGTTCTTAACCCAGTCACATCCACAGTCCTGGGAAGTAACCTTCCCTTAAGGACCGCTTTGAAGATTCCGACGTGCCGGTGCACGTGACCTGTGATGCGTACTAGCACGCAGCTCTGGGGACTGAGGGAGACTGCTTCAGTCAATTTCATTCCCCGTTTTTACTTACACTGCTCCTCCGGGAGAGCTGTAAGTAAAATGTACATGACGTGCTATGACAGTCATTGGTCCTCAACGCAAAAAACCGTCATAACACAGCATGTGGTCGTTAAGGGGTTAATGACTTTGCCTGTACGGGTGTTTGAAACAACTTACCTGAAGTGTTCCTTAAACCGTGGGCAAGTGTAATTAGAATTGATGCTGTTTTGAAGGAAAAGGTTGGTCACACCAAATATTGATTTGATTTTTCTTCTGTTCACTCACTATGCATTTTGTTAACTGATAAGAAACTACTAACAAGTCTATTTCTGAAAGCATTCTTACTTTACAGCATTTTCTCACACCTGCTTAAGACTTTTTCAAAGTACTGTGTATATATATATATATATATATATATATATATATATACACACACATACACACACAATATATATTGTCCCCCTCCCATATTAAACACCATTTGACTGTGCCAGGTACTGCTATACAGGCAGCAATCTGTGGGTACAAAGTGGTAAACTAGGGTCTGACTTGTAGTAATCCTTTATACCCTCCCATATCTCCAATAAGCCTGTCAACTCAAAGGGTTATCATGCTGGGAACACTGGCTAATAGACTTCGCCCATTACATGCTGTGTGTATTCAGAGATCTGCCATCTGATACATACAATCCCTTCCATGACAGGTACAGTTCCCATTTGAAATTCAATATGATTAAAAAAAAAAAAAAAGTAGATACCATAGGTGTTCCCTTTAAATTCCAATAGCAGAATACCAAAGAGTCAAATATACGGTATGTAAAAATGATAAATCCCTGCCCTGCAGAGAACAGTACCCATCTAAATAAAATACAATTGTGTATATTTACATGTCTGAATGAGGTTAAATTGACATTCTTCCACCAAGTAATCCTGAGTTTTACAGCATTTGTAGCAATGTAAGGAATTCTAGGAATGCAGTAGAAATGCTTTAAAACTTAGAATTCTTTGCTGGAAGAAAGTAATTTTGATCTGTTTCCGATATGTAAATTGTACACAAGTATACATTAGTTACTAGCAGAATAGTTCTCTTTCCAGACAACAGTAGTGGAGTTGACAATTACTGTGTAACATTAAAGGGATAGTAATAATTCAGTATTACAAATCCCTATATTAAAGCCCTTGTAAAAAGAAACGTTTTGCCCCCAGTGTCATCTCTCAAACCTTTATGGTGTGAGACGAACGCTTCTAAAGTTGCCCTCTCCCTCCCCCTTCCCCGTAGTCAGCATTTTAGCTGACTGCAGGGAAGAGAGTCGTACGACTTTCAGGCGGTTGTCCAGCACAGTCGGATCGCGTTAACTAAAAAAAACAAAACAAAAAAACCCTTTCACTGAAATGGTCTTCTACGTGTGCTTGGCTTGCAAGCACACGTAGAAGACCATTTTAGTGAAAGTTTTTCTTTTAGTTAACGAGATCGCGGCTCTGCTGCAGAGCCGCCTGATGATCTCTGACCGGATTAAAATGCCAAATTGCTGACTACAGGGGGAAGGGGGAGGGCAACTTTAGAAGTGTTCATCTCTCAAAACAAAGGTTTGAGAGATGACACTGGGGGCAAAACGTTTCTTTTTACAAGGGCTTTAATATAGGGATTTGTAATACTGAAGTATTACTATCCCTTTAAGAACAGAACAGTTTTCCATAGAGCTAGGGTGGACAGTTTTATAGTAGCCACACCTTATTTGCGTGTGTAAATCATTTGCAGGGTTTCTAAGGGCAGCATACAAGCAGTGCTTTATTAGAAACTGGGAACAGACTTCCCTGCCAAGAGAATTCCACAGCAAGTTCCCACCCTGACCGTATAAGTAGAAGTTTCTCATCCTTCTGTTCTGACAAACTAACAATTTAGAATTAAAGGGCCATATGTATAAAAATGGGAGAAGTGGGGGTGGGCAAATCAACAGCATCATAGGGGACAAAAAAAAAATCCCAGTTGATTGAAATGGAAAAGTTAACCCTTTAAATGCTAACAGTCTCTGGAGACCGATTGGCGCGCCAGTTTCTCACCATTAATTCTCAGGGTACACTAACAGTGTGGGTTTTCAGGTTATTCCTGCTTAATGACAGGTAATTACTGCCTCAGTCATTGTGACTGAGCCATCTGTGCTTACTCAGCGATATCTTGAAAACATGATCTGTTGGCGTGTACAGAGAACTGAGCAGCACCCAATTTAAAGGGATAGTAATGTTTAATTTTAACCATTTGAGTGCCAGAGGGGAACGAAACGCATTACAAAGCAATGCGTTACGTTCCCCTCTGGCACTCAAAGGGTTGACTTTATTTACATTGATCTAAGTCCTGTCTCTCAAACCTTTATGGTTTGAGAGATATAACTGGCTAAAGTTCCCCCCTCCAGGCCGTTTCAGAGAATTCAGCGTTCTAGATGACAGCAGGAGATTCCAGTCATTTGACCAGACGGCGGCTCTTCATCAGAGGAGAAATAGCGCAATCTAGAAATAAACACTTCACTGGAACAGTCTACAAAGTGTGCTTGCAAACCAGGTACACTGTTCCAATGAAGTATTTATTTCTAGATTGCGCTATTTCTCCTCTGTTGAAGAGCCGCCGATTGGTTTCTCCTGCTGTCAGCTAGAGGGCAGACTTCTCTGAAACGGCATGGAGGGGGGAACGTTAGCCGGTTATATCTCTCAAACCATAAAGGTTTGAGAGACAGGACTTAGATCAATGTAAATATTTTAATATCTACAATATTATAGAAAGTTAAAATTAAACATTACTATCGGTTTAAAGGATCTCTCTCACCCCTACAAAAGTTAGGCTTATTACATAGAGTATATATCGATATTGCTCTAAACATTATTGATGAGGAAAAAATTATTATTAAAATTATTGCTTAGAGAGTGCCCTGTACCCTACTTCTGCATACACTTCTGTTGCTGCATATTTCCTCACTGCCTCTGTTCCCTTCCCACTACCCAGCGTCCTCCGATGACGGAGGCTTCTGTCTGTAAGCTGGAGTGGTCTCATTGGCAAAGATCGTTATCTAGCCAATGATACCACTCCAGGTTACAGACAGAAGCGATCACGGTGCCCGTGATTGCTGCGTTACTGTGTCTATAACCTATAGGGGGCTTCCATTGGCTGCTTGCCTTTAGCCCGCCTCATATTGCCTATTTAAGCCAAGCTTGGGCACCCTTTGGTTGCCCTTTCGTGGTGTCTCTGACTCTTCCATTACCACCATGCTACAGAAGCTTCGTTGGCCTCTCTGTTGAGTTCCTGTGTTCCTGAGTTCGTGCTGTTCCAGAGTTTGCTGTCTGCTGTGTCTGAAAGGAATCCGGGAGCAAACAGGGCTGAAACCCGTAATTAATCAGAAAAGGAGAGCTCCGGGAATAGGAGTTGACCGCACAGTTCCTGGCGAACTCTGCCCAAGGCAACAAGTCGGCCCACTTGTCATGATGGTCAGTAACGAAACAGCGCAGGAACTGTTCCAAACCTTGGTTGACACACTCAGCGTCTCCGTTGGTCTGGGGGTGGTAAGCAGAGGAAAAGGATAGCTGTATGCCCATTTGTTCACAAAATGCCCTCCACAACCTGGACACAAACTGGCTCCCCCTGTCGGACACCAGCACACTGGGTACTCCATACAACCGAAATACTTCCTTAGCAAACACCATTGCTAATTCTTTAGCTGAAGGAAGGCCACGGAGGGGCACAAAATGAGCCATCTTAGAAAACCTGTCCACCACCATCAGTATAAAGGAATACCCTCTAGACATGGGCAATTCTCCCATAAAATCAATGGAAACATGAGACCAGGGACGTTCACCATTAGGTACCGGCCGAAGCAAGCCCACAGGGAGGTGTCTAGGGGTTTTTGCACGGGCACAGGTGGCACAGGCATTAGTAAAATCGGCACAATCTGCTCTCATAGAAGGCCACCAAAATATCTGAGAAAGGGACCATAACAATTGGTCTCTGCCAATATGTCCTGCGGCCTTAGAGGAATGGTAAGTTTCAAGTAAACAAGTACGAAATGGCTCAGCGACATAAAACTTGCCCACCAGGGTTTCATGGGGAGCGGAGGCCTGAGAGGCCAAGATCCCCTCCCCTAGAAGTCTGTTGGTTCCCAGCGCGTGGGCGCTGGTTCGCTCCTTTGCATCACAGCATTACACATTGAGATCTGTTGGCTCCCAGCGTGCGGACGCTGGTTCGCTCTCAAGCCTTGCGGCTATATTATACAAGTCTGTTGGTTCCCAGCGCGCGGGCACTGGTTCGCTCTATTGTCTCACGGCATTACACATTGACCTCGGTTGGCTCCCAGCGTGCGGACGCTGGTTCGCTCTCAAGCCTTGCGACTATACTATACAAGTCTGTTGGTTTCCAGCACGCGGGCGCTGGTTCGCTCCTGGGCCTCTTGGCTTACTACTCAGTTATACTGTTGTTCCTCAGTGTGCTGTCCAGTCCTAGACAGGTATTACTCCATCTATACCCAGGTATTGGGGTACATAACTAACTGGTATATTTGGGCTGCGTATTATTACTTTACATCTTAGACTGTCATTATCATCTGACAGTTATTGTGGCCACCCCGGTTGACACCGCCTCCTTTGGCTGCCCTGCCCGGTACATTGGTAAAGCCGGTAGAACCTTCCATCATTCCATCTCAAGGTTGACTTCCCGGTATTGGCAGGACCGGTAGAGCCTACCCTCTCAGTGTTCCTTCAGGCTGCCTTGCCTGGTATATTGGCAAGGCCGGTAGAGTCTGCTTCAGCTAGTTATCCATTAGGCTGCCTTGCCTGGTATATTGGTAGAGCCTGTATACTCCTGACTGTCGTTTGGCTGCCTTGCCCGGTATATTGGCAGGACCGGTAGAGCCACCTTTCTATTGCTTGCCCAGGCTGCCTTGCCCGGTATATTGGCAGGGCCGGTAGAGCCACCTTTCTATTGCTTGCCCAGGCTGCCTTGCCAGGTATATTGGCAGGGCCGGTAGAGCCACCTTTCTATTGCTTGCCCAGGCTGCCTTGCCCGGTATATTGGCAGGGCCGGTAGAGCCTGATTCTATATTGCTATATCTACTTGCCATTCTATGTATTGTATGTACGTGTATGAAATCCTATGGGATTAACTTTTCAATAAAGTTGTGTTTTTACCTAACCTTACGTCCGAGAGTCGTAATAAACCGTGACAGAAGCCTCCGCTGTTTTTTTTTTTTTTTTTTTAAACCAATAACGTTTTCTACAATATTGATATATATGCTACATAATAAGCCAAACTTTTGTAGGGGTGAGAGATCCCCTTTAAAATCAATGGCAATGTAGGGAATTTGTATATGTCATCTATAAGTCAGTAGGTTTACAATAGAATTTCACTACTCTGTGTTTATACATACATTTTATGAAAGAAACTTCAAAAAGTAAGCCACAAAAAACACACTATAAGCAGCCATCTACAGATGAGATGCAAGAACATTTTAAAATATACTCGACTGCTGAATAAAGGGCCCCTACCAAGGTAAGTCAATGTTATACAATTTAAGAGACGTTTACTCCAAGGGTACACATCCCATTTAAATGCAATTATCCATTTCACTTTTCTTAAAGTGATAGTAAAACCTCTATTAAAGTTGATGTCGGAGTCTTCACTTTTTACATAGCACTATATTTCATTACTTACAGATCTGCAGTTCAAGTGCTATTTAAGAAGAAAGGATCCCCCTCCCACCCTTCTATCTGCCTCCCAATAGATTTGGAATCTAATGCAGAGAAGGACAATCTTCATTCAGTATGAGGAAAACACTGCCCCCTTGATGAAGGAGGGCAGGATTTTCCTTTTGCTTGCTGAACATTGTCCCTCACCGCTCTCCATTCGGACCAGACTGAGGCTCAGTGACGCAGGGAGAGGGATCTTTTTGTCTCCAAGTGCGCTTGGAACTACAAATCTGTAAGTAATAAAATATACCAGTAGGTGTTAAAAAAAAAAAAAAAAAAAACTGACATCAACTTTAATAAATAAAATGGAGGGCCTTATCCCTCAACACTCCTAAGTGAACTCTATAAATCTACAAATAAGTTTATGATATTTTCATCCTTCTTTAAATTTATCAGGGTCTGCTAAATGTGGCTGTTCTCCTCCTTTCTCCCTTTAAAGGGAAATTGTCACTTTGTAATAAATAGGCGATTTAGAAAGAGCTTTCAATATATCATTTCTGCAGAACATTTCCCCCCCCCCAAACAGTAGTTTGAGATATTAAGCTTTACATATTTGCCAGTTTATGCACAATAGATCAGGCTGGTCAGCATGCCTGGCAGATCCACACAACTCCCTATCCCAACTGCCACTCTGTTTTTGGCTATTACTAGCCTATATGCATAAAATGCCAAGTATCTGAAGTCAAACTATTGTCTGAAATAAAAAATGGCTACCATAAATATTGGTAGTGATTCTAAAAGTACTTTTTCTGCAGATACTAAATTTAAGTAGGAGAGTGGAATAAAAAACATAAGGGAAGAGAGAATGGAATGTTCTCTGGTATGCAGTGGGCCAGCAAAAAACTTCTAACATTATATAAACTGACAAAGTTAAATATCTAAAAACTATTCTTTCTATATAAAAAGTCCCTAACAACCTTTCATTTTAACAAGTTCTTTCAAATGAGCCTATGTCGTAAGGTGATGATTCCACTTTTAACCTCCTTCTGAGGAAACTGAAGACACACCCACTGGAAATTTTTAAAGGGATAGTAATACTTCATTTTAACTTTATTTTATTTTGTAGGCATTAAAAAAACACGAAGAATGATATAAGTCTTATCTCTGAAACCTTTATGGTTTAAGAGATATTCACAAACAAAGTATCCCCCCCCTGTTCAACCGGATTAGAAGGGAGATGCCCAGGTAGACTGCAGAGAGGGACAATCTTCAATTAAGATAATGGAAAAACCTGAAAAACTTGTCAAGGGGGGAAGGGCTTTCATTGTTTTCATACAAAGAAAATTGTCTCCTTCTGTTATCTGTACTGTCATACAACCAGACTCACATCTGAGAAGAGATTGCTTACACTAGGAAAAAGGGGCGGGGAGAGGAACTTTGCTTGTGAATATCTCATAAACCATAAAGGTCTGAGAGATAAGACTTATATCATTCTTCATGTTTTTTTAATGCCTACAAAATAAAATAAAGTTAAAACGAAGTATTACTATCCCTTTAAGAAGCAGCATGAGCCAAGAAGATTGGGTGTGATTTCAGCTGCTGATATCACTAGGAGAGAAGGGAATGAGAACAAAAGTCTATTCCTTATTGTCACAGCAACATAAGAAGCTTGCCAATAAGTTTAATATGTTACGTAAATAAAATTACCTGAAGACAACATCAGTGTTACCATCCTCCCTGAACATACTCCTATCCTTCTCAATTTTGTCCTAGGTGGTATCGCCCCTTTAAAGCTTTGAGTGCTAGAGAGGTACCATACAAATTGTCATGGATACCTCTCTGACACCCAAATGGTTAACCCTTTGAGTGCCAGAGGGGTACGCAACTCATTGCTTTGCAATGCGTTGTGTACCCCCTCTGGCACTCAAAGGGTTAACAGACTTATAACTGATGCGAGGACTTCATCTTGTCCAATAAATAAGTAACCAAACCGGTTTCTGAGCTGCCAAGCAGGCCTTTATGTTTTACTGGGGAATCATCACCCGCCAAAACAAGTTTACTTTATTGCCATCCTCATAGTGATAAACTTTAAAGGGATAGTAATACTTTGTTTTATAGGCATTAAAAAAACATGAAGAACGATATGTCTTATCTCTCAAACATTATGGTTTAAGAGATATTCACAAGCAAAGTTTCCCCTCCCGCCCCTTTTTCCTAGTGTAAGCCATCTCTTCTCAGATGTGGAATCTGGTTGTAAGACCAGACAGATAACAGAAGGGGACACTCTTATTCCTATGAAAACAATGAAAGCCCTGCTACCCTTGACAGGTTTTTCAGGTTTTTCCCTTATCTTAATTGAAGATTGTCCCTCTCTGCAGTCTACCTGGGCACCGCCCTTCTGATATAGCTGAGTGGGGGGGGGGGGATACTTTGCTTGTGAATTTCTCTTAAACCATAAAGGTTTGACAGCTAAGACTTATATCGTTCTTTATTTTATTTTGTAGGCATTAAAAAAACACGAAGATAAAACAAAGTATTACTATCCCTTTAACTCTGAGTGCCAGAGGGGTAAGGAATGCACTGGTTTGCAATGCATTCTGTACCCCTCTGGCACTCAAAAGGTTAATAGTTTTTATTTAAAAAAAAAAAAAAAAAAAAATGCATGCTTTTATGAAATTTACATTATTAAAAATGAGCCGTGGCCTTACTTCAGGACAGGCTGTGGGTACGACTCTGTTCCACAGTCTGTCATTCTTCTGTTCCCTCCCCAGCTATTGTCAAGTTCCAATCTTGTCCAATGATGGAGGAGTTCTCCATGTAAGCTGGTTGGAACGCGACAATTCATGGGGAGGAACAGAAGAAGATTCACAGACTGCGGTGCAGAGCTGTAACCAGTCTGTCCTGAGGTAAGACACAGGCTCATTTTAATTATGTAACTTTTGCAAGCACTTTTTTTTTTTTTTTTTTTTTAATAGAAAATGTAACAAAGTTTATCGCTATACGAGGATAGCAATGAGGTAAACTTGTGTATGGGTGATAGTTCCCCTTTAAGCCACAGAAAATAAATGCAACTCTTGTAACCTGAAACAATGGTGGGCAACCTTTGGCTCTCCAGCTGTTTGAGACTTCAACTAGCGTTGGCTGATTAGGGATGAAGAAAGTTGTAGTTCCCAACAGCAGGTAGGTATGATAAATAAGCGATGAAGAGGAAATTACTTCTCCAGTGATATCACTTCTCTAGTTCCTAGGTTATTCTATAGAGTCAATAACTACGATATATGCCACCTGAGAAATTTAGTGCATATGCTCCATAGAATAACATAGGGAGAAGCAATATTACTGGGTCATCTCCACTTTAACACACATTAGTGCATAGCCACCCGGGAGAGCCAAAAGTTGCCTACCCCTTCTAGAAGTAAAAGTACACCAACAAGTGTTGAACAGCAATGAGGAGTCACATTTGGACTACAACTAACACCACCCACAGGCAGCCATTGGCTGGTTGAGGATGGGAATTGTAGTCCTAAACAGATATTGCTACATAGGCTTGCCTGTGTGTGTGGAAGTATGTAATTGGATAGCTACCAATTTAAAACACAAGGGAGGAGTTTTCTGAAATTGCAAACACGTACTACTGTACTTTGGAAATCCCTTTACCACGTCAATATTTGTGTACTGCACACATCATTTCTAACTTGCAAAAGAAATATAATAGGATTTTAGTCTTACCTGTTAAATCCTTTTCACTTAGTCCATACAGGTCACTGGTACTCTGGGAGGCGTAAGTCCCCTTTAATAGGCAGGAACAATTATGCAAATAATCTGCAGGGGGCGGAGCCTCCCCTCTTACTTAAGCCACCTTCTGGCCAGAGCCACTCATATTGATTTGAGACCCCAAGAACTGACCTCAGGTAAGCAAAAAGAAAGACTCCTGTGAGCATGCCCAACAGTCTCCCACTGAATGCCACAGGAGAACCAAGTCTGGTCCCTTGACAGGGTGGGAGACCAGTGACCTGTATGGACTAAGTGAAAAGGATTTAACAGGTAAGACTAAAATCCTATTTTCACTGTCGTCCAATACAGGTCACTGGTACTCTGGGATGTACAAACATTGAGCTGACCCAGAGGCGGGAGAAAGGCAAGGACCAGGCGCAAGGCCCAAGTCACTAGAACTGCTATGAACCAGTTAATAACATTGCCCAAACTGTAAGTGTCAACGGACACCCATCAAGGGAAAACAATCCCTGAACAAACACAGCACACTGAACAAGAGCCAACAGGGCTCAACAGTAAGGAAGCACTAAGGATCACAGAGCGGAAGGCCTAGACAGACAAAACTGCCTCCAGGACCTTCCTCCCAAAACTGGCATCAGCCGAAGCCAGTACATCAACTCGATAGTGCCTTGAAAACGTGTGCACAGAGGACCAAGTGGCCGCTCTGCACAGTTGATCAGCAGACGCCTGATTCTTGTAGGCCCAGGAGGCCCCAATAGATCTGGTGGAATGGGCAGTCACCCGGAAGGGAACGTGCTTATTCCGAATCTTATAAGCTTCACGAACGGTAGCCTTAATCCAAGAGGCGATAGTAACCTTGGAAGCCGGTCTCCCTGCCCTAGGCCCCTCAGGAACGACGAATAGAGCGTCAGACTTCCTGATAGACTCAGTGCGATGAACATAAAACTTGAGGCAACGCACCACATCCAACAAATGGAGATCTCGTTCCTTGTCAGATGAAGGATTAGGGCAGAAAGAGGGAACCACAATCTCTTGATTGATGTGAAATTCGGACACAACCTTGGGTAAGAATTCCTTGGAAGTGCGCAGCACAGCCTTATCCCTGTGGAACACCAGGTAGGGAGGTTTACAAGACAGAGCTTGTAACTCTGATACCCGGCGAACGGAAACAATAGCCAAAAGAAAGGCCATTTTCCAAGTCAAAAGACGTAAAGGAATAGAAGCCAAGGATTCAAACGGGGGTCGCTGGAGAACTCCCAGCACCAAATTGAGGTCCCACTGGGGAGTAGGACTCTTGAAGGCAGGTCGAACATGAGTCACACCTTGGAAGAAAACTTTGACATCAGGAAGGATAGCAATCCTTTCCTGAAAAAAACACAGACAAGGCAGAAGTCTGAACCTTGAGGGAACTCAAACTGAGCCCCTTATCAACACCGTCCTGCAAGAAGGCCAGGACAGTGGGAAGATGAAAATCAAGGGATAACTTCTTATCACCGCACCATGCAACAAAGGTTGACCATATGCGATGATAGAACTTGGAGGACACAGGCTTACGAGCACTGAGCATAGTCGACACCACAGAAGGAGAAAATCCTTTCTTTGCTAGAATCGAGGATTCAACCGCCAAGCCATCAAACGGAATGAGTGAACGTCCTCCTTCCACAGATAACCCTGAAGAAGAAGATCCGGACGGGCAGGAAGTGGGATCGGATCCGCCACTGACATGGCCATCAACTCCGGATACCAGGACTGGCGAGGCCAGTTTGGAGCGATCAGGATGACAGGACAACGCTCCTGCTTCAACTTCTGGACGACTCTGATCAATAGAGGAAGAGGAGGGAAGATGTAAGCCAGGGGAAATTCCCAAGGGATCGACAAGGCATCCACTGCTAGAGCAAGGGAGTCCCTCCACCTGGAGCAAAACACCGGAACCTTCCTGTTGTGTCTGGTAGCCATCAGGTCCACCACAGGCATCCCCCACCTCCGGGTGAGCAACTGAAACACCTCTGGATGAAGAGCCCATTCTCTGCTGTCGACGGTGTGACGACTGAGGAAGTCCGCCATGACGTTGTCTACGCCTGGGATGTGAACTGCAGAGATGACAGGCACGTGATCTTCTGCCCAGGACAAAATATCCTTGACCTCCCACCAGGCGGAACCGCTTCTTGTGCCGCCTTGCCTGTTGATGTAAGCCACCACCGTGGCGTTGTCGGACTCTACTCTGATCGGACGACCGGTCAGTTGAGACTCCCAGTGCCTCAGGGCAAGCCGGACAGCTCGAAGTTCCAGAACATTGATGGAGAGAAGGGATTCCTCCAGACCCCATTTCCCCTGAGCACTGAAGCGACCCCAGACTGCACCCCAGCCCCGAATGCTGGCATCCGTTGTGACTGTGGACCAACGAGGAACTAGAAAGGATCTCCCTTTCAGGAGATGAGAGAGATCCAACCACCAGTGCAGATTCGACTCGACATAAGGAAGTAGAGACACAGACAGATGTTGATGAACTGGATGATTCCTGCACGTCTGGAGCACAAATCTCTGAAGTTCCCTGGGGTGGGCCATAGCAAATGGCACTGCTTCGATCGTGGAAATGAACTTCCCCACCAAGGACGACAACTTCGGAACCGGAATTATGTCCCTGTCCAGAATCCCAGCCACTCTGATGGCTATCTGGTGAGCCACATCCTCTGGAAGAAACACCATGCATTGGTGAGTGTCGAACAGGAGACCCAAGAACCGAAGCCTCTGAGATGGAACCAAGTCCGACTTGTCCAGATTCAGGATCCAGCCATGATGGATCAGAGTGTGCATACACTTCTGCAGTTGCTGATGGAGAAGCTCCGCTGAGGAGGCTTTTAGTAGGAGATCGTCCATGTAGGGAGTCACCCTTATCCCATCCTGATGAAGCACCGCTATCAAGGAGCCTAACACCCTCTGGAAGACCTGAGGGGCTGAAGTCAGCCCAAAGGGGAGCGCTGTAAACTGAAAGTGTCCCCTGTGGCAGGCAATCCTGAGATACCGCCTGCTCCCTGGATGAATAGGGATGTGAAGATACGCATCCTGGAGGTCCAGGGAGGCAAGAAATTCCCCCGGAGACATAGCTGCAATCACAGATCGCAGGGATTCCTGGCGGAAGTGGGAAGTCACCACATAAGCATTGAGATCTTTGAGATCCAAAATGGGACGGGCCCCTCCGTCCTTTTTGGCCACCACAAACAGGTTGGAATAAAATCCTGAACCTGTGTCCTCCTGAGGAACCACCTCCAGGACCTCTTTGTCCAAGAGATCCTGAATAGCGTCTTCGAACAGACGTCTCTTTACAGGTTCCTGAGAAGGACGAGTAAAATGGAACCGAAAAGGAGAAAGGGATCCGGTATCCCTCTGACACCACCTGGAGAACCCACGGGTCCGCCACTGACTCCTCCCAAATCCGGCGAAAGATGTGGAGACGTCCACCTACAGCCGAATGCGGACCCGGGTTCGGCGAGTCATGCCGAAGCAGTCTTAGAGGTCTTGGCCTTGGGGGCAACTTTGGGCTTCCAGGACTGTTTGGGCTTGGAGGAGGAGCGCGCAGCGGGAGGACCCGTCGGGGTCGAGGAGCGTGTCTCAGTCTGAAAGGAACGAAAGGACCGGTTGCGTTTGGCTGGAAACTTTTTCTTAAAGACTGAGGGTAGAAGAGTACTTTTACCACCAGTAGCCTCACTAATCATTTCTTTGAGTTCAGAACCAAATAGCAAGTTCCCCTGAAAGGGCAAAGAAAGCAAGGCTTTCTTGGAGGCTGTATCAGCAGACCAAATTTTCAGCCAAAGGGCGCGTCTAGCCACCACTGAAGAAGTGGAGGCCCGCGCCATCATGCGCACAGCATCAAAGGCAGCGTCAGCAATATAATTCTGAGCTTCAGTAATGTTAGCAAGAAGCTGCAACTGTTCAGAAACTGGAGCATCCTGGCGAACTGCTTCAGTCAGTTGCTCAGTCCAGGCCGCGATAGCCCTGTTTACCCAAGCCACTGCCAAGGTTGGACGCATGGCAGTGCCGATAGAGGCAAAAATGGACTTAAGAGAAAGTTCCAATTTCTTATCCGTCCAATCATGCAGGGCAGAGGCATCAGAGACAGCCAAAGCGGTAGACTTGGATAGCCTGGAAACAGGGGCATCCACCTTTGGAGGATGTACCCATTTCGCCAGCTCAGTCTCAGGAAAGGGGTACAGTGTAGCAAACTTCTTGGAAACAGAGGAAGACCTATCAGGATTCTTCCACGCCTCAGACTAGACAGGCAAGAGTAGGATTAGTTGGAAAACAGACAACAGGCTTAGATGGCTTTTTCTGAAAAACATCAGAAGGATCATAAGTGGATTCTTGAGTCAGAGGAAGATTGAGCGTATTCAAAACCGCTCTGATCAGACCCTCAGCCGAAACTTCAGGGTCACATTCATAGGGGTCCCCAACGGACCTGTTAGATTCAATAACAGTACGTTCCTCAGCATCAGAATCCTGCAAGAGTTCTTCCTCAGAAGAATCAATGACATCAGGAGCCCCCTGTGGCTTAGGCAGGGAGGTCCTGATGGTAGAGGGGGTCCGCCAGACCTGGAGAGCCCCCTGTACCTGAGAGGGAAAGAGTTGAAGGGTGGATCTGAGATCCCTAGTGGCAGCTTTAAACTCCTTCACCCAAGATGGCTCAATAGCATAGCTGGGAAGCCCAGGGTTGCTATCCTGACTAGTACAATTAGGGCATAGATCCCCCACATTATCGCTAGACAGCCCAATGTGGCAAGAGGAGCAAAACACCATGGGGGTAGTAGACCCCCCATCCTCTTTAGACTTGGGTCTAGCCCCTAGCTCCAGTGAAGTAGACATGCTCACAGCGTCAATATACCCCACTAATAACTCTATCACCCAGAAAAGGTGTAAAGGATCAAGGTTTCACCCCAGAAATGTCTAAAATTGGACTTATCTGGCCAGCGAAGGGTTAATCAGTTGAGGAGAGAGAAGGCTCGGTCCCTGCGTAGTGTACTCGCATAGGAAAAGTGCAACAAAATGGCGGCCGTCATGACAGCCAATCAGAAACGAGCGCGAACCAAGCGCTCATGGGAAATGTAGTTTTCCCTATACAAGTACCCCAAACAGTGCCCGAAGCCCCCCTGAACCCCCCACATTAATAAAACACCATCCGGATGATAGAGCAGGAGCCTAGCATTAAAATGAGCCCTCTCTGAAGTTGCTGTGACAAGCGGTTCCAGAGATATGTCCCACACTGTGATTTCCCATAGAGAGTAAAGGAGCCATGCGTTTGAGCGGGAAACGCCGCGCTTAAAGGCGCAGAACACAATTTTTAATAAAGTTTAAGAAAACTTTCAAAAGTGCCCAAACAAGCATAAAACACATAAGAAACATAAGTAAACAAATATACTAAGCTCCAAAACCCAGAGAATACCACAGAAATTGCATAAATCTAGAATAATGCAATAAAAACACCCTATGAGTGCTGGAGTAAATTGAAAACTCCCAAATACAAGCCCATCAAAGGGACACTGTGGGGACAAGTGGACCTTCAGCACTCAAAGGATGACTTACCTTTCCTGCAGGACTTCTGTCTTCAGGTGACCATGATAAGGGAGGAATAACCCAGAGGCAAATTCCTCAGCAGGGGAGCTGCTCCACACAAGCTGTCCCCTCATCAGGGTTTAAGGTCCACAGAAAATCCCTGGAAGCTGCACCAGCCACTTTAAAGAGGGCAATTCACAGCCATGGTCACCCTCCTAATGGTGGTATTCCATATTTGAATAAAAATAATAAAACTCTAAGAAGCATAGATGTTCTCTGCCTGGTGTGCAAGCACACCAGGAACAAATCAATATGGGTGGCTCTGGCCAGAAGGTGGCTTAAGTAAGAGGGGAGGCTCCGCCCCCTGCAGATTATTTGCATAATTGTTCCTGCCTATTAAAGGGGACTTACGCCTCCCAGAGTACCAGTGACCTGTATTGGACGACAGTGAAATAAACATTAACAAGAGGCAATGTGTTTGCAAGCATGTCAGATAAATGGAAAGGAAGTGCTTGCCCCATTGTCTGTATAATCTAAATAAATTGCCCACTGATTAAACCTTCCAGGGATATTGCAAGGAAGAGCAATGAACCAAATACCAGTAATCAGATCAATTCTAGATTTTTTTTTTTAAATGAACACTCTGATCACGAAAAGGCTAATTAACCTGCAAATGTTACGTAGCCTCAGGAAACAAGTGTATTTTTCCTTTATATAGCACACAGGACCTTAAAATGGAAAACTGACACATGAAAACGGATTATATACACATTTTAAATATCAAGTATATCCAGATATTAAAGGTCTCTAAAATAGAAATCTTAACCCTTTGCAATACGTTGGGTAATTTTGTTCATGCAGTTTTCAACAAGACAGGAATTCAGTTAATTTCATTAAGATTGCTCTGTTATTCTGAAATGCTTATCCTGTTTCAGAAAATTTGCAGACTATATGGCATTATCAGTTCTAAAACACACTATCAAGATTGTTATGGATGATCTGAGCTAGGGAGCCCATGAAAGGCAAGAATTGCTGCCTCCATAGAGTATAAGTAAGACTAGATTTTAGGCCAGATTTTAGTCATGGTCACATGATCAGGAACATCTGCAAATTTTGAGGACCACGTTCATTTATTAAAGGGATAGTAATACTTCGTTTTATCTTTATTTTATTTTGTAGGCATTAAAAAAACATTAAGTACGATATAAGTCTTATCTCTCAAACCTTTATGGTTTGAGAGATATTCACAAGTAAAGTTTCCCCTCCTGTCCCTTTTACCTAGTGTAAGCCATCTCTTCTCAGATGTGAAATGCAGTCCATAGACCAGACAGATAACAGCAAGGGGACAATCTTCTTCCTGAGAGAACAATGAAATCCCTGCCCCCCTTGACAAGTTTTTCAGGTTTGTCCCTTATCTTAATTGAAGATTGTCCCTCTCTGCAATCTACCTGGGCACCTCCCTTCTGCTCTGCCTGAACAGTGTTACATCAGTAAAAGGGGCGGGAGGGGGATACTTTGTCATTGAATTACTCTTGAACTACATACCTCCCAACATTTCAAATTGCCAAAGAGGGACACTTGTGTTTTAGGGAGTGCTGCTGGGGGTTTGACTGGTGGGCAGGGCATTACCAAGTATTCTTAGGCTATTTCATGACCTATTGACACCTCTTTGTGTAACCTAATAAATGCTTTACAACAAGACTAAAGTATTTTATTTACACACACTAATTTAACAGCAAGTATACTGACATTTAAACAAACATTAATGTGAGTTATTGTTGTAGAGCAGTGTGACACACTTATATACACACCTCACAATCTGATCTCCTAAAAAGAGGGATATCAGGATGGGAACGAGGGACAGAGGTATTTGGGTCTAAAAGAGGGACACTTGGGAGGTATGGAACTACAACTCTTACAGAAATGAAATAACACTCTCCAGAGTCCAAATACTATGATGATTAATTAGAGCATTACTATCCCTTTAAAGGGATAGTATTACTTCAAAATTACTATCCCTCATATTGTAGCCCTTAATAAACTGAGTTAAATGACACCAGCGGCATCTCTCAAACCTTTATGGTTTAAGAGATAGCCGCTTTCAAAGTTTCCTCTCTCCTGCTGTCAGCGTTCTGCTGCCAGCAGGAGAATCCGGTCTCTGAATCAAGCGGAGGCTCTTCAGCAGAGCCGATATCTCGTTATGGACACACAAACAGGTCACATTTTCAATACATCCCTGCTTGTTCACAGGTGGGTAATCAGGGCTTGATCATTTTGATTACACTACCTGTGCTTAATTAAGGATTTCCTTAAAGGGATAGTAATACTTTGTTTTAACTTTATTTTATTTTGTAGGCATTAAAAAACATGAAGAATGATCTAAGTCTTATCTCTCAAACCTTATGGTTTGAGAGATATTCACAAGTAAAGTTTCTGCCTCCAGCACCTTTATCTAGTGTAAGCAATCTCTTCTCATATGTGAAATGCAGTCCATAGACCAGACAGATAACAGCAAGGGACAATATTCTTCCTGAGAGAACAATGAAATCCCTGCCCCCCTTGACAAGCTATTCAGGTTTTTCCCTTCTCTTAATTGAAGATTGTCCCTCTCTGCAATCTACCTGGGCACCTCCCTTCTGATCTGACTGAGCAGCGTTACATCAGTAAAAGGGGAGGGAGGGGGATACTTTGTCATTGAATTACTCTTGAACTACAACTCTGACAGAATTGAAATAACACTCTCCAAAGTCCAAATACTATGATGATTAATTAGAGCTACTTTTATTATGAAACATTACTATCCCTTTAAGTTATTTCATTTGTTTTGTTAACAATTCTAATCTTTTTATTGGGTTTTATTTATACAATTTTCTGCCCCCACTACCTCTCTCAGTGTGATATGCACTGCTGAAAAGCCTAGTGCTGATGGTGGCATTTTCTGGTAAATTACACAATGTATGTGGGATTAACAAACCAAGATAGCCTGGAAGAGTAATGAGTGACAGGGAAGGGAAGGTGTTGAACAGACATTAAGATTTTACAGCACCTATAAAGAGACGCATAGAAAGCATGCATACCTAGGAATTTTGACTTCTGGACTCAACCAGAGAGCCAGCTTCTGCCCCGGAGTCCCGGTAATCAACAGCAAAAACCCTCTTAGTGCCAGAGAGGTATACAACCAGGCACGTGCACACAGACACCAAGGGGGGCTTAAGCACCTGCCTTTTTTTGTCCAAAGTGCCCTTGTGCCTTTTTAACAAAATAAATAAATAAATAATAATAATGAGAAGTGCTCTTTTTTTCATTTGAGCCCCTGCCCCCCCAAAATGTCTGTGCACGTCCCTGTACACAATGCATAGCACCTTTTAAGAAGGTTCTTTACAAACAGTATATCATACTTCTGGTAAACTAATTAAAACAATCTGTAGAACATGAACATACGGAGCAAAAATTAGTTTGTTGCCAAAACAAGAGGAGATAGTCATGTCAAATTAATTATCAACGTTGCATGGGTGGTAGATGAGGTAGGATGATAAGGATTTAGACTATCAGACACAGGGAGAAGAGCTGGGTCTTCAAGGAGATGCTAAGTATGTGTAAGTTCAGAGACCGGTATGAAGTAGGAGGACTTATTCCATTGAAGGGGCAAGGTAGGAAGGTGTGAATGTGCACAGGGTGGGAACAGAACAGTTAGGATATGGCAGGAGTTGCAGTACTACAAATGCCTTGAAAAGAAGGGGAGATTAGAGGACAGACAAGGGTCACATTTGACAAGGCAGTGGTAGCATACAGTAAGCCACTGGAAGGGAGGAGGAAAAAAAATCATAACCGTAGACCGGGGGATGGGAGGGGGGATACATGAAGGTGTGATAAAGCAGTGATAAAGTGGAGAGGATTTCTCCAGTTCCTATGTTATTCCATTGAGCCAATGCACTAAGAGTTCTCCGTGCAAAAGAGTAACAGAATAAAACTTAGGAGCTGGAGAAGTGATATCTCTGGTGAAGTCATCTCCATTTTATCACACCTTACTCCCCCTAAAAGTTTTGTTGAAGAACGCGAGTTGTAGGCATAGACTTTGCAAGGTGAAATCAGCATGGACACATGATCAAGAACATGTTCTTAGAAAGAAAAGAGTACGAGTTAGTAAGAGTGTGCATGTGCTAGAAGAGGACACCAAGGTTTCTCATGACAAAGGATGATATCCTTCTATTCCAGTGTCCCAGGCTATTTAGTGGTGGTAGCAGGAAATATATTATTTGTGTTTTACAGGGTTTGATGAGGAGGAAGGAAGTTTCCATGGAGAGGTGTGAGGGCACATGGATCAGGCAATTCATGCAAGAGAACAGGTGGGAGGTTGTGTAGTTATAAAAAAGTATATCTCTGCTTGACTGGTTCAGTGGAAGTCAGGAAATTAGAGAAGGGAGTGGTGTGGGGGAAAAAATCTTGTTTTGTTGGAAGGAGTACTTAGCTTGACATAATGATCTCCATTGTTATTTTAGGGTGGAGATCAGACGTGGTTTTCCGAGGGACTGATCTCTCAGAGAGAAAAAAAAAAAAAAAGTTGTCAGCATATACACTAAAAAGCAACATTAGGATTATAGTTTATGGATGTTAACGTATGAATAATCGGAATACTAGTTGTAAATATGTGATCTATAATATAAAGAAGTGGTCAGGTACCCCAGGGAGGCAGCTAGAAGGAGATTTGCATATGTCCTCTAATTCTATATTTCTGATTATTAAGGTGATTGCTTTTATACTGTAATTCTGTTGTGTTTGGGGTAACCTAAGACACCCAGATATAAAGTCTTGGTGTTGGCAGGAAACTATAGTACTGTGCAGGAGGAATTTCAGGGGTTAATTTGGTGGTTGATTGGAATAGTAACAGGTAACCAGGGATCTGGTGTTGTTAACCCTTTCACTCCCACACTCCCCCCACTGTCTCAGCCGGGCCTATAGCCCTCACCTGTGACAGTTACTTCAATCTCTAAAGTACCAAAATGTATTACAAAAAGAAAGTCTAAGGGAAGAGACAGCAATCGCTTTAGCACAGGTAACAGAATTTAGCACACAGACAAAAACATCTTTGAGGTCAACCATTAACTAGGGCGTGTCAGTCTCATTCAGTCACTGCAGAACACCAACTGCATCTATAGAATGGCCTTTCAGATGAAGAATTACAAGTATTGTGAAGAGGGAAATGTGGAAAGTCTGGTTTGGGTTAATATTTACATTGCAATCTTCCCCTACTAAGTTTACAACCTTTCACTGCAATTGAAAGAAGATCTGTCTGCTCTTACTCCTAGATATAACCTTACCCCTTCACGGCCTTTCACATGTACAAAGAACTGTAGCAGCACACTGATTCAGTTTTGTAGCACATGTTCAGAACCCTCCTCTTCCCTACCAGCCCATTCATAGAGTCAATGATTGACAGTCAGCCCAGATGACCACTAAACAGATATTATTGGTTGGCACTGATGTGGGTAGGCCATTCATTGGATGTTGCTATAAGCATCATTCATGTGAAGGGTCTGCTGTTGGTCCCATAGGCCACTGTACAGACCCTCCCTGCAGCATTCTTGTGTGAAAACAGAAAATATGCAGCTTGCAAGCTCAGTAGCATGGTAAACAGAGCTTACTGTAACGATATCCCACATAAATACAACCACAAAGGGAAGAGTGAACAAGCTCCCTGGGGCAGCTGGGAGAGAAGTAGGAAGTCCTGCTTCATTGTGCCGTAGAATGCGGAAGTGGCACATTTCAGGTCTCAATAGCTTAAATAGTAGGTAGGTAAAATTAAAAAAAAAAAAAAAAATATAATAATAATATATATATATATATATACCCCAAGGCTAATGTAGTTGGGCTAATTTAAGCCCATGGGCAAACCTTTTTCTCATATGAATGTTTAACCGGTGGTAATACTATCGAGCCCCTGGAGAGAGGATTGGGAATTACTGGTCTAAATACATAGCCTATTAGTGGTCCCTGAGGACATGTGCGAGATTCTCTGTCTCAGAGTAAACAAGTTAAAAAAATATAATATAGTTAACACACTATTGCTAAGAGATGTTTTATACAAAAGTTAATGCAGTTCAAACCTGCGTTTTTTGAGCACTACTTCTGTGGCCTGAAACTGTATAGTGATGCTGTTACAGCAATCTATAGACAAATATGTTCAGCTGACAAATACCCTCCATAAGACACTGTAGCAACAGCGCCACTGGAACATTTCAAGCCATGATGGTACTGCACAAACAAATTAATAAAAAAAAAAAAAAAAATTATATATATATATATATATATATATATATATATATATATATATATATATATATATATATATACATATACATATATACACACACATACACACAGGTTTCAGCTGCAAATCTAACTTCAGCAGGATAAGCCCTGTAATAAACAAATTCAAGTTACTATTAGCTGTTTTTACCTTAACCCTTGAGTGCCAGAGGTATCCACCTGGCACTCAAGAGTACAAATAAAGCTCTGGTTTAAAAATAACCCTATATGTTAAAATATCTACTATTAATTTTATGTGAATTAAACATTTCATAGGAGGAAGCATGCTGACATTCTACATTTAGCTGCCCCCCTCTCGCCAAGGAGTGTTAAGACCTGATTAGATACTACAAAATAAATTAATAGGATAGGGAAGAAAAAAAAACAAAAAACAATAAAGTGGTTTAATCATACAACTCCGTAATCATGCAGTGACTTTTTAAAGCAGTGTTGGCTGAACAATGGACAGACATGTAGGAGTGACAGCAACCAGCCACACCCTGGCAAATTACTGTGCAGAATTAGTACTTTTTATAATTACAAAGAGAGAAAACAGCTGGTCTTAGAACAGGGGTTGAAAACCTCTGGCTCTACAGCTGTTGAGGACTACAACTATCATCTCCCACCAGCGATTGCTCTGAAATGCTCTGTCCCAATGTTATTAACGTTCAAACTTTTTCTCTCTAAGTTACAAGGTCACCTGAAGGGAGATGTATTAAGGGGAGATAAGGGATAAACCAGAGAGGACTTCCCAAGTGATATCCCTTCTTCAATTCTTATGTTATTCTATGGAGCCTATGCATGAAGATTCCTCAAGTAGGAGAGATTTTAGCACATAGGATCCATAGAATAACTTACCACTTCTGTCTCTCCTTAGTGCATAACCCACCCTGGAGTCTAGAGAGTTCACTTTGTCTATATATTCCATGGGAGAGGTGAGTCACTGGCTACAACTCACCAAAGAATGTGATCCTAACAGCTCCACTACCTTTGGGGGTTATGCACTGAGGCTTGATAAAGAGGTGAAGTGGAAATGATTTCTCCAGTTCCTGTGTTGTTATATGGAGCCAATGCACTAAGAGAGCATTGGCTCCACAGAATAACATAGGAACTGGTGAAGTGATATCACTGGAGAATTAATCTCCACATAATCACCTCTTTATCACACCGCAGTGCATAACCCACCCCCTTGTTGTGACTATTCGAACTGCAGATTTGAATGAAGCAACTCAAAGCAGTAAGACTATTCTTGTTCTGCTTAGCAGGAAGAAGCAGACAATACGTTTTTATTTATAATATAAAAATTACACAATACCACCTAAAAATAAAAAAGATGTACTATTTTAAATATCTTGCATTTCCTAGGCTAAATGTAATATTTACACAGGTATGCATGACCATCTGACTCATTAGAATACTTATTCTACAATCTCCACTCTATTGTATTTTCTAATATTTAAAATGTATTACATGATTGAGGTAAAACTGACAAATAGGCAAGATTCTCTTAACTGTATGAGAGGAGGGTTCTAATCTTAGAACAATTATCCTTTATTATTTTTGTCAGCAGTTCCTATCACAATGTAGGAGTTAGCAACGAAAAAACAATTCTCTGGTCTCTAATCCAGCCACAGGCAAAATCTGGCCTAAACTAAATCTGACTTGTTCGATCTGGCAAGGTGTTCCTTGTGTTTCAGAGCACACGTACTAGGAAAAGTATGGAAGATCTAATTTCCTTGTTGTGAAAATGTATGTAGAAAAAGGACCTACATCCGTCCTTTCCACAAAGATTCCAGAGGGGAGGAACTATAAGCAAATTTTACCTCTGGGAAAGGTGAAACCTTACACTGAGGTGTTCTCACACCTGCGCAATGATTATTCCACAACACAAGCAAGTCTTCACACACACATGCTCATACCATGCCACAGAGGGAAGAAGAAGGGAAAAATGGGGCCTTCCACAGGCAGGTGAAAGGCTCCATTTTCAGATTTCTTCCCCACATTGGTATATTCTTCACAACCCTAGCACACTTACAGTTCTGGTAATTGTGAAGAACATAGAAAGATCACTTTTGGATGTCTCTGCAATGGAAGAGAGATATGCAGAGAAAGCCAGATGTGTAAGTGTAGTGTGTACTCAGAAGCACAGTATCTGCTCAGCTCTGATCTGACACACAGTCGCCTTCTCATATACCTCTTTCGCTCACTTCCAATTACTAGGAGGCCAAAGGATGCATGGTAAGTTAACAGCAGATATGCTACATCAAAAGTTCCTCAACCCATGCACTAAGTCTCACTAACATATCAGGACCTGAGTACTTCCTTGCTTTAACGCTATATGGATTCACTCACTAGTACTCGTGCAGGGAAATCCTCAAGTTCTGGTCTGATAGGTTGAGAACCGCTGTTTTAAAAGAATACCCTTTCTAGTGCCACAACCCTTTGATAAAATTTCCCAACTTGTGGCGACCCCTAACAGTAAAATTATTTTCGTTGCTCCTTAAATCGCTTCAATAACACGAACTATAAAACGTCCCGGTCTCCCGGAAGGGACTGACGGCGCAGGCGAGCAGACTGCACTAACCTGGCTGTCAGTCTCGGAACAGTAAGGATTTCTTTATAAAACGGAAAAAAAAAATTGTACAATTTCAAGTTTTACAGGTTAGAATACACAAAAAAAAACAAGTTTCTGATGATTTTAGGTGACCCCTGGCAAATAGTCATTCGACCCCCGAAGGGGTCGCGACCCACAAATTGAGAACTGCTGTTTTAAAAGGTCACACACTTCACCATGTCGCCACTATCAAAATGGCGACATGACAATATCGCACTACATGACAGCGTGAGATTGTCAAGTTGCCTACGTAATGATCGCGTACAATTTTAAACCTGTTCACGGTCGCCTCCCTTAGTTTACAACTCTTAATATATAAGTGAATATAAACCTCCCCCTTTATGATTCTACTTCCACTATCTCTTAACCCCCTGAGTGCCAAGGGACTGAGCAAGGCACTGATGCGTAGGTCATCCCACTGGCACTTAACATTGCTCACAAAGAGTTAAATGTGTGGCTTTTTAATTATGTGCTCCTCCCTTCCTCGTGCAATGTATTAGTTAACGTCGTCCCATAAAACCCACCTGGTAACACCATGTGGTCAGTCTGACTTCAGATAACAGGACAGGAGGGTGAGAGTCCCTTGACATAAGCACTCATCTAATATATACATTAGATATTCGTTACAAAATTTAGATGTGATGTAAGAACTTCCGCTTTTTCGGCACAAGAGCACGTCGGCACAGCTCTGCTGGATTTCCCAGTCCTCATTGTCCTTCCATCTTCTTCCCAACTCTCTGGGAGCTCGTTCACGCTTCTCTTCATAGTGATGTGCAGCAAATATATTGTAACAGCAAGCACATCACTATGAAGGGAAGCGTGAAAGTGCTTCCAGAGAGCTGGGAGGGGAATAACGACTGGGAAATCCAGCAGAGCTGTGCCGCAGAAAGCGGAAGTGCTTATATCACGTCTAAATTTTATAGCAAATATTTAATAATTTATGTACTTAATAAATAAAAAAGCCAATCATATAAAATAGTGCGTCTTGGAGTGAATGTTCCCCTTTAAAGGGATAGTAATACTTTATTAGTACTATCCCCCATATTGTACATATTTGTAAAATAATTTAATAGCCCCCAGGTTCATCTCTCAAACCTTTATGGTATGAGAGATAACCGAAGGCAAAGTTCCCCCTCCCTCCCCCTTTCCTGAAGTCAGCGTTGTGCTGACTGCAGGGGAAGTCTGTCGTATGACAGGCTTGCGTCTCTACAGGTGAGCCAACATCCCATTAGTGAAAAATAATTATTTCACTGAAACTGTCTTCTACATGTGCTTGGTTTGCAAGCACATGTAGAAGACCGTTTCAGTGAAATAATTATTTGTCATTAACGTGATCGCAGCTCTGCTGCAGAGCCGCATGATGAAAATCGGACCAGATATACCGGCAGTCAGCACAACGCTGACTTCAGGGAAAGGGGAGGGAGGGGGGAACTTTGCCTTTGGTTACCACTCAAACCATAAAGGTTTGAGAGATGAACCTGGGGGCTATTAAATTATTTTACAAATATGTACAATATGGGGGTTAGTAATAATAAAGTATTACTATCCCTTTAAATGGGGCTTTTAACACCTTGAGCACTTGAGACCAAGTTTTGTGATAAAGCCACATGTGCTGAAAAGTGACAAGTTGGAGACCTGCAGCATCCAAGGGGTTAAAAAGAGAGCCATTATGAAACAAGTTTTATTTACTTTAATAAACCTGCTGAAATCTGATGTGTGGGACTTTGGCTCTAACACAAAATACTTTTTGTCCCCCCCGCCAATATAATTGTCTATCCGCAAAGTTATCACCTTCCCTGTCACTCACTACTCTTCCAGGCTCTCCGTTTTTATTTAAAAATCACACGTATATTTTGTAGTTCAGCAGAAAACGACACCAAATTGTACAAATAAAAGCAAACAAGAAAATAAGAATCAGTAACAAAAATGACAAAATAACCTGACTAGGTTCATTACTGATAATGTACAGTTATATTAAAGTTAAATACATTAGTTTCCTAATGAACCTCGCCTTTAAAAGGATAGTAATACTTTGTTTTATCTTTATTTTATTTTGTAGGCATTAAAAAAAACAAAAAAAAACAAAACATGAAGAACGACATAAGTTGTCTCTCTCTAACCTTTATGGTTTAAGAGATATTCACAAGCAAAGTTTCCCCTCCCGCCCCTTTTACCTAGTGTAAGCCATCTCTTCTCAGATGTGGAATCCAGTCCATAGACCAGACAGATAACAGAAGGGGACAATCTTCTTCCTATGAGAACAATTAAAGCCCCGCCCCCCTTGAAAAGTTTTTCAGGTTTTTCCCTTATCTTATCTGAAGATTGTCCCTCTCTGCAGTCTACCTGGGCACCTCCCTTCTGCTCTGGCAGAGCAGTGTTACATCAGTAAGAAGAGCGGGAGGGGGGATACTCTGCCATTGAATTACTCTTGAACTACAACTCTGACAGAATTGAAATAACACTCTCCAAAGTCCAAATACTTTGATGATTAATTAGAGCTGCTTTTACTATGAAACATTAATATCCCTTTAAGAGAACAGCATTGGTTTTGCATAATGTAGGGTATTCTAAGCCTCTTTGCTTTGATGTTAGGATCCTCCTAACAACGCACATCTCTGCTCTACAGTTGTTCTGTGTTCTTGTGTCACACTGGAACTGCTGCATCAAGGAATGAGGCTCAAGAAGGGAAAAGGGGCTGGATTTCCCATTAGACAAGAGCAGGCAACTGCCTAAACCACCATATTTGAAGGGCTCCTCAATGGTAATGGCCACAACCACTCAATGTATTGTTGTGGTTTAATTTACGTCTCAAACAATCCTATATAATAATTCGCTAAAACGTGTGTAACATCAAAATCACGTGCAGTACAGTCTGCCAGTGACAAGGATGATGCGGAGTGGGGTGCTCCAAAGGAGCTTCCCGTTCTGCATTAGCCGTGGCGCGGGCAGTCTCTACTGAGCATGACTGCAATGCGACCAGCTGGCACTGTATCAGCCACGACGACGGCAGTCTCTACTGTGCATGACTGCCCCACAACCGGCTGCCAGTCGCACTTTGGCCCGTGTAACGGGCTCTTCAACTAGTTAAATATATTTATTTTGAACACAATACACACTTTGGATGTTAGATAGGTCTCTCTAGAATCCAAGGGGGTTAATAGCTTGATTTCTGCTTGTATTGCGTAGGCCAAGATTATTTTCTAAACCAGGTAACAATGGATGAACCTGGGGGAGGGGCCATGGGTGTGGCTAAGTGGAGGTAGAGGCACCCGAGATGTAAATACAGCCCTGTAAATAATGCAAGGGCATTAGCCTCTTAACGACCCATAACATACCAGGACCGGCATGGGTGAACTTCCCATAAGGGAAGTCCTGGTACAAAAAAAAAAAAAAGTGCCAGTGGTCCTTAAATGGCAGCCACGCCGCCGCTCATTAAAGGTAGCTTATTAACCTAACACCTAAAAATGATCTGAGGCTATGCACACAAATATGTTGTACTTCATGCTAGCATCTGTAAAAAAAAAAAAGTGTCTTCCGAGACCTAAAATCTACTTTTACATAAGCTCTGCGGGGGCTCCCATTACAATAGCCATCTTTTCTGCACTGCCTGCAAATGAACCGAGATACATTATCAGTATTATCTCAGCAGAAAAATTAACCAAAATGTGTTTATATAAGGCATTCTACAAACGTATCAGAATGCAAGTTTCAGATTAAATGTTATGGCTCTAACAATAACCTAACTAAACTGCAGATGCCAGCTGGATGATATTTAAAAGTTATATAACCTCAATTTTATTTTAGGTGTTCATGTCCTCTTAATTGTCTGACTCCTCACTAAACATCAGGTGAGTGATGTTATATTCTGCAGCAGGTCCCATTATTTTTTAATAGAATTTGCACAAAGTGTGCAAGTGTAGCCCTCCGATCAGACCAGTCTTCCCCCAGGTGAAGCAAAATCTCACCAATCAATGCAATGAATTGTATTCGGAAAGTCATACCTGCCAACTGTCTCAGAGTTCCAGTGAAAGTACCTGGCTTTGGGCCCTGTCACTGGTAAAAAAAATATTATAAATCCCATATTTTATGTGCATTATGCTTGCAATTTAAAGTGAAACATTCACCTTAAATGAAGTTTGAATATTTGAAAACGGCATTAAAAAGTGTATCATGTTAGTCAAAAGACCAGCAAACATATAGTTAAGGAGATAGTAAAAGGTAACAAGTGTTACCAATTGCTGTACCAGTGATGTTTCATGTGCCAATTAATCTTTTCAGTGACACTTCATTTGCTAGTGAAGCCTTTTTACTGACATGTTATATGCCGATGAAGGTTTCAATTAAAAACATAGAATCTGATGGCAGATAAGAACCATTCGGCCCATCTAGCCTGCCCATTTTCCTATTGTAAAAACCTCAAACTTTTTTGGTCCTTTGTCTTTTCTTATGTTAAGGACAGCTTTATGCCTATCCCATGCATGCTTAAAGGGATAGTAATACTTTGTTTTAACGTTATTTTATTTTGTAGGCATTAAAAAATCATGAAGAATGATATAAGTCTTATCTCTCAAACCTTTATGGTTTAAGAGATATTCACAAGCAAAGTTTCCCCCTCCCGCCCCTTTTTCCTAGTGTAAACAATCTCTTCTCAGAAGTGAATCTGGTTGTAAGACTAGACAGATAACAGCAGGAGACACTTCTTTGTATGAAAGAAATGAAAGCTCTTCCCCCTTGACAAGTTTTCAGGTTTTTCCCTTATCTTAATTGAAGATTGTCCCTCTCTGCAATCTGCCTGGGCACCTCCCTTCTGATGTGGCTGAACGGGGGGGGGGGGGGGGGGTTACTTTGCTTGTGAATATTTCTTAAACCATAAAGGTTTGAGAGATAAGACTTATATCGTTCTTCATGTTTTTTTATCCCTTTAAATACTATCACTGTATGAACTTCTACCACTTCTAATGGAAGGCTATTCCACTTATCTACTACCGTCTCAATGAAGTAAAACTTTCTTACATTACGTCTAAACCTGTGTCCCTCTAGTTTTATGGCCTCTTGTACTAACATTTTTACTCCTTTGAAATGTACTGCCCTCCTGCACTTTGTTGAATCCCTTCCTGTGTTTGAATGTTTCTATCATATTCCCTCTCCCTCTTCTCTCCTCCAAGCTATACATGTTCAGATCCTTTAGTCTATCCTGATCTCCAAATACTTTTCATGGTTTTGCTTCCTGTTGTCCTGACTGCTCCGCTCCCTGATTGTCTCCACCAGCAGTCTTTTACATTTCACATGCTAATAAAGCTCTGTGCAGTACCAGGACATGTTTCGTTTCATTTTGCCCCGAAATAAAAAGTATTAATATGTTCTAAAACATATATTTGCTGGACTTTTGGTTAACATGACATATAAGCAGTTTTCAAATATGCATATCTGAATTAAGGTGAAAGTTCCTACTCTGACATTCCCGATATGTGCTAATATAATTTATATTTCATTTTCTAGAGCTTTTGTCTGTTCTGCTGTGCGTGCACAGCACCAAGTCCATTGCACAAGCTGTTGGCGTTGTGCTACGTGGCATTATGGACCACTAGTGACATTGTCATGTAATCACCCAGAGGAAAATCATCCTTGGATTTTTTTTCTAATGTTGGCAAGTATAAGATGTTTCACCCATTGTTACTGCCCTTCCCTGGAATGTATTAAATGTTACTATGTAAAAATATCCTTCCTATATAATAATTCGCTATAACGTGTGTAACGACAAAGTCATGCGCAGTAGAGACTGCTGCGCGTGCTGCAGTCATGCACAGTAGAGACTGCCTGCACCACGTCTGATACAGAGCTGGACACTCCTTCTGAGCGTCCAGCAACCGGCTGGCAGTGGCATTGTGGCCCATGTAACGGCCTCTTCAACTAGTATACATATATCTAGGACTTGGCCTCCTGAGTAAAATAAGGGTGCTCCCACTGCTGTGATGTTTTATTCAAAAGTTATTCCAGCTCAAAATTTTTATTTTTATTAGATGCAATGTCTTAATGGCCTGAAATCATACAGTGGTGCTGTTTCTACACCATGCTATGGAGATCTATGGTCAACTTGACCAGAGCTGTGCACAGGATGGTGTAGCAATGGTGCCATTGTGAAATTTCCATCCACTGAGATATTACACAAAAAAAAAAAAAAAAGCCTGAGTTGTAATAACTTTTGAATAAACACACCTCAGCAGTGGGAGTACCCTTGTTTTACTCAGGAGGATAAATCCTACTATAACTATATATTTTTTTCACACATATTAAGTGTTACTATCTCTTTAAATTTATACAGTTCTCAGGAGTAGCTGACTCAGGGTGTCTATTGCACATCACCATCTTGTGCAACAACGAAACCTCAAGCCAGACTATAGACGTGTTTACGTAGCCCACTGGTTTTCCAGCCTGTCCTTACTAAGTACTATAAAAGATAAGCATTTCTCTACACGATTAGATGTGCCTGAGGCATATGCACTACTCTGATCAGTGTTTTGAGACACAGAATTTCCTTTATTTTGAAATACTTCTCTGTGTTCATGTTGGGAAGTCCCCAAGTCATGTAAGGAGAATATGCAAAAAGTAAGAGTAGCAATCCTGAGGCAAACCAAACCAATTTTAACATAGGGAAGAGGTTAAAATTGCTATTCATTTAAATAAGGTTTTAACAAGGAGTGCCAGAGAGGTGTGATAGGCATAATGGTTTATTAACGTGTACAGAATAGAAAGAAGTTTGAGTGTTATGCAGTCGGAATAAAATAGGTCTGTGTGCCGTTTAAAGAGATAGTAATACTTCATTTTTTGTTTATTTAGCATTGTAGGAATTAAAAAAATATTAAGAACGATGTAAGTTATCTCTCAGACCTTTATGGTTTGAGAGATATTCACAACTAAAATCCCCCCTCCCTGGTTATTTCAGTCAAGTCTGCCATCTAGCTGACAGACTTGAGCTTCTGGCCAGTCTGCGGACCAGAATCCTTCAGCAGAGCCAAGATCGAGATCTTTACAAAGAACTGCTTCATTGGAACGGTCTACAAAGTGTGCTTTCAAACCAGGCACACTTTGTAGACCGTGCAAATGCGCTGACATCAGAGGGAGAAAATTTAGTTGCAAATCACTCTCAAGTAAGTAAAACTTCATTTTTTATCACTTTAACTCTGAGCGCCAGGGAAGGCATCCAACACATTCCAATACCCCTCTGGCACTCAGAGGGTTAAACCAGTGTTGTAATCCAGCCATTATTCCTTTCACATGATCTTACTGCCTTACTACATCTACCACGTCATGAGAAGTCAATAGTGGTCTTCACAGCTGGGAGGTCCATCAACACCCCTCCGCTGCTTGGAGTTGATGGTAGCTGCTGTTCCCAACAGCTGGAGGTCTTACAACTGACTAAAACTGAACTAAATGCAAAGCTACTCCTAGGGTTATAAGATTACCTGGGAACTCTCCGGATTTGCCCCGGAGTCTCCTGTTTTGACACTGCTTTATGGGGTCTCTGGGGCGGAGCCTGATTCCTCCGGATGTGGGGAGTTTCTATTGAAACTCTGCCCACTTCTGCTCTTTACCCCTGAGGAACTCCTTCCCCAGCTTTATTTTACATCTGAGTCACACCTTTAAGCCCTGCCCCCAACTCACATCAAGCCACGCCCCTTTGATGCAATTTGCTTCATTTTTCCACACCTCCTGTGGCAGCAGAGGACTCCGGGAAGACAACAATTAAGAGTTCCCTGGTATGATTACAAGCACATAAGAGAAGCAATTCTGGGGAATACCTACTGCACGTGCATGATTGGGGGGGGGGCTACATCCTAATGGAAAGAAATAAAAATGTAGAATGTAACTGTACACAAACAATGAAAGCTTTGAGTGCCACAGGGGTATACAACATATTTTCCAGCAATGCACTGCATACCCTTCAGTGACTCAAAAGGGACCTCAGATCTGAAAGAAAGCCTGAAGTTTAGGAATGGATGAAAGAGGAGGGCAGGTGTGAAAGACTACTAATGTGACAGTGCATACACTATAAAATGCAGTTAGAACAGCAGCAATCAGTCCTCAATGGCTACCAACAGGCCAGGATGTAAGGATTTCCCTCATTAAACACAGGTGAGTTAATCAGTGGATCATTCATTGTGACTAAGCACAGGTGAGTCAATCAGGGAGATCCTTACCACCTGGCCTGTTGGTGGCCCTTGAGGATTGAACTTGGACAGCACTGCCATAGGGGAATACATAAAAAAACAACCAATTATAAGTGGGGACTTTAGTGAACGCCAGAGAGGTCTTTAAATCCTTGCACAGTAATGCGTTTCACAGCCTTCTGCTACTCGTAGAATTAGGATGCCCATTTAAATCTATTGTGCAATTGGTTTGCTTCATTTGTTAGTGACAATGGCCTATGGAGTGCTGTGTGAACCTTTGCTGTCTGTAATTTTATGGGGGGGGAAGAGATTTCATATAGGGGAAAACAGAAGACATATACCTAAGTACCAACAGGGGACTGGATACAGAGCAATTAACCATAACAAGGAGCATGTACAGTCTCACACAAGCCAATTATTTTATAAAGTGGCACACAGCACTCTGCTGCTTGTTGACACATTTCAGGTGACCTGGGAGTCGGCACCTAGGGATCACCAAAGTAAGGCTGCCATTCCCTTTTAACAGTTTCACTGCTAAACTCTTTTTTCCCCTCTATTTTATTCCCCTTCATTAGGGGATATGCATAAACAAGAAGAGGAGCCATTCTGGAGCAAACCAAAATGCAACATAGGGGACAAATGAATATAGCTTTTGGTTTAGCCCTGAGTGGTGTCAAATTCAACAAGTTGCACACCACTATGGTACTCAAATGATTCAATATTGCTTTTAATTTCTTGAATCCTAGAGGTCTCCAAATCATTGCTTAGTAAAGCATTGGACACTTCCCTGGAATTCTAGGGGTTAAACATCTCCATTTAAAAAGGGATGAGTATTTTTTTTTTTTTTTGCCATCTGATTTTATCAACAAATTCTGTGTGTGAGTAAAGCCCACATGGTTAACATCCGAGCCACACCTATATTTAACCCTTTGAGTGCCAGCAGGGTACGGAATGCATTGCATTCCACTCTGGCACTCAAAGGGTTAAAAGAAAGGTGGAAGCTCTACATTAACTCAATTAAACACACAGCAATCTGATTAACCCCTTGAGTGATTAAGAGCTCTCCAATGCACAGCTGACCTCTAGCATCCAACATATGGAGAAGACTAATATTAACACTTTAAGGACCATTGCTACTCAGTGCACCACATATCCTTTTGGTACTTAAAGGGTTAAACTGCATTTTCTCTCAATAGGGTGGAGTCAGACTTAACCCTCTTTCTACAACACCTCACAAATTAAAAGCCAGCTGCAGCAGGAGCTTAATACTTATATCCAGGTTGTGTGAAACCAACAAATGCTTTACATAATGTGTATGCAGTTATCCTGCAGTGAGTACAGTATATCCATACCAACACATATTCCACCTGTTGACTAATGCAAAAACACCTTCTGCATACAACGCAAGTCATAGCTAGTAAGTGTGTGTGGTAAAGCAATGCACTGGTCACCACTGTGGTATTCAAAAGTTAAGTATATAAACATATCTAGAAATGTATACAGATAATTCTGTAGAAACATTAACTAAAAAGGCTAATAAAAACAAAAAAAAAAGTTGATTGCAGGCAAAAGTCTAATGACCAGAGTTACAAAAAAAATAAATAAATAAATAAAATATGCTTATTTATTAACCCCTGATGAATCAACCTGGAAAAATCATTTAAACACTCTGAAAAGCCAACAAACTAAAACGAAGGGTGGGGGTGGGGATGTCCAAGGCTATTTCAATACAGTTTAAAGTGGGTTCAAAGTTGCTGTTTATTTTTAAGTGCAATTACAATATGGCATTTACTATTAGATGCATGAGCAATGCAGTCAGCATAACCTTGTATTGCTTTAACTGTGTAGCCAGGAGGCGTTTCTAAAGTTAAACCCTTTAAGTGCCAAAAGGGCAAGACGCTCAAGGCTCTGCAATACGTTGCCCACCCTATCTGGCATTCAAGAAGTTTGAGACTATGAGTGCATAGTATTTACAGAAGATTTAATGATTTGGCTGCAAGAGATGGTTGCTATGCGCTGGATTCCATTCGAGGAATCAAGGGGTTAAGGATCACAGTGGTTTGCAATGCATCTGTCCAGTAACCCTTTGAGTGCCAGACGGGGCCCCCTGACCAAAACATTGCATACCAGTGCGCAGGGCACCCCTGCCACTCAAATACCCAAAGTATTACGGTGCGCAGACCTGCCCTATAACTCTTTGAGTGCCAGAGGGGTACGCAACGCACTGCAAAGCAAAGGGTTAACGCAGGTTCCTTGTGACATTTTCATTACGCAAGGCTCCAAATGAGCAAGAGTAAAAACCCTGCAGTGTGTGCTTATCATCATACCTGGGAACTCTCCGGATTTGCCCCGGAGACTCCGGTTCTGACAGAGCTTTACCGGGTCTCCGGGGCAGAGGCAGATTCCTCCGGATGTGGAGAGTTTCTATTGAAACTCTGCCACATCTGCTTTTTCTCCCGTTGTGCCTCCGTCCCCAGCCTTCTGTGTGACACATTTAACCCTCTGAGTGCCAGAGTGGTACCGAATGCATTGCTTTGCATTCCGTACCACTCGGGCACTCAAAGGGTTAAATCCCCCCAACACTCGAGTTAAGCCCCGCCCCTTTTTGACGCGATTAGCGTCATTTTTGTTACCCCCTGTTGAACAGAGGACTACCCTCCGGGTAGCCCTCAACTGAAAGTTCCCAGGTATGCTTATCATATGAACTCTGTGGCAAGTATACCCCTCAGTTACAACCCCACACACCTTACGGTCCCATACTTTTATAGACATGCATACTTATTGTACCCATTGACTGCTCCTTTAACCAACTGAGTGCCAGAGGAGTGTGCGCGCGCGTTTGGCACCCCTCTGGCACTCAAAGGGTTAAAACAGACTATTGTATTAACCCACTTTTGTTTGGCGGATTAAATCCACACACCCCGCTATATCCCATAGAACCGACAGGGAGGCTGAGGTACTAAACCTTTAGGGCCAGAAGTACGCAACGCATTGCTTTGTTACGTACCCCTCTGGCACTTAAAGGGTTACATTGTATCCGGTAAAACCAACTACATGTATTATAAGGAAAAAATAAATGTAGTTGATTGAAATTGGACTTTTAACCTACTGAATGCTAGACAGGTCTCCAGCGCATTCTATCAGTCAGTGTTTTAACCCTTTGAGCGTCATATGCGTACATAAGGGTTGCGTACCCCTCTGGCACGCAAAAGGTTAAGAGCCCCATTTAAATTAAAAAGGGATTTGGGAACTTTGATCACCACATATAGGGCAGTTTATTTTTCTCCTGTCTTGTATTGTACATCAGCCTCAGTGTATCCACAGCAAGCGGTGATCACTCCTCTCTGCCCAGGCTGCGCTCCCTTCTCTCCCCCAACCACCACAGATCTACCTGCTGTTAGGAAACTCACCCAGAAAATGAAGTTGAAGGCAAACAGAAGGTATTTGATGCATTTCGTTCCTCCTTTGACCGGCATGGTGGATCTTGTAAGTTTTGCTGTACTCGGTGAAGTTAGAAGTACACTAGCACAGCACTACACGACGCTATGAATCAAGGGTGTGGATCTAAGCTTTGCTTTCCTCTTCACTCTACATACAAACCTCCCACATAATATACTAGAACAGCTCCCCCTACTTGTGTTCCGTGTTCATGTTAGCTGGAGTTCACCACACCTATCTGTGTTTATCGTGTTTTAGTTTCTATTTTTTCACATATTTATACTCTTTTGCATAGAACACCACTTTACAAACTTTGGTTTACCCCTTTGCTTTGTACATATGGTAGTCAAAACATATATCCAGTTTAACATTTCAAACGAATAAAGGGTGACATTTGGAGTTTAGGTGGTGCTGCTGGGGGAGTGGCATTACCGAGATTTTTGGGATTATTTCATGACCTATTGATACAATTTGTGTAATTAATGATTTATAGCAATACCAAATTATTTTATTTGCACAGACTCGTTCATAAACACATATACTGAAGTTTAAACAAACATTATTGTGAGTTTTATTGCTGTGGGCAATATGATACAATTGTACACACACCATACAGACTGATCTAAAAAGAGGGACATCAGGGTGGGAAAAAGGGACAGAGGTATTTGGATTTCAAAGAGGGGCCGTCCCTCCAAAAAAGCATACCTCCCAAGTGTCCCTCTTTAGGAGGGACAATCTCTCTTTGAGATCCAAATCCTTGTGTCTCTCTTTCCCACCCTGGTGTCCCTCTTGTTTGGAGATCAGACTGTGTGGAGTGTATATAACTGTATCACATTGCTACAGCCATAACACTCACATTAATGTTTGTTTAAATGTCATTATATGTATTTATAAATTAGTCTGTGTAAATAAAATAAATTGGAATTGCTCTAGATCATTTATTAAGTTACACAAAGAGGTGTCAGTAGGTCATGACATCACCTATAAATTTTTGGTAATGCCTCACCCACCAGCCACGCACCCAGTAACACCCCCTAAAACAAAAGTGTCCTTCTTTGGCCATTTTAAATGTTGGAAGGTATGAAAGAGGGACACTTGGGGTGTGTGAAAGTTGAACTTTCACCTTAATTCAAGTTTCCATATCTGAAAACTGCATTAGATTCTGCCTCTAAGTCGTGTTATTCGAAAGTCCAACAGATGTATAGTTTAGGACATATTTATATTTGCATTTCTGGGCAAAGTGAAAGTGAGAATTTCTTGGTACTGCACAAAGCTTCGTAAGCATATGACATGTCATTGTACAGGCTTTATTAGCATATGGAATATCACTGAAAAACTTAATTAGCATATGACATGCCACTGGTTCTGCACAGGTACCCCAAGTAGCATACATTAACATATGGTATAAAGTGTGAATATCTCCTTGCACATTTGCTGGCTAACATGACATATAGGCAGCTTGTAATGCAGTTTTCAATTATGCAAACTTGAATTAAGATGAATATTCCACTTTCAGTGGATTCATCATTTACCAAGACCCAGTTTCATGTCAGGATACATGGTCACATCATATCTTTTCCATAAGGGATTCCAGAGAGTAGTTAGCACGTAGGTGTTTTCCCTGTTATTTTTGTTGCTTTTGGTGTGACACCATGACAGAGCCCAGAGAGGGGGATATTAAGGCTAGAGACAGCAAGACTACCATTGCCTCCTGTATGTCTTGTGGATCCAGTCTTTACTGGACTCAGACTTCAAAATATTCTTATTGTTGATCCTCTATCACTTTGGGGCCATCTGCAGGGACTTCCAGGTATTTTCAACCACTGTTAAAGCCAAAATGGGCTAAAACCTTGCTGGGTTCAATCTCCAATACCCTAGAATGGCTGTTAGGCAAATGGATAGATAACACCCCGCGTTCCACCTAAATGGCCATGGCCCTTTGCTTTGAGCCAAGATTTATTGGTTCTTTCAGACTATCTGTCTTTGATGAGGGGGTGATCCACAGTGAGGGTGCTGACCCTCCGTTTTCTCTGCCTTCCAGAGATAAGGAGGCAGATGAATCAGGGGAACCTTTAACCAGGGCAATTCTGGATTTTACAAGATTCAGGAGTGATACCTAAGGAAGGATCACCAGTTAGACTTTTCAACTGTAAAAATAAATCATCAGTTTCTTTTCCTGCTAAAGCAGCTTTGGAACAGATTGTTCAGGATGAGTGGGATTTTCCAGACAAAAAGTTTTCACAATTCTTCCCTTTTCTTCTGGATAAAGTTGGACTATGGTTTGGTCTGCCAACAGTAGATTGCACTGTGTCTAGTTTCTCTAAGAACAATACAATCCCTGTGCAAAGCATGGCAGCTCTTAAGGATTCCACTGCCAAAATCTGGACTCATTCAATAGACTGCTGTTCTCTGGCCAGAGTGCAATTATTTGGTGGCATTTGCCTCCACTTGGGCTTGCAGGGTGATGGAAGCCTGGCAGAGTCAGCTTCTGCAGGCTATCAAGACAAACTTCCAAAGGAGGACCTTCTTGCCTTAGTAAAGTCTCCTCCAGGATGTCAGAGTTTATAATAGTGAAGCGGCTTTGGACATTGCCAAGATGGCTGCCAAATGCTCAGTGACCTCTGTTGTTGCTCACCACATTCTTTGGCTCAAGATTTGGAATGCGTATTTGGCTTCCAAGCAGTCTTTGGTAGCGTTGCCATTCTCTGGTTTGCGCCTGTTTGGTCTCAATCTGGATAAGCTTGTGAGTCAAGCCGCGGTTGGCAAAAGCACTGTGCTGCCTCAAAATAAGTCTTGTAGGCTTTTCAGAAGAAAAGCACGTCATTTTGTCCTAATAGGGATTTTCGAGATTTTCGAGGAATTTTTTGGGAAAGTGTAAACCCACTTGGCCGCAGAAGAAATCTGTATCCAAGTCTTCTGAGTCCATACCCACTTCAGCATGAAGATGGGGGGGTCAGAACACCTCAAAGATCACCCATTGGGTTGTAGACTCTGACACTACATTCTTCAGTGGAGTAATTCCATTTCAGAAGATTGGGTACTTAATTAATTTGAGAAGGATACGGGATTACTTTCACCACCATGCCTTCAGCATGCTTTTCATGTCCATGGTTCCCACAGACAGGCATCTACTAGTGGCTTTCCATCAGGCTGTTCACACCTTTCTGGAAGCCAAGGTAGTGGTTCCGGTCCCATGGGACCAATGATTCCAGGGCTTTTATTCCAATCTTTTCATCATTCCAAAAAAAGATGACAGGTTTCTTAGTTATTAAACCTGAAAGCTCTGAAAATATTTCTTAGTGTATCAAAGTTCCAGATGAAGACCATCAGATCTGTGATAACTTCCATGGAACTGGCTGAGCTCATGGCTTCAATCGGCATCAAGGTTGCTTATCTACATGTTCCTATTTGGCCAGAACATTACTGGTTCCTTTGGTTTGCCTTCCACAACACAGTTTGTAGCACTATTTTTCAGGCTGATCACAGCCCTGACAGTTTTCATGAAGGTGCTGGTGGCAGCCTTCCTGTGGACTCTGGGTGTGAATATGATCCCAAATCTGGACAACCTACTGTTGAAGGTGCCATCACCGTTTTGGCTGCATGAACATTTCAGTCTCAGAGACACAGTCAGATCCTCAACCGTCACACGTCTTATCTGGTCCCTATACAGCAGCTGTTGTTTCTTGGGCATTATCTTCAAGACGACTCTTCTCTAAATCCTGTTGCCGCAGGACAAGCGGGTAAGGTTACAAGTGAAGATTTGTCATTTTCTGGACTGTTGAAGTCATTGATCAGGGACTGCATGCTTCTGGTGGGCACTATGGTTTCTTCGATAGAAACTGTTCCCTTTGAGCAATTTCATTTTGGGCCTCTACACCTGGCTATGCTGCAGCACTGGACCAGGATTCTATCTCACCTTTATCACGCAATGTCTCTGCCCAGGGCCACCAGGCAGTCTCTCCAGTTGCAGATTGTGACGGTACCAGTGGACCCCCCCCCCCCCATCTGGGTGTCCCCGTCAATCACTGCTTCCTTCAATCCTAAGCAAGGACGCTCTGCTGGAATATCACAGTTTCCCTCACAGTCACCAGGCAGAACTAGGGTACTGTTTTAGAATCCGCTCTCTTTATTGAATGGAACACACAGCTTATATACACTTACAGAGACTCTTATCAAGATCAACATGCAAACCAGGACTTTGGAAAGTGTTTCTACACTTGACCAATCAGCCACCAACACCTTTATCAAGATAAGCATGCAAATTAGGACTTGAAAAATAGACATTCTTAACTGGCTCATAAATAACCTTGAACATACAAAAAAAATGGTTGTGGGAGCACTCCCAATTTTGCAAGGTGATCTTGTAACACTTGTGTCGGGATTGGAAAACCACATATGTGGAAATGCTAAAAACACATATTTATTGATATATTAAAAATCACAATCAAACATGGCTCAAAAGATGGGGGAGCAAGAAAATCAATACACAACAAAAGGATGTAGACTCTGTATGTAGTCTGACATGTTTCGTGCTACAAAGCTCTTAATCTTAGACTGGGTAAACAATCAAAAAACTTCATTTAAAATGAAGCATTTAGCCATGATTGGACACAGAATTAAAATACACCAGCGAAAACATCCTATCGGGAAGAACTAATAGCGCCCACATGACATCGTCTCAACTACAACATTCCAACCCTCTACACATATAACAATGGTATAAGGCTAAAATTAAACCCATCCATAACAAGTGAGCCAGGAATGTAAGTGAGAATAAACATCAAGAGAGGATACATGTAACAAACTAAATTAAACAAAGAAGCACCCAACAAAACAGCATGAACCACACCTCCCACCCATGACACAACACAGTCTCAAAAGACATTTGTGGCATCCAGGGATTAAAAAAAAAAGGGGGGATATATATATTCAAAAAATATGGGATATATCCCATTCAGAATTTAAACCATGTGGGACCCTGACCCAATGGTCAAAATTCAGAAGGCTTCACCTTCCTCCAGAAGCCTGGAGATATCTCCTCCTATCCATGGTAAACATACTCTCTATGCCCACAAATCTCAGACAAGACAAATCCCCCCCATGTGCATCATGAATATGTCTTGCAACAGCAGAGTAAAGGAGACGCCTCTCCGTTTGGTATACATGCTCGCTTATACTGTGAACAATAAGACGTAATAAACCTAATACCCTTAGTATTTATTCCATCCAATGTTGGAGACTCTTGCAACAACTTGGTCCTAGATTCATGTAGGGCAAAATCATATGCCTTAGTTAAAAGGCTCTTAGGATAACCTCTCACCTGAAATCTCTGCGCCAGGTCCCGAGATGACTCCATAAATCCCTCTTCCGTTGATCAGTTCCTGCTTAATTGCAGGAACTGCCCCTTGGGAATATTCGTGACCTGGGAGCAGAGATGAGCAGAACGTGCATGCAGGAGAGCGTTGCCCACCACAGGCTTTCTATAGTTGGCCGTAACAATCTCCCCAGTCTCACTTCTACCCCTCAATTTCAAATCCAAAAAGGAAACACTGTCCTTATTAAATGAGTGGGTAAAGAGTAAATCATACTGGATTTTTTACCTCCAGAAGCGTGGCGTCTAGTGCTAGTTTTGCCCCTTTCCTATCGAACATCTTTATGGGATGGTGGGAGCGGATCCACATTTTTGGGGCTGGGAACATCAGTCGGGAGCAGGTTCTGGGAGGTATATTGTTTATCTCTTGTTTGTTTGGACAGGAAGGGAATTGGAGGCCACGGCTTTCATGGAGGACCTTAACAATAATATGGTTTACGCTGAGGAGGACGTTGGTTCCACTCCCCCAGGCAGGGGCAACAAAGCCTCTGGTGAGGACTTTTGTCCCACTTACCACCGCAGGGGCAACAGTGCCTCTGGTGAGGACCTTGGTCCTACTCACTAGGGCAGGGGTAACAGAGCTGCTGGGGAGGATAGGCATCCTACTCCCCAGGGCAAGGGTAACAAAGCCGCTGATGAGGACTTTGGTCCCACTCACCATGGCAGGGCCAACTGCCCAGCATCCTTGTGTCGCAGGTGTGGAGACCACTGTCCAGTCCACCCCTCCTGGGTCAACATCCTTAGATAGGAAATCTGGACAATCTGCAATCTTTGGGGCATGCTGTTGAACGAGGTCGAACAACTTTTTGTATGACTTTTCCAGCTCCCATTCTTGAAGAATTGTAAAGTCCAGATCTGCTCTCAGCCCAAATGCATCTGGGATATCCAGCTCCCTGAAATCCTGGAGGTCCCACCTCCGCCACTCTGCTACATTACCAAAGTCTGGATCTTCCTGGAGGTTTTCCAGTACTAATCCTGGGCCACCAAAGTCATAGCCCTCTGTTGGCTCGTCCTCCTCCAGCCCTGAACACAACTGTGTGACATACCAGCGTAGAGTCTCGGTCTGGACCAGCCCTTCCAACTCCGACATCCATTCCTCCCGGGGCTGCTCCCCCAGGAGTGGCATCTGCAAGTCCAGCTGGAGCCAGTACCTTTCCTCAGAGGTTGAGAGGACATTTCCCAGGTACTCCTGCTGCACTTGATAACATCCCTCCAGAGCTGCCGGCAGGCATGATCCCTCTGAACCAGCTCGTTCTGCTGTACCTTTGGGGAGGTAGAGCCTCCTGAGCATGCCTGGAGTTCTGCCACCTGGAGTTTGCCATACGCAGGTTCGTGGCCTCACTGATGAGTCGAGTGATCACTTCTTGGGGGGGAATAGATCCGAAGAGGGCCAGGCGCCACTGGACCTCTCGCTGCAATTCTGAAATGTCTGTAGCCACAGAGGAGAAGTTGCTAACTTGAGTGCCCTCCATCAGTTCCGAAATCAGAGTTGCTTTTGGCATCCGCAGGTTGGGGCCCCCTTGCACTCTGGACTCCAGCAGATTCTCCAGGGGCTTTACCAAGCGCGCTGCAATAGTGCTTCCTCTGGTTCAGGCAAACCGACGATCCATTAGTTTCAGGCGAAACAATCGCGGTGGTGGTTTGGATGTTCCATAAGGCTAGGAAGCTCATAAATAACCTCCCCTGATTGGTCAAGGAAGCGGAGCAGGAATCAATTAACATTCCATAGTGCAGACCTGGAGTATGTTGGAAGCAACACCCAACCCCCACTCCCAGCTACCAAATCCTGTTACAGACTATATATTATAACACCACACACTATTGCATTATACCCCACAATATACAATATAATGAGCAATATATCAAATGTTAGAGTCCTGGAGGTGAATGTCACCACATGTCCCTGTGTTGATTCCCCCAGTCGGTCCAAGGGCAGTCCTTTTCTGTGACACCCTGTGCCCATCAAGCAGCACAGGGTGACTTGGACCCACGAGGGGACTGGGATGCTGGGAAAGCCGCTTCCCCATGCATAGAGTCCGTAGTCTGTAGGAAAGGCAGCACGGTGGCTCAGTGGTTAGCACTGTTGCCTTGCAGCACTGGGGTCCTGGGTTCAAATCCCACCAAGGGCAACATCTGCAATGAGTTTGTATGTTCTCACCGTGTTTGCGTGGGTTTCCTCTGGGTACTCCGGTTTCCTCCCACACTAAAAAAAAAAAAACATACTGATAGGTGAATTTAGATTGTGAGCCCCAATGGGGACAGGAACCAATATGAGTGTAAAGCGCTGCGTAATCTGTGTGCGCTATATAAAAATAATTATTATTATTATAAAGGGACTGGCCCTCAGGCCCCTCCAGGACCCAAGGGCCCAGTGGTTCCCGTGACACAGATAAAGAGTCAGACTCCGTTGAATGGTCAGTCCTTCTTAAACTTTGAGTGCCAGAGGGATACTCAACTCATTGCAAAGCATTGTATTCAGTACCCCTCTGGCATTCAAAGGGTTAATACCAGATTGAACACTAGTGACAATGGATACCAGTCTGTTTGGGTGGGGACAGTTTTCATCTGTCACTCCATTCAAAGCCGCTGGTCTCTCAACCGAGGCACAGTTTCCGATCAACCTTCTGCAGCTCAGAGCTATCTTCAGGGCTGTTTCAGCCTGGACGTGTCTCATGGTGGGCCTTACTGTTTGGATTCAGACTGACAGTGTCACAGTGGTGGCTTACACCAATCATCAGGAGAGCAATGCTACCTGAACGGAAGTGGAAAGAATTCTTCTGTGGGAAGTGTGGACATGTGACTCTGTAATTATGTAATAATTTGATAGATGTACAGTATACAGTATATTTTTGCAGTCAGGGAATGGATGGCAAATTGATGTCTGGGGGACAGGTCATTGTTTTCCTTCATTCTTTGTTTGTCATACTATATCAGGTCCCAGGCAAGGACTTCTTTAACAGATGGTATGTACATACCATAAAGTAAAACCCTGAGGAAGATTGCTAGATGATGACTTAAGATCAAAGGTAGCTTTGTTTGTATGGAATACCTCCTGCAAGGTTATATACTGTACTGTAACAGTACTAACGAAGAATATTATACCCCTAGACAGAGCTGAAAGGTGTGTCAGCACCTGATTAACCCTTACATTCCCCCCAAATATAGGCAAATTAATTCCGGCAGGCAGAAGCTCACGTGCACTCGTTGTTAGCAATCTACATTCCAGGAGTGCAAATTTGGGAGGCAGATTATTTCACAAAATAGTCCATTGACCCAGGAGAATGAAAACCAAAGTAGAAGATTTTTCTTCAACTAATGTATCATTGAAGCAGGCTGAATATAGTTATTATGGTTTCTCATCTTAGTGGAAAACTTCATGTGTTCTCTGACAGAACAAGGGATCAGCAGGCAATAGCAATAAATGCCCTGACAATTCTGTGGTGGTACCTTCTGGTGTACACGTTTCTCCCCTGGAATTGATTCCCAGACTCATCACAAAGATACAAAAGAAAAGGTTTACATTATCCTCATTGATCCAATCTGGCCATGACTAGCATAATTTAACCAACTGCTCAGCATGTCAGTGGCAGGACCCTGGTGTCTTTCTACAGAAATAGACCTTCTGTCTCAAGGTCCCATTCATCACCTCAACTTACTTTTAGAATCTCTCCTTAAAGGGATAGTAATACTTCGTTTTAACTTTATTTTATTTTGTAGGCATTAAAAAAAACATGAAGAATGATATAAGTCTTATCTCTGAAACCTTTATGGTTTAAGAGATATTCACAAACAAAGTATCCCTTCCCTGTTCAACCAGATCAGAAGGGAGATGCCCAGGTAGACTGCAGAGAGGGACAATCTTCAATTAAGATAATGGAAAAAGCTGAAAAACTTGTCAAGGGGGGGAAGGGCTTTCATTGTTTTCATACAAAGAAAATTGTCCCCTTCTGTTATCTGTACTGTCATACAACCAGACTCACATTTGAGAAGAGATGGCTTACACTAGGAAAAAGGGGCGGGGAGGGGAACTTTGCTTGTGAATATCTCATAAACCATAAAGGTTTGAGAGATAAGACTTATATCATTCTTCATGTTTTTTTAATGCCTACAAAATAAAATAAAGTTAAAACGAAGTATTACTATCCCTTTAAAGACGTGGAACTTCAGGATGACATTTTGAAATGTAAGGGTAAAATTGCTAGGACTTTTGAGATTCGGACTTTTCTTCAAGGCATGACTTGTATACCTCCCCTTAGCCATACAGGGAACCCACCCCTTCTTGGGACCTGAGTCTCGTTTTGGAAATGCTTCAGTCCCTTTGAACCATTGTCTTCGACTTCACTAAATCATTTCACCTTTAAGACTGTGTTTCTTACTGTTATTATTTTGGTGAGAGTCTCCAAGCTTAGTGTTTTAGCCTGCAAATCTCCTCACCTTATTTTTCGCCAAGACAAGGTTGACTTAAGGGGCTCAATTTTATCCCCTCCGGTAAAACAACTGGTCGAGGAAAAAACGCAGTGTGACAAATCCACCTGTATGCCACAGCTATTCTATAAATGGCCTGGTACAGGGAACATTGGTGGACAAAACCCACATTGTAGCCAAATGCTCATTGTTGATTTTTGTTACAACTCAAGCTAAATATTGTGAATTGTGGGAACATCAAAGGAAAAAAAGCCAACTCTTGTTGTTTGACACTGTGTTCAAAACACACCTGTCAAACACTAACCCTACACTATCTATTACATGACACTTAAATAATAGTAGCCCTAACATTATCCTAACACCCAGAAATGTAACACTTACCTGTCATCCACTCTCCGTCTTCTTCTTTAATCTTCTATCTTCTTGTTTCCTCCTTCTTTTTTCATTAACCCCTTAGTGACTGGCCACGGGTGTACGTGGCCGGCAATTAACGCCCAAGCAACATTTTTTTCATATTGTAAAATGATTTCCAGGACGTACACGTACGTCCTCTGTCCACCTAGCACATCCGCTCGGAACGTACATGTACGTCCTCGGGCAGTAAGGGGTTAAAATCTGTAGAAAAAAAGTCCAATTTGATTTCATTGTAAAATAAAATAATGCCCCCATCTTATGGACAACCCTGGTCAACTGACCATAAATCTACATAGGATGGTGTAGGAACAGTGCCACTGTATAATTTCAGGCCACTGTGATACTACACCAAAAAAAATCAAGTTTGAGGTGTAATATTTTTTGAATAAATCATATTTCAGCAGTGGGAGTACTCTTATGTAAACCTTACAACAGGGTAATTTTTTTTATTACATTTTAAAGGGATAGTAATACTTCATTTTAACTTTATTTTATTTTGTAGGAATTAAAAAAACATGAAGAATGATATAAGTCTTATCTCTCAAACCTTTATGGTTTAAGAGCTATTCACAAGCAAAGTTTCCCCTCCCGCCCCTTTTACCTAGTGTAAGCCATCTCTTCTCAGATGTGAATCTAGTTGTAAGACCAGACAGATAACAGAAGGGGACATTCTTCTTACAATGAAAACAATGAAAGCCCTTCCCCCCTTGACAAGTTTTTCAGCTTTTTCCCTTATCTTAATTGAAGATTGTCCCTCTCTGCAGTCTACCTGGGCACCTCCCTTCTGATCTGACTGAACAGGGGGGGATACTTTGCTTGTGAATATCTCTTAATCCATAAAGGTTTGAGAGATAAGACTTATATCGTTCTTCATATTTTTTTAATGCCTACAAAATAAAATAAAGTTAAAACAAAGTATTACTATCCCTTTAAGATTTATGTACCAGCATATGAAATTGGTAATGGCAACACAGAAGTCTACTATTACTACCCCTTTAAGTATTGCTCAGAGAGGGAATAAAAGCACAATTTGCTTGTTCTACAGCTAGTCATTATTCTGAAGCATATGTCGCAATATTAGAGCAAGTGTCTGATAGGTTGAAATTGAGAATCTGGCAACCCTACATTATACTGTGTTTGATTTTTTTCTTTTGACAAATTCTTACCATACCTCAGTAAACACAGATGTCACTAGTTTTGTCTTACTACAGTTAAAAGGAAGTAAAAAATAATAGCGGTTTACATTAATTTAACCCTTTCAATGCAAGATAGGTTTCCAATGCAATGTACGGTGTAACCTCTGGCACCCAAAGGGTAAAGTGTGGCTTTTAAACACCTTAAAGCTAGAAAGGTCCCCAAATGGATTGCTTTGAAATGCAATGGAAGCTTCTCTGTCATTCAAGTTCAAGTGTTAGTAATTCCAGAAATTCAGTATGGTAGATTTTACAAAAATAAAGTATTTGGAGAAAGTCCTGTAAACGATTGAGAGATATTCAGTACTAAATTTTCTCCTATCCTACCCTTCTCCTGACATCAGCGCTCTAGCTGAAAGCAGGAGATCCCGGTCCTGGGACCAGCCGGCTGTTCTTCAGCAGAGCTGAAATAGCAATCTTTAAAAATAATTACTTCATTGGAATGGTCTACAAAGTGTGCCTGGTTTGCAAGCACACTTTGTAGACAGGGCCGGATTTACATCTCAAGCGCCCCTAGGCATAGTACCCTCTGGCGCCCTTAGCCCCACCTTGGCCACACCCCTAATTTAACCACACCCACTTTGTGGTCAAATCCCATTCTAATGCACTGTACCTGCACAATTCTCTGGTGGGTTCTGATTGGTTGATTGTAGTAATTGCCAGATCCCTTATACAGGGAAGGCAGCTGCAGCCTTCCAGTCAGAACTTGTCTCTCTTTCTTATCTCTGGGGCAGGAGTCAGGACAGTAACGTCTCCAGAAGAGCTTGTTGAATGGTACTGGGACCAGACCCTCTTGGGATTTACGCCAGATGGGACACACATGCCAATCAAGTTGTGCTTCCCCATTTAATCATAAAGAAATGGCACACTTTCATTTGGGGAGTGACAAGATGCAGAGCAGGTGATAAATCATAGTGCAGGGCAGGGGTGGTACATTTATTTAGCTGTCAGATTGTTTAATAACAAACTTACTGTCCCAACTGTTATCACAGCCCTGAGCTATCATTTAAGCTGTGTGCTCTGCTTCCTCAAATATGACAGGTAAGAGCATTGATCTCCTCCTTCCTCCACTAGTTTGTCTGCTTTCTCCACCACTTATGGTCCTATCTCTCACCATTTTATCTCCTTCCTTCCCAATCTTCATCATTCTCTAATGCCTCTACTTCAGTCGTCTTTCTCCTCAACTCCAAGTTGGTTTCAGGTTTATATATAGGCAGCAACAGGCCGCATCCCGCTCAAGCTGCTCCGTAGAACGCAGCTGCCTATGAACATGAAGTAACGTGATGTTATGACGGTCATGTCGCTGCTGCCGCAAGTTACACAACATGCAATGCCTCTATCTGCTGCTGGAGAGGCTTGGAATGACTTGTTGGCACTGACAGCAGCTTGTCAGACTATGTGACTGGTCCGCGACTGTACAACTACAGGCAAGCGCAGCTTCTACTCCTCTGTGTGGCTGTGCTATTTGGCTCCCGGCAGGGTCTAGGAAGGGCACTTCCGGTTCCGACGGCAAGTGAGGAGGTTGGTTGAGTGGGAGTAATGCGCCACTGGATGATCTGGACGGATCGCATCCAGCCGTGGCACGCAGCCAGTGGCATGAAGAATCATCAGATGATGTGGCTCTGCAGCACTTCAGGCAGGCATGGCACAGCACAGCACTCTCCAGTCTCCCACTTCTTCTGCAGGAGAGGGTAGAGTAGAAGAGAAGAAGGAGGTGTTCATAACCACCCCCCACCCCCCCGTGCAGTAGCTTGATGCCGTGCATCACACACACACACACACAAGGGCACTGACTCCGGACCAGGCATGCATTAAGGCAGCAAGGCTAATTAAAAAAAAAAGATCCCAATGAGTATGACAGGTGCCCCTCTGTGGGATGCGCCTGTAGGCAGATGCTTACTCTGCCTTATTATAAATCCGGCCCTGTTTGTAGACCATTCCAATGAAGTAGTTCTCTTTAAACAGTGTTATTTCGGCTCTGCTGAAGAGCCGACTGGAATCTCCTGCTGTCAGCTGTACAAGGGAGAGAGGGGGAACTTTAGTGGTGAATATCTCTCAAACCATAAAGGTTTGAGAGATGGGACTTTCTCCAAATACTTTATTTTTTGTAAAATCTACCATACTGAATAAAGTTTATTTCTGGCATTACTATCTCTTTCAGTGTAGTAACTAGTCACTGGAGGACCCAGGTGCAAACATTTTTGTGGTATTCCCTAAAACAACAATATTTTCCCAGGAGCGTACTTAGAACCTAATAGTGAAATTATTTGACAAAAAAAGTACAACTCCTTGATGTTGATGGAACAAAGAACAGGAGCAATTCTGGGGTGAACCATGTTCACAAATAGATGTTCATATTGATGTAACTCTTTGAATGCCATAGGTTGTCCAGTGCATTGCTGTGCAATGCATTGGGCAACCCTCTGACACTCAAAAGGGTGTGTGGCTTTTAACCACTTAGCTAAAAAGGTCCCCAATGGATTGGATTGAAATGCATTGGAAGCTTCTCTATCATTCACGTCCCATGGCGTAATTAAAGCACCAATCCCCAGTCCCCTAAAACAACAGTATTCTCCCAGGAATGTAAATAGAACCTACTGGGCCCTGGAGTTGATAGGACTCCTTGGATGCTGGACCATGTCACATTTGCACCCTCTGTTTCCCCTGTAGTTATGCCCTTGTTCAAGGTGTTAAAAACACATTTAAATCAACTGGAATTTTGGCAGTTGTTATATATCCTCTATGGTGCAGTTGGTTTGCTTCAGAATTGTTTCACTTCTACTTAGTACATCAATATGGGACTAAAGAACAGAAGTGCAAATGTTTATTAGCGTAATCATTTCTTAATCTGAAAGGGACCTGTCTTTGAAGTGGATGATTGATTGTCCTGGCTTCTTCCCTCGAACCTGCTCCCATTGCCCGGTTACAAGCAATCTCTGCTGAACCTCTCAGTCCTATACCTGTTGGCAGGGACATGCACATACATTTTGGGGGGCAGGGGCTTACTTCTCGTAATTATTATTATTATTATTTTTTTTTTTTTTTGTTAAAAGGGCACAAGGGCACTTTGGACAAAAAAGGCAGGTGCTCAAGCCCCCCTTGGTGTCTGTGTATGCACGTGCCTGCCTGTTGGACTAGCAGAGGGTTCTGACTCCAGACATCACTAATACTTTTATAGCATCTTCAACTACTTTCTCAAAGCATGACATCAGTCTCTAAATGTTCCTCTGTATACCGCATGTAACTGAGTGTCGGTTTATATCAGACCTTTCATCCACAAAACCTTTAATTTGCATTCTAAAGAAGATAATAAAACAGTGCAAAATGAACTAAGCTCTTAAAAGAACACATGATATTGTATAACAAATATATCTATATCCAAATCCTCAGTAAGACAACAAAGGGAGAGAAGAACCCTCTTGTGAATTTGTTACATCTCTCCCTTGGAGGAACTGAAGGAGAAATAAAATCTAAGCCCATTATATTAAAGGGATAGTAATGGTTAATTTTAAGTTGATTTAATATTATAGACATTAAAATAAGATTAACATCAATGTAAGTCTTTTCTCTCAAACCTTTATGGTTTGAGAGATATAACTTGCTAAAGTTACCTTTTCCTTGCTGTTTTACTCAAGACTGCCATCTAGCTGACAGCTGCAGATTCCAGTCATTTGATCAGACAGAGGAATCACGCTATTTAGAAATAAATACTTCATTGGAACGGTCTACAAAGTGTGCTTGCAAGCCAGGCACACTTTGTAGACCATTCCAAATTAAGTATTTATCTTTAGATATCATTATATCGGCGCTGCTGAAGAGCCACATCTGGTCAAGCGACCAAAATCTGCTTCTGACAGCTTTACAGCTCGTCAAGCAGAAAGGGGAGGGACCAGAGAACTTTATTTTCCTATATCTCTCAAACCATAACATTTTGAGAAATACGAATAAGTGCAAGTGCTCTCTTTTAATTGTATATACCATATAGTTAATACTTTTTTTCTGGCATTACTATCCCTTTAATTTTACTTTGCTCACCATTATGTTCTAATGAGAAGTGTTTGAAGACACTGGGGGAATGTACAAATATCATAACACACAAAAACATCCACTGGAATCAAGTATCCCGCCTACATAACTTCAATTTACTAAGCTACTTACACTGAAAATTCTCCCCATTATACTTCTTGTACCAAAGTGGGAGGGGCAGTGGTGTAGTCTATGGGCATTTTGGGGCATTCCTTTTCTCTACTCCTTGTTTAATGCCATATATTAACCCTTTGATAAGTACCCAACACATTGCAACGCAATTCATTGGATACCTCTCTGGCACTCAAAGGGTTAAAGAACGCAGAACTAAAATGGCAAAACTCTTCTCCATTTCTGTGTGCATGCTATGGACAGGCATAAGGAACTTGCTGACATTAACCCTTTGAGAGCTAGAAGGGTGTGAAACTCATTGCGTAGCAATTCATTGCACACTCCACTGGCCCCAAAAGGTTAAAGTCCTAAATATAGTGGAGTGAGTCCTTTGGTATGCACTACAGCAGAAAAAAGCAAAATACAGATTGTGGGGCCAAATGTGTCCCGTGAGCCAATTTAATGTGGCCCTTAGGTCTGGTTGGCTGTACACATGCAGCAGTTCCGTTATACTGAAAAATCACGTCTGGCTTTCTCTGCAGATGTTAGAATGATACATTTTAGCACAAAGCATATGTTTATACAATGTATCATCCCATAAATGCAGTAGGAGCAGGAACTGATACATTGTCTGTACAACTGTGTAATCCGAAACATAGGAAAAAGCCAGGCTTAAAGGGAAGCTACCACCCCGTAATAACTTTACCTTAAATCAGTCTTCATCTGGCGACTAACTGCTTAGTAGCGCTAGTCGCCAGAAATATTACCCGGTTCAAAAGATTTTTGCCTTTTTCTGACGGTCACAGGAGCAGGAAGCACGGACATCTCATCACGGTGACGTCCGTGCGCCTGCGCCGTCAGTCCCTTTTGAGCCGTACAAGTGGAGTTAAGGGAATTTTCTCAGGTGTAAATAGCTTAGCAATTTTGAGTTAGGAAGGCATAGGTCTACAAAAATCCATTTCAGTGGATATCTTAGCATGGTATTATATATTAATGGGATAGAAAATTGGAATGCTACTACCCACTGAGGTTGAATTGGTGAACAGAATACACAGGCTACCTGCAGTACCAGTCGACAGTTGCTGAACAGGAATGCTGATACCTGGAGCTTGACTGAAAGGACTCTATGGGAAAAGACAGGCAAGATCAGTCGAACATCCTTCAGAGAAGCTGGAACAGCAGGCAGGATAGTCAAAGTGAGACATAATGCCCAACTCCCAATGACTGATGGTCCCAGTCCAACTTGTGGTTGAGGTCCTACTAGTGGTCGAGGTCTGACTGGTGTCACCGTTGCTGTGGTTTCTCAGCCCTCCTCTTTTCTGATTGGGAGCTCCTCCTTTAAGAACTGCTACTTTCTGGCTTCCCACACTTGATCTTCAAGCTACACTGCTTTCCAGCATTCCGATCTCTGTTGAACTTCTCCTGTTATGACCTTTGGCTTTATACCAACTAATGACTTAGATTCACCCTTACTATCTTTACTCGTTGTCAACGATCCGGCTAGAACTCCAACCAAGTCTCCTCTTCCGTCCTCCCTGCTCGAACCTGGCTTGTGACCTTGACTATTCTGCTCAGCTTCATCTGCTAGCTCACCGACTGAGCTCTGGCTGAACTCTCTGTTTACCTTAGTAAATCTCTGCGATGGCAGGTCGATCTCCCACTGGGCCAGCCAACCATCCTCAGTGTGCGGTATAGATCCCAGCCATTCTACTGTTGTACCTTCGACTACCTCCAGGCTTCCAGTCGAACGCCGAGGAGCTGTAACTTGGGTTCCAGTTCCTGCGGCAAGTTGATCTCCAACTGGGTCTGGCAGTCCTAGAACTGCCTGTCGGATAGATGCCAGTCTGCTGCAGTATCTCCGACCACCTTCAAACCTCCAGTCAGACACTGAGGAGTTGACAGTCTTCGACGTTCACTACTGACTAAATCAGGAGCCCAGCACTTTCAGTTGTATTGCTGTAGTCCATTAACCTTTTAGTGCTACCTTGCAGTCTTATGACTTTTTTTCATCCAACTCCCTGTAGCAGAACTGGGCAGCTAGTTTTGACTACAACAGACCAGAGACTACATACTCTCCAGCTTGTTCTTGGCTTCACACTTCACCTGTGTTTGAGGCTCTGCATGAAAGGTCTGGTGGCTGAAGCATGACTGGGAATCCGAAAACTCAAAGGTCGAAGAAGATGGATAGTCAGACGGGCCAGGTCGGTAACAGGAGGGCATCACAGTACAAGGCAACAGATGGAAGAATGGTCGAATAATGGAGCCAAGGTCAGCCACACACTGGCAAAGCAGTACAAAACAGAAGATGGAAGAGTAGTTGAACAACAGAGGAAAAGTCGGTAACAGGACAACAGAAGCACTGTACCAAATATTAGAGCAAGAAGGGAAATGAAGAGCAAGCTGGGTCAAAAACACAAGGTAAACACTCTGGAACAAGACAGGAACTATGGGTCCCGAACTGCAACGCTTTGATGACGCATCCGCTCTAAAGCACAAGCGTCAAAGCAAACACAAGACAAGAAGGAGAACCAGGATCCAGATACAAGGAAATCCAAATGAAAAACCAGACAAGGAATTAAAAAAGAAAAAAGCAGAAGAAAGGTGCAGACCATGGCACCTCGCCAATATTCAGGTTGTTAAAGGGCAGTTACCATGTGGAAAGTGCCCTATTAGCAGATCTCCTTTGTTAGGAGCAGAACAATCATCTGAAAAGAGAACCCCGGATCTCCATTGTTGGTCTTGTGAGAAGAGACCGAACTATGATACTGTTATTGTCCCTGAAGACAGGTTTGGAAACCTCATATATAGGGGGGGGGGCAAACCTGCACCCCACAAACATTACAGGCTTTTAGGGTCTCATGACATGAGCACAGGTGGATCAATCAGTGCCTTATTTTGATAAAATCTGAATGGATAAAGGGACAGTAAAGAGAAATAGGCCTCCTAACTGTAGGTAGGTGTCTCAATGTGTTCCCTTAGCTTAAAATGCTCCTATACACTAACAAATTGTCCTGCAGATTTCGGTGATCTGCAGGGCTGTGTGACATCAGCACCTTACTCTGCTCTTATGGAAAATTTCTATCCTTTCCATTCAAGCCCATTGTTGGAGTTTCTTTGGAGATGATAATGATATTGCTTTCAGTCCCATGAAACTCTTCGTGAAGCTCATATATCACCCAGCCTTGCAGATCAACTAGATCACAGAGATCTGTAGAGCAATCAGTGAATGAATGGCAGTGTTTTTAGCTATGGGTTCCCATAGCTGTGAGAAAGCTACCTATAGTTAGAAGGTTCCTTCCTATTACTGTACCTTAATCCTTTTGAGTGCCAGAGGGGTTCACAATGTGTATCTCTCTGGCACTCAAGGGGTTAAGTTCTTAACACATGTGGAACTGTGTGCCCTGGTTTAACTCTAAGGGCTCATCTATAATCATAAGTGAAGGTGCATTCACTTGTGTTCAACTGAGGAAATCCTAAAAACCTGTCGGGGAGGCTTCAGGGAATGTTTGAAAAAATCCAATACAGCAAAGATTTGGGTGGGCAGGCACTAGGCAAGGCATTGTCAGAAAATGAGCAAAGCATTGTGGGAAGTGGATGTGGTGGAGACCTCTCCAACATTCATATGGTTAAATACAATGGCCAGTAAAGGAGCATATAAACTGGCACATAAACTGGTGAAATTAGAATATAAACTGCACTTGACAACAAATTATAAAATGGTAATTATACTGGCTGCCATAATCATGAGGGTGTGTTATTTACACCTGTATTAACCCTATGAGTGCCAGAGGGGTATGCAATGCATTGCAAAGCAATATGATGTATACCCCTCTTGCACTCAAAGGGTTAAACAAATGCACACATGAACTGCAGCAGATACACATACATTCATTAATGGAGGGTAGAGAGAGGATAAAACAGGGAGAAGATTGACAGAGAGGGGGATAGAGGATAAAGAGGGGAAAGAGAGGATAAATAGGGTGAGATAAGAGGAAGAAAGAGGATGAAAGGAGGGAGAGAATAAGGGCAAGAAGATGAAGAGGAGTGGAGGATAAAGGGGAGGGAGAGGATGCATGTAATTCAGTGGCTTTCCAGCTTAGAAATAAGGATTTAGGGATGTGAAAAGAGAAGTGCTGATCTGTCTTTAACTCTTTGAGTTCCAGGGAGGTATCAATGCTTTGCAACGCAATACATTGGATACCTTTCTGGCTCTCAAAGGGTTACATTGTTTTTTTTGCATCAGGTTATTTATTTTACTTGTTTATTTTATGAATACATTTTCCTGTTTTGAATACATTGTTGGAGTGGCTTTTTTACCTTTTGGATTGAAAGTGGACAGTATCCAGTGAGAGCTGACGAAAGAATACCGAGCAAGGGCGGTAGGATATCCCTGCAAGTGCATTTAGCTGTGCGTGTACATAAGTATACATACAGCCATTTTTAAATGTGAGTGAAATTTGTTTTGATTTGTCAATGATATTTTGCATATCAGTTATAAGCACTATTGGCGCCCTCTATGTGTGTTTTTTTTTCTCTTTTTTTTTTTGCATCAGGAACACCATAGCAGAGACTAGTGTTTTCAAGCCTCTGCGGGTCCTTAAAGGGATAGTAATGTTTCAAAATAAAAGCAGCTCTAATTAATCTTCATACTATCTGGGCCTTGAAGAGTGTTATTTCAGTACTGTCAGAGTTGTAGTTCAAGAGTAATTGAATGATTGAATGATAAATTATCAGAGGCGTAACTAGAAGCCTCCGGGCCTTGTCACAAGAAGTACCAGGGGCCCCCCTCCACATTGGTCCCCCTCCCACCACATTGACCCCCTCCACAATGCCCCCATCTCCTACCTGGAGCTCCCGCGTGGTCCTCTTAGTAATGCAAAGCGCTAGGAGATTATATCATCTCCCAGCACTCTGCATTACTAGAGCACCGGCGGGAGATTGTGGGTGCCAGGCGGATGGTGCGCAGGGGGAGGCCGGGCCCCTGGAGTGCATGGGCCCGGTCACAGGTGCGACCCCTTTAGTTACGCCACTGTAAATTAGCCCCCTCCCCCCTTTTACCTAGTGTAAACAGTCTCCCATCAGATATGGAATCTGGTCAATAGGCCAGACAGCTCACAGCAAGGGACAACCTGCTTACTGTGCGAACAATGAAAACCCTTCCCCTCTTAACAAGTTCTTCAGGTTTTTCCTTATGCTAATTGAAGATCGTGCCTCTCTGCAAGCCATTTGGACAGTCTTGCTGCTCTGAGGTGAGCAGTGTTACATCATTAGAAGGGGCTGGAGGGGATACTTTATCATTCAATTACTCTTGAACTACAACTCTGACAGCATTGAAATAACACTATCCATGGCCCAAATACTATGAAGATTAATTGGAGCTGCTTTTATTTTGAAACATTACTATCACTTTAATTCTGAAAAGTTAACCACCTGAGTTCCAGAGAGCTTTACAATGCTGTGCACACCCATCTGACACTCAATGGGTTGAGCAGATGATGCTGTTACTGTGCTAGTTTTAAACTTATTCAGTACATTTGCTGAAAATTACATAGTCACTGAGCAAATTTAAAACTAGCCCCAATGGTAGAATCTTGCTTCCCACCATGCACCGCACCACCCCGCCCAAGATTAGACAACGTGTTCTCTCATGTTCCACATGTAATGACAGAGGCTGATATTTTGCCACATGAACAGTGAGATGGGCTCAGTTCTCACTCCCCCCTTTTTACCCTCTGAGTGCTGCGATGCATTCAAATCTCGAACTCAGAGGGTTAATACTCGGTTCTTTTACCCCTCTGCAGCTTGTCATACTAAACTTTAGCCTCTGATATCCCGCCATAATCTGCAGCCCGCTCCTCAATTTACTGCCTAAGACCTCCTCCTTAATTCAAATAGCATATTGGAATTAGCAGGAAGCTGGGGGCTAGGGCATGGGTCATGACAAGGTAACTGAGGCCGCACAGTCTGGATTAATTCATACAAGAAAATAGCTGTGGAAGTGCATGTGACATGTGGAGATGAGCTTTCCCTCAACAATACTTTGCAAGTGCTCTCTTTTTCTGAGGTCCTCAGTGCTTTGTGCCAGCTTTACTGCCAGTAATTGTGCAGATCCCAGTATGATTAATCTGGTATGAAACAATTCAGCTGCACCAGCTCTTACTAATGAAAGTACTGTATAATTTGTATGATGCCACCCTGCCCGTGGGGCCATCCTGTACCTGGTGTGAGGCCCACAGGGAAATCTCCTAGTATCCCAACAGGCCAGTTCAACCCTTGTATTCTGTATAAAGACTATTTAACCCTTGGAATCTGTCTAGCTACCCATGGGTTAAACCTCCCAGACAAGAGAACATATTAAAATGTAATAATGTACTATTAACCCTTTGAGTGCCAGAGGGGTATGCAACGAAAGTGTTAAGAAGAAACTGAGTAATTCTAGAATAAATCCAATGTACCAGGGCATACAATTATTTTTATAGTTTACAACCCCATTTAAATCAATGGAAATGGAAATGTTTATCTGCTCACTATGGTGCAGCTGGTTTATGCAGCACCATGTTAACAACAGGGCAAAGTGAGCAGCTACCCACTGTAAGAAGGGGCCCCCCAGATACAGAAACTGGGTCTCATGAATCAAAGTTTGGAAGCCTCTGTACCTCACTCTTCTGGGCAATCTGTGGCACACAATACAGTCTGTTTTAATGTGTGAAGACCTATGAAATCTCAGTATTATATAAGTAATATTTATGCATATAGGTATGACATCTCATTATTTTGTCAAGCTACTGTGTGTGTAAGTACTTAGCATTTTGTGAATCTGTGAGATCTCAACATTCTTTCATGCTAATGAAATATAAGTTCAAAATTATGTTATTATAAGCTGGACTACTTCATTTTAGCAGAAGAGAAAACAGGTCTAGTTATTAATTAACCCCACAGATGCAAGAGAGGCCTCCATGCGTTTGAGACCTCTCTAGTATTTAAGGAGTTGTGGGGATGCACTGATTTATAATTTGCCCAAAGCCAACCATTGGCTTAAATTGTCCCTTGGTTTACACTACAAGTACTGAGTCTAGCCCTTCTTAGTTCATCAGCTTCAGTCTCACATCTGGTGATGGTTTGACCTATTAAATATGTTCCATTACAAGCCTTACTTAATTTTCCTGTCCTCGTCTCCTGTGAAGATTTCCTACCCAACCCAAAAATCTGACTGTTACTAGATTCATATTTATGTCCTGAGCTGGCAGGACATATTTGAAAACCAGGACATATCTTGAAGAAGGGCCAAACAATGTTGTCATTTTCCTGAAAATTTTTAGTTTAATCCAGAAAACCTGAATATGTGCTGGTTCCACTCTGCACAGTTCTGGTAGTTGCTAGACTCAGCTGTGTCAGACTGGCAATAGAAATATATGACATAACAGAATAGATATGACCTGAGGAAAGAACAACTTAGAAGGGATAAAGCATAACATTAGCCTTGACCTCTTGTTCAGATAATAACCTTCAACTCCTCTTCTAAGACTGATGCCACAATTTGTAATACAGAACGGCAGACACATAGAGAAATATCCTATATAAATAATTAGATAAATGTGTGTTTGTCAGAAGCCGTCATGCAAAGCCGTCATGCAAAGTATTGACGGCTGTGCATGCTGTAGCCCATTCCAGCCTTGTGTAGGTCTACAATCTTGTCCCTGACATCCTTGGACAGCTCTTTGGTCTTGGCCATGGTGGAGAGTTTGGAAACTGATTGATTGATTGCTTCTGTGTACAGGTGTCTTTTAGACAGGTAAGAAGCTGAGATTAGAAGCACTCCCTTTAAGAGAGTGATCCTAATCTCAGAGTGTTACCTATATAAAAGACACCTGGGAGCCAGAAATCTTGCTGCTTGATAGGGGTCAAATACTCAGTAAAATGCAAATCAATTTATAACTTTTTATGAAATGCGTTTTTCAGGATTTTTTTTGTTGTTATTCTGTCTCTCGCTGTTCAAATAAACCTACTGTTAAAATTATACACTGATCATTTCTTTGTCAGTGGGCAAACGTACAAAATCAGCAGGGGATCAAATAATTTTTTTCCCTAACTGTAAGGAGATCCTGAAAACCGTTTGAGGGGGCTGAGAACAGGTTTTTGCACCCATACTCTGTTGCAGGGGTAGTTAATTATTATACTTCCAGCTGCTGGAGACTACAAGTTTCATTTTCCCCAATCAGACATTGGGAGCTGTAGTACCCAACAGCTACAGGTCCTATAATTGACTACCCCATTCTACAGGACCTTATCTTACCCAGGGTGTAATCTTTTTTTGCTCAAATGTGCCATGCCTAGAGAAGAATTATCTTTAACCATATTATACTTCTCCTGCCTAGATGATAGTCCAGCCACAAAGTTACAGGTAATTACACTATGAACAAGAGAAGCAACTAACCTCAGATGTACGTTTCTGTCTTCTTGGACCTCATCTGTGAGGCACATGAGGGTAAGGGGTCCACTTAAAGGGATAGTAATCATTTAAATAAACTTTACTCCATCTTGTAGCCCATACAAATACAAATTCAATGAGCCCTGCGGCATCTCTCACACGTTTATGGTTTGCGAGATAGCCGTGTTCAAAGTTGCCTCTCCCCTGATGTCAGCGTTCTAGCTGACTGCAGGGGAATCCTGTCCCTTGGCAAGCGCAGCTCTGCAGCAGAGCTAAGATCTCATTATAAAAACAGAAATCCTTTAACAAGCACATGTAGAAAACCATTTCAGTGAAGGATTTCTGTTTCTATAACTCAGTCTCAGCTCTGCTGAAGAGCCTCCGCCGGTCCCGGGACCGGATTCTTCTGCAGTCAGCAAGAACGCTGACGTCAGGGGGGAGGCAACTTTGAAAGCGGCTATCTCTCAAACCATACAGGTTTGAGAGATGCTGCAGGGCTCATTGAATTTGTATTTTTAATGGCTACAAGATTGATTAAAGTTTATTTAACGTATTACTATCCCTTTATGGATTTCCCTGTAATCCTTAGACTTAGTGAGACCAACCCTAAGGGTTATTTACATTTGCAAAGTGATTTTCGGGGATGCTCAGCTAGGGGCGAGGCTGCCAAAGACCATTAATATGCTCTGTATGACCTTACACATTATGGTATTTACTAATTATTTCTACATAACTGTAGTATATTGCGGAGTGGAGTACCTTACTGGATATAGTGCATTCTTTGCAGATTAGTTAGTATACTGTTTGAAGGTAGTGTACCGTTTAGAAATAAGTCGTTTTAGCCTTCAGGGTACTAGAGAGGTAACCAACGCATTGAGCTGGATACTTCTCTGGCCCTCAAAGGGTTAAAAACACTATGTGTTCTCAGGCACAGGAGGGAAATGTATGTGTAGTGTGACATAGAAAGTGCATTTCTCAGACAGACAGGGCACAAACTGGGCTCCTTGCACCAGCAGTCTAGTAGGAGGAAGGATCTATTTTTCTCCCCCAGAATTGCTCTTCATGGATGTATCCAAATGTGGTTATCCAACCCACCAATGCACTAGAGTCCTCGCTAGCATTCAAGAGGTTAATAAACTGGCAGAAAATGTTCACAAATGCTATATAAGCACTTCATAAAGTTCTACTTTGTCTTATTTGAATGGTCTTACGGTCAGTAATGTACACTGTACAGAGAAATACTCCCAATAACACACAATGTTATCAGCTAATAAATGTCCCCATTTGGAATTTCACTTTGTTAGATTTCTTCTTACATATAAAAATCCAGATAAATAACCACACTCATTGGACTTGATTAAATAAATAACTGTGCAAATTTATTTATATTATATATAAAAAAATTTTTTTTTTTTTTATATTTTATTTTTTTTTTTTCTCCAAGGTTGGCACTCACATCATCCAAGTAAACCTGGCTGGGTGCTTAACTGATAAACTATACACTCACAGAGAAGGTCAGCACTCACAGGACTTAACCCTTTGAGTGCCAGAGTGGTACGGAACGCATTGCTTTGCAATGCGTTCCGTACCTCTCTGGTGCTCAAAGGGTTAAAATATGATCCACATTTATTTATATCTGACTTATTGGTCCAGGAGGGACCTTTATTCTTCTTGATAAATGTCCCTACTGGACCAAAATATCACACATAAATAAATTTGGATCATATATTAAGTCATGTGAGTGCTTTCCTTGTCTGTGACTATATATATATATAAATGCTGTATGGAGGAAGCACAACATACGTTTATATGAAGCAAAACATCTGTCCTGTAAGGAGAAATAACATTTTGCATTACTTTATATGGGGCTTCACTGTGCTTGGAAGATCTCCATACCTCCCAAGTGTCCCTCTTTTAGACCCAAATCCCTCTGTCCCTCTTTCCCACGCTGATGTCCCTGTTTTTAAGAGATCAGGCTGTATTGTGTGTATATAAGTGTATCATATTGGTCCACAGCAATAAAACTCACATTAATGTTTGTATAAACGTCAGTATATGTGTTTATAAATTAGAGTGTGTAAATAAAAAACATTGGTCTTATTATAAATCATTTATTAGGTTATACAAGGAGGTTTCAATAGGTCATGAAATAGCCTAAAAATTCTCAGTAATGCCCGCCCACCAGCCACGAAAACACAGCAACACCCCCTAAAACACAGGTGTCCCTTTTTGGCAATTTAAAATGTTGGAAGGTATGAAAGACCTCTCTGGCAAGAGTTAAAAGCCTATTTGACATCTTCTGATGCAGTTAGTGTGCTCTACCATTAACCATATTTTGCTATCTGCATAGTCATATTTCTTTGACCTTTAAGGACCAGAATGCAGTTCATTTCATAACAATGCACTCCCTGGTCATTAAATAATTATTATAGAGGTTGTATGAATGTCATGGTGAATGAGAGGTTCATGCCAGTATGTATGGGATGTGTATATGCAACGCAATGGAATTTAGATTGTTATTTTGTATACAAACCACATTGTTATTTCTGGCTGGGAATAGATGGAGTGTTATGATTTACAGAAAAATGTATCAATTACATCTTCTCAAATTACTGTGCAGCTAAACCAGTGGTTCTCAAGCTTTTTTTTTGCTCAAGGCACACCTAACATGCAGTCTGGCATTTTTGGGGCAACCCTATCATTTTATGTTATTTGTCAAAGGTGTAATGAAGGTTACAAATCCTATATAATAATTCGCTAAAACGTGTGTAACGCTGCAACATGCGCAGTACACACTGCTGCGTGTGCTGCAGTCATGCGCAGTAGAGACTGCCTGCGCCGTGGCTGATACGGACCTCGGAGCGTCCAGCTCTGTATCAGCCGTGGCGCGGGCAGTCTCCACTGCGCGTGACTGCCCCTTAACCGGGTGGCAGTGGCACTGTGGCCCGTGTAACGGGCTGTTCAACTAGTACATAAATATAACGTTATTATTAGACCTTACAACTAAAATAAACATATTGTGCATAGTAATAGCCTTAAATATACCGTTGGAAGTCTACATTCCCATTTTTGTCAAAGCCTTATAGATAACAAAGGGCACCCTAAGTGGATGTCCGTGGCACACCAAAGTGCCACGGCACCCTGGTTGTGAAACACTGAGCTAAACTATAGACTAACCAGTTACAGGAAGTGAAGAGAGGCTGTTTAGAATAAAATAAGATTTTTTTTTTTATAGTTTGTATGCTCCAGTCTCCAAAGCACTGCAGATCTGGGAATAAAATGAAGAGCAGTCTCCACGTGCATGTGTAGGTACTGAGTACTTGAAGGTGAAATAAAATCCTAAAACCAGTTATGGTTTTAAAATGTCCACAACTTTTATTAAATAATACAATAACCCAATAGAAGGTCCTTACCATAGTATCAAATGATTTAAAGTGGAATTATCCCTCCAAATAAAGTTCCCCCCCAAATAATTAGTGATATAGCGATAAGCATAGAAATATTAGTATTCTACAGAATATGTCCAGTGTTATTAAGAAATCCTGCTTGATCTGAGACTGACCTGCTGGCATCTGCATTGTCCGTCCCTGTCCATACCTCCCAAGTGTCCCTCTTTAGGCGGGACAGTCCCTCTTTTAGACCCAAATCCCTCTGTCCCTCTTTCCCACAGCAACACCCCGCCCTTAAAATACATGTGTCCCTCTTTGGCAATTTGAAATGTTGGGAGGTATGCCTGTCACCTCCAGGATTGGTGAGGAGGACTAGAACTGTGCATGAAGGTAACAGGAAGTGACTGCTGGTGCAGGCGCACAGTTCCCTCTAAAGCAAGAATCCTGCCCGTCAGTCTCAGATCATCATGGTAGGTGTGGCTAACACAGCTCAGGTCTAATCTTCCTCCAGCTTTACATGCTCCTAGTTTATTTACCAGTTTATGGATCTTTTTACTTGCCATTTCAATTAAAGGGAATGTGTAGCTTAGTAAACAGCGGCTCTTATTTTGTCTAACAGAATGATTAACTTAAATACTGTAAGTGTCCTTCACACAGCAGTCAGGTAAATCTGTATACTTTGTTTTTTCTTTTTTTGAGCACTTGATCTATTGTAGTAGTTTCTCTTTACAATCTGATAAAGACTAATAAAACTGAGTGTCACTTTTGATCTATTCAGGCATACTGAAGACCATTGTTTTTGTAAGGATGTGTGACCTAGAGGTAAACAGGAAACTGCTGATATAAGGCAAAATAAATAGATAGATACACCTGATATACCTGACAGCTATATGAAGGACACATACTCTGGTAAGTTAATCTGTTAAAAAAATAAGAACCACATATTTATAGGACATAATTCCCCTTTAAATCCTTGCATGACAGAGAGATGTCCAATAGATCACAGAGTTATGTATTGGAGAACTTTCTAAAAGATGAGTATTGGCACCTCGTTAGCCGTGAGAAATACAGGAGGTAATTATAGTCCATTTGATACCTTTATTGGCTAACTAAGCAGATATAGGATGCAAGCTTTCAAGACCTCTTAGGTGTTTTCCCTGCCTGAGGAAGAGACCTAAGAGGTCTTGAAAGCTTGCATCGTAAATCTGCTTAGTTATCCAAAAAATGGTATCAACTTCACTATAATTGCCTCCTGGAAATCTTTCTAGCATACATTATTTGTGTTTCTATGGGTGCCAGAGAGGTATGGCTCAATTGGTAAACCCTTTGAGTACCAAATGGGTACTCAGAGCATTGCTGTGCAATGCGTTGCGTACCCCTCTGGCACGCAAAGGGTTAAAAATATGGCTGAAATTGTTTTGGACTAGTAATTACTGAACAAAATGGCAGTTAGTGATAGCAGACTAATTTTATCTAAAATATAATTATCCTTCCCATCAAATAATTCTTCCTTTTTAGGTACATATATACAGGCAGGTTTCACTTGGAAACAGCCAGCAATCCCTGATGTAAGAAGAACTGGGACATTCTGGAGCAAACAGTTGCAGTTGGTTTGACCCAAAATTGTACCACTTGTTGTAGCACATATGCCCAACTGAATGAGAGTTACCTAGCAATTGCAGAGATAACTCAAAGAATATTCATGATACGAGCACTCCTATAAGCTTTATAACCCTGAAGAAGGTTATTGTGTCCTGAATCACGGTGAGCAGCCACTGCACATCTGTTTAACCAATCCCAGTTGTTTCAAATCTTTAGATGTTTTTAAAGTCCATTTTGATTTATCTCCCTTATTCAGGGTTATTTTTTCTGTTGTTATAAATGCCTTCTATACTAGAGACATCCCCAACTCATTGCTAAACTGTGCGTTGGAGGCCTCTTTAGCATCCAATGGGTTACAGGACAACTATAACTAAGTACAGAACTAGTAAAAACTCAAGGACTGCCCTCCCCCCATGCACAACTGGCATACCTGGGAACTTTTGAAACAGGGCTACCCGGAGGGTAACCCTGTCAGTGCCCAGGGGGAGGAAAATGACGCGAATCGCGTCATAAAAGGGGAGGGGCTTAGTCACGGGGGAGGGGGCGGGACACAAAAAAAACACAAAACCCCCTGCAAAATGGCTGTAAGAGGGCGGGTAGAGGGAGGAACCGGGTGGGATGGAGCACAAGTGGGCAGAGTTTCTACTTAAACTCTGCCCACCCGGTGATTCACACATTGCCCCGGAGACCAGGTAATTCACTTTGAAATCCGGAGTCTCTGGGGCAAAACTGGAGAGTTCCCAGGTATGACAACTGGGAGGGGTGTTTGGACTAAAGTACTTAAAGGGGAAGTATAGGTTCCACATAGACACTTTTTAAATCAGTGGCTGTGCCCCAAAAACTATGGGAATGGTGTTCCCATAGCCCAAAACTGCTCTCTTAACAACCCCCCCCCCCTTTCCTCACAGATTACCTCAGTATTGAAGTCCAAAAGCCTCATGTTGGTGAATCTGAAGTCAATATGCACCTATAGCGAGAAGAGAAATCTCATGTGAGTGTCTCTCTTGGTGCTGACATCACCCAACGCAACACAAAAGTGGGTAAACAAAGCAATTTTAAGCTATGGGACCGCTGTTCCCAAAACTCTTGGAACAGTGGCAATTATTTAAAAAAATATCTTGTGTGGACCCTATACTACCCCTTTAAAGGGCAACTATTATCAGATAGTTGCCATTTTTTGCAGATATACTCTCCTGGGATCAGACCTGCCAGTTAAGCCTGGCTGCATTGTGAGCTCCAGCGGACTAACAAAGGAACAGTTTTCTGGTAAACATTTTGAAGAAGGAATGGCAGGTTTTGGTGACAACCTAGATATGTGGCTGGGGGTGCACGTCAGGGAAGCATCCAGTATAACATCAAGACCGTATTCTTTGGTTAAGGAGTGAATGGTAGAATTGTCAACTGTGATGGAGAAAGGTTGTTTTTTTTGGGAGAGGGCAGGGTCTATTAGGAAATACAACGAGTTCTATCTTATTCATGCTGAGTTTGAGATGATGGTGGACCAACAATGATGGAATTACCAAGAGACACTGAGGTCCTTGAGACTGTACAGCCAGACTGAGATAAGAGGAAAAGAGGTAGACTTGTTTATCAACAAGGTGGAGAGGGTAATTAAGTCCAATAGATGAAATAAGGTCACCAAGTGAGAAAGTATAGCAAAACATGAAGTGGCCCCAGGAATGATCCCTGGGGTAGACCCGCTGTAAGGTCATGGGGGAGGAATAAGTTATTAGCAAAAGACTGCAGGAAGTAGGGCCTAGCTAAATTTGTATTATTGATATTATTATCCTTTATATATCACAACTTGTTCTGCAGCACTGTCCAATACAGAAAAGACATACAGGGACATAAAATAGTACAAATGCAACATAGAAAACAAAAGGATCAGAGGGCCCTGGTTGTGAGAGCTTATATTCTAGAGGAAAGTAGGTTGGACACAGAAGAAATAAGTTCTGTTGGGTGTAATGGCTCCTGCCATATGAACTGCCGGTCAATGGATGGGTGAAAGAAGTGCTTTTCAATGCCATGGTCCAGTCAAGTAGCCGGTCTGTTTGGAGAAAAAAGCTCTGTGTGAACAATTATGTTGTGATGGGAGAATGACTGTAGAAGGGAACAAAAGTGAGTGGAGGTTGGACAGGCTGTTCATATGACCTTGCTCATAATGTATATGTGAGTAATTGAGATGGTTCCCTGAAGTAGTAAGTTTTCAGGGAGCATCTGAAGATCTGAAGGCATAGGGAGAGTCTGAATGGACTGGGGAATGGGAAGATGTAATAAGAGCTGGAGAAAGAAGAAGATCCTGTGCAGAGTGAAGATGGCTAGTGGGCGTGTGTTTGGAAACAAGAGATGAGGTATACTGAATCAAGACAAAGTCAGAGAATGGTGAAAACATCAACAACTAAGTTGACATTTTTATGGAAAGTGAAGCCACCTGGCATTGTCAAGGATTATGTCACCAATGTGTATTTTTTCCTAAAGATAAATTGAGCCCTGAAGTTAAAGAGATAGCAATACTTAAGTATTACTAATCCCTATAGTAAAGCCCTAGTAAAAAAAAAAAAAAGTATTGCCCCCAGTGTCATATCTCAAACCTTTATGGTATGAGAGATGATCGCTTCTAAAGTTGCCCTCTCCCTCCCCCTTGCAAACCAAGCACACACAGAAGACCATTTCAGTGAAAGGTTTTTTTTAGTTAATGCGATCAGGCTGTGCTGGAGAGCCGTCTGAAAGTCGTACGACTCTCTTCCCTGCAGTCAGCTAAAATGCTGACTATGGGGAAGGTGGAGGGAGAGGGCAAATTTAGAAGCGTTCATCTCTCAAACCATAAAAGTTTGAGAGATGACACTGGGGGCAATATGTTTTTTTTTTTTTTTACTAGGGCTTTACTATAGGGATTAGTAATACTTAAAGGGATAGTAACACTTCGTTTTAACTTTATTTTATTTTGTAGGCATTAAAAAAACATGAAGAATGATATAAGTCTTATCTCTCAAACCTTTATGGTTTATGAGATATTCACAAGCAAAGTTCCCCTCCCGCCCCTTTTACCTAGTGTAAGCCATCTCTTCTCAGATGTGAGTCTGGTTGTATGACAGTACAGATAACAGAAGGGGACAATTTTCTTTGTATGAAAACAATGAAAGCCCTTCTCCCCTTGACAAGTTTTTCAGCTTTTTCCATTATCTTAATTGAAGATTGTCCCTCTCTGCAGTCTACCTGGGCATCTCCCTTCTGATCTGGTTGAACAGGGGGGGGATACTTTGTTTGTGAATATCTCTTAAACCATAAAGGTTACAGAGATAAGACTTATATCATTCTTCATGTTTTTTTAATGCCTACAAAATAAAATAAAGTTAAAATGAAGTATTACTATCCCTTTAAGTATTACTATCCCTTTAAAGAACAATGTCTAGAAGACAACACCCCCTTGTCACACTCATTGTTATTGGATTACAACTCCCATCATCCTCAATAGCAATAGATAATGAAAGCTGAGGTCCAAAAGAATGCCTTTTTCACGAGTATGGGAAAAAAGAACAGAACACTTACATTTTAAGTAACCAAATTAGATTAACAACATAGTAATGTTTGGTATATTTTAAAATGTTTGATCTTAGTCATACAAATATTACAAATAGATTATTTTTTTACACCTTTAACTAAACATATTGATATGATATATGGTACATATGGTATTGGTATATAACTGAAGGCGTAAAGTTAACAATCAGTTCCTTCAGTAGAAGCCCCTCAATTCCTGTTTTATAATTCTTGCATGAAAACTACAATTAACCCAATTAATGCACGATTTTCCACAATGTAATAAAGGAATATTAATGTATATATTTTTTTCAATTTTCGAAAGACTTAATTGAGATTAAAAAAGACATAAAAAACAAAAGGACATCATGACAGAAATCAGATTATACACAATATATATCCATAGTGGTGGATCCAGAATGAAATAACATGGTAACAGGTGACTTTCAAAATTGTTTTCAAACAACAGCGAATGGAAACATCATACCCTTCATGTTAATAGGAAGTATACTTCCCATAGGAAGAACTGTGGATATGAACAGCTATTGACCTTGGGTACAAGAAATAGTGAGTTGGGCCCTGCCTATAGCGAACGTCAGAATAAAGTCTCAAGGCTGTCCGAAGGTAGGGAATAAAAGAAGTCACTTGTTACAGTGAGACTGGTTCAGACCATAGCCAGAAGTGTCATGATGGCAGATGAGGTGGACAGTAAGGAGGGAGAGGAGAGAGGAAAGCAGAGGATGACAGTAGGAAGGGGAGGGGGAAGGACAGAAGAAGAAGAAGAGGGAGAAAGAAGTGTGGAAGAAAAGTGTGAGGGATATTTCGGCGAACCAGGGGACCACAGGGCTGTTCTTAGGGAGATGTAAATGAGCTCCAAAGGCATGGCGACAGAGCCCAATGTCAAGGGGATCTTCAGATAAGTCCATCACTAAGTATTCAGTGGAAAGAGTGGGACATCATCCTTGATTCGCTGCTGTCAAAGGAGGATAACACTGGAAAGCATTGTCCCTCGTGACAGGTCAATCGCGGATCCAAGCTTCCCACCTTTTGGTAAAAGACTCAACTGAAGCTAAAGTTCGTGCGTGACATGATTTCAGAAGAAGCATGGAATCAACCCTCTGAATCCACATGTTTAGAGACGGGGTAGTAGAATTTTTCCAGTAGAATGGAATCAGTGCCTTGGCTTCATTAAGCAAAGAATAAAGAATGATCCTAGGTGGCCCATGGGTTTGTCAGGTAAATGGGATTGGCATGAAAATAAGAAGAGAAGGGGATCCATCGGAAGGTCCAGAACTAACCGGGAATTTATGAAAGACCTGACCTCCCCCCGAAACAGAGCAATGAGGGGGCAAACCCACCAAATGTGGAACAGGGAGCCTGTGTGATCCTGGCATCACCAGCAGGAAGGGGAAATCCTTGGGGAAATCTTGGATAATTTAAGGGGAGTTAGATACCACCTGGAAACTATTTTATAGTTCATCTTGATGGAGCGAGAATATTTTTATATCCTCTTCAGAACTGAAAACCACAACTCCAGATCAAGTGTACATCCCAAATCCTCTTCCCAGAGATGAAAGAAGTACAGTTTGGGCTGAGATGGATTAGAGGTGACTATGGAATAAGAAAAGGACGGAGGCTTGAAGTGAGTGGGAGGTGAGGATATGGCTTTCTCAAAAGGGGTAAGATCTCTAGAGCTTTGCCTATCCCTTAGAAGATGGGTCCATCAGTCAGGGGCTTGTAGATGCGACCACCACGTTATCTCGAAATCAGAGCATTTCGATTGGAGAGCAGCTCTATTCAATGGTTGGGGGAGAGCCTCTAATGACTGCAGAGTGTCGATACCAAAGGATTGCCAACTAGAGGAATTCGAGGGAGGAAGACCTGGCAGGGAATCTGGGCTCCCTAACAAAGACTTGGGCGGAGAGGAGAATGAGGACAGAGAACCTGAATTATTTAGGTCATGCCATACAGAGAGTAAATGTCCTAAAATAATGTGTACCCAGCAATGTTTCGGTACTAACTTTCTATCCATCCACCCTGGATAGGGTCCACCGAACCAAGATGATCCGCCATAGTCAAGGACCACCATTTATGGTTATGTTTGGTTAGATCAAAAAAATTGAGACAGCGAAAGCATTGTGGTATGAAAGTAAATCAGGGAGGCCTAGCCCCTCCTTGTGTCAAAAGCTTTGTAAGTATATTGAATCGTACTCTGGGTTTTTTATGGGCCCAAACAAGGGTATTGATGGACGCCTGTAGGGTCACAAGCATGTTCAAAGGGATCTTGATGGGTAACGCATTAATGATAAACAGATCTTACTGAGAATAAGCATTCTGACCACATTCACCCTGCCCATCCAGAAAATAGGAAGAGCCAACCATTTCTTGAGGTCATTAGAAATCGAGTTAGAGAGTGGGGTCATATTGAGGAGGGCTAGGTCGTCCAGATCAGTGGAGATATAGATCCCCAGGTACTTAATGGACGAAGCTGCCCATTTGAAGGGAAATAGTCTCTGAAACGAAGCAGAAGTCTTCTTGTCCACTATCAGGTTGAGAATCTCGGGTTTAGAGAAATTTATTATGGCTCCGGAGATGGAAGACTACAATCTCAGTGCTTCTAGAATACAAGGCAGGGACACTTCTGGTTTAGTAATAGCTAATAGGACATCATCGGCAAAAGCTGCCACTTTGAAAGTGGATCCCTTTATTCGAAAGCCATGTATACTAGGATCAGCTCTAATCAATTGTAGCAGGGGTTCTAGAGTAAAATTGAACACTAAAGGAACAAGCCAAAAAATGATGTGTGAGGCTCTGAGCACGGATAAAAGCACAATGACTTGTTCTCCAGCTAGTCACCGCACAAGAGCATCACATTTTAGCTCTCTAGTGCAATTACAGAGGAGAAATTTCCACATACATATTAGACTAATCCCACCCATAAGGGCAGTCCAGTACCAAAATGATGGGCAAGTCCCCTCTGCACGGAAAAACCAACTAACCCCAGACGTACGTTTTGGCCTTGTGTGGGCCTCATCAGTGAAGTGCAGCTGGCTACCCTAGGCACTGAAAGCAAAGGGTCCACGTCTGGATTACCCTTTACACTTAGGGAGAGACCTCAAGTGTTTTTCAGAAACAAGCCAAAAAATTATGTTACAGGCTCTGAGCATGAACAAAAGCACAATGGCCTGTTCTCTGGCTAGTCACCGCTCAAGAGCATCACATTTTAGCTCTCTAGTGCCATTACAGAGCAGAAATTTCCACATACATATTAAACTAATCTCACCCATAAGGGCAGTCCAGTACCAAAATGATGGGCAAGTCCCCACTGCACGGAAAAAACAGCTAATCCCAGACGTACATTTCGGCCTTATTTATGCCTCGTCAGTGAGGTGCAGCTGGCTTCCCTAGGCACTGAGAGCAAGGGGTCCATGTCTGGATTACCCTTTACACTTAGGGAGAGACCCCAAGTGTTTTTCATAAACAAGCCAAAAAATGATGTGAGATGCTCCAAGCACGAACAAAAGCACAATGACTTGTTCTCCGGCTAGTCCCCGCTCAAGAGCATAACATTTTAGCTCTCTAGTGCCATTACAGAGGAGAAATTTCCACATACAAATTAGGGTAATCCTGCCCATAAGGGCAGTCCAGTACCAAAATGATGGGCAAGTCCCCTCTGCACAGAAAAACCAACTAACCCCAGACGTACATTTTGGCCTTATGTGGGCCTCATCAGTGAAGTGCAGCTGGCTACCCTAGACACTGAAAGCAAAGGGTCCACGTCTGGATTACCCTTTACACTTAGGGAGAGACCTCAAGTGTTTTTCAGAAACAAGCCAAAAAATTATGTTACAGGCTCTGAGCATGAACAAAAGCACAATGGCCTGTTCTCTGGCTAGTCACCGCTCAAGAGCATCACATTTTAGCTCTCTAGTGCCATTACAGAGCAGAAATTTCCACATACATATTAAACTAATCTCACCCATAAGGGCAGTCCAGTACCAAAATGATGGGCAAGTCCCCACTGCACGGAAAAAACAGCTAATCCCAGACGTACATTTCGGCCTTATTTATGCCTCGTCAGTGAGGTGCAGCTGGCTTCCCTAGGCACTGAGAGCAAGGGGTCCATGTCTGGATTACCCTTTACACTTAGGGAGAGACCCCAAGTGTTTTTCATAAACAAGCCAAAAAATGATGTGAGATGCTCCAAGCACGAACAAAAGCACAATGACTTGTTCTCCAGCTAGTCACCGCTCAAGAGCATCACATTTTAGCGCTTTAGTGCCATTACAGAGCAGAAATTTCCACATACAAATTAGGGTAATCCCACCCATAAGGGCAGTCCAATACCAAAATGATGGGCAAGTCCCCTCTGCACAGAAAAACCAGCTAACCCTAGACGTACATTTCGGCCTTATTTGGGCCTCGTCAGTGAGGTGCAGCTCACTTCCCTAGGCACTGAGAACAAGGGGTCCATGTCTGGATTACCCTTTACACTTAGGGAGAGACCCCAAGTGTTTTTCAGAAACAAGCTAAAAAATTATGTGAGAGGCTCTGAGCATGAACAAAAGCACAATGACCTGTTCTCCGGCTAGTCACCACTCAAGAGCATCACATTCCAGCTCTCTAGATCCATTACAGAAGAGAAATTTCCACCTACATATTAGACTAATCTCGCCCATAAGGGCAGTCCAGTACCAAAATGATGGGCAAGTCCCCTCTGTACGGAAAAACCAGCTAACCCCAGATGTACGTTTTGGCCTTATTTGTGCCTCGTCAGTGAGGTGCAGCTGGCTTCCCTAGGCACTGAGAGCAAGGGGTCCATGTCTGGATTACCCTTTACACTTAGGGAGAGACCCCAAGTGTTTTTCAGAAACAAGCCAAAAAATGATGTGAGAGGCTCTGAGCACGAAAAAAAGCACAATGGCCTGTTCTCCGGCTAGTCACCGCTCAAGAGCATCACATTTTAGCTCTTTAGTACCATTACAGAGCAGAAATTTCCACATACAAATTAGGCTAATCCGCCCATAAGAGCAGTTCAGTACCAAAATGATGGGCAAGTCCCCTCTGTGCAGAAGAAAACCAGCTAACCCCAGATATACATTTCGGCCTTATTTGTGCCTCGTCAGTGAGGTGCAGCTGGCTTCCCTAGGCACTGAGAGCAAGGGGTCCATGTCTGGATTACCCTTTACACTTAGGGAGAGACCCCAAGTGTTTTTCATAAACAAGCCAAAAAATGATGTGAGAGGCTCTGAGCACGAACAAAAGCACAATGGCCTGTTCTCCGGCTAGTCACCGCTCAAGAGCATCACATTTTAGCTCTCTAGTGCCATTACAGAGGAGAAATTTCCACATACAAATTAGGCTAATCCTGACCATAAGGGCAGTCAAGTACCAAAATGATGGGCAAGTCCCCTCTGCACAGAAAAACCAGCTAACCCTAGACGTACATTTCTGCCTTATTTGTGCCTTATCAGTGAGGTGCAGCTCACTTCCCTAGGCACTGAGAGCAAGGGGTCCATGTCTGGATTACCCTTTATACTTACGGAGAGACCCCAAGTGTTTTTCAGAAACAAGCCAGAAAATGATGTAAGAGGCTCTGAGCACGAACAAAAGCACAATGGTCTGTTCTCTGGCTAGTCACCGCTCAAGAGCATCACATTTTAGCTCTCTAGTGCCATTACAGAGGAGAAATTTCCACATACCTATTAGACTAATCCCACCCATAAGGTCAGTCCAGTACCAAAATGATGGGCAAGTCCCCTCTGCATGGAAAAACCAGCTAATCCCAGACGTACATTTCTGCCTTATTTGTGCCTCGTCAGTGAGGTACAGCTGGCTTCCCGAGGCACTGAGAGCAAGGGGTCCACGTCTAGATTACCCTTTACACTTAGGGAGAGACCCTAAGAGTTTTTCAGAAACAAGCCAAAAAATGATGTGAGAGGCTCCGAGCATGAACAAAAGCACAATGGTCTGTTCTCTGGCTAGTCACCGCTCAAGAGCATCACATTTTAGCTCTCTAGTGCCATTACAGAGGAGAAATTTCCACATACCTATTAGACTAATCCCACCCATAAGGTCAGTCCAGTACCAAAATGATGGGCAAGTCCCCTCTGCATGGAAAAACCAGCTAATCCCAGACGTACATTTCTGCCTTATTTGTGCCTCGTCAGTGAGGTACAGCTGGCTTCCCGAGGCACTGAGAGCAAGGGGTCCACGTCTAGATTACCCTTTACACTTAGGGAGAGACCCTAAGAGTTTTTCAGAAACAAGCCAAAAAATGATGTGAGAGGCTCCGAGCATGAACAAAAGCACAATGGCCTGTTCTCCAGCTAGTCACCACTCAAGAGCATCACATTTTAGCTCTTTAGTGCCATTACAGTGCAGAAATTTCCACATACAAATTAGGCTAATCCGCCCATAAGAGCAGTCCAGTACCAAAATGATGGGCAAGTCTCCTCTGTGTAGGGGAAAAAAAAACAGCTAACCCCAGATGTACATTTCAGCCTTATTGGGGCCTCATCAGTGAGGTGTAGCTGGCTTCCCTAGGCACTGATAGCAAGGGGTCCACGTCTGGATTACCCTTTATACTTAGAGAGAGACCCCAAATGTTTTTCAGAAACAAGCCAGAAAATGATGTAAGAGGCTCTGAGCACGAACAAAAGCACAATGGCCTGTTCTCCGGCTAGTCACCGCTCAAGAGCATCACATTTTAGCTCTCTAGTGCCATTACAGAGGAAAAATTTCCACATACATATTAGACTAATTCTGCCCATAAGGGCAGTCCAGTACCAAAATAATGGGCAAGTCCCCTCTGCACGGAAAAACCAGCTAACCCTAGACGTACGTGTCGGCCTTATTTGGGCCTCGTCAGTGAGGTGCAGCTGGCTTCCCTAGGCACTGAGAGCAAGGGGTCCATGTGTGGATTACCCTTTACGTCATTTTTTGCTTGTTTAAACAGTAAAGGAGAAAGAGGACACCCCTGTCTGGTGTCATTGCCTCTGTTGAATGGAGTAGAATAAGTACCATTGACCGAGACTCAAGCCTAGAGCGAGGTATACAGGCAAGTGGACAAGATGCGGCTTCAGTCTATTAGCAAGTAATTTAGTGTAAAGTTTTACGTCCACATTCATTAACCATCCTTTTGTGGTTTGGGCAGTACCAGTATGGTGGCATCCAGCTCCTGCCTAGGAAAGGGGATATCCTTGTGAATTGCGTTGAAAGCACAGTTCAAATGTGGAGCTAGAAGATGGTGGAAAGCTTTGTAGTAAGGTGCGGAGAAGCTGTCTGGGCCTGGACTTTTCCCAAGGGGCAAGGCTCGAATAGCATCTAAAACTTCCTTTTCAGAGAACGGAATACCTATGGAGTCTTGAACCTGGATCGAGACCTTTGGCATGTTGGCTTTATGGAGAAAGGTCCATATTGCAGTGGAGCGTGCAGCTGGATCGGAGCTATCCGAGGGGAGACTGTAAAGAGTTGTAGTAGTCGCGGAAGGCTGAGGCAATTTGCGGGTAAGTCGTACAGGGAGAACCCTGTGGAGGTCGGATGTGTGATACATGAGTATTTAGTCTACGAGTTTTGACAAAATTTAGCAAGAGCTTTGCCACATTTATTATCCTGAATAGATTTGTAGTATTTGTGCCACATGGAAGACTTTTGAACGGAAGCCCTAAGCCTGGAGTTCAAGGATGCCCTTGTTGTCTTTAGAGAGTCAAGATCAGAAGGAGATAGTGACTTCTTGTGTGCAGTTTCCAAAGTCTTGATAACGGAAATAAGTCTATCAAAGGATCTGGCCCTTTCCTTGTTTTTCTGGGAACCCAGCTGAATAAGGCAGCCTCAAACAACACTTTTGTGTGCTTCTCACGTGATTGGGACCAAGACATCTGGAGTATAATTGTTCGAGAAGCATTCTTGAATGGACAAGGAAGTAGACTGAAGGATTGTCTCATCCTTCAAAAGAGTATCATTGAGCCACCATGCTCTCTCAGAGTATCCAACGTCCGGAAGATTAATGGATACCGAGACTGCAGAGTGGTCAGTCCAGGAGATTGGGGAATATTAATATTTTGAATCGAACATTGTAGGACTTTTCCAGTCATGTAAAACAAGGCTGCTCCCCATGTTGGAGACGCTTCATTCAAATTATATTTCACATTGAGGGGGGATATGTTAATAGGCTTCTGCATAAAAATAAGCCACTGGAATTGGTTTAATGGCCCTTCACCTACATAATACCAATTTACTAAGTTTCTTACGATGGAAAATCGATTAATGCCATTTGCGAAGCAAAGTTTTGCCAACTCCTCTGTCATTCAAAAACGTTAATGTACTGTATTATAGTCTCTAGGTGACATTGTTGTGAATGTTCTCTAGGGAAAGCTTCAGTAAACATCCAAAATCACCTCATAGACAGCAATGAAATGTTGTGGTCTCAAACATATCTGAGTGGTAAACAATTTTGATTGAAGAATATCCCAACAGTGTGAGTAACTTTGTTTTACTAGGCAGGAAAATGTCCTTCCGTAAATATGTTCATTATAGGAAATTATTATTGTAAAATTGATGATCATCCATTTTCAGCTGTCTCCAATTGAATTTCATTATGAATATACTTGCATATTGATAGCTGCCAGGAGTGTAACTACAGGGGGTGGTGCAGTTGCATCAGGGCCCAGCATCTAAGGAGGATCCATTTGCCCTAGAGTCCAATAGATTCTAGATATGCCTCCAAATAAACTCTCTGTTGTAGTCCACTGCTATATGGGGGGGTCAATATGCAATTTGATAAAGACAAATGACCTATAAGAAACATTTAGGACTACTGCTGGGAGATTCACTAAGCGGTGATAATGCGGTGAGACTTCTCTACTTTATCACCACTTTATCACCGCTTACTGAATCTCACCCCTGAAGTTTGTTGTGAGGAAATGATCATGTGTCCTGGATGCAGACGTCAACACAGATCACTGTATACAGTAAAATGCAGATAAAATACAAAAAGGTATTGCTAATTCTGCCAGACTGCTGTTTTAATGATGCCTATTTAGGTAAGTCCTTTTGTTAAGCAAGTAAAGAACCACATTTTTGGGGGTACAATTCCCCTTTAATTAACAACAGTCTCCTTGTAACGTTTGGCAGTTTATGAGAACTAGGGAAAATAACTTGGAAAGAGAGACTATTAACATTGTGGTAAACAAAAGGAAATCTGTATTTGGATAGAGAAAGTTTCTCCACACAGTCAGTATTTTCCAGAATCAGAAACAGAAAACAGCTGAGAAAGGAATAAATGGAAATATGGATAAATATTTTAGATAATTAATGCAATATGGCATTTAAACAACTAAATATATGATTGAAAATAATACAGCACCATTTTTCTATTTGGGTGTTCAGGCAGACTTAGAGGAGATTTTACTGAAAGCATTAACCACTTATTACTTTTAACTTTTTGAGTGTCAGAGGGGTACACAACATATTGCTTGCAGTATGGATGGTTCTATGGCTACAGTACAGAGGGACACTGCTGTGACTCAGAGGTCAGTATGGAAGGTTCTGTGGTTATCAGTGCAATGGGACAAGGCTGAAAGGTCAGTATTTGTAGTTCTGTGGCATTAGTGGGCTACATGAGATCCTCTAGCTGCTGCCAGACTACCATGCCAATAAAGGGAGTTATATGTAGTCTGGCAATTGCTGGATGGCCTCATGTTGCCCATCAAGGTAGATACCAGTTCATTGGGAAAAGGATGGGGGTCCGTATGTGTGTTTCTATGATTACTATGGGGTAAATTTGGGGGTCAGTATGTGTGGTTCTATGACTAGAGTGGGACAAGGATGGGGGATAAGTGTGTATGTGGTTCTATAATGGCGGCAGATGGCTTGTCCACCTAAAACCATGTGAGGCGGCTGCCCTCCCACACCTGGATAGCCTCTGAAAAATGGAGAGGGAGGTGAGAGACATTCCCTCTCACCTTCGCCAGGTAAGGGAATGTAAAGGGGTGTGGGGTGTAGTATAAATTGGCTTAAGTTTCAAGTAAAAAATAATAACCTTTTTGTTTTCTAGGTCATTGGAGCTGTGCTCCATGGAAGCCAGAAGAAGACTAGTCCGTCGCCCCATAGAGATTCAGGGACCAAGAGGAGCACCTTGTCACAGAGCTGCTGCAGAGAGAAGGCTGTCCAAGCATCAGAGGAACACTGACACCAAGCTAAGTATCCCTGCGCAAGCTCCCCTGCTTCCACTGTGTCTCCACCCGCTTCCATCCCTCCCTCCCAGTTTCCTGTGCTTTTTCCAGCATCCCCACTGCCTTGCTTCATTCCCCCCACCCTCCTGCATCACCAGCAATCGCATAGCCTCCCGTTCACCTGCAAGGCCACCCTGAGCATCAAGGTCACAGAGACAGTAGTTATTGATCTCTTTAGTACTGCACCTCTCCCCTCAACAACCCAAATCTTGCAGATCCACTTCTGTCTCTTGCAAAACTGCAGGGATGAGGTCAATGCATCCTTACTCGACACCTGCGGCATCTATCAGGTCCATTCCTCCTCCTATCCAGCATACTCTGGCTTCAGGCTCCCAGGGGGGCTGGGGTTATAGCCAATAAAAGGCGGTTCTAGCTGGTTAGGGGTGAATATTCCATTGGGTTGGGCATGGGGAGTGGGTTTGAATGGGACCTAGTTGCTTTACTCCCCAGGGACACTCCAGCTGGTGGACCAAGCAGAGGCAACTGTCCTCAATTAAAATGTGCAGGCAGGTATAGAACCAGGTCACTCACCCTGTTTCTATTGCAGGACCTTCAGTACCAGCTGAGGTGTGTCTGGTTGGGACAGCTGAACAGAATGGTAGAAGGGCATCCAGGAGCAGAGGTGTGGGAAAGCACTCATGGAGACCTGCCCAAGACAGCTCGGAGGAGGGATCATCTGATGGGCCGCCGGTTCTGGAAGGAGGAAGCTAGAAACACAGGGTCCAGGAATTGGCTACGGAAGATGACAATAGACAGCTCTATGGAGATATCTTCTACTGGCAAGCCTTCATCATCTGAGTCAGGTCTGATACTGACATGTCTACCTCTGATTCAGAGAAGCGAAAAAATATTACAATTGTTAAAAGATACTTGAAAAATGCTGTAGGGGTTAAGAAGCAGGGGAGGCACAAGTCAGAGCACACTAGGCAGAGGCACAGGGGGGCAGGAAAGGCTAAGGAGTCGGGGGAGTATGGAGGTTTTAACTACAGGATTTCTGCTCCATATGGTCACCTGCTGTCAAAATTTGCACAAGCACATCATGGCAGGGAAATTTGTTGATGAAAGTCTAATCATTAGGTGCAGTTGTACATAGATGCAGCAGAAGGGACTGGTTTTTGGGCATACCTGAAGAGCAGATGGTGTGCAGGTAGATGGCCTCCCTCATGGGCGGCTATTGGACTGACAAGAAATATTGTGTTCTTAGAGCTCTCTGAACACTAGGCACACGTTTTAGACCATTCCATTGAAGGGATTCCGTGTAAGTAACGAGATCTTGGCACTTCTCAAGCGCCTCCGTAGGCACACGTTTTAGACCATTCCAATGAAAGGATTCCGTGTAAGTAACGAGATCTCGGCACTTCTCAAGCTCCTCCGTGTCGACCGACACAGATCTCCTGCTGACAGCTTTACAGCTGTCAGTAGGAGAAATCAAACTTTAAACGCCCGTATCTCTTAAACCATAGTGTTTTGAGAGATACGTTTTTTTTGCATTTAGATCAGCTTTTTAAGCTCTTCTAAAGGCAAACAACTTTTTTTTAGACATTACTAACACTTTAAGCATTTCTTTCTAGACAATGCTATTTCGGCTCTGCTGAAAAGCCTCCCAACGGTCCCAGAAACAGTATCTTGATCTGTCAGCTAGAACGCTGATGTCTGTGAAAGGGGCGGGAGGGGGGAGCTTCTATCTCTCAAACTAGACATGTTTGAGAGAGATGGGACTCTCATAATTGCATTTATATTTTTAATATCTACAATATTAAACTTTGTTACACGCAAGCATTACTATACCTTTAACAAGTTTGAGTAGGCAGGTGGTGTGCTATTGGGATATGTGTGTTTTGGGGTGTTCAGCTGTTGGTAAGGGAGTGGGGGTATGGTATACATACTTCAGTGACTACCAGTTAAAAAGGCAAAAAGTGCATCTTTTCCTCTCTTTAGGTGAAAATTTTCACCCATACCTACTCTGTAGAATAAAAGGAGTTAAACAGGCTTTTAATAATAAATGGAGAAATAAGCAGATACAGAAAGCATACATTCACATTAAAGGGATAGTAATGTTTCATAATAAAAGCAGTTCTAATGAATCATCATAGTATTTGGACTTTGGAGAGTGTTATTTCAATTCTGTCAGAGTTGTAGTTCAAGAGTAATTCAATGACAAAGTACCCCCCTCCCGCCCCTTTTACTAATGTAACACTGTTCAGCCAGATCAGAAGGGAGGTGCCCAGGTAGACTGCAGAGGGGGAGAATCTTCAATTAATATAAGGGAAAAACTTGAAAAGCTTGTCAAGGGGGGCAGGGCCTTCATTGTTCTCATAGGAAGAAGATTGCCCCCTTTTGTTATCTGTCTGGTCTATGGACTGCATTCCACATCTGTGAAGAGATGGCTTACACTAGGTAAAAGGGGCGGGAGGGGAAACTTTGCTTGTGAATATCTTTCAAACCATAAAGGTTTGAGTAATAAGACTTCGTTCTTCATGTTTTTTTTAATTCCTACAAAATAAAATAAAGATAAAACCAAGTATTACTATCCCTTTAAGACCTCTTTCAGATGCTCAGCAGAAGCATCATAGCCCCCTGTTGTGGACATGTGACTAAATAAGTATGTAATCATTTCATAGATGTACAGTACATAGTTGATACTGTAGATAAAGGACTGCCTTAAGGGATAGTAATGTTTCACAAAAACAGCAGCTCCAATTAATCTTCACAGTATTTGAGCCATAGAGAGTGTTATTTCAGTACTGTCAGAGTTTTAGTTAAAGAGTAATTGAATGACAAAGTTTCCCCCTCACACCCTTTTTACCTAGTGTAAGCCACCTCTCCGCAGATGTGGGATCTGGTCCATAGATCAGACAGATAACAGCAAGGAACAGTCTTCTTACTGTGAGAACAATGAAAACCCGGCCCCCCTTGACAGATTTTTCAGCTTTTTCACTTATCTTTATTGAAGATTGTCCCTCTCTGCAATCTACCTGGACACTCCCTGCTGCACTGAGCTGAGCAGAGTTAAATCAGTGAAAGGGGTGGGAGGGGAACACTTTATCATTCAATTACTCTTGAACTACAACTCTGAGAGAATTTAAATAACACTCTCCAAGCCCAAATACTATGATGATTAATTAGAGCTGGTTTTATTATGAGACATTACTATCCCTTTAAGGAAAAGTGTGTGGATGGTGCTAATGATTCTAATGGGATACATGCCAAGGACAAGGAGTGGCTACACACAGTAAAGAATCATCTTGGAAGGAACGGAGCAGGAACAGTGATTTAGAAGGAAAAAAAACAACAAAAAAACAACAAAGTGGTGGAATGTGGACATGCGACTTTATAAGTATGTAATAATTTGATAGATGTACAATACATAGTTGATACTGTAGATAAAGGACTGCCTTAAAGGGATAGTAATACTTACAAATTACTAATCCCCATATTGTAGGCATGCTAAAAAGAAATGTATTGCCCCCTCCCATGTCCTCTCTCAAACCCTTATGGTTTGAGAGATAATAGCTCACAAAGTCCCCCCACCCTCCCCCTTCCCTGAAGTCAACATTCTAGCTGACTGCAGGGATATCCGATCTTACATGGATCAGGCGGCTCTGCAGCAGAGCCAAAATCTCTCTTTCACTGAAACGGTCTTCTACATGTTCTTTCAACCCAAGCATGCCTACAATATGGGTATTAGCAATTTGTAAGTATTACTATCCCTTTAAGGAAAAATGTGTGGATAGTCCTAATGATACTGATGGGATATATGCCAAGAGCAAGGAATGTCTACACATAGTAAAGAATCATCTTGGAAGGAACCGAGCAGGAACAGTGATTTAGAAGGAAAAACAAAACAAAAAAAACCCAAAGTGGTGGAATGTGGACATGTGACTTTATAAGTATGTAATAATTTGATAAATGTACAGTACATAGTTGATACTGTTGCAATCAGGGAAGAGATGGCTCTTTGAGGTCAATCTGTCCTCTGGGGGACAGGTCATTATTTTCCTTCATTCTTTGTTTGTCATGCTTACAACAGCTGCCCAAGCAAGGACTTGTTGGACACATGGTATCTACATATCATAAAGTAGAACCTAGATGATGGCCAAATATAAAGTCTGAATAAATTCATCTGTGTTTGTATGCAAGCTAGTAGCCCCCTTCTCTTAGTATAGTGTCAAATGGGCCTGAAGAAACAGTATTTAGTATGGTCTTTGTTTGGTCATTCCTGGGGAAACTTCTTTGGGCAAGGACATACAGATCAAGGGCGAGATTCACTAAGTGGTAAAGGTGCATTGACTCCATAGACTAACATAGGAACTGGAGAGGGGATAAACCGAAGAAGTCATCTCCACACTATCACCTCTTTATCACCGCTTAGTGAATTCCCCCCAGATGTCCAAAATCTGCCTATAAGAAGTCCATCATCTAGCTAAATCAGTGTTACATCTTTTGGTTACATCTTCTTGTTACATCTTCTTCTGTGTGCCTGTTGTAACCCTGTGAGGAATGACCATCTGACTCACAGAAAATAAATCTTTATTTTTAGAATTTTTAGGATTTTTGGCCAAGGAATACTTCCTGCAAGGCATTATAACTTGACAGTAGTAAAGAGCAATACTGCAGATAATATACCCCTAGACAGAACTGGAGGGTGTGTCATCACCTGGTTAATCCTTACATTTCCCCCCAAATATAATCATATTAATTATGACACCCGTCACTTGTGTATCTTCACTCACCTCTCTCTCCTGCATTCTGCCACCAGTCAGAATGCAGGAGGGGCACATTTAATGGCCAGCTCCTGTGAGCAGCAGCCAAAATTACTGGCAAACCCTCAACCCCCTCCTAAAAAAAATACTATTTTTAAAACAATAGGTTAAATCTTGGAATAAAAATGTCCTTGTAATTTCTGGCGTAATAATCTGCATTCTGTTTATGATTATAGGCTTCAGAAACCTGAGATTTTGCATATGTATAATTAACATTATGCATGAGCAGAAATAATTTTCTAATAATAAATGACCAGATCATACCATTATGTAATGGTATGTTGACCTGTTTATGGTATGTAATGGTACATTGCTTTGTTGGTCTTATGTAATACAAGTTATGAAAGATACTGGGTCATCAACCTTGCATCACCTGGATGAAAATCACACCCGATACTTAAAGAGGAAATGTACTCAAGTAAAATGTGGCCACTCCTGTCAAAATCTCTGTAAGTACATGGAAAGGGTAGATTCACCTCCCTCATCTATCCACACCCTCCTTCCCATCCTTCATGACCTCTCTCCGTGGCCTCCCTCCCATTTGTCTCTTCTCCCATGTTCACCCTCTCTCCCATTCACTAAGTGTTCCCTGTCCACCCTCCAATGTGCTTCATCTTCCATGTCTGTCCTTCCTCCCATTTACCTCATTCTCCGTCTCTGTCCTGTCTACCATTCATAGTGTTATCCCTCTCCAGCCTTTCTCTCATTCGCACCATCCTCCCTCACTGATTGCTCTCCTATTCATTGCCTCCTTCCTGATTGGCCTCAGCAGCATTGAAACCTCCTCCTGTACCTGAAGCTGTCTCTGTCTGTCTCTGTGTCTCAGAGTGAGCTGAGGCTACAGGTAACTATATCTGGTCATGCAGTCATAAGACAGCTTCATCTGACAAACTTCCCAGCAGCCTCTCCAGGACTGAGAGAAGGTGTGTGTGTGTGTGTGCCAGAGGGGTGCCCGATGTACTGGGGGGATTTCTTTTTAAATGTTTCACTGCCAGAGAGGTATCCAATGTTTTCAACGCATTACATCCCTCTTTGGCATTCAGATAGTTAAACCTTTTAGTGCCAGAACAATATCCAGGGACAAGGCATTGGATAAATCTTTGGTACGCAAAGGGTTAAACCTTTGGGTGGCAAAGGGCTACCCAGTACATTGGAGATTTTGTTTTAACTTTGAGTGCCAGTGAGGTATCCAACACATTGTAAAGCATTACATACTTCTTTGGCAATGAAAGGGTTTATTTGTATGCATTTGATCACACTTGCAGTGCACTGTTGTTTGTTTCTGTTTACAATCTGATAAAGACTCATAGTAACTTGTGCCCCTTAGGATCCATTTAGGTGTATTGAAGCCCATTGTTTGATGTGAGTAGGTGAACTCTAGTGACAAACTGGAATATTAATCAACATATACAGGAAACTGAAAAAATAATGCAGAAATATATAGATTGATACGCTGGTCTGGTATATATTGGACACCTACCTAGGTAGATAAGTTAATATGGTAAACAAATTAAGAGCCTAGGGCACATTTCCCTTTATTAAGAAGAACAGGGGGTTATGCATTAAGATGTAATAAAGAGGATATAATATACCTATTGGGATACACTTGTCTTCATTTCCTATGGAGCCTATGTGGTAAGTCAGGGGTGGGCAACCTGTAGCCCTCCAGCTATTCATGACACTTCCCATCATTCTGAGCCAGACTTTAAGAACTGCAGCTCTGAACATCTGGAGGGCCTCAGATTGTCCATGCTGCCCTAAGTTTATTCCAGTTGAAGAGATGATGGTGTGTAGTCTCCATAAAGTACCATAGAAATTGGAGAGTTTACCACACAGGAGAAGTTATCTCCTCTTTATCATTTCCCTTACCATAGTGTATTTTCCTCTGGAGCAATTCAGTGTATTGTGATCAAGGCATCAATCAGGGAACGTACAAATCCTCCTGCTTATCTAATATATTAACCCTTTGAATACCAGAGGGGTACGGAATGCATTGCTTTGCAGTGCTCTGGCATTCAAAGGGTTAATTACTAAGACTTAAGCCTCTGCTGCACTTTGGGGTATGTACTAGGAAATGTGGTTGCAATATGTTTTGTACATATAGTGTAAAATAAAGTGTAGATGAAAGGAATGGCCATACATTGCCCCTCCATGCTCCCCTCGGTGCAAGCCACATTAACCCTTTGAGTGCTAGACGGGTTGCAATGTATTGACTACCACTTTGACACTCAAAGGGTTATGGGTATCATTTTAGGTGTAAGTAGCTTAGTAACTACTAGGTTACTGGGTTCCAGCACCTGATTTAAAGGGACAGTAATACTTAATATGTAAAAAAATATATATTGTAATGTTTATTCCCCTGAGTAAAAAAAGGGTACTCTCACTGCTGAAAGGTGTTTTATTCAAAAGTTATTACAGCTCAACGTTGAATTTTTAGGTGAAATATCACAGTGGCCTGAAATTGTACAATGGCTCTGTTGCTACACCATCCTATGGACAGCTCTGGTCTGTAGACCATAAATCTCCATAGGATGGTGTAGCAACAGCGCCACTGTACAATTTCAGGCCACTGTGATATTGCACCTAGAAATTCAACGTTGAGCTGTAATAACCTTTCAGCAATGGGAGTACTCTTGTTTTATTCAGGGGGATAAACCCTACAACATAAGTTTTTTTTACATTTTAAGTATTACTATCCTTTTAAGTTGGAATTTTATCCCTTTAAATAAAAAAAAAAATCATCTCCCCTGCAGTGATAACTCAAGTGAAATAAAGAGATCTGTGTGATGAATCTAATTCAGATCTGGGTGATCAATACTGGCTTGGGGTGCGATGACTGGATTTGTAGTTTAGCAGCAGCCTTTCGGGGCTCACATTGCCCAACCCTTAGGTAATTTAAAACACATTGGCCTAGATGCAATAATGTCGATGTGGTGTCAGTATGATATTGTTGATGTGTTCGAATCACTCCAACAATTCGATCTGCGCACACACATCGACATATTCACAAAAATTGTCTGATGGAAGGGGAAGTTTGGAGAAGGTCCCTATTAGCATACAGGATTTTCAAAGTGCTGTCAGTGTAGAATGGACCTCCTCCCCTCACACATCACCAATACTACGACATTCTGAACAGCATTCTGTGTGCTTCCCTACCTAGTCAGTAGGGGAATACAAAGAAGGCATTCAGCACCATGGACAGCATTGAATGCCATAGGGATGTGCATTACTCACCCCTGTGGCATTCAAAGGGTTACAATAAACAAAACTAGTACACAAAGCACTACACAATGTCCCCTCCCTTCAACATCCCCTCCCTTTAGTATCTCGACATATATTGCATATATTTGACATACTAATTCAATCCGACATTCACCTCAGGGACTGACATGTAGTAGTCGAACCTGTCTTTTATTCAACACTTAACCCTTTGAGTACCAGAGGTAGGAAAGCATTGCTTAGCATGTGTTTCCTACCCAACTGGTACCCTGCATACCTTGCCTGTATATGTGTGTGTGTTAACCATTTATTTTTTATTTACAAAATGCGTTTAACTATAAGAATATAAACATAATACCTCAAAGGGGGTATCATGACCCCTCATGACACCCCCCCTAACTTGAGGCCGACAATTGCCCATTAATTACATTAAGCGCATACAAGCTATGTGAAACATAGCTTATATGCGCTTTTATGATGATATTAAACAATCAGACCTCAATGGGGGACACCAGGACCCCTCCTGATAGTCCCCCTACCATGGATCAGCTATCCAAAAGGATAGCTGATCCATGGGGCGACCCCAAAGGCATTTACAGCCTTCTTGATGCTGCCGGCTTTACACCTGACTGCAGCTTCAAGATCTGAATGAATGAATGGACCCGGTCAGTGGGTGTTACGGTTTACAAACAAGACAAGGGGTCAGACGGTATAGTTAAAATCACCTTTATTAGAATACTAGGTAGTAATGCAAATAGCTAGAATAACGAGAATAAGCAGAGGGTGACAGAAAAAGCCAGATACTCTATCAGAAATAGGAGTCTGCCAATAGGTCAACCACAACTGCTGGAGATTAGGCCGAAGCCAACTGGTAGTCTCAATGGTAGTGAGTGGAGAACCGGATATGACCCGAAGTCTCCCGCTAGGTAGCTACAAAGGAGAACACTGACTCACACCTGCAGTCAGTTAGGAAGAGCTCGTCTCCAATAATGGATCGCAACAATGGAGACACTGACTCATGCCTGCAGTCAGTAAGGCCGGAGTCTGCCAGAGCCCCAGGTCCACACCAGGATGGATATCTGTGGTAAACAGGCAACACAGTGGAGCGAACAGATAGAGCCACCGGTCAGCACCAGTTAGGATAGTCAGACAAGCCAGGGTCATACATGGAGCAGATAGTCAGCCAGAGCCACAGGTCTGCACCAGATAGGATGTCCAATAATAGTAGGCAACACTGGGAGGATAGTTGGGCAGAGCCCCAGGTCAGCATCAGGTTGGATAGTCAGACAAGCTAGGGTCATACACGGAGCGGGTAGTCAGCCAGAGCCACAGGTCTGCACCAGATTGAATGTCTATAGCCAAAGGAGCACACAGGTAGAATGGTCAGACAGAGCCACAGGTCAGCACCAGAGTGGATAGTCAGACAAGCCGGGTCATACACAGGATACAGGAACAACAGGAACTAGACCTTCACTGAACAACAACGTAAGGGTAACTGAATCAAGATCCAGTTCCCTTTTATAGGCAGCCAGGAAGTAGGTAGGTAGAGCTTACCAGCTCCTACAGCATAAAACAGAGGCCTGCAACATTCTGCAAACTTGTGCCCGTAAGTGACGCATCACGCCAGGATGCGTCAAACTCCCGCACCATTCCTGCGTCACTCTGACCCAGCAGTTCGCCTAGCCAGAGGACACGGGTGGCCGTTGAAGACGCCAAGAGTGCCCAGGCCAAATCCTCGAAAGACACATGGGATGACACCAAAGCGTCATTTCGAGCCGTCCTATCCCTGCGTCAAACAAGGCGGCATCGCTGGATCAAGGTAAGCTGTGACAGTGGGTTCATTCAAGATAAACAGAGAGCTGCGCTCCCATCACTGAATCAGTCACCGGGGTCAAACTGGGTAACTGATTCAATGATCAGAGCGTAGGGCTGCTTTCTAACAATGAACACGATGACAGAGTTCATTCATTGAATGGAGCGCTTAGAGTAGGTGCGGCTTTTACATCTACTCTAAGCGCTCCATACATTGAATGAACCCTGTCACTGGGTTCATTGTTAGAAAGCAGCCCTGCGCTCTGATCATTGATTCAGTTATCCGGTTTGACCCCGGTGACTGATTCAATGATGGAAGCGCATCTCTCTTGAATGAGCCCACTGACCGGGTCCATTCATTCATTCAGATCTTGATGCTGCAGTCAGGTGTAAAGCCGGCAGCATCAAGAAGGCTAAATGCCTTTGGAGTCGCCCCATGGATCAGCTATCCTTTTGGATAGCTGATCCATGGTAGGGGGGCTATCAGGAGGGGTCCTGGTGCTCCCCTTTGAGGTCTGATTGTTTAATATCATCATAAAAGCGCATATAAGCTATGTTTCACATAGCTTGTATGCGCTTAATGTAATTAATGGGCAATTGTCGGCCTCAAGTTAGGGGGGGTGTCATGAGGGGTCATGGTGCTCCCCTTTGAGGTCTGATCATTTACTATCAGCATAGCTTATATGCGCTTAATGTAATTAACGGGTAATTGTCCAAATCAAGTTAGGGGGGGTGTCATGAGGGGTCCTGATACCCCCCTTGAGGTCTAATGTTTATATTCTTATAGTTAAACACATTTTTTAAATTAAAAAATAAATGGTTAACAAACACACACATATACAGGCAAGGTATGCAGTCCATACCTTGCCTATTAAGCCTTTGGGTACCAGAGGGGTAGGAAACACATGCTAAGCAATGCTTCCCTACCTCTCTGGTACTCAAAGGGTTAAGTGTCGAATAAAAGACAGGTTCAACTACTACTTTTCAGTCCCTGAGGTGAATGTCGGATGGAATTAGTATGGCGAATATATGTCGACATACTAAAGGGGGGATGTGTAGTGCTTGATGTACTAGTTTTGTTTATTGTAACCCTTTGAATGCCACAGGGGTGAGCAATGCACATCCCTATGGCATTCAATGCTGTCCATGGTGCTGAAAGCCTCCTCTGTATTCCCCTACTGGCTAGGTAGGGAAGCACAGAGAATGATGTTCAGACTGTGGTAGCTCTCCCTGCTGTTACTCCATAGGAGAGTACAGGGAGATCCCAGCTACGACAGCCTGAGGCAGTTGAAGTGTAGACTGTGAACTCCGACAGCAGAGGCTGCTATCAGAATTTACTGAATGAGTCGAAGTGTCACATTATAATATGAACACACCCCCTTGCATACGAATGTATCTCATTATGCTTCATTTCCATATGGAAATTAGCAATTGTCGATTAGAAGAATACAAATTTGTATACATGGTGAAGGCATGTCGAGTTGGTGTCGATGTGGGTATTTTTTTGTCGGAGTCCTGGTGAAGTGACGTTGTAGACACTTTGTGAATACTGAGGATGTGCCTATGACACTTCTCTGACAGACCATTGACATTCGTAGCCCTCTTCAACCTTTAGTGCATCTAGGCCATTGTCATTTCCTTGTGCCAAAATTATATTTAAATGCTTTCTTTTTAATATAAGTAAATTTAGAGTGAGTCCATATTTGTTTGTGTTTTCAAGTTTCAGACTATTATACAACACAAACACATATGCAAATAATGACACCTCTGCCTTCAATTTGAATTTCCAGTTCACCGGGTTTTCTTTTTCCTTAGGGCTTATTCTATCATTGGGAATAGACATGTGTAATCATCATGTTGGTATTAATGCTGGAGACAATAGGAGGATGTACTAATGTTCTCACTTAAAGGAAAACTAACACCAGAAATGAAAGAAGTGATAAACCTTTAAATATCATATACTTACAGCTTAGCATATGTAAAAATGATTCATGTGTTACATCCCTATAATATAATCCTAAACTTGTATTCTAAGCCATATGTAAAATGTGTTCAGAGAGAATTTGTTTAACCCTTTGAGTGGCGGAGTGGTATGGAATGCATTGCAAAGCAATGCATTCCATACCACTGTGGCACTCAAAGGGTTAACCCTTTGAGTGCCATAGAGGTATGCATATCCTTCTGGCACTCAAAGGGTTAATGTTGTTTGTATTGAGGGATAAAACTAAAAGTCACGTTAATTGACTGACTGTGAATAATATGCATTGATCTTGTATACAGAAAGTTGTTTTCTTATGTGAGACCATTTATAATACTGGACAAGGCAGAGAACAAATAGAGAAATGTTACAGATACTAGCATGAAGTACAGGGTATTTAAGTTTATATAACCCCAGTTCATATTTTTCTGTTAGTGTTCCTTTAACAACATGTGTAGCAAGAAGAATGCTATGGGGAAGTGTATGGGCATGCATGGGTATTTCTTTTCCCTGTGCCTTGTTTTATGCTACATATGAAACAAGGAGCAGAGGAGAGGAAGTAACTCTACCCATGCTGCTGGGCAGGTGTGGCAGGCATGCAGGCATTAAAGTCATTATGATGGTGTGCACCAATATACATTAGAGTGAGCACATCCTCTAGCACGCACCCAGGTGTGCAGCCACTGTTGTTGGAGGCTAATGCCGACAGAGCAGCTCTGGCAGATTTATAAATTTCACCTAGAGGGCTTTCTTGATCAAATCTCCTGCAACATTCTTCTCTATATATAAAATTCTGTTTCTGGTTCTGGTTCTGGTTCTCTGTCTGGTGGGGGTGGAGATTGGCCTCATGAAGCAAATAAGGGACTGCCGTTTTCACTGGAATGGGTAGGGGAGAAGCAACCCTGCCCACTCCTCGCTGCAGCGAGATTCACAGGTTTTACCCCCTGCCCAATGCTGTGCAAGTCTCTGAAGCAAGACTCACCACTGCAGTGGTACAGCAGGTCCCAGTGGCGTAACTAGATGCCACCGGGCCCTGGTGCAGAAATTGCCATGGGCCCGATGGCCCCCCCCATCTTCACATTGCCCCATGTCCATCTCCTAACTCCATCACCCGCTCCCGCGCGGTTCTCAGTAATGCAGAGCGCTGGGAGATGATGTAATCTCCCAGCGCTCTGCAATACTAGAGCGCCAGGAGATCAGCTGAGCTGCTGTGGGCACGGGCTGCGGGCGAGTGGTGATGGGTTCGCAGGGGGCGGCTGGGCCCCTGGGGTGATGGGCCCGGTTGCAGGTGCGACCCCTGCGATCCCTATTGTTACACCACTGGTAGGTCCCCAAAGTGCACGGCAACGTAAATCGAACAGGCCTTGCCATGCATAATTCTCTAGTTTCAAATACAATTTCTGCAAATTATCTTTCATTTAAAGGGATAGTAATACTTCGTTTTAACTTTATTTTATATTGTAGGCATTAAAAAAACATGAAGAATGATATAAGTCTTATCTCTCAATCCTTAATGGTTTATGAGATATTCACAAGCAAAGTTCCCCTCCCCGCCCCTTTTACCTAGTGTAAGCAATCTCTTCTCAGATGCGGATCAGGTTGTATGACCAGACAGATAACAGAAGGGGACAATTTTCTTTGTATGAAAACAATGAAAGCCCTTCCCCCCTTGACAAGCTTTTCAGCTTTTTCCCTTATCTTAATTGAAGATTGTCCCTCTCTGCAGTCTACCTGGGCACCTTCCTTCTGATCTGGTTGAACAGGGGGGGGATACTTTGTTTGTGAATATCTCTTAAACCATAAAGGTTTGGGAGATAAGACTTATATCATTCTTCATGTTTTTTTAATGCCTACAAAATAAAATAAAGTTAAAACGAAGTATTACTATCCCTTTAAATTGACCTTGCAAACCCTTGAATAAGAGCGAAGTCTCCAATACAATGCTTTAATTTGCTTAAAGGGATAGTAATGTTTCACAATAAAAGCAACTCCAATTAATCATCATAGTATTTGGGCCATGGGGAGTGTTATTTCAATACTCTCAGAGCTGTAGTTCAATAGTAATTGAATGATAAAGTATCCCCTCCTGCCCCTTTTACTGATGTAACACTGCTCAGCTCAGAGCAGCAGGGAGTGTCCAGTTGGATCGAGACAGGGACAATCTTCAATTAGCATAAGGGAAAAACCTGTAAAACCTGTCAAGGGAGGAAGGGTTTTCCTTATGCTCACAGTAAGAGATTAAACCTTGCTGTGACCAGTCAAGTGACCAGATTCCACATCTGAGGGCAGGCGGCTTACACTAGGTAAAAGGGGTGGGAGGTGGATACTTTATCATTCAATTACTCTTGAACTACAACTCTGACTGTATTGAAATAACACTATGGCCCAAATACTATGAAGATTAATTGGAGCTGCTGTTTTTGTGAAACATTACTATCCCTTTAATATGGTGCTGTTGGTTTACATAACACCTCTTTAGCTTGATGAATAAGGCCAATAATCCTTAATTGGACAGTATCGATTATGGACCCACATTATCAATAATGGCCAGCTACCTCTGTCCTAAGAAATAAATATGTAAGCATGATCAAATCTTTCTAATGTTAAATCATCTTCATAATCTGAAAGCCGAGAAGGGGATGATTACTGCACATGCTCATTATCTTCTGTGACCCTAATTGAACCCAAATAAGCTCAGTGCTTCTATTTTAAGTATTATTTCCATAAACACAAGAGAACTGCTGCACATATTCATACAAGTACATATTTATTTCTGAGCTGAAGTAGGAGCAGAAACCAATTTGTGTTTGCTGTACCTGCCTAGTGCCTTTGTAACAAACTATGCTGAAAATTGTCCTCTTTACATCACTCATGCCAAGAGATAGGCAGTGTGTGAATGTATGGAAAGTTCGGGATTGTCATTCCACTGCATCTTATATACCAGCTAGATGCAAAGGAAAGGTGAATAACATTCTACCACTTTCCTGTTCATTCTATCCTATATAATAATTTGCTAAATTGTGTGTAACGCCGCGACATGCGCAGTACACACGGATGCGTGTGCTGCAGTCATGCGCAGTGGAGACTGCCCGTGCCGCACCCAGCTCTGTATCAGCCGCGGCGCAGGCAGTCTCCACTGCGCGTGACTGCCACGCAACCAGGGCAGTGGCACTGTGGCCCGTGTAACGGGCTGTTCAACTAGTAGGGATATAATTCAATAGCATTAAAGTCTTAACATGTGGAATTGTGTGCCCTGATTTAACTCTAAGGGATAATACATAACCATAAGTGGAGATGCATAATTTCTAGCAAACCAGATAACTGCAGAAAATGAGCTGTGCTGGCATATTTGCCCTGAATGAGGCCCTGTTCACATGAGTGAATATTGTTCAACATTATTAACCCTTTGAGTCGCACTGGAGTATGCAATGCATTATGAAGAGTTCATACCTCCCAACATTTAAAATGGCCTAAGAGGGACACTTATGTTTTAGGGATGTTGCTGGGATGTGGCTGGTGGGAGGGGCATTACTGAGAATTTTTCATGACCTATTGACACCTCTTTGTGTAACTATGTAAATTATTTAGAGGAAGTATTTCATTTACACAAACTCATTTATAAATACACTAATGTAAAAGCCCGTGTACACAGGCCAAGGTCCGGGTAATGTTAACCCTTTGAATGCCAGAGGGGTACGCAACAAAAACCCCTCTGGCACTCAAAGGGTTAAGAGGCCGCTATCTCACTGCTCCACGCGATGCGGTCTTGCGTCGATTCACTCACACAATGCAATCATGAGTAGTAGAGACTGTCTGAACGCGCACAGTCTCTGCTGCGCATGACTGCATCGTGACAAACATCCTAGCGAATTATTATATAGGATATACTGAAGTTTAAACAAACGTAATGTGAGTTTTATTGATTTAGAGCAATACGATACACTGATATACACACCAAACAGTCTTATCTCCTAAACAGAGGGACACCAGGTGGGAAAGAGGGATTTGGGCCTCAAAGAGGGATTGTCCCTCCTAAAGAGGGACACTTGGGAGATTTGGAAATGTGTTGAGACGGCGGCAACACAGGGTCTCAGTACAGCAGCATCTGAAGACCTAATTGTAGACAGCTATAATTGTGGAGCCAAGGACATTCCTGGACGGTGGGCACAGTTTCACTGACTTTTAGGGATTGGAATCACAGAGTTACTTCAAGCCCAAGATTAGTACAATTTTCACTTAAGAGGGACATTTGCATTTTCTTAGGGGAGCACACAGAAGAGACATTATCATTATCGTCATTTATTTAATTTCCATTTGAAGGATTTGATATTTATTGAGCATTATCTCTCCATCTTCCTTCTCTACATTATTATCATTCCTCCAGTCATCAATTTCATTCCATCATTTCATTCTCCAGTTTGATTGAATGCCTTTTATAGATGTCAAGGTACCATTTTTATAATATTTCCCATTGTTCTTTTGGATTAATTTTCCTAATGTCAGTTGGGACTTTCACATATTATTTTGTAATATATTATTTGATATAGACTGTTATTGATCTTTTGATATTTTCCTTGATATTCTGATATTCATATCTTAATAATATTGATACATAGAAGTATATGCATAGGTATTGCCATCTTTGGCCTGTATTTGGTGGGTTTCTGTACTCAGTCTACAGTGGCATAACTATAGGGGTCGCAAGGGTTGCACTTGCGACCAGGCCTGTGCACTCCAGGGGCCCGGCCACTCCCTGTGACCCCTCCGCCTGGCGCCCGCAATCTCCCGCCGGCTCTTTAGTAATGCAGAGCGCTGGGAGATGACATAATCTCCCAGCTCTCTACATTACAGAAGAGGACCGCTCGGGAGCTCCAGGTAGGAGATGGGGGCATTGTGGAGGGGGTCAATCTGGTCAGGGGGGCCCGTGGCATTTCTTGTACCAGGGCCCGGAGGCTTCTAGTTACGCCTCTGCCAGTCTATCCCCTTTTTTCATTTATATAAGTAACTATGCCCACTTAACCTCCTTCCCACCATGTTTTGCCCACTTCTCAGCACAATCCTGATTAAGCCATGCCCACCCAATTAAGCCCCATCTACTTTATGATGTGAATCACGTTTTTAACATAAGCCTGGTTGAAGCCCATGAGCCCTCTCTGGGAGATCCACACGAGGAAGTTCCCAGGTATGTTAATATGTTTTGAGGAAAATATCAATGAATAACAATGTATTGTGGCAAATGTATATACTAGTAGCTATATTTTTTGATTTCCACTTTATATTCCTGTTTGATGAGCTGATGAGATAAGTCCTCACTCATAAAGATCTGCCAAAAATTGCTGATTGAAAACTGTATATATTTTTTTCATTTTAACTTGTTCAATTTGGATATATTTTATACTTTTCAACAAATTATCATTTAAGTAAGCTGGTGAGGCGGCTCAGTTGTTTAATGTGTCACTGTCAAATCTGTTCAAATGTCAGGGTTATGAGTTCTAGTTCTTGGCCCGGTAAAACACCTTCTGAAGAACATTAAATGAGTACCCAGTACATACTAGAAAATGAAAGACAATCTCAATATATGCTTCTTGGTAAAATGCTTTCATGAAAAAGGTTTGTATAATTTGTTAGAAAAGTGAACTGATATATAAAAGTTAAGTGGAACAATTGTGGACCACTGGCAGAGCATAAAAATCAAATAATCAATCAGTCAGTCTGCTTACAGACATAAAAGGCATTCCTACTCATGCTGCTGGATGAGGGTTTTGGGAGTGGATCGCGAGATAAATGGAATACAGAGGAAATCAGTGGCCATTACAGTACAAGTTAAACAAATCTCCCATCCATTATTGTACCACCCACTCCACTTACCTAGTTTAAGTGCACAGTCGTCAATATCGATACATACACATGGTCACAAAAGTGCTTTGTGTAAGCCAGATCTCTTATTCACTCTGTACATAATTTTTTAAATATGTATTTTGATGCATGTTTTATATTTTGTTTTTTTCCTCTAGAATTCAAGGACTTAAAACTCCATTTAAAGGGAAAGTAATGTTTCACAAAAACAGCAGCTCCAATTAATCTTCATAGTATTTGGGCCATGGAGAGTGTTATTTCAATACTGTCAGAGTTGTAGTTCAAGAGTAATTGAATGATAAAGTATCCCACTCCCTTCCCTTTTACCTAATGTAAGCCGCCTCCTCTCAGATGTGGAATTTGGTCTCTTGACAAGACAGGTCGCAGTGAGGGCCAGTTTCCTTACTGTGAGTATAAGGAAAACACTGTCCCCACTGACAGGTTTTTCAGGTTTTTCCTTATGCTCACTGAAGATTGTCCCTCTCTGCGATCCATCCGGGCAATCTTACTGCTCTGAGGTGAGCAGAGTTACATCAGTAAAAGGGACAGGAGGGGGATAATTTATCATTCAATTATTTTTGAATTACAACTTTGACAGTATTCAAATAACACTCTTCATGTCCCAAATACTATGAAGATTAACCCCTTAAGGACCGACGCACGCATGCGTGGCCGGCACTTGGTGTGCATTGGGCTTTTTTTTTTTCTTCCGTTTCAGGGCTTCTGGAGCGGCGTGCAGCCGCGACGGGAGTCCTGAACTCCATGACATGCTTGGACCATCACTGGTCCTTAAGAGCCCGACCGTCGAGACGGTCCAGGGAAGTCAGTGGTCGTGAAGGGGTTAATTGGAGCTCTTTTTATTGTGAAACATAACTATCCCTTTAAATCAATCAAAGTTTTATTTGTGTCCTGTGGTTCAGTTTGGTAAAGAACTGCTCCCCTTTGCATTTATACATAAAGCCTATAGAGTCAATGCATTCCAGTCTGAAGCTGACCTCTGAGGACCACCCCACTTCAGTGACAAAGAAATTATACTGTACATTGAACCAGACAGTGAAGAATGCTCATACAGCCTCTCTGAAATGTTATTTATCTCTGCAGACATAATTGAACTCGCTCAAGTTGGTTTTAATAATATGGCTATGCATTAAGTATAACAGCCATTATGCTGTACTCTGAGTATGTTGCTAAAACACATTGATCCCATTAGCATTTATCTACTTATAAATATACTGTGCAGGTTGGATGCAGAAAAGTAATGTGGAGCAATTCTGGGACACATCATCTATTTGGTAAGTGACAACCAGATGCTCCCTAAGTTGTAAATGTGTTGATTGCAAGAGAGGACCCCAACTAATTGCACTGGAAACATCTTTATCATCCAAGGGGTTAAAATCCTGATTTAAATCTATGGGGATTTGGAGAATTCTTATTTGTCCCCTATGCTGGATTTGGTATGATCTGGAATTGTTGCTTTTTCTGTGTATTGATCCCAATTAGGGGTTCCAACTGTAAATAACACTCTGTAGGCTGAATGCACAAAATAAAAAGTGGAGAGATTCTGGGACAAATCAACTGCTCTTTAGGGGACAAATACAAATCCCCATGTATTTAACCCTTACGTGTCAGAGAGATATCCATCCAATGCATTGGAGCAATCGTAGAGTAGGTAGCTAAGTTGGTGTTAGGCAGGTGTAGGGTCTAAAATCAGTTCCACTACCCATACCTCCTAAGTGTCCCTCTTTAGGAGGTACAGTCCCTCTTTTAGACCCAAATCCCTCTGTCCCTCTTTCCCACCCTTATATCCCTCTTTTTAAGAGATCAGACTGTGTGGTGTGTATATAATGATCATACTGCTCTACAGCAATAAAACTCACATTCATGTTTGTTTAAATGTCAGTATAAGTTTTTATAAATTAGCCTGTGCAAATAAAATAATTTAGTCTTGTTATAAGTCATGTATTAGGTTACACAAGTAGGTGTCAATAGATCATGAAATAGCCTAAAATTCTCAGTAATTTCCCTCCCACTAGTCACGCCCACAGCAACAGCCCCTAAAACACCAGTGTCCCTCTCTGGCTATTTGAAATGTTGGGAGGTATGCACTGCCTGCTTTAGCGTAGAATCACTGATGTGCATTCATGCCACTGTTTTATTGCTTCAATAAAAGATTAGTGTAATGCAGTAAATCTAATATTTTTTTCTAATTCTTGTACAATCTTAATGAATACTTCTTTAACCCTTTGAGTGCCAGAGAGATACGCAAAGCATTGCAAAGCAATGTGTTGCCTACCCCTCTGGCATTCAAAGGGTTAACCTCTGGAATCTTGCTTCCCCATGCTTTGTAGGCCTCTATAGCATCCAAGGAGCTGGAATACTTACTGATGTGGCCAGAGTCGAATTTACATCCCTGGCTCCCCTAGGCAAGGCCCTCTAAGTGATCTGAGCGCTGCCCATGGCCACACCCCCTCTTCACATAGACCCACCACCAGTCCAACCCACTCTTTCCCTGAACAGAAAGTTCCCTTAGCATATAACAAGCAAGAATCTAACAGACATTTAACCCTCTGAGTGCCAGAGAAGTATTGGATACATTGCATTGCAATGCATTGAATACTTCTCTGGCACTCAAAGTGTTAACTCCTTGGTTATTAGCGAGATTTCCAACACATTACTTTGCAATGAGATGGAGATCTCTCCAGCATTCAAGATAATAGATAATAGCCTGTAAAGGGGTATAGAACTGGTGCAGGGACGTTGATATTGCTCCAGCCACACCCACAATTCAGAATGTTGCTGCAGATAGGACAGCTGTGGCTCCACCCGTCAAAATTTGGAACTCTAGGAAGACAAATTTGTAACCCATTTTCAACACCATTGTAAAGATTATGACGGGTTGTATTAAACCTTTCTTTGGGATAAAAGGTGTGAAAGGGAAGATGTGTGTGTGTGTGTGTGGGGGGGTCCCAGTTTTCCCAGAGGGCGGTGAAAGATAGAAGCAAAGTGGAAAGACAAAGGGAAGGGGAAAAAGACTAATGAGATCACTTCATTTGGAACCATGATGACTGTGAGGGGAAACAGCTCTTGTCCTTGATATGTATTGTGTTAAACTAAGTTTGGGATGGAGTTGAGTTTATAGGTTACACATCTTTGGTATGTAGAATTAAAGGAGAAGTAAATATGTTATTTAAAAAAAAATCTATTGTAGGGATTTTCCTTTTGAGTAAAACAATGGTAGTCTCACTGTAGGGGGATGCATGTTTCCAGAGTTCTTACAGTTTAAAGTGTTTTATTTTTTCTTACATTTACAGTGCCATCTAGTGGCCAGATTTCATATAGTTATTCCATTGCATTCTATGAGTGCGGTGAATCACTGTCTAGAGATCTCCATTGAATGTGACAGTAACAGGTGAGTACTTCGTTTCAGTTTGAACTTTCAGAAAGTAAGTTCTCAGGATCTCGGGTTTAGAAAGTATAACAACTTTTAACTGTTACTGATTTTGAACTTATGAATAAAGCAGATGCCAACAGTGGGAGTACCTTTGATTTAACTCAGTAGGAAAAAAGCCTAGTTAAATGTCACTGTTCCTTTAAGTAGGTCTCCTATATTTGCCATATCTCAAGGAATTTAGATGTGGTGTCATGGAGGAAGGCAATACTTTTTTCCATGCTTCTCACTTCAATAATTCTCCTAATAAGGTAAGTCAGTGTAGGGCGTTGAAGCTTTTTTCCAACTTCCAGTGATTAAGTATCTTGCTGCTGTGATGTAGAGTAGCATATGATTAGGAAAATTTGGAGACAAAATGTAAGGGTCTGTAAGATCTCTTCCATGGAAAATTCCCCCAGTGTGACTGTGCTGTGGTGTGTAATGCTCAGCTGTAGTTCACATGGAGTCCTGAGACTCTGTGCAGGAGATATTTGGGCAATAGTGATTTTGGCAGTGTCTCCAACTGACTGAGGCCTGCCTTTGGACAGGGAAACACAGCCAGACACTAATAACCGTAGACAAACACAATGTTGTAGAATAATAATACGTGTACTCTTCCACAGACTAACCTATGAACACCAATGAAACAACACCTCAAATAAAGTGTTCCAAGTAATTAATTTTCCCACTCAAGAGTACCCTGTGTCCCCCACCCCCAAATGTTGGTGCACTAGAGGGGCTTTTGTTGAGGTAGAGTTAGCACTTCTTCTTAGTGTAATAAGACCCAAAGAGTACCCATTGCTTGTGCACAGGGCTTGATATCCTCTATGATTGGTAAGGGCAATTTATCCCACAGAGCAGGGCCTTCAAACAAATGCATTGGACCTACATCCAAGATGAGGTCCTTCTTTTGGACTGTGTTGGTGCTTTGGCCCTGTCTAGGAACACTGAAAACCTTTCATTACCTTATGGACACATGATGTCTAATCCTATCTAGTTTCAGAGTTGACAAATGACTCTCCTAATGAGGCTCCCCCAACTAACACACCAGTCCTATGAGCCCTATCCTGTCCCTAATACACAATATAGCCTTAACCATTAGACTAATTAACCCTATCTACCTCTGCCTCTTATAACATGACCCTCCAGGCACCAGTAAAATACAGGCTACAAGTTGGGTGGCTCTCTAAATACTTAAAAGGAGAATTGGGGCATTTTATCAATGTGGCTCTCTAGTCATTAACTACAGAAAGGTAGCCTTATAGTAATAAGTGGCAGTCCAGCAAAAGCAGTTTGCAGGGGCTTAAGAGTAATGCTGCTCTCAGAATAGACAATAAAGGGATCTCTTATTCACTATTCCACTCCATACTGCTGTCTTAAAATTCCAGAGGTGATCTTTCTGTCCTTTTCCCTCTAATCCCATCAGCTCCTCCTCAGACCTTCCTCTCCTCAGCCTCCATCCCACTCCTGTCATGCTCAACACTTAACCATTTGAATGTCAGAGGGATGTGCAAGGCATTACTTAAAAATATGTTGCTTAACCCCTTAAGAACCGGCCGCGCACGCACACAGCCGTCACTTAAGGACCACAGAGCATTTTTTTTTTTGGCTCATCGATTCCAGACTCCCCGAACTGTGTGCAGCCCGGAATTCCATGACATACATGTACGTCCTTGGTCCTTTAGGGACATCCACCTTATGACGTACATGTACGTCACAGGTCGTTAAGGGGGTTAACCCACTGTCATTCAAAGGGTTAAACCACCACTCTCCCATGAAGAAAACATGACCTTGCCTCCCTTTGGACACATATGTAGTCATGTGGGCACATTGTCCCAGTGACCTTGACGCAATATAGCAGGGCAAGGAATGAAGTGGAGAAGGGGTTATGTCATATTCGAGCTCTCCATAGGAAACTGGGAACCACTTCTACAGGTCTATTCAGTAACAATTATAGGGGTCTCAGTACCTATTATTTTGATCTGCTAGATTTTTGGCTCACATTATACAAAGGATGATTTCAATAAAGTTTTCAGATATGCAAACTTGAATTCAAGGTGAGGTCCATGATTAATAAAGATGATATCAGCACTCCGGCTCTCACACTGTAGCTGGTTGCTCAGTTTGCATTAGCTAAACAAACGGCTGCCAAAAACAACATTGATTGTTCCCGGAAATAGATGCATACAGAGGTGAACAGTGAATAGACAGGTTTTGGTTATTTATTTAGAACGCAGAGAGCTTAACTATACCTGTCAAGAAAAAGGAAATATAAATACATAAACAAAAATCGTTAGAAAAATTGTGTAGTAGTAAAAAATATATAAACATTGTGGGATACTCCCATGTAATCATACGTGAAAATATTGGTGTTCATTTCTTACAGAGTACTGAACTTTGTTTCCATGGGAGTGTCCAAATGAAGAGATTTACATCATAAAGGGTAATTGGCTTTAGTGAAATGGACAGGGAACAAGTGAGATAAAGGAGGAATATAGGCAGAGTTGATTTGGAAAGTGAGCAGTGTGGTAAGTAAGGAAAATGGGGCGATAAATGGGTGTAGTTACAAGAAACTCTCTGAGACCAGATGAAGAGGCCCCATTCCTGCAGATCAATTAAAGGAACATTAACACCTCCTGATAATAAATCTTTTTTTTTATATTAAATGAGCAGTAAACTTTTTTTTCCTCCTGAATAAAACTAGGATATTTCCACTGCTGGGAGATGCATTTTTCCAGATTTACTACATTTTGAACCTTAACAGTGCCATCTAGTGGACTGATTTCAGGCACTTATTGTGTTGCATTCTATAAGAGAGGTAAATCACTGACAACAGTTCTCAATACAATGTGCAAGTAACATTATTATCACTTCCTGTAAGTTTGAACTTTCAGGAAATAATGAATCTGTTACTTCTGGCCAGTTTGAATGGTTATAACTTTTGAATGAAACATTAGCAGTGAGCATGTCCTTGTTTTAAAGTGAGGGAAAAAATTATTTGATCCCCTGCTGATTTTGTATGTTTACCCACTGACAAAGAAATGATCAGTCTATAATTTTAATGGTAAGTTTATTTGAACAGTGAGAGACAAAATTACAGCGAAAAAATCCAGAAAAACGCATTCAAAAAAGTTATAAATTGATTTGCATTTTACTGAGTGAAAAAAGTATTTGACCTCTTTGCAAAACATGACTTAGTACTTGGTGGAAAAACCCTTGTTGGCAATCACAGAGGTCAGAAGTTTCTTGTACTTGGCCACCAGGTTTGCACACATCTCAGGAGGGATTTTGTCCCACTCCTCTTTGCAGATCCTCTCCAAGTCATTAAGGTTTCGAGGCTGATATTTGGCAACTCAAACTTTCAGCTCCCTCAACAGATTTTCTATGGGATTATGGTCTGGGGACTGGCTAGGCCACTCCAGGACCTTAATGTGTTTCTTCTTGAGCCACTCATTTGTTGCCTTGGCCGTGTGTTTTGGGTCATTGTCATGCTGGAATACCCATCCACTACCCATTTTCAATATCCTGGTTGAAGGAAGGAGGTTCTCACCCAAGATTTGATGGTACATGGCCCTGTCCATCGTCCCTTTGATACAGTTAAGTTGTCCCGTCCCCTTAGCAGAAAAACACCCCCAAAGCATAATGTTTCCACCTCCATGTTTGACGGTGGGGTTGGTGTTCTTGGGGTCATAGGCAGCATTCCTCCTCCTCCAAACACGGTGAGTTGAGTTGATGCCAAAGAGCTTGATTTTGGTCTCATTTGACCTCAACACTTTCACCCCAGTTCTCTTCTGAATCATTCAGATGTTCATTGGCAAACTTCACACGGGCCTGTACATGTGCTTTCTTAAGCAGGGGGACCTTGTGGGCATTGCAGGATTTCAGTTCTTCACGGCGTAGCGTGTTACCAATTGTTTTCTTGGTGACTATGGTCCCAGTTGCCTTGAGATCATTGACAAGATCCTCCCGTGTAGTTCTGGGCTGATTCCTCACCGGATCATTGAAACTCCACAAGGTGAGATCTTGCATGGAACTCAGACCAAGGGAGATTGACAGTTATTTTGTGTTTCTTCCATTTGCGAATAATCGCACCAACTGTTGTCACCTTCTCACCAAGCTGCTTGGTGATGGTCTTATAGCCCATTCCAGCCTTGTGTAGGTTTACAATCTTGTCCCTGACATCCTTTGACAGCTCTTTGGTCTTGGCCATGGTGGAGAGTTTGGAATCTGATTGATTGATTGCTACTGTGTACAGGTGTCTTTTATACAGGTAACAAACTGAGATTAGAAGCATTACCTTTAAGAGAGTGCTCCTAATCTCAGATTGTTACCTGTATAAAAGACACCTGGGAGCCAGAAATCTTGCTAATTGATAGGGGGTCAAATACTTACTTCACTGAGTAAAATGCCAATCAATTTATAACTTTTTTGAAATGCATTTTTCTGGATATTTGTGTTGTTATTCTGTCTCTCACTGTACAGATAAACCTATGATTCAAATTATAGACTGATCATTTCCTTGTCAGCGATCAAACATGCAAAATCAGCAGGGGATCAAATAATTTTTTCCCTCACTGTACCTGCAGGCACTAAAGACTTTATGATTACGGCATGTGTCTGTTTGCAGTAAAGCAATCACAGACTGTAGTGCATGTCCTAAACAGAAGCCACTGACATAGAACTAACACCAGTGGAGCTGCTAATGTACTATGAAAATTTTAACAATTCTCAGCAAATCAACAGCGCTATGGGGACAAATAACAAGTCACATTAGCCAATATTTATGAAAGCAAACTGGAGTTATTCTGGACTAAACCAACTGAACTAGATGGGACAATTAAAAATTGCCATTAAATTAAATTGGTATGTTAACCCCTTGATTGCTAGAGAGGTCGGACGTAACACCTCTCTAGCATGCAACGGGTTAAAAAGCTCATAAAAAAGGGCATGGGAATTTCAGAATTTTTATTTGTCCCCTAAGGTGTAGTTGGTTTAGTCCAGAATAACTCCATTGTGCTTTTATAAATATGGGCATACCTGGGAACTCTCCAGTTTTGCCCCGGAGACTCCGTATTTCACAGTGAATTACCAGGTCTCCTGGGTAGTCTCTCAATCTCCGGGTTGTTCTCCATCCTGCCTCAGTTCCTCCCATTCCCTGCCCTCAACATATATTTTGCTTTTTTTTTTTTATTTTGTCCCGCTCCTCTCGTGACTAAGCCCCGCCCTTTTTATGACACGAATCGCGTAATTTCCCACCCCTATTGCGCTGGCAGGGCTGCCCTCGGGGTAGCCCTGCCTGTCAAGTTCCCAGGTATGAATATGGGCCATTGATTTAAATGGTGCTCATAACCACTTGAATGATTCAGAATTCTCCAACTCATTGCTTTGCAGCGCATTGGATACATCTTGCATTCATTGTCATTTAACTAATTATGAAGCTTTGGATTTTTTCCTGGTTCCTATGGTGCAGCTGGGTTGTTCCAGATTTTTTCCACTTTTTAGTACATATATCAGCCTCAGTGTACATGGGGTGCTGTGACTACCCCTGGACATGTGTAAGATTGTGGTAATAGTTTCCTGAAACTGTAGCCTAAAAATTTTGACTTAAAGAGATAGTAACTTTAAATATTGTTTCTAGATATCTTGCAAGAGCATAATATGAAAATACTAGGGAGAAGATGCACTAAGGTATGATAAAGCAGAGATAACTTCTCCAGTGATATCACTTCTCCAATTGCTATGTTATTCTATAAAGCCAATGCACTGAACCTGGGGGATCTTAGTGCACAGCTCCTGTAAAATAGCAAGAGAAATGGAGAAGTGATTGTGACGGGTCTGCTGTGCCCCAACCGGCATACCTGGGAACTCTCAGGGTTTGACCCTGAGACTCAGGGTTTTGGCCCAAATCTCAGGGTCTCAGGGTGAAGAGCCAAAATCTCAGGGTGAGAAAGTTCAGTGCTACCTGTTATATATTCTGCTCCAGTTAAATGCTTCTTTAGTTTCTAAATTGGTACCACTTGTACCAGAAAGGCAGAGGGAGAAGTCCTGCTTGTCCTGTGTGTGTTCATGCAGTGATATCTGTAAGTTGTTGTGTATTAATGGCTCCTTGAATGCTGATTGGGGTGACTCTCGATTACAGCGATCGGGGATATATTGCGTATAATCTATATTATGGGATATGTAAGTGTTAATATTTACACAATCTCAGGGTCAGCTCATTTTGAAAGTTCCCAGGTATGCCGACTGGGCACACCCATCCGAACAGCTTCTTCCCAGCAGCCAAACCACCGATGTCAGCCCGATCTCGAAGATTCAGTCCACTAATACCTTTTTCCCAAGAACATCAGATGACACATGACGCTTAAGGTAAAAAAAGGAATTTCTTTATCTGGACACACACAGGGTTTATATATATGTCTGTGAACACAGTCAACCAATAGCAGATGAGATCCACAAAACCCCCAATCTTACTGGGACTTAATTACGGTAACATACAATAGAATACAAACACACAGTCCTCTATCAGATCTGCTAAGGTAATTACATTTACATCATGCTTCTGTATGGCCAAATGGACGCTCCCAGTACGGGCCCCACCGAAACAAAAGAGCCCCTGGTTCACAAGTGACGACGTTCCGTCATAGTGATATTAGTGGAGAAGCTATCTCTACTTTATAACCTCTTTATCACATCACAGTGCGTAACTCCAATTGCTTATATTTTTTCATCCTTACTTATATTTCTGTACTTTTATGTTCCTGACAGTGAGCTCTATGGATCTGACCGGATCTCACCTTAACTCTTTGAGTGTCAGAGGGGTATGCAACGCATGCATTGCATACCCCTCTGGCACTCGAAGGGTTAAATCTGGGACACGTATGACAATTTCTAGTGCAGGGCTGCTGTAATTTCAATGCAGCACTGAAAGCTCAGCTTACTATGAAAGCAGAGTAATGATAAAAAAGATATAATGCAAAAATAATAGTGATACAATGTAGAAAACATTGTTTCCAGTCTACTAAATCTACTGTGCTGCAGGGATAGTGTCACATGTACAGAAATTGTCAGCTCATTGCCAGGAACATAAAAGTGTAAGAAAATAGGTGAAGATTAATGTTGAGCGAGCGTGCTCGGCCGATGCTCGGATCGGCTCGAGCATCGCTCTGCTCGGCACATGGCGGTACTCGTACGAGTACCGCCATGTGCTCGCCCGACATGTTCGGGTTGCGGGGATCTGTGCCGGAAGAGGCACAGATCCGAAGACGCTCCGCTGGACCACCAGGGAATGGAGGTACAGGGGCATTGCGGAGATGAAGGGGGCATAGCGGAGATGAAGGGGGACATTGTGGAAGAGGGGCATAGACTCTATGCCCCTCTTCCACAATGTCCCCCTTCATCTCCGCTATGCCCGTCTGTCACAATGTGCCCCTTCATCTCCGCTATGCCCCTCTTCCACAATGTCCCCCTTCATCTCCTCTATGCCATAGAGGAGATGAAGGGGGACATTGTGGAAGAGGGGCATAGCGGAGATGAAGGGGGACATTGTGGAAGAGGGGCATAGAGTCTATGCCCCTCTTCCACAATGTCCCCCTTCATCTCCGCTATGCCCCTCTTCCACAATGTCCCCCTTCATCTCCTCTATGGCATAGAGGAGATGAAGGGGGACATTGTGGAAGAGGGGCATAGCGGAGATGAAGGGGGACATTGACCAGGCACCCTCCGCTCATCAGAGCAGGGGGTGCCTGGTTTGATGCTCGAGTGCTCCCATTCATTTGAATGGGGCTCGGGTGCTCGGCCGAGCACTCGAGCAGCAGGGGGTGCTCGGTCAGAGCACCCGAGCACCCGAGCATCGCGGTGCTCGCTCAACACTAGTGAAGATGCAAAAAAAAAAAAATAATAAGTACATCCAGTTGACTTTGCATATTATACATTTGCAGAGCATGTAAAATGAAAATAAAATGTTAGTATTTCTTTCATGCTAGATTTAGTATAATATATCTCACAAGTGTCCCTCTCTCCCACCCTGGTGTCCCTGTTTTTAGGAGATCAGACTGTGTGGTGTGTATATAAGTATATCACTGCTCTACAGCAATTAAACACAGGTTATTGTTTGTTTAACCCCTTAAGGACCCGTGACGTTCCAGGACCGTCATGGGTAAACTTGCGTTAAGGACCCATGACAGTAATGGCACGTCATGGAATTCAGGAGTCCCCATGTGGCTGCACCCTGCTCAGAAACCCCTTAATTCATTTAACAAAAAAAACTCAGTGGTCCTTAATTGCCGTGGTCCTTAACTGCTCGGCTGGTCGTTAAGGGGTTAAACTTCAGTATATCCTATATAATAATTGGCTAAAAGTTTGTAACAATGCAGTCATGCGCAGTAGAGTCTGCCCGTGAAGCAGCTGATACAGAGCAAGGTGCTCCGAATTCAGACCATGGTCCTTTCTGCGCACCAACAGTATGAATTCGGATTGCCCCACTCCGTAACCGCCGCGTCACGGGCAGTCTCTACTGCGCATGACTGCACCATGACTGGCTGGCACTGTTGCCTGTGTACACGGGCTTTTCAACTAGCGTGTCTTGCCATAATCATATATTCAAGTATACAAAAAGGTGTCATGAAATAACCTAAATATTTTTGGTAATGCAACGTCCACCAGCCACGCCCCCAGCAACACCACTCAACACAAGTGTCCCTCTCTGGCCATTTGAAATGTTGGATGGTATGGTACAAGCCAGTCTTCCAGTTCATGTGATGCTGCCTTCAACTTCAATCATTTGGATGCTATGAAGCTCTCCAGGGTATTGCACAGCAATGCATTGGAGATCTCACTAGCATCCAAGGGGTTAAATGGTTTTATTGTTTGGGTTTTACTGAGCTTTTGCGTGAAGCCATAGGGTTTTACCACCACAAAAAAAATGAGAACCAATGCTGCTTCATATCAGTGCTTTTCAATTTTTTTTTTCCATTTCTCAAGGCTTCCCTACCATGGTCTGAAATTTTCAGTGTGCCCCCTCCAATTCACAGGAGTATTGAAGGGTAAAATTAGAAATATATTGTTATTATTAGGCCTCATAATCACAATGACAAATGTAATATATTGTGTGTAGCAATTTCCATAAACATCTGAAACTCAATATTCCCATTTTTGTCAGATTTTTTAAAATAAATAAATAAAAATCTAAGCTTGTGTCCACAGAACGTCAAAGTTCCATAGCACATTTGCTATAACTGCGGTTGGGGTCTATTGGGCCACTTGTGCCCACCCACCCCCATTCCCCCCTCTCACTAGTAGTATTGGTAATAGATAAATGAGAACAGGTTTAACTCTTTGTGTGCAAGAGAGGTATCCAGTGCATTGCAACAAAATATATTTGTCTGTCACACAGGGGATTAAGAGAAACCTAAAACCTCCTAATCACATTATTATTCTCAGGAAAACCTTAAGCCCAGTTTGAATTGTGCCTTAGTAATTTTGTTCAAGAGGCGAGGGAGTTATTCACTAAGCAGTGATAAACAGGTGATAAAGCAGAGATTACTTCACCTGTGATTTCACTTCTCCAGTTCCTATAGTATTCTATGGAGCCTATGCACTAATATGCATAGGCACTGGAGAAGTGATATCACTAGAGATGTTATCTCCACTTCATCACCTCTTAGTGAATAATTCCCATGTTCTCCAATCAGTCTGGATGTCATGTCCAAGGAGGAAGACAAACAGAAGAAGGCAGACTGCATGAGCCTATTTAACTCATTAATGACCAGACTGTATGTAACACATACTTAGAATTGATATTCAGCATTGACTGAAGATATTATCTATTGAACAAAGGCACAAAGGCAAAATTCAAAGGGTACATTACTGGCTAAGTAAAGAAAGTGGGGTAGGAGCCATTATTAGGTCTTCGTTTTCCATTAACATGCACACTAAACCATAAGATCTTGGTTAATTAAATTTTATCATGCACAACTTCACTTTGAAAAACAACATATTACAAGTAATAAAATCTTCTACCTGTCCAATAGTTGATTTTTAATAAAGAATAATAAAAAGCCATTTCTCATTTGCAGCAGCTCCCTCTAGTGGTCAAGTGCAGTTTTTCACATCCTGGCAATAACAATAAACTGAATGTATAAAGTAATTGTCTTTTTTTGTTACAGGACTTAGAGTCAGTATTTAAATCATGTAAAAAGAGACTTTGTATCCAAGCCCCTCACAAAAGAAAATTATATAAAAATATTATTTATAAAATCACACAAAAATGGACCATGAAAAAATATCCCAAGAATAGACTGTATGCATGGTGTACCAACCCCGACAGCACACAGTTGTATTATGAATCCCCCACAGTGAGTTCCCAAGCCGGCCCACCATACAATATAACAATAGAAATACATTTTACGGTGGGGCCAAAACTTCTCTAGCTAAAGTGCAGAGGGGTCCCAAAGAAATCTGCACCAAAAAAAGTGCTTGGGAGCACACTGTGGGGTATTTAGAATACAACTGTTTGGGTCCCGGACAGTGTGCTCTCTGGGTTAGTACACCACCCATGCAGTCTATTCTTGGCATACCTGGGAACTTCCAATTGAGGTCTGCCCGGAGGGGAGTCCTCTGGTGCAGCAGAGGGTGACAATAATGACGCGAATCGCGTCAAAAAGGGGTGGGGCTTGATGCGAGTTGGGGGCAGGGCTTAAAGGTGACACACAGAAGGCTGGGGAAGGAGGAACACCAGGAAAAACAGCAGATATGAGCAGAGTTTCAATAGAAACTCCCCACATCCGGAGGAATCTGCCTCTGCCGCGGAGACTCCGGCTTTGACAGAGCTTTACCGGCAAATCCGGAGAGTTCTCAGGTATGATTCTTGGGATATTTTTCCATTGTCCATTATTGTGTGATTTTATACATAAATAATATTTTTATATAATTTTCTTTTCTGAGGCACTTGGATACAAAAACTCTTTTTACATCATTGTTCAATTATATTTCACTTAGGTAGGACTGATACATCATATCCTGAAGCTGCCTTAATAGTATAGGATAGTGTTATTACACATTTTTTTGTGGAATCTAGTGTTTTTTCAATATATAAATTATGGTTAGAAGGACAAAACAGTGCAAAATGCCAAGGTGAAATATTTAAAAACAAAGACAAACTCACAAGAAATGGTAACACTTCACAATAATAACCTTTATTAATCTTACAATGGAGTTTTTGCTTTTGGCGTTTCTTCAGAGTGCGATCTTTGCAAATTGTTCACAGTCCACATGATTGCCAGCTGAATATTACTGAGTAGCTCCCCAGTGGGTTGATAATTCATCACGACCTCAAACATCACTCAAGTGAAAAATCTGCTGGGAAACCCATATGCCTCCATACGCAGCTTCCTTGCTACATCCTTCCTGCGTGAACACAATAAAGATTCAGCATGCGGGACTTTGAAGCACACATGAAAGGTGCTACTCACCTGTGTGAAAGGGGCCATAGCCCAGCAGAGTACCTTTCACCATGGGGACACCATGAAAGCACCATTGCTGTGATGGTGTTACCCACATGAAAGTAACCTAATAAGTGATAAGTGTAAGGCAGGTATGTCAAATGAGGGCCGAAGAATAGTAGAGTAAAATTATATCTTTATTGGCTAACTGAGTGGCTTTAGGATGCAAGTTATCAAGACAACTAGGTTTATTCTTCAGGCACAACTAGGTCTCTTTTTCAGTCATAATTTTTATGCTTCGAGAAGAGTCCTAGTTGTGTTGAAAGCTTGCATCCTTGAGCCAATCGGCCAATAAAGGTATAATTTTTACTCTACTAGCTTCCTGCATTTTTCAAGCTTTACCCAAATGAGGGATGAACAGTCAACAGTTCCCTCTAAGGTGGGCAGCAACAATTAGGGTTATTATCATATAACAATTTTAAATATGAAAGATTTTTAAATTGAAGGTTATAAAAACAAACTACGAAATAGTTTTGTCTGGAAACATGAGGCAGGGGTTTGCAAAAAAGTCTAGCTTGTACCTTGGGGAAAACTGAAAGGACTGGTTTAAATATGATCTACATCAATGGTAAGGGAGAGAGAGAGATAGAGAGACAGACACATAGAGAAAGCCAATAGAGAGAGGAAGACAGAGAGAGAGATAGCAAAGAGAGGGGAAGAGAAAGAGGAGAGAATGTGAGAAGAATAAAAGAGAAAGAAGAGGGAGGATGGCAGAGAGAAGACAAACAGAGATGGAGACCCAGTGGGTGGCAGAGAGAGGGGGGATGATAGGAGAGAGGGAGACAGTGAGAGATGAAAGACATAGAGGTTGAGGAGAGAGGGGAAGAGGAGAGAGCGTGAGAGAAAGAAAGAATCACACATACACTGTCTGACACCTCGGCCTTGTCTTACTGTATCACCGGAGGTAACAGACCTGTCCATATAGTCTGATACCGCAGCCTTGTTTCATTGTCCACAAGTAATCACAGACTCTTCCATGCAGTCTAACACCTCAGCCATACTTCACTGTTCACTGCTAGTCAGAGCGGGGTTTAGAGCGAGTGGATTGGAGAGAAGCGTGTGTGGTCCATCTGAGGTTTTTTAAGACAGGAGGCAGGAACCGAAGCAGCAAAACATTACAGCAGTGTTAACTTAAGGAAGCAGACACCAGTTAAGGTGAATAGGGAAAACCCTTGAGAAATAAGAAGGCAATGTAAACTAGAGGGAATGTTTCTAATGTTTGTGAAATTATCTATTTTAGTTGTTTTGCACATGCTTTTAGCACTCAAAGGATTAATTAATCTTGATAATTTCTAGATGATAATGATTCTTTAAACAATGGATAGACAACCTTTAGAACTCCAGCTGTTGGGAACTACAACTCCCATCATCCTGTACTAGCATTTGTTCCCTATGGTGCAGACTTGTTTGCTCCCTAATTACTTCAGTTTGTCTCAGTACATCAACATCATTATCTCTCTGAATCCATTGAATTAAATGAGGTTTTTACAATGCTGTTGGTCTGTAGGGCCGTGCCAGAAGCTATGTTTCATTTCAGCTTTACCACAATACTCTAAGATTCTCTTTTAATGCAAGATCATGTGTTTTTTGTGTTTATTCCAGGGGAATTTTGTAATACTGGCCAATTTAGTACTCCGATGAAGCTACACAATATTGTTTTAAGTAATTCGATATCATTTTTTGTAGAAACAAACTAAGATGAATATACAGATATTTTTATATAACTCCAACACTAAGCTCCATTCAAGTCCTGTTTAACCATGAGTGCCTGAGGGGTATGCAAGAATTTCACTGCCTTCCTTTACTGTACTTTTAAAGTGAACCGTGCCTAACAAAATATGCTTATTTTACAGGGGATGGTATATGAGCTGTGCTATTGTTCTGCAATAAATTAAACCAGATTGTATAAATATAATCTTGTATTTTGCACATTTCTCCTGGGCGTGTGTGTGTGTGGGGGTCATCATTTTGTGCAGCATTTCCTCCCTTACCTCACCATTCCTTGAGGGAGAGAAGAACAGGGGAACAAAAAGAAGGCGCTCCTAGTGCAGTAAATTGAGGACCTTGGGACCACCTGTTAGGGTTCTCAAGCAAGACAACGAGTCAGACAGTATAGTTAAAATCACCTTTATTAGGATAATAAACAATAGGCAATAAGTGAATATACTATTAGCAGAGGGTGACTAAAGAGGCTAGCGACTCTATTAGAAATAGGAGCCTGCCGACGGGTCAACCAAGTCTGCCGGAGACTAGGCCGAAGCCAACTGATAGGCTTAGGGTAGTAGGTGGAACGCACCTACCTACAGTCTCCCGTAATGTAGCAACAAGGGAGACTACTGACTCATGCCTGCAGTCAGTAAGGAAGAGCCCGTCTCCACTACGGATGGCAGCAATGGAGACTACTGACTCATGCTTGAAGACAGCAAGGAAGAGCTCGTCTACAATAAGGATGGCAACAATGCAGACTACTGACTCACGCCTGCAGTCATTAAGGTCGAACTCTGCCAGAGCCTCAGGTCTGCACCAGGATGGATGTCTGTGGGGAACGGAGCCACACGGCGGAGTGAACAGACAGAGCCACAGGTCAGCACCAGCTAGGACAGTCAGACAAGCCAGGTTCATACATGGAGCAGTTAGTCAGCCAGAGCCACAGATCTGCACCAGATATGATGTCCAATAATAATAGGCAACACTGGGAGGATAGATGGACAGAGCCCCAGGTCAGCACCAGGTTGGATAGTCAGACAAGGCAGGATCATACACAGAGCGGGTAGAAACATAGAAACATAGAATCTGACGGCAGATAAGAACCATTTCAGCCCATCTAGTCTGCCCATTTTCCTACAGTAAAAACCTCAAACCTTTTTTGGTCCTTGTCTTTTCTTAAGTTAAGGACAGCCTTATGCCTATCCCATGCATGCTTAAATTCTGTCACTGTATTAATGTCTACCACTTCTGCTGGGAGGCTATTCCACTTATCTACTACCCTCTTAGTGAAGTAAAACTTTCTTACATTACATCTAAACCTATGTCCCTCTACATTTCAGGCCATCAAATACCTGCGTCAACCCACCAGGCGACGCTGGATCTAAGGTAACTGTGACACCACCACCAGAAAACACCCTGTAAGAATACACTTACAAAAGGGATGGCTGCAACACCACTTGTGTAGCTCACAGCAACAAACGCTTACTGGGATTGAACCTGCCCCAGTCCCAGTACACATGAGATGATGTGAATAAAGGCTGCTTCCTTGAAAACTCGCTCCCCACAATGGACAACTATACAAGGAAAACACAAAAACAAGGGCGCCAAATAGTGTAGTTTAGTCAAGGTAGACTAAGTAATTAATACCCAATGTACTCACATATAAGCTGGTCAGGCTACAACAGACCTGACTAACACATAGGCAGAGGTCACTAAACAGCCTCCACTCGAGACTCAGCTGAGGGTCTCAGTGGATAATCTCTGGATCCAAATCCAACTCAGGTAGGAGAAAAATCACTAAAAGGTGGCTCAGGAAGTATTTCACAATTTGTTAAAATATGGGGTCAATTGATACAAACATCACAATAAATCCCAATATGATAAAAAGATAGTTATCAAAAAAATGTTAAAAAACTCTAACGTGCTTCGCAATGTTATACCACCGCTGTTTCAAAGAGTAACCTTGGGGGAGAAGATACATTAAAGATCGATGAGGGCTCTGGATGGCAATATTGTGTTGGATCTATGTTGAAGGCACATCACCTGTATACATTAAAGCATCTTCACCATCCTATCCCCCTTCAATCCACCACCACATCTACATGCCTCCAACTGGTTTATTATTTTGGATTGAACACACTGACAATGGCTCATTTCCATATGGAAATTCAGATTAATGATACATTTCCACATGAAATACAGGCTAATGAGCCATTGTTGTACTCATGTGGGTGTATTTATATGTTACTGTGGCTATTCAGCACATGTACTGAACTCTGATAGCTTCCTCTGTTGTAGGAGTTCACAGTCTCAACATAGTCTACATGAGGATGGAAATGTTGGGATCTCTCAGTAGCTTCCTATACAGTAATAGCCCTCAATCAATCAGAAGCATGTAGGGTTGTAATACTGCTGGTGACGTGTAAGGGATACCCTCCCTTACATATCATGAGAACTTGCTCAGTTGGGGGAGCAGATAGGATCCTCTTAGGCTTCAGCACCACAAATAGAACCACTCCCTTAACCCTATGATTTCCATAGAGATGTGCATTTCACACCCCTGTGGCACTCAAAGGGTTAGAAAAGTGCAGTTCACAAACATCCCCTCTGCTCGATTTTATTTATCCTACTTGGCTCCACCTGCCTCTTAGTGAGAATATATATATATGGGCACGGGTAGTATTTAAATTATAATAAAGTTTAATTCCAGTATAAAGATAATAGAAAATGAATAAAATAATATTAAAAAGCAATTGCTATTAAATCAACAAAAAAAGTAATAAACTACCATAAAATAACACTCTACGCGTTTCATGAACCGTTGTCACTTCTTCAGGAATGCCTAACAAAAAAATGCGTTATTTTATGGTAGTTTTATTAGTTTTTTTGTTGATTTAATAGCAATTGCTTTTTAATATTATTTTTATTCATTTTCTGTTATCTTTATACTGGAATAAACCTTTATTCAAATGTAAATATCACCCATGCCCATATGTAAATTCTCACTAAGAGGACACTCTAATTAGGAGGTAATTGTTGTGGCCCACCCTATTGCCAGATGAGGAAGTCTCTAGGATTCAGGCCGAGCGTTCAAGACACATCTTGGAGAACCTGTGTGTTTGCTGTGGAGAACCTGTATCAACCAACGACGGAGACCAGTTGGCAGAGAGGTGTAACCATCCTGGGGTTTGTGCCATGGATGCTATTATATTGAGAGGCAGTCCTAACCTCTCTAAAAAGTGAGTGCAATTCTTTTGGAACACGGGGTGAAGGTGATCCGGTAATGAAAATATTACACTCAAAGGATCTTCTTCTGCACTGTTTTGTTTTTTCTGTTTTGTTGCAGTATTGGTGCTTTTGGGGGTCCCCACCTCTTTTGACAGCAACAAAGAATCCCTTGAAAAATATAAGAACTTGTGTCTCTATGTGAAGAATTGTGAGATTTATTATTCATACAATAGTCTCCCATTAGTCCTACCTTTGTATGTGGCACTTTCTTTAAATATCCTGCTGTGGGCATTTTTCTTCTAGTGTTACTCTGCAGGATAGAGATATATATCCATCCTAGTAAGTACATTAAAGAAAATCTAAATAAAGCCACATTCTAATTTCAACATACTGGACTCTCTTTATAAATCACTGCTTCATTCAGATTCCAGAGTAATAGTTACAGTTGTTAATATCACCAGAGCTGACCTTATCAGCACTGTGGAGGATGAGAAGCTGGGAGGCCAGCCATCTCCTACAAATACCAGCACCACCAAGAGATGTCCCTCACCATGGAATTCAACTTTTACTACTGTGCATTGTAAAATGATGCAGATACAGAAGTGCATGTTACTTTCAATTCTCCTATCTTGGACTGCTTCCAGTTCCTTTTAAATCATCAGATGGAGTTTTAACTCACATTCATATAATTTAACCAACAGCTCTAACTTCTTCACAATGAGACCACAAACATAAAAATAAAAATACAGAAATCATGATTAAATGCCATATTTTGCTAGAAATAACATTATAAACATACCTGGGAACTCTCTATATCTGCTTGGTGTCCAGAGAAAGAGGATGATCCTCTGGCTGTGGTGAGTTCCTGACTAACTCTACCCACTTCCTACCCTGTACTTTCCACCACCCCTCCCACTTTCCACCCACTCCCTGGCAAAATCCAGGTTAAGCCACACCGATCAATTAAGCCCATCCCACTTTATGACTCTAATCATGTCATCAACATAAGCTTGGTGGCAGCCCATCAACCCTCTCTAGATGTTCCACAGGAGTAAATTCCCAGGCATTATTATAAATTTACAGACTAATTGCACAGGTCCTCTGCAGCATTCTTTTTTCACTTTCGTCCAGAGCTAAAGCTGTCAGTAGCCCTCTTTAGAACTGAGCGTGCCAGTGGGTTAACATCATGGCATCCAACAGCTGCCTATTTAGATCTCACAGTTCCATCTCTGCAGAGGATAAGCTTGGGTGACGCCTTACACTGATGGCTGTAAGTTTGTAATGCTACTCCACAAATACTTGTGCACATACACCCACATACTTTTCTTTTGTTAGTTGCCATTTAAAGGGAAACGATCACCACAAAGCATGTTTCTTAATCTTAGTTAAATGTCATACTTGAATTAGTGTTTCTTTTTTTGGCATATAGTAGTTTCTACTAATTATGTACCATTTTAAAGGGATATTAATACTTAATATATATATGTATATATATATATATATATATATATATATATATATATAGTAGGGTTTATCCTCCTGAGTAAAACAAGGGAACTCCCACTGCTGAGAGTTGTTTTAAACTGACTGCATAAGCATATCCCAGGCAATGGCTTTGAGGGAATTTGAACAGATTGCCCATATATAAAGGCAGTCTCTGTTCCAATTCCCTCAGTGTGGACAGGGCAGCCGCCCGTGAGGAAAGGAATGGGGGTCTGTGCCACATATCACTGTCTCTGCCACCGCTGCTGCCTCTGCCACCGCACACAGCAGCAGAGACAGATTAAAAAAAAAAAAAAAGATAAGTATATTTTTCAACACATTTCAGAATACTTATTTTTATACATTTGGAAACAGTTGGAAACATTTTAATAACTGGAGTCATGTTCATATTCACCTCCACACTAATACGAATTTAACCCTTTGAGCCCCAGAGAGGTGCACAATGTGTACACCTTTAGCCCTGAAGGGGTTAAACTATGTATGAGTGCGGGTTATTTGATTAAACATTGTACTTATGTTTATTTTTCTTTTACAGCTAAAAGACAAGAAGAATGAAGATGCAAGACAGAAGAGAAGACAGAAGAGAAGAAAGAAGAGAAAATAGAAAGAAGACAGAAGGAGACAGACAGCGGATGACAGGTAAATTTAACACAAATAAGTTAATGATTGGTGCTTGACAGTATGTCAGACACCGATAGTTAGCTTTTCGAAGTTCCCAATACTGACGCTATTTAGCAGTGTTATGGGAACTTAAAGGGATAGTAATACTTTATTATTAATATCCCTCATATTGTAGGTATTTGCAAAATAAGTTAATAGCCCCCAGGTTCATCTCTCAAACCTTTATGGTTTGAGAGATAACCGAAGGCAAGATTCCCCCTCCTTCCCCGTTCCTTGAAGTCAGCATTGTGCTGACTGCAGGGATATCCGGTCTGTCTTTCATTATGCGGCTCTGCAGCAGAGCTGAGATCATGTTAGTGACAAAGAATTATTTAACTGAAACGGTCTTCTACATGTGCTTGCAAACCAAGCACATGTAGAAGACAGTTTCAGTGAAATAATTCTTCTTCACTAACAGGATCTCGGCTCAGCTGCAGAGCCGCAAGCCTGTCGTATGACAGACTTCCCCTGCAGTCAGCACCACGGCTCTGTCATTTTATCTACCTGTGATCACCCTGCTTGAGCACATGTGGATCAGCCCACTTAGTCAATTTAATTGTGATGAAACAGGGATGCCGGGTCAACTTACTAGGTAGTAACACAATGTAACAGCTGAATTCAATAAGCTACAATTCTGGGGCAATCCAGCTGTACCATAGGGAGCAAATTAAAATTCCCCAAATATCCATTAAATGATCTGCATACTTCTCTACCATTTAAAGGATGAAACACTATTATACACAATGGAAATGTGCATGTGTCCCTTAAAGGGATAGTAATACTTCGTTTTATCTTTATTTTATTTTGTAGGCATTAAAAAAACATGAAGAATGATATGTCTTATCTCTCAAACCTTTATGGTTTAAGAGATATTCACAAGCAAAGTACCCCCCACCCTGTTCAGTCAGATCAGAAGGGAGGTGCCCAGGTAGACTGCAGAGAGGGACAATCTTTAATTAAGATAAGGGAAAAAGCTGAAAACTTGTCAAGGGGGGAAGGGCTTTCATTGTTCTCATAGGATGAAGACTGTCCCCTTCTGTTATCTGTCTGGTCTTACAACTAGATTCACATCTGAGAAGAGATGGCTTACACTAGGTAAAAGGGGCTGGAGGGGGGACCTTTGCTTGTGAAATCTCTTAAACCATAAAGGTTTGAGAGATAAGACTTATATCATTCTTCATGTTTTTTTAATGCCTACAAAATAAAATAAAGTTAAAATGAAGTATTACTATCCCTTTAAGGTTCAGTTGGTTTGCTCCAAAACTGCAGCTCTGTAGCTTTTTAAATAAGCCCCTGGTATTCTCTTTTTTATTTTTCAAAATCCCCTTTAATCTCTAAACTCACTACATTGTGACTTGCATCCCAGAGCCAGGTAACATAATAGCAGGAAAACTAAAGTAGAAAAATGTGTGTGCTACAAGTTTCATAGACAGATTCACTGTAAATAAATTAATAATAATTTAAAAGCAGGAAGGCTTATATAATTCAACATTTTCAGGGGTTTGAGGCAAAGATTGAACTTGTCTTTTTTCAACCTACTTTACTATGTTACTATGTATGTTACTATATAGGAAAGGAGCAATGAGATGATGCTACTGATACCCTTTGAAAAGCAATAGAAAGAAAATATATGATGTTCAATACATTGGGGGAATGTGCAAATACAGGTGCTGGAATGAATCTACTCCTGACTAAAGCCAGTTTACTAACTACATATGCTGAAAAGTCTTGGGGCTCGATTTAAAGCCAACCGTTAAACCAGCCGCTAAGTGAAAAAGGCACATCGCTCGCAAATAATACAGGAGTTACGGCAGATTCAATAGCTACTCTACGAGAATAGCTATCGAGCGTAGGCACACAAAAAACACGTAACACAAAACCCGTTGTCGCTCATGTTAATGCACAACGGGCGGACAAATCACACGATAACTGAGCTCCAAACAACATGTAACATAACGGCTGCCGTTGTCAAGCAACCCTGATTGATGCCAAAACAAATTCAAACACACATCCAATCCCAAAGGCCCAATGTATCAAATAACTTCAAATACACCTATATATACCCAAAAATAACCGCCACACACTGTCTGTTATCGAGTTCTTCAGAGCCAGATATCAGGACCCAGGAGCGGAGGATAGTCATTAGAGAGAGGGAGAGAGGCGCGTTCATTGGAGGTAGAGGAGTTTTGCAGTTTGGAGAGAGGAGAGAGGTGCACTATATATACACATATCACACTTTTGCACATATTACATACACACATACAAACACAAACACATACACATACATACACATAGTCCTTTTATTTCATAACACCTTACACATATTACTTTTTATTTTGACAGTGTGAATCTGGGAGTGAAAGTGTGTGACAGAGAGTGACTGGATCGAGTGTGTCTGTGAGGGCCTGTGGGAGTGCCTGGGTGTGACTGGGTGAGTGATGTCAAGGAGAGGAGGACAGGAGAGAGGGATGGGGAGAGTAGTGGAGGAGGAGGAAGGTCAGGAGGGGATCCCTCAGCAGAGCAGGGGTGGGAGAGGGAGATCCGCAGGGCGGAGGGGGACCAGGCCCACCAGAGCAGGAACACGCAGGACAGGGACAGAACCTGCAGTGGGACGAGGGGTAGTTCCTGGGGAGCACCCCACACAGGCAGGGTCAGACCAGGCAGGGCACTCCGGCTCTGAATCCTCCCATGCCGGAGCTTATGAGGGCAGGATCAGGGATCCCAGATATAGTGAGGAGGAGAACACGGCTCTTGTGGAAGCTGTCCTGGAGAGGCAGAGTGTTCTCCACCCGACGGCAAAGGTCCCTGGCCTGGCAGCGCGGAGGAAGGCAGCCTGGAACCAGATCTGCAGCCGGGTGAACGCGGTGGCAACATGCAGGCGGGACGTGGAGTCTGTGAAGAAGAGATGGGGCGACTGCCGGAGGGTGGTCAAGAACAAGATGTCTGACATGGCCAAGCAAGCCCGAGGCACCGGAGGTGGCCCATCTGTGCCCATCACATTCTGCGGCTGGGAGGAGATGGTGCGGCAGAACATGTCCCCGACCATGATCGAGGGGGTCGTGGGAGGAACTGACACTGGGGATGAGAGGAGCCTCCACACTACCGGTAAGTGCAACACTACAGAACAACACACTACAGCAACCAACACCAGCTGCACACACACTCACACCTCAACACATGGCCATCACTCAGCCATACAACTGCACCAACACAGCACCATGAGGGTTAAAAAAAGGACACAACACCTGGACAAATGGCAACGTCCAACTTGGGACAAACCTGTCAAAGTCCTACTTCAACCCTCCTGTCGCTGTGCTCATTACACACAATACACAAACCTTCATTTTCAAATTGTCGACTGTAATAGATCATCACTGTTCACACACAATGTCACCCATGTCCCCACCCCCACCCTAACCCCGTGAGTGCTAGAGGGATCATCAATGCATCGATCAACAATGCATTGGCAACCCCTCTGGGACTCAAGGGGTTAACCTGACAACAAACAAGTCAATAGGCCAACGATCACATGCTACACAGGGGACATTCACTAAGCGGTGACAAACACATGGTGGACACAAAGTAACCCTCACACACCCTCACTTCACCAGTACCAGTGTTAGTCCATGGAGAATATGCCAAAACAAGAATCAAGTTCATAGGGTCCCATTGTACAGACTCCATGGAAAACACTGGAAATGGGGAAAGGAGATCACTGGAGAAGTCACCATCATGTTCATGTCATCGGTTCAACATCACCGCTTACTGAATCACAAAAGGGGGCATCAGATCACACATCACAGTGTCACACAGAATAAATGCTTGTAGGTGCAACACACAGGCCGAAAACTATTTTACAGAATTCAAGCAGGAAAAAGTAGGCATTGGTGTTGTGGCTGCAATCATTTCTCTGACTTGAAATGACATATCCCATATCTGATTCCCACATGGATCCACAGGGGTGCTGATGCCATGGATCGATGGTACACCAGCATCTCTATGCAGGATACATATGGGAAACAAATAGCAAACATTGTACCTTGGTCACCAACAGGCCATGACTGATGGATATCTAGGACTGAGTACGGTTGCCTCACACAGAAGGATGGATGGGCTCATACACAGACAAAAAAACAGGCCTCAATCAAAGATATCCCTCACTACTGGCTGGATTGTTGCCCTTAGGATTCAAATGTTACTAAATATGTTCCAACATGATGTGAACACAGAGATCACTTCACTGGATGTGATTGCCTTACTGGCCAGATATGTGCACCCATCACATATCAACCTACATTGCTACCATCCAAATACACATACATAGTATATCACACCCTACGTAGATGGGATATACGAGGTATGTTCATATCCATCATATCAATACAATGTCTTGTTGGATGGGTGCACATATATAGCCAGTAAGGCAATCACACCTAATGAAATGCTCTCTGGCATCACATCTTGGAAGGATATTACTCCATCCATATGAAGGGTACATATCCACATACATATATGACCATTTCTACTTGTGTGTCACTGTAATGGGATAGCAATGGGTAATGTCATCATGATGTCATATCATTGCCATCGTTAACAGATGTGTCTTGATCTAAGTCCCATCCCTCCAACACTCATGGTTATACAGATATTGCTCCATGTGACAGGTGAAGATATCCATCATTTGACCACACGGAGGCTCTTCAGCAGAGCCAAAGTCACAACATATAGAGAGAAATACCTCTTTGGAATGGTCCACAGAGTGTGCTTGTAAATCATGCACACCCTGTACACCATTCCAATTAAGTATTGTTCTCTAAATGGGTTGATTTTGTCTCTGCTGAAAATCCCTCGTGTAGACAAATGACTGAAATCTACATCCGTCACATAGAGCATTATCTGAACAACCATGAGGGTAGGAAGGATAGGACTAACAGAGAACAACATCTGTTCCCACAATGTCTACAATCTGACATCAAGGTGGACTTAACCTTTGCCACCCCCCTGGAGGGATAGCCATCCCTACAAGTTGTGAAGACAAATATATGTTGTTGGATCTCCCCCCCCCCCCGAGTTAAACAATGGTATTCGTACTGCTGAAAGGTGTGTTGATGCAAAAGGTATCACAGCTCAGACATGGATATGTCAGGGGCAATATCCTAGTGGCCTGATATTGTACAGTGGTGCTGTTACTACACAATCATATGGACAGCTCTGGTACAGGGACCAGATATCTACATGGGAGGGTGTAGCAACAGCCCCACTGTACTATTTCTGGCCACTGTGATATTGCACCTCAAAATGAAACCTTCACCCATAATAACTCAAACACCTTTCAGCAGTGGGAGTACCCTTGTTTACCCAGGGGGATTAACACAAACACATATATTTTTCTTCAACACATATCAAAGTAGAATTGTCTCCACAAACATATGGCAAAGGTCACTAATCACAACATCTTCTTCCTCCACACAGCTTACGGCCGTCAAGCCCAGCAGGAGACAGTGGAGGAGGCTATGTCACCCCCCAGTGAGGAGGACACAGAGGAGGGGACCAGCCGGTGGTCACCTTACCCACCATCACCATCCCCTCCAACACAGGCTGCACCACCCCTTCCAGCTGCACCACCACAGGCTGCACCACCCCTTCCAGCTGCACCACCACAGGCTGCACCACCCCTTCCAGCTGCACCACCACAGGCTGCACCACCCCTTCCAGCTGCACCACCACAGGCTGCACCACCCTTTCCAGCTGCACCTCCCCAGTACAGTGGCTGGATGCCACAGGAGGAGAGGTGGACACATCCATCCACCTCCACCAGCTACTACCCTCCATCAGCAGCACCACCACCGCCAGGGAGGCAATGGCTGCCAGGGACAGTGGCCAACACCCAATATGGGCCATATGCCTCCCAGATCAACCCACCCTCCTGGATGGCTCCACAGCATGCCCCAAGGTATGATCCAAGGTGGGGTCCCACCACCTATCAGTGGCCACCATATGACCCTTGGCCACTGGACTACACACACCTGGGCCTGATTGGTGAGCCCCAGCGCCCCCTACCCAGGGACATATTCACACCTCCACCAGCACACACATCTCTGGGCAGCTCTGCATCACTTGATGTGGTGGGCATATGCCCATCATCTGCACCAGCCACTCCAACAGCAGCCACAGCACCCTCAGCAGCAGCAGAGGATACAGCACCTCCAGCAGCAGAGGAAACAGCACCTCCAGCAGCAGAGGAAACAGCACCTCCAGCAGAGGAGGAAACAGCACCTCCAGCAGAGGAGGAAACAGCACCTCCAGCAGAGGAGGAAACAGCACCCTCAGCAGCAGAGGAAGAAACAGCACCCTCAGCAGCAGAGGAAGAAACAGCACCCTCAGCAGCAGAGGAAGAAACAGCAGCACCAGGGACACCGGGCACATCCACCTCCAGCACCGCACGCCTCACAGGGATGGAGGCGGAGTGTATGGCCCTTCAGAGGAGACTACTCCGGTCGAGCAGGAGTACTGACAGCAATATCACCAGGAGCAGGAGGCAATCCAGGAGGAACATTGTCCAATTGGAGAGCAGGATCCAAGGTTTGGAGTCGGAGGTGTCCAGGGGGAATACACTACTCCAGCAGCTCAGGACTGGTGTGATGGACATGTTAACACAGGTCCTTGTGGAGCTGAGGGAGATAAACCGCAGGGAGAACCTGAGGATGGAGAGGGAGAACTTGCGTTCCACTGAGGGGTCTACTGCAACCACCACCCCCTCTAGTGTTACCCCTGAAGCAACACCTAGGGGGCAGAGGGTTACCAGGAGATCCACAAGGGCATCCACCTCTGGCACCCAGGCTAAGGCCCCCCACCCAAAGAAGAAAAAATGAAAGGCCCAACCTGTTAAGTTTCCCCTCAATAAAGAAAACATTTTTTTTTTAATTCCAGTCTGATCTGTTGTGTCTTCAGTTATGGATTGGGTGGCAGGGTTGTCTCCAATGCATTGCCATACAATGCAGTGAACACAACCTCTGCCTATGTGAAATGTTAGTGGGATGCTACAACATGGGTTCACACACACACCGTTGTACAAATTCAACTTGTAATACATCCCTGGAGCCATATTACACCACTGTGTTATATGGCGGTGTTGTGTGTTGAATTTGAACAACAAAACATACCCCTTAGCACAACAAATTGTACAACACTGAACATTTGTCTACATCATGTGCTGTGTTTAACCCTTTGAGTGCCAGAGTGGTAGACAACGCATTGTCAAGAAATGCGTTGGGGACCACTCTTGCACTCAGTGGGTTAATGGGATAACCAGACAAACAGCTCTGTGATTTAGCAGGGACATTATAAGCAGGATAGATAAATGGGACATGTATCCATGTTGTCTTGGATTCACACACTCATTGTGCAACTGACTTACTGAAGAAGCCAATGTTTTTAACCTAGGATTTCAACGTGTAGCACACACATTGATATCCTGGGCTGAGCATTGGGGTCTCCTGTAAGTTGAGTTGCTGTTTCCCTAAGGGTGTAACAGACTTCACCAGTGATAACACATGTCCACTTAGTCTGGTTGTTCGTTAGCCCATGTACTGAGATATGTCAAAGTGGAGCAAAATCTCCGAACATGGATTATACTGAGCAATACAGATACTGTGGACAGGTATTCACTGTGGAAGTATGTCCCCTGTATCACCTCTTCATCACTCCCACAACACATTGGTGCATCACTGCCACCATCATCTGTTTGCATTGATACATCACAGAGTCCAGTCACTGGCAAACAAGTGGTGGACTCCTGTGATGTGGGTGTTGCCTTTCCATGTATGGGGCATACTCTACCCTGGGTGTGGTAACACATTGACATATGTGTTCTCAAATATATCCTCCTACAGACACAGATAGAATGGTGATGGTTCATCTTTATTGTGTCTCAAAGTACATTAGAATGTACATGTGTTTTGTGTGTGTATTGCCTATATGCATTGAACACCTGTATGAGAACACTAAATGTACTTTGAAACTAAATTGTAATACTTCAGTAACACTGCTGCCCTGCTCATGTGTTGTCCATGAGGTTTGACAACTCTGTAGCTGAGCATCCTGACTGTACAGGTTACAACACTCAAGAATTAGTGTTTTCTGTGTCTCTATGAGAATGTTCCAGTAGAGGTTTGTGTGAACCTCAGGTCAAACTTTGCATCACCAACAACATCACCATAAACAGCAAGGGGTGATCTTCATGAAGGTGTTGTCAAGACATCAATCCAGTCACATGGAAGATCTTCAGTTCAAGGATGGATCATGTTACGGATGCCTGCGGGACAAGAGGACAGGATTTGGAGCAGTAGACCTGAACTGATCATCAAGCAACAACAATTTAGTCTTTTTCATCCCCTCAGTTTTCACAGTTACAGGTGAGTGCACAAACCATTGCTTGACAATGTGTTGTGTACTCATCTGTAACCAATTCTGTGGGGAACTAAGGACATGTGCATCAGTCCTAGGGATATGTGCCCCTGACATGTATACACACATTAACAAGTGTTCTGAGAGCTCCATGGAAGTAATGACATTGTGCTGCCACTGTGAAAGTGACAGTGGCAGCCCAATGTCATTTGTTCCATGGAACTGTTAGGACACATTTGTTGATGTGTGTATTCATGTCAGGGGCACATACGTCTGCACACTCACAGGTCTGCATGGAGTCCGTGGTAATCTGATCTACGTCTCATGACCTCTACATTGTGTGCCCATACCACTGTACATCCACCCCTGTGCTGCTCTTCTCAGCTGTAGCACAGTACAGGTCCCATATTGAGTCTGATGTCCCTTCTCATGCAAATCATTAGATAATACTCTTTCACTACTGGGCTAGCATGGTTGTTCAGGCTCTAATCATGGCATATCCAGTTAGTTGCTGTCAATCAAGCCGTGTAAGGTGATGAACATGGGTAATATGTTGTACCTTGTTTCTCCTGAGGGTGTGCGTGATATCCTTGGGGTCTGTATGTCAACGTGGAGAGTGGAATGGAGGATGGTTGCTGAGTCCACACACACAATTTTCCACGTCCACTGCCAGTGCAGTGCTGTGTCACTGTTCCTGTGGGGTGAGACAGAACAAAATGTGCAGTGTGGTTAGTGTCACAGGACTGCTGGGGGACTTGCATGGATTGTTTGCATGCCTGTGTTATACTCACAGGTGAAGTATTCCGTGATGAGCCTGTCTCTGATCTGTGCCCCTCTCATGGTCTCCTCCACATGCCCGATGTCCATGGGCACTTCCTGTATGGGGGGGTCCGGGATGTGCTCCAGCAGCCTGGTGTCCACTGCGATATTGTGCAGTATTGCGCACGCCACAATGATGTCACACACCTTAGCCGGTGCATACTGCAGTGCTCCCCCAGAGTGGTCCAGACATCGGAATCTTGACTTGAGGAGCCCAAATGTCCGCTCAATAGCATTCCTGGTTCTGGCATGAGCCTGGTTGTAGCTTTCCTGGGCATGTGTTTGGGGATTGGCCAGAGGGGTCAGTAGCCAGGACTTGCATCCATAGCCAGCATCACCTGTGTAATGTGAGTGACATGGTGAAACAGGGAGCACATGTTGTGTGAATGATGTTTTGTGTGGTGGACGTAGTAGGTGTGGGTCAGGTGCATGCTGAGCTGAGTGGTGTGTACGCCTGTGTATGTGGTGTGATTTTGTTTTGTGAACTCACCCAGTAGCCATCCCCCTGTAAAGGTTCCATTCTCAAAATCTCTGTGGACTGAGGAGTTTTGTAGAATGTATGCATCATGTGTGCTGCCAGGATATTTTGCACAGACATTCATGATCCTCATGTTGCTGTCACACACCATCTGCACGTTGATGGAGTGGAAGTTCTTCCTGTTGATGAATATCTGTGCGTCACGTGCTGGGGCCTTAATCCGGACATGGGTGCAATCTATAGCACCCATGACCCTGGGCATGCCTCCCTTTGCGTAAAAGGCCTGCTTGACGTGTATCCAGTCCATGTCGGTGGTGGGAAAATGTATATGGGTACTGGCCTTGATTTTGAGGGCTGGCAGGACCTGGGCCAGCACTCTGGAGAATGTGGCCTGGGACATGCCAGATGCGTAACCCTCAGTGGACTGGAAGGCCCCGCTTGCCATGAAGTGTATGGCACAGAGTAGTTTCTGCAGGCCAGTTAGGGCATGGTTGTGGATGTAGATGGGATCCACCTGCTCCTTGATGACCTCATACAAGGCAATGATGCTGTCAGGCCTCAACCTGTAGCGATCAATGACCTCGTCATCAGCCATTCCAAAGAGTGTGACCCTTGGGCGGTATACCCTGGGCCTTGGTGGTCGTCTATACATCCTGTGCCCTCCAGGTGGGGATGGACTCCTGTGTGGCTGCTGAGCCAGAGCCTCCTCACTTGCAACAGGTGGAGGCTGTTGATGAGGCGTGCTTGGGGTTTGCTGATGTTCCCTAGCTCTCTCCCTTGCACGCCTTCTCCGCAGTCTTCGCAACAATATGTAACCCAACATACTGTTTGCTCTATCTGTCTCTCTCTCTCTCTCTACCTCTCTCTCTCTAGCTCTCTCTCTCTAGCGCGCTCTCTCTCTCTCTCTCCCTCCCTGAGTGGAAAACAAGCCACAAGTGAGTGTGTTGAGTTGTCCCTTTAAGTACTTGCTAGGGCGTTGTGTAGGTGTGGTGATGAGGTGAGTGCTGACCAATGGAGAGTTGTTTGTGTCCAGGTAAGTGTTTGCAGGTGTGTGTGTGTGTGTTATAAGATGTGGTGTGTTGTGCTTGTTCTGTGTGTGCCATTTGCGGGCGTGCAGTTGTGGGGTGCAGGTCGCGTGTTGATGTTGCCCAGGTGAGCTTGTATTTGCAGGGTCCGCTTTGTGTGATGACCCCCATTGTTCCGTGCCATGTTGTGTTGTTGTTTTTTTGTGTGTCATTGTTCCTGTGGTGTTGGTTGTTGTTTTGTGTGTAGTGATTTGTGTTGTGTGTGCATGTTTTTGTGTTGTTTTGGCATTGCACGGGTTAATTTTCCCATTTACATGGTTGTGCGGTAAGCCTTTTGTGTGTTTTCCTCTGTAACGGGTGTTTAGTTTTGGCCGTTAAGTGTCTAACGTGTGTGAGAAGTGGGTCTTAACTTTTAGCCGTTAGGTGTGTCTTTTTTTCAGCCGTTATCAGTACCGCAAGCCTTTGAATAGCTCTGGGGTATGTTGTTCCATGTTGTTCCATGCGTCTGAATGCACGTAAGTGTAGCGGCCGTAGGAATTGTGCAACTGCCGTTAGCTGTTGTTTAGACGGATCTTTGAATTGCAACATGACACTTAACGCACCCGTTAGTGTTTTTTTTGGTTAACGGCTGCCTTTAAATCGAGCCCTTGGTGTGTTTCTTTAAGCTACATCTTGTTTTACTAGATGTAAAATAACAAACAAAATTAATATCTTGTAATACCTTTTTTATTGGAGTAACAGAATTATGGACTGACAAGCTTTTGGGATAAACTCCCTTTCTCAAGTCTAAATGCTTTGAGAAAGGGAGTTTATCCCCAAAGCTTGTCAATCCATAATTCTGTTAGTCCAATAAAAAAGGTATTACAAGATATTAATTTTGTTTGTTATGTTACATCTACATCACTGGACTAATACGGCTACAATCTTTTTTTGTTTGTTTCAAAAGCTTTATTGAAATATGCACAACAGTACAGAGAAGAGTAAAGATACACAGAGTCTAAGATACTTATGAGCAGAGGTCTTGTACATTCCATGAGTGGAAGAAGTTTACACAGTATCAAAGGCTTATATCAAAATACAATAAATGGATCTGTGCATGAATGTGTAAAGTAAACAACACTTATAGAAAGAGTGCCAAGGAGGGAACACCTCTACAGTCAAGGTTATAATGCGGGAAAGGCTGGCCAAGGTACGAATATACCCCGAGCAGGAGAGGGGAGACTTAGAGTCTACGGAAAGAGGAAGGCACAAGGTCGGGAGAGTAAAGAAGAGTCAAAAGGAGGAGTGTAAAACAAGAATTGGTAAGAAGGGGAAGGGAGGGTATGGGGAGATACAGGAGCAAAATGGAAGGTTCGCAACAATACCGAAAGGCTTGGGCAGTACAAGTATCGTTAGATCTACTAAACTGAGTACGGGACAAGTCCCAAACCATGCAAGACGCGTATAAAGCAACAGCTGCATGACAAGACATGGTAAGCTAATGTTGCAGAGTAGGGGATACAGGGCAGGGTATGTTATCACCATGGGCAAAGGAAGGAAGAAAGATAGTCTGAGGTGAGATAGAAAGGTAGCAGAAAGAGGACCAAGGCATGTCATAATGAGTATTAGGTGAACAGGGGCTGAGGACAGGAAGAAGGGGGTAGGGGAAGAAGAGGTAGGGAAGAGAAGAAGAGGAAAGAATATAAGAACGTGAACCGAGGCAGCGGCCAAGGGCCCTGTTTCAGATATGCAATCACGTAGTGACCCATAAGGGCCCTGTGTGTGTGTGTGTGTGTGGGGGGGGTAAATGCAGATAGTACATGAGGAGATGGATGTATTTAGAAGTCAACATATCTGACTAAGCATTGAAAAATCAGATGATCAGTATAACAATAAGTGTAAGCTTACATAGTCCACTGAATGTGTAAGTTGGAGAATTCTGTATGTACATAAATATAAACAGTAACAAAATATAAAACAGGGCTTAATATCTCAGGGTTTTGGGTAAACTCTACCAGATTGGGGAGCTGCGGTATATCTATAAATTATCAGCGGAAACTGTCAAAGCAATGCCATGATAATGAAACTAGTGATCAGGGTAGTAGTGAATAGCTGGGGGGCAGTGGGGTTTTCCATCGAACAGTAAAGGAAGAGCATAATAAACAGAATTATCTGGACAACAGCATGAGGTATATTCAGCATGGGAAGAAGAATTTGTTCAGAACAAGTGTAAAGGACAGTGATAGGAGGCATAGCAGCCCTGCTATATATAATCTACAATGCCCCAGGGAAGAAGTCACATATAAGCAGTGCAAGATATCGTCTTATAAACAATAAAACACTAAACAACAACTGGAACCACTACAGGGGTCCTCTGGGCCCAAGAGGATTTCCCTGTGGATCCCTAGTGCTCTCTGGTGCTCATCATTACCTAAGGCCCCTTGTGGACAAAGTCCATAATACCCAGTCTGGGAAACATAACGCAAAGGATTAGTAGAGTTCTAATTCAAGAGTAGTGGACAAGTAGCGGGCAGGGATATACTGTCCAAAGTCACTGTAAAACTGCAACAATGGATGAACATCAGCCGTAATCAATGTAAGATCTCCTTCTTAGAGTTTCAAGGTTCCAGGGGTTTACACCCTAATTAGGCTGGCAGGAAGACAAAAGATGATGGAGAGCCATCATATAGACTAGAGAACCAGCAGCGGGTGTCCCAGCTGACACAGAGCCCGGATCCATGGTACATCATCCCAGTCGTTAACCAGGACCCGTTGCAAGGGATGGTAGAGAACACAGCATTCTGGTGCAGTGATAAGACCGTATGCCAGTCCCAAAACAGGCACCATTGTCCTCCCAGAGACTGGGGTAGGTAGGTATACTCTGTAAAAGGCAGTCTAAGGAGAGGCAACGATAAAGAAATCTTGGCCAGAGGCCTCAAGCAGCTGTGGGCTGGTATAGCAGGGAAGAACCGGGAGCATATGCTCCTCTCGTGTGATCTGTACAGACACCAGAGATCTCTCTAGTGATAAGGAGTAGTGATGATCGAGCACCCCAATGCTTGGGTGTTCGGGTGCTCTGGCCGAGCGCCCCCGGAGGCTCGAGTGCTCGGCCGAGCACCCGAGCCCCATTGAAGTCAATGGGAGGACTCGAGCATTACACCAGGCACCCCCTGCTCTGATGAGGGGAGGGTGCCTGGTTCATAGGAAAAGGTCAGAAAATGATGGAAACACCACAGAAATGGTTCAGGGACAGCATAGGGAGGATATCTGGATGCATCTTGGACTCCAACATCGCTGCTGGGAACGATGTTTCGCCCGTAGTACGCCATTTTTACAGACTGACCGTAAAACACACAAAAAGGAAGATAAAAACTAATCTGCGGCTAGGCACACTAAACAATATGTGACGCTAATCTGCGGCTAGGCACACTAAACAATATGTGACGCTAATCTGCGGCTAGGCACACTAAACAATATGTGACGCTAATCTGCGGCTAGGCACACTAAACAATATGTGACGTTAATCTGCGGCTAGGCACACTAAACAATATGTGACGCTAATCTGCGGCTAGGCACACGAAACAGAATGTGACGCTAATCTGCGGCTAGGCACACGAAACAGAATGTGACGCTAATCTGCGGCTAGGCACAGTGAACGGAATATGTGACGTTAATTTGTGAATTTGCACACTAAACAGAATGTGACAATAATCTATGGCTAGGCACACGTTTAAAATGGCCCTTTTTGTCGCTGCGTTGTACAATATTTGTCCCTGTGCACCTAGTACAATGTCACCTTACTAATATCCCACCATCAAAAAAAAAATGAAATTGTGCCCCCCCAAACAAAATATAAATGCTGCCCCCACACACAACAGTCCTAAAAAGGACTTTTGGGTCTTGAAAGAGTACCAATACTACCAACACTTTTATTCTCCCTACACTGACTTTCCCTGCCTGATCGCATCTCTCCCTGGCTGAGAATGAGCAGAACTCGCGAGTCGGGTGCTATACAGCACCCGATCACGGGTTCTGGCCAGCCAATCAGTGTAATGCCAGCAGCCAACATGGCTGCTGGCATTACACTGATGTCAGAGCCTCCCCGCACATTTATTGGCTGCGCAGCAGCCGCGAAACGTTCGGGGAGGAGACCCGAACATGGCGGGCGAGCACATGCGGTACTCGTACGAGTACCGCCATGTGCCGAGCAGAGCGATGCTCGAGCCGAACCGAGCTTCGGCCGAGCATGCTCGCTCATCACTAATAAGGAGTGATTCAAGACATCAACGTCCCAGCGCAGATTAATGCATATTTCTCTGATTGAATCCTGGATCTTGTCCATGAAGGGCCGGAACTCCCTCACATGCAGTAGGTGTTTTATGGCCTTAACAGGGAGAGACAGAGGAGTGGTGCTAGTAGTCGGAAGCAGTTGAGGCAGCTCAGAGGCCATATAATCGAGAGCATCTGTATGGTTAGGTAGGCATATGTTCGCTGTTCCTCTGAGCTCGACCAGGTCTTCATCCAGCATGGCGTGTAGCAACGCTTTTCGGTCCGCATGGCACGCAAAGAAATAACCCTATAATGCTGGCATGGCGGGTACCGTTTCTTATATTGGGAGGTACGTGGTGTAAACCCCTTTCACGGGGAAGCCAAGCGTTAAGAGTTACTGCAGGTGAAAAGTGTATGTGACTAGTAGGACAAAAATAATGCGTGGAATATTAGGAGCTGAAAGAAAATACTGCCATCTTGGTCCTCAGCTAGCTCCGCCCCCTAATATGGCTACAATCTTAACTCTTTTTTTTACTATGTATGTTAAAAAAGACGTAGTGTAAATGGTGTATCGTTACTCTGTTTTCCTGTGTATGCTATAGGGGATGTGTTTGGGGCTTGCTCATCTTAACTGCAAAGTGTGTCTGCCAGTATGCACTTGTGATGCTGGCTAACAAGGCAAGAGGAGGGCTACTACACAAAAGAGACACTGAAACACCAGCCAGGAACATACACAGGTGTGAGTGGAAGCAAAAGCATGAAAACCTCTTACTCACGTGCCAGAGTGAACTGAATGCTGGGGATCCACATGCTGGCATACAAAGTAAACTCTTAAGGGTGCTACTGAAGCGCTGCCTGAGAGTGAAGTTGTGGTATGTATCTACTGTCAGGTACAAGTGTGACCTTGCTGTGGCTACAAACCATGAGAAACATTAACTTCAAGGTCGAATAGCCAGGACTGATTGAGTCACACTTGGGCCAGGATGCATACTTCCCAAGTGTCCGTCTTTAGGAGGGACAGTCCCTATTTGAGACCCAAATCCCTCTGTCCCTCTTCTCTCATCCTGATGTCCCTCTTTTTAGGAGATCAGACTGTGTGTCTGTATATGAATATCAGATTGCTCCACAGCAATATAACTCACATTAATGTTTGTTTAAACTTCAGTATATGTGTTTATAAATTAGTTTGTGTAAATAAAATACTTTTGTCTTCCTCTAAATCATTTATTAGTCACACAAAGATACAATATGTTATGAACATACCTGGGAATTCTCAAGGTTTGACCCAGAGACTCAGGGTTTTGATCCAAATCTCAGGGTCTCAGAGTGAAGGGCCAAATTCTCAGGGTGGGAGAGTCCAGTGTTTCCTACTGTCTAATTTTCAACAATTTACTACTTATTTAATATCCAAATTATTGACATTTCTACCTGAAAGCTAGTGGCAGACGTCCTGCTTGCCTTTTGAGTGTTTAAGAAGTGATCTCTTTGAAGTATAGCATGTTATAGGTTCCATTAGAACTGACTGGATCGTCTCTAGTTTAGACCACACATTCACACAGCACGAAAAGTCTACTTTCTTGGGAGCGTGAAGGGTTAATATTTCAAAGATCTCAGGGTGAGCTCATTTCAAAAGTTCCCAGTAACAAGTGTCTCTCTTTGGACATAAGAAATGTTGGGAGCAGGGCCCGATTTGCCATAAGGCAAAGTAGGCACCTACCTACAGGTGCACCCCACAGAGGGGCGCCTGTCATTGAAATGCATTTTTTTTAAAATTTATTCACAACGTTTTTTTTATTTATTTATTTATTTTAATTTTGTTTTTAATATTCACAGCGCTGTGCTCTGCGCACAGTAACCTGCCTCCCCGGCCCGCCAGTCGCATGGTAAGCTGTTGCTGTTGCTTCCCCCTCGTCGGCTCTAATGCAGAGCGCTGGGAGACAACAGCATCTCCCAGCGCTCTGTATTCCTAACGAGAAGACTACACGGGGTGCAACAGCAGCTACAGGTCTGTGCATAAGCACAGATATTTCCTGCCTCTGGACCACCAGGGAGGTAGGAAACAGATAGGGGGGCAAAGTGAAGATGCTGATGGCAATGTGAGGGCAAGTTGGAGCTGATGGGGCAATGTGGAGAATACGGGGGGCAATGTTAGGGCAAGTTAGAGCTCATGGGGGCAATGTGAGGGCAAATTGGAGCTGATGGGGGCAATGTGGAGATTATGGGGGGCAATATTAGGGCAAGTTGGAGCTGATGGGGGCAAGTTGGAGCTGATGGGGCAAGTTGGAGCTGATGGGAGCAATGTGAGGGCAATATGGAGTTGATGGGGGATAAGTTGGAGCTGGTGGGGGGAATATGAAGCTGATGGGGGGCAATGTGAGGGCAATATGGATATGGGGGGGTAATTTGTAGATTTGGAGCATTATGGGGATGGCCAATTTGGGGGGGGTTGCTTCAGATTTCTGTGCCTACAGGCTCCTGAGATGTAAATCTGGCCCTGGTTGGGAGGTATGAGGATGGTTGAATGTGCAGAAGCAAAAAGAGGCAAACAAGTAAGAAACAGAACAAGCTCATAAATGACCCAAGGTTGCATGATCCAAATCAGTTCAGGAATGTATCTAAGATCAGGGCAGGTGGCAAACAAACCTGGTCAGGTTTAATAAGCGAAGGTCAAACACAATACAGGAATCAAAGCTCAGGAAAACACTAGTCAGAAAGACACTATACATGTGGACATTATAAATGTGGACAGGAGTGCATGTCAAGCTGCTTGATATTGGCGTTGGTCATGTGTCCAGGAAAGCAGACAGGCTCACAAGCATAGCAAAGTTGGAGAAAGCGGAGCGGGTGTGTCCAGGTAAACATGGACAGCTACAAATAATAGCAAAGCAGGACTTTCTGGACTGGGTTTATAGAGCACTGAAGCATTTGTACAATCTTTTGCATGCCCTGAAGTGCAGTAACATGCACTAGAGGCCAGTGTCAAAAGGGGCTTTTCTAGAGTACATTCCCCCTGACATCTCTGCTACTCTTTGAAAAGCAATGCATTAATCATACGCATTGTTGTATACAGTATGTTACTATACAGGCTCATACTTGACATTACGTGATCATGACTTTTTTATGACAGGCCAAATTGTATTTTTCTTGGAAAGATGAATCTAATCAACTGCACTTCCTGAGCATTACAAGTATGTGATTGTTGAGAAAAAATGCTTTCATGATCTCTTTAATAAAACACATGACCAAAGAGTGCCAAGTAATCCAGTTATGGAAGATGGAAGCAGTTCATTTTAGAACGAGCTCCAAAGCAATAGATACTGTTCAGTTAATGCATATGTGAAGGAACTACCCTCTATTCCATAAAAAAGCACCAGTTTGTCTTTGATGAGGCAGATTACTAAGAAGTTATGGTTATAGGGGATAAATACAAATTCACACTGATTTAAACTGGGCTTTTAACCCATTGAATACTAGAGAGGTCTCCAATACATTAATTTACAATGCTTTGGAGACCTCTCTAGCATTCAAGGGGCTAAAAAGCTCTATTAACCCCTTAACAACCAAGTGATCCGGGGGTGGGTGGCATAGAGGACCAAGGCACTTTTTTTTTTTTTTTTTTACAGAAATGCATTCTGGGATCGCAGAGCAGTGTAAAGCCTCGCTGCTATCCATGAATTCCATGATGTGCCAGGGCTGTCACCTGTCCTTAATGTACAGACCAGATGATCGGTCCTGGCATGTCATGCACCCCTAAAGTGATAAAGTAATGTTTCACAAAAAAAGCAGATCCAATTAATCTTCATAGTATTTGGGCCATGGAGAGTGTTATTTCAATACAGTCCGAGTTGTAGTTCAAGAGTAATTGAATGGTAAAGTATTCCCCTAGCACCCGTTTTACTGACGTAACACTGATCCCCTCAGAGCAGCAAGACTGTCTGGATGGATCGCAGAGAGGGACAATCTTCAGTGAGCATAAAGATAAACCTGAAAAACCTGTCAAGGGGGCATGGTTTTCCTTATGTTCGCAGTAAGAAGATTGTCCCTTGCTATGAGCTGTCTGGTCCCAGGATCAGCTTCCATATCTGAGGGGAGGCAACTAACATTAGACAAAAGGTAGGGGATTCACTTACTCTTGAACTACAACTTGGAAAGTATTGAAATAACACTCTCCATGGCCCATATACTTTGAAGATTAATTGGAGTGCCTATTATTGTGAAACACTACTGTCCGTTTTAGGGAATAAAATCAATGGACATTTTTGTAAATGTTTATTTATTCTCTATGTATGCAATGGTATCGTTGGTTTGCCACAGAATTGCTCCAATTCTTCTTAGTAGATGAGTCTGTCTATGTGTTGTTATCTGAGTTGTCCTACTAATCATCATTTTTTATTTGGGTAATTTCCATGCAGAGAAAGATCTAATTTTTTTTTGGCATTCCATAGGGAATAATATAAAGAAAACTGAAACAACTGAGTGCAAGAATAATATAATATTTAATTGGAATATAAAATATAATATATACTGTAGCTGTTAAAACACTTTCTGGAACCAGCTGCAAATACATCATAGATATATGATTATAAAATGATGTAAATCAATGTATTAAAGGAACAGTAACATAAAATAAAATTGAGTATATGCATTTAAATATAACACAATCTAGGCTAGCATCTGCAAAAAATATACATTAAATTCCAGATTGATAAAATTTTAAACTAACCTTGCGTTTCTAATGCATGTGTAGGCTGTTTTGTGCATTCACTTATTGTATACTTTCATTGTCCAGGCTTGTAATGAGTCACAAGATCTAAGGGAGTTTGTTAATTTATTAAGATTAGTGTCCACCCTTCTTGTTTTCTGACTTACTTTTCTCTTATTTCTGAGATTTGACATATAATATTTCAATAACATTTATGGGTAATGATCTATCTGTTCACCACATAACCCTCTGGCACCCAATGGGTTAATTCAGGGACACAGAACATTTTCATTCTGCAGGACTGCCAGGAGCCAGTGAAACCCTGGAGCATGTGTTTTTTATAAGCTGATTTAAAGTGATATGTGGTCACCATAGTTGTCGGTATGGAGTGAAAAAACGCTAAAGCACTTATTTTTTGTTTATAACGTGTCTGGAAATCTCCTTTTGATTCACAATAGTGTTTATGTTACTGTATGGGAAAGTATCATTACTATTCAGCTTGCACATACTGCATATGAACGTCCATTGTTACTTAGTCCATAAAGAAGATAATGTCACCCTGAGGCTATTGTTCTAAGAAGAATTGCAGCAAATGTGGAACAAACCAAATGCACTATAGGGAACAAATAAAAATTCCTCCATTTCCCATTGATTTAAATGGGGGCATTTTTTTTAATTGAAAATTAATTGAGAAATAGAAAATAGGTACAAGCAAAAACAATGTGTTATATTAGCCCTTAAAATTTTAAGACAAAATCGTCAAATACATATCAAAGTATAATGCATAAATATCGAGAAAGAGAAGGAAACAATGAAGATTTGATTACATTGCTTAAAAGTTGGTCTAAGCACATCTCCTTAGATTGCGTTTCTGATTCTGTAATGAAGAATATAAGATGAGTGGGATGGTGAAGGAGTAGGAAAAATAGGAAGATGGAGGGAGAGGGAAAGGAAGAAAAAACAAGAAAAACAATCAACACAGTGATAGACCTGTGCAACCTCAACTAGTATGTTAAGAAAATAAGGAGTTTAACAATGAGGATCATGTTGAACAGGGGGAGAGGAAAATTATTTTCTATGAAGCAGGATCTCTGGAACCAATGATGGAGGGTCTGATGTCATTCCACTAAGACCACTGAGTCAGAATTATTTTCTGAGAATGTGTGACATTAGTGTGGAGTTTCTCCAAATGGAAAATGTTATCGGTTCCTGAGAGCCAAACAGAGATAGGTGGAGGCTCAGGTCTTTTCCAGAATAGAGGTATGAGGGACTTTGCTTAAGCGAGGAGTATACATATCGTGGGCCAAGTACCAGTAGGGATGAGCCATTGGAGATGACCTTTATTCGAAAAGCAAAATATCAGTGGGTCTAAGGGAACACATTTTTCAGGAAATTATTTATTTGTTCCAAAATTTGCACCCAGAAAGGTGCGATCAAGCTACAAGACAACCAGGGCTGGCCCAACACATTGTGCTGCCTGGGTCCAAGGATGAAATGCTGCCCCCCCAAACTACACCCACCAAAACATGCCCATATGGTTGCTCTCTGAAAATTTAACCCTTTGAATGCAGGGGTATGCAGTGCATTGCAATGCGCTGCATACCCCTCTGGCACACTAAGGGTTAAGCCCCAGGTCTTTCAAAGCCAACCAACTCCCCTGGTTACATTCCCTGTGCAGTTAGTATAATGTGAAGACAAATGGAAGAACTGCACATTTTAGATGATATTTTAAAACTGTCCATTTTTTTACAATTACAGCAGTGTTAGATAGCAATCTTTCACATAGGACATCACTTTAACCCTTTCATAACCTAGGATGTCTGCTCCTGTACTCAAAGAGTTAGAATCTTCTGCTCCTGTACTCAAGGGGTTATAAAATCTAACTGTACAGGAGCAGACATCCCTGGTTATGAAATTGTTAAAGTGATGTCCTGTGTGAAAGATTGCTATCTAACTCTGCTGCAGATGTAAAAAAAATGGACAGTTATAAGATACCATCTATGTCTGTCTCCCCCCATGTCTCTCCCTCCATGCCACCCATGTCTCTCTCTCTCCCCCTCCATGCCACCCATGTCTCTCTCTCTCTCCCCCTCCATGCCACCCATGTCTCTCTCTCTCTCCCTCCATGCCACCCATGTCTTTCTCTCTCCCTCCATGCCACCCATGTCTCTCTCTCTCTCTCCCCCTCCATGCCACCCATGTGTCTCTCTCTCTCCCTCCATCTCACCCATGTCTGTCTCTCTCTTCACCATGTCATACATGTCTCTCTCCTCTCCCCATGTGTCTCTTTGCCATGTATCTTCTCCTCTTTTGTCTCGCTCTCCTCCATTTCTGTCTGTCTCTCTCCTCTTCCAACCTCTGTCTGTCTCTCTTCTTCCTCCATACTCCACAACCAGTTTGCCCATTAAATATGCCACTGCCAGATGCCCATTAAAATATGCCCCAGCACCCATATTGCTGACCCAGGACTTACCCCAGAACCCCAGGACATGCCTCATTGCCCATCCAGGACTTATCCCAGAACCCCAGGACATGCCCCATTGCCCACCCAGGACTTACCCCAGCACCCCAGGACCTGCCCCATTACCCACCCAGGACTTACCACAGCACCCCAGGACATGCCCCATTTCCCATCCAGGACTTACCCCAGCACACCAGCACACTACTCTTTGTCTCCAGCTGGCAGTCACTTGTCACTGAGCTGGCAGCCCAGCCCTGACTGACACTGTCAAAGTGCCGTCTGGGTCCATGGACCCACCGGGACCCATGTTAAGGCCGGCCCTGAAGACCACCATATATGAGGCATAAATCCTACATTTTCATTACATCTCCAACAAAGGCTGGAAGAATTAGGGCTGAATTGTTGGATACGATGAAGGGTTAGATACCAGCATGAAATAATTTTGTAATTCAGTGATTTCGTTCTAGCATTGCATGCTTTGTCGAGGTTGTTATGCAGGATGTTGGATAATTGGGCCAAGTCAAATTGAAGGGAAAGGCCTTTTTCCCAAATCCACAAAATGCACGGCTTGGTAGAAGCTGAAAAGTCTCAGAGCAGGGAGTGACAAAATGAAAGGGTATGAATCTTTGCAGATGGGTGTACCAAAGTTTTCTCAAAGCGGGACAATTCTCTAACAATAGGACCCCTAGACTTTTCACTATGATACCAGTGCCTAACCTGAAAAAGAGCCCACCAGGGGGTACATGTGGTGCCAAGTTACTTGCGTAAGACATTAAATGGTAATAGTTTCCATCTCGAGTCAAAGTCAGAGAGATTATGCTCATGCCAGGGTCCAGATAAACTCCCATTAATGCCTGGCAGGAAATTTGGATTACCCAAGACTGACTAAAGAGGTGATGGTGAGGGAGCAATTTTCAAGGAGACGTTTAGACTATTCCAGGTTTTCAAAATGTGTTCTAGAATAATGTGTTCCAAACATGAAGGGGGAATGAGATGAGACTCAGCCCATAGCAGCTGGACAAAGGAAAATTGGTATAATGTCAATTCTAAAGTTTCTATCCATCTAATGCTATGTTGGGGTAAAAAAAGTCAAAGATTGTGGCGATGGCCAAAGAAGCATAGTATCTACATATGTCAGGAAAATTAAACATTCCAGTGGGGACATTTCTAGAAAGCAGCTTATCATTTATTCGAGGAGGCTTGGTAGCTCATATGAATGAAAGGAAGAGGAAGTGAAGAGAATCCAAATATTTGGATGGGATATGAATTGAAATGACATTAAAGGGATAGTAATACTTCATTTTATCTTTATTTTATTTTGTAGGCATTAAAAAAACATGAAAAACGATATAAGTCTTATCTCTCAAACCTTTATGGTTTAAGAGATATTCACAAGCAAAATATCCCCCCCGTTCAGTCAGATCAGAAGGGAGGTGCCCAGGTAGACTGCAGAGAGGGACAATCTTCAGTTAAGATAAGGGAAAAAGCTGAAAAACTTGTCAAGGGGGGAAGGGCTTTCATTGTAAGAAGAATGACCCCTTCTGTTATCTGTCTGGTCTTACAACTAGATTCACATCTGAGAAGAGATGGCTTACACTAGGAAAAAAGGGCAGGAGGGGAAACTTTGCTTGTGAATAGCTCTTAAACTATAAAGGTTTGAGAGATAAGACTTTTATCATTCTTCATGCTTTTTTAATGCCTACAAAATAAAATAAATTTAAAATGAAGTATTACTATCCCTTTAAAATGATATAAGATCTTAGGCAGTATTGTAATTTTTGGCAAATTCGCTCTACCTATCCATGATATAATGAGGGAACACCACTTCTAGTGAGATGGAATCTATCAGGGGAGCGAAATTCAGTTCCAGAAGTGTTGAGGGATCAGAGGCTAGATATAACGAGGAAGGGGATAGATGTGGATGACCACTTAATAGGGTATCTGGTTTGTAATGTTGCAGATGTGGTGCTGTCTATGTTTGCAGAATGTGATTTTAGAATGATTCCTGACTGATGAGAGAAATGGTTCAAGAGCTATGAGGAAAATGAGAGGGGATAAAGGGCAGCCTTGCCTTGTACTGTTTTGTATTATAAAAGAGTCCAAGAGAGTCCCATTCACCAAAATCCTAGCTGAAGGGTCAGAGTAAAGTGTCATGATTCCCTGCAGCATCCGTGGACACATTCCAATATTTAGAAGCGCCTCTTTCAAGTAAGACCAATCGACTTGATCGAAGGCCTTCTCAGCATTGCTGGAGAGGAATAGTGTAGGGAGTTTGGTTTTATTTGAGAAATGACTGATTAATATTGCTCTGGAAGTATTATGTTGAGCTTCCCTACTAGACACAAAACCGCATTGGACTGGATGTATAAGGTTAGGTAGGTATGGTTTAAGATGATCAGCTAGGATCTTAGCATAGACTTTCAAATCTACATTAAGAAGAGATTTTGGGCAGTAATTACTACACAAAGATGTGTCTTTATCTGGTTTGGGGAGAACAACAATGTGAGTCTCTAGAGTCTGTTTGGAGATGGGCGCTCCTTGAAGGATCATATTGAAGGTCTGTGTCATGTGGGAGGTTAAAGTAGATAGGAAGATTTTGTAGTATTTTAATGAAAGATCATCTGGTCCAGGACTTTTCCCAAGTGCCATGGAGCGAGCCGATAAGGCCTCTGCTTCAGAATTTGGTTCATCCAAATGAAGAGATGCCTCATGTGATAATGTCCACACCCCAGCACTTTTAAAAAAAGATCTAAGAGATTCAGAGTGGGAAGTGGATTGCAGGTGGAGGCGTCAGATAAATTATATAGGGATTCGTAAAACTTTGTGAAATTCTCAGCAACGTCCGGGTATGCGTTGACTAGGGTACCTTTTGTAATACGGATCCGTGCCACTGCTATGTTTCTTCTACAGATTTGTACAAGGTGTGAGAGAGATTTGCCGCATTTGTCTCCTGAAATATATTGACTATATTTCTGCCACATGAATGATTTAACCCTTTGAGTACCAGAGGGGTACGCAACGCATTGCTTTGCAATGCGTTGCGTACCCCTCTGGCACTCAAAGGGTTAATTGTATTATGTCTGAGAAGGTCTGACAATTCCTTTCTCGTTAGGAGGAGAGCATTCCTATCCAATTCAGCCAGGAACTTTCTGTGGCAAGATTCAACAGAATGTACTTTGTTGAGGAGTGAATTAATATGACCACATCTCAGTTTATTTTTACATGAACCTAGTTTAGTAGGATGTCCGTGTATGACACACTCGTGAGCTTCCCATTTCATCATCATTAAGAAGGGTCTCATTGAGCTTCCAGGAGCGGTGGATATGAGTCACATTCGAGAAAGAAAGGGCCACCGACACTGGAGAGTGATTGGTTCATGAAACTGTTTCGCTTTTGACAGGTAATCAATCTGGTTATACGAATAGTGGGGGGAAGAATAGTGTGTGTAATCTTTGATGTTCGGCTAAATCTCCACACATTAACAAGATGTCTATTTGCAAAGTCTTTATGTAATCTTTTGAGGTGACTCAATCTAGCCAGTGATTTGTGGGAAGAACAATCAATTTCTGGGTCAAGTGCTATATTAAAATCCCTCCTATAGTGATTCTACAATCACATTCTTTACCAAACGTTAAAAGAAGTTTCCTTATATATGACACTTGGTTTTTGTTGTGACCATAAACATTAAGTATTGCTATGGGCTTGTTATATAAGAGACCTTTCAAAAACAAGTAGCGTCCATCTGGGTCCGAAATTTCCTCCAATAGTATCCAAGGAACAGAAGATTGGAACATTATACATATACCCCATTTTTTCTCCTGTGCAGAAGCAAAGTAAGAAGTTGTGAATTTGTGATTTTTAAATTTAGGAGAAGCCCATGCAGATGTCCACAGATAATCTATCAAATTTGTGGAGGGAAGTAGCCATTTTCTCTGGTGAATTCAGCCCCCCCTGTTCAATGTAACTATCCTAAGAAGTGGCATGTAAATTAGGTCGGTATCAAGTGTACACAGGCTGATTCTGATAAATTAAAAAAAAAGTAAAAATAAAAGAAGAGACGATGGGGGAATGGGAGGAGGTTAGAGGAATAAAAGGGTGTCAGTTAAAGGGATAGTTAAAGGGATAGTAATACTTAAGATGTAAAATAAAATATGTTGTACTAGGGTTTATACCCCTGAGTAAAACAAGAGTACTCCCACTGCTGAGAGATATTTTATTATAAAATTATAACAGCTCAAACTTGAATCTTTTAGGTGCAATATCACAGTGGCTTGAAAATTTACTGTGGCGCTGTTGCTACACCATCCTATGGACTGCTCTGGTCTGTAGACCATAAATCTCCATAGGATGGTGTAGCAACAGCACCACTGTAAATTTTCAGGTCACTGTGATATTGCACCTAAAAATATAAAGTTTGAGCTGTTATCATTGTTTAATAAAATATCTCTCAGCAGTGGGAGTACCCTTGTTTTATTCGGGGACATAGACCCTACAACATATATTTTTTTACATTTCAAGTATTACTATCCCTTTAAGGGTGGGGTTTGTAAACAACTGGCAGAACTTACAGAGCTTGCTCACAGTAAAGTGTGCTTTTCTCAAAGTGATTTTTTATAAGTGACCAGTTGGTGCATCACAGCAGTTAGTGCAACACAGGAGTTAGAGAAACAAGGTAAATTAATTGTTTTACTTTTTTAAGGACACTCATTTGCACCATACATGATAAGATCTGTTTAACATACAAGGAATTAAAAAGCCCCATTTAAGTAATTTAAACGAAGGGTCATTTTTCTTTGTCTCCTGGGGTAGAAGTAGTTGGCTCTAAAATTGTTCTTCTTATTAACCCTTTGAGTGTCAGAGGGGTAGCCAATGCATTACGTTGCAATTTTTTTGATGCCCCTTTGGCAATCAAAGCGTTTTAAATCAGCCTGTATAGAAAGAGAATGTATTAATACAGTTTAAAGGGATAGTAATGTTTCATAATAAAAGCAGCTCTAATTAATCATCATAGTATTTTGACTTTGGAGAGTTTTATTTCAATTCTGTCAGAGTTGTAGTTCAAGAGTAATTCAATGACAAAGTATCCCCCTCCTGCCCCTTTTACTGATGTAACACTGCTCAGCCAGAGCAGAAGGGAGGTGCTCAGGTAGATTGCAGAGAGGGACAATCTTCAATTAAGATAAGGGAAAAACTTGTCAAGGGGCAGGGCTTTCATTGTTCTCATAGGAAGAAGATTGTCGCCTGCTGTTATCTGTCTGGTTTTACAACCAGATTTGACATCTGAGAAGAGATGGCTTACACTAGGTAAAAGGGGCGGGAGGGGAAACTTTGCTTGTGAATATCTCTCAAATCATAAAGGTTTGAGAGATAAGACATATCGTTCTTCATGTTTTTTTAATGCCTACAAAATAAAATAAAGATAAAACCAAGTATTACATATGCTAAACACAGGGCACTTATGTTCACAGTATATAGAGGAGCGCAGGATTGTCTTTTTTTTGTATGTGTTTTTCACTTTTGGGTTTAGGCCTAATGTTAGGGGGACTGGAGAACCCTCTCATTCCTTGCTGCTATCTATATTTCAAACTTTATTCTTATATTAAATTATAATATGATATGGATATTTTATGGTGAGTAAGCGCTGAGAGCTTTCTTCTCTTTTCTGCTTTTGTTTCACACAAATCTCCTTTAGCTCAACTAAGCAGCTTCTCATTTTATCCAATTTATTCACAAAGATATAAAAACACATGATTACTTTATTTCATTTCACCATTCTTTTTTCTTTCTCACTTGGCCTTTAAGAACAAGGCTTTTTGGCCTGTTCCAGTATGTAATCCCCCTTGCCTGTTTGGTATCATCCATTCCTCACATGACTTGCGGGGAAGGATATAAATGGAACATAGTTTTCAATGCAGGCCCTTATGGGCCATGTATCAGGTAAGTCCTCCCTCTACACCTATTTTGTTTTTTTTGTTTTGTTGTATGTTTGTTTTTAATTGCACTACACTGGGACCCACAAGAAATAAAAAACATCAAAAAGATATTTAAAGGGTCCCCACTGACGCGTTTATTATAACATCTTTCTTCAGAGAATTTTATTTTAATTTTATTCAGATAGGGTCTTTATAGGTGTATTAGAGTAGGACTTACCGCAAAGTGAGATACCTTGGCATTGGTGGTAAGCTTACACATGGATTGGCCAATTTGTGGAACGAAATTCTCACTTATTTTCACTTAGATTTACTAAGAGTTATTACATATGCTAAATACAAGGCACTTATGTTCACAGTATATAGAGGAGCGCAGGATTGTCTTTTTTTGTATGTCTTTTTTTAAAATAAAGATAAAATGAAGTATTACTATCCCTTTAACACTAAATCTGGAACTGGAATCGATTCTCTAGCCTTATGCCTGCCTAACACCGATTTATTAAAAGGCTAGTAATGGATTAAAATAAACCGATGTCCAGTTCAGCAGTATAGTTTTGTTATCGACAGTAGACAGGTTTTCCTTATTCTCTTTACATGAAGATTGTCCCTCTCTGCACAGTGTCTGGTCAAGCAACCGGATCCCACATCTGAAAGGAGGCGGTGTAACTGGGGCTGGAGGGAGGTCCTTTCTAACGTAATAACTGTTGAATTACAACTCCGATAGGACTGGCATACCTCTCTAGATGATAACAAAACTATACTGATGAATCGGACCGCAGTTTATTTTAATCCATTCTATCCCTTTAAGCTATTTATGCCCAAATTCTCCCCTTAAAGAAACTCTAACACCTAAAAATGATCTGGGATTACACACATTAAAGTGATAGTAATGTTTCACAAAAACAGCAGCTCCAATTAATCTTCATAGTATTTGAGCCATAGAGAGTGTTATTTCAATACTGTCAGATTTGTAGTTCAAGAGTAATTGAATGATAAAGTATTCCCCTCCCGCCCCTTTTACCTAGTGTAAGACTGCTCACCTAAGATGTGGAATCTTGTTGCTTGACCAGACAGATAACTGTAAGGGACAATCTTCTTACTGTGAGAACAATGAAAACCTGCCCCCCTTGACAGGTTTTTCAGCTTTTCCCCTTTTCTTAATTGAAGATTGTCCCTCTCTGCAATCTACCTGGGCACCTCCCTGCTGCTCTGAGCTGAGCAGTGTTATATCAGTAAAAGGGGCAGGAGGGGGATACTTTATCATTCAATTACTCTTGAACTACAACTCTGACAGAATTGAAATAACACTCTCCATGGCCCAAATACTATGATGATTAATTAGAGTTGCTTTTATTATGAAACATTACTATCCCTTTAAATACCCTGTACTACATACAGCCATTGTAAAAATTCTTTATTTGTTATCGGAGACCTAAAATCTTCTCTTACATATGCTCTGTCTCGCATTTCTGCTTTTTCCAGGGCTCCCTTTACAATAGAAAATAAATTATATTTAAAATTATATAACTCAATTTAATTTTTGGGTGTTAGTATTCCTTTAACACAGCCTGAGCAAAGGGGAGAGCAGTGGAGAAGTGATTGGGTGTTTTGGGGCGTTCCTTTCCTCTGTTCTTAGTTTAACATGAAGCACTAGCAAGACACAGAGGAAGCACTTTTTTTCCAATGATCAAAGACTGACTGGCAAGACACAGGCAGCTAGGGATCTATTTGCTTGCTGATCTTGCTGTTATTGTCTCTGTGCTGGGTGGGGAAGTCTGGGGAAAGAAGTTGTTGACTTAGTTTTTCAGTTATCATTTTTTTTTGGACAGACTGTGATAAGAGAACGGGGGGGGCAAGTAAAAAAAAATAAATAAATAAAAAAAAAAAAAAAGAATAAAAAAAAAAATCTTAGGTGACACTGATAGGCAGCTGACTGGGCTTAGGCAAAGCATCATACAGCTCCATCAGTTGTGTTGTGTACCGTACAGTAAAAAACAGTGTAGTTGCTTAGGGCTCGATTCAAATGTTGGCGTTAAAACCAACATGAAGAAAATAACTGCCTTCGCTCATTAAGCAAGACCAGGTAACGTGAGATTCAAATCTTCCTTACCTAGAAAGCCTAACGAGCGATAACCAACAAAATACACGTTAATCTTAAACCTGCGTCGCATAGAAAATCGTACCTAAAAACACACGATAAAAATGTTATCTAGCACCACAGCCAATCACAGCACTGCAAAGTATCAAGTTCAGTCAGAAAATCCAAAACCCACGTCTCCAGTTCTCAACAGCTTTCTCTGTGCTTCCCTACCCAGCCACTAGGGGAACACAGAGAAGGCTTTCAGCACCATGGACAGCTTTGAATGCCATAGGGATGTGCACTGCTCACCCCTGTGGCATTCAAAGGGTTAACATACAACTGAGGGAGCAGGCTGCACTATGACTGCAGCGCTTCCCTCAGCTTTATTTATACATTCTTTATTTATTATTCATCCCCTTGCTGCGGGCGGCTATGAAGCCCGCAGCATAATAAAACCCTGGTGACTAGTGAGGTATTGGAGAAAGCGGGAGGAGGGGACAGAGACATTGGAGGAAGCGGGTGGTAGGCTTGTATTTGCTGCCTGCTTCCTCCAATACCTCTCCTCACGCGTTGGCTTTGTGCCCAGCTGCCTGGCGTCGCCTTGTGCAATTCGTCCCTTTGCACAAGGCGTTGTACAATGTTGTACAACGCCTTGTGCAAAGGGACGATTTGCACAAGGCGACCAGGCAGCTGGGCACAAAGCCAACGCGTGAGGAGAGGTATTGGAGGAAGCGGGCAGCAAATACAAGCCTACCACCCGCTTCCTCCAATGTCTCTGTCCCCTCCTCCCGCTTTCTCCAATACCTCACTAGTCACCAGGGTTTTATTATGCTGCGGGCTTCATAGCCGCCCGCAGCAAGGGGATGAATAATAAATAAAGAATGTATAAATAAAGCTGAGGGAAGCGCTGCAGTCACAGTGCAGCCTGCTCCCTCAGTTGTATGTTAACCCTTTGAGTGCCAGAGTGGTACTCAACGCATTGCTTTGCAATGCGTTGCGTACCACTCTGGCACTCAAAGGGTTAACTTAGATCTCAAACATTCATGATGCCTTACTTAGTGTGTCCCTTTGCTTTTAGTACTTTTGCTCCACTCTCAGTTTGAAGAAGAATGGAGCAAAGTACTAATAGCAATGGGACACAGGAAGTAGGGGGTTAAAAATGAATGAGATCTAAGTTAAACTGTCTAATCATAGTATTTTAATAAAACAAAAGTTTTAAACACACACAAACACACACATATATATATAGGCAAGGTATGTAGTCCATACGTTGCCTATTAACCCTTTGGGTACCAGATGGGTAGGAAACATGCTAAGCAATGCTTTCCTACCTCTCTGGTACTCAAAGGGTTAATTGTGGAATAAAAGACAGATTTGTCCACTACATGGAAGTCCATGAGGTGGATGTGGATGGGGTTAGTATGTCACATATATGCAATATATGTAACATACTAAGGGGGGAGGATGTGGAAGGGGCATTGTGTAGTGCTTGGTGTACTAGTTTTATTTATTTTATCCCTTTGAATGCCACAGGGGTGAGCAGTGCACATCCCTATGGCATTCAAAGCTGTCCATGGTGCTGAAAGCCTTCTCTGTGTTCCCCTAGTGGCTGGGTAGGGAAAAGCACAGAGAATGCTGTTCAGAACTGGAGACAATGGTTTTCTACTCTGACTTGTGTGCTGTTCTCCAAAAAAAATAGGCGTTAGATTTCTGGAGATAAATGTTGCAATTTAACGCGAGTTAGCCCTAACTCCAACATTTGAATAGCTTTTGGCGTCGTTTGTACATTATCCTCTATGGGTGAGATCTTGCTGTTCTGGCGAAGGGCGATGTCTGTTTCAGAACTGGCATCGCTTGTTTCTAGTAGAACATTTGCATTGCTCAATTGACGTTAAAACCAGCGTCTCCAGTTTTTTCTGGCGACGCCAACATTTGGATCGAGCCCTTAATGTCCAGCAAACACACAAGTGGAAGAGGGAGGGGTGGAGCAGTGCAGGGACGTGAGAGTAAAGTAGTAGTTCAAAAATTGACTGCAGCAATGGTTGTTGCAGCGTGTGCAATCAACTGTAGCAGGGGTATGCTGCAACTCTGCCACCCAATGAAACCCAATGAATTATGATACTAGGCTGGTCTAGGGAGTGTGGGAGTGGAATGGGTGGATATAAAGGACTGCAGTAACACCCATCTGTAACTGCTAAGAATAATTACATGCTATGCCTAAGGCACAGAAGGCTGAAATGAAGGGTTGGTGTCACCAGAACTGTTGAGGAACATTCAATATATAAATATTTCTTTATATATGTATACTAGTCACAAAGCCCATATACATGGGCTGATCCGGAGCAGGGAGCTCTGGATGGCTCACAGCCTGTCTGTGCTCCTGGCTTCGGGGCAGCAGCGGAGGCACTGGGTGTCAGTTTGTCACGCAGGTGCCTCTGCTGCTGCCCCGGAGCCGGGAGCACAGACAGGCGGTCACCCTTCCGGAGTTCCCCATTCTGGATCAGCCCGTTCTGCGAGTCCCTACTGCGCATGTGCGGTTATGTACACAGTGAGCGACGCATTGTAGGACTTTATGTTATAGGATATGAACAATGCAGACTATATGTAAATATAATACTCTTTCTAATTATATAATGTTTTTTTCTGTATAACAGCTTCTCTTTAAGCATTTTCAGATGCTGCTTATAATCACTCACAATATTATGAAATAAAAAGTATATGTCTCTTTCAGGGTTTTCCCAGCTCTGTCCATCACAAGCATTAATGAGTTGTTTCTCCACAAGCGCTATATATAATGTATACTCCAAATGAGGGTGATTCACAACCAATTATATGGAGAGAAGAAATGAGAAAAGAAAGAACCTAGGGGCTGGATTCAAATGCAGGTGCTAATTTTATCTCTACTTTATCTCCAGGTTTCCCCATAGACTTCAATAGGAACATTTTTGATAAAACGGAGATAACATTTATCTCCTGCATTTGAATCCAGCCCCTAGTCATGAAGAATAGCTTAGAAAATTACAGTTACTGATGTACTTCACCATTGGACTTTTTCTCTCATTCTTTCTATGTTTTTTTCCATATAATTGGCTGAGTCAACTTCATTGCCTTATAGCAAGGGGAGTTTCCATGGAAACCAAATATTAACCTTTGGCTGCTCAAGACTTCTTCAGTGCCATTCAAAGCAATACATTGGAGACATCTTTATCATCCAAGGAGTTAAAGCGGAACTTTCACATGATTAAAAAAGCTCTACAGAGCATAGTTACATTAGCCATATAGACTGATTTATGCTTCAAAATAAAACAAATTGCTTAATTAATGGAAAAATCACCTTCTAACTAGGCAGGCACCGGCAGGTATGTTACAGGAAGTGCTCTCTGTGCCTGCGCTGTAAGTCCCTTCCCGTACCATATGGCACAGTGGCAGTCAACCGCCAATCCTGGATTTGAAGGGGACGGACAGTGCAGATGCAGAGATGCCGGCTCTGCAAGATGTCTGCACTGTTCCCCGGTGCCTGCCTAGTTATAAGGTGATTTTTTCGTTAATGAATCAATATGTTTTATTTTGAAGCATAAATCTGTCTATATCGCTAATGTAAGTATGCTCTGCGGAGATTTTTTAATCATGTGAAAGAAAATGTGAGAAACTCAAAAGGTGAAATGTATGAATCCATGAGCACAGCTCATTTCCTGTGCAGGGACATTGTATGTATGTATGTGCTGTATATCTTTACTTATATGGTGTCACAACAGGAGAATGTTACAATAAACACATGGGGATAAAATGAGTGTCACAGTCATAAAAAACAATGGGAGAGAGGTCCCTGCTCCAAGGAGCTTACAATCTAAACAATGGCCTCCTACTCATACACTTGAACTTCAGGGTATGAACCAGAGCAGTGTCATGATGAATGCTAAGTCTCAGTCCTCTGTGATGGATTTGCAGCATGGAATACAGAGAACAAAACCACTAGGGAATTCAGCAGTAAAAGTAGTTTTTTTCCATTTAATTGGTATTATCTGTGCTATGTTCGTATAAAGTAATAGTAAATTTTATGTTACTGACTAAAGGAGAAGAATACATATAGGAATAAACAGCTCTTAAATTTGCAATGGAATTCTGTTATATTGTATAGATGGACAGTAGTATGTAGTAGTATGGCCGGCTCAAAAGGGACTGACAGCGCAGGCGCACGGACGTCACTGTGACGAGATGTCCGTGCTTCCTGCTCCTGTGACGTCAGAAAAAAGCAAAAATCTTTTGAACCGGGTAATATTTCTGGCGACTAGCGCTACTAAGCAGTTAGTCGCCAGATGAAGACTGATTTAAGGTAAAGTTATTGCGGGGTGGTAGTTCCCCCTGTGCAAGGATATCCTAAAAACATGCACTGTTGGTAACTTTGTGGACCTGAGTTAGTTACACCTTCTCTAGTGCGTGCCCTGAATTGCATTTGCGCAATTTCTGTGCCTAAGTCCAACCATAGAAAATAAGTTACAACTGAGAATTCATTCATTAACTCCAGTGTGACTAGGAAGGCATTTCCTGCCTGCACACAGCACCCACATAATCCTAATGAGATATTTTCCTATTATATTACAGATGTTTATTATTATGACATGGCTCTATTAGAGGTGTGCAACATATTGGTTTCCATGCGTTGCACACCCCTCTGGTCCTTATGTATGTATGTATGTACACTACTGTTCAAAAGTTTGAGGTCACTTAGAAATTTCCTTGTTTCTGTAATGGGAGCAGCTTGACCATATGGTACGTAAGAAGTGCCCATCAAGCCAATCCAAACTGTGGGAGGTGCTTCAGGGAGCTTGGGGTGAACTCTCTTCACATTTCCTCAACAAACTGACAGCTAGAATGCTAAATGTCTGCAAGGCTGTAATTGCTGCAAATGGAGGATTCTTCGACGAAAGCAAAGTTTGAAGGACATAATTATTATTTAAATTAAAAATCATTATCTCTAACCTTGTCAACATCTTGACTGTACTTCCTATTCATTTTGCAACTCATTTGATGGAAAACAAGGGAATTTCTAAGTAACCCCAAACTTTTGAATGGTAGTATATGTCAACGGCAGTTTCCAAACATTTTGAGATTAACCCTTTGAGTGCCAGAGAGGTACCCATTGCATTGCGTTGTATAACTTTCTGGAACTCCAAACATTAAGCATCCAATGGATAGTGTTTATAATGCACTGAAGCTCATTCTACACATACCGTACAATTATATAGTATTCCCAGTGTAATTGTTTTTATATCTTCTAAAATTATATTTTTAATAAATTATTTATGTATTTTATTTTCATATGCAATCTTGGTTACTTGTCTCTTCTATATTTCCTTCCTTTAGTTTTAGATAACCTTTACCAGTGGAGGAGTATTACAGAAAACATATAATTACCTACTTCCTTATTTTGCTCTTGTTAAATGGAAACTTTCATCGTGATTCAATAAGGGGCATTTTAATGTATGCATACCCGGCAGTGGTAGAACTACTGACAATTTAGCCGGTGCAAAGCACCAGGTTCCTCAAGCAAATGGGTCCCATTGACACTTTCAGATGGAGTCATGTGTCATAAAGCATTGGATTTTGGGGCTTTCAAATAGAAAAGTGGGCAGGGAGGCAAGTTCACATCTACCTTCATTCTCTAATCAGAACAGTCATACCCCCTTTACCTGATAAAGACCCAGGAAGGGATGGATGTGCCAGAGCCTACAGTATGGGGCCCCTTAAGCCACATAGGGTTCCACAAGTTCAGGTGTTAACTAACTGGCACTTTCATACACCCTTACAACGATATAGTGAGAAAGGTCCAGGGAGGAAGGCGCATGGACTCAAGGTCACTATCAGGTTTCCCCAGAGAAGACTTCTATCTAGGATCACATGGGTCCATCCAAACTATTAAGGATATGTTATTCATTATTATTATTATATTTTGTCTACCATGGAACTACCATGTCACAAAATGTTTAGCTTAAAGGGATAGTAATACTTCGTTTTATCTTTATTTTATTTTGTAGGCATTAAAAAAAACATGAAGAACGATATAAGTCTTATCTCTCAAACCTTTATGGTTTAAGAGATATTCACAAGCAGAGTATCCCCCCACCCTGTTCAGCCAAATCAGAAGGGAGGTGCCCAGGTAGACTGCAGAGAGGGACAATCTTCAATTAAGATAACGGAAAAAGCTGAAAAACTTGTCAAGGGGGGAAGGGTTTACATTGTTTTCATACAAAGAAGATTGTCCCCTAGTGTTATCTGTCTGGTCTTACAACCAGATTCACATCTGAGAAGAGATGGCTTACACTAGGAAAAAGGGGCAGGAGGGGGAAACTTTGCTTGTGAATATCTCTTAAACCATAAAGGTTTGAGAGATAAGACTTATATCGTTCTTCAGGTTTTTTTAATGCCTACAAAATAAAATAAAGATAAAACAAAGTATTACTATCCCTTTTACTAAGTCCCCTTCTGGGGACTAGCTGCTTAGTAGTGCTAATCACCAGAATTATTACCTGATTTAATAGGTATATGCTTTATTCCCCAGCTGTCAGTAGCACGGAGCACGGACATCTTGCCAGAATTACGACCCATGATGTACTATGACGGTCATGGAATTCCGGGCTCCCCCTGCGGCTGCACGACATTCAGGGAGTCCGGAACCGGAAATTACAAAAAAAAAAAAAAAAAAAAAAAAAAGCTCTGTGGTCCTTAAGTGACCACGATGTGACGCCAGTCGTTAAGGGGTTAATGAAAAGTGTCAGATCATGAGTTAATAAAAAGTCACCTTTAGTAAAAGTAAAAGTCACCTTTGAAAACATGTTGTAACTTAAAAAGGAACTAACGAATATTGCCATTAACAATTGTCATGTTTAAAAATGTATTTAATTTGTCTTTAAAATGAAAAATGTAAAAAAAAAGATAAAAACAGTTTATTAATAGTTAACTCCATACTACTGCTTTCCACTCCTGTTTGATAATAGTACTTTTAAACTGTCGGTTCTAAGTTTAGACAATTTTTATTGCGCCGGAAAAAATGACGTAAATTAAACAAAAAAGTGACAGATAAAATTTTTTTTATTTTGAATATACCTTTCAATATGATAGAAACTAGTGATGAGCGAGCACCCCAATGCTCGGGTGTTCGGGTGCTCTGACCGAGCACCCCCTGAGGCTCGAGTGCTCGGCCGAGCACCCGAGCCCCATTGAAGTCAATGGGAGGACTCGAGCATTACACCAGGCACCCCCTGCTCTGATGAGGGGAGGGTGCCTGGTCCATAGGAAAAGGGCAGAAAAGGATGGAAACACCACAGAAATGGTTCAGGGACAGCATAGGGAGGATGTCTGGATGCATCTTGGACTCCAACATCGCTGCTGGGAACGATTTTTCGCCCGTAGTACGCCATTTTTACAGACTGACCATAAAACACACAAAAAGGAAAATAAAAACGACTTTAGGCGAAAAATTGTTACCAAACAGTATTTGCTGTATATTTACTTGTATATCATCTGCAAATTCTCCCAAAAATTTCCTTGATTTTCAGAACTGAGGCCATGATTAAGAGGGAAACGTGCGCAGAGGCAAATTCTCCCAAAAATTTCCTTGATTTTCAGAACTGAGGCCATGATTAAGAGGGAAACGTGCGCAGAAACAAATTCTCCCAAAAATTTCCTTGATTTTCAGAACTGAGGCCATGATTAAGAGGGAAACGTGCGCTGAGCTGACCATCTAAAACATTATGAGTGAGGGTCTGCTGCAGAGCTGACCATCCTAAACATTATATGCGAAGGCCCGCTAGTGAGCTGACGCTATAAAACATTATATGAGAGGGCCCGCTAGAGAGCTGACCCAATAAAACATTATATGAGAAGGCCCGCTGGTGAGCTGACCTATATAAAAATTGTCAAACAGGGCCCGCTGGTGAGCTGGCCCTATATAAAAATTATATCACAGGGCCCGCTGGTGAGCTGGCCCTATATAAAAATTATATCCCAGGGCATATGGAAGAGGAGGAGGAGGATGAGAAGATTAAGAGTCAACCATATACCCGTTTTTTGGGTGGAAGGGGTGAATGGGAATACAGAGTATTCCCATCATTGTAAATAACATATATAAAGTGAGTTTATGTTCCCCCGGGGCTTTCCTCCAGTGGAGTGGAGAAGTCAGGGGAAATCCAGGCCTTGTTCATTTTTATAAGTGTCAACCTATCAGCATTGTCGGTGGAAAGGCGGATACGCTTATCTGTTATGATGCCACCAGCAGCACTAAATACCCGCTCAGACAGAACGCTGGCGGCAGGGCAGGCCAGCACCTCCAAGGCGTAGAGTGCCAGTTCATACCACGTGTCCAGCTTGGACACCCAGTAGTTGTAAGGCACAGAGGGATCATTGAGGACGCTGACACGGTCTGCTACGTACTCCTTCACCATCTTCCAAAACTTTTCCCTCCTTGTGACACTAGGCTGCGCATCAGGGTGAGGGTGCTGGCGGGGTGTCATGAAGGTGTCCCACGCCTTGGAGAGTGTTGCCCTGCCTTTCTCGGAACTGCTGTGTGCTCCCCTTTTCTCCCCTTCTCGGTTGGCCAAGGTAGCACGTACTCTGCCGCCAGCGTTGTCAGATGGAAAATTTTGGAGCAATTTTTCAACAAGAACCTTCTGGTATTGCACCATTTTGCTTGTCCTCTCCACCGGAGGAATGAGAGATGAGAAATTCTCTTTGTAGCGGGGGTCCAGAAGGGTGAACACCCAGTAATCCGTGTTGTTTAAAATGCGTATAACGCGTGGGTCACGGGAAAGGCAGCCTAACATAAAGTCAGCCATGTGTGCCAGAGTACCAACAGTCAAGATTTCGCTGTCCTCACCAGGAGGATGACTCTCAATATCCTCATCCTCTTCCTCCTCTTCTGCCCATCCACGCTGAAGAGATGGAACTAAAGTTCCATGGCTACCCTCTGTAGCGGAGGCAACCGTGTCTTCCTCCTCCTCCTCCTCCTCCTCCTCCTCCTCCACCTCCTCCAATTGTCGCTGAGAAGACGAAGTGAGGGTGCTCTGGCTATCACCTTGTGTAAGCTCTTCCTCCCCCATTTCCACCTCTTCCACATGCAAAGCGTCGGTTTTAATTGTGAGCAGCGAGCGTTTCAGTAGACACAGAAGTGGGATGGTTACACTGATAATAGCGTTATCGCCGCTCACCATCTGTGTCGATTCCTCAAAATTGCGTAAAACCTCACAGAGGTCTGACATCCATTCCCACTCCTCACTTCTGATTACAGGAAGTTGAACGGAGAGGCGACGACCGTGTAACAGCTGGTACTCCACTACTGCCCTCTGCTGCTCACAAAGCCGGGCCAACATGTGGAAGGTGGAGTTCCAGCGCGTGCTCACGTCACACAGCAGCCGGTGAGCTGGCAATTGTAAGCGCTGCTGCAGCTTCAACAGGCCGGCCGAAGCTGTAGATGACTTACGGAAATGTGCACACACGCGGCGCACCTTGGTCAAGAGATCATGTACATTGGGGTAGGTTTTTAGAAATCGCTGCACCACTAAATTAAATACATGCGCTAGGCATGGTACGTGTGTGAGCTTGCCGAGCTCCAAAGCCGCCACCAAGTTACGCCCATTATCACACACAACCATGCCTGGTTGCAGGTTGAGTGGCGAGAGCCACTGCTCGGTCTGGTGACTAATCCCCTGCAACAGCTCTGAGGCCGTGTGCTGTTTGTCCCCAAGGCAGATCAGCTTCAGCACGGCCTGTTGACGCTTCCCCACTGCAGTGCTACACTGCTTCCAGCTACTGGCTGATGGGGGAGTGGCGCTGCGTGTAGAGAATTCGGAGGTGGAAACGGAGGAGGAGGAGCCAATAACGTAGGTGCTGGTGGAAACCCTGATGGAGGTAGGGCCCGCAATCCTCGGCGTGGGTAGCACCCGTGCCATCCCAGGGTCCGAGTCGCTCCCAGCCTCCACGACATTCACCCAGTGTGCCGTCAGGGAAATGTAGCGTCCCTGGCCACAAGCACTTGTCCATGTGTCAGTCGTTAAGTGGACCTTCCCAGTAACTGCGTTGGTCAGGGCACGGGTGATGTTACGGGACACATGGTGGTGTAATGCGGGGATGGCACACCGGGAAAAGTAGTGGCGGCTGGGGACCGCGTACCGAGGGACAGCTGCTGCCATCAGGCTGCGGAAGGACTCAGTGTCCACAAGCCTAAATGGCAGCATTTCGATGGCCAGTAATTTTGAAAGGTGTGAGGTTAGTGCTATGGCCTGTGGGTGGGTGGCTGGGTATTTGCGCTTGCTCTCAAATGCCTGGGGTAACGACATTTGGACGCTGTGCTGGGACAGGGAAGTGGATGTGGTCGCTGATGGTGCTTCAGATGCTACAGGTGCAGGGCGGGAGGTATGCAGGCCTGCGCCTTCGACAGGCGATTGGCCGGCACCGAAAACAGGGGAAGAGGAGGCAGTGGTGTGGCCTGCAGACACAGATGGGCGATCCAGGCGTTCCTCCCACTTACTACGGTGCTTGGATGCCATGTGTCGGATCATGCTGGTGGTGGTGAGGTTTCTAGTGTTCATGCCTCGGCTCATTCTGGTGTGGCACAGGTTGCAAACTACAATTCTTTTGTCGTCCGCACTTTCCTTAAAAAAACGCCATACCGCGGAACACCTACCCCTTGGCAAGGTAGATTTACGCAAGGGGGTGCTCCGTGGAACATTTGCGGGCCGGTTTGGTGCGGTCCGCCTTCTTTCTGTAGCCACACCACTGCCTCTTCCAGCCTGTTGCGGTGCTGCAGATGGCTCACCCTCAGGACTGCTGACATCGCTCGGCTCTACACCTTCCCAGGTGGGGTCAGTCACCTCATCGTCCACCAAGTCCTCCTCCACTTCCTCACTCTGATCATCCTCCTCAAGTCTTGATCCCACCACATACTCAGTCATTGACAACTGTATAACATTCTCCTCAACAAGGTCTTGAGACGGAAATAGTGGTTGATTTAATGGCAACTGTGTCTCATCATCATCATCATCATCCACTACTTCCTTTGACCTTAAATGCCGTTCACATCTGTCATCTTCTTGTGATTGGGTAGCCTCTAGAGGTTGTGAATCAGGGCACAAGATGTCATGTTCCTCTGCAAGCGTGCTTGGAGAGAGGGTCAAATGAAGGATTGGTGATGAGACGAGCTCCTCACTATATCCCAGTGTGGGATCACTTCTTTGACCAGACCGTGTATGGTGGGAGGAAGGATGATCAGAGTGAGGATTATGTTGACCAGACTCTTGGCTACTGAGAGTGGACTTGGTGGAAAACAGGGTGGTGCTTAACCGGCTGGAAGCAGTATCAGCTGTCATCCAACCGACCACCTGTTCGCAGTGGTCGGACCTCGAGAGTGATGTCCTGCGACGCCCTGTAAAATTAGACATGAAGCTAGGTATGGTGGATGTCTTTCTTTCTTGTGCTCTGGCACCAGGCACAGTTTCTCCGCGTCCTGACCCGCGCCCTGAACTTTCAGGATCACGTCCACTTCCCCGTCCCTTTTTACCCGCCTTCTTCATCTTACACAGAATATGTGACTTTAATATTTGAGTTTGAAAACTTAACACTATTTCTTATTATTCTGCAACTCTGCAGAGTACACAGAATAGGCTGCTAAACGGCGGTGATACACACTGAATGGAATATGTCACTTTGATATTTGAGTTTGAAAACTTAACAGTATTTCTTACTATTCTGCAACTGTTCAGAGTACACAGAATAGGCTGCTAAACGGCGGTGATACACACTGAATGGAATATGTGACTTTAATATTTGAGTTTGAAAACTTAACAGTATTTCTTACTATTCTGCAACTCTGCAGAGTACACAGAATAGGCTGCTAAACGGCGGTGATACACACTGAATGGAATATGTGACTTTAATATTTGAGTTTGAAAACTTAACAGTATTTCTTACTATTCTGCAACTGTTCAGAGTACACAGAATAGGCTGCTAAACGGCGGTGATACACACTGAATGGAATATGTGACTTTGATATTTGAGTTTGAAAACTTAACAGTATTTCTTACTATTCTGCAACTGTTCAGAGTACACAGAATAGGCTGCTAAACGGCGGTGATACACACTGAATGGAATATGTGACTTTGATATTTGAGTTTGAAAACTTAACAGTATTTCTTACTATTCTGCAACTCTGCAGAGTACACAGAATAGGCTGCTAAACGGCGGTGATACACACTGAATGGAATATGTGACTTTAATATTTGAGTTTGAAAACTTAACAGTATTTCTTACTATTCTGCAACTGTTCAGAGTACACAGAATAGGCTGCTAAACGGCGGTGATACACACTGAATGGAATATGTGACTTTGATATTTGAGTTTGAAAACTTAACAGTATTTCTTACTATTCTGCAACTCTGCAGAGTACACAGAATGTGCTGCTAAACTGCGGCGAAGCACACTGAATGGAATATGTGACTTTAATATTTGAGTTTGAAAACTTAACAGTATTTCTTCCTATTCTGCAACTCTGCACAGTACACAGAATGTGCTGCTAAACTGCGGCGAAGCACACTGAATGGAATATGTGACTTTAATATTTGAGTTTGAAAACTTAACAGTATTTCTTCCTATTCTGCAACTCTGCACAGTACACAGAATGTGCTGCTAAACTGCGGCGAAGCACACTGAATGGAATATGTGACTTTGATATTTTAGTTTGAAGACTTAACAGTATTTCTTCCTATTCTGCAACTCTGCACAGTACACAGAATGTGCTGCTAAACTGCGGCGACGCACACTGAATGGAATATGTGACTTTGATATTTTAGTTTGAAGACTTAACAGAATGTGCTCTAATCTGCAACTTTGCACACTAAACAGAATGTGCTCTAATCTGCAACTTTGCACACTAAACAGAATGTGCTCTAATCTGCAACTTTGCACACTAAACAGAATGTGCTCTAATCTGCAACTGTGCACACTAAACAGAATGTGCTCTAATCTGCAACTTTTCACACTAAACAGAATATTTTTTTTTTTTTTTGTTTTGTTTTTTTCCCCCCACACAAAATAACCTGCTGCCCCCACACACAGTAGTCCTAAAAAGGACTTTTGGTTCTTTGTTTTCACAATTTTTTTTTTTCCTCCCTACACTGCCTTTCCCTTCCTATCCTCAGCTCTCCCTGGCTCAGACTGAGCCGAACTCGATGGTCAGGTGCTATACAGCACCCGACCACGGGTTCTGGCCAGCCAATCAGTGTAATGCCAGCAGCCAACATGGCTGCTGGCATTACACCGATGTCAGAGCCTCCCTGCACGTTTATTGGCTGCGCAGCAGCCGCAAAACGTGCGGGGAGGAGACCCGAACATGGCGGGCGAGCACATGCGGTACTCGTACGAGTACCGCCATGTGCCGAGCAGAGCGATGCTCGAGCCGATCCGAGCATCGGCCGAGCATGCTCGCTCAACACTAATAGAAACATAGAAATATAGAATTTGATGGCAGATAAGAACCATTTCGGCCCATCTAGTCTGCCCATTTTCCTACCATTTGGTCCATGGTCTTTTCTTAAGTTAAGAACAGCTTTATGCCTATCCCATGCATGCTTAAATTCTGTCACTGCATTAACTTCTACCGCTTCTGCTGGTAGACTATTCCACTTATCTACTACCCTCTCAGTGAAGTAAAACTTTCCTACATTACATCTAAACCTGTGTCCCTCTATTTTTAGACTATGGCCTCTTGTCCTAACATTTTTACTGCTTTGAAATATACTTACATCCTGCACTTTGTTGAATGATGCTATATTAAACCACCCCTACTTTTAACATTGCTTTCCCTTTTGACAGAGACTGTGGAACTGAGTACAAAAAATTATGGTAATCTATCTGTGAATTGACGGATCATGGAATAAAAACATATTCAGACTAATTACAGAAAATTTTGTTACCACAACTTTTTTGCAATGTACTGAAAATATCTCTAGCAGCCAAGGGGTTAATATATAGAAATATGAAAAAACATAATTGTGAAAGTCTTTTCAGTTACAAGAAATATACTGGCAAAGTTAAAGGTGTTGAAATGAAACAATACATTTTATTTATTTGTTAGTACAGTTAATTGTACACTCTGACGTTTATAGCAGAGTAGATAATTTGTCTTCATTTTAATCACTGTTATCACACAGTCAGTTTTTTTATGATTAAGAATTTTTATTAATTTTTTTAGATTCAACAGTAGCAATGCAAAATAAATATGTATGATTTAGATGGGAAAATCACAATAGAGCAAAACAGTATTTTGTTGCAATACAAAGGAGTTGGTATTAAAGTGATGGTAATGTTTCACAAAAATAGCAGCTCCAATTAATCTTCATAGTATTTGAGCCATAGAGAGTGCTATTTCATTACTGTGAGCGTTGTAGTTCAAGAGTAATTGAAGGATAAAGTTTCCGCCTCCCGCCCCTTTTACCTAATGTAAGCCATCTCTTCTCAGATGTGGAATCTGGTTGCTAGACCAGACAGATAACAGCAAGCGGACAATCATCTTCCTATGAGAACAATGAAAGCCCTGTCCCCCTTGACAACTTTTTCATGTTTCTTCCTTATCTTAATTGAAGATTGTCCCTCTCTGCAGTCTACCTGGGCACTTCCCTTCTGATCTGCCTGAGCAGTGTTACATCAGTAAAAGGGGCGGGAGAGGGATACTTTATCATTCAATTACTCTTGAACTACAACTCTGACAGAATTGAAATAACACTCTCCAGGGTCCAAATACTATGATGATTAGTTAGAACTGCTTTTATTATGAAACATTACTATCCCTTTAAATTCATAGTGAAGGAAAATGTATGCTCAGATGTCTACAAAATCAGGCATCCATAAAACAGTATCGCTACTTTGAAATAAAGAAAATTGAGACAGAAGAAAAAAAAAGGAGGCATATGAAAAATAAGAAAACAAAGAAGAGAATGAGAAAAAAATCAGAAGAAAGATAAAAGATAAGGAATGAGAAGGAAGTGGAGGATTCAGAAAGGGGAAGAGAAAGGGAAAAAAGGAGGGAATAGGAAAGATGCCTCATAGTATGACTGGAGAAACAAAGACATATATCTCCAGATGATGCGACTGTCCGATGACTCGAGTCCCCACCCCTTTATCTCAACCATTCAACTGATCTGAAACAGGTAAAGGAGTGTTAGAGGACCACCAAGAAATAAAGTGATCATATAGTTCCCGAGCAGAACCGTGGTTAGAAGTAGACAACGCAGTCAGTTATTAACTAATCAGCAAATATTTTGGTGTGTTGTTGATGCACTTGCCAGAGAAGGAACAAAAACACCGAAGGGCGCTCATGGTGAAGAATACTTAATTGTTTAGAAGAACCTTCACTGAAGCACCAAGGTACTCAAAATATTTATATCCTCTAAAAAACGAAAAGGTGAGCAATAGCAGAGTTCACATTGCATCCATTCAGTGATCATTCATAGCTCAGTAGCTTTTCTTCAAATTCCCTCAAAAGGTAATAAAATAAGCAAGTGGAGGCAAACAGAAACTGTCAGTTATTAGTGCAAAATATAAAAAATATGTATTGTAACTTACAATTAAATTCACTGCATCTTGAAAATCCTTAACTGGTGGAACTCTAATTTCTAGCACCGGGTAACAAATAAAGTAAATTGAAAAAACGTAAGTGGTTGATATGTCATAAAAATAATTTTTAATAAAGTTAACTAATGATAATCAAAAACAGCTCAACACATTTCAGAATTCAGCATTCTTTCATCAGGAGCTTCAATCTAGCAAACCTGTGACACCAATAACTGGGCTCCCTCTTTCACTTGCTAAACAAGTATAAAGAAAAGTAAGATATGCTCAACTAGGCACGTGAGCTAGCAAACACATGCAAGAAGCTCACTGGGACTGTGTCCTCGTGCCCAGCGTGCAATCTCTTTAAGCTCACCATTGCCATACACAGAGAGAAAATCTTCTGAAGCATATCATACTAGTCCTGCCAAATGACAGTACAGCCACAAAACGCCAAATAATTCCTCTCTGAACAAAGGAAACAGTTAATCCCAAATGTACCTTTCGGCCTTCCTGAGCCTCTTCAGTGAGGCGTAACTAATCCCTCTAGGAACTGTGAGCAAGGGGTCTACGTCTGGATTCCCCTCATTATTCTTAGGGAGACCAACCCCAAAAGCAATTAGTATATGGAGAAAGAAAAGTAAGAGATGCTCAACTAAGCTCATGAGCTAGCAAATACATGTTTGAAGCGTACTGGGACTGAGTCCTCGCATCCAGGGTGCAATCTCTTTAAACTCACCAATGCCATACACAGAAAGAAAATCTTCTAACGCATATCATACTGGTCCTGACAAATAACAGTACAGCCACAAAATGCCAAACAATTCTTCTCTGAACAAGGGAAACAACTAATCCCCAAAGTACATTTTAGACTTCTTCAGTGAGGCTTAACTGATCCCTCTAGGCACTGTGAGCAAGGGGTCCACGTCTGGATTCCCCTCATTACTCTTAGGGTGACCAACCCCAAAAGCAATTTGCATATGTAGAAAGAAAAGTAAGAGATGCTCAAATAGGCTCATGGGTCCAGGGTGCAATTTCTTTAAGCTCACCAAAGCCATACACAGAAAAAAAAAAATCTTCTGAAGCATATCATACTGGTCCTGCCAAATGACAGTCAAGCCACAAAATGTCAGACAATTCCTCTCTGAACAAAGGAAGCAGCTAACCCCAGACGTATTTTCAGCCTACTTGTGCCTCGTCAGTGAGGTGTAGCTGTTCCCTCAAGGCACTGTGAGCAAGGGGTCCATGTCTGGATTCCCCACATTACTTTTAGGGTGACCAACCCCAAAATCAATTTGCATATGTAGAAAGAAAAGTAAGAGATGCTCAACTAGGCTCATGAGCTAGCAAATATATGCAAGAAGCTCACTGGGACTGAGTCTTCGCGTCCAGAGTGCAATCTCTTTAAGCTCACCAATACCATACACAGAGAGAAAGTCTTCTGAAGCATATCATACTGGCCCTGCCAAAATGACAGCCCAGACACAGAAAGCCAGAAAATTCCTCCCTGAACAAGGGAAACAGCTAACCCCAAACATACGTTTCAGCTGTCTTGGACCTCTTCAATGAGATGTAGCGGATCCCTCTAAGCACTGTGAGCATGGGGGTCCATGTCTGGATTCCCCTCATTACTCTTAGGGAGACTAACCCCAAGAGCAATTTGCATATGTAGAAAGAAAAGTAAGAGATGCTCAACTAAGTTCATGAGCTATCAAATACATGCAAGAAGCTCACTGGGACTGTGTCCTCATGCCAAGAGTACAATCTCTTGTAGCTCACCAATGCCATACACAAAGAGAAAATCTTCTGAAGCATACCATACTGGTCCTGACAAATGACAGTCAAGCCACCACATGTCAGACAATTCCTCTCTGAACAAGGGAAACAGTCAACGTCAGGCGTACATTTCAACCTCATCAGTGAGGTGCAGCTAATGCCTCTAAGTACTGTGAGCAAGGGGTCCATGTATGGATCCCCTCATTACTCTTAGGGTGACCAACCCCAAGAGTAATTTGCATATGTAGAAAGAAAAGTAAGAGATGCTCAACTAGGCTCATGATCTAGCAAATACATGCATGAAGCTCACTGGGACTTAGCCCTCACATTCAGGGTGCAATCTCTTTAAGCTCACAAATGCCAGACACAAAAAGAAAATCTTCTGAAGCATATCATACTGGTCCTGCCAAATGACAGTCAAGCCACAACATGTCAGACAATTTCTCTCTGATCAAGGGAAACAGCTAATCCCAAATGTACATTTCGGCCTTCTTGGGCCTCTTCAGTGAGGCATAACTGATCCCTCTAGGCACTGTGAGCAAGGGGTCCACATCTGGATTCCCCTCATTACTCTTAGGGTGACCAACCCCAAAAGCAATTAGCATATGGAGAAAGAAAAGTAAGAGATGCTCAATTAGGCTCATGACCTAGCAAATACATGTATGAAGTGCACTGGGACTGAGTCCTCACATCCAGGGTGCAATCTCTTTAAGCTCACCAATGCCATACACAGAAAGAAAATCTTCTGAAGCATACCATACTGGTCCTGCCAAATAACAGTACAGCCACAAAATGTCAGAGAATTCCTCTCTGAACAAAGGAAACAGCTAACCCCAGACATATTTTCAACCGACTTGTGCCTCATCAGTGAGGTGTAGCTGTTCCCTTTATGCACTGTGAGGAAGGGGTCCATGTCTGGATTTCCCACATTACTCTTAGAGTGAGCAACTCCAAAAGCAATTTGCATATGTAGAAAGAAAAGTAAGAGATGATCAACTTAGTTCATGAGCTAACAAATACATGGAAGAAGCTCACTGAGACTGTGTCCTCATGCACAGAGTACAACCTCTTGTAGCTCACCAATGCTATACACAAACAGAAACTCTTCTGAAGCATATCATACTGGTCCTGCCAAATGACAGTCAAGCCTCAACATGTCAGACAATTCTTCTCCAGACAAGGGGAACAGCTAAGCACAGACATTCATTTCTGCCTTGTCAGTGAAATGCAGCTGTTTAGTTTAGGCACTGTGAGCTAGGGGTCCATGTCTGGATTCCCCTCATTACTCTTAGGGTGACCAAACCCAAGAGTAATTTGCATATGTAGAATGAAATGTAAGAGATGCTGAAGTAGGCTCATGAGCTAGAAAATACATGCATGAGGCTCACTGGTACTCAGCCCTCGCGTTCAGGGTGCAATCTCTTTAAGCTCACAAATGCCATACACAAAGAGAAAATCTCTGAAGCATATCATACTGGTCCTGCCAAATGACAGTCAAGCCACAAAAAGTGCCAGACAATTCCTCTCTGAGCAAGGGAAACAGCTAATCCCAGATGTACGTTTTGGCCTCATAGGTGAGGTGCAGCTGATCCCTCTAAGCACTGTGAGCAAGGGGTCCACGTCTGGATTCACTTATTACTCTTAAGAACACCAACCCCAAAAGAAATTTGCATATGTAGAAAGAAAAGTAAGAGATGCTCAAATAGGCTTATGAGCTAGCAAATACATGCAAGAAGCTCACTGGGACTATGTCTTCACACCCTGGGTGCAATCCCTTTTAGCTCACCAGTGCCATACACAGAGGAGAAATCTTCTGAAGCATATCAACCTGGTCCTGCCAAATGACAGTTAAGCCACAAAAAGGGTCAGACAATTCCTCTCTGAAAAAGGGAAGCCGCTAATCCCAGACATACATCACAGCCTCATCAGTGAGGTGCAACTGATCCATCTATGCACTGTGAGCAAGGGTTCCACGTCTGGATTCACCTCATTACTCTTAGGAAGACCAACCCCAAGAGCAATTTGCATATGTAGAAAGAAAAGTAAGAGATGCTCAACTAGGCTCATGAGCTAGCAAATACATACAAGAAGCTCACTGGCACTCAGTCCTCTCTTTAAGCTCACAAATGCCATACAAAAAGAGAAAATCTTCTGAAGCATATCATACTGGTCCTGCCAAATGACAGTCAAGCCACAAAATGTCAGACAATTCCTCTCTGAACAAGGGAATCAGCTAATCCCAGACGTACGTTTTGGCCTCATCGGTGAGGTACACCTTATCCCTCTAGGCACTGTGAGTAAGGGTTCCACGTCTGGATTCACCTCATTACTCTTAGGAAGACCAACCCCAAGAGCAATTTGCATATGTAGAAAGAAAAGTAAGAGATGCTCAACTAGGCTCATGAGCTAGCAAATACATACAAGAAGCTCACTGGGACTGTGTCCTCACGAACTGGGTACAATCCCTTTTAGCTGACCAGTGCCATACACAGAGAGAAAATCGTCTGAAGTATATCATACTGGCCCTGCAAAATGACAGTCCAGCCTCAAAAAGCTGGACAATTCCTCTCTGAATAAGGAAAACCGCTAATCCTAGACGTACATTTTTTGCCTTCTTGGTCCTTGTCAGTGAGGTGCAGCTGATCCGTCTAGGCATTGTGAGCAAGGTGTCCATGTCTGGATTCCCCCCATTACTCTTGGGGTGGCCAACCCCAAGAGTTATTTGCGTATATAGAAAGAAAAGTAAGAGATGCTCAACTAGGCTCATGAGCTACCAAATATATTCAAGAAGCTCACTAGGACCCACTCCTCATGTCCAGGGTGCATTCTCTTTAAGCTCACACATGCCATACACAAAGAAAAATCTTTTGAAATATATCATACGGGTCCTACCAAATGACAATCAAGCCACAACATGTCAAACAATTCCTTTCTGGACAAAGGAAACAGCTAAACATCAAAGTGCATTTCTGCCTTGTCAGAGAGGTATAGCTGTTCAGCCTAGGCACTTTGAGCAAGGGGTCCATGTCTGGATTCCCCTCATTACTCTTAGGGTGACCAACCCCAAGACTAATTTGCATATATAGAAAGAAAAGCAAGAGATGCTCAACTAGGCTCATGAGCTAGCAAATACATGCATGAAGCTTACTGAGACTCAGTCCTCGCATCCAGGGTGCAATCTCTTTAAGCTCACACATGCCATACACAAAGACAAAATCTTCTGAAGCATATCATACTGGCCCTGTCAAATGACAGTCAAGCCACAACATGTCAGACAATTCCACTCTGGGCAAGGGAAACAGCTAAACATAGAAGCGTATTTCTGCCTTGTCGGTGAGGTGTAGCTGTTCAGCCTAGGCACTTTGAGCATATGTAGAAAGAAAAGTAAGAGATGCTCAACTAGGCTCATGAGCTAGCAAATACATGCAAGAAGCTCACTGGGACTATGTCCACACGCCCTGGGTGCAATCCCTTTTAGCTCACCAGTGCCATACACAGAGGGAAAAACTTCTGAAGCATATCATACTGGTCCTGTCAAATTACAGTCAATCTACTACATGTCAGACAATTCCTCTCTAACAAGGGAAACAGCTAACCCCAGACATACTTATTACTATTACTATTATTATTTTATTTTATTTTATTTTATTTTATTTTATTTTATTTTACCAGTAAAGTGCAGCTGGACCATCTAGGCACTGTGAGCAAGGGGTCCATGTCTGGATTCCCTTCATTACTCTTAGGGTGACTAACCCCAAGATCAATTTGCATATGGAGAAAGAAAAGTAAGAGATGCTCAAATAGGCACATGAGCTAGCAAATACATGCAAGAATTTCACTGGTACTGTGTTCTTGCACCCAGGGTGCAATCTGTTTTAACTCACCAGTGTCATAAAAGAGAGAAAATCTTCTGAAGCACATCATACTGGCTCTGTCAAATGACAGTCCAGCCACAAAATGCCAGACAATTACTCTCTGAACAAGGGAAACAGCTAACCCCCAGATGTACGTTTTGGCCTTTTTAGGCCTCTTCGGTGAGGTGCAGCTGATCCCTCTAGGCACTATGAGCAAGGGGTCCACTTCTGGATTGCCCTCATAACTCATAGGGTGACCAACCCCAAGAGCAGTTTGCATATGTAGAAAGAAAAGTAAGAGATGCTCAACTAAGCTCATGAGCTAACAAATACATGCAAGAAGCTCATTGGGACTCATGCCCAGGATGCATTCTCTTTTAGCTCATCAGTGCCATACACAGAGAGAAAATCTTCCAAAACATATCATACTTGTCCTGCCAAATGACAGTCCAGCCACAAACCCCAGACACATGTTTCAGCCTCATCGGTGAGGTGCAGCTGATCCATCTACGCACTGTGAGCAAGGGGTCCACGTCTGGAATGCCCTCATTACTCTTACAGTGACCAACCCCAGGAGCAATTTGCATATGTAGAAAGAAAAGTAAGAGATGCTCAACTAGGCTCATGAGCTAGCAAATACATGCAAGAAGCTCACTGGGACTGTGTCCTTACACCCAGGGTGCAATCACTTTAGGCTTCCCAGTGTCATACACAGAGAGGAAAGTTTCTGAAACATATCTTACTTGCTCTGCAAAACAGTCCATCCACAAGAAGCTGAACAATTTCTCTCTGAGCAAGAGAAAATATCTAACCCCCAGATGTACATTTCAGCCATCTTGGGCTTCACCAGTGTTGTAGACACTGTGAACAAGGGGTCCATGTCTGAATTCCCCTCATTACACTTAGGGTGACCAACCCCAAAAGCAACTTGCAAATGGAGAAAGAAAAGTAAGAGTTGATCAACAAGGCACATGAGCTAGCAAATACATGCAAGAAGCTCAATGGGACTGTGTTTTAGTGCCCAGGGGGCAATCTCTTTCAGATCACCAGTGCCATACACAGAGAAGAAATCTTCTGAAATATATCATACTGGTCCTGCCAAATGACAGTCCAGCCACGAAATATCAGACAATTCCTCTCTGAACAGGGGAAATAGATAACCCCAGACTTACATTTCGGCCTTCTTGGGCCTCGTCAAGAAGGTGCAGCTGATCCCTCTAGGCACTGTGAGCAAGGGGTCCACGTCTGAATCCCCCTAATTACTATAAGGGTAACCAACCCCAAGAGCAGTTTGCATATGTAGAAAGAAAAGTAATAGATGCTCAACTAGGCTCATGAGCTAGCAAATACATGCATGAATCTCTCTGGTACTGAATCCTCGCATCCAGGGTACAATCTCTTTAAACTCACCAGTGCCATACACAGAGAGGAAGTCTTCTGAAGCATATCATACTGGTCCTGACAATTGACAGTCCAGCCACAAAAACTCAGACAATTCCTCTCTGAATAGAAGAAACGGCCATCTTAGACCTCTTCAAAGAGGTGTAGCTGATTCCTCTAAGCACTGTGAGCAAGGGGGTCCACGTCTGGATTCCCCTCATTACTCTGAGGGTGACCAACCCCAAGAACAGTTTGTATATGTAGAAAGAAAACTAAGAGATGCTCAACTAGCCTCATGAGCTAGCAAATATATGCAAGAAGCTCACTAGGACAGTGCCCTCACACCCAGGTGCAATCTCTTGCAGATCAACAATGCCATACACATGAAGAAAATTTTCTCAAACATAGCATTCTAGTCCTAGCAAATGACAGTCAAGTCATAAAATTCCTCTCCAAACAAGGAAAACTCCTAACCGCAAAAAAAAATATGCTTTAACTTTGCCACTGAGGCACAGCTGATTTATCTAGGGACTGTGAGCCAGGGGTCCATGTCTGGATTCCCCTCATTACTCTTAGGGTGACCAGCCCCAAGAACAATTTGCATATATAGAAAGAAAAGTAAGAGATGCTCAACTAGGCTCATGAGCTAGCAAATACATGCAAGAAGCTCACTGGGACTGGGTCCTCGCTTCCAGGGTGTAATCTCTTTTAGATCACCAGTGCCATACACAGAGAGGAAATCTTCTGAAACATATCATACTGGTCCTGCCAAATGACAGTCCAGCCACGAAATGTCAGACAATTCCTCTCTGAACAATGGAAACAGCTAACCCCAGATGTACGTTTTGGCCTTCTTGGGCCTAGTCAAGGAGGTGCAGCTGATCCCTCTAGGCACTGCGAGAAAGGGGTCCACATCTGAATATCCCTAATTACTCTAAGTGTGACCAACCCCAAGAGCAGTTTGCATATATAGAAAGAAAAGTAATAGATGCTCAACTAGGCTCATGAGCTAGCAAAGACATGCAAGAAGCTCACTTGGACTATGTTCTCGCGACCAGGGTGCAATCTCTTTAAGCTCACTAGTGCCATACACAGAGAGGAAATTTTCTGAAGCATATCGTACTGGTCCTGCCAGATGACAGTCCAGTCAAGAAATGCCAGATAATTCCTCTCTAAAAAAAGAAAACAGCTAACCCCAGATGTACATTTCAGCCTTCTTGGGCCTCTTCGGTGAGGTGCAGCTGATCCCTCTAGGCACTGTGAGCAAGGGGTCCACATCTGGATTCCCCTCATTACTTTTAAGGTGACCAACCCCAAGAGCAATTTGCATATGTAGAAAGAAAAGTAAAAAATGCTCAACTAGGCTCATGAGCTATTAAATACATGCAAGAAGCTCACTGGGACTGTGTCCTGACACCCAAGGTGAAATCTGTTTTAGCTCACCAGTGCCACACACAGAGAGGAAATCTTCTGAAGCATATCATACTGGTTCTGCCTAATGACAGTCAAGCCATGACATGTCAGACAATTTCTCTCTGAACAAGGAAAACATCTAGCCCCAAAGGAACATTTCAGCCTTATTGGTGATGTGCAGCTGGTCCCTCTAGGGATTGTGAGCAAGGTATCCATGTCTGGATTTCCCTCATTACGCTTAGGGTGACATACCCCAAGAGCAATTTGCATATGTAGAAAGAAAAGTAAGATATGCTCAACTAGGGTCATGAGCAGGGCCGGATTTGCCATAAGGCAAAGTAGGCACCTGCCTACAGGCGCACGCCACCAAGGGGCACCTGCATTTGGGATTTTTTTTTTTTTTTTAATTAGCCACCTCAATGGCTAGTTGATTGGTCGCATGCGCGCAGTGCCATAAAATGCCAACACAGAGTACCCTGTAATCCACCCTCATTGGTAGCATCAGTGAGTAAGCAATGCATGGTGAATTGTGCAGTGAGCAGAGAAGTTAAGTGAGTCAGAGTGGGAACTTACTTGTGCCATCGGAGACAGGCAGAATCTCTCAACAGGTACTCATGCATTGCATGACTTGATTGACCATAGGGATTAGCTTAACAGTGGGGCTGAGAGGTGATTTTTTAACAAGATGATTTGGCAGCACCTCGCTCCTTGTTGATCCTGCTTGCTGTATCCCAGGGTTAGATGTTTTTGTCCTGCAGTTGTCACACTGTGCAGAGGCCAGATGATCACCACAGACACGGTGCAGGGTGCACATCCTGAGTGCTGGTCTGACAGGGATCCTGTGTTCTGATCTTCTGAGGCAGAGACTGTCCAGCAAACTATGGCAGCTTGTGTTGTGGGATAAATCCAGAGGTGCAGGTAAATACCTACACTGCTGTCCCTGTGTCACTTCCACAGAAGTGTCAGAGGTTTTAAAATCAATATAAGTAGTAAATAATGGTGTAGAGATGTTGAGAGTACAAAATAATTTATTAAGCACAGTAAAAAATAAAAAAACAGGTATATCTGTATTGATCAAATATTAAAACATGAACTTCTTTGATATTGATCAATACAGGGACACTTGTTTTTTTATTGTGCATAATAAATTGTTTTGTACTCTCAACATCTCTACACCATCATTTACAATCTTTATAGATTTTATTATATTTTTTTGAGGTTAGAGCACTTACCCATATATACTTTTTTTTTCTCTTTGTGTGATCATTCACTCCAGGATCACAGTGTGTTCATAGCTGCCTTATGTATAGGTGGAGGTCTACAGACAGAGCTCCCTTTACACTGTATTTGTAAAAGTACCAGAGGTTTTGCACACACTGGCAATTAAGGGCCTTACGGGTATAGAACTGGCCAGCATGTATCTTTCAAGGTGAGCATGGTTTTGGTAGTCTGGGGGAGGGGCAGCATTTTTATCCTTGGACCCAGGCAGCACATTGTCTTGGGCCGGCCCTGACTCCATGTCGCCCTCACATTGCTGCCCCCCCAGTTGTCTATTTCCTACCTCCCTGGCAGGACAGGTCTGTGCCTCCTTTGGCACAGTCCTGTAAGTGCTGAGCTCCCTCTTTGGCTCTTTAGGAATGCAGAGCGCTGGGAGATGACATCATCTCCCAGCGCTCTGCATTCCTGAATAGGAGACCGCGCGGGAGCTCCAGCACTTACAGGACTGTGCCAAAGGAGGCACAGATGACAGATCTCCTGCCAGGGAGGTAGGAAACGGACATCGGGGGGAGGTAGGAAACGGACAATGGAGGGGAGACAATGTGAGGGCAACATGGAAGTTGGAGCCGAAAGGGGACAATGTGAGGGCAACATGGAGATGGTGGGGGCAATGTGCAGCTGATGGGGGGCAAGTTGGAGCTGATGGGTCAATGTAAGGGCAATATGGAGCTTAGAAGCATTGTGGAGGTGTCCAGTGGAGATGGCCAATGGGGGGGGGGGGCGCTTCACATTTCTGTGCCTACAGGCTCCTGAGATGTAAATCCGGCCCTGCTCATGAGCTATCAAACACATGCAAGAAGCTCACTGCAACTATGTTCTCATACACAGGGTGCAATCTCTTTTAGCTCACCAGTGCCATACACAGAGAGAAAGTTTTCTGAAGCAAATCATACTGGTTCTGTCAAATGACAGTGCAGCGAAGAAATGCCGAAGAATTCCTCTCTGAATAACAAAAACAGCTAACCCCAGACATCCGTTTCGGCTGACTTGGCCCCATTGGTGAGGTGTATCTGATCCCACTAAGCAGTGTGAACATCTGGATTCCCCTCATTACTCTTAGGGTGACCAAGCCCTAAAGCAATTTGCATATGAAGAAAGAAAAGTAAGAGATGCTCAACTAGGCACATGATCTAGCAAATCCATGCAAGAAGCTCACTGGCCCCAGAGTGTAATCTCTTTTAGCTCACCAGTGCCATAAACAGAGAGAAAATCTTCTGAATCATATCATACTGGCCCTGTTAAAGGGATAGTAATACTTCGTTTTAACTTTATTTTATTTTGTAGGTATTAAAAAAACATAAAGAATGATATAAGTCTTATCTCTGAAACCTTTATGGTTTATGAGATATTCACAAGCAAAGTTCCCCTCCCCACCCCTTTTTCCTAGTGTAAGCCATCTCTTCTCAGATGTGAGTCTGGTTGTATGACAGGACAGATAACAGAAGGGGACAGTCTTCTTTGTATTAAAACAATGAAAGCCCTTCCCCCCTTGACAAGTTTTTCAGCTTTTTCCATTATCTTAATTGAAGATTGTCCCTCTCTGCAGTCTACCTGGGCATCTCCCTTCTGATCTGGTTGAACAGGGGGGGGGGGATACTTTGTTTGTGAATATCTCTTAAACCATAAAGGTTTCAGAGATAAGACTTATATCATTCTTCATGTTTTTTTAATGCCTACAAAATAAAATAAAGTTAAAACGAAGTATTACTATCCCTTTAAATGGCAGTCCAACCAAGAAAAGCCAGACAATTTCTCTCTGAAGAAGAGAGACAGCTAACCTCAGACGTACAGTTTGCCCTTCTTGGGTCTCATCGGTGTGATGCAGATTATCCTTCTAGGCACTGTGAGCAAGGGGGTCCATGTCTGGATTCCCCTCATTACTCTTAGGGTGACCAACCCCAAGAGCAATTTGCATATGTAGAAAAAAAGTAAGAGATGCTCAACTAGGTTCATGAGCTATCAAATACATGCAAAAAGCTCACTGGGACTGTGTCCTCACACCCAGGGTGCAATCTCTTGTTGCTCACCAATGCCATACACAGAGAAAAAAATCTTCTGAAGCATATCATTCTGGTCTTGGCAAATGACAGCCCAGCCACAATATGTCAGACAATTCCTGTCTGAACAAGGAAATCTGTTAACCCCCAGACATACATTTTAACCTTCGTGTACCTGATCCCTCTATGCACTATGAGCAAGGGGTCCACGTCTTGATTCCCCTCATTAATCTTAGGGTGACAAACCCCAAGAGCAATTTGCATATGTAGAAAGTAAAGTGAGAGATGCTCAACTAGGCTCATGAGCTAGCAAATATATGCAGGGAGCTCACTGGGATTGTGTCCTCACATCCAGGGTACAATCTCTTGTAGCTCACCAATGCCATACACAAAGAGAAAATCTTCTGAAGCATATCATACTGGTCCTGCCAAATGACAGTCAAGCCACAACATGTGAGACAATTCCTCTCTGAACAAGTGCAACAGCTAACCCCAGACGTACGTTTCAGCATCTTCAGTAAGGTGCAGCTAATCCCTCTAGGAACTGTGAGCAAGGGGTCCATGTCTGGATTCCCCTCATTACTCTTAGGGTGACCAACCCCAAGAGCAATTTGCATATGTAGAAAGAAAAGTAAGAGATGCTCTATTAGGCAGCCAATACATGCAAGAAGCTCAATGGGACTGTGTCCTCGCACCTAGGGTACAATTGCTTTTACCTCACCAGTGCCATACACAGAGAGAAAATCATCTGGAGCATATAATACTGGCCCTGCCAAATGACAATCCAGCCACAAAAAGCTGGACAATTTCTCCTTGAACAAAGAAACCAGCTTATTCCATATATATGTTTCAGCCTTTTCAGTGAGGTGCAACTGATCCTTCTAAGCACTGTGAGCAAGGGGTCCATGTCTGGATTCCCATCATTAGTCTTAGGGTGACCAACCCCAAGAGTAATTTGTATACACAGAAAGAAAAGTAAGAGATGATCAACTAGGCTCATGAGCTAGCAAATTCATGCATGAAGCTCTCTGGTATTCAGTCCTCGCATCCAGGGTGCAATCTCTTTAAACTCACCAGTGCCATACACAGAGAGACTAGGATCATGAGCTAGCAAATATATGCAAGAAGCTCACTGGGACTGTGTCCTCACGCCCAGGGTACAATCTCTTGTAGCTCACCAATGCCATACACAAAGAAAAAATCTTCTGAAGCATATCATACTGGTCCTGCCAAATGACAGTCAAGCAACAACATGTCAGACAATTCCTCTCTGAACTAGGGAAACAGCTAACCCCAGACGTACGTTTCGGCGTCGTTGGTGAGGTGCAGCTCACTGTGAGCAAGGGGTCCAAGTCTGAATTTCCATCATTACTCTTAGAATGAGCAACCCCAAGAGCAATTTGCATATGTCGAAAGAAAAGTAAGAGATGCTCAACTAGGCTCATGAGCTAGCAAATACATTCAAGAAGCTCACTGGGACTGTGCCCTCACATACAGGGTGCAATCTCTTTAATCTCACCAGTGTCATACACAGAAAGAAAATCTTCTGAAGCATATCATACGGGCCCTGCTAAATGACAGTCCAGCCACAAAAAGCCAGAAAACTCCTCTCTAAACAAAGGAAACAACTAATCCCAGATCTAAATTTCAGATTCTTCAATGGTGTGTAGCTGATCTCTCTAAGCACTGTGAGCAAGGGGTCCATGTCTGGATTCCCCTCATTACTCTTAGGGTGACCAACCCCAAGATCAATTTTCATATGTAGAAAGAAAAGTAAGAGATGCTCAACTAGGCTTATGAGCTAGCAAATACAGGCAAGAAGCTCACTGGGACTTTGTCTTTGCGCCCAGGGTGCAATCTCCTTTAGCTCACCAGTTCCATACACAGAAAGTAAATCTTCTGAAGTGTATCATACTGGTCCTGCCAAATGACAGTCCAGCCACAATATGTCAGACAAATCCTCTCTGAACAAGGGAAACTGCTAAACCCGGACGTTCGTTTTGGCCTTCTTGGGTCTCTTTGTTGAGGTATAGCTGATCCCTCTAGGCACTGTGAGCAAGGGGTCCATGTCTGGTTTCCATGGGGTTCATTTTAGAAATGTTGACGTGACATTTGTAACCCTTTAAGTACTAGAGAAGCATGCAGTGTATTGCTTTGCAATGCACTGCACACGCCTCTGGTCCTTAAAGAATTAACGTGTGTCAAGAAAATTTTCCAAAGCCTCTTGAAACCATAGAGCTAATGGATAGTGTTAAGCATTCTGTGAAGATCATTATATACATAAAATGAGACTGTGTTCTCAGAGTAATGTGGTATATTTAATAAATTCTTAATGTATTTGCTTTTCCTTTGCAATCCCATCCCCTCTTATATGTTTTCCTTCATTTATTTTTAGATACCCAGTACCATTAGTGAACCAGTACAGAAAGCTCCTAATTACCTACTTCCAGAAGCATGACTAGATGTCACCGGGCCCTGGTACAAAAATTGCCACGGGCCCCCCGACCACATTGCCCCCAATGTTCACCTCTCCACATTGCCCCAACTCTCCAGATCTTTACATTGCCCCCAGTGTCCATCTCCTACCTCCCTGGTGGTACAGCGGCCTGGCAGGAGAGATCTGTGCCTCCTTCAGCACAGGCCTCTATTAGGACCTAGCACTCCCGTTCATACCTCTCTCCAGTAATGCAGATTGCTAGGAGATGACATCATCTCCAGCGCTCTGCATTACTAGAGTGCTGAAGAAGGAGAGCTGAGTCACTAGAGGTCCGCGGGGCTGGGCAGGGAGTCACAGGGGGTGGCCGGACCCCTGGAGTGATAGGCCCGGTCTCAGGTACGAAACCTATTGTTACACCACTACCTACTTCTCGTTAATTATCCCTTTGTGTGCCAGAGGGGTATGCAATGTATTGCTTTTCAATGTGTTGCATACCCGTCTGGAACTCAAAGGGTTAAAGGTACAGCAGTATACATTTACCTGGCAGAGGCAGAACTACTAGAAGTGCAGTCAGTTCATGACATAGGGGGTCCGCAAGCAAATGGTAGCTTGTTGACAAGTTAAAATGAAGCTATGTGTCTCAAGGTATTGCATTTTGAGGTATTCAAATACCTTTCTTCTTCTCCTCTATATGCTTATTTCTTTCTCTCTTGCTTTTCTCTCCCATTCACATTCTTGCCATTTTCTTCCTCCTGCATTATATACAGTGCTAATTGCTCTAGTTTCCCGTTTCAGGACAATTAGGTGACATACTGTCTTTCAATATTCATGAGTCTCTGTGGTATGGGTGGGCAAGATGCAGCTCTTCAAATCTTCTTAGACTTGGGTGCCACCCAGTATAAGTTTTAACAACATGGTGCAGTATGAGTACTTCACGGGGGCTATGCAGTACCATGTTAAAGTGTTGATGAAGCAGAGATGACTTTTCCAGTGTTATCATTTCTCCAGGTCCTATGTTATTCTATGGAGCCAATGCACTAACATCTCCAAAGTTAGATAAATTGTAATGCTTTGGCTCCATAGAATAACAAAGGACTTGGAGAAGTGATATCATTGAAAGAGTCATCTCCAGTTTACTACCACTATATCATGCCTTATGCATCTCCCCACAGAATTACTAACCATCAGATTTCTGAATAAGGCCCCTAATCTGAACTGGTTTGCCACGTTTTTTTGCTCATCTTGGCCCGCTGTCAAATCCCAGTTTAGGAAACAGAAAAGTTTTACTTCCTGACTCGGAATAAATAGCTAAATAGCTAACATCTTTTTTTTAAAGAAGTTAAATCGAGTCCTTTTTTTAAAACGTAACTTTAACCCCACCATGACCTTATCTGTGTGTGTAGCATTAATGTAGTTATAAATCGCTGTGTAATTTTAAAAATCTGAAAACTGATCGATAAGGCACAAAAGAAGATTAAAGTTTAACCTCGTGATGTGTAGAGCATTGCGAGAGCTACTGCGCATGTCAATCTGGTTACCGTGCGGTTACTTAGTCACTCCCATCATTCTCTGTTATCCCGCCCGCGTCCTACTTGTCCTGCCCTTATGTGACACGTCACCTGGCGTGCACGAGCCTGTACTAGACTGGAATTAACTTTCAGCCACATTTTGCCCATAACTGAGCCAGTGGTGCAAACGCAAAGCATACCTTTTGCACCTCTGGCTCAGTTATGGGCAAAAGGTGGCTGAAAGTTAATTCCAGTCTAGTACAGGCTCATGCGCGCCAGGTGACGTGTCACATAAGGGCAAGGAGGATGCGGGCGGGATAACTGAGAACGATGGGAGTGACTAAGTAACCACACGGTAACCAGATTGACATGTGCAGTAGTGCTCACAATGTTCTACATGTCACAAGGTTAAACTTTAATCTTCTTTTGTGCCTTATCGATCAGTTTTCTGATTTATAAAATTACACAGCGCTTTATAACTACATTAATGCTACACACACAGATAAGGTCATGGTGGGGTGAAAGTTACGCTTTAAAACACTTTTGATCCACTCTTGTTTTGTACGTATGGCTCTTTATGTTTCAGGACCTGTATTTATTTTCTATCAGTGATTTGATTTCTGATGAATTTGCATTTCTTAAATGCACACTCAGCATTTTATGCCAAGAGATTTAGCTTTTAGACAAGGAAAATATAAGAAATAATATCCTACTTTGCTAAGTCTTGTTTCTACTTACTAATGAAAGGAACATATTTATATTTTATAATTGTTAAAATATTATCAAAGTAAATTGGTAGTGAGAGCATATTTCTTCCATAAAAATGTAATTTGCTGGCCACTAGATACTTTTAAAAGCCCATTAAAACCTCATCACTTATGAAAGACAGAACAGGGTGCTAATTACACAGCATTAGCTGCTTCTACATGACTCAGATGGATTATAAAGATAGAGCATTTTAGCTCTTCTGGAATCTTACTGATGTACAAAATGACAAAATGGAAATAGTAGCACAATAATTATTCATAAGAAATGGGTTCATGAGGATCGCCAAAATGTAGAAGCAGTAGATCTTGATCTGTTTAACATATGTTCTTAGCTTTGAGTCCTTCATCCAGAAGTATCTATCTATCTATCTATCTATCTATCTATCTATCTATCTATCTATCTATTTCTCTCTCTGTTTGTCTATCTCTTTATTCTCCATCTTTGTGCCTTTAGTTTTCATCTCCTCTCAACAACAATGAGCTTCAGCAGTCTAAATAAGAAATACTATATTGAAAAGCCCTGTTTATTTAGAACATCATTTTTATATGGTAAAATACTACTGGTCAGACAAACAATAGATCAGAATTCCAATGCAAAAATTATATAGATAGACTGGTGTAGTTCAGTTTTTAAGGGATAGTAATACTTCGTTTTATCTTTATTTTATTTTATAGGCATTAAAAAAACATGAAGAACGATATAAGTCTTATCTCTCAAACCTTTATGGTTTGAGAGATATTCACAAGCAAAGTTTCCCCTCCTGCACCTTTTACCTAATGTAAGCCATCTCTTCTCAGATGTGGAATCCAGTCCATAGAACAGACAGATAACAGAAGACTGTCCCTCTCTGCAGTCTACTTGGGCACCTCCCTTCTGCTCTGGCTGAACAGTGTTACATCAGTAAAAGGGGCAGGAGGGGGATACTTTGTCATTGAATTACTCTTGAACTACAAGTCTGACAGTATTGAAATAATACTCTCCATGGCCAAAATACTATGAAGATTAATTAGGGCTGCTTTTATTATGAAACATTACTATCCCTTTAAAGGAATAGTATACTTATTTATTGAGGTTAGGTCAAATTGACATAATATCATATATTTTATCTATGTTACTCTTTGTTTTTTCTCTATAAAGCTAACATTTTCAGCATTTTCTTTGTGTTCCTGTAGCGTAAAACTGCTGAGAGGTGTTTTATTCAAAAAGGTCAGATCTTAAAGGGGATCTATCACCCCTATACAGGTTTCTCTTACATTTTTGGTTATATAGCGATTATGATGAATACTTTATTACTTTCTGGGTTTAAAACGATACTTGGCTGAAATTTAATTATTAAATACTGCCCTGCACCCTACTTCCGGACAGACTGCGGTTACCAGCTCTGTACCACAGTCCGTCACTCTGCCTCTGCTCCCTTCCCTCTATCCAGCCTCCTCTAAGCTGTAAGCTGGAGCGCTCTCATTGGATAAAGACTGCTCCAGCTTACAGGCAGAAAGCCTCTGTCATCAGAGGAGGCTGGATAGAGGGAGGGGAGCAGAGGCAGAGTAACGGACTATGGTACAGAGCTGGTAACCACAGTCTTTCCAGAGGTAGTGTGCAGGGCAGTATTTATTCCTTGAATTTCAGCAGAATAACCATCTAAACAAAGAAATTAAAACAGTTTTCAACATATTTGCTGTATAACATAACTATTACAACAAACTTGTATAGGGGTGATAGATCTTTAACCTTTTTATAAATTTAAAATGCAATATTCTATTGTGGTCTCTAGGTGGTGCTGTTCCTGTAACTTACCATTGATACCCATAGTATCTCAAACTCTTCCATAAAATGCATTATTAAAACAGGTCTCAAAATTTCCACTCACCACTAGCCAATGGCGAGTGAAAATTTAGCCCTGGTTGGTACGTTTTGGCTTCCAGTGGCGAGTAACTTTTCAGGTCTGGCTAGTAGCAAAGGACTTCACATTTTAAGCCCTGATTAAAATATGCATTTGGAACACAATTTGACATTGCTGTGCATCTCTCTGGAACCCAAATAGTAAAGCAATTGAGAGTGTGAAGTTAACTCTGATGATGCTGCTATGTAAATCCCTAATGAACTTGATATTGTTTTTTAGCATCTAAGGGTTTTTTATGTGGTTTTTCCTGATGCATTTACAGAACCTTCAGATATCAATTGTGAACTATATATTCTAGATAAAAAGAAAGGTGATACCCAATGTTGGACCCTAATTTGAGGGTAGCAAATCTGAGGTCCTCCAGGTATTGAGGACTACAATTCCCATCATTCCCAGCCAACTGGCTGGGGATGATAGAAATTGTAGCCCTCAAAAGCTGGATAACCACAGGTTGCATAATGTTCAAGTCAAGTAGTGGATTCACTTGTATTAAGTGAATACGATAGAATAATAATGTGAAAGTTGAAAGATCTCCTAGTAAGTTGTATAATAAGTGAGTGGGGGGCCAAGGTACAAGCTGGAAAACTATAAAAAAGAGATCCAGGGGGTAGAGTAATAAGAAAACTGGTAGGGGGCAGCAAGACAGCAAGAAGGGATAAGTAAGAGAGTCTTGAAGTAAAAGAGCCTAGATTGAGAAGTAAAGTAAGAGAGCCAGGGGAGGATGTAGGAGCTGTAGGATGAGATAAAAAGGAAGATAGAAAAGTAAAGTAAGTCAGGGAAAAAAGAAAAGTAAGATAGACAGGGGGAAGTCTTAAGAGCTATGTGTGTATGTGTGATTTTGTGTGTGTAGGGGTGGTGGTGATAGAAGTGAGAGAGCCAGTAAGGAAACATGAGTGGGTGGTGAGGGAAAAAGGATAGCCAGAGAGTATGGGAAGGAAGTCAGGCTCCATCCCTCATCTCCTTCTCCTACAGTTCCTATTTGTTCAGAGAGAACATTCGCTCTTATGGGACATCAAATTTAAGTTCCCACCTTAACACCGTCTCTATTTCAGTTCCCCGAATGCACTGCATGAGGCTTTATAAGCCTTCTTCTCAGTGGGCCCCATTTGCTTTTGGACTCTGGTGTCTTTCACCGGGTGCATTGCCAGTAGTTCCTCCCCTGCTCCCAGACACTGCTCCAAAAATTAAGTTTTATGTATTGTTGAAGACTGATTGTGTGTGTGTGTGTGTGTGTGAATACCGGAGGCGCTCTGTAAGCTGTTTCTCTGAATCAAAATTCACTCTTCACATTGTAATTTTAAAATTATATTCATGAACAACATAAACGATGATGACATGAAAATATCTTCAACATCAATCAACATCTATCTATCTATCTATCTATCTATCTATCTATCTATCTATCTATCTATCTATCTATCATCTATTCTACCTATTCATTAATTTATTTATTCAACAATCCTTTCTCCCTTTGCCTCATATCCAGAGCATAAGAGGCAATTTTTGTTCCAAAATTGCTGCAATTTTGTATATGTCCCTTTATTGGAAGGAAGGAAAATACTGGGAAGGCTTTGGGGTCATAGAGTCCAGTAACAAAGGGTTTGACTGTATGTGTGTATGTATGTACGTATGTATGTATATCTTTATTTATATGGTGCCACCCAGTGTACTCAGCACATTACAATAATCTTTTATAACAATAAATAAGAGGGGTAAAATAAGTTTCACATTTATAGAAACAACTGAAGAGAGGTCCCTGCTCCAATGAGCTTACAGTCTAAATGGGTAATAGGAGACAGACAACAGGGTATGAGGGTGTCAAGTGCTGAGATTATAAGTGCTGAGATTGGCCAAACGTAGTGCATGATCCTAGTGCTCCAGAAGATAAGATTTCAGGGTAGACTTAAAGTCAGGGGGAGATTGTTTAAGATGGAGGCAGAGGGGTATGGAGTTCCATAGGTAGGGAGTGGAAATTGAAAAAGGTTTGAGACGGGAGAGGGTGTGGATGGTGCAACAAGAAGGGTGTTGTGTGCTGAGCGTAGGATGTGGCCAGGAACATAAGAGAAGATGAGGGAAGAGATGTAAGGAGGGGACTGATAAAGTTCTTCAAAGATTTAAAGGAACACATGATGGTATAGGGAAGGGAAAAAATAAACCTCACAGCTCCAGCACACCATAACATACACATATAATATATACATTAAAAATGAGAACCCAACTGAATAAGGTATGTAGAGCAGCAAGGATTCCCCAAGTCCTCAAACTAGGAAAAATCCTAAAGCAAAAGCTGGAATAGAAAACCTCACCTGAGCTTCTCCTTACAAGTTACCCAGACTTCAAATTTGGGTATGTTGTATGGAGAAGCGCAGGTTTGTTTTACATGATGGTATAGGCCTTCTCCTGATGTGTTCCCATTGCTGGGAGAGTTTTAATTCAAAGTTATTACAGTTCAAACATGAATTTTACATTAAAGTGTATTTATCTGTCATATCCCTTTCTCTCGGGACTGGTCAGATCTACCAAGCCCCTTTCCCTCCTTCCATTTTCCTATTGGAGGTCACTGCCTTTTATTTCCACTCCTGCCTGAGAGCATTACCTGTTGTATAAGCTATTTTCCTGAGCTACACTTCGTGCTCTATATTCTGTGAATTGTTCCTGATCTCAGCATCCCTAGACTTGGATTGTCCTTCGACTTGGCACCTTGTTCCGTGATCTGTGGCTATCGACCTGGGCACCCTCAACTTTGATCTGTTTCCTGATTTGGCTCCTGCTCTGGTTGCTCAATCTCTGGCCACACCCTTGCTGACACTTTTTCTTCCCCCTTTACCCCTGCTTTTACGGAGGTCTTCTCTACCCTTGACTCTTTTCCTTTTCATCTTTCTCCTCTCAGGTACACCTCTTCTCTGCCCTACTCTGACTCTTATCTCCTCCCAGTTCCAGCTCCCTTCTTCACTTTGCCAGCTCTGACTCTGTCTTCTCTCAGGTCCACTTCTTCACCACACTCTGAGGTTTCTCTTTCTGCTCCCTTGCTGGTTCTTTCTCTCCTTCTACCACTATATGGTTTGGGTTTCATCTGTCCTTGTGGTTCACCCTAGGTTTCCCGCTCCCCTCTTTCCTGTTACTCTTCAACACCTTCCCTTCTTTGGATCTGCTACTTCCCCTGCCTCTAGGTTGTTGACTTACACTTCCAATCTTAGCTTATTCTATCTCTCCCTTCACTTAGCTGGGGGAAAGGTTTGGATTAATCTAGGTCCAGCTCTCTTTTCTGACTCAAGAGCTGCAGTCTAGCTCTGCTGCTCGTTCAACCACCAGCCTCGCTCTCTAGCAACTCGCTTCAGTTGCAGAGTACCAGGAAGGCTGGTGGTAATATCATTATCATCATCACTAGGTGGCGCTGTTCCTGTCATGTACTATGGAGAGCTGTGGTCTATGACTTAAAAGCTCCAACAGAATGCATTGTAACAAAATGTGCCTTTTGGTCACCAGTTAATGTAGTTGCTGGATTTTATTTTTAACCCTTTGAGTGGCAGAGAGATATCCAACGTACTGCAACAGAACAGGTTAGAAAGTTCTCTGGCATTCAAACGGTTAAAAGGAATTTTAAGCTATAATAATATTTTAACTAAAAGTGTGAATTCTCTTATTTTACTCAACATGAAAAGTTCTATAAGATATTATCTATTCATACATTTTTATTGATATTTAAACTTGAATCTAAGAGGTTGCACTCCATTAAAAATAGTAAGAACAACTTATCTAGTCTATTTGCAAATGTTCTTCTAATAACTCTTCCCCTGGATTAATTACAGTTAAATGGCCATATTCAATAAACTAAAGAGATGCAAATCTGGAGCAAAAAAACTGCACCACAGGGAACAAATAAATATTCTCAAAATTCCCATTAATTTAAAGAAACAGTAAACTTTTTTTGAAAATGTAATTAGACTTTTCCTGCTGAGTAAAACAAGGGCATGTGCACTGTCTGCAGTTTGCAGTTGCTTCATTCAAAAGTTATAGCCCTTCAGGAGTGATAAAGCTGTTATTATCACATTCTATGGAGAACTTTTGTCAGTGACCCACCTCTCCCATAGAAAGCAAAAGAATAATCGTTGGAGGACCAGTTGAACTGTAGAAGAACTTTCCAGACACCAAAGGGCACTATTTACTGAAACGTTCAAGCTGAAATAATTTTGCAATAATATAATATATATTTTTTTCATTTAAAAAAACCTTTTCTTGTCAATTAAATAGGGATTTCAACCCCCTTAATGGTGTGGTGTAGTTGCATTGCTCCAGAAATGCTTATTTTATATAGCCTAACATTCCTAAGAAAAAGAATCATGATTCACAGGAACTTTCCTCAAATAACTAATTTCCTTAAAGATTATTTCAAAGGAAAGCAAGACAAACGAGCATGCAAATAATACATCTTTGATCTTGCTGTGCTTTCAGAATAAAAAGTAAACAGGAAAAATTTACCTTTGGTGGGATGAGTAAAATGTATGTGGAAAAGTGGGTTATGTACTGAACAAATCATTACGATTAGGACCAGTCCTATATAAAGTGCTCCTCCTATTGCCACTAATCCTTACTTGATTCCAGTTCCTTATCTAGTCTGTTGCCTATTCTACCTAATGGGACATTTGGTCTTGCATGTAATTAATACAGAAGAAAACAACATCACCCAAAATAAACACTGAAGGGAATGTACAAAACACAAGTGGTGCTCATGATCTGCACTTTTATATTTATACTTTTAGCTGAGCAAATGCAATTGTGCCTATGTAAAGATATAGCAGGATTCTCCAGGGGGAGAAATGTAATTGGGCTTCTGTTACATCACCATTTCAACAGGAATGCTCATTATTTATTCTTAATGTTTCAGTAGAAAAGAAATAATGCAATGTAATGCATAAGTGGTACTATACCCCTGACCCTATTCCCTGAGTCTACACTAATGTATCCCCACTGTGATAGCAGAGTTGTGGACAGAGAAGCACAATATTCCATGTTTCCCGGAATGTTCAAAGTTAAGATGGAAAGCAATCTTTATTTTTATTAATAGAGTTAAAAAAAATCTTCAAATTTCTTCCTAGGATTGGATTGTGCTTCCTCATCATTCAAATGACTGCTAAATATATTAGAACATTGATAATCCTCATCTTAACTGCTGCTAAGTGTGCCTTTGGGAGAAAATAGTCTAATCCTCCATCATTATACCAAGTTAAAATACAATATGGGAGGTCGTGGCTATGGGCACATTGTCCACCATAGTATTAGATTTCAAATATGAGTATATCTTTACTTCTTTACCTACCTGTTACAGCTTACCTTAGTTTCAGCATTATCTACAGGCGTGAGGCTTCAAGCATGATGCAGGCCTCTGTTTTATCTGTTTGCTTCCTGTAGTCTCCTCTTACCAACTTCCTACTTCCTCCCTCTGAGCTGCTCCTCCTACTTCCTGTAGAGGGGTTTTAAGGTCAGACTGAGGCCTGACTCAGTTGCCCTTGCGTTGTTGTTCATAGCAGTTCTGTTACCTTGGGCTCCATGTATGACCTGGCTAGTCTTCCATCCTTTCTAGTGTTGACCTGTGGCTCTAACTATTCTTTTGCTTAACCCCTAATAGTGGACATCCAGTCTAGTGCAGACTTGTGGCTCTGGCTGACTACCTGAACTGTGTATGACCCGGCTTGTCTGACTACCCCCTCTGGTGCTGACTTGTGGCTCTGTCTGACTATTCTTTTGTCTTTTCCCTTGGTAATCAGACACCCAATATAGTGCGGGCCTGGGGCTCTGGTAGACTTGCATAGCTGACTTTAGGCCTGAGTCAGTTTTCACCTTACTTCTACTGACTGCAGGTATGAGTCAGTATTCGCTCCTACTGACTGCAGGCGTGAGTCAGTATTCACTCCTACTGACTGCAGGCGTGAGTCAGTATTTGCTCCTATTGACTGCAGGCGTGAGTCAGTATTCGCTCCTACTGACTGCAGGCGTGAGTCAGTATTTGCTCTTACTGACTGCAGGTGTGAGTCGGTGATATTTTCTTCTGACTGCAGGTTGAGCCAGACCTCATTCCTCATCGGATCAAGATCCTGGGTTCCTGTTCCTGTTCCTGGTTCCAGCTGAGACTTCCAGTGGCTAAGGCCTAGTCTCCAGCACAGTGGTTTAGCATTGCAACCTATTATTTCTGATAGCAGGCTTGCTGGCTATTACCCTGTGCTTATTCCTAATGTATATACTGTATATACCTGGTATGTGTTTCCTATCCAGTCTGCTTCAAGTTCTGTGCTGTACCCCAATTGTTTATTAACTATACAGTTTCCTGGTATGTGTTTCCTATCCAGTCTGCTTCAAGTTCTGTGCTGTACCCCAATTGTTTATTAACTATACAGTTTCCTGGTATGTACTAATCTACCCTTCACCTGGAACTCCAATCTCATCCAGTCTCCCTCTACCATTTAACCCCTTGTTGTATGTACTAATCTTCATTAGCCATTTTGACCCCCTGTCCCAGTCTCCATATTGCCTTCCTCCCCCATTCCTCTCCTATATCTCTCTGTGTCTGTTTCTTATCAGAGATTTAATGGTGTCACACCTGAACGCACTCTGAGCTCTCCCATCCCAAAACAATTTGTAATTTGGAAATCCCTCAGTCAGTCATTCAGTGTTCTTAGGGACTCCAGTTACTATATATTCAGGCCCAGCTAGGGGTGGCATTTGCCTGGGGTGGCATTTGCCAGGGGTAGTAGTTGGCACCTTTCTCAAAGTACATCTTTATCTAAGTACTGAGAGTTAGGCAAGAGAGTTGGACAAGAGAGAAACAGCTGCTGCAGCTACCTAAAGACAAGAGGCAAGTAAACAAGCTGAATTCAGAGTGAAGAAACAGTCATTTCCACCAACCACTGACATTTGCTTCCTCTACTGAAACTACTGACCACCTGATGCAAGAAACCAGGATTTCCATGTCTGATTTTACAAACTGCTTATTTAACCACTAAACCACTGGGGACAACCAAATGTGACTTTGATTTCTTCTCCAAACCACCATTACAATATCTACCTCTCCTGATCATCAGTGGACTACTTCATTTAACCCTGCACTGATTCCTACCCTCACCAAGTACTTGCAGTTCTGCTACTGACTCTCCTCACCATCCCTGGCACCTATACTCTCCGCTCCGTGGATTGACCCTTGATTGCCAAGTCATCTGTACTCTCCTGGATTACTGACTGTTGCACATCTCAACTGCCCCATTCATTAACCCCACTATGGGCAAATTAGCTCCTTGCTTTGTGATCGCCATTCTCACCTGCATAAGACTCTCCTCCTCCTGTGTCCACATCAAGTGTCACGCCATTCACATTGCACCCTCAATTCTTCACTCACCACTTCTCTGCTCCCACGAACTTTTTTCATTCCTCCGCTCCCTATCACCACCATCTCCTTCTACCCCTGCAAAAAAGCCCCACTGCTTCAAATCTCACTCTCACCTTATGTCCCTGTCCCTTCTCCTCCTACTTGCTGCACGTGACATCTCACCTAACCCAGGCCCCCCTTCCATTCTCTCTTGTACCACAGAACCCACTCACACGCGCAACACTCACAATCTAATAACCGTACCCCGTCACCTAACCTCCTCCCCCCCCTTTTGTTTTGGTCTCTGGAACGCCCGCTCTGTGTGTAACAAACTAACAGCTGTTCACGATCTGTTCATTTCTCACTCCCTAAACCTCCTTGCCATCACTGAAACTTGGCTCACATCATCAGACACTGCCTCCACTGCCGCACTCTCATATGGAGGCCTTCAATTCACACACACACCGAGGCCTGGCAACAGACATGGAGGGGGAGTAGGCATCCTGCTGCCCCCTAACCATATATTTCAGGTACTCCCCACTGTTCCCTCTCTCTCCTTCCCTACATTTGAAGCTCACACACTTCGCCTCTTCTCTCCCTTCCCCCTGCGTGTCGCTGTTATATACAGGCCACCTGGTCCCACTGCACAATTTCTTGATCACTTCACCTCCTGGCTCCCTCACTTCATGTCCTCTGATGTCCCTACTCTCATCATGGGTGACTTCAACATCCCTATAGATAATCACAACACCCCCCCTGCCCTCAAACTCCTCTCCTTAACAACCTCCTTAGGCTTATCGCAGTGGACCAGCTCTCCCACACACAGTGATGGTCACTCCCTCGACTTGATCTTCACTAACCTCTGCTCGGTCTCCAACTTCTCCAATGTTCCCTTTCCCCTCTCTGACCACCACCTCCTCACTGGTAACCTCATCATACCACGCAAACCCATCACCCCCGCCACAATCAAGCGCATGCGGAGAAATCTGCATACTCTTGACAAGCAACAATTTTCCACCTCCCTGCAGCCTCTTCTCAACCCCATCCTCACACTTACTTGCCCAGACAAAACTACTGCTCTCTACAACAGAACTCTCACTTCAGCCCTTGACATCGCTGCACCTGCAACTCCACGCCACCCACGCACAACCCCACTACAACCCTGGCACACAAGACTAACGCGATACCTCCAAAGGTGCTCACGCACTGCTGAAAGGCACTGGAGGAAATCGCGCTCCACAGCTGACTTCACACACTACAAATTCATTCTCCGTTCGTATAGCTCTGCCCTCTCCCTGGCTAAACAGTCATTCTTCTCCTCTCTAATTTCTAATCTTTCCTCCAACCCCAAACGCCTTTTCTCAACCTTCACATCTCTTCTAAACCCACCAACACAAACACCTTCCACTAACTTCTCTGCCCAAGATCTCGCCAACCACTTCAAGAACAAGATTGAATCTATCAGACATGACATTTCATCACTACCACCCCCACCAAGCCAGCCCAGCCCTGTCGCCTCTCCCACATACACACTAAGGTCCTTCCCACCTGTCACTGAGGATGAAGTCTCCCTTCTCCTCACTCGCTCAAACCTAACCACATGCCCTTTCGACCCAATCCCATCTCAGCTCACCCAAGAACTCTCCCCTCTACTAACTCCAATCCTTACTCACTTATTCAACCTCTCTTTGTCAACCGGCACCTTCCCATCCTCTTTCAAACATGCACTAATCACTCCCATCCTAAAAAAACCCTCCCTGGACCCAAACTCACTGTCAAATTACCGGCCAATTTCCCTACTCCCGTTCGCCTCCAAGCTTCTCGAGCGCCTTGCATATAACCGGCTCACTAAATTCCTCTGCTCCCATTCCCTGCTAGATCCCTTGCAATCCGGATTCCGCCCTCATCACTCCACTGAGACTGCCCTCACTAAAGTGGCCAATGACTTGCTCTCAGCCAAGTCAAAAGGTCACTACTCCCTACTCATTCTTTTGGACCTGTCAGCTGCCTTTGACACAGTTGATCACCCACTCCTCCTCCAAGCCCTCCACTCCCTAGGTCTCTGCGACACTGCACTCTCCTGGTTTTCATCTTATCTCTGCAACCGCTCCTTCAGTGTTTCCTACTCCGGCTCCACTTCCCCACCCCTCCCACTGTCTGTTGGTGTGCCTCAAGGATCAGTACTGGGACCCTTGCTCTTCTCAATCTACACTGCTTCCCTTGGAAAACTAATAAACTCCTTTGGGTTTCACCATCATCTCTATGCTGATGACACCCAAATATATCTTTCCTCCCCAGACCTCTCCCCTTCCCTCCTGTCCCGAGTGTCTGACTGTCTGTCTGCTGTGTCTTCCTGGATGTCCTCCCATCAACTCAAACTTAACCTTGGCAAAACTGAACTAATTCTCTTCCCTCCATCTACAACCAGCCTTATCCCAAATATTACCCTCACCGTTAACAACACCTCCATCACACCAACCCCTACAGCACGCTGCCTGGGGGTCACATTTGACTCTGCCCTATCCTTCATTCCTCACATCCAGTCAATCTCCAACTCATGCCGCCTCCACCTCCGCAACATCTCTAGAATCCGACCCTTTCTCACAGAAGACACTATCAAAATTCTAATCCAAGCACTCATCATGTCCCGTCTTGACTACTGTAACTTCTTACTAATTGGCCTGCCTCTCACCCGACTAACCCCGCTACAGTCCATATTGAACTCTGCTGCAAGACTAATCTCCCTCACTCATCGCTTCTCTAACACCACACCCCTCTGTCAGTCCCTACACTGGCTCCCGTTAGCATACAGAGTAAAATTCAAAACTCTGGTGCTAACTTATAGAGCCCTCACTAACACTGCACCCCCCTATATTTCATCTCTCATTTCCAAATATACTCCCGCCCGCCATCTTCGCTCTGCACATGACCTTCTGCTCTCCACAGCTCTTATCACATCCTCCCACTCCCGCCTACAGGACTTCTCCCGTGCTGCACCTGAGCTGTGGAATTCCCTCCCCCGCCCCATCAGACTCTCCCCCAGCCTTCAAATCTTCAGACGCTCCCTGAAGACTCACCTCTTCAGGGAGGCCTATCAACTGCCTCCATAAACATCATCACCAAGATTCACCCCTTGCACGGACTACTGCACTCAACGGCACTTCTCACTCCCACCCACTGACTGGCAGTTCATGTGGCAGGAGGCACTTAAACACAATAGCACTTACTCCTTCTGTATCAAACCTACCTTCCTCTAGACTGTAAGCTCTCACGAGCAGGGCCCTCTGATCCTCCTGTTCTCCACATCTGATTGTACTATTTAATACCTCTGTATGTCTATTCCCAATTGTACAGCGCTGCGGAATTAGTTGGCGCTATATAAATAAAGAATAATAATAAAAATAATAATATATAGCCTCTTTATGTCATTTGTTAATAAACCGCATTAACTAAACCGTACTGACTCCTGAACTTCTCTGGGTAACTGTGACACTACCACTATAGGGAAAGACTGTTCCTTCTCATATAGCACCCCTTGCCACTCTTTCTTGCTATACACCATGGGGGAGAGTCACTAAACAGTGATAAACAGGTAATAAACAGGTGATAAAGTGGATCACTTCTGCAGTTACTATGTTATTCTATGTAGCCTATTCACTAAGATCTCCAAAGCTGAAGAAAGCTTAGTGCATAGGCTTCACAGAATAACATAGGGATTGGAGAAGTCATAAACTGGAGAAGTCATCTCCACTTTATCACCGCTTAGTGAATCCCCCCCCACAACTGAATCATGTTCTATTCATTTCTCCATCAACTCATCAACCCTCCATATGCGCTCTGGATTTCCAAATGCTGTTGTTAGTTGCTGTTTATTGATCTTTTGATCCTGCCTCCTTTGTTTTGTTTTTTCGTTCAAAAGTCATAATACTCATCTACTTTAAGAAAAAAATATCTGATAGAGACATTTGCAAAATGTTGATTTTTACCATTAGCCATCAAACGGACATAAAAATTGTACCTAATGTATTTTATCTCTGTACCCCAATCCCTTTCCTCTCTTTTGTCCTCTATTACTTTCCCCCCAAATTATTTCAAATACTAAAAATTAGGAGGTAAGAAAAAGTAAAAAAAAATCAATTGCAAAACAATGCTTTGGACTCCCTTCTGGCATTCAAATGTTAAAACTCCTGGCTTGATCTTTTACTGGCACAACTTCACACATTACAGAGGAAGAGCTTGGAACCGTGAATGGTAAGGTGCCATTTACCCGATCAGGGCAACATCAAATGCTATCCCCATTGGCTGAGCTAGACTGTGACACCTGAAGCATTAATCTAAATGTACCAGGGGAAGTGGGTGTTTCCTGTAAATGATTGCATCTTAGATAAAATTTCAGACCATAGAAAGAAAAGTAAATTGCTTACAGTAAAAGTACATTTTCTTAACCTGGAAGAGGTGATTCTGTTTAGATCACAGCAAAAGCGCAGTCTGATTTTTGGATTAGAGTTACATAGCATTTATCAAATGCAGTCATTTGGAATAAGGCTCTGAAGTGCCAAGTAACATTGCTTACAGTGTATCCATTTCCTTAGCTAATTGTATTAGTACTGTATTTCTGTACAGCACTTGCTTGCTAAGAATCAATTAAATATAATCTTTTAGAATCTTAAGAGCTTTCCACGTTCTATAGCAGGAGACAGTTATGCAAAGTCTGTAGCAGATTGGACTCATTATTTGGTTTATATCTGTCTAAAGACTTTGGGCCAAATACTGAAACATTAATGGAGGGTTTTATCAGAGCAGGAAGGCAAACTTTTCCTGTACATAAAATATGCAACAAAATGTGAAGGTTCAAAAATATTTATAATTTAAAAAAAAACAGCAAAAAAGTAACCCCCCCCCCAATGACTTTACTATGGCCAGAAAATCCTAATGCCCCCGATGAATTTTGCACTTGTACCTTTGTTCAAGAGAAAACATCTTCAATCTGTCCTGGATGTCATGCACATGGGGGCAGACATGACAGTTACTGGTATTTTTTTTTAAACTGAATCAAGCAGTGTGTATGAACCTATTTAACCTTTTAATGAGCAGAGTGGAGCACATCACCTAGAAAAACAATGCATTGTACATGTCTCTTATCCTTAAAGAGTTAATATTACAATAAACAGTGGGCCGAGCTTGGGTCCTCCTTCATGGTTATTCAAACAGAACATGTGATAAATACACACTGAACAAAAGTAAATGTTTTGTTCAAAGGTACGGTAGCCTCTCAGGTGGCGCTCAAGTCATAATTTTACTGCAAAGTGCCAATGCAAAGAGAAAATTTCATTGTCCATATCAAACTGGTCCCACAAACAGTCCAGCTTTGAAATGTCAGTCAAATCCCCTCTGCACGAGAGAAAAATCACATGTCAGTGGGGTGAAGCTGATGCCCTCTAAACACATGGAGGGCAAGTATACAGCCTCCTGGTTAGGTCAAAATAACCTTTAACAGTGTTCCAGTAGTTACATATGTGTGGAGTCAGGAGAGCAGCAATGACTGTATCTTGGCTTTGCAATGCGTTCCGTACCCCTCTGGCACTCAAAGGGTTAATCTGAATATTAGGATTTCACAAGCTGTATCCTGATAGTGGAAGACTGATGTGCATAGCCTACTTCCTTAAAGGGATAGTAACCCCCCAAACAACGCGACGCCAAAAGACAGCAATCATACAAACATACTGAACTCCCTTATTCCCATCTCTCAAACCTTTATGGTTTGAGAGATGTAAGGCAAGACAGACCTCCGCTCCCTCCCCCTTTTGCCTGACTAGCTGTAAAGCTGTCAGAGGCAGGATCCGGTCGGCCGACTTTCGGCGGTTCTGCAGGAGTGTTGTCATCTAGATATGTGCTTGCAAGCCAGGCACACGTTTTAGACCATACCCATGAAGTAATAATACGGAGATATCTAGAAGACAGCGCTCCTGCAGAGCCACTGTCTGGTGCTGGAAGCAGGATCTCATGACGTCCGCTATACAGCAGACATATGAGAAGGGGGAGGGAGCGGAGGTCTGTCTTGCCTTACATCTCTCAAACCATAAAGGTTTGAGAGATGGGACTAAGGGAGTTCAGTGTGTTTGTACGATTGCTGTCTTTTGGCGTCACGTTGTTCGGGGGGGTTACTATCCCTTTAACATACATCCAAACTATGAGACTTAAGTGACATTCAGATGGGTTCATTTTCAATCAGAATGTTTGCATTTAAGTACCTTTTATGGGACCATAAAAGTGTTGTAAACCATCATAAAAGCATCTTGAAATTTCCAGAGAATATATAATCCCCCCAAATGTGCTCATAGGCAGAGAGGACATTTAGAAGACTAGCATATTTTTGATGAAATCCAAAGATTCTATAACTTATTTCTCAAAGCTCTGTTTAAATAATTGTATTTGCAGTCTAAGCTAAGCTCTCATTACTGTGATGGAGAGTGGCAACACGTTATCAGGGGCAACACCTGGGCCATCCTTGGTTACACTTGATAAAGCTACTGAAATGCCATGTTTATTTAATAACTAAAATATCAAGGATTTGGCAGGAGCTGGAATTGTAGAACTTAGTAATAAATACTTATACATTTCAATGCATTCTTTGGGAATTTTTTCTGGGGGGTGGGTTGCAAAAAAAAAAAACAAAAAAAACAAACAAACCAAAAAAAAAAAACATGGTATTTGTGACTGATTATTTTAACAAGCCCAAGCAAAACATTCTCTCGTCAAAAGCCTTGCTGACGTTTCTGTTGGCTCATCAGTATTAAAACAAATTTTTCACATAAACCCTTTCAAAGTCCAATCACTCGTGAACCTTTTTTTAATGTCATTTCCTTTCATTGTTGAAGTGTAGTAATTAAGCCAACTGATTTTTGTGATAGCAGTTTTACACCATTGTTTTTAGGTTCAGGCGGATGTAACACTCGCCATTTATCTTTCCTTCTGATGAACAAAAGTTCCTGTCTTAAGTATACATAAGATGTCAGAGTTGTAGAGAAGCCTACTTTGGTTCAGCCGTGCAAGGAGGTAGGAGCTATGGACTGCTAAAGGTTGAAAGGCTACCAACTGATTCATTTGGGATTTTCTCATCTCAAATATAAAAAAGGTAAATTTGCATAGCCATGGGACTAAATAATTTAAATGCAATTAATTGCACATTTGGGGATTTTTTAAGGATTAGCCTTGTTTTATTTTTAAATAGCGGAAAATGTCTTGGATGGTTACAATTCACTGAATATGTCTCTAAAGTTCAAAGAGTTACAGATTCTTTTATAAAAAGGGGAAATAAAACGTTACAAAAAACGTGCATTAATAATAAACATAATGTTGTAACTCTTTTGCTCAGTTAAACCTTTGAGTGCCAGAGAGGCATCCATCGCATTGCAACACAATGGGGGAGATTCACTACACGGTGATAAAGAGGTGATAAAGCAGAGATTACTTTTCCAGTTTATCACTTCTCCAGTTCCTATGTTAGGGCCTATGCACTAAGATCTCCAAAGTTGAAGAAATCTTAGTGCATAGGCTCCATAGAATAACATAGGAACTGGAGAAGCGATATCAGTGGAGAAGTCATCTCCACTTTATCACCTCTTTATCACAGCTTAGTGAATTTCCCCCAAGGCATTCGATACCCCTCTAGCATTCAAAGAGTTAATGGGGGTTAAAACCTAGGAATAAGTCACTCAGTTTATTTAAAAAAAGGACTGGTGTGACAGATCAGAGGTAGTCAAACTCTGACACCGCTGCAGCTGTTCAGGAATACAACATGCCCAACCAGTCAGCAATGGCAGTTGTATTCATCAACAGCTGGAGTGTCAAAGATTGTCTACCACTGGTTTATAAACTTTTTTACACATTGGATCTCATTTATAATCTGTAGTTGGAGATTGTCATTTTACTGTCTGAAAATGCATACATGGTTCCCAAGGAACATGGGTGGGGCTTATCTTTATAGCTTATCTCATTCATATTGTATGTTGTAAAGAGATAAACTAAAATGAAGATAACTAGATATAAGAAAACACAGATATAATGCCCAAAAAGTACATACAGTAATTAATGATATCGGACTACTATATGAAGAACACCTACTTAATTACATTACGTAAGTCTCCCTGATAACACTTTAAAGGGATAGTAATGTTTCATAATAAAAGCAGCTCTAATTAATCATCATAGTATTTGGACTTTGGAGAGTGTTATTTCAATTCTGTCAGAGTTGTAGTTCAAGAGTAATTCAATGACAAAGTTTCCCCCTCCCGCCCCTTTTACGGATGTAACACTGCTCAGCCAGAGCAGACGGGAGGTGCCCAGGTAGATTGCAGAGACGGACAATCTTCAATTAAGATAAGGGAAAAACCTGAAAAACTTGTCAAGGGGGGCAGGGCTTTCATTGTTTTCACTGTAAGAATATTGTCCCCTGCTTTTATCTGTCTGGTCTATGGACTGCAGTCCACATCTGAGAAGAGATGGCTTACACTAGGTAAAAGGGGCAGGAGGGGGAAACTTTGCTTGTGAATATCTCTTAAACCATAAAGGTTTGAGAGATAAGACTTATATCGTTCTTCATGTTTTTTTAATGCCTATAAAATAAAATAAAGATAAAATGAAGTATTCCTATCCCTTTAAAGACCAGATGAGCAATTAATTGCTTTGCACACCCCTTTGGTCCTGAAAGGGCTAAACAATATAAGAGCCATTTCTTTCTGTAGGTATAGATCTTCAAAATAAAAAAACCCTCTCCTTAACATTTGCCAAAAAGATAAGAAAAAAGAATAAGATTTTGGAGATCAATCTGGCATCTAAGGGGTTGATTGAAGAAATATTTATTCTTGGGGCTATTTACTAACACCTCATGGGTATAGAATATGGAACAATTACTGGAAATCAATAAAAATAAATAAATCACTTTTCCAGTTCCTCTGTTGTTCTATATTCTATGCACTAAGATCTCCAAAGTTGAAGAAATCTTAGTGCATAGGCTCCATAGAATAACATAGGACTTGGAGAAGTCATCTCTACTTTACCACCACTTTATCACCTCTTTATCACCACTTGGTGAATCGTCCCCAATGAGTCTGGTACCTCTCTGCGACTCAAAGGGGTAAAGAGAAGATTTTCTTTTGTTTCAATGAGATCTATTTTCTTTGATACATGCTGTTTTTCGTACTGTTGTCTTGACTTTACCCAAGAAAACTTTAGTAAAAAGTGCCCATTACCTTGCTCATCCTAGTGCAGTGAAGTTTTAGTGAATTATCTTCTTATTATCTAATTATATAATGCATTCTATAAAATTATTTGGATTTTAAAACACATTTTACATATTGATTGCACGTAGTTTTAACCAAGAAAGGCCTACAAGGCATTGAAATGTGGGCAGACATCGATGTCTCTATTATATCTGATGTTGCCATGTTTTGGTATCAAGATTTTTTTTTTTTTTAATTAATCCTTTAGATGACAGGGGGTACACAATGCAATGAACTAACCCTTTGGGTGCCAGAGAGGTATCCGACGCATTATGTTGCAATACATAGGATACCCACACCTGGGAACTTGCCGGGTTTCACCTGGAGACTCTGGATTTAGAGCTCTGTCTCTGGATGAAACCTTAAATCTCCGGGTAGACCCATCAATGCTGACTAATGTGGCATTTGCAACACTTAATATAATAAAATAGTAGTATTATATACTGCTGCAGGATCAGGGATGTCCTTGCAGCTTGTCTGCATATTTTGCCCAGTGCATCCATCCCACCATCCACCTCTGCTTGCCATGTGACCCCTTCACTGTCACCTCACATACCTCTTTGGCACTTAGTGGGGGAGATTCACTAAGTGGTGATAAAGAGGTGATAAAGTGGAGAGGACTTCTCCAGTTTATCACTTATCCAATTGCTATGTTATTCTATAGAGCCTATGCACTAAGATTTTTTCAAACATGGAGAAATCTTAGTGCATAGGTTCTATTGAATAACATATGAACTGAAGAAGTCATCTTCACTTATCACCTTTTTATCACCTCTTTATCACCGCTTAGTGAATCTCCCCAAAAGGTTAAACTTTCCTCAAGAGCAATGAAATTAAAAGAACAGTTTGTTATATTTTTAAAAAACAAAAAAACAAACAAAAAAAAAACACTTATAGAATATAAATGCGATCCAAAGGGGAAGAAAGATTCTATACCAGTGGCAGGAAATCTTTGGCAGTCCAGCTGTTCATGACTATAACTCCCATTGTTGTCTGGTTGGGGATGTTGTATACCTGTACAGCTGGAGCACCAGAGGTTGACTACGTCTGATCTAGACATACCTGATGTACCAGTCCTTTTGTTAAATTAATTAAGACTTATTTCTAGGGTGTATTCCCCCACCAACCCTTTGAGTGTTCGAGTGGCATCCAGTGCATTGCGTTGCATTGCTTAGCATACCTATCTGGCACTCAAAGGATTAAATCAAGTGCAATGAAATTGAAAGAATAGTCATCCCTACCTTTTTTTTAAACCCTTTGAGTGCCAGAGGGGCACAGAGCAATGTGTTGCGTACCCCTCTGGCACTCAAAAGGTTAAAACACTTTTTTACTTGTACAGAGTATTGCCCAACACATCTGTTAATACTAATACACTGGGGATCCTGTACAAAGCAAATTGGTGCAATTCTGGGGAAAACCAACCGCATCATTTATAACACATATATATATCCATTGATTTAAATGGTCTTTTAACCCTTAACGTATTGCATTGCATTGCAAGTCCATTTAAATCAATGGGAGTTTAGGAATGGTTTCATTTTTATCTGTGGTGCAGTTGGTTTGCTCCAGAATTGCACCACTACAGCAGCCTCAGTGAGCTTTATGCAGAGGAAAAAAAAAAAAAGCAAATACAGAGAAATAAAAACACAGCTTTACTGTAGAAGACATATGCAATTCTCACAATCTTATTGATTTCAATGGGACGTTTACTGTAGAAGACATATACAATTCCCACAGTGTTATTGATTTCAATGGAGAGTTTACTGTAGAAGACATATACAATTCCCACAATCTTATTGAATTAAATGGGGAGTATACTGTAGAAGACATATACAATTCCCACAGTCTTATTGAATTAAATGGAGAGTTTACTGTAGAAGACATATACAATTCCCACAATCTTATTGATTTCAGTGGGGAGTATACTGTAGAAGACATATACAATTCCCACAATCTTATTGAATTAAATGGAGAGTTTACTGTAGAAGACATATACAATTCCCACAATCTTATTGATTTCAATGGGGAGTATACTGTAGAAGACATATACAATTCCCACAATCTTATTGAATTAAACGGGGAGTATACTGTAGACGACATATACAATTCCCACAATCTTATTGATTTCAGTGGGGAGTATACTGTAGAATACATATACAATTCCCACAATCTTATTGAATTAAATGGAGAGTTTACTGTAGAAGACATATACAATTCCCACAATCTTATTGAATTAAACGTGGAGTATACTGTAGAAGACATATACAATTCCTACAATCCTATTGATTTCAATGGGAAGTATACTGTAGAAGACATATACAATTCCCACATTCTTATTGAATTAAATGGAGAGTTTACTGTAGAAGACATATACAATTCCCACAATCTTATTGATTTCAGTGGGGAGTATACTGTAGAAGACATATACAATTCCCACAATCTTATTGATTTCAATGGGGAGTATACTGTAGAAGACATATACAAGTCCCACAATCTTATTGATTTCAGTGGGGAGTATACTGTAGAAGACATATACAATTCCCACAATCTTATTGATTTCAGTGGGAAGTATACTGTAGAAGACATATACAATTCAAACACTCTTATTGATTTCAATGGGGAGTATACTGTAGAAGACATATACAATTCCCACAGTCTTATTGAATTAAATGGAGAGTTTACTGTAGAAGACATATACAATTCCCACAATCTTATTGAATTAAATGGAGAGTTTACTGTAGAAGACATATACAATTCCCACAATCTTATTGATTTCAATGGGGAGTATACTGTAGAATACATATACAATTCCCACAATCTTATTGAATTAAATGGAGAGTTTACTGTAGAAGACATATACAATTCCCACAATCTTATTGAATTAAACGTGGACTATACTGTAGAAGACATATACAATTCCTACAATCCTATTGATTTCAATGGGAAGTATACTGTAGAAGACATATACAATTCCCACATTCTTATTGATTTCAATGGGGAGTATACTGTAGAAGACATATACAATTCCCACAATCTTATTGAATTAAATGGAGAGTTTGCTGTAGAAGACATATACAATTCCCACAATCTTATTGATTTCAGTGGGGAGTATACTGTAGAAGACATATACAATTCCCACAATCTTATTGATTTCAATGGGGAGTATACTGTAGAAGACATATACAATTCCCACAATCTTATTGATTTCAGTGGGGAGTATACTGTAGAAGACATATACAATTCCCACAATCTTATTGATTTCAATGGGGAGTATACTGTAGAAGACATATACAATTCCCACAATCTTATTGATTTCAGTGGGGAGTATACTGTAGAAGACATATACAATTCCCACAATCTTATTGATTTCAGTGGGAAGTATACTGTAGAAGACATATACAATTCCAACACTCTTATTGATTTCAATGGGGAGTATACTGTAGAAGACATATACAATTCCCACAATCTTATTGATTTCAATGGGGAGTATACTATAGAAGACATATACAATTCCCACAGTCTTACTGATTTCAATGGGGAGTTTAACCTTTTGTGTGCCAGAGGGGGTGCAATTTTATGGTGAAAAAAACAACTAGCTAAGTTACTGGTTCCAGTGAGTTTTCTATCATGGACTATGAAAGCAAGGATACGGATAGTGATAAAATGTAACTACTCCAATTTCTATATTATTCTATGGAGCCTATGCACTAAGATCTCTTCAACTTTGGAGATCTTAGTGCATAGGCATCAATGGAATAACATAGGAACTTTATCGCCGCTTTAGCACCTCTTTATCACCACTTTATCACCTCTTTATCACCGCTTAGTGAAAGCTCTCTGAAAACAGAAGTTCAGGTAGATCAAGGTCAGCAACATAAAAGTGTAAATAAATGAGGGAAGATGAAAAACAAAGGTTGACTGTCACTTTAAAAAGCAAGAAAATACTCTAGAATTGTTCTTCTTTTGCTTTTTGCTTAAGGCCAATCATTTGTTGATTCAAAGAATTCTTTGTTTACATTTGTATTAGTTGCTGAGCTCTCTTATTTATATTGATATTTGGCAACATGTGGCAGCTAATATTTAAAAAGTGCCATATTCCTAAGTGCCTGTTAGTTGATGTAATTAGATGTGAATGCTAATTTTAATTGTGTCCTAATCTGTAGACTGTTAATATGACATCTCTGGATATATTTGCTTTTTACAGATGAACTGCCTGCAGGTGTTAGCCCTGGGGATGATCACTGTGCTTACTCCAGGTACGAGAAATGTTTCCACTGGAAAAAGTAAAACGTGTGGGGCCATATGTGCAAAGTAAAAAATGGACTAGTGCTATGGAAACTCAACCACACAAAATGGAAAAATAAAATCATCAATAATTTAACCCTTAGAGTGACAGAGAGGTATCCAACGCATTGTACAGCAATGCATTGTATACCTCGCTGTCACTTTAAGGGTTAAAGGGGACTTTTATCCTGTGATTGTTAGAGAGGTCCAATATAGTTTAGTGTTTAACCCTTTGAGTGCCAGAGTGGTACGTATCTCATTGAAAAGCAATGTATTGCGTACCTCTCTGGCACTCAAAGGGTGAAGCTTACCATTTACTATGGGGCTGAAATTCTAAGATTAACAAGACAGTTCTGGAACAAACCAACTACACTGTAGGAGGGAATACATGTTTAAAAAAATACTCAAAATGAATACATTCTCCCCATTTTTTTACCTTTTGAGTGCCATAGGCATGTGCCATGCATTGCTCTGCTATGCGTTACACATCCTTGTAGCATGCAAAGGGTTAAGGAAACCCACTTAGTGTGTTTGTACCAAGAAAGTCTATAGTATCTTGCTGTTCTAGACTCTTCCTCTTTTTCTATAAGAACAATCCATGTACTCACTGAGGCTTATCTATATACATAAATTGCCAGGCTGCAAAGTTCCCTATGTGTGTGTAATAGCACATGCACAGAAGAGACTGCCGGAACGATGCAGTAATGTTTCTACTAACTGGCCAAACACGCTGATCCAGAGTGAGGCACTCTGAATGGCGCACTGCCAGTCTCTGCTCCTTGCTATGGGGCAGCAGCCGAGGCTACTGGGTGGCACTTTAGCCTGTGTATATGGGCTTTCATACTAGTTTACTAGTAAAACTGTAGAAATTATGTACTATAGGGCAGGGCTTATAATTTTAAGTCCTTTGCTGCTAGCCAGGCTTGAAAAATTACTCGCCACTGCAAGCCAAAATATACCCACCAGAGCTGAATTTCTACTCGCCAGGTCTAAATTTTCACTCGCCATTGGCTAGTGGCGAGTGGAAATTTTGAGCCCTGCTATAGGTGACATGAAATGTTCCTGTTGACTTGAATAGGGCTTCAATGCATTGCAATGAGAATATGGGGAATTTTTAGTTGTTCTCTATGGTGCAGTCAGTTTTTCCCAGAATTTCTCAAGTTAATATTAATGTATCAGCTTCACTGTCCATTCTGTAAAATACTGTATATTTGACCGCCAGTCTCTGTGGTCATGCATATCTATTTTACCTGCTTCGAGAAGCAGTTAAAGTTATTGGGGCTGAGGAGGGTGCACTAAGGTGTGATCTGGAGGTGACAAAGAGGAGATGACTTCTCTAATGTGATAAACTCTCCAGTGCCTATGTTATCCTATGCAACCTATGCTCTAAGGTTTCTCTTTCTTGAGACATCCTATAATGCATAGGCTCCACAGAATAAGAGTTTATCACATTGGAGCAACCATTTCCTCTTTATCACCCCTTAGCACATGACCTCCCTGATGTCAAACCAACTGCACCCCAGGGGTCAAATAAAAACTCTCATCCATTTTGCTTGGACTTTAAACCCTTTGAATACTGGAGAGGTATTGAATGCATTATGAAGCAATGCATTGGAGACCTCTCTTGTTTGCAAGTGATAAAAATCTATTATTTAAATGAATGGGAACTTGAAGACATTTTGTTTGTCCCCATGTTGCCGATGGTTTGATCCAGAATCTCTCCAGACTTAGTTCATCAGCCTCCCTGTAGTTTTATTGATACATGGAAAAAATGATTTCTCTTTTCAGGCACATTCAGCCCACTTCTTGTAGATGGAAAACCAGACTGGTCGTTGCTCTCACGTTGCAGTCTTTTTGGAGAAAATCACATTAGAACGTTTGATGGAACATTTTATGATTTTTTGGGAGATTGTAGCTATTTGCTTGCTGGAGACTGTCAGAAGCATTCCTTCTCACTTCTAGGTAAGAATGTGCATCATTTGTTTTAACACCTCCTGTGTACACCAGTAAAATGACATTATTATGTAAACTCTTTCACATCTCATTACTAACATACCTGGGGGAATGTACGAACATAGTGCATAAGCTACGTCCACACAAGAAAACCAAATTCATTTTGGGCCAATCAACTTCAAATACAAATGCCTCAAACTAATTTAAACCTAGGAATGCTACAGATGTCTCTAACGCATTGATTTGTGATGCAATGGAGACATCTCTAGTATTTAAAAGTTATAATACCATTTAAATCAATATTATTTTTTGTCTCTTATTGGGCAGTTGGCTTAACCCATAATCACGCCAGGCCTCTTTTCAGCAGAGGGCCCAAGGAAAAGGTTATAGGTGATAACAGGGCATGTGCTTGCTTAATGCCAGTGTTCAAACTTTTTTCACATTTAAATGGCTGCTTTGCTCATTGAGGATTGTACATTAAGTAAAACTGGGGTAATTCTAGAGAAAATCAGTTACAACACAGGAAAAAATATGCATTATTTTTGCTTTAAATGGGACATTTAACTCTTTCATACACAGAAACTGGACAATGTAGTGTTTATCTCAACAATACAATCACTCATGTGAATGTCTGCGCCCTGCACTATGACTCCATAGGCTTCCATACAGATAGTCCATGCTGCAAATCACTGGCAGGCACTGCCTTTCACTAGAATGTTGCATCTTGCTGCATCCATAAATTACTGTTGCTGAGAAAGCTGCTTGTTTACAAACCCTCTCACAGTCCCAGACTTATTAACTTGTAAATTTAGTTATAAGCTATTATAGCACTTCTGTGCTCTTAAAGAGCAGAGAAAATCTGTTATTCATTAAAAGATTGCAGGATTTTATATGAGCAGAAATAAAATGAATTGGGGCCACTGGATAGGAGTTCTCCACATATAGTTTCCTTGTAGACCCTAGGCCACTACTCAGTGGGAGTCCTGCTTTGCTTTTTAGTCCTGAGGATGTACAATTATGCTGTATGAAACCTCTCTCACCTGTTGTATGCTCTTGACTTTTGCATACTTTTATGAGTAAACATATTTTGTAATATTGACTAGTGCTTCACCACATTGTTTCTCTAATTTGATAAATTAGAAAATATAATGGCTATCAGTTTGGACTGTTCGCATAGGTGGCTATTTTTATTTATGTCATAGCCAGATGCATCATGCTGCGTCTTCCGTGAAATCAAAGCACATCAAAGGGAAGTTTCAGCAGTGAAGATCTGCACATCAGTCTATGAGATTCTCATGTAGACCATTGAAATGGAGACTGCTCAGCACAGCCTCAAATCAATGGTGTACCCACATGGATTTACCAATTAAGTACTGTTGACATTAAGATGGGCCTTCTTGCTAATACAGACCCCTATGGGAATGCAGGAAAAGATGCCTAAATTACATGGGAGACTGGAAGTTGGCAGCAGAGTTGAACTTATAAAAATATGAGGGCAGACTATCATATTAATTTTACATGGGAAAGTAATTTCACTTAAGGAAGTAAAAATACAAATATAAGTCAATATGATTATCTTTATAGCACATTAGTATTTTTTTTTGGCTTGCTGAAATAGCATATTGTAAGTAGTGAGACAAATAAAATAGAAAAAAACATTTATTCTTGTTGTAAAATTCACAATGCTGCAATAACATTTCCGGTTAATGTAATTTATGGACTATAACATACATAAGGCTGTTATTCATGCAGAGATTTCAGTATTTCTGACAAGGAATGTTGTCTGACTACTGGGACAATAGGAGGCAGAGGACCATATGAGTCTAATGTACAAAGAAGAAACTGGGCAATTGTGGTGCAAACTAACTGTACCCCAGGGAACAAATAAAATGCCTAAATTCCTCACTGATTTAAATGGAATGTGTAACCATGTAAGGACACCTCTCTGGCCCTGAAAGGGTTAAACCAATGATGGTTTGGGTATCTTACTCTCACTGAAGGGGATATTAAAGCAGTGGGATTTTTGTTTGTCCCCTATGGTGAAGTTGGTTTGACTCAGAAGCTTCTTAGAACATCATCCTATATGGTTGCATAAATTTAATTTATTGTTTAAAGGGGAACTTACACATCAGAACATTTTTTACCAACTCATTAAACAGTTAAACAGTGCTGGGAAAGGTGCTTCTTTTTTTTTTATTTTTACATACTTACTAAGATATTTGACGTCCAAGCCGCGCACTTCCGCATTCTGCGGCATGGTATCTGTGGCACAGCTCTAAGAACAGTTTCATTCTCCTCCCACCTCCCTCCAAGCTGCCCCAGGGATCACGTTCACACTTCACTTCGGTCTGCTGTGAACGGCTCTTAACGTTACAACAAGAAGCGATTAGCATTATACTGAGGTTGCACTGTTTAACTGTTTAATGAGTTGGTAAAAAAATGTTCTGAGGTGAAAGTTCCCCTTTAATTATATAACAAAAAGATTCCTGTTATATAGAGGGTTCAAGTACATTTTCTGAAGTAAATGTGCACCATTTTTGGTTTCTTACCACCCTCTTTCTATGAATTTTTATTTGCATCTCTGCGAGGAACTCACTAAGACATGAAAAACTTTTTTTTTTTTTTTTATAAAATAAGGACAATTAAATTAAACCGGCTTTCGTATTAATGTTTTCTTCCCCAACAATGGAAACTCAACATTTTGACTTAATTTTTACTAAAAGAGAACAGAAAAATGTGAATAACCCAAATATTTTTCAATATCTATTTTGCCTCCTTTTAGTAAATCTCACCCTATAGCATGACCCTAGTGTCTCATCTCTTAAACACTTTTTGACATCTACAATTACATCTCCAGCTTTATTTCTTGTGACTGCTAATAGATTATGTTTGTGTTTGTGTAAATGCGTGTGTATGTGTTTTTCTGTGTGTGTATAAGTGTATGTATGTGTGCGTTTGTGTGTGTGTTTGTGTGTGTCTGTGTGTATGTGCGTGTGTGCATGTATGTCTGTGTGTGTATATGTGTCTGTGCATGTCTGTGTGTGTATGTGTGTGGGTGAGAGAGATGTGAATGAAAATAGATTGGTTCTCTGCCAGAATGGAAGAGTGAAACATTCTATCAGATTTGTTCCTTGTGATAAAATTACCATTTGTAGATATAGTCAAAAGTGTTATTTTCTTTATAGCAGCACTGCTGTATGTCTATAGCCAGCCACACCTAAGAGCCGAGGGAATTGGTCCACTTGCTGCATTTTGCCAATATCTGCAAAATACAGGGTGTTTAATTGAATAACAAAGATTGTGTATATCTGCATGTGTTTGTGTGTGTGTGCGTGGGGGAGCTATTTAATACAGAATATTGTCTAGAAACATAAAGACATAGATTTTGATGGCAGATGAAAATAAATTTGGCCCACCCAGTCACCCATTTTCCCATCCAAATAAAATGCAGCCTTACATAATTTCCAGAATAGACATGTCTAATCCAGGTATTTCTGACTTCCTTTACTGTATTAGCACGTAGGTAATGCATTGGCAACCTCTCTATCATCTATCCAATTGCTTCATAAGAATAGTAAAAGGAAGTTTTACAAGTGTAAATATTGCATAAGTATGTACAAAATTTGTAGCACTGAGACATTTTATTTGTGTTCCCAGTTGATTATCATAATGGCAAAAAGAAGAGTGTATCAATGTATCTTGGTGAATATTTTGATATCCACGTGTTTTTAGATGGAACAGCAACTGAGGGAGGAAAAAGGTAAAACTTTCAACAATAATGTTCTAAGGTCATCTATGTATGTATATATGTATCTATCTATCTATCTATCTATCTATCTATCTATCTATCTATCTATCTATCTACCTATCTATCTGCCTATTATCTATCTGTCTATGTATGTATGTATGTATGTATGTATGTATGTATGTATCTATCTATCTATCTATCTATCTATCTATCTATCTACCTACCTACCTATTGTCTATCTATCTATCTATCTATCTATCTATCTATCTATCTATCTATTATCTATCATCTATCTATCTATCTATGATCTATCTATCTATCTATCTATCTATCTATTATCTATCTATCTATCTATCTATCATCTATCTATCTATCTATCTGATATATCTATATCTATATATATATATATATATATATATATATATATATATATATATATCTAATGTCTTTTCTGTCTGACAAACAAGTGAGTTAATATGTTCAAAGCAAAACAAATCTGCATTCCTCCATACAGACTATCCAAGTGTGACTCTGTGTAAAACATATATTATACACTTACAAATGTGGGCTCTTCATTGCATAGTTTGGCTACAATATGTTTAAGCTTGCCCACCACATCAAGGTACCCCAAATTTAGGATAGCACCTATCTAAATAAAAAATGCCCCTGAGCATTGGTTAGCTGGGATTTCTTATAAATAACATGTTGGCTTTATTTTAAAAACATCTAACACTTTTAAAAACAACAGTTTTTAATAGTTTTATGACAGGACTCACCTTTAGTGGTTTGCAGAGAGTAGGCAGCAGCCAAAGAAGACTGGAACTCCATCAATCCCCTTTATAATACCTATCTACCCATTCCCATACGTCACATGGGGGTATATTTAAATCCCTTACTTACTGTATTAACCCCTACCATTTCTGCTGGAAACCTATTAAAGAAATCCCCCACCATTTCCATAAAGTAATACTTACAAACATTACCACAACGAGGCTACTACCATCTAATTTCAATTCATATACTCTTATTCTAGTATGAAAAATGCTCCTTACCCCATGGATGGTAGAAATGCCCCTATTGGAGATGTCTCTAGCATTCAATGGTTTAATTAATTTGAAGATTTATATCACCCCTCACCCTCCTCTCAACCATGTTATACTAATGACCTAGAAGCACCATTACCACCTCCTTCTACTGCTAATAACTCTTTCAATAAAACCTAGTACCCTGATGGCTTGTTCTACTGCTTTAATGCATCGCTTGACTACCTTTTTACAGTGTATTTCAGCTGAAATAATAATTCCCTAGTTGCTGTCCTCTGTTGCTTTTATCAACAAAGTACATTAAGCCTATATGCAAATTCACTATCTCCTTCACATGTTATTATAATTGATATTCATGCAAAGCCCTCTGTACATGCATGACACTGCATAAATAAAGATAAATATGTGGACAGCACTGCAGTCAGGATGGTGACTATATCTAAAACTAACACATAAAAACTTAAGGAAGAAAGAAAAGAAATGCCAAAGTAGGAAATGTTTCCTGTTTCTGTGTGTGTGTTGTTTTTGAATGTCAGACAAAGACTTATTTTATTAGTTTATTGTTTCCCCACTTTTCCTTACAGCATTTCAATGCCTTATGCCTCAAATGGTATTTTCCTGGAAAGTGAAGCAGGATACTATAAACTGTCTAGTCAGGAACATGGCTTTATGGTGAAGATCGATGTCAGCGGGAATGTACAAGTTGTCTTATCCAACAAACACTTTAATAAAACATGTGGGCTCTGTGGAAACTATAACCAGTTTGCAGAAGATGATTTCATGACTCAAGAAGGTAGGAGTTTAAAAGCAAATTTAGAAATCCTAGTTATTAAGTTTTTAAAGCGGGGTATTTTATTCAAAGTACTAACATCTACTCAACTCCATGGCAGAGATACAGTAAGGTGTGATAAAGAGGTGATAAAGTGGAGATAACTTCTCCAGTGATATCACTTCTCCAGTTCCAATGTAATTCTATGGAGCTTATTCTCTAAATGTTTTCAAGTGGGAAGAGATCTTAGTGCATAGGCTCCATAGAATAACATAAAAACTGAAGAAGTGATCGCCTCTTTATCGCCTTGTTATCACACCTTAGTGCTTCTCCTCCCTTGAATGTCTACAATTGTGTCACAACAGTATATTTTGTTTAAATGCAACATATAATGAGACTGCTGTACTAAGAACTGGGTGAGATGCAGTAAACTTTGATAATGGTCTGTTTGGGTGATACAAGGATGAATTGGATCCAAATCCATCCTGTGGTATGTGTTAAGCTGTCTTTGCCATCTTTTCCCTGTGATTATGCCTCAAGCACCTATATTGCCATGCATTCTCAATGCCTTCATCAGGTTTACAATGTTACAGTATCTGCTTGGCCAATGGACCATTTACTTATTGAAAATAAGCCATTTTTGTGTTCCTGAGGGTGTGTTCATATGTTAATGTGGCTATTCGCCACATGCACTAAGCTCTGATAGTTTTCAGTACTGCCAGAGCTCACAGAAGCAAATTTGCCTCCCTGATTAAGCTAAATTGGGGATCTTGCCATAGCGTTTCTCCTCCCATGCTGTTAAACATACAGAATAAATAATTCAGTACAAAACACAGCAGCAGTGTCCCCTTCACCACTGATGACAGCAGAGACCACAGCATAGAGAATCAGATAGGGGCACCACAGACATGAAGGGTAAACATAATACTACTCATTTGTGGAGCAGAGGAAATATTAACCATTTGAGTGTCAGAAGTGCATCCAAAGCATTTCTAGGCTTGAACATACCTCTGCCACTCAATATATTTTCCCCAGAAATTGCATTGTGTGTTTAACAGTGTGAGGTGGGTATAGGGAACCTATTTTATTTGACAAACACAAAGCTGCATAGAGAAGTGGAATATGACATGCTTGCTCTATGGACTGGAGGGTGACAGTTTTCCTATTCACTTACCAGTGTGGAGGACATGCTAATAATCCTTTGAGTGACGGAGGTTTGCCCAATGCATTATGATGTGTGCACACCCCCTATAGAACTCAAAAGGTTATTTAAAATCATTGAATGTACAAGTATATGAGATGTCAATACAAGGATCTCTCTGGTAAGCTTTTCATTCCAAAGACTGATCAAATAACCAGGGGATACCCCTTGATATTAGATGAAAGGAGGTTTCAACTTCAGCAGAGGAAGGGTTTTTTTACAGGAAGGGCTGTTATTTTGTGAAATTCCTTAACCAAGGATGTAGTTTTGGCAGATACAATGGGTACATTTAAGAGATGATTATATTCTTTTCTTTCAAGAAGGACATACCAGGTTATACTGTGTATTAGTGAGTAACAGGAAGTTCAGATAAAGACTCATTTATTTGGCAGCAGGAAAGCTTATATAATTCTAATTTATCTGAGTTATGAGACAAGGGTTGAACTTGATGGATTTATATCTTTTTTCAACCTAATTTACTATGTTACTATTGTCTGAGGGCTAAGGCATCCTCTTTGCTCTCTGCTTGCCTCCCCCAAAACAGTGTCAGCTTTACTCCAGTCTCATATGCTAATGATAAACATCTCTCCCCTTGATTATTTAATTCTTAGTGCATATGCAGAAGTGTCTCTTATTCTCTAAGATAAACTGATCGCCACACATTGGCAGACACTCTTCACCATTATATAGAACCTTAGTGAATCGCCCCCTGGATAAATTCTGGTGCAAGCCAACTGCACTAGAAGGGCAAATAAATATTCCCATTAATATAAATGGGGTTTTAGTTCACTGAATGCTAATTAGGTCTTCATTACATTGCAATATAATATGTTGGGGCCTACCAAGCATTCAAGGGATTAAATAATGGCATTATGGGATTTTTATTTGTACCCTATTGTGCATTTGATGTGACTGCAGGATTACTTAAATTCTTCTTTAACTACGAGTTCATACTTGTATTGTTAATTTATGTATCAGTTAAATGAGCAGTAAAGCGCAAAAGAAAACAAAAATGCCCTCTGCACACACCAGTTGGCGCTGCTAATAGTTCGATTCTTTTTTAATAGTTTTATCTTATTCCTAAATCACCACTTATTAGTGTCTCGCTGTATTACCTCTTTGAATGTCAGAGGGGGTTACCCTCTGACACTCAAAAGGTTAATTGTTTTACAACATGACAACTGGTAAGATAGAATTAGAAAAAAGGAGAACATATTCTCTAAATTACTTCAATACGTTGGAGGGGTGTCCCCTTTTGTGTCTCAAAATTATTGGAGCCCAGTGATAATATCTTTCTTTTTTAAACAAAGACTTCAAACTCTACTTGATATGCATGTTACATTATTACCAAGGAACTATATACCATAATAATATTTTTCATTAGCTTATTTTCTCTTTGAATACAGGCCTTTTGACTGAAAACAATTACGATTTTGCTAATTCCTGGGCATTGCATGCAGGAGAAAAGAGATGCAAAAGAATGTATCCACCAAGTAACACCTGCAACATTTCATCAGAAACTGCTGAAAAGGTTTGTTCTAAGAATTTTAATGAAAACCTATATGCTATAGGGCTTCTCTTTCTGAGTAAAACAAAGGAACTCCTTCTGCTGGCAGTGGTTTTATACAAATGTTACAACTATTCAAACTAGGAAGCAATTGCATTGTTACTCACTGACAGCTTCAACACATTGACACTTTGAACATGTTCCATGGAGAACTATTGTCAGTGACTCACCTCTCCAATAGAAAGCAACTAAACAACTAGCTGAGCACCAGGAGGACAATAGTTTAATATTTGATCAGTAGATGGCACTTTTAAAGGGACAGTAATGGATGAATATAAAGGCATCTTCAATGACTGTTCATATATTTTTCGCCATGTACCGCAGCATTTCAATATCCTCCAATGTGTAATTGAACAGAAATTCAAAGATAAAGAATACCCCCTCCCGGCCCTTTTAACTACATCCCTCTGCTGTCCAAGACTGTTCAGACAGCTCGCACTGAGGGACAATCTTGTGTGAACATAAGGAAAATAGTGCCATCCTTCATCAAGGAGTGAAGGGTTTTCCTCATGCTTACAGAGAGAATTGTCCCTCGCTGTGAGCTGTACAGGTCAAGTGACTGGATTCCATATCTGCAGGAAGGAGGCAGAAAAAAGGTAAAAGGTGAAGGAGGGGTATTCTTTATAATTGAATATCTGTTCAACGACATGTCTGAGGGTACTGAAATACTCCGGAACATGGTCATAAATATATGTGGAGTCATTGAAGATGCCTTTATATTCATCCATTAGTATCCCTTTAAAGGGATAGTAATACTTCGTTTTAACTTTATTTTATTTTGTAGGCATTAAAAAAACATGAAGAATGATATAAGTCTTATCTCTCAAACCTTTATGGTTTATGAGATATTCACAAGCAAAGTTCCCCTCCCCGCCCCTTTTACCTAGTGTAAGCCATCTCTTCTCAAATGTGAGTCTGGTTGTATGACAGGACAGATAACAGAAGGGGACAATTTTCTTTGTATGAAAACAATGAAAGCCCTTCCCCCCTTGACAAGTTTTTCAGCTTTTTCCATTATCTTAATTGAAGATTGTCCCTCTCTGCAGTCTGCCTGGGCACCTCCCTTCTGATCTGGTTGAACAGGGAAGGGATACTTTGTTTGTGAATATCTCTTAAACCATAAAGGTTTCAGAGATAAGACTTATATCGTTCTTCATGTTTTTTTAATGCCTACAAAATAAAATAAAGTTAAAACGAAGTATTACTATCCCTTTAATGTTCAAACAGTGATAACTCTGGAAAAAAGCATCTCCCACCAGTGGGACTTCCCTTGTTTTACTCAACCGCAAAAGCCCTATAATATTGTTTTTTTTTCCATAAAAAAGGTTAGTGTTCCTTTAACAGAAACTATTTTACAGTTGATGGTTTTCTTTAAATCTGGTAGAGTGTAGAGAAGTATAGCACTGTATATAAAAAGAGAGAAAAATAATTGCATTCTAATTGTGGTACAAAGGTGTCAAAAACCCTGTCTAAATCAAATCCACAAGCAGCTCAGTACTCCCACTCCCATTGCATACCCCTTTGACACTCAAAGGGTTAAATAAAAGGGAACTTTGTCCCCTGTGGTGCAGTTGGTTTGCCCCACTATTGTTCCTCTTTTTTTGTGCATAAGGTTCACTGAGGCTGAGGTACTAAAGAAAACAAACGATTTTGGAGCAAGCCAGCTGAACCATTGGTACAAATAAAACCATCTCATTGATTAGATGGGGCTTTTAAAGAGACAGTAATGTTTCATAATAAAAGCAGCTCTAATTAATCATCATTGTATTTGGACTTTAGAGAGTGTTATTTCAATACTATCAGAGTTGTAGTTTAGGAGTAATTCAATGACAAAGTATCCCCCTCCCACCCCTTTTACTGATGTAACACTGTTCAGCCAGAGCAGAAGGGAGGTGCCCAGGTAGACTGCAGAGAGGAACAATCTTCAATTAAGATAAGGGAAAAACCTGAAAAACTTCTCAAGGGGGGCAGGGTTTTAATTGTTCTCATAGGAAGAATATTGTCCCCTGCTGTTATCTGTCTGGTCTATGCCCTGCATTCCACATCAGAGAAGAGATGGCTTACACTAGGTAAAAGGGGCGGGAGGGGAAACTTTGCTTGTGAATATCTCTCAAACCATAAAGGTTTGAGAGATAAGACTTATATCGTTCTTCATGTTTTTTTAATGCCTACAAAATAAAATAAAGATAAAACAAAGTATTACGATCCCTTTAAATGGGGCTTTTAAGCCATTGAATGCTAGAGAGGTTCCCAATACATTGTGCTTTGGACACCCGTCTTGTTATTAGGGTTAAATGGTGGGGCTTAACCCTTTGAATGCTAGATTGCCATTTCTTTGCAGTGTGTCGGACACCTCTGTGGCACTCCAAGAGTGCAGTTAGTGTGCCCCAGAATTACTCCACTTTTGTTTTAGGCCCATTTCACAAGAGTGACCATCATCAAGGCAGCAATAATGCGTTCAATTTGTCGATCCATGGTGAAAGATGTCATGCTGGACTATGGTATCAGTCACATTAATATCACCTCATAGGATCAAAGTCTAGCATGCTGCTACTTTACTGAGTTCACAGAGGAACACTTTAAACTTGCAGTTAGGAAGGGCTGCAGAGAGGCCTATGGGGTAACTGGCAGACCTCTCATATTAGCAGCTTCAGAGGGTGCAAACCTCACTGCAGATACTGTAGTTGACTTAAAAAAATAATGGATACCTTTCTAGCTTAGTGTAGTATTGAGAATTATGACAGTTGTTGATACTATATTGATCCAGGGAAATACCTGACTGCCATTTGGAGTCAGGAAGGAATTTCTTTTTACCCACATGGGGTTTAATCGGAAATTGATTCAATGTTTTTTTTTTGCCTTCCTCTGGATCAAGAGAGGTGATATGAAATGGGCTGAACATGATGGACCCATGTCTTTTATCAGCTTCATCAACTATTTTACTGTGTTACAATGTTAGTTTGTTACTATGCAGTCTCCAATGTATAGCTGGCCCACGAGGAGACCATTGAGTAATATAGGCCGGCTCTCATGTGACCTGGCCATGACGCACAGCTCTTTCATGTTCTAATCAGCAGTTTAACAGAGGTGATTGTAGATACAAGTCAGGACTGTCACAGGGGGCTGCATAATTTCTGTCATGCGTGTGAAACATGCATTAGCATACCTGAGGGCAGGTACTGTTCCCTATAGAGGTCCATTGATTTCCAAGGTCAATGAAATAAGGTCAAAGCTGAATAGGTTTCCTTAGAGTAGTGGGAGTGACTTAGAAAATAGGCACAAATGGCTCCTATTAACTGTTTGGGTTGGTGGGAGGGGTCAGAAAACTGATCCCCATTGTTTGGCAGAGGACTCTTAGCTGCAGATGTCACCAGATACGTGTGAAGCCTTCATAGACTCTTGAAGCTTTCACTGGGATTCTAGTTTGGAAGGCCTTTGCTAGGTTGTATGGAGGCTATGTGCATATTGCCAGAGAGACTGAAATATGAGATTTCAGTTCTGTAGTTCAGTCTCTTCTGAAGGGATCAACAAGGGAGCCCCAGAGAACTTTTTTCATACTCCTTTTGATGTTTTGGGGCTCACAATGCTCCACAATGCGTTGCACACCCCTCTGGTACTCAAAGGGTTAACATATGGAATAACAGGTCTTGAATCCAAGTCTTTATGATTTTTTTTCTCATTTGAAATAAAAGTAAAACTGGGCCTTTAAAGGGATAGGAATGTTTCACAATAAAAGCAGCTCCAATTAATCTTCATTGTATTTGGGCCACGGAGAGCGTTATTTCAATACTGTCAGAGTTGTAGTTCAAGAGTAATTGAATGGTAAAGTATCCCCCTCCTGCCCCTTTTACTGATGTAACTCTGCTCACCTCGCAGAGAGGAACAAGCTTCAGTGAGCATAAGGAAAAACCTGTTAAGGGGGCAGGGTTTTCCTTATGCTCACAGTAAGAATATTGTCCCTTGCTGTGATCTGTCCAGTTAAGAGTCCAGATTTCACATCTGAGGGGAGGTGGCTTACACTACGTAAAAGAGATGGACGTGGGATATTTTTTCATTCGATTACACTTGAACTACAACACTGACAGTGTTGAAATAACACTCTGAATGGCCCAAATAATATAAAGATTAATTGGAGCTGATTTTTTTTGTGAACCATTACTATCCCTTTAAATCTTTCGATGATAGTGATGTTCTCAATGCATTGAAGATGTCTCGCATCCAAGGGCTTAACAGTTGTCAACCACTTGGGGGGTTAAATGTATCTATCTAGCACAAAAAGAGTTTACTCTTTAAGTGCCAGAGGGGTGCCCAAAGCATAGCAATGAGTTTGTTTTACCGTTGGAACTCAAAGGTTAAAATTGAAAATAAATGTTTGTGTCAAGAATGACAGGAATCTGTTAACAAGGACATTCAGTGGAAATGTTGGATTCACTATATTTATGTTCACACCTCATTAAAAGTTGGGAATTGATGTTTTGTGCCCTTGTGAACTACAAGTAAATGTGGATCTTTGACTTCTTGGCTGCTAGAGACATCAGTAATGCATTGAAGGTGCCTCTGACACCCAAGGGGTTAAAAATGAAATGAAATGCTTTTTGTTAAAAATGATTGGAATCTGAAAAAAAAAGAATATGCAGTGGAAAGATGGCAGACACTATATTTATGTTCACACCTCATTAACAAGTAAGGGTTTTCCTTCAAAGCAAAATGTCTGTGTAAAGGGCTGAAAACAATGAAACACAGTTTAACCAGTCCAAAACAATCTTTTCTTGCATTCATGCATTTTTTTATATCTCCTTGGATACTGCTAACATTTTCATAACATAATACACTGGAGACATCACCAGAATCCAAGGGGATAAACCAGTGACAGGAAAGAGCCCTTTAATGTGTGGGAATACCCAAGTTTGCTGGGACCACCAGTTTCATGGGTCATACCATGAATTCACAGAGGTCCCAGATTATCAGCAAGCAAGCAGTTTATGCCTACATTGTATTGCAGTTGATACATTTTATCTATGGTTTATCTATTAAATTCCAATTGATGTCTATGGGGGAAGTTGTAGATAAAACACTTGTTAAAAATATCAATGGAAGACAGGCTTTGATGATCAGAGATGCTATACTCGATGCACGCACAGTACACCAATGTGGCTGCCTTTTCTCACAAGTATTAATGAGCCTAAGGAAGGTAATAATGAAACATAAAGATGTCCTATTTATATGTTAATATAGTCTCATATTTGGAGGCCTCTGTTGACAATTCCACCAGGGGCCTTAAGATGACTTTGTTGACAGGCAACCAGATATGTGGCCCATATTTTGGTTAAAAATAATGTCTGAGAAACAACTGATTTCCCTATAGATTCTTCAGCATGAATTGTAGACCTCTTTAGCACCCAAGGGGTGGAACAGTATAAGTATAAAGGGTCTGTATAAAACAAAGAGGATGGGTACTTTTTGGGGTGATAGGTGTATGTGATGTGGTAGAGGTAAATTATCTCCTTTTCCTCCTTAGTCAGAACAGACTGGGCAACAACAGGAGACATCTCTGAAGACTGTCTGTTGCCCAGCACTGAGTTAAATGAAAAGAAATGGCACAAGATATGTGTCCTTAGACTGCTAATGCTTATTGCACAAGCAGGGACCTTGTGGCTCCCCAGCTGTGGATAAGCCTCAGGTACCATCATCATCAGCCGGTAAAAATAATAGATTTACTATTATAGCACCAGATGTATACAATAGTATGTGCTCTCATCTCTTTATCAGTAGAAAGACATCTTCATATACTTAACCTTTTGAATGCAGCTTTGCAATGCACTGGATACTGCTCCGGCACTCACAGAGTTAAAAAGAATCTCTCCTCTTTTGGGGATCAGAAAACGTATCTTTATGGCTCATAGGGAGGTGGCGCTTTACAAAATAAATCCAATATTTAGGTGATAGAAACTTGCAGCAATGTAGATCAGCCGTTGTTGTGACTTGATTGATCCCCTTTTCTGCCAATGTGAGGCTGTGTTAGGGGTATATCTACAGGGGGTGCACAGTTGTGACTGACCCCATGCATTGAAAGGTAACCATTAGCTCTTAGAACTCCTTCCAATCAGACCCAGAGAACAGCACTGGTGAGCAGACTTAGCTTTTACCCCAGGGCACAGTAGGTTGTAGTTATACACTATGTGATTAGTTTCTGACAAAGTCATGTGTTTAGCTACAAATCTAGATCTGCGGGTCTGCTTTTCTGAGGACAAACCTGCCATGGGTAACAAGAGGCAAATAAATCCATACTGACAAACAGTAGGAGATACAATGTGTAGAAAATTAACAATGCAAGTAATTTAATTATCTAGTGAGCCACAGACTTCTCACATTTGCTGTAAGCCAAAATTCATTGGTGTGAAAAGAGCAGCATATGAGATACTCCTTTTCTCACATCACTGATAGATACATTTGGGTATTCATCAACGATTGTCCACATTTCCCTGCCTTGCTTACATAAGGCTGGAAAACAGGATTAAAGTGTAGAGTAGATGCTGACATAACAGCGATAACCCCTCATACACATAGCAGGGCTTATAATTTTAAGTCCCTTGCTACTAGCCAGACCTGAAAAGTTACTCTCCACTGCAAGCCATAACATACACACCAGGGCTGAATTTCTACTCACCAGGACTACATTTTCACTCGCCATTGGCTAGTGGCGAGTGGAAATTTTGAGCCCTGCATATAGCATACATGTATGTGTGTCATTCCCATAGATATCTATGGAAACCACCAGCCTGAACCTTGCCTATAGAATTGGTGGATTTACATAGTACTTGTTCATTGATCAATGAGTGAGTATCAGTTAATGAATTTCCAAATGGTTAATGCACAAGCCAACTGGAACATTTCCTAGTGCATTTAGACATTCAATGTCTGATGAACAGCAGCCCTAGAGGGTAGGCTTCCATTTTAAATCAGGGCCTTTTCTTCCATTTCATGTTGAATATTGCTTTCAATCAAGCATATAAAATATGACAAGCGTGTCCTTAAGAGATCCTCAGATATTTATTTGAAAATGTTCTTTCTCCAATGAATGCACAGTGATGAACTATGACACAGCTATATAGACTCTGGTACCATGGGTCTTGCTATAGTTGCAAGAAAAATCATTGATTCTCCATCTATAAATAGCTTTCTTTGTGTATTAAACAATATCTCTAGGAATGCAGATTCCAACACATGTTCTTTCAGATTGGGCTCAGTCAGCTGTCAGGGAACAGTGAGACAATACGGCTTCTTGATTTTCTCCTGAATATATTTGCTGTTCTTCTTAGATTGTTTTTTTACCCACACAAATGAAATATTGCTTACATTGATTTTAGCAATTTCACTGTTTAGTGTTTAGAGCAAGGACCCACTCTGAGATTACAAGGCTGGTTTAATGCTTTGAGTGCCAGAGGGGTACGCAACACATTGCAAAGCAATATGTTGCATACCCATCTGGCGTTCAAAGGGTTAATTCGGACCATTCCATATCACCTCTGTTGAGCCAGAGGAAGGCAAAAAAAAAAAAACATTGACGCAATTTCCTATTAAACCCCAGCTGGGTATAAAAAAATCCTTCTTGACTCCAAATGGCAGTCAGATATTTCCCTGGATCAATATACTATCTGCTTTGAAACAAACTGTCATAATCATCAATACTATAATAAGCTAGAAAGGTAACCATTATTTTTTTTAAAGTAACTACAGTATCTGCAGTGAGGTTTGCTCCCTATGGTTCTTTGAAGGAAATAAGATCTTCAATCAGAGGAGGCAACAAAGCATTAGTCTTCTAAACCTGAGCTAAATATGTGCAATTAATTTACCATCAATGTAATGCAGTGGTGAATTGCAGTTAATATGTATAACAAGCCAAATATTCACCTAACAGTGGGACAATATAAGCTGATACGCAAAAGGAGTTTAACACCTTAGAGTCATATGATATGCCAGAACCGTCACATCAGTCCGGACATTAAGGACCTGGCGCGTCATGGAATTCTGGGATGGCAGCGTGGCTGTACACCACTCTGCCATCCCAGAATTCATTGTGAAAAAGACCCAAAATTCTGTTGTCCTTAACAGCTGTTTACCCCTAGATAGGGCGGACGTTAAGGAGTTAAATTACATTTCATTCTTGACACAAGTATATACTGGGAATGGGAAACATGCACTTAATATAACTAAATGCCATGACTAATGTGGACTAAGTGACACCAAAGTATGTTGTCAGTAGCAAATTTGCCATAATTTGACAATTTGGTAAATAATAACAAATATACTTGCTATAAGGCCAGCAGAGCATCTTGCAAATCCTACATTTATTAGAATCAGCTGATCGGCATCTAGCCCTTTAAACAACTGTTTCAGTATGTGCAGGTTTTAATCTTGTAACCCTTTAGTGACACAGGGGTGTGCAAACTGGGCAGCACCTCAATATATGGAGCTCTAGGTAGTTGCCTACTCTGGCCATTTGGAAATCTGCCCTGGAGGCAGCCATTCTGTTCCTCAGTTGGTCTGATAGGGATTACAGTGCAGTCCCAGCGATATGGGCAGGTCTACTCCTAGTTGCCTTTGAACCCGTGAGGACCAGAGGAGTTGCATAGCCAGGTGTTGTACACACCTCTGGTCCTCAAGGAGTTTATCGTATGATTCTTTCTTCCCTTACTGAAAGGAAGACATGAATTAAAGAGGGATCTGTGAAAGCTAAGGTTAGACTAAGACCCATTTGGGACTGGAGGAATGCATAAGCATTTGCTGTCTTAAATTAAGCGGTAATAACTTTGTTACTAGTTCTCTCACTGAAGATAATGCCTCAACTGACTTCTGCCTGTCTCACATCTGAGCTACAGAAGTCTCTGCCAGTCAGTCAGATACAGAATTCCTGTTAGGCAGAGTAAGTCACTACCTAGAATATCACATTTTCTAGGTGTCTCTGCTGTGCTGTCTACACCCATGTTCTGAATTGCAGGTGTAGCCTAAGAAATCGCAAAGTCCCTGACTGAAACTCCAGTCCCTAGTTTATTCTGGCCAGCCTATTTACCAGTCTACACAATTCTTTACTGGTTGTTATTTAAACCTTTGAGTGCCAGAAGGGTATGCAATGCACTGCAGAGCAATGTATTGCTTACCCATCTGGCACTCAAAGGGTTAAAGACCTTCAGCACACTCCAAAGCAACCAAAGAGTTAATGACTTTTTTGTCCATGAATATTATAGAGTAACAAAATGTTCTGTTCCAGGCAAAAATGGATGGGGTTGGATGTGGTGGGTCATGTGAGCATTAGGGTTTTGGCCAAGGGTGGGGTTAATGTCACCTGGAATATCTTGCCTAAGGGAGCCTGAGATGCAGGTTGAGGTCAATAATCTACTTTACATTTTGACCACACAGATACGCTTTTCTTCCAGTTTATTTATATGTATGTTTGGATATGTGAGTCAACATGGCTAAAAAACATGAATCAAAAAGGATGTTCTTGAGAACTCGATCAGTCAACAGCTTCTACTGAGTTACCTTAATCTCAAGTTCCTTTGTGAGTTAGGATTCTAAAGATTTAAAAACACCACAAGGTACATTTATGCTACAAACCAACAAATAAAAGACCCAATTGATTTAAATGGGGCCTTTAATCTCTTGAATGATACAGGTCTCCAGAACATATCGAAGCAATATGTTGGAGCCCTCTCAAGCCTTCATGGTGTAAAAGCCCCATTTAATCAATAGGAATTTGGAGAATTTTTATTTGTCCCCTATGATACAGTTGGTTTGCTCCAGAATTGCACCTTTTTTAGTGCATCAGCTTCTCCCATTGTATAATGCTTTAAAATAACCAGTGTTCCCTAGCATCCCCTGATAATCCTATTTTGTCTGAATTTACAATAATTGAGGAATAAACTAGGTCTCTTGTATTGTTTAAATCTAGTTGGGATTATAAAGTAAAATTCAGTTTAGGAACAATACACAATAATCTCATCATTTAGATAGAGCAAAGCAGGGGCAGAGAAATGAGAGATAAGGTGGTCTCTTCCTACTCACCCAGTCAAATACTGGGTCATCTTTAGTATTAATATAAACCGACAGTTAATTATTAGAGGGGAACTTATAGAAGTTAAGGTGGACCTGTATATAACTGAGATCTAGAGTGTCATGACACAACTGCTGACCTGATTTGATAAGTAATGACTCTGGTGCCTGCTCTATCACTGTGCACAATACCCCAAGATGATCTTCCCTTACCTGCCTTTTTGAGTCAGGGAGGATTTTTTTCAACCCACTTGAGGCTTAATTGGAAATGGCTTCAATATTTTGGTTTTTTTGCCTTCCTCTGGATCAACAGGGGTGATATGGCATGGGATGAACTTGATGGACGCATGTCTTTTTTCAGCCTCAGCTATTATGTTACTGTGTTACACATAAATCTATACAGCTACCGGTCTTCTGTTAGTCAGAGAAAATCACCTGCACCTGAGAGAACCAATAGAATTTACCATTGATTTAAATATGACTTTTATCCCTTTGTATGCTAGAAAAGTCGCCAACATATTGCTTTATAATGTGTTGGAGACCTTTATAACGTTCCTGGGGTAACATCCCCATCTAAATCAATTGGACTTTTAAGAATTTTTATCCACCCCTTCCCACATGATGCAGTTGGTTTCCCCAGGACCATTCTCCTTTTATTTTGTGCATATGACCCCACGTGACAGCCAGTGGCCAAATGTTTGATTAATATTCTAATTTTGATTTGTCATACAATTGTGCCGTGATTACAATATCAGTGATGTAGGTGCATGGATGTATCACTCAACATGGCTAGAAAACATGAGTTGGAAAGGATGTTTTCAAGGACTCGATCAATCAGCAGCTTTACTTGAGTTCAATCCAAATTCTTTTGTTGATTTCAATTTCTAAAGAAGTAAAAACACTGCATAAAGCTGGAAAGTAACCAATAGTGACCATATCCCTTGATAATTCTACTTCTGTCTTAATCATAATATTTGATAAAAAAAACTTAAGTGCCTGATGAATACCTAAGGTCATATCTTTGGAAAAGAGTAAGATTCCATGTTTATTAAGGTTAATTAAGGTTAGTTTTTCATATCATCAAGAGATGAGTCAAAAAATTGTTCTTTTGTTTAAACAAACAATGAATCTAAAACAGAAGTTGCCTCTGTTAAAAAAAAAAGCATGCAGTATTTCACATATATGTATATATATATGTATGTATATATATATATATCAGGGCTTAAAATTTGAAGTCCTTCGCTACTAGCCAGACCTGAAAAGTTACTCGCCATTGCAAGCCATAGCATACCCACCAGGGCTGAATTTCTACTCGCCAGGGCTAAATTTTCACTCGCCATTGTCTAGTGGAGAGTGGAAATTTTGAGCCCTGTATATATATATATATGTATATATATATGTATATATATATATAAATCTAAGTGGTTTCTGGTCTGCTGTCCACCCTGCCCTGGGGCGGCAAGAAGGTGGAGATTGGATGGATGCATGCAGCAAATCAAGGGCAGTGATTTTCACAGCAGTGGGCAGGGGGCAGTTCAGCAGGTCCCCGATATGCAAGGCTTGCCCAACTGAACAGGCAACAACATCTACCCTTCACTTGTATGTATATATATATATATATATATATATATATATATATATATATATATAAATTTACCATCCTTTGATAAAGACACAGAGACTGTTTTTTTACATTTAATTATGGGGTATCTGGGGACAGAGGATAGCTCTCCAGCTTTGGTGAGTATCCCTGGTAACTCTGCCCAACTCCCAGGTGCTTTGCCTACTTTTTTAAAGTGAAACCTCACCTTTTTTCCTCTCTCAGTCCTTCCCACCCGATTAAGGCGCCCCAGGTTATGACACAATTTGCATAATTTAAACATGCTCATTCCTAGGCCATGAACCCTCTCAGGGTTCTCCAAAGAAGAAAGTTCCAAGGCATGCAAATATCACACGTGCTTCTTTTCAGAATTGTGGGAAAACTCTTTTCTTTGCATTACTCACTTTATAATAACTAAACCTTAAGTGTAAGCTCATATGGATGATTTCAAAAGAACTGTGATAATGTTCCATTCAAGGTGCCTGTGTTTTTACTTATCTGGTCCTGCACCCCTAGGCAATCCTGTGGTGGGCTGGGGGGTACCTGATAATTATCCCACATCAACTGGCTGATGCCCATATTATTTTGACCATTCACTGGAGTTTGTGATGAGCATTACAACCTCCAATCTTATACTTGTGAGAAAGTGAAAAGGTGACCTCTTTAGCCTCAGTGCAGATCTGCTATGATTTCTCTGTATTATTTAAACATTACAGTTTTTGGATATTAAACCAATTCCTGGTCATAAATCAATATTTTGTGATTTGGGTCATTTTTTGGCATCATTAACCTAAAATCATGAATGAAAATTCAGGAAAATAAGACCCTACTAGTTTGTTGTGTGGGAGAGCGAGTAAAAGAGAGGCTTAAAGTGGGCATATTACTTTAAGACAAGGTTCATGTGCTTTACAGAGAATTATGATCTACCTATCTATTACACTAGTCATTTTTTCTATAAACTAAATAAAGTTGATAACCTGTATGTTTTGGTGGCTAAAATTGGCACTTAATGCTAATATCCTGCACAATATACTAATTATAATAGAATATAATATATATATAGAAGGGCCAATATCTCAAATGTATTCGTAATGAACTTCACAGGTCATTTAATTCTAAGTATAAACAAAGAGGAAAAAAGATAGATAGTATTGTGAAACAACGTTGTCTTCACAATACTGCTACATTATCACATGCACATTGTGTAGTTATTTCTAACACTTCAACCAGTGCCTTTAATTTCACCTGTCTTACACCTTCAGTGCCTTCTACAATTACCTACTAGGTGGCTTTTCATTGTTTTTAGAAGTACTCTTATACATGAGTTCAATCTAACCATTAGGTTTTTTAATGCAATAATAATTTTCAAACAACATTAGGTTTTTTAATGCAATATTAATAAAAATCATGTACTAAGGACTAACGTTTTCCAGAGTGGTCAACTGATTCAACTTTGAACTGGTCACTTTGTTGGATTTTTGGTGACAGTACCTGAACTTATAAAGGTCTATCATTCCCTTTTCCCTTTTTGTTTTAATATACTAATTAGTTATGTCAAACTTACTTCTCATTGTGCTATCGGAAATGTCCCCTGTTTTTGTTGGTTCTTCCTAGATTCAATCATGGCACAATGTCTGATCAGTTGGACCTAGAACAAAAACTAAGTGTGTAATGAAAGAAATTGAGCATTCACTATTTTTTTAAAGCCATAAATGTATGTGCTATTTGTGATTGCTCGCGTTTTGATGCAAGAAGCATAGAAATGCCTTGATACTGTATATAACATGCTCCTAAATTAACAGCAAATTTAGCGAATGGTCCTAAATTAATGACATAATTAGAGAATGCTCCCAAATTAAAGGCAAAGTTAGCTAGACATATGAAAATGTGTGCTAATTACTTTGCTGAATTAGTTGCAATTACTAATCCTTTCACAAAACAGCAGATTTTAGCCACATGCACTTTTCGAAATGCAAAAAAAGGCATAATTTAGTAATATTTTGGTGCTAAACGTTTTGCCATCAAAAGTACATTGTAAAAAATGATTGCACACGTTTCTTGCATTACGCCCTAAGTAGCATAAAGTTCTACTCTGTACCACTGACAAATAATTTATCACACCGATTTATATTACAAACATATAGGCAGTATTTAATTTGATTAAAATCAACTAAATTTATCTTATGGCTAACTAAAATGTTAATTCCATTCTTGTGTCCTCATACAATTAATACCTCTGTTTACTATTTAGGGCTTCTTGCAGAGATGTCAGATGCTAAAGACATCCTCTGCGTTCATGAAATGTCATCAAGTTGTTGACCCAGATCCGTTCATTGCCATTTGTGAAGATGATATGTGTAAATGTGCTGAGGAGATGAACTGTCCATGTCATACCTTCTTGGAGTATGCAAGAACATGTGCCCAACAAGGTGTTATTGTGAGCAGTTGGCCATCTCACACCACCTGCAGTAAGTTAACACTTTTTCAATACTTCATCAACACCAAGATTAGTGAACATAGGGAAGCATGTCAAATGAGCGTTGTAAAAATACTACTCCTTTGATTATCAACAAAATAAGGAACATATGTACATTCAAAGCAAGCACATGAGAGAGTACACACACCCACACTGATATTCTAGGTTGATATGGTAAAGCATCATAGATCATAAGAAAATGTTTTAATGATTACTATGATAATTATACCTCAATTGCAATAAATGGTAAAAAGCAATGTTAAGGTATCTTCTAGGTCAGTTTATACCATCAACTCCAATTTCCTGCTAGGAGTTTTCATTGACTTTTCCTGAATTCTTCTCTAGAACCCCAGTGTCCTTATGGAATGGAGTACAATGAGTGTGTGTCACCTTGTGTCAAAACCTGTCAAAGTCTAAATATCAATGAAGTATGCCAGGAGCAATGTATTGATGGTTGCAGCTGTCCAGGTAAGTCCATCACAGAAACAAATATTTAAAAACACGCGAATCAGTCTATTCTACTTAACTTAATTTGATTTGTTTTCATATACAGATGGAAAGGTTCTTGATGGTGACCGGTGTATAGAGGCTTCAGAGTGTTCCTGCATTCATTCCGGCAAACGATATCCTGCCGGTTCCTCTATCCCTCGGGATTGTAATTCATGGTGAGTGGTACCTGCTAATGTCTACAGCATCCATGGTGATTTTTGTCTACCAGCTGCCCCCCAGACTTGTTCCCTTGTCCACTGGTAGTCCTAGAACCCCATGTACACTACTCCCCTTTCCAGCCTTGTTTCCTTGCCTACTAATAGCCACAAATCCCCATGGACACTGCCTGGCAAGGGAACACATCTGGTGATGTTCCTCATGCTGCCTCACACAGTTAATACACAACATTATGCCCCCCACATAGCTAACATTCGACATGCTGCCCACCATGGAGACAGACATGACAGTTGCTAACAGGACCCCAGGATAAAAATTCCACCCTGTGGTAAATGTAATCTTACCTTTTATGACCAGAGGGGTTTCACATGGACTCACAATGCATTGTGGACACTTCTGGTCGTTAAAGGGTAGAGTGGGTTTTTGTGCTCTGCCTGCTTCAGTTTAAGAATTACAGCAACTGTCACGTCCACTTCCATGGATAGGACATCCAGGAATGATCTCTTGGACAAAGGCACACTGCAACATTCTTAGGAGCTGTTAGGACCATATTAAGGTAAATGGGGGTTATTTTTAAAAAGTGCTACTTTTCCTTTACTGTGCATTAAATGTTAAACATATATTTAACAGTTATTTTAAAAATTATTTTCTGCAGCACCTGCCAGCATGGTCTTTGGGAGTGCAGCAATGAAGATTGTCCAGGTGTGTAAATTAATTGTCATGAAATATCACTATCTCACCATCCATAAATATCGTTGTGTATGTATAATTTTATTTATAAAGATTCAGTTACATGTACAGAACACAGAGAAGATGAGAAAATATACCATAAAGGGCATAATATGTGATTTTTCCCCTTGGATGCTAAGGAGTCCTCCAAAGCATTCCTTCACAATATGTTGGCTACAGCTCTAACATTCAGCTGGTTACAACAATTACTTAAAGTGATAGTGATGTCTAACAATAATATTATGTTTTATTGTAGATGAAAAAAAAATATTTGCAGCAAATCCCATCTCTCAAACCACTATGGTTTGAGAGATATTCACTTTGAAAGTCCTCCACTCCCTCCCCTTCTACTGATGTCAGCTACAAACTGTGCTTGCAAACCAGGCACACTTTGTAGACCATTCCAACAAAGTAATTCTTTTTAAATAATGCAATTTCAGCTTTGCTGAAGAGCCGACGGCTGGTCCCAGGAAAGGGGATCTCCAGCTGTCAGCTAGAGGGCTGACGTCAGGAGAAGGGGAGGGAGGGAGGAACTTTCAATGAGAATATCTCTCAAACTATAGCGGTTTGAGAGATGGGATTTGCAGAAAATATTTTTTTTCATCTACAATAAAAAATAATATTATTGATAGACATTACAATCACTTTAAAGATAATATGATCCAACACATAAGATCAAAATAAAGGAGCTACTAATCCAAACGACTGACAATCTATAATTACAATGGGGAGATACACTAAGGTGTGTTGAAGTTGTGATAAAGCAGAAATAACTTCTCCAGTGATATCACTTCTCCATTTCCTATATTATTCTATGGAGCCTATAGATTAAGATGTTGCAGACTTTTGGGATCTTCGTGCATAGGATCCATAGAATAATACTGGAACTGGAGAAGTGATATAACTGGAGAAGTCATCTCTGCTTTATCACTGTTTTATCACAGCTTAGTGTTCCCCCAAAATCTGAGACTTTCAGATACAGAATAAATAGTTGTACATGCAGCCATGTGCATCTAGTGTGATATTCACAAAGAAGTGCGAAAACTATTTAGCAAATAAAATGTCTACAATTATTATTCTGTTTTTCAAGTTGGGGCCATTGATAACCCTTTTAAGAAAAGGTTCCATCAAAATTGATAAATTTGTTTATTGCAGGAAATGAGATTCAACTGTAATTTAAGATAGGTTAAAAAATATGCATTACAAATAATCATAATCCAGAAATTATAATGTATGGATACCAACATTATAGTTATAAATCCACTCTAATAATTCAGTATTTCCTTTTTAGTCAGGAAAATAATTTGTTTCAAATTAATTTTTAAGTAAAAAATTACAATATGCTTGAAACTATACAATTTAAAAATTGGTAAATAAATGATTTGAATAGTTGTTTTACTCAAAATCTACAGTTTTGGATTTGCTTTTCTATGTTTTGGTTAAACAAAAATTCAGATATTTCAGGGTTTATTTTCTGAAGACACAAATTAGCATATTAGGACAAAAGTAAAAAAAATAAATAAAAAGGATCAAACAAACACACAAACAAAAAAAGTTTACATGGGAAAAATACATACTTATAATTTGTTCATTGAAATTATTTCAGTAATTAGTCATACTAGTCATGCAATTTTATGGTATTTTCTTAAAATAAACACTATTGAATTGTATTAAATATATGTGAATTATTATTGAGTGAGTAGAAAAATTGGTGTAAATCATTAAAAGCAATATCACTTTTATTTAAGATTTCAGTTAAATTAATGGTGATATTTGATAAAATTAAAAATACTTATATGGTGTTTTTATGATTGTTAAGATTCATAACATTTACATTTTGCATCATATGTTGTATGGATTTTTTTCATGATGGTTTACAAAAAAAAAAAAAAAAAAAAAAAAAAAATATATATATATATGTATGTATTTTTAACTGATGGGTGACACACCGGCAGAAGATCCTATACCTGAGCTGATGCTAGTGACAGAGATATACATAAATACATACATTATTTCCATGCAGATAAAACAGAACACCAATTGCTATCAACTATATCATGTTTTTACAGCAAAAATCAACTCTGCTATAATGTCCACAAAACATTGTAGGGGCAAGGATAAAGGGAAAGTATTAGGAGGAAAGCATGGATGTGTTGTTGCCAGTAAAGTTGTATAAGCACAACTACGCGCTTAAAATGGAGATCCCCACAACCTGTAACACATTTTTCAAGGCTTATGTTACATACCCTGTAAGAGCACAGCCTGTTAACAATTTATTCATGGCTTATGTTGTTGTCAGACTCAACCTGCTAACAATTTTTTCAAGGCTTCTACATGTTGTCATAGACCTCAGCTTCATAACAATTTTTTCAAGACTTATATTATCTGCTAACAACTTTTCCTTTCAGCTGTGGACTTCTCCACTTCAGCATTCTGCAGCAGCAGGATTATAGTATGACTTATCTTTGCATTACAAAGCATATGTGTAAATTGGACAAAATTAGCAAGGTTCTAGTGTGAATTTCACTGGATGTAGCAAAAAGACAAAAACTTTAATTTGTATTTTTTATCCGCAGGCATTTTCACAAAAATGCAGGACATTATATTTTTCCTGCAGATATGCCTACAAAAAATTTAACATTTTACCAATCCCTAAACTGTTGATCTTGATTTATCAGAGCCAGTGCTTAAAATAAAACAAAAAACAAAAAACACCCCTTGAAAATCTATAAAACTATAAAAATGAAGGAAGCTGCATGTTCTAAGCACACTGAACTCTACCTGCTCTAATAAATCCAGTGAAACTGATAGTTTGCTTTTCTGCAAAGTATCAGCATGTTCTATAGCACTCTAATAAAACCATTGTTGCTTTGATGGACTGGTTGCAAACTAGTTTTTTAAAACAATGATCATGTTACAAGGTCATAATCAGAATGTGTCAACTTTTTTACTTATAAATGCTCTGTTTTCAAGTTATGTATTGCACATCATGTATTATAAAGCATGTACTATGCAATATAACAGCCGGGTACCTGTATAAATAAAATGTTACATGCATTACATTTTCCACTTAGTCAAAGTTTCCACTTGAAGAGCCAAGTTGCCTTGGGTCATTCTTTTTAGCAGAGATATATTGTTGAAAATGTAGTAACACAAAAAGTATAGAATAGTTTTTTTTTTATATTACAGTACAGCAATCTGTTTATACTTTAACCCTTCAGTGTCAGAGGGGTACTCAATGCATTGTGTTGCCTACCCCTCTGGCACTAAAAGGGACTGGTTAAATTAAAATGTACAATATGAATACTTTTTTAAGTTCCATAAGTAAAAAGCTAATTGAATATATTTAAATATATAAGTTGTTTTTTCTTTTTTCTTTTTGTTTAGGGGAATGCTTTGTCACTGGACAGTCCCATTTCAAAAGTTTTGATAACAAACATTTTACATTTAGTGGAATTTGTCAATACTTGTTTGCCAAAGACACAATGGACAACTCATTTTCTGCTACTATAGAGACTGTACAGGTAAATCTATTTTTATTGTCACATTTACCCGATTCACTAGTAGTTTGGGATTTTCATAGATTAGATTCTGATTCTACTCTTAAAAGGGAACTCTAACTGTAGAAATAAATGACTCTTAGGCCACGATTCCATTAAAGCTGAATTAAATTGGGCCATCAACAGAGTCGCAAAAAAGTTATCTTTTAGCCTTTCTATGACTCATCCTATTTCATTACGGCCGATAAAACTATATATATATATATATATATATATATATATATATATATATATATTTTTTTTTTTTTTTTTTTTAAAGAAAAGCTGTGCACTCACGGATTTAGAAGTTCATAATTAACCAGTGATTTATTTGTAAGCTAACATGTGACGTTTTAGTCCGCAGTTGCAGACCAAAAGATCACATGTTAGCTTACCAATAAATCATTGCTTAATTATGAATTTTAAAATCTGTGAGTGCACAGATTTTCTTTAATATTTTACTTTCCTGGAGCACCCGGTACGAGAATGCATATCCAATATCTATCTATCTATCTATCTATCTATCTATCTATCTATCTATCTACTGCCTTTTGGCAAGCACACAAAAAACAGCCCAAAATAGCATTACATTTGCACAGAGATGGATCATCCATTATTACAACCTTGGCTGCTGCCTTGAGCCCATTGAAATATGAGGGGCCTTGGATGCAAATGATGGGTCACAGACAAAGGCCCTGCTGTTGCTGCTGCTAACACTCTATATCCATACCTGGGAACTCTCCGGATTTGCCCCGGAGACTCCGGTTCTGACAGAACTTTACCGGGTCTCCGGGGCAGAGGCTGATTCCTCCGGATGTGGAGAGTTTCTATTGAAACTCTGCCACATCCACTTTTTCTCCCGCTGATCCTCAGTCCCCAGCTTTCTGTGTGACACCTTTAACCCTCTGAGTACCAGAGTGGTACTCTGGCACTCAAAGGGTTAAGTCCCCCCTCACTCGTGGCAAGCCCCGTCCCTTTTTGACGCGATTAGCGTCATTTTTGTCACCCCCTGGTGAACAGAGGACTACCCTCCCAAATCAAGAGCTGTGGGTCCCCAAATCAGTGCCTTGCCTAGGGCCCTATGGAGCTTAATACATCTCTGCTTTTGCAAGACTCCCCCTTGTGGCTTGACAGGTTTTCCCAGGCTAAGCAGCTCAGGAATGCTGAATCAAGGAAAAAGGCATATTCAGACTCAAAAGACCACTAACCCCCACACACCATTGTCTCCATGTACACCCAAGCACCTTCTCTACCCTCACTCAAGAACCCTTCCAGTTTTTTTAATAAATTGTTGTGACGGCTCCAGACCCCATATTATTATTTTCTCCCTGAATACAAGAAAGTTCTTCAATGCTTGATAAATAAGGTCCACAGTCACCTTAACAAACAGGGTGCTGCTCTCGAGAGCTTAAAATCTAATGCGTTATATCTGTGATGTCATCATTAGTGTGCAGATGATGCTGATGCGGTGTGTACCCGTTCCGCTTCTGTACGTCTTCAGGACATGCAAAATGTGACAATCAAATTAAAACATGGTGGGGGAGTCTCTCTGGATGGACAAGATATTCTTCTGCCTTTGATACAAGGTAATGGATTGCAGCATGATAAAGTAAAAAAAAAAAAGTTTTTCTTTATGCAATGGATTTACATTGTTAAAAATGGTGTATAGAAAAATTCTAATACAAAAAGTAAAATTTCAGCTTTTATTATACAAAATTGGTATTGCTATAAATTAATACGGCAAAATGGGTATTGAAAGCAAAAAAAAAAAAAAAAAGGCTTCTGCCATGCCGACTACAGTACTTTTATCCCTCTGAGTGCCAGAGTGGTACACAATTTACGCATTGTAAAGAAATGCGTTGCATACCCCTCTGGCACTCAAAGGGTTAAAGTACACTTGTGTGCACATTAACATATATGAATCAAATCAGAATGCCTATCTTCAGCAAACAATTCACAGCCAATTATTAAGATTTTAAACTAATAGAAATCTAGGTCCCCTAACTTATGCTTAAAGGGGATGTATCACCTTCTAAAAAGAAGTTCCTATATGCTTTGTTAATACAAGTTATACTATAAACGCTGTTTGTTTTTTAATTTTTCCTACTTTAAAAGATATTTTATCACATAATGTAGAAATGCACAGCACAGATCTTCAGTTCGTCCTATTTCTCCTCCCACCTCCCTCTCAGCTGCCCCAGGGAGCTCGTTCACACTTCCCTTTGGTGTGCTGTGAATGACTCGTAGCGTTACAGCAAGCTGTGATTAGCATTAGCAACCTCAGTATAATGCTAATTGCAGCTTGCTGTAATGCTACGAGCCGTTCACAGCACACCGAAGGGAAGAGTGAACGCGCTCCCTGGGGCAGCTGGGAGGGAGGTGGGAGGAGAAATAGGATGTGCAGAAGAACTGTGCAGGTCAGCATAATGGGACATGTTGATTCTTTGGCACAGCTCTTCTGCACTTGAAGATAAAATATATTTTAAAGTAGTTAAATGATAAAAAAACCCAGTGTTCATATTATAACTTGTATCAACAAAGCATATGGGAACTTCTTTTTGGAAGGTGATACATCCCGTTTAATGCATTAAACAAGAGACAACCAAACTGCCCAACAGCTGTTTCAGCCTACCAGACCCTGTTAATGTGGTGCACTCATAAATACGGTGAAAAACTGCATGCCAGACAATTGGTTTAAATTAGAGTGAGCAAGAATTGATGTAAATCCCTTCACTCTACAATGTATATACATCTGCATGTTTGAAACAGATAACAAAAATCTGTCTGTGGCAAATAATCTAAAGCTTACAATGTTTGCATTGCATTCCCAGAATTTTATACAGTAGTTTTCATACACAGTGGAGTCACTTTTAGATGCTAAATCCATATAAATGTGCATCAGCTTATTCTTACTGTAGTAAAAGAACAAACACAGAGATGCACAAATTGTAAATGCATGGGACAGCATCAGAAAAGCACAGTTTGGAAACACACAAGCCAATCAACCTACCAAGAAATAGCTATGACTAATAAGTTCCACCAGCAAAAGACTAGCTGGTTTAGTCATGCCAGAAAATCTGGTGAAAGGCGATATTTAAGACAATCAGTTTAGATCATGGTGAACAACTAGTATCAAAAATCCATCCACTGTCTAGAGTGCAGTATTAATATAACACACACCTGTCCATTCATTAACATGTTTGAAATGGATCAAAACATTCATTAACGGCAACAAATCTAAAGCTTTCAATGTCTCCAGTTCACTCCAAGCGTACAGTATAACAACATGCAAATTAGAACAGCAAACAGCAACTTACATAGAAAGAAATGACTAAGTAAAGCATCCACAGCCAGACTATTTGATTGATGATTGACTGATTTTTAGAAAGCCTAGGGTACATATTTTTCTGTGCTATCTTCTACCCAGTAAACTGAGGGATAAGGATGTTTATCTTCATACCTCCCTTAACTGGAGGGTTTGGGAGACCCCAAGTTTTTGGCCAAATTTAGAAAAATGTGTCCAAGACGTTTGGAAGAGGAAAGTGAAAAGAGTAATGGGAAACCAGGTGCTCCATGTAAATCCATTTGCATGTCCCAATTCCATGCTCAGTGATATTCATAACTGATGTTGTTCTGCAGGCTTTCATAGGATTCCTGGCCCCAAAGTCTACAGACCACATGTAACAAGTCACCCCCTCACCACCACTGCCACCCTCCCCCAGACACCTCTCATGTCTGGTAGTTTTTTTTTTGAAAGCCGGATGTGCATGCTGTCTTCTGAGTAGCTTCCACCCAGTGCTCTGTGAAAAGTACTAAGAGCTTTTGGAGAGACCCTTGACTTTTCCCTCCCTGAGTTGAGGACCGCATAAAGTTCAGATCATCAGACCTGGAGTTTCCAACATTTTGCATCCCCACTCCAGGGCCTTCCTGGAAGGGAAGCCTCAGAAAATGTTATAGAGAGGGGTTGGCACCAGTGCATGTAAATCCCTCTCCTACAAGGCCAAGTCGTGGACTTAGCCTTCCTGTGGAATATTTAGTGTACAAAAAGTGACAAACAAAAAGTGCTTCAGAATTAAAAGAGCTCTTGCTCTTTGTGAAAAGATGCACCTGCAAGGGCTATATTTACACCTTTTAAGGCTCAAGCCCTATTGCCAGATATATAAAAATCTGCTATACCCTTAGAGGGGGAGGATAATTAAAGTGAAAGTGAAGTGCACATGTATGAGTGCTGAAAGTGCCATTATATGGCTCCTACCCTCTGCCAAATTTAAAAAAAAAAATTCACTTATAGCCAGAAGCCTGGAACAGAAGAAGGGAGAAAAGTGATGAAAGTCCACTAGTGATCCAGTTGAGTGTTATCATGCACATGCTGTCCACTATGATCCTCAGCCCCCTGAATTTGTGGCCCTACATTGTATATTGGGATTTTACAAGGCTCTCCAGGCACTGAGCTTCATAACAAAGTCTAGTATGCCACCCCACTTAACACCTCTCATATACACAGCAGGTATACTTAAAGTTAGCTGAAAGGATAAGAAAATCATCATTGTAGAGCTGGATGATTGACTTATTCAATGTAGCAGATATGGGGAAAGATGGTATGCCAGACAATTAATTTAAAGGGATAGTAATGTTTTACAAAAACAGCAACTCCAATTAATCTTCGTAGTATTTGAGCCATGGAGAGTGTTATTTCAATACTGTCAGAGTTGTGGTTCAAGGGTAAATGAAGGATAAAGTTTCCCCCTCACACCCTTTTTACCTAGTGTAAGCCACCTCTCTGCAGATGTGGAATCTGGTTGTAAGATCATACAGATAACAGCAGGGGACAATCTTCTTCCTATGAGAACAATGAAAGCCCTGCCCCCCTTGACAAGTTTTTCAGGTTTTTCCCTTATCTTAATTGAAGATTGTCCCTCTCTGCAATCTACCTGGGCACCTCCCTTCTGCTCTGGCTAAGCAGTGTTACATCAGTAAAAGGGGTGGGGGGGATACTTTGTCATTGAATTACTCTTGAACTACAACTCTGAAAAATTTGAAATAACACTCTCCAAGGTCCAAATAATATGACGATTAATTAGAGCTGCTTTTATTATGAAACATTACTATCCCTTTAAGTTATGGGGAGCAAAAAAAAGTACAAAAAACACTTCACCATCGAGAGTACATTACCTATTTAATACAACTGTGTCTATGTTTCCATGTCTGAAACAAATCATAAATGATGAATCCAGCAAGGAATCAAAAAGTTCACAATGATTTATTTGAATTCACAGGCTTCCAAAAAAGAACTAACAATGTTCTAATTTTTTAGACTCCAGATCTATATAAATATGACTCTGATAATTTATTCTTACTGTATTAGCACAGTTTAACCAGAAAAAGCATGACCCAATCAAGTGAAAATACTTGGTCTCATCAGAAAACATTAGTTTATTGACATAAAAAAAAAATCTAATGAAAGGAGGTATGAAAAAAATAGAACTTTCACATATTAATTGTGCATGCTGTTTGTTTGCTATGGGTTATTTACACTTTTTAGTGGTATGTTCATCCACATTCATCCTTCAGACTCCTGGGTTTTAAACTGAACCTGACATCAAAACTATGTTTACGAGGGGTCACAACTGAAATGATTTGTGATAGGATAAACATAATCATTGCTATATTAATAAAAGGTTTCTCAAACTTTTTGTGGTGATGGAACTTTTTGGTTGCACCCAAAATCAATATTTTCATGAAGCTGTACTTACACATGTTACAACTGAATTTTCCACTATCTGATTTTAAGCCATGACCTTTTCTACTCTCTTTATTTTTTGAAAAATGCTTCTCATAAGGTTCCTTACCTTATGCTGACTGTATTAACACCACAAATCACATGATGGAAACATATAATCCAGTAACCTCTACTCCAAGAGAGGTGTTTTTATAGTTGGTTTTTCCTCATTGGATCTTATCAACATGAAGGCTTTAATTAGCAAACCTGGTGAAAAGCTGAATGCCAAAAAATCAGTTTAAGTTCTAGAGATCAAAAAAGTGACACATCCATCCAGACCAATGATTCTCAACCAGGGTGCCGTGGCACTTTGGTGTGCCACGGACATCATCTCAGGGTGCCATGTGTTTTCTATAAACACTAACAAAAATGGACTTTTAAATAAAGACTTATAGAAATTGTTATGCACAATATGTTTAGTTTGGTATTATGATTATAAGACCTAATAATACTGTATATTTATGTAGTGCACCCTTCATTATGCCCTTGATAAAGTACATTAAATATGTTAGGGGTGCCCCGAATGTTCTAGATTACGTGTTAGGGGTGCCCCGAGCAAAAAAGATTGAGAACCACTGATCCAAACTAAAGAACATACAGAACACAACTGTGTATTCACTTACATGTCTGTAACAGCAAATAATCCAAAACTTACAATGTTTCCATTGCATTCATATAACTCAGAACTACAATATGCAACTGTGAGTACATAATTTCTTTTAATCAAAACAATAAATATGGGTTTACTTTGTTATACTGTATTGACACAGTAAAGAACATGCTGGAAATGTACACATTTCACATGTTGTGTTTTATTTTTTCTACCATTCAGACTCATACAGAACCCTTAGTAAAATACTTTTTTTTTTTTTTTTTTTTACAAACAAGGAAGCTTGTGATTTCTCATGTTGTAGCACACTTTTTATGATTCATATCTGTTGGATTCATCTGCATAAAGCTTTCTAATATACTGGTAGCAGATTACCAGTTGAACAGCAGAATGTCAGACAATCAATTTATGTCATGGTGAGCAAAAAGATGGTACAAAACCCCTCCAAATGAACAAAATAAATAAATAATGTAAAAATCCCTCCAGCAAATAAACTCAATCTTACTATGCATCTATTGCCAAAAATTCATAGAACAATATTCAAATGAGGGTTCAAAATGTTTACATTCATGTAAAATGTGATTGATCAGCCTGAGAGGACACCATGGTAGAGATGCAGCAAAGAGGTGATAAAGAGCTAATAAAGTGGAGATTACTTCTTCAGTTATACCACTTCTCCAGTTCCTATGTTATTTTATAGAACCCATACACTAAGATTTATATGTGGACATCTTAATGCGTAGCCTCTATACAATAACATGGGAACTGGAGAAGTGATATCACTGGAGGAGTCACCACCACTTTATTACCTCTTTATCACACCTTAGCGCATAACCCCCGTGTCTTAAAACAAAAATATAATTTTAGTCTCAGTGTGCGTTCACATATTTTATTTTCTAATATCCCTAACGATAAGGGTATCCCAGACATGGGTTCTTGCTCTCCATGTTTCAAAAGGTAAATGCTTGCCCTCCACTTATGAATTTTGTGAAGAATGAAACATAAGCATTGGGCTGTACTGGTTGACTGTGCTGGTTCTATTACGCTTAGAGTATTTGTCTGGCATTTCTGAATTTTACTGTCTGTGGGAGGAATCAAACTGCTATCAGCAATTTCTCTCTATAACAGCATTTGGGAGTTCACCATGTCTGGGAACAACACACTTACTTTTGTTCAGTTTCAATGTGAGTTTGTCACCCTTTTTTGCTTTCTAAATGTTGTTCCCGTGGCCTGTATGATAAGTAGTCACAAGAGGGTCCTAGTGTAATCAAACTATATTAGGCCCTGGGGCAGATGGATCCCCTTGGATGCTGGGCCATGTCACAGCTGAAATCTCTGCACCTTCCTTGCCGCTATTCATAGCTTGTGCCTGTGGAATAATGATTATTGCATTGTGTGTACATACATGATTAAGTATCTCAAAGTTTAAATGCTGATGTTGATTTTTCAATAGGCCCCCTCCGTATCCAAACAACAGTCTTATCATCTGTGAGACTTACATATAAGGATGATCTGCAAATTGATTGGGATGGCCATGGAAAACTTTTAATTAAGGTACATAATTTCCAGATCTATGTTTCTCCCTCTAGATTGCCTTAACCCCTTAAGGACTGGCTGCTGTCTTTTCTGCTCTCCTTATCGCACATCCAACCCCTGACATGCCAGGACAGTCATGGGTCCTTAAGGGGTTAATGGTTGAATACTATATTCTCTCTCTCTCTCTAACCCTCTCTCTCTTTCTCTCCTTTATTGTCCATCATTTCCTTCTCACTCTTTCTTCCTTGCCCTTTCTCCCTCATGCTCCTTCCCCCTCTTTCCCTCCCTGTCCCTCTCTCAACGCTTTCTGCCTTCCTCTCCCCCTCCAAAAAAGTAAAGGTGAAACAATTTGGGGGGGAAACTAAATGCAGAACAGTGAACAAATACAAATCCTTCAAATACCGAATAACTTAAGTGAGACTTTCAACCCTTTGAATGCTAGCAAGGTCTCATTGCATTCTGAAGAAAAGTTGGAAACCTCTGTAGAATTCAAGGGATTAAACCAAAGGGACATTTTAATTTACTCCCTAGGTGAAGTTAGTTTACCTAAGAATCGTTCTGCTTTCCTTTTGTGCATATAGCCATACATTTCTTGTGCACATAGATCTTCTCTGTCCATAGTCACCTATTAATTTTGGAGTTCTTTGCCAAAATAGCAAGCCATGGGTAGTCAATTTTTGGAATTCTAGCTGATGAGGACTACAGTCCCATCATTCCCAAACTGCCAATAGCTAGAGGTTCAACAGTTGACTAAACATGTAGTAAGTCAAATTAACTTTTGTCTACTGCGTAAAAAATGTTTGATTTGTTGCCAATAATGGGACATTTCTTACTGCTTTCTTCATCTCCAGTTATCACCAATATACTCAGGTTTGATCAGTGGTCTTTGTGGAAACTACAATGGTAATCAAGGTGATGACTTCCTTACGCCATCTGGTCTGATAGAGACTAGTGTGGAAGACTTTGGGAATTCTTGGAAACTCAATGGAGATTGCACCAATTTGGTAAAACAGGATACAGATCCATGTAATCTCAACCCTAAACGAGGTAAGAGCCAAACTCTTAGGAAAACAAATTAAATGCATCCTGAAAAGAGAAGCAACACCTCTTAATACTAAACTCAACTTACCTTACTATGGTCAGAAATTTATAATGACACCTATGAATTTTGCCCTAGAATTTGTCTAGTTGGACTTCTACTCTACTGGACTGGGTTTATGATGAATTCATTGAAGGTCTGCGCCTTATTATAGTATAATTGTACAGCAGAGTGGAGGTCCATCCTTACAAAAAGTAGAGGTAGAAGAGACCGAGCCTGGGGTGAAAACCAGTGCTTGCCCTTATATAGAGAGACCATATATTGCCTCCAAAGCATGTGAGCAGAATACCTGATGAAATGGGTGTTTCTAGTGAATGTCCCAAATAAAATGAGAATTGGCACTTCTACACTTAAGTTCTCTTTTCATTACATCATCTCCCTGTCATGGTCAGTAAAATGGAAGTGTTTAACCCTTTGAGTGTTTGAGGGTGTGCACTCAAAGATTGAACTACATCCCTACTTTCATCAGGTCAGAAGGTTCAGACAGATCCTCACTACTAGAGTCTTTTCATGATATAACATTTACTGAATGTATTTACCATTCTTTATTCTATAGCAAGGTTTTCAGAAGAAGTTTGCTTTGCTCTCATGGCGTCTACATTCCAGTCATGCCACAATGAGGTCAACCCTGCCCCATATCTGAAGAATTGCCGTTTTGACGTTTGCGCATGCTCCAATGGAAAGGAATGTCTCTGTTCTGCTTTTTCTACTTATGCCACCGCCTGTTCCAGGAAAGGTGTTCTAATCGATTGGAGAACACCTGAATTCTGCCGTAAGTAACCCATTGTAATTGTTGGACTATCTTCCAGCTGTGAAGTACAAAAATAAAAAAAAAAGATAATTTCCAAATGGATGCAGGGTTACGGGTTTCATATGCCCTTGAGGATCAGAGGGTGCACAATGCACTGTAAAGCAATGTGTTCCATTTCCATCTGAACCCCAACCACAACCACTCTATGTGTGGTAATAAGGGGTTTCTTATCTGGATTGAAAGAAAGGCTTTCCTAGGTATATCTCCTTCATATAACAGTAGTCTATAAATTGCCACTTTCAGTTCATACTCTGATAAAGACAATAGGCCATATGAATAAAGTCAAAAGTAGATCAATTTTAGGGCAAACCAACTGAAACAGAGAATAAATAACCATTACTTTTTATTTAATGGGATAGTAATGTTTCAAAATAAAAGCAGCTCCAATTAATCTTCATAGTATTTGGGCCATGGAGAGTGTTATTTCAAAACTGTCAGAGTTGTAGTTCAAGAGGAATTGAATGATAAAGTATCCCTCTCCCACCCCTTTTACTGGTGTAACACAGCTCACCTCAGAGCAGCAAGGTGGTGTCCAGGTGGATCACAGAGAGGGACAATCTTTAATTAGCATAAGGAAAAACCTGTCAAATGGGGCAGAGTTTTCATTGTTCTCACAGTTAAGAAGATTGTCCCTTGCTGTAAGCTTTCTGGTCTCAGGAGCAGATTCCACATCTGAGGGGAGGGGCTTACACTAGGTAAAAGGGGTGGGAGGGGGATACTTTATCATTCAATTACTCTTGAACTACAACTCTGACAGTACTGAAATAACACTCTCCATGGCCCAAATACTATGAAGATTAATTGGAGATGCTTTTAGTTTGAAACATTTCAATCCCTTTAAATATGACTTGTAACCTCTTGAGTGTTTTAAGTCTCCAACACATTGCAAAGCAATACATTAGAGACCCCCCCTTCTAGCATTCAAGAAGTAAAAAGTCTAATGTAAATCAGTGTGAGATTAGGATATTTATATTTTTCCATCTGTCCCACCAAAATTGTTCCATGTTTATATTTGTATAATAGCCCTAGAAGGTCATGTGCGTCACTTGTGGGGCAGGTCTCTGTAGAATTCCTTTTTCAGACTAAAGCAGGCATCAATGGAATTCAGTAAATGCAAGCAAAATGCATAAAGACAACAGACAGACATATAGGCAGACAGACAGACATGGATGGATGGAAAAATAGAGAGAGACAGACATATAGTGAGAGATAGATAGATAGATAGATGATAGAAAGAATAATTAAATGATTGAGCGTTAATGCATTTTTGACGGTAATAAAAAGAGCATTAACCCCTTAAGGATGGCCAATCGCACATGCATCCATCACTTAAGGACCACGGACCATTTTTTTTTGTGGCATCCGCCTCCGGGTTCCCTGAACAGCATGCAGCCGCGTAGGGTCCTTAACGGAAAGCAAACCAAGACGGTCCTGGACCGTCATTGGTCGTTAAGGGGTTAAAGTACTTAACCCCTTGAGGACCAAAACAGTACACACATCTCTCTGGTTTTCAAAGTATTAAGGTACAACAGCATTACAGAATGGAGCAGGCTACTATCCTGAAAGGTCTTAAAGTATTTAAAAGAATGTGGGAAGTATAGGAGAGTGCTCCTAGAAAACACACACACATATACACTGATATTGTGAATTCATTTTCATGTATATTTTTTATTACATTTATTATTCATATATATGGTGCTTGTTTTATGTGTGTGTATGTGTGTGTATATATATATATATATATATATATATATATATATATATATATATATATATATATATATACTAGCACTGCTTTGCCCGTGCGGTTAATGAATTAACCCTTTCAGCTCCAAATAGGTGTACAACACATTGCAAAGCACTGCCTTTCACAAAACCCCATTACTGTGTGCATGCATGTGTGAACATTTGTGCGTTTGAGTGTGAGCGTGTGCATGCAAAAGCATGTGAGAGCAAGTGCGCATGTGTGAGTGACAGCATGTGAGCTTGTGTGTTTTGTGTGCATTTCATATAGTGTTTTGCGTATAGTGCATTGCGTATACCATATTTCCTAATAGCATTGTACGTATCTTGTTTTGTGTATACCATTTTGCCTATTGCATATAGCCTATAGTATATTGAGTTTTGCCTACTGAGTATAGCAGTTTTTCCATTGCATATAGCTTTTGGCTACAGCATCTTGCCTAAAGCGTTTGGAGTATAGCATTTTGTTATAGTGTTTGGTGTATAGAATATAGCATTTGGTGTATAGCATATTGTGTATAGCGTTAACATTTGGTGTACTGCATATGGTGTTTGGTGTATTGTTTATCGCATATGTAATATAGCATTTGGCAAATTGCGTATAATGTTTGATGAAATTTCGTATAGTGTTTGGTGAATTGTGTACAGCAGTTGGAGTATAGCGTCTGGTGAATTGCGTGTGGTGTATTGCATTTGGTGAATTGTGTATAGAGTTTGGCTAATTACATATAGCATTTGAAGTATAGCGTTTGGCGTGTCCTGTTTGATGAATTGCTTATGGCATTTGGCATATAGCGATGGCATAGAGCGTATAGCGTTTGGCATATAGAGTTTGGCATATACTATTTGGAGACTTGCCTATAGCATTTGGAGTATTGTTTTTGGCATGCGTATAGCATTTGGTGTATTGAGTTTGGCTAATTATTTGGCTATAGTGTTTGTTGAATTGCATATTGTGTTTGGCATAAAACTTTTGGGGAATTACGCATGGCGTATTGCATTTGGCATAATGTATAGTGTATAGTGTTAGGCGAATTGCATCTGGAGTATAGCGTTTGGCGAACTGAGTTTGGCATATGGAATATTGCATTTGGCTAATTGCGTGCAGTGGAGAATTCTGTGTGGCGCTAAGCATTTGGAGTATTGCGTATAGCGTATAGTGTATAGCATTTGGTGTATTGCATTTAAAGTTTTACAAATTGCATATAGTGTGTAGCATATAGCTTTTGGTGAATTACGTGTTGCGTTTGGTGTGTTGCATTTGGCAAATTGCGTATAGAGTTTGGTGTATAGCGTTTTGTGAATGGCGTATTTCATTTGGCAAATTGTGTATAGCGTTTGGCAAATTGCATATAGCATTTGGAGCATAAGGTTTGGGGTATTGCATTTGGCGGATAGCGTTTAGCATATACCGTTTGAATTGCGTATAGCATTTGTCATACAGTGTTTGGCATATATCGTTTGGTGAATGGCATATAGGTTTTGGTGAATTGCGTATAGCATTTGGCATATATCATTTGGAGTTTGGAGTTTTGCATTTGACTTATGGTGTATAGAGCTTTGCATATAGCATTTGGCATTTACAGGGTATCATTTGAAGTACAGCGTTTGATGTATATAGTACAGCATTGTGTTTGGCGTTTCATGTATAGTGTTTGGCGCATAGCATTTGGCATATTGCAAACATTGTTGTGCTTTGTACCTATAGTGTTTAGCGTATGGTATACCATTTTGCGTATATCGTGTGTATAGCATTGTGCGTTGTTCATATAGCATTTTGCGTGCAGTGTGTGTGTGTGTGTGTGTATATTGTGTGCGTGTATGTATTTTGTGTGTGTATGTGTATTGTGTGTGTGTGTGTGTGTGCGCGCATTGCATCTCTATGCATCAAAATCATGCCCCATTATTGGACCAATAGGACAGGCAGTATAGAGGAGATTTTAGCTGTGCAGGTACCATAAAGTAAATATGATATACTCAGCCTGGGGGGTCCACAACTAAGAGACAGCTCACAGCCTTCACGTTTCAAATGATGATTAAGGTTTATTGCATCATAAGCCTAACATTTTCGGTTCACACTTGCGTGTTTGTTCTAGGAGTGATCATCTTCCTATTCTTCCTAAATTCCAGTTACATAATATACTGATTTTTCTTATTCAGTTACATATTTTACAGTGTTATCAAGATGAATTTAACTACTTGCATTTTACTTTCCCTAAAAGTGAATCATTAGTACCCTCTATTGTAATTTAGAGGTATTGCAGGAAACAGTACTTTGAGAAAAACTAAGGCTCAAATTGCAAATGGTTCAATACACAAGGAAATGAGTGGGTTTTCTTTAGCATTAGCCATTTTCCTATTAAGCAATGGTTGGATTTTATCTGGCTATTACTTATTCAACAATAAGTGATGGCTAGATAGATTGCCAAATTCCATTTGTCAGCTTCAAGCAATCAATGTAGACAAAAACATGCATACACATACACTGTATACTTGTGTGTGAGCATCACTGGAATGGCAACATGTACACCATTTTTCATCATACTTCCCTGTCTGGCATATATATGGCAGAAAAATATGATCCATCATATGAATAAATACCCAAAGGCAGGGCTTATAATTTTAAGTCCTTTGCTACTAGCCAGACCTGAAAAGTTACTTGCCACTGCAAGCCAAAACATACCCACCAGGGCTGAATTTCTACTTGCCAGGGCTAAATTTTCACTCGCCATTGGCTAGTGGTGAGTGGAAATTTTGAGCCCTGCCCAAAGGTAACCATCAGTGATCGCAGCAAAGAGCAGTGCATTCAGTACTCTGTTTTTCCCACACTTCATGAATTTGGGTTAAAAGACTTAGTCCAGGTTTCTAGGGAAATTGAAGCCTACCATGGCACAAGTATATGCACACACACACACACACACACACACATATATATATATAGATATATACACACACTCACATAAATAACCAAGAGGCAATATAGTCAAGTTGATACCTTTATTGGCTAACTAAGCAGATTTTGGATGCAAGCTTTCAAGACCTCTCAGGTCTCTTCCTCAGGTATGTTAATAATGATAAAACAGCCTGAAGAAGAGATCTACGAGATCTTGAAAGCTTGTATCCTAAATCTGCTTAATTAGCCAATAAAGGTATCAACTTGACTATATTTCCCTCTTGGTTATTTATGTGAGTGTGTGTATATGTATATGCCTCCTGTATATCTACGGCTAACATGGTACCAACTCTTATCTGTTATCAATATAAATAACTACGCATATAAGAATATACACACATGCTCACACACATGCACATGTACATACACACACACACATATATATATATATATATATATATATATATATATATATATATATATATATATAAAGGCATGCCCCACACATATATACATACAGTACATACATATATACACACACACACACATATATACTTACACACACAAACACTTTTGAAAAGTCACTCAAACTCATAAAAATGTAAATTTGCACTGGAATAACTTGTGATCGCAGTATCTGCCAGGAACACTACACATCTGATAGGTCTTGGTTAAAGTAATAGTAAACATTATTTTAACTTTACATATTTTGGAGGCACAGCATATGTTAAGTCAAAACACCTATACTGTTTGCTGTTTTTTCTTTTCTTTAATTTTCTGCAGCAGAAATGCATAACCTTGGATGCTAGAGTGAGTTGGAACATCTGTAGAATTCAAGATGTTAAAGTCCAGTTTAAATCAATGAAAATGTGTACATGTTCCTGTGGTTCAGTTGATTTGCTACAGAATTTCTTTACTTTTGCCTTGAAACGGATTTCTCAGTGATTTATAGCTCTGTTTAGAACCTTGAGAGAGTACCACTTTCTATATAAAACCGGCTAAGGGTAGAGTTAATGTAAGTGTTGCATTATATTTTCACAGCAATAACATGTTCGGAAGGAAAGATTTACCAGCAGTGTGGAAGTCCCTGCAATCAAACCTGCCGATCATTGTCCAATCCTGATACTGACTGTAGAGAATTCTGTATGGAGGGATGCTACTGTCCTCCTGGCCTGTATATCAATGAATATGGAGAGTGTGTACCTAAATCAGAGTGCTCTTGTTATTATGATGGAGAACTCTTTCAACCCGATGATGTATTTTCAAACCATCACTCCATGTGGTACGTGCAATGCAATAATAGATACAATTCAATAATATAACAGGTGCAGTTCTGGAGCATATCAACTACAACAAGGGGTGGGGTATAAATCTGCATTGATTAAAGAGCTTTTAACACCATGAATTCCAGAGAGGTCTGTACTGCATTGCTTTGCTTTGGAGTGTGATAAAGAGGTGATAAAATGGAGATGAGTTATCATTTCTCTAAGTCTTATGTTAATCTGTGGAGCCTATGCACTAAGATCACCGAAGCTGGATAATTCTTAGTGCATTGGCTCCATAGAATAACATAGGACTTGGAGAAGTGATATCACTGGAGAATTCATCTCTACTTTATCACTGCTTTAGTGCATAACCCCTAAGGTGTTATTGAAACCATTTAAATCATTAGGAATATACATTTTCCCCTATGATGCAGTTTGTTTGCTCCAGATCTTTACACTTGATGTATCTAGTCTTTGTTGGCTTTTTTTATTGAAGGGGAACCTATATAAAGTACTAAGTGGGACTTAAAGAAAATGTTTGGTTTCTTTTTAACCCCTTCAGTGCCAGAGGCTTGAGCCATTTCCTGTACCCTGCAGTCCAGACACATTTTCAGTATTTTTGCTATCCTTCCGTTTAGGCTTGATTTCCTCTGGGGATTTTTAGTTAAATATGGAAAACTATATATTGCTTTTTTCAGAACAAATTGAGCTTTCTTGTGGTACCTTACATAAAGAGAATTTTACATTGCGCAAAAAGCTATGATGTCATAATGACAAAAAAGTAAAAATGTACTCATTTTGCTAAAATCACATACTATGTATCAAAAACATTTACCTTGATTGAAAAAGTTTCAATTATTTGAAAAAGCCCCGAGTCCACTGAGTAAAAAAATACCAAATTTGTATAGTTTTACCTATATCCATAGCTAGCGCAGAGCCCTAATCACCAGCAGCGCAAAATGACATTTTCAACTTTATAAACTAATATGCTCATTCTAGGGGTTTTGTGGTAAAACTACCCTAAAACAGTGGAATAACTATATACAATTATATATTTCTGGAAAGTAGACAACCTGATGCATCTAATGAGGGGTGACTTGCCTTGTTACCCCAAGTCTGATGTGCACAAATGCCTCCAGAATGTGTCGCTAATGAAAAAAAAAGCATTTTCTTATATTTCTGCCCCTTCAAATGTACTGAAATTTGTGAAAACCATGGCATTTCCAACTGTATTCATTAGCTAAGGCTCTTAGGAGAAAAATTACACCCCATTGGTATGAGTTCACCTACCTCAGGGGGCGCTACAAGTACAAAACTACATCTATTGCAACCTCTAATTTTTCTAACATTTTCTCAAACATTACTTGTCTGTACAAAAATGGTTATAACAACAACAGAAGTGAAGAAAGGGTACACAAACCATACCGTTTTGTAAAGAAGACACCCTGCCACATCTAATTATGGGTGACTTGCCTTGTTACCCTAAGCCTGGTGTGACAAATGCCTCCAGAATGTGGCGCTAATGAAAAAAAGGCATTTTCTTACATTTCTGCCTCTTCAAATGTACTGAAATTTATGAAAACCATGGCATTTCCAACGGTATTCATTAGCTAGGGCTCTTAGGAGAAAAATTACACCTCACTGGTATGAGTTCACCTACCTCAGGGGGTGCTACAAGTACAAAACTATACCTATTGCAACCTCTAATTTTTCTAACATTTCTCAAACATTACTTGTCTGTACACAAATGGTTATAACAACTAGTGAAGTGAAGAAAGGGTACACAAACCATACCAGTTTGTAAAGAAGACACCCTGCTGCATCTAAGGAGGAGTGACTTGCCTTGTTACCCTAAGCCTGGTGTGCACAAATGCCTCCAGAAGGTGGCGCTAATGAAAAAAAAAGGCATTTTCTTTTATTTCTGCCCCTTCAACTGTACTGAAATTTGTGAAAACCATGGCATTTCCAACTGTATTCATTAGATAGGGCACTTAGGAGAAAAATGACACCCCACTGGTATGAGTTTACCTACCTTAGGGGGCGCTACAAGTACAAAACTACACCTATTGCAACCTCTAATTTTTCTAACATTTACTTAAACATTACTTGTCTGTACAAAAATGTTTATAACAACCAAAGAAGCGAAGAAAGGGTACAAACAACCTGTACCTGAAAGAAAACAACCTGTAGCATCTAATGATGGGTAACTTGCCTTGTTACCCCAAGCCTGGTGTGCACAAATGCCTCCAGAATGTGACACTAATGAAAAAAAAGGCATTTTCTTACATTTCTGCCCCTTGAATTTGAAATGTAGTGAAATCTGTGAAAACCATGGCATTTCCAAATGTATTCATTAGCTTGTGCACTTAAGAGAAAAATGGCACCCATTGGTATGAGTTGAAATACCGTAGGGGTGCCAGAAGTACATAGCAACACCTACCTGTTTTCTTCTTTGGAAATGGCTGCTTGTACTAAAATGTTCACTATTCACCAATGTATTCCATTTTGGAAAGTAGACATTCACCCGCATCACATGAGGGGTCACTTGCCTTTCTACCCCCTGGCTGTAGTGCTCAATTATTTCCAAAAGGTGGCATTATAGGAATAAATACATGTTTTTTTACATTTCTACCACTTCAAAGATACTAAAATCTTTATAAACCATAACATTTCTTACTGTATTCAGTACCTGCTACCAACATGAGAAAAATGGTACCCCATTTGTGTGGGATAACATATAATATGTGGGTGGTAGGAACACTTACCTAAACCTGACACTTTTGTTTTTGAAATTATCTGACTGCACGAAAAGTGTCATAACTGTTATAGATATGCAGGAAAGGTAGAGAAACCACACCATTTTGTAAAGAAGATAACCTGCCGCATCTAATGAGGGGTAACTTGCCTTCTCACCCCAAGCCTGGTGTGCACAAATGCCTCCAGAAGATGGCGCTAATGAAAAAAAATAGCGTTTTCTTACATTTCTGCCCCTTGAAATGTATTGAAATCTGTGAAAACCATAGAAATTCCAACTGTATTCGTTAGCTAGTGCTCTTAGGAGTCAAATGACACCCCATTGGTATGAGTTGACATACCTTAGATGGTGCTAGAAGCACAAAACTACACCTACTACAACATCTGATTTTTCTAACATTTTCTCAAACAGGACTTGCCTGTACAACAATGGTTATAACAGCTACAGAAGTGAAGAAAGGGTAGACATACCATACTATTTTGTAAAGAAGATTACCTGCCGCATCTAATGAGTGGTCACTTGCCTCGTTACCCCAAGCCTGATGTGCACAAATGTTTCCAGAGGTTTGCGCTAAAGGGAAAAAAATGGCATTTTCTTACATTTCTGCCCCTTGAAATGTATTGAAATCTGTGAAAATCATAGAAATTTCAATTGTATTCGTTATCTAGTGCTCTTAGGAGTCAAATGACACCCCACTGGTATGAGCTGACATACCTTAGTCAGTGCTAGAATCACAAAACTACACCTACTACAACCTCTGATTTTTCTAACATTTTCTCAAAAAGGACTTGTAAAAAAATGGTTATAACAGCTGCAGAAGTGAAGAAAGGGTAGACAACCCATACCATTTTGGAAAGAAGATAACCTGCCGCATCGAATGTGGGGTCACTTGCCTTTTTACCCCTAAGTTAGTTTGCACAACTATTTACAGAATATGGTGCTACAGGAAAACGCCGTGGGATTTCCTAGGATGACCTCTTGCCAGCCTAATAAAAATGGTACCCCACTGCTGTGGGTTGACAAACCAATTTGGGTGACAGGAGCATGGCTACCAGTAGAACAGGGATGGGAAAGCAAACAGTGTATGTGTTATTTTATGGCAAACAGATGTAAGAAGCTAGGGTGTCAGCCGGTGTGCATGCGGACCTGTGACTACCAGTGTAACAAAGTGTGTGGGGTGGGGGTGATGGGTTAGGCAGTGTATGTGGGTATGTCTACTAGTGGGGAGTGGACCAAGGATGGTGGTGGTGGTGGGGGTCGGTGTCCGATAGTGTATATGGGAGAATCTGTGACTACCAGTGTGAACTGTATGTCCCCCTCATACAATGTTTGATTCCCAGCCTGAATCTAGTGCATACTGGTACTGTGAGTCTACCAGTAGACAGTGGAAACAGGCTGGGGTCAGGATGGGGAATGGGACTGCCAGTGGGCTGTGGAACCAGGCAGGGGGATAAGGTACGTTGGGGTGGGGGGATTGGCGACATTTTGTGTGCATGCCACAGGGGTGCCCAATGCACTGTAAAGCAATGCATTGGACCCCCTGTTGCACACAAAGAGTTATTTGTTTTTTGTTATTGTTTATTCATACCTCGTTGGGGAGGCGGTATCAGGAACACTCCTGGTGCCCCCCATCAAGGTCTAAAAAAAAGATCAGAACCCCACAATGAGGTCTGAATAAAAAAACAAAAGGGGAAAAAATAAATAATCCTTTGTGTGCCACAGGGGTGTCCAGTGCATTGGACCCCTGTGGCACACAAAGGGTTAATTTTTTATGTTTTTATTGTAGACCACATTGAGGGGCATCAGGACCCCTCCTGATCCCCCAATGAGGTCTTGGTAAAAAAAAAATGTTCTCAATAGAAGTGACCCTTGAGTGTCACAGGGGTCTCCAGTGCATTGCAAAACAATGCATTGGACTCTTGTGGCACTCAGAGGGTTATTTTTTTTTCATTACTTTGTAATCAGAGCTTGTTGGGGGGCCATCAGGACCACTCCTGATGGCCCCCCAACATTGTCTGATTACAAACTAATAATAAAAGCCCTGTGTGTGCCACAGAAGGGGGGTATGCATTGGACCCCCCCTCTGGCACACACAGGGTTAATTTTTTATTTTATTTATTATTTATATTATTGACCTCATTGAGGGCATCAGGACCCCTCCTGATCCCCCCAATGAGGTATTAGTAAAAAAAAAAAAATGGCCCCAAAATAAGTGACCCTGTGAGTTCCACAGGGGTCTCTAGCGCATTGCAAAGCAATGTGCTGGGGACCCCTGTGGCTACTTTTATTTATTTTATTTATTTATTTATTTATTTTTTATTTCTCAGACCTCGTGGGGGACATCAGGATTCCTCCTGGTGTCCCCCCAGTTATTGATCTCCCAGCCGATTGTGCCGAGGTGGACAATGGGGGCATTGTGGAGGTGGACAATGGGGGCATTGTGGAGGTGGACATTGGGGCAATGTGGAGGTAGACAATGGGGCAATTTGGAGGTGGACAATGGGGTAATTGTGGAGGCGGACAATGGGGGCAATGTGCAGGTGGCCAATGTGGAGTTGGCCAGTGGGGGAAATGTGGAAGTGGACAATGGGGGGAATGTGGAGGTGTCCAATGGGGGCAATGGGGTCGGGGGCTTCATGGCAATTCTCGCACCAGGGCCTGGTGGCTTCTAGTTACGCCTCTGGGTCAGTATTTGTGGTTCTGAGGCTAACATGGGACAAGGCTGGGGCTTCAGTACATGAAGTCTTATGGTTACCAGTGGGACATTTTGCAGGGTCAGTAGGTGTGTTTTTTTGGCTGGGGTATCCATGATTTCAGCCCTCTTTCTCTGACTTCCAGCACACACTGACAATGGAGTAAACGGATGCTCCCTTTAATATTGAATTAGCCTGTGGAATTGTAGCATTGAAATCAGTGATAATAAATTTCATTGGTATTCCTGCACAAGGTGAAAAGTACTGTTTTTTTGCAGGCTTTGCTTTTGCAGGGAAAATTTTCACCATCCCTATTTTTTTTTTTTAGAAATATATGTCTTGCACACATTTAGCTCACTTTCATTTAAAGATCGGATTTCTAATATTTTGCCCACTTGATTCCACAAGTTTCTCCTTTGAATTACTTTTTCTAATTACAGAATACTTGAATATAGTAACAGGTCTTTGTTGTTTCTTCTTCAGCTACTGTGAGAATGGTCTAATGCATTGCAGTACCAATGAAGTTCCGGGTGCCTATTTTCCAGAATCTTACTTCAGTCAGGCCTCGCCTAGAGGTGAGTATTCTGTTTGTACAAGGACCCATGTGGATTGTGCACTAATAAGAACTGGATCAACCCCTTTAGAGAGGAGGCTCTTCACTGAAACGGTTGTAGTCCGTTCCAGTGAAGGATTTCTTTCTCAATAATGTGATCTCGGCTCTGCTGAAGAACCTCCGATGTTCCCGGGACCGGATTCCCCTGCAGTCAGCTTGAGCGTTGACGTCAGGAAACGGAGAGGGAGGGGGGGAGTGCAGAATATCTCTCAAACCATAAAGGTTTGAGAGATGGGACTGGGGGCATTTAGTTTATTTTTTTAATGCCTACAAGAGTCGCTTTTTTTAAAACATGGCAATACTATCCCTTTAAACTTCAGTATATGTGTTTATAAATTAGTCTCTGTTAATAAAATACTTTGATCTTGCTCTAAACCATTTATTCAGTTACACAAAGAGGTGTCAACAGGTCATGAAATAACCTAAAGGTTCTAGATAATGCCTCACCCACCAGCCACGCCCCCAGAAACACCACTTAAAACAAAAGTGTCCCTCATTGGCCATTTGAAATGTTGGGAGGTATGTTATATCACTCTCTGTCTCTGTCATGTGGTTGGCAAACTGTATCAACTCCTTTTGGGAGAAGGAGATGACATAAGAGATAGAGGTAAGGGGTGGGGTGGGGAAGAAAACTTTAATATGTTAAAAATGCCCATTTTTAAGAGAGAATGACTGACATCAGTCTCTAAAATCTTGCTCTTTGTTCAAAGTAACATTTTATTTTGCCAGCACAGAGTGCAAAAAGTTTTTTCTTTCTGTGGCTGGAAAGGTCACAGGTGACACATGATTTCCCTGTAGAGGGTAGCCATGGAGATTCAGGATCTCTAGACACACAGAAATATAGTTCTATCAGCCTCCAACCACTCTTTTTAAAATAAAAGATAATGCTTACCTCCAGAAAGATGTACCCATCAGCCTGGCAGTGTGGACTTATAACAGCAGGGTCAAGGTCCATACTTACTTCAAGCCACACAAGAAGTTAAGAAAAATAAAATAGAATACAGGATAGGGAAAAGAAAACAGATATTTAAAAATGTACCAAGATAAACAGGCCAGCAGCCAAAAGGCCAATCCTCTGCCATAAACAGCCAACCCCTTCAAAATCAAAAAGAATGCCTCCAAAGATTGTGCTAGGAAGTGACATCAATGAAGAGCTGACATTTACTCTACCATCCATTTCACCATCAGAGACCAGAAGAAGGACTGGCAGCATGCCAATAACGGACCCCGTCTTCTAAGGGGCCCTGTCCTTCAGCCATCCATGGTGGAGGAATCACAAAGAGCTCTAGTGCCAGGGAGTTAGAAACGCGGGTCTGGAAAGGGATCAACAGACCTGTGGTGTCTAAAAATAAAGGCATTAGTTAAAGCGGAACTACCACCCGTTCCAAACTTGACCGCGTTATTGAGAATTCCTACTGTTTCCAGGACTGACAGCTGTCAGTCCCATTTTGTACCAAATGGCTACTAGCAACGCCTCCTAGAGCAGATAGGGACTGACAGCGCAGGCGTGCAGACATCACTATGCAAAGATGTCTGCGCTGTTTCCTGACTGTCAGTCCTGGGAACAGTAGGAATTCTCAATAAGGTGGTAATAATTCTGGTGACTAGCACGATTGAGCAGCTAGTTGCCAGATGGCTAATTGTTTGGGGGCATGTTGGGGGAGAAAAAGGTCCCTTCTATCATAGGACAGGAAACAAAAAGACAATTGATTCTATAGAGGGGTGGGATTTATAAGTTTTGATTTGTTTCCTGTCCTTTCGGTAGAGAGGAAGCTTAGCCCCTTTGTGAATTCTGCTGTGTAATGGCCAAGATGTACAATAAGAAAATACCTACTTTGTGCATAACAGCAACACTAGGACATCACAATAATCCACAAAACTAGTAGGAATGAGACTGCCACCTGCAGGAGGTGGGAAAAATACCAAGAGGGCTTTAAGTTTGTAATGCTACTATTCCCCGAGGTGTAAAAAAAATTATATTTTTCCTCTTTACATGTTATTTTCCCTTTAGGTAACTGAGCCTGTTAAGAACATTATATAACTGTTTTAGTAGGAATAGCCATATTAGCATTGATATAAAACATTTATGCTTACTGTAGCTAAGCTGAAAAAGTTATTTTTGGTAAGTTAAGGACCATGGCACTTTTTTTTTATGACTGTGTTCTGTGATCACAGTTTGGCGTTCAGCTGTGCTGAGATCACAAACTTCCGTGACATGCCAGGACTGTCACCGGTCCTTAAAGGGATAGTAATATTTCACAATAAAAGCAGTTCCTATTAATCTTCATAGTATTTGGGCCAAGGAGAGTCTTATTTCAATACTATCAGTTGTAATTCAAGAGTAATTGAATGATAAAGTATCTCCCTCCCTCCCCTTTTACTGATGTAACACTGCTCATCCCAGTGATGGATCTCAGAGAGGGACAATCTTCAATTAGCTTAAGGAAAAACCTGAAAAACCTGTCAAGGTGGGCAAGGTTTTCATTGTTCTCACAGTAAGAAGATTGTCCCCTGCTGTGAGCTGTCTGGTCTCAAAACCAGATTCCACATCTCAGGGGAGGTGGCTTACACTAGGTAAAAGGGACGGGAGGGGGATACTTTATCATTCAATTACTCTTGAACTACAACTCTGACAGTATTGAAATAACACTCTCTATGGGTCAAATACTATGAAGATTAATTGGAGCTACTGTTTTTGTGAAAAATTACTATCCCTTTAACAAACAGACAGCAGTGACAGTCCTGGCACATCACTGGGCATTAAGGGGTTAAACTTTGAGGACCAGAAAGGTGTTGAAAGCACTGATTTGCAATGCTTTGCACCCCACTCTGGTGCTGAATGTGTTAATGTAGTAACTTACAGCAGAAATAGCTTTGATTTTATTTACCTTTATTCTGCAACACCTGGAGAGTCTAAACATTAATCAATGCTTAAAAAGATGCATAAAAACCCAAAATCAGCTTTTTGGCCAAAATAGTCAGTTTTTGGCTAGACAGAATTGCAGTGTCTGTGTGTGTCTGCCAAGTAGCACTTCCCATTTTATAATTTGGAAATCAGATGCCAAAAATAATAAAATTACATTATAAAGAATTTGTATACACATGTATATTGTCCCTTGAGATGCAATTGAATCCGTATGGGGCGCGCACTTCTTTATAACTCAGTTGTTAAAATTTAGTTACTCATGGGTCATTGACCAAATGTTGGAACAGTTGAAAGGAGTTGGTTCTGTGATTCAGTTTCATGTAAATGAACTGTTAGAAATGATATGCCAAACTGTTCTCATATTATGGTAGAAAGGACATGTTTGGATTCATTATAGAAACTAAGGCAAAATTAGAAAGCAAAAAATGTTTGCACTCTAGAAAAATGTTGAATATTTGTTTACTAGTGTAAAAGCCTGTGTACACGGGCCAAGGTCCAGCTGATGTTAACCCTTTGAGTGCCAGAGGGGTACACAGAGCATTGATTTGCAATGAGTTGCGTACCCCTCTGGCACTCAAAGGGTTAAGAGGCTGGTTCTGCTCTGCGTCCTGCCGCCAATGCAGTCATGCACTGTAGAGACTGCCCGATAGTGCAGAATGCTCCCAGCACAGAACTCCCAGCATTCTGTGCATTTGGGCAGTCTCTACTGCACATGACGGCTTCTGACAAACATTCTAGCTAATTATTACATAGGATTATAGCCTTTAACCTTTGAATGCTAGACCGGTCCCGAATGTGTTGCAAAGCTGAGTAAGGTAACTCTTTGAGTGCCCCGGAGATAGCCAATACATTGTGTTGCTAAGCGTTTTGATACCTCCGTGGCATTCAATGGGTTAAGTGTTCTCCCACTACTGGGACATGCTTCAGTCCAAGTGTATTACAATTTAAACTGTTTTTTTTTTTTTTGATTAACAGTGCCACCAGGTGCCCAGCTCACCTGGTATTGAGACTTGTATTCTATTGCATTCAATAGGAGAGGAGAACCAATGACTGTCATTTCCCAGATAATGTGATACTAACAGACCCACTACTCTGACACTGTTTGAACAATTGTAACTTTTGAATGAAGCATCTCCGAAGCCAGCTTTAGATGCAATCTTTATGTACTCAAAAGGAAAACCCCTATATTATATGTATTACAGCTCTACTGATCTTTTGTAGAAGAGATGTGGGATGCTGGAAAAAAGAAAATGGAGCTACAGGGTCATTTAAATCTGAGAACATACTGTAATCTTATAAATTACTGACCAATTACCAAAAGTTATCCGTTTTTTTAATAATCGAGCAGATTAACAAAATGCAGCACATAAATATGTGCATTTTTTAGCATTAACAAAGCAAAATTGAAATACTTGATATGTTGATGCATTAATTGCAAGTTTTAAGTATTATTCCAAATGGCCTGCCAGTTTAAGAATTTATGCTATATCCCTGTTTGTGCACAGATTTAGCAGTCAGAATAATTAAGCCAAATATATGACAATCACAGTAGCATAGATACAGTTAATATGAGTCCTAGCAGCTTAGTCAGCCAGTCTCTTAGCAGCATAGTCTCTTTACCTCCTGGATGCTAGGGATGTCTCCAATGTACTGTTTTCCAATGCAATGGAAACGGAGCAGTGTTGCCATAAGTGAAGTCCAAGATCAGATTTGCTGCTAGGTTCTCAAACCTGGGGTTTGGATCAGTCTGTTGCCAAATCCAGAGGCAAATGCCAATTTCCAGAAACAGTTTGCAAAAAAATTAAATAAGGATACAATGACATTATCAAGGATTTGCATGGAAAACCCATTACAGGCACCTGAGCATAAATGGGAAATGAGCAACATGTGGCTCTCCTCCAGCTATTATTGGTCTGCAACTCCTATCATCTTCAGCCAGCCACGAACCAGTTGAGGATGATAAAAATTGCAGTGTAAAAGCAAGCGAAGGGCTGTCAGTTTCTCAGCCACGTCATTGTCACAGTAGTATCAAACATTTCTCAGTGTTGTGGTGCTAAATCACTTTCCTCTTATTGTACAACTGGAACGTTTCCTCATTGTTTGCAGTTGGTACTACTGTACTGTCCAATTGCAGCATTACTTGCAGTGGGATTAGCATCATTGCATACACTAAACTGACAATAAGACTTAGAACTTTAAGCATGAGCCTGGAGGTTTAGCTCCATCAGTAACTTGAGTATCAAACTTCATGTGTGATGCCCAGCCTCCCTTCCAGTCATAGGGGTTAGCTTTTTGACCATCAAAATGGCTGTTTTGAGGCTTTAAACCACATTAACAAGTTCTCCTCCCGTGGTTTGTCTTTGTAAAAAATGTGATCTCTTCCCTTTAAAACCTACAACACCTCAGCCTTCTATGGCATGATATGTTCTTCATATCTTGTTAGAGTTCTCTACAGAATGCATTAATGAGACTGATAAAAAATAAATACAATTTTATTTTGAAAGAACAGAGCAAAACAAATAATGTTTATGATAGTATTTTTCATACTTAACAATAGGGAGACAAAAAGAGTTGTGAGGAGCACACATCAAGCACGAACAAGATAAAGTGTCTTGTTCTAAGGCATGGTAGCCTCTCAATGGTGCTACAACTCACGTTTTTCACTCCCATGTGCCATTGCAGAGAGGAAATCTCCATATCCATATCAGACTGGTCCCGCCCACAGACAGTCCAGCTCCAAAATGTCAGGCAAATCCTCTCCGCACGATAGAAACAGCAAAACCACAGACATACATTTCGGCCTGTGTGAGCCTCGTCAGTGTAGTGCAGCCGAATCCCTCTAGGCACATGGAAGCAAGGGCCCATGCCTGGGATGCCCTTATACTTAGGGAGGCAAAAAAAAGAGAGTTATGAGAAGCACACATCAAGCACGAACAAGATAAAGTGTCTCGTTCTAAGGCATGGTAGCCTCTCATTGGTGCTACAACTCACGTTTGGTGCTACAACTCCCATGTGCCATTGCAGAGAGGAAATCTCCATATCCATATCAGACTGGTCCCGCCCACAGACAGTCCAGCTCTGAAATGTCAGGCAAATCCTCTCCGCACGAGAGATACAGCAAAACCACAGATGTATGTTTTGGCCTATGTGAGCCTCGTCAGTGAAAGTAATCTTGCACCTAAAAACAATCCACACTACCAGGGCTCAAAATTTCCACTTGCCACTAGCCAATGGCAAGCGAAAATTTAGCCCTGGCGAGTAGAAATTCAGCCCTGGTGGGTATATTTTGGTTTGCAGTGGCAAGTAACTTTTCAGGACTGGCTAGTAGCAAAGGACTTAAAAATTATAAGCCCTGACACTACTCAGCAAAATGTGCATTGTTCATTGAAAAAATTGTATTGTTAATAAAAATACATTGCTTCTAAAAATAAAAATAAAAAATAGCAATGCTAATAAAATACCCCAAGGAATGTAAAACTACATTTGTATGTTAATTTTTATCTGCAATGCAAATACAAAGCTGTAGCTAAATACATTGAGCACAGTCAGTGTGATTATTTATTTGCCTTACAATTTTAAAGTGATACTAATGTTTCACAAAAACAGCAGCTCCAATTAATCTTCATAGCAATTGAGAGTGTTATTTCTATACCGTGAGAGTTGTAGTTCAAGAGTAATTGAATGATAAAGTTTCCCCCTGCCGACCCTTTTACCTAGTGTAAACCCCTACTCCTCAGATGTGGAATCCAGTCCATAGACCAGACAGCTCACATCAAGGGTCAATATTCTACTGTGAGAACAATGAAAACCCTGCCCCCTTGATAGGTTTTTCAGCTTTTTTTCCCTTGTCTTAATTGAAGATTGTCCCTCTCTGCAATCTACCTGGACACTCCCTGCTGCTCTGAGGTGAGCAATGTTACATCAGTAAAAGGGGCGGGAGGGGGATATTTTATCATTCAATTACTCTTGAACTACAACTCTGACAGAATTGAAATAACACTCTCCAAGGCCCAAGTACTATGATGATTAATTAGAGCTGCTTTTATTATGAAACATTACTATCCCTTTAAGAGAATATCATTAAATTGAAAAGGGCAATTCAATTTAAATATCGTGTGAAATCCTAGTCAGGAATTATAAAAATGTTCTCTTTAGTACATTTCTGCAATATGTCATAAATGAATGTAAAGGAAGACTAGTGATTAAATTTGTTATCATGCTTGTTAGATAATTTATCAGTTTTATTGTTATAGGGTTTGTTTTTAGATTGAGCATTTCCATTTTTAGTTCATAGAGACTCATATCACCTATATCAGAGGTTCTCAACCTGTGCCTCAGTGGCCACTAACAGGCCAGGACTTAGCAATTTCCCTGCTAGAACACAAGTGCGTTAATCAGAGGCTCAGTCATATTGATTAACTCACCTGTGCTCTTAAAAGGGAATTCTCAAATCCTGGCCTGTTAGTAGCCACTGAGGGCATGGGTTGAGAACCACTGACCTATATGTTTGTCTACTTCAATTATGACACACATTGCACATATTAGGAACTTGCTTTTTGCTACTACACATCATAGGAAAATCTGAATAAGCTGGAGAGGAGAACATGGTATTTAAAAGGTTATGACCATGTACTTTATTGGGTGAAACTGTCTGTGTAATCCAGAGTTTTTCAATAGGGATGTGCAGAAGTCTGCAAATCTCCTCACTGTAATTCCAGTGGAAAGTGAACTACATTTGTCTGTTCTGCAGAAATTCCTGCAGGGAGGAAATTTAGGTGACCCTTTCCTGTGGAAGGCAAAGCCCAGTGAGAAACCTTCCTGTGAAGTGATATTCACCAATCATGAACCACATTTTGCGATGTATGTCATAAAACACCCAAATACATACATTACATTGTACACATGATATACTTACAAGCACATGTATGCATTTACAAAATCATTCATTGTGTTTCATTGAGCAGAAGAGGTTGGTGGACACGGCCTTACAGTGGCAGAAGGCCCTGTATTTCATTCAATCTCTTCTCATGACAGGAAGCTCTGAAAAAAAGCCTAATAGTCAACCTTTAGATCTCCAGTTCTTGGGCACTGCAACTCCCATCGTTCACATTAGCTGTTGGCTGGTTGTAGTTCCCAACAGCTGGTGAAACAAAGTTTGTGTACCACTGTTCTCCCCATTACGATTGATTGCTATTGTTCTTGGTGAAGCACTGAATCACAGAGAAGTAAATTAAATAGTTTTGTGATGTTGAGCTAAAGTCATAACATTACATTTTATATAGAACAAATGGCTCTTTGCCCTTAGTTACATGTTCTCGCTTTATATAATTAGAGTTTTCATTACTCTGGGAGCCAGATGGCTACTCAGTTCACCACATGAGTCACACTCACAGGGGAAGATACACTCTCCAGTGTCAGAAAGCTCTCCAATTCTAATTATTCTATAGAGTCTCTTTATAAAAGTGTCTGAAATTCTTAGTTTAGGAACAGATTCTAAAGAATAACACGTACAGGATAGATTTCTCTCCCTGAAGATTTTTGGGTATAAATAATAAGCAGAGCAAAGGTCAGATAATCTGGTTTCTGCTTTCAGGGTTGATTAAACTCATCAGGTGGGGTTGTACTAAACTGACTCAACTCTAAACAGGAACTGGAACAGATTTGTATGTGTTAATCCTCCCAAACTCCTACCTACTGTGCTGTCTATGCTGAAAATCCAACTCTTCACTCTGATTGTTCCAAGGGGGGCAGGGTGAGAGTTTATAGTCAATTTGGGGTATACTGTTCCTCTACACCTCGTTTCTCCCCATGCATTATCCAGGTTCAGAGGAAATCACAGTAAAATGATTCCATTTTCCTGTGCTCGCTATCGAGGATGTGTTAGGAGCTCGCTTGCATTAACTCTTTTAACACTAACAAGAATTACCCAAAAGCATGGGTTAGAGGTTGCATAAATTCAGATAATTTGGGGATTATTGCTTTATAGTTAATGTAAAATTGGGTGCAATGAGAATAAAATAATATGAACACAAAGCAAATTTTCTTTCTAAGAGAAAAGAAAAAAAGTTATTCTCTTTTATGCATTCCTTTAAAGGGATAGTAATGTTTAATAATAAAAGCAGCTCTAATTAATCATCATAGTATCTGGACTTTGGAGAGTGTTCAAGAGTAATTCAATGACAAAGTATCCCCCTCCCGCCCCTTTTACTGATGTAACACTGCTCAGTCAGAGCAGAAGGGAGGTGCCCAGGTAGATTGCAGAGAGGGACAATCTTCAATTAAGATAAAGGAAAAACCTGAAAAACTTGTCAAGGGGGGAAGGGCTTTCATTGTTCTCATAGGAAGAAGATTGTCCCCTGCTCTTATCTATCTGGTCTATGGACTGGATTCCACATCTGAGAAGAGATGGCTTACACTAGGTAAAAGGGAAACTTTGCTTGTGAATATCTCTCAAACCATAAAGGTCTGAGAGATAAGACTTATATCATTCTTCATGTTTTTGTATTGCCTACAAAATAAAATAAATATAAAACGAAGTATTACTATCCCTTTAACCCCTTACCGGTAGTGAAGTAGTCTGCCTTGATACATTTACATGTGAAAAGTATGGGTCATAGGAAGGATCCTTATTTCAATAACATAATAAAACTTTTATTTATTTAAACTTGGAAAAAAATGCTGAATATGTTGTTGGATCACATTTATTTAGATCAGTGAAAACCTTAATATTGTTAAAAGAACTAACAAATAGTAACCTAATCTCAATCTCTTCAAAGGAGATGAGATATAACAATAACAATATGAACTGTATTTCTGTATTCTAGCTGCACCTTAGTTCTTATGTGGGATAGATAGTACTGTTGCAGTTTAGTCTGTCCGATTGCAACTAAATAAGAGATCACACAGCCTGTTATTCATAGACAATATGTAATTTCATGGTGTGTAAGTGTGTTAAGTGAAATGCTCACAGTAACCCCTTATTCTGGCAATTTTCTGTGCGGTATTAGATTTATTGAACATTGATATCAATTGGAGTCACCGTGATTATGTTAGAGGAAAACATATCCTTTTTTTGTGGCAAGTGATCTCATAAAGGATGTGATTATAAAACTCCCATAATTTGACTAAAAAGAATAGAATCCATCGATATGAATGAATACACTAACCATTAAATATGTTGCAACAGATGCATTAGTGTTGTAGGAAGATACTCTTGGTAGGGTTCAACTGACCAACTGGAAATAATACAGTTGGTGCTTATTGTGTATCACCAGTGAAAACTACTGGTACTTCTTCCGTTTCTACTCACTGTAAGAAAGGAAAGTTTATTCATACAGTCCTAAGGGATAAAAAGGGATATACTAAAGGGATAAACTAAAACTATCATAGACACTAATGTATATCCCAAGGTACAGCTGATTGATTTTAATGCTAATATATATGTGCAGAAAATGAGCTGCACACCAGATGCACACATCCCCCTATTCCTGTATTTGTCAATGATTGCATGGGCACCAGGGATAACTAGGGCCATGGACCTGCCAAGCTGCTGCTCCTTGTAATCTAGTGGTGGTCTACCTGCCTTCTTTAGCTGTTGTTTGACAACAATTCCTATCACCCTCAGCTGGGCAACAGCTGCCTAAGGATGATGGGCGTTGCAGTCCAGCAACATCTGGAATTTTGCAAGCTGTGAAGCAATGCACTGGAGATGTTTCTAGTATGCAGGGGGTTTAAAACATCAATAACAATCTACAAATACCAAGTTAGACATTAGATAGTTATATAAAATGTATTTGACTTTATCATTGGCTGTCTCTGTGTTGTCTTTTTGAATGAGAGGTATCCATTGTAACATAATAACACAGCTGACGAAGCTGAAAAAAGACATGCGCCCATCAAGTCCAGCCCATGCCAAATCACCCTGTTGATCCAGAGGAAGGCAAAAAAACAAAAAAACCCACTGAAGCCATTTCCAATTTATCAACAAGTAGGTAAAAAAATGTCCTTCCTAACTCAAATTGGCAGTCAGATATTTCCCTGGATCAATAATCTATCTGCATTGAAGCCATCTGTCATAATTCTCAATACTGTTCTGTGCTAGATAGGTATCCATTGCTTATTTGAAAGCGGTTACAGTATCTGCAAGTACAACATCCCGAGGCAAAGAATTCCATAGCTTTACCAACCTTACCAAATCCCTGCCTTTGTTTTATTCAAAAGCGCCTTTTCTCTAGTCTTAATGGATGACCTCTCGTTCTTAGCTCAGCTCTTTGCATAAATAATTGGATAGTTCTTAGTATTGACCTTGAATATATGTGTAAATGGTAATCATATCACCCCTTAGACGTCTCTTTTCCAACTAATCCAACTCACTACTTTCCAATTCTCATTGCTGGGTTGAGCAGAGTGTGCGTCCTTATATTAAGCCTGATGTGAAGTGGAGTAATTCTGGAGCAAACCAACTGCACCACCGGGGACAAATAAACCAATTCAAAATTCCATTTCATTTAATTGAGTTAATTGATTTCAATTTTATTTTTAATTTAATTGGTTTAATTACATTACAATGCATTAGTGGTTTTTCTCACATTTATTGGGTATAAAGCCCCATTTAAATAAATGCAAATTGTCATATTTCCACTGCGTTGTAGTTCATTACCTCAAAGTTTCTCTAGTTCTTCCAAGTACATCAGTTTCCTTGTCTTGATTGACTTGCCTAAAACATGTGAACTGTTTTTTTCTTATAATTACAGTAAAAAGAAGCTTAACCTGTATACCGCCATTAGAAAAAGTAGATTGCTCTGCTGACGATCCAAAAGCCAAAGGCATAGAATGTGCCAAAACCTGTCAAAATTATGAATTGGAATGCATGGTCCAAGGCTGCATTTCTGGCTGCATGTGTCCTGCTGGAATGGTAAGTACTAAACAAGCATTCAGAACTTACCTACATTTTCTATAAAACTAAACAGTGTTATGTGAGTTTTGTAACTCATTGGGCTAATTTGAAAAGTAGACAATTAACAACAAATTATTGGGAATTGCTTCATTCAAAAGGTATTGGGAAATAAAACTGTATTGTTACATGCAGTGCCTTACCATTTTATGGTTGGTGCTATTGTTATTGCAGGAGAGTTACTGTCAGTGACACAACCCATCCACTGACAGCTAAAGAAACAGTGACCACATAGAAATGCAGGTTTACTGTGTTATAACTTTTACATGAAATACCTTCCAGTGAAGGGAGTAGTAATCTTATGTTATTAAGCTCAAAATAACCTATAAATATATAGATACATTTTTTTCTAAATAGCATATCTTCATTGCTTTCACATAAACAGTTTCCCCACCATAAATTCCCTTTAGTCGTTCCTTTGCAGATCATCTACCATTCTACTCTCATGCTAAAAGCTATGTATGACCTGGATTCCACTCGAGCCAAATCAAACAATACATTTCCAGAAAAAATGCTTATCATGAGCATTTATATGGGTTGAGCCAACATGTTCCAGTAGTTCTTGACCTTTGGGAGCTTACTATTGGGCTGATTGGCTCATGAGAAAAGTGTCACGGAACATCATCAAAGACAGTCAGTTCAGAGATTACATTGAGGCCCATTGGGATTTCCAATGACACTGGTTCTTTATGTATTGCGCATCTCTGAGAGCATAAAATGATGAAGATAGTACAACTTAAGAGATATCTGGCTACCGTGGTGAAATCATAAAGCATATACACACCTTTAGAGTAGTTTATTTTATTAAAATCTACCTCTGCATTTTTACTAATAATTTTTCTGTAAACTAAATATTTTATGATAAATTAGCCTTTAGATTTTGAGGTAATTTATGTAAATTTTTTGCACAGATGCTAATTGGTCAGGTCTCACTGTGGTACTAGAAATGATCACAGTGTCTGTGCTCTGTCTGAATTCATTCATATCACGGTGTGTGTTTATTGGTCCAGCACATAAATTAGCATAAAGTGCCACACTGTGCCACCAACAAAGGTTAATTTCACAAAAACTATTTATATTACCAGCAAATGTTTAAATGTTTTTAAATGAACTAAATGTATTTAAAGCAATGGGTTAATTTTAAGGGCAGGTTAAGCCTTGTATCTACTTCATATACGCTACTTACTTTCCTGCTGAGAAAATAAGGGTATTCTCATTACCGGGATAATTTTCATTCAAACATTATTACAGCTAGACTTTTTTTTTTTTAATAGTAAACTACAATGTTTAGTTTTAGCCACCAGGTGGTGCCACACTGCATTGAAGCACCATTGCTCTCTCACAGAGTACATTATAAAAATGCCTTTTGAATCTCAGTTGGGGCTGTTGCTAACAATTTGAATAAAAGAAAAATTAAGATTAACCTTGTTTTACTTGAAAGGAAAAATATTATAACATGCATTTTTTAATACAGAAATCCTTGATACATTTCTAGCATTCAAGTGGTTAAAACCCCCATTAAAATCAATGGAGATTTTGAGATTAGTTATTTTTTTGCCCTATGATGCAGTTGGTTTTCTCCAGCATTGCATCGCTTTTCCTTTGAACATCACTCTCTCTCTGTGTAACACTAACCTCACTGATCTTTCAGGTTATGGAGAATGTTTGTGCAGGAAATAATCAGCTTTCTGTTTTTCCCATTGGTGACGTTAAGCAGTGTAGTAGGGGACAGAATGGACAGCACAATCCAAATCCCCCTGACTTAGAAAAATAATCCTGGTTTATGATGTCTGGTTTATTGACCATTTTATATATTACTGCAGTCATATCTGGGAACTCCATGGAAGTGACCTGGAAACTTCATTTTTTTTATAGCTAATTAACGAGTCTCCAGAGACAGAGGCTGATCCTCAGGCTCAGTGAGTTCCATTGTAACTCCTCTCTCACTCTCCACCATGTTTTTTCCATCTACTGCCCATTTTAAGGGCAAACTCTGTCCCCTCCTCCCACTGCTGTCCACCCCATTGAAGCCTTACCCACTTTATGCCACAAATCACATCATATGTACACTCCTGTCCCATTCTTAGTGGACCTCCAGAGACTGTGTGTGTATGTCGCTGGCACTTTTGAAACAGTTCCGTCATCATGAAAATACGGGATAACAGGAACAGGCTATGACTGTGGCTAGGAGGGACAGGGAATGAGGATACATCATTCTGATGGCTGCAATATGAGAATGCCGCCCTTTTCATGCAGGCGACATTCTGATATCACTCTTTTCAACACTGCAACATTTTTAATGCGCCGTTGTGTTGGTTGCCCAATAGAGGGCGACATTTCAGTTGGATACCTGGAAAAGAAGGTACTCAGGTATCCATAGGAATTTGTAGTACTTTCAGTTGCCCTTATGGTGCTGTACAGAACTACCCCCAGACTTGATGAATAAGGTCCTAAGAGCTTGTCTGTGTTTGTATGTTATGGACCAAAGGCATTTTCAATGCAAGGAAACAGTGCATAAGGCTGCGGTGGAATCCCATCTGGAAAGGGGAGGACTGAATGGGCAAGTTAAGGGCAACGAGGATTCTAGCAGCATCTGAGATTACAATACAGATCCTACAAAACATTGGAAGGACACAGTGTTATCGTGAAAATAAAACTGGTATCATATTTAACCCTTTAAGGACCACAGGTATGTTCAATGCATTGGGAAGCAATGCGCACACAGGGGTGGATCACCTTTTCATGTAATTGGGCATCTCCCTGTGGTTTACTGGACCAAGGGCAAGTTGGGGTGATCAGAAGTTCTCCCTGTGTGAAATGCACAGGAGGTGAGGTCTCTGCCTCAAGTGTATCAATTAATTATTTTTTTTTTTTTAAATTGAGACTAATGTAAAAAGATGCCATCTGATCTCAAAGTTTGTACCATATTTTGCCATAACATAAAGGCAACTATATGGATATTGTGCCAGTTTTATCCATCCAGGAATGATTATGTCCTTAACTATTTTAACGTGCCTCCTTTGTCTACCGAATTAGAGTAAATCTTGGATAATTAAAGTATTTTTTCTTCCTATTGACAGATGGAATTAATCCAGTACACATACAGTACAAGTGACAAGTGATTTATGTTCCCTGGAAGGTTAAACTCAAAAGCACATCTGGTTTTCTGTGAGGTCTTGCCTCTACCCACTTCTGCAGATGGGTTGTTTAAGGCACAGAGAGGTCAGGAGACTTACTCCAGTTGCATAATGGCTCAGCTCAAATTCAAAACCGAGGGCCTCAGTCTTTACTTTAGATTTCTCTCTTTTTTTAACAACAGTCCAGATTGCCTCTCTTGTTTTCTTACTGGGGACCTGTTACTTATATATCCTTTGTAAATGTACAATTAAGGGATATTCCACCAGGTTTTTGCATTAAAAATTTTAGTTGACACTCACTAACAATGTGCATTCTGTTTGCAAAAAAAAGCGGTTGATGTACTGAGAGTAACCCACGCAGTTCTGGAGCAAATTAAATTCAGCATACCCCACCAGGATTCCCATTGATTTTAATTGAGTTTTAAACCCCTTGAATGCATGTGCACTGTATCTGGGGCAAGCTTCCTGCACCTTAGAACAGGCACATAAACTTTCCTGTTTATTTAAATGGAGCTGTTAACCATCTGAATGGCAGAGATGACTGCAATGTATCACAAAGTAGTGAGTTGGAGATGTCTTTAGAATGCAATGATTTGAAAACACCATTAAAATAAGAGGGTATTTGGGGTATAGTTTTGACCCCTATGGTACATTGTTGCAGATTGCCTTACACATCCTATTTGCTCTTCTACATTATAGATTTACAGTTAAAGAGAATCTGGACCTATTTCGTTTAATTTACCTTCAACCCTTGGATATTTAGAGATCTGCAATGCATCTTGTGGTTTAAATGCACACTTAACCCTTTGAGTGCTTTGCAATGCATTGCGTACCCCTCTGGCAATCAAAGGGCTAACCCTGTGAGTGCAAGAAGGATGTCCAGCTCATTGCTTAAAGGGATAGTAATGTTTCATAATAAAAGCAGCTCTAATTAATCATTATAGTATTTGGACTTTGGAGGGTGTTATTTAAATTCTGTCAGAGTTGTAGTACAAGAGTAATTCAATGACAAAGTATCCTCCTCCCGCCCCTTTTACTGATGTAACACTGCTCAGCCAGATCAGAAGGGAGGTGCCCAGGTAGACTGCAGAGAGGGACAATCTTCTATTAAGATAAGGGAAAAACTTGTCAAGGGGGGCAGGGATTTCATTGTTCTCATAGGAAGAAGATTGTCCCCTGCTGTTATCTGTCTGGTCTATGGACTGGATTCCACATCTGAGAAGAGATGTCTTACACTACGTAAAAGGGGCGGGAGGGGGAAACTTTGCTTGTAAATACCTCTCAAACCATAAAGGTTTGAGAGATAAGACATATTGTTCTTCAGGTTTTTTAATGCCTACAAAATAAAATAAAGATAAAACGAAGTATTACTATCCCTTTAATAACGCGTTAGACATTCCTCTGACACTCAAAGGGTTAAAGCAGAACTAACATCTCATAACAAGTACGTGATTTTGAAAGAGCTTTTTAAATCACCTTTATTTATATTAGACTTTCAAAAAAAATCACATATTTAGCTTTATTATTTGTCACTTTATACAAATTAGACAATACTGGCTTTCAAGCCACATTGCCAAACACATACTAATATTCCACAAACATCTCCCTCCTGCCTGCTACCCTGCTGGCCAGTACTAGCTCCTTTACATGAACTGCCAAACTGAAAATCATTAAACATACTGTCAAGATAGATGCTCCAACTGAGTATGTGGGCAGTTCCTCTTTAATGGGAAACAAATATCTGGATAGTGTCCTGTTGGCAAATATGTGGAATTACACCTGCTAAAAAAGCCAGAGCTGTATTACAAGCCTTGATGGAGTAATGAGGGAGTAGAACTGGATTCTGGAACGTGACCCTGGCTGCTCCCACATTGATTATGAAGTCTTGCAGTTCAGTCTCCTGTCCTTTATGATGCAGTTCCCTCTGACCCCTTGCATCAGAACTGAATATCCGGTACAGAGGGTCTTTAGAAGTTGCACATATAACCCATAAAGTTTGTGTCACATACTTTGTGGTCAGTTTTATGCCCCGCCCCATCAAATAGCTCATGGGAGAGTTTTTGGGGCTGCATATTGCAGACCTGGGCTTTTTACTAAGCCTACTTCAATTTGATCAGACTTAGTAAAATGGGATAGTTGCCTTTTAAGTAGTGTAGTTTCCACTTTTATAGTAGTGCACCCAGTTACTTGCCATTGACTGATATATTTTAGGTTTTTATGTATTTGTTTACTTTTCTTATCTATTCTTATGTGTTAGACTTTATCTTACTTCATTGCTGTGAATAGTAGAATGCCTGTGTTTGATTTTAAGCTGTTCAGAAATGTCTCCATTTGAGATTGACTGATCCTTAATGTCAGTATTCTGACATAAATCATGAACAATCTGAGCACAGTGCATACTGTGGCACGTGTATGAATGTGTCAGTACAGCTGCATGTGTTAGCCTCTAATGCCAGTGATTGCATTGAGGGTATGAGCTACAGTGTAGGATCTCTGCACTGCAGACAGATAGACATGCTCTGTCAGCATTAGACTTTAAAGAAGTAGTAAACTTTATGAAAACATATATATTGTAGGAATTTTCCTATTGAGTAAAATAAGGGTACTCCCACTGCTGAAAGACTTATATTTCCAGAGTTATTACAGTTTAAACCCATGGTTTTTTACATTAGCAGTGTCCTCTAGTGGTCGAATTCTAATTAGTTTTTCTGTTAGATTCTAATGGAGAGGAAAGTCAGAGACATAGAGTTCTTCATAGAATGTGATAGAAACTGCCTGTCACTTCCTGTCAGTTAGAACTTTCAGGAAGTAAACACAGTAAATTCACTTCCTGATTATTTAAACTGCTATAAATGTTGAATAAAACATCTGACAGCAGTAGGAGTACTCTTGTTTTATTCAGCAAGAAAAGCTCTATAAAACGTGTTTTCATAATAAAAAGTTTACTGCTCCTTTAATGTAAGCAAGCCCTGTATGACTGCCCTATATGAAAATTGTCAGTGATGGTGACCAAGCTGTCTATACCATGTCAACCTTTTGAGTGCCATAGGGGAAAGCAACATATTGCTTTGCAGTGCTTTCTTATCTTCTGACACTCAAAGGGTTAATACATGACATTGATCTTGGTGCAGTTTAAATGAACATCACAAAATATCTACAGACTGCCTCATTGCCCTCACTTTGGTGAAAGTGGCATTAAGAGGAGATGTTTTGAACATATGAACTTAGGACCCTGACGTTAGGCAGGTTTAAGTGTCCTTATTTGGTGTCATGGAACTTGAGTGTCTTCACCTACATGTATCTTCAGGTTCATATGAATACATTACATATAGGCACACAATTGGTCCAATACCTTCAAATACACTATCATTGGAGAAGGTGCAAAGTCAGTGACGCGTTTTACTTCTAGTTCTGTTGAGCCAAACAGTATATGTAGCCTGCTCCTGGTAGCAGGACAAGAACCAACCCACACAAGCCCCTATTTCTCTCCACTAGATGAACATGGTGCAAAGCAGCCATTTTGATATAGAAAAAGCCTTTATACATAAGTGTGAGAAGGGTGAAGGAATGTTTGATGCATAGAAATAGCCCTTTATGCCTAAAAATGAAATGCATTGGATATCATGCCCTACTGTGTCTTTGAGCAGAATTAAGTCAATTTACATCACCTACAATAAAATCCTCAGAGGAAGGAAAAATAAAAATAAAGTACTAACCCTATCAACCCTTTGCTTGCCAGCGGAGTGAGCAACTCAAAGGGATAATAAGGGTTAAAACAAGGGTCAAATCAACTGCACCATAAGGAATAAATAAAAATGATCAGACTGCAACTAGGGCTTTTAACCCCTTAAATGCAAGTGAGGTCTCCAATGATGCAAAGCTAATGCACTACAGGTACAAATAACATGCCTTTCATTTAAATTAGGATTTTAACCCCTTAAATAGAGTTCTACAACATATTGCTTCAGAGTAAACTGGATAGTACTCTAACATTTAAGTGGTTAACAGCCACATTTAAATCAATGTGAATTTGGGGATTTTAAAAGTTCCCTAAAGTTCAGTTAATTTTCCCCAGAATTATTCAATGTTGCCATGGAGAAGGCAGTAGTAACCCAGTAACACATTTGAACCCTTTGATTGCCAGCGCTGTGCTCAAAGTATGCAAAGCACTGCGATTGTACCGCTCTGGCAGTCAAAAGACATATGAGAAATCCAGGCAATATGAGGTCACTTCAGTTCTCCATGTTACCTGTTTAGTCTGCTTCTCAATGTTTTAAACTTCAGAATTTTGATAAAAACATGTAAAGTGTTCTGTTAAGTGAATTAAGACACCTGTTCACATTTTTAGGCGCTGCAGCTATGAAATAGCTTACTGCAGTTGGAAATTCATCAAAGCAAAACTTTATTAAGTGCTAAATCCTGAAGCAACAAAGTAGGAGGCCGAGAGTGTTTGTTTCAAATCTGTTCCTGCATAGTTTGCTCACACATACAAACACACAAGCACACACGCACACAGACACACACATACAGACACACAAGCACCCACATACACATACAAACACGCATGCATTCACGCACAGAAACACACACACAAGCACCCACACACATACAAACACACACAAGCACCCACACACACATACAAACACACACACACTCACACACAGAAACACACACACAAGCACCCATACACATACAAACACACACACACGCAGTCACGCACACAAACACACACACACATAAGCACCCACATACATACAAACACACACAAAGATACACACACACGCACATGTGCACACACACACTACATACCACATACATACACTACACACCCCGAACATAAATATGTACACAAACACACCAATAGGGATGGGTGAACAGTCACATAATCTTTTTTCATGAAAATTCCTGCTAGTAGTAAATCCATTAAAATGTCCAGCTTTTCTCTAATACCAAATCCTGCAAGAACTTTGCAATTTCTGCTTATGCTTTCTAAAGCAGTGAGATTTCCCACTGCAATACTACTTCTGCTGAGTGCTAAAATTGAGAAATCCAGAGATGAAAGTAAAAGATAACAGGCCTAGTCCTATGGCAAGGTAAGCCTTGAAAAAACTGTTATCAGGATGAGCCTGCAACAACATAGGCTTTGAAATCCTTGAGACCTACTGTAACATAGGCTTGAATCATTCTTAACAGGCTAAGTCCTATGGCAACATAAGCTTTGGAAAAATTGTTAACGGGCTGGTAGGGACCCCCATGGTGCAGGTGGTTATGCTCTCGTTAGGAGTGTAATGCATAACTAGCAGGCTGAGGCCTTCAGCAAGATAAGCTTTGAAAACAGTGTTAGCAGGTTGAGTCCTACAGCAACATATTGTAAAATTGTTAGCAGCATGATACAGACTTCAATTTTAAGCTTTTGATGTGATAGAAGATTATCTTCTTGCATGAAATTTAATGCATTGCAAGCACAACAGGACCGGCCTAAAATGTGCACAGATATGGTGGCCAATATTTACCATTTCTTTTGACAATTTTGGGTCTTGGGCAGAATGGATTATCAGTTATATTTAGGACATGCACCCTATTCACTATTCTCAAGGCAGCTATTATATTATTGTAGAAACAAAAAGGAGACAAAACAGGGAGCACCCAAGATGAGTTGTTGGATCTTGGTATTTACCAAAAACAGCTATCCAAGCCTCTGGGATATATCACTGTACCCAGTTACAGTATCATCTGCAGAACAATTCTTGGCAGCCGTCCTCCTCACACACTCTTCTCAGTGGTAGAGATACAATATGGAGCAAGAAAAGAAAACAACGGAGGCGCCCCAATAGTGCAGTTCAATTATAACTTTTTAAAGATAGAAGATATAAAGTAGCAATTCTACTCACAGATTCTCATTGTCAGTCGGATGGTATCATCAGAATAGAATACATTTCCATGAATTCACTTTTTTCCCCACTGCTCCTTCTGATACACATGGCTGTAGGCTGGAGAAGAAGATCCTGTGCAGGAAGATCGCACACCCGAACGGAGACAGGTGATAATCTCGGGATGCCTGTTTGGTCGGATTTTTTTTTTTCTCAGACCCCCAAGAAATCTACAACCTACTATGTCCCCTATGCACTTTTAGAAGTACTCCTACTACTACTAGTCAATGCACTTATAACGTGCTGCTGTTGTGTCTCCTAATTAGACCTATGGTTGCACTCCAGGTGAGATTTCAACGAGGATGTGCCTAGACGTGATCCTGTATCCCCCCCCCATTTACTTTTTTTTACTGAGACAATAGAGCAAAGTATTTAGGCTTTAGATGCTGAGAATCTCCATACTATTGACCAACGAGTTCTTGAGGGGCTACCGCTACTACTACTACAGGGGGTAGACAGTGCTATACTACTAGAAATATGCAGCAATGGAGTGGATCTCAAAATAACAGCAGAAGCACTCACTTTCGACTAAAGCAAAAGCAGGGATTTTCTACAGTAAGAGTGTTAAAGGTATGGAATTCTTTGCCTCGGCATGTTGTACTTGCAGATAATGCAACTACTTTCAAAAAAGCAATGGATGCCTATCTAGCACAGAACAGTATTGAAAATTATGACAGATGGTTTCAAAGCAGATAGGATGTTGATCCAGGAAAATATCTGAATGCCATTTGGAGTCAGGAAGGAATTTTTTTACCCACTTGGGACTAAATTAGAAATTGCTCCAGAAGGATTTTTTGCCTTCCTCTGGGGGGGGGATGTTTTTGGCATGGGCTGGACTTGATGGACACGTCTTCTTTCAGCCTCATCAACTATGTTACTATGTCATACCGTGGGTTATTGATATTGATCTTTGTTGCTGTTTAGTTAATAATAGTGAGTGTGACTGGGTTGAACTTGATCTTGGAAGTGGTGATGGTAATGATGATCACCAAGATGACTGGGATTTTTACTTGTCTGTACTTTCCAGCTGATATCTCAAAGAGTTTATAAACAGGCATATAGCCCTATTGTCCATGGTGGATGATTAAGCCTATTCCTTTCTGTGGCAGCTCATTTGTAGTCCATATCATCATTGCTCTAAGTTTCTCCTTCATCTATATCAAAAGAAGAGGGGGAGCTGAGTGGAGGGACATACTGTAAATCATTTTCATCCCCAATAATTAGATAATCAGCAGCAGCAGCAGCATCAACCATTTCCTCCCCACTACTTCAATATTCTTGTAGGTTTTTTTAAAGTCTGAAAAGGTTCATTTTTACAATTTCTCTTGGGGATTTATAGAATATTGACCACTAATTTGCTGTTAGGTTTCAGTAGTATCACAGTATGATGCAGTAGTTGGCCTTATTGCTAAATTCTAACAACACTAGAATGTGTCATTATTAGTGTTGAGCGAGCATGCTCGGCCGATGCTCGGTTCGGCTCGAGCATCGCTCTGCTCGGCACATGGTGGTACTCGTACGAGTACCGCATGTGCTCGCCCTCCATGTTCGGGTCTCCTCCCCGCACGTTTCGCGGCTGCTGCGCAGCCAATAAACGTGCAGGGAGGCTCTGACATCAGTGTAATGCCAGCAGCCATGTTGGCTGCTGGCATTACACTGATTGGCTGGCCAGAACCCGTGATCGGGTGCTGTATAGCACCTGACCAGCGAGTTCGGCTCAGTCTTAGCCAGGGAGAGATGAGGATAGGAAGGGAAAGTCAGTGTAGGGAGAAGAAAAGCAAATTTGTAAAAAAAAAGACCCAAAAGTCCTTTTTAGGACTACTGTGTGTGGGGGCAGCAGTTTATTTTGTGTGGGGGGAAAAAAAACAAAAAAAAAAAAACTTCATATATTCTGTTTAGTGTGCAAAGTTGCAGATTAGAGCACATTCTGTTTAATGTGCAAAGTTGCAGATTAGAGCACATTCTGTTCAGTGTGCAAAGTTGCAGATTAGCAGCACATTCTTTTTAGTGTGCAAAGTTGCAGATTAGAGCACATTCTGTTTAGTGTGCAAAGTTGCAGATTAGAGCACATTCTGTTTAGTGTGCAAAGTTGCAGATTAGAGCACATTCTGTTAAGTCTTCAAACTGTAAAATATCAAAGTCACATATTCCATTCACTGTGCGTCGCCGCAGTTTAGCAGCACATTCTGTGTACTGTGCACAGTTTCAGAATAGGAAAAAATACTGTTAAGTCTTCAAACTGTAAAATATCAAAGTCACATATTCCATTCAGTGTGCGTCGCCGCAGTTTAGCAGCACATTCTGTGTACTGTGCACAGTTTCAGAATAGGAAAAAATACTGTTAAGTCTTCAAACTGTAAAATATCAAAGTCACATATTCCATTCAGTGTGCGTCGCCGCAGTTTAGCAGCACATTCTGTGTACTGTGCACAGTTTCAGAATAGGAAAAAATACTGTTAAGTCTTCAAACTGTAAAATATCAAAGTCACATATTCCATTCACTGTGCGTAGCCGCAGTTTAGCAGCACATTCTGTGTACTGTGCACAGTTTCAGAATAGGAAAAAATACTGTTAAGTCTTCAAACTGTAAAATATCAAAGTCACATATTCCATTCAGTGTGCGTCGCCGCAGTTTAGCAGCACATTCTGTGTACTGTGCACAGTTTCAGAATAGGAAAAAATACTGTTAAGTCTTCAAACTGTAAAATATCAAAGTCACATATTCCATTCAGTGTGCGTCGCCGCAGTTTAGCAGCACATTCTGTGTACTGTGCACAGTTTCAGAATAGGAAAAAATACTGTTAAGTCTTCAAACTGTAAAATATCAAAGTCACATATTCCATTCACTGTGCGTAGCCGCAGTTAAGAAGCAAATTCTGTGTACTGTGCAAAGTTGCAGATTTGCAGCACATATTCCGTGTAATATGAAGAAGGCGGGTAAAAAGGGACGGGGAAGTGGACGTGATCCTGATAGTTCAGGGCGCGGGTCAGGACACGTAGAAACTGCGCCTGGTGCCAGAGCACAAGACAGAAAGACATCCACCATACCTAGCTTCATGTCTCATTTTACAGGGCGTCGCAGGACATCACTCTCGAGGTCCGACCACTGCGAACAGGTGGTCGGTTGGATGTCAGCTGATACTGCTTCCAGTCGGTTAAGCACCACCCTGTCTTCCACCAAGTCCACTCTCAGTAGCCAAGAGTCTGGTCAACATAATCCTCACTCTGATCATCCTTTCTCCCACCATAGAGGGTCTGGTCAAAGAAGTGATCCCACACTGGGATATAGTGAGGAGCTCGTCTCATCACCAATCCTTCATTTGACCCTCTCTCCAAGCACGCTTGCAGAGGAACATGACATCTTGTGCCCTGATTCACAACCTCTAGAGGGTACCCAATCACAAGAAGATGACAGATGTGAACGGCATTTAAGGTCAAAGGAAGTAGTGGATGATGATGATGATGAGACACAGTTGCCATTAAATCAACCACTATTACTGTCTCAAGACCTTGATGAGGAGGATGATATACAGTTGTCAATGACTGAGTATGTGGTGGGATCAAGACATGAGGAGGATGATCAGAGTGAGGAAGTGGAGGAGGACTTGGTGGACGATGAGGTGACTGACCCCACCTGGGAAGGTGTAGAGCCGAGCGATGACAGCAGTCCTGAGGGTGAGCCATCTGCAGCACCGCAACAGGCTGGAAGAGGCAGTGGTGTGGCTACAGAAAGAAGGCGGACTGCACCAAACCGGCCCGCAAATGTTCCACGGAGCACCCCCTTGCGTAAATCTCCCTTGCCAAGGGGTAGGTGTTCCGCGGTATGGCGTTTTTTTAAGGAAAGTGCGGACGACAAAAGAATTGTAGTTTGCAACCTGTGCCACACCAGAATGAGCCGAGGCATGAACACTAGAAACCTCACCACCACCAGCATGATCCGACACATGGCATCCAAGCACCGTAATAAGTGGGAGGAACGCCTGGATCGCCCATCTGTGTCTGCAGGCCACACCACTGCCTCCTCTTCCCCTGTTTTCGGTGCCGGCCAATCACCTGTCGAAGGCGCAGGCCCGCATACCTCCCGCCCTGCACCTGTACCATCTGAAGCACCATCAGCGACCACATCCACTTCCCTGTCCCAGCGCAGCGTCCAAATGTCGTTACCCCAGGCATTTGAGCGCAAGCGAAAATACCCAGCCACCCACCCACAGGCCATAGCACTAACCTCACACCTTTCCAAATTACTGGCCATTGAAATGCTGCCATTTAGGCTTGTGGAGACTGAGTCCTTCCGCAGCCTGATGGCAGCAGCTGTCCCTCGGTACGCGGTCCCCAGCCGCCACTACTTTTCCCGGTGTGCCATCCCCGCATTACACCACCATGTGTCCCGTAACATCACCCGTGCCCTGACCAACGCAGTTACTGGGAAGGTCCACTTAACGACTGACACATGGACAAGTGCTTGTGGCCAGAGACGCTACATTTCCCTGACGGCACACTGGGTGAATGTCGTGGAGGCTGGGAGCGACTCGGACCCTGGGATGGCACAGGTGCTACCCACGCCGAGGATTGCGGGCCCTACCTCCATCAGGGTTTCCGCCAGCACCTACGTTATTGGCTCCTCCTCCACCGTTTCCACCTCCGAATTCTCTGCACGCAGCGCCACTCACCCATCAGCCGGTAGCTGGAAGCAGTGTAGCACTGCAGTGGGGAATCGTCAACAGGCCGTGCTGAAGCTGATCTGCCTTGGGGACAAACAGCACACGGCCTCAGAGCTGTTGCAGGGGATTAGTCACCAGACCGAGCAGTGGCTCTCGCCACTCAACCTGCAACCAGGCATGGTTGTGTGTGATAATGGGCGTAACTTGGTGGCGGCTTTGGAGCTCGGCAAGCTCACACACGTACCATGCCTAGCGCATGTATTTAATTTAGTGGTTCAGCGATTTCTAAAAACCTACCCCAATTTGCATGATCTCTTGACCAAGGTGTGCCGCGTGTGTGCACATTTCCGTAAGTCATCTACAGCTTCAGCCGGCCTGTTGAAGCTGCAGCAGCGCTTACAATTGCCAGCTCACCGGCTGCTGTGTGACGTGAGCACGCGCTGGAACTCCACCTTCCACATGTTGGCCCGGCTTTGTGAGCAGCAGAGGGCAGTAGTGGAGTACCAGCTGTTACACGGTCGTCGCCTCTCCGTTCAACTTCCTGTAATCAGAAGTGAGGAGTGGGAATGGATGTCAGACCTCTGTGAGGTTTTACTCAATTTTGAGGAATCGACACAGATGGTGAGCGGCGATAACGCTATTATCAGTGTAACCATCCCACTTCTGTGTCTACTGAAACGCTCGCTGCTCACAATTAAAACCGACGCTTTGCATGTGGAAGAGGTGGAAATGCGGGAGGAAGAGCTTACACAAGGTGATAGCCAGAGCACCCTCACTTCGTCTTCTCAGCGACAATTGGAGGAGGCGGAGGAGGAGGAGGAGGAAGACACGGTTGCCTCCGCTACAGAGGGTAGCCATGGAACTTTATTTCCATCTCTTCAGCGTGGGTGGGCAGAAGAGGAGGAAGAGGATGAGGAGATTGAGAGTCATCCTCCTGGTGAGGACAGCGAAATCTTGCCTGTTGGTACTCTGGCACACATGGCTGACTTTATGTTAGGCTGCCTTTCCCGTGACCCACGCGTTACACGCATTTTAGACAACACGGATTACTGGGTGTTCACCCTTCTGGACCCCCGCTACAAAGAGAATTTCTCATCTCTCATTCCTCCGGTGGAGAGGACAAGCAAAATGGTGCAATACCAGAAGGTTGTTGTTGAAAAATTGCTCCAAAATTTTCCATCTGACAACGCTGGCGGCAGAGTACGTGCTACCTTGGCCAACCGAGAAGGGGAGAAAAGGGGAGCACACAGCAGTTCCGACAAAGGCAGGGCAACACTCTCCAAGGCGTGGGACACCTTCATGACACCCCGCCAGCACCCTCACCCTGATGCGCAGCCTAGTGTCACAAGGAGGGAAAAGTTTTGGAAGATGGTGAAGGAGTACGTAGCAGACCGTGTCAGCATCCTCAATGATCCCTCTGTGCCTTACAACTACTGGGTGTCCAAGCTGGACACGTGGTATGAACTGGCACTCTACGCCTTGGAGGTGCTGGCCTGCCCTGCCGCCAGCGTTCTGTCTGAGCGGGTATTTAGTGCTGCTGGTGGCATCATAACAGATAAGCGTATCCGCCTTTCCACCGACAATGCTGATAGGTTGACACTTATAAAAATGAACAAGGCCTGGATTTCCCCTGACTTCTCCACTCCACTGGAGGAAAGCCCCGGGGGAACATAAACTCACTTTATATATGTTATTTACAATGATGGGAATACTCTGTATTCCCATTCACCCCTTCCACCCAAAAAACGGGTATATGGTTGACTCTCTTCCATATACCCTGGGATATAATTTTTATATAGGGCCAGCTCACCAGCGGGCCCTGTGATATAATTTTTATATAGGGCCAGCTCACCAGCGGGCGCAGTTTGACAATTTTTGTATAGGTCAGCTCACCAGCGGGCCTTCTCATATAATGTTTTATTGGGTCAGCTCTCTAGCGGGCCCTCTCATATAATGTTTTATAGCGTCAGCTCACTAGCGGGCCTTCGCATATAATGTTTAGGATGGTCAGCTCCGCAGCAGACCCTCACCCATAATGTTTTAGATGGTCGGCTCAGCGCACGTTTCCCTCTTAATCATGGCCTCAGTTCAGAAAAATCAAGGAAATTTTTGGGAGAATTTGCCTCTGCGCACGTTTCCCTCTTAATCATGGCCTCAGTTCAGAAAAATCGAGGAAATTTTTGGGAGAATTTGCAGATGATATACAAGTAAATATACAGCAAATACTGTTTGGTAACAATTTTTCGCCTAAAGTCGTTTTTATCTGCCTTTTTGTGTGTTTTACGGTCAGTCCGTAAAAATGGTGTACTACGGGCGAAAGATCGTTCCCAGCAGCGATGTTGGAGTCCAAGATGCATCCAGACATCCTCCCTATGCTGTCCCTGAACCATTTCTGTGGTGTTTCCATTCTTTTCTGCCCTTTTCCTATGGACCAGGCACCCTCCCCTCATCAGAGCAGGGGGTGCCTGGTGTAATGCTCGAGTCCTCCCATTGACTTCAATGGGGCTCGGGTGCTCGGCCGAGCACTCGAGCCTCCGGGGGTGCTCGGTCAGAGCACCCGAACACCCGAGCATTGGGGTGCTCGCTCATCACTAGTCATTATCTTCAGCACTGGTGGAACTTTTCATATCATTTTTACAAACAGCCTCCTCAGGAGTAGGAGGAGGAGGATCATTATTATCTACAGCAGAAGCTTCAGTAACGAAGGCTGCAGTTAGTAATTATGACATTATTCACACCAACACATCTATGCATTCCTTGTAGTCCAACTCCTTTCTCATTCCTATTGCCCCTACCACATTTGGTGGACTTAATGACAGTAGTGTTGATTTATCCTGTACAATACACAATAGAACTATTAGCTTGTGGAGTGATAGTCTGTCTGTTGTTATGACTTGTCTGTCTGAAAATAATGTATGATGTATGTTTCTATCTCTAGTGTCTGCCACTATCATACTTAGTCTCAGATCCTACCTGTCTGTCACCTATTAGTGAATTTATTTTAACTTCCACGTGTCATTGTCTACAAATCATATACCTCAGCAACTGTCCTGAGAACTGGCTAGCACCAATACCCATTAAATCAAGCAAATCCAGCTCTACCACTTTCCCTGTCTGCCTCTATACTCATAGCTAATGAAAACATGTTAGCAGCTTTCTCTCCAAAAGACTAGAGTGATCACTGTTACAGTAAAGTAATGGATAGACCTTTTAACTCCAGAATCAGCAGTCTGACTATTGCAATAAAGGATAAAGCACAGGGCAGCTAAACACAGTGCCGTTGTCCACAACATCACAGTATATGCTTGCCCCCCATTGTTCTTGTCTGTGTGGATTTAGTAAGTATGAGTGAGTATGTTTAACACAGTACTGTATGTTAAATTGTACCTGTTGTCTGTCTTGTCTTAAATATATGATGAATTATATATGTCTGTAGTGTCTGCCAATCAGTTTTTGTTGAGTCTTTGGCTCAACCAGCTTGGGTAGAAAGGAAGTATCAACTGCCTGTCTGACTGTCACTGTTACTTATAGGTCAAATTTTAAAGTTTGTTTTAGCTCTCCTTTCACCCTTTCCACCCACACTTGCCACACCCCACATGACTACAATCCAGTACCCCTAAACCAAACAATTTTAGCTCCCTTTAGCTGCCTGTCAGCTTCTACACTACCTAGAATCAGTACATTCAGAAGATTGACAATAAGTGGTAAACTGACACCCCTTTTTTATATTGGAAAATTAGCTTGATGAGAATACACAGGGGAAACACTTTACATAGACTGAAAATAAGTGGTAAACTGATGCCACTTTTTATACTGGCAAATTACTATGGCGAGAATATATGGGGGGAATTTTTCACATGGGGGGATTTACATTATTATTATTATTGTTTTCGAATCAAAGGAAAAAAGCATTTCTCACTTTTGAGGCCAAAACATTTGTTCATCCCTACATAACACAAACACACACATTACATATCACACACCTCAGAAACCACACATGCAAACACATACAAACATACAGTTATTAATAAGGCGCTCCTTGAATGCTAAGGAGGTCTCCAACTCCCTGCTTCTCAATGCATTATAGACCTCTCTGCCATTCAAACATATAAAAGATCTATTTAAATCAACTGGAATTTTTAGATAATTTATTTTACCCATATGGAACATTTGGGTTTACCCCAGAGGTACTCCATTTCACCTTAATTAGTACATCACCTGCTTATTTGGATAACAGTTCCTTGAATTACATGATTTCTAAATGAAAAATGTACACTTCCACTGTTAAGGTGTTAATGTTGATATCTAACATAGAAAAATACAAGCTACATGTTCATCAATTTGCAAATTGATATAGTAAATCTGACAAATTTCTCTTTGATAATCTCTCTTTTAGCCACTAGATGGTAGTAAAATACAGGGACACGTTCATGAAATTCCAGCGACACCCATTCATTATCTATTGAAAATAGTAAGCTCACCTATCTACTGTGGGTGATTTATGACAAATCTCATATGTGTGCTTTAAATTTATACCAGTGACATCAAGTTTGGGAGGAGGTTTGGCGAGCATGTCTACAATACAGAAACTACAATCATTAGTCCTCACAGCTTGGCTCCTGCACTGTTTGCCTTTCTTCCAATATTACTGCATGTCTATATGTATGAGTAAGTGTAAATGCAAAGTGCTTTGGACCTGAAACTCACTAAAGATTTTTTTAACAAATATATTAATTTGACAAACAGCTTAACATGAATTTGCAGTAACATCAATAAAAAAATGGTAATTCAAAGATCTATGTTGGAAACTCTCTGGTTGAGAAGTGATACACTGGAGACTTCTTTAACATTCAAGGGGTTGCGTACCCCTCTGGCACTCAAAGGGTTGAAATTCACATTTAACCCTTTGAGTGCCAAAGGGCTGTGCAAATGCATTGCACTCCCATCTGACACCCAAACGGTTAATCATTTGAGCAATAGAGAAGTATCCAACTCATTGCATTGCAATCCATTAGATACATCTCTGGCACTCAAAGGATTAATTCAATTGGCATTTTAGGTATTTTTATTTGTTCCTTATTGTGCAAAAGGTTTCTCCCTGAATTGCTCTAGATGTAGGCTCCCTTAAATTCAGAAAACAAAAGATAAGGAGAGCCAAATAGTGTAATTCACACACATTAATTAGAATTATAATGTTGTGATATACTCACATTATCCAGTGGTCAGAAGCTTGATGTCATTTTCTGTGACTTTCAGGCACACAGAGAATTTAACCCGTCTCATTTCGGGAGCAGGATCAGTATAGAGTCCAATTTGAAAGAGGCAGAGGCTTCTAAGTGTAGTTAAAAAGAAGTTTAATTAAAATCAAAATTAAATTATAAAATATTAAAATTAACACTTGGTCTTAACGCTTTTGCGTTTCGCGACTATAAAAACACAGCTTTATCAAAGCTTACAAGCTGTGATTAACAACAAAAGAAAAACCGCCTCCAAGAACAAGCAATATTTAAACCTTCAATCAGATGCATGATTGGATAGAGTATTCAGCCAATCAAAATAATTAACATCATTAGTATGGAGTTTCAGTAACCCTTGATGTTCCATTTATAGGGAACTAGCCCCTTATTGGAGTGTCAATAAATGTCGCTGATCTCTCAAATTTAAAAGTCAAGGGACAATGAAAAATCTTCAGAAAAGCTATATTATATACTTTACATCTTAAATTGGCCCAACAATAGGACAAAAATTTCAAAAAGAAATTCATGAGAACGCTATATTCATTAACAGGTGAGGATATTTCCAACTATCTATATACACTCCCGCACTTACGGAGACAGCATTTTAATATCAGCATTTATAAAGACAGTACTCTAATATCAGCATTATAAAAATCAACATTAGGTTAAATCCAACAAATTACCAAGCCAATAAAGTATTAACAAGAAACAATAGATCCTAGATATAACAACCTATATTGTCGCATATTGTGTTGTACATGGCAAACCATAAGTTAAATTCAGTCTTTCTTAGTTAAAGCATCTCAATCCAACTTCCATTGTCCTGCCTGTGGATCTTTGTTTACTTAACACATAAAGTCACAGATAAGAATGGAAAATTATGGACAATAAAGTACATCTACATCTATACGTCTTTCTCATTGGTACTGATGTACTAACACATTATGGTGCAAACCAGATGCAGTAGGTCTCTCTTGTATTCAAGGGATGAAATTCCCCATTTATTTGAACAGGCGTGTTATTTGTCCATGTAGATCATTCATGGGTGCCTGGGGGGGGGGGCAAGAAGGGGCACTGGCTCCCCCCTGCACTTGCCCAAGGCTAGCACATAACTGCTGACAATTTTTAATCTACCCTCACACCTCCCAACGTTTCAAAAGGCCAAAAAGGGACATTTGTGCTGTAGGTGGTATTGCTGGGGGGAAAATGGGGCATTACCAAGAATTTTTCATGATCTGTTGACACCTCTTTGTGCAACTGAATTAATGATTTAGAGCAAGACCAAAGCATTTTAATTACACAGACTAATGTATAAACACATATACTGAAGTTGAGACAAACACTAATATGAATTTTATTTGTGTGGAGCAATGTGATACACTTATATACACAACACACAGTCTGATCTCCTAAACAGAGGGACACCAGGGTGAGAAAGAGTGACAGGGGGATTTGGGTCTTAAAGAGGGACACCTGTGAGTTATGTACCCTGATTATGGCTTTGTCCCTTTCCTGGTGCCAGTGCATTTGGTTTGCATCAGGCGTACTCCAACCTGCAATGGATTGGTGACCTCTTCAGCATTGAAGGAGCTAATTTAAATCAGTAACATTCCTGTTTGTTCCCTGTGCTTCAGTTGATTTGCTCTTGAATTGCACCAGTTTTCTCAGTACATCAGTCTCCGTGTGTGCAGCAAAGTGAAAAAATAACAGTCATAATGAGAATGGGTTACAGACAAGGTGGGAGCTAGACACAGGAACTCTTTCACGACTCTAGGGATTACTGCGATTTATTTGCTAAAATCTTAATTGGAAACATCTCAATAAGCAGGGTGATTTTCTGTCGTCATATTGATTAGTGAGAGGTTATATTTTTGTACTTGCTATTTTATCCATGAGTGAATAGTACAAATTTCCTTCACCTGGTCTGTGCAGGAGAAAACACCATTAGAACATGGCAAAAATACACAGCCACAAACATTCATGTAATGATCAAACTGTATAACATTAGAAATCAGAATATATTGTATTCAACTTTATCCAATGCTGTGTAAATAAGCAAAAGACATTGGGGGTTATACACTAAGGCGAGATAAAGAGGTGATAAATCGTAGATGACTTCTTCAGTGATATCACTTCTCCAAGTCTTATGTTATTCTGTGGAGCCAATGCACTAATATTTATCCAGCGTAGACGATCTTAGTTCATATGATCCACAGAGTAACATAAGACTTGGAGAAGTGATATCACTGGAGAAGTCATCTCCGCTTCATCACCTCTTTATTACGCTTTAGTGCATAACCCCCAATATGATTTTCTTAGCAAAATCTGGAGTTGGAAGGGAGCAAATGGACAGTTTCAAAGTATGGAGACAAATATCTTACTATTCTTAGAAACACATGTCGAGTCACACAAAATTAATTGAGATTCACCAAATCATTCATCTTAACTTTGGTGAGGAATCATTCCACATGGTGCATAATATTAATTAGTTAAAATAAAACAAACACAACTTTATAATAACTTCTCACTGACTATACCCAGAAAATTCCAATGGACCACTATAAATGTTCTCACCTTTGCTCAAGAGCTAACATCTTCAATTAGACATGCATGACATGTCTATGGAGGCAGACATGACAGTTTTGAGAACAACCACAGGTCCTAAAATTCTGCTTACTGCATATAGTATTCGTAACCCTTTAAATAACAGCAGTGGCCTGGTTCTCTACTCTAGATATCAATAGGAATAAAATAAAAGACCTCAAATCCTTCTACCACTTTTACCACTGCTAAAAGAAATAAAAATGAACACCAGAATTGGTTTATATAAAGTCAATACTTATTTTAAAATATTCCTATGCTCCCTTCACACATGTATGTCCCTTTCTTCTTATCTGTGATTGGATTGGATGTGAGGTTCCATGGTACCTTTATGGCCCATGTAATTCTACCTCCCAGCCAATCTAAAAGTGAGAACATTTTTAAACAGGAATTGTCCCTATTTTCTTTTTTTTTTTGTACTTTGGTCAGGCAGTAGGATGTTTCAGTTTTTTTTGTTTAGTTTAGTGAAGCATATAATTATAAGGAAAGATATGAGAAAAAGAGGTTTCCCAATAGTATAATAGCATTTATATGCATAGTGGATAATCAAGTGGTTAATAGATGATTAAAGATGGAGGATATCAAGTATACTTCCGTGCATAGTCAGGAAATAAGATGTTCCTTTTGTGAATCATGGTTCCCTCAAAGAAAAATGCCAACCCCCAGACAACAGCATATGGAACAATAGGAACGCTATGTGATGATCCTTGCTAATAGAATGTGACATGTTGTCATGGATGCTGTTGTCACAGACAGTGTCATCCAGTAGATGCCAAGTACAGACCAGTTAGAGAGCTTCAGGGTATGTTTTATGCACTCTGTAAGTTCAACCATAAATTGCCCCCTCTGTTCCATATAACTAAATAAAAAATTAAACATGATAAAACATTTTTGTGGTTAGAAGTATAAAGCGCCAAACATATTCACCATAACCTTGATCTTTTTGTAGGTTCGGCATAGATCAAACTGTATACTTCCTGAAACGTGTCCGTGCTTCCATGCTGGGAAAGAATACAGCCCCGGGTCATCCGTGGAGATAGACTGTAACACTTGGTAAGATTATACAATTTAGCATATTATATTAACAATAACAATGTCATGTTACATACAGGTCAAATGGGAGTTATTACACATTTTTCAAAATTGATGTAAATTTACATTACAGCTTGTGCAATGTGCTGACAGCATTTTATGCATCTAAATGGGGACACACTGGAGCTTATTCATCAAGTTTAACCCTTTGAGTGCCAGAGAGGTATCAAATTCATTGCAACACAATGTGCCGTATACCTCTCTGGCACTCAAAAGGTGCAATTCTGGAGCAATCCAACTGCGACAAGATGGAGGTGATGAAAATTCTGCACATCCCCATTGATTTAAATGGGGCTTTTAACCTTTGATTGTTAGAAATGTCTCCAACACAATGTAAATGGCAATTTTAATCCCCCACCCCCTATGGTACCATTGGTTTGCTCTGGAATTGCACCTCTTTTGCTTGATGAATAAGGCATACTGAGGCTGATGGGCTAAGAAGAATTGGAGCAATTCGGAGGTAAAATAACTGCATAGAGGACAAATACAAACCCTCTGAATATTGGAGACCTCTCTAGAGTTCAAGGGGTTTCAAGATCTATTTATTTCAATAGGGATTTGTATTTGCCCCTATGGATCTCTTGGTTGCAGCACAACAGATTATGTGAACACTGAAGGTATCAAGTTGGCCAATAATCTTCTCCTCCTGCACCTCCTCCAAAATCATGAGTTTGTTGTTGGAATATAAATGTTTCCCTTGAGAAACTGTGTCTTTCATCAGCAACTGCAATTTGCACAGTGTTCATAGGAAAGTTGTGAAATAGGGGAAGGACTGGGAACAATGGAAACATCTGCACTCACGTTAACCAACTAGCAGAACTGCAAGCAAACACCTTGACCCTTAGGTCCACAATGTCAAATTAATCATCCCCCCAGAAACCAAGTACTGCTGTCACTATGCCCCTTATCCTCTCCATTAAAAACACATAATAACTAGCAGACTTAATAATGATGATGAATTCATCCTGCCTCCAGCTTAACATATTCTGTTGGAATCTCCTCAGATGCTGCTTGATTCCCTGTTTGTGGTTTTCTTCCACCACTTTGCCATGCATGGTCAGAGCACCACACAGTGTGCAATGGGTGGACATGAACTGCCACACCCTCGCATCTACAGAATTGCTCTCAATTGGTGGCAGAGGTAAAGATGACCTAGGTGGTACACCAGAACCCATTGCTATGTCTTCTTGTGCCCGGACCCTAGCACAAGAAACTGATGATGAGGCAGGAGTTTTGCTAACATTCGAACTTTGAGGCTTAGTTTTGGTTTCTCTGTTCTTCTTCCTGTTTTCCTTCTTCTGCCTACATTCTTGGTGCTCTTGGGGAGAGCCACGGGGCACAGCAATTTCTTTTATGGGGGTCTGGCTTTAACATGCTTCTCATAAATTTCATGGTGTCTGTATTTCATGTGTGTTATGAGGGTGGTTGTTTCCACTTTTCACTAACTTGTCACTCATAGTGCATGGTGCCATCACTGATGACTGCACTGTGCATGCCCCAACTTCAGCACTAGAACTAGGACCAGGATTATTGCTGGCAAGTGGAACCAGTCCTAGTCCTGCATCATTACTGCTGGAACCTGGCAGTCACACTGTGGCCACGGTACTTTGTGGCACACTAGACTGCTCATCATCAGCCTGCTGCTGAGACAGATCAACGTCTTGACCTTGCAACTCAGCAGCAGAAGGAATTACAGCAGCAGCAAACTCTTCAATGTCACTGCTGGTAGCGGTGGTGATCCCCATCCCCATTTGCATATCTGTCTCCCTTTCCTTTTATCTTTCAGCTAAAAAGGCCCTTATTCTCGTCTCCACCCCAGCTGCTCCACCATCACCCTCTCTGTCATCACCACCACCACCGGTCTTTTGCTGCTGGTCTACAGGAGTGGGATGGTTTGGCTATGATGACAAATGTGACAGAGGGTCCCCTACAGTCACACTTGTCATCTCTTTGTCAGATGAAGAAGGCAAACTGGTATTATTAGCAGCAGGTTCATGCAGCTGATGTGTGCTGATGCTAGTATTGCTAACCAGTTCTGCCTTCTTCATCATCATATCCCAGAATGACTATGCTGGGGGGAATGGGAATCACAGGGTCAGGGGGAATCATAGGGTCAGGTTGTGAGCTCCCTTGTCCACTAGTTTGACTGCTCATCACTTCCCCTTCCACCTCAGCATTAGGAGGATGAACACTCAAGCTAGCCCCAGCAGCTTCTTCACAATCACTATCACCCCCACCCCCACCACTCTCTAGCTGCTGTGTGGTAGTAGTGGGACTGCTTGCAGATGACAAGTTTGACTTAAGGTTCCCTGCTGTCACACTTGCCATCTTCTCCGTCTCGTCCGGAGTATCAGAAGGCACGTTGGCAGCAGTAGTTGCAGGCACAGACAGCTGACCTGTCCTGCTCAAACTGCTACCCACTTCTTCCTGTGCCTTTACTGATGATGACAGTATTTTCCTCATATGCCAGGGGATGATGTAGGGGTCTGGGCATCTTTGAGTCTGGGGAATCAGGGTTCCCAGACCCTTCCATGCTCGGAGTGGTCACTTCCTCCACTGACTGACTGAATTCATCATGGTCCTTCCAGCTTTTCTTTTTTTAATACAGATGCTCATAGTGTTAGCCTTACTTCACTAAATAAAATGCAAGGAAATCACCTTTCAACCTCTCTATCTCTCTAACGCTTATTTTTCTGTTTTACGTCCTGGTAACGTCACATTTTTGGCATGAAAATACAAAGTTCACGTAGAAAACAGGTGGAAAGTTTGTAGCCATCGAAAAACAAAGCAAACATTTTTTGGTGTGGGCAATATGGAGACATTTTTGCTGAAGGCAGATTTTCTAGCAAAAAAGTGGACAACCACTTGGTTTTTGCAGCATTTCTCGTGGGAACACAATGGTACCTTTCACCCATCCCTACTCATTATTATCAATGTCCATCACTGCTGGTATCTTATCTACACAAAAACTAGTATTAATATGGAAATAACAAAAGGCACAGAAACGTTGTAAAATGTACATCATTATATATTTCATATTCATCCTAAACTGGCCCTTTGGGAATAATAAAGTGTTTTGTTAAACAATATCGTACCAAATATTAGTATTACACATATCATGATAATATACAGATTGTTACAGCGTAAACATCTGTTGCATTACACATATTATTTTGGGATTTTCTGTTTAATTAGCCGTTCCCTGCTTACAGCATGTTTTAAAATGAATTAGGGCAGTGGTTCCCAAATCTAGTCTATAAGGACCTCTAAAAGCCCAGGTTCTGAAAAATTCTTTCCAAACAAAATGTTTGACTTAGTTCAGTTTAATTTAAAGCTAAAGAGGTTCAGCAATCTTGCTTAGTTTTCAACAGATGTTTGAGTAACCAAACATCTATCTTTGTTTACTTGTCTTTAAATTGGAACTAATACTTCATAATGACTGTGATTTTTGAAAGGGTTTTAAAATCACCCATATTTATGTTAGCCATTCTTAGTTTATGAAGTATTTAGCTTTATTTATTTGCTAGTATGTGCAAATTAACCAGTGCTTCCTGGTTGGAAGTGATAGTTGGGATAGAGAGTAGAATATTAGTATCTGACACACCAGACTGTGCCTGTTAGTACTGCCTACTTTGCATAAACTAGCAGATATATATTTCAGGAATTCTAGTTTTAAAGAATGGCTCACATAAATATAGATGATTTTAATAGGTCGTTCTAAAGTGTTTGTTCAGTTTAATGTTATCTAGTCAGATCTTTCTGTACTATTTTTTTTTCATCTCTAGATTGTTTGAAGTAGACAGATAATTTGCAATCAATTTTGTTATTTAATCCAACGCAGCCAAAAATGATTTCAGAAGAAAACTATATGTGTTGTGACTTTACCAAGATCACCATGTTCACAATGACATAGTTTGGTAATTCCACAATTGTTATGGGTTTCCTGCAGAAGTAATCAATCTTTGGGACCATACATCTCATTTCCCCCAACCAGGAACTAAAAAATATACACTTTTATGTATATCACTGTATTTTATGTTTATGTTCTTGTATTCTAATCACAACTTCAAAGTCACACTTTTGTTCTGCATTTTATCTTTCAGTAAATGTCAAAACAGGAAATGGCAGTGCACCACCAAAATATGTGATGGCACTTGTTCAGTGGTTGGAGTATCTCATTATATGACATTTGATGGCTTAAGATATTTATTTCCTGGTGATTGTCAATATGTAATGGTACAGGTAAGAACTATTCATCTTTTGGTTTGATATCATTAGGCTTGATTTATGCATATGTTTATGAAGAAAAATAAAGGAAACCAAGCATAGAATGCACTGGAATAAATATGAGTTAAACATTTAAAAAAATAGCACTTACAAAATAATATACATTTACACTTCGTAGTGAGTTTCTCAATGTAGAGTTTTTGTATCAGCTGCCAGAGGGAACTACATTGTGGAACATGGCAGGGGTGTGGTTTTATATATTTTGTCAGGCCAATTTGAGAATTCATAGTTGTGTAGTGGGCAAAGCAAAATACATGTATTTCATGTAAGTCATTTGGTGCAAACTTATGTGAATATAGTGCTTGTAAAAGAACATGCATAGGAATGTCCATAATAATAGCTGAATTTTAGTTTATTCCCATTCAAGGAAATACACTTGATCATTCATAAATATGTTATTCTCCCCAATCTGACACATTTTCCTACAAAAAAACATACATGTAGCCCTCTAGTAGGGCTTTCAAGAAACACATCACAACTTGCACTTGTATTACTTTGAATTAAGGATTATTAAACACATTGCCAATCACCATTACCTTATGATAAAATATACATGTAGCTCTCTAGTAGGTCTTTCAGGTCACATAATACAATATTTATTTGGGCAACATAATATAACCTTGCATTCTTTTTATAAACACTTCTAAAAATATGTAGTATCTGTTTTTTTATTGTATTGTAGATTCATGATGTTTTTAGTTGAAATCTTGTACTATTAATTTATATCTAGATGGTTGAACTAAAAATTCAGGGCTGCTGCAAATACTAGGAAATCTAGGTAGCTACTTATGGTGACAGAATAAGAGGGGGTATTATCTGTAATTTTCTGTAAGCAGACAAACCCCCTTCCTCTGTATTCTCATTTTTCAAAAACATTTAAATAATTATTGTACAATGATTGTCAAGGCTCTTTATTTTTGAATGATCATTCAGAGGGTCTGAGTAGTGACAGTCTGAATGTTCATCTAGGAAGTAAGTCCAAAGTACAGGAAATGGCTACTACATGCTGAATATATATATATATATATATATATATATATATATATATATATATATGTCTATTTTAAAATAAATTGTACAAACAAATAAAAATAATTTTCCTGTTATTTTGATTCTCTGTTTTCTTGTAGGATTATTGCAATGGAAATGCAGGAACATTTCGCATTCTTGTAGCAAATGAAGGCTGTGGATTTTCTGGTGAAAAATGCTCCAAAAGGATAACTATTCTTTTTAAAAATGGAGAAATAGAACTGAATAATGAACAGGTATATATGTGGAATATCTGATTATGTGAAGCTGACTACTAAATGAGAAAACTTAGTTGTAAATTCATAATTTCTATAATACAAAATTCCTGAACTGTTACAATACTAATAACTAGAGGTGCCCTATATATTCCATGTCTTAAAGAGAAGTTATTTTTCCAGAGGTAGCTCAGTGGTAAATTACCTCACTATGGAGCCTGTTCAAACCTCAAGGTTGCAGGTTCGAATCCCGGCTGGGTCAGCTCAGCCCTTTATCCTTCCGAGGTCGCTAAATGAGCACCATTGATTGGGTAATAATAACATCTATTATTTCAGCTGCTGATTTGGTTAGTTCTGAAAGCGCTTTGAGTCCCACTAGGAGAAAGGTGCTATATAAATTGTAGTTATTATTATTTGTAGGCCTATTTCCCTTTAGGTGAAGCCTTAGATAAAATAGCAGTGCTGTGCTCTTAGCTGAGTTGCTTTTGTTTGTCGTGTTTTTTTAACATTCACTCCTATTGAAAAATCTATTGATAATGGTTTTTATTACTACACTCATTTAAATAACAGAAGCTGGACCTGCCCTACAAAGAGGAAAGTTTTTCCACCATGCCTCATTGGAATGGCTGGACTGATTGCTAGATGTGACATGCACACAGATGACTCAGTATAGAAGTCTGCATATTATAACAGTACAGCAGGAGCCCATCATTTTAAATAAAATATATGGTGTTTTTTTATACCTCCAATTTATATAGCAAAAAGGATCTACTCATATATCAAGTATAAAATCTCACAAAACAGTAACTCAGCTCTATGGGCAAATCATCACCTGGCAATAAAAATGTAGGTTTTTAATAAAATGATTTAATGGTAACACGCAGCCTGAATCTAAACCAAACTGAGACTTGCATTTACAGAAATAAAATGTAATGGTAGTGGCAGGGATACAAGAAGTGCACTCTGAGGTTTTCACTGCTTAGTGGCCTACTTTATGTAGAGGATAAATTGGTAGTGCACTGCAAAATGTGCCAAGGGGAAACAACTCAAAATAAAATCAGAATTTAACCTCTTAAGGACCCATGACGGTCCTGGGCCGTCATGGGTTGTTATACACTTAAGGACCCATGATGGCCCTGGACCGTCATGGTTTAAATGATAGCAGCGTGCCTCCGTGCACGCTGGTATCATTAATTCCAGGCTGAGACTGTCAGGGATAAAAAAATGACAAAATAGGGTGGTAAAAAGGGACATGGGGATTTTCACCTGGGGGGGACAGTGGCCACTTTAAACTGCGCATTTTGTAGGTATGACTGACGGGTCATAACTTTCATACCTTTCATAAAAATTTAACCCTTTGCTCCCAATTGATCCCAAGAGAAAAAACAAAAATGGTGTTTTTTTTATTTTTTTTTTACCTTTTTTTAATTTTAATAAAGTAAATTGTGGGTTATCCATATAAGTGGGGTATCAAAAGAAACCCCTATTTGTGCTTAAACAGACAGTATATAATTTATGGGGGTGGAATAAAAGACTTAGAGGGAAAACACTGTTGAACAAAGACATAGTCAAAAAGGTTAGAATTGCTCCGGTCCTTAAGTGAAAACGACCTCAGATTTTCCCGGTCCTTAAAGGGTTAATCAAATGAATGGAACAAATTAAAATATATGATAATCAATGTCCATAAACAAGAATAAATGCAGACAAAAATGTAGTTGAAAATGTAGTAAAAAATGTTGTAAAAGACTGAAAGATTGTGCATCAGGCATTATAAATCAGAATATCAATGGATATCTAAATAAGATAAAGGATCCATAAACTGTAATGACTGCATGGTAATCCTGTAATGGGAATACATATAGTTGGTGGCAGGAGTACTACCGACATTTGTTATTTATGAGTCTAGAGAGCAGATAAGCATATGGATGAACTGATGAATATGAAAGAGTAAAATCAAATAAACGTTGAAAATGCTAGTCTTCAGAAGATACAAAATCCACCATATTCAAATGAAGGGATTCAACTAGTTTCAATGCAATCTTCCATACAGGTACCTTAGCACTTGTCAAACAACAGTCTAGGATGGATAGATGAAGAGCAAAAACATTACTACTATTTATTGTATCATATCTTCTAGACAAGTTAAAAGTACACTTACAGGCTTTTCCACAGATATTTGCCTATCAAAGTCAGAGCACTGGTAACCTTTATGCTGCATGCCCTTCTACTGGGGTTATACTGAGATGTGCTCAGGTCCTAAGGTGCTCTTACAACCTCTCCTGTAGGTTATGCACCACCCTCTGAATTTTGGTAGCCTAAATGCTGTGTGTCCCTCTGTGTGGTCTGTATTGTGATGCACTGGTGTTGCAAGGTTCTCCTTCTTTTAATGTCCTTTTTGAACCATTGCTGATGTTATGTGTACAGTATACACTCTGTCACACTTGTGCACGTCTGTTCACTGGTTCATTGTGGATAACTGTCAAGTTTTGGGGACCAAATCTATGTTTATTATGATCAGAAATGGGGAGTATGAATACGAGAGCCGGGTTGGTGTTCCCATGTACCAGAATGTGGTCAAAATCACAGCGGTGTGGTCTGGGGTGGGAGGCTTGTAAAGAGATGAGTCTGTTGTTATCTAGTGCATTTCTGTGGTACTGCTTTCCACAACATTAGGGGCTGCTGGAGGTGGCCTCCAGTCCAACCCTTATAACCATGTCCACCATGTCCAATGTCTTAGGTGGCATGGTAAGTGCATTTTTAACTAGTCTTGAAGCTATGATACAATAAATTGTACTTTTACGTGTGTTTTTTCTCTTCTTTCATCATTTCTAGTATTCACACAGATTATGTCAGCTATATATGATTGACTAAAGCCTCATATTGTCCCCTGAGTAGGCGTGGATGAAAGTTGTTGCCGTTTTACAGTGGGAAAGTTTGCAAAAACCACATTGTTAATCGCTTTTTCATGGGAAAACCTGCTTTAAAACTAGCTGTTAAAATTTTCTCATCTTTCGCCCACTGGCCAAAATCTTTCACCATTTTTTCAATGGCTAAAAAGTTTCCACCCATTAATTTACATTGTTTTTGCACTTCTGCTATAAAAATGTGACCTTTTGCTGAAGGTAGACACAATCAAAGCAGCTACAGAGCGAGATAGACGTGCTGTGCTGTTCTCCTGCGATATTTTGAAAAAAGTGAGATAGGAGAGGCTCCAGTCCCCCTAAATCACCCCAAGGGATCTTGGGGAATTTAATGGGAAGGGAGGGAGAAAAGGGAATGGGAAGGAAGGGAGAAAAGGGAACGGGAATGGAGGGAGAAAAGGGTAGTACTAGTGAGAGCAGGACAGGTCAGCTGCCTGTGCCTGCTGCAAGATGTGCTGCCCCTGCTGTCAGTGCCACCATTTCTGTAACTGCAGCCACTAGTGTTGTACCTGTTGCCAGAAGTGCTGCCCCTGCTGCCAGTGCCACCATTTCTGTAACTGTAGCCACTAGTGTTGTACCTGTTGCCAGACTTGCTGCCCCTACTGCCAGTGCCACCATTTCTGTAACTGCAGCCACTAGTGTTGTACCTATTGCCAGACGTGCTGCTCCTTCTACCAGTGCCACCATTTCTGTAACTGCAGCCACTAGTGTTGTACCTGTTGCTAGTACTGAACCTGCTGCTAGTACTGAACCTGCCGCCAGTGCTGAACCTGCTGCTAGTACCACCATTTCTGTAACTGCAGCCACTAGTGTTGTACCTGTTGCTAGTACTGAACCTGCTGCTAGTACTGAACCTGCCGCCAGTGCTGAACCTGCTGCTAGTACCACCATTTCTGTAACTGTAGCCACTAGTGTTGTACCTGTTGACCGGTCTTGCTGCCCCTGCTGCCAGTGCCACCATTTCTGTAACTGCAGCCACTAGTGTTGTACCTGTTGCCAGACGTGCTGCCCCTGCTGCCAGTGCCACCATTTCTGTAACTGCAGCCACTAGTGTTGTACCTGTTGCCAGACGTGCTGCTCCTGCTACCAGTGCCACCATTTCTGTAACTGCAGCCACTAGTGTTGTACCTGTTGCTAGTACTGAAACTGCTGCCAGTGCTGAACCTGCTGCTAGTACTGAGCCTGCCACCAGTGCTGAACCTGCTGCTAGTACTGAACCTGCTGCCAGTGCTGAACCTGCTGCCACCAATACTTTGCCTGCTGTTAGTGTTTCTTGTAGTACTCGGGGGGGGGGGGAGAAAATTATGCCATGTGTGACAGCAGGGGACCCTCTGTCACATTGCTCGTCACCTCCTCCAAGCAGCAGTGAGATGTCTGGAATAGAGCAGAAGCACGTAGGGCTAGTGGTGGTGGTGGTGTTGGAGAAGCTGGTGTGGAAGAGACATTGATGGCCTTTTTAGCAGAAACTGAGAAGGAAAGGGAGACAGGGATGAGGATGGGCATCACCACCAACACTAGCAGTCAGCTTTTGAAATTAACGGAAATTGCAACTGCTCTAACTTCTGCTGCTGCTGCTGAGATGAAAGGACAGCAGGGTGCTGAGGGGCAGGCTAGTGTGCCACAGACCACCTAACAGCAAATCAAACAAATCATCCTCTACAAAATACTCTATCAATTCAAGTATCAGTCCACTCCAGTGGCAGCTTATGTCAGGGGGTTCCTGTCTCTGTCACTTTAAATACAAATGTCTTATTTTATTTTATTGATTTATTTTTATATTAACTGTCCCCCCAATAGCAATCAAGAAATCTCCCCAAAACAAATTCCCTGTTCAAATGATTAATTCATTCACCAACACATGCACTCTCCTCAGACCCCTTTATACCATGTCTTATGGTTTTTATTTTATTTTATTTAGGATGTCTTTTTTATTAAGTGCCCCCCAATCCCAGTAACCAACCCCCCAAAAACATTCCCTGTTCAACTGATTCATTCCCCACACACCACCAACACAAGCACCCTCATGCCCCTTTTTATACAATGCCTTTGGGAAATAAAATATTATTTGTAATGTGTTGTATAACTCTATGTTCCCACTGATTTCAATGGGCGAAAAAAGTGGAAAATCTGCACTTTTCGCTGTAAATTTTTTGCCAAGCGGAAAGTGCCATTTTTTGCCAATTTCAGTTTGAGGCAGAAAGTTTCGCCCATCCCTACCCCTGAGTTTGATAACTGTGATGGAAATCTTAACAACACAGTCTGCCATTTCCCTGCCAGCAATGTGGCCCAATAGACATGCAACTCAAGTCCAATGTTACAAATTATTTCTGTTTCAAAACACTTATCAGTTGCCTGTAGACTAACAAATGTAGCAAATGTTAATGTACATTCTTTCAAAATAATTAATTAATAAACATATTACATTATAATAAGTAACAAATCACATTTACATACAAATAATTAGGGAGTTTGTTGCATAGAGCCACTGAACCTAAAGGCCAAAATATTATAGTGTGAACACTTATTTGCTTTAGTGTGGAAAAAGGTACAATAAATCATGTTAAGTCTGTATTTCTTACTTTATGGGAAGACAATTGGTGAGACCTAAAACTAAAGAGGAAGAAACTAGTCACAGAATAATTTCAGAACCTGATCTGAAAGCCATTCATCTGGTTTGCATTCACTGGAAGGCTTGCCACAGTACAACATGCTGAAATGACCTATTTGAAACCTCAAAATAATTTCAGATGAATAGGATTATCAAGCAGGTCACTGCAAGGTCCACAAGTCATTTAACCACAAACCGACTAGACCATTCCACTTTGCAAAATAATTTTGGCGAAAGGATTGCTTATTGCTACAGAACATCTATGGTTATCAGTGCTGCCAAGGTTCAGATCCTCTTGTCTTCAGTCCCAGCAAACATACATTATTCCTTTGTGTTCTAGGGTTGTCTCTCACCTGCACGCAAGAGAATGTGGTTTAAAAACATAAATCTTAGCTTCTTATTTTCTACATTTTTCTTGTGTGCAAACTATAAATGTGAGATATTAGCATTTAAAGGACATGTGCAAAATTTAGATATGAAGATGAAAAAAACAAACAGAGGAAATATATTAAATAGTGTTACTCTGCAGCAGGAATGGCATAATTATGTCACTGGTAAAGCCCCGCCCCATAACACGAACATCACGTTGATGGGTTAGTGAGTGTGCTGATGTCTTGGGCCTCTCCTGAGGTAAATGGTAACACAACAATTACAGTTGTTGCTTTTGAGGGATATATTAAATGAAGGGTAATTTTAAATAATTCAAATGGATAGTAACACTTAATATACAAAAAATATATATTATAGGGTTTATCCTCCTGAGTAAAACGAGGGTAATCCCAGTACTGACAGGTGTTGTATTCAAAAGTTATTGCAGCTCAAACATCAATTTTTCAGGTGCAGTATTTCAATGGTCTGAAATTTTACAGTGGCACTGTTGCTATACACTCCCATGGAGGTTTATGGTCAACTGATCAGAGCTGTCTATTGGCTGATGTATAACAGTGCTACTGTAACATGTAAGGTCATTGAGATATTGGACCTAAAAAAAGTTTGAGCTGATGATCAAACACCACTCAGTACTGGGAGTTCCCTTGTTTTACTCAGGAGAATAATCCCTACAATATATATTTATTTTCATATTAAGAGTTATTATCTCTTTAAATAACTTGGGCAAGATACTCAGGAGGATAAACCCTACAGTATATATTTATTTTCATATTGTTACAATCTCTTTAAATAATTTGGGAAAGATGATATAAATGCAGGGCATGTTTAAAGGGATAGTAATACTCAAAATGTAAAAAAATATATGTTTTAGGGTTTATCCTCCTGAGTAAAACAAGGCAAATCTCATTGCTGAAAGTTGTTTTATTTAAAAGTTATTAGAGCTCAAACTTTAATTTTTTAGGTGCTGTATCACAGTGGCCTGAAATTGTACAGTGGTGCTGTTGCTACACAATCCTATGGACAGCTCTGGTCAGTTGACCATAAATATCCATAGGATGGTATAGCAACAGCACCACTGTACAATTTCAGGCCACTGTGATACTGCACCTTGAAAATTCAACTTTGAGCTGTAATGAGTTTTGAATAAAGCACCTTTTAGCAGTGGGAGTACCCTTGTTTTACTCAGTGGTATAAACCCTACAAAATGTTTTGTTTTACATTTTAAGTATTTTACCCCTAAATACACACATGTACATGAACACGTACACAACGTAATCTCTTTTTTATATTAGAAATATAACAATTAAGACACATTAGGCTGTTGTCTACATTTGGGTCATTTAATTATTTTACCATAATGACAGACAAAGAACTGATTTGAGGAATATTTCTGCTAACATTCTTTGTCTCATTCCTAGGTTAACATTAAAAAGAATCCAACAGATGAGGCCAATTTCGATATCTTGCAGTCTGGTAACTATGTTATTCTATTACTTGGAAATCAAATGACTGTCACCTGGGACAAAGGAATGAGAGTTTACGTCACAATAAAAGAAAACTACAGGGCAAGTATTTTTGCGTACTAGCTTCATTTTTTTTTTTTATTCCAAATATATTTTTGTAATTGCTTTAAAGAAATCCATATAAAATGTGCTAAAGCAGTAAATATTTACACTATAAAATGTTCTTTACAGTAGTAGACCAATAAAATATTTCCAGTTGGTGTTTTACAAGCAATTAAATATTTCCCTTCACTTGAAAGAAATTTTGTGAGAAAGGCAATCCAATAAATCCTGAGAGTGCATCCTAATGAGTTTCCTGCATGTCTGAAAGTTCCACTTCTGGTAAAGACCATATCACATTCTTATGTCAGGTTCTCACATAATGTAACCCCTTTGATGCTAGAAAGGTATTAAATGGCCTCACATTCAGGAGATTAAATTTGTCTCAAAATATAGAAAGTGGGTAAAGTTAACATTGGGAACTGGCACTAACAGTGTTCACTTACAACTAATATGCATCTATTTATCCTTAAAGGGATAGTAATGTTTCATAAAAATAAAAGCAGCTCTAATTAATCATCATAGTATATGGACTTTGGAGAGTGTTATTTCAATTCTGTCAGAGTTGTAGTTCAAGAGTAATTCAATGACAAAATATCCCCCTCCTGCCCCTTTTACTGATATAGCACTGCTCAGCCAGAGCAGAAGGGAGGTGCCCAGGTAGATTGCACAGAGGGACAATCTTCAATTAAGATCAGGGAAAAACCTGAACAACTTGTCAAGGGGGGCAGGGCCTTCATTGTTTTCATAGGAAGAAGATTGTCCCCTGCTGTTATCTGTCTGGTCTATGGACTGGATTCCACATCTGAGAAGAGATGGCTTATACTAGGTAAAAGGGGCAGGAGGGGGAACTTTGCTTGTGAATATCTCTCAAAGCATAAAGGTCTGAGAGATAAGACTTATATCGTTCTTCATGTTTTTTTAATGCCTACAAAATAAAATAAAGTATTACTATCCCTTTAACATGTACCAGCAGCTGGAGTAAAAACTTTGTCTACACGTGGTCTAAACTGTGCTGGATGTTCTAGGACCCAACAAACCCAAGTTACCTCCCCCCCAATCTGTCAGGAAGGTAGCAAGATGTATAGTGTATTTAAACCAGTCAGAATCCCATAATGTGCAATGCATTTGAATATATTTTAAAATAATTTACATTTTAGCAAAATACTAGATATGTTAAGCGATAAGGAAAAAGAGCTTCCCCAAAACAAGGGCCAACAATGTCAGTGATCAAGTGCCATCCACAAGGAATAATTACCTCTGGATGAGGACAGATGAGTTAAAAAAAACAATAAAATAGGAAGTTGATGACAGAAATAAATAAGTGACACATTTAGTCTGTCCATTCTGGTCTGCTTGCCATTCTGGTCTACTTAAAAAGCTCAGACTTATTTTAAGGGAATTTATAACTTTAGCAAAAATATTCTTTTAATTTGTTTAAATTAAGGACTCAGTTATAGGACTCATGGGCGTCCAACATACATTGAGGGCCAAATGTGGCAAACCTGATCCCAAGTGAGATTTTTGTAATACGTATTTTTTTACCTAATTAAGTAGCATAAATGAACTGGTTGGACAGTAAGAACCAATCCCCTGTCTGCCAGTACTTACTGGATCAATCAATCAATCAATAAATAAATAAATAAACAAATCCATATTTTTGAATAGCTGACAGGCTATAAGTCACCATCATTATAAATAAAAAAAATAATATGGCCCTCATACATATGATTTTGTGATCATGTGGCACATAATTGAAAAGACTTGAACGACCATGATATAGCTGTTCACTATCAAATCACAGCAACATATTGTCTATTGAAACATATTTGGGGTTATTCACTAAGGTGTGATAAAGAGGTGATAAAGTGGAGATGACTCGATGGGTGTTATTCACTAAGCTGTGATAAAGAGGTGATAAAGTGGAGATGACTTGATGGGGATTATTCACTAAGCTGTGATAAAGAGGTGATAAAGTGGAGATGACTTCTCCAGTTTATCGCTTCTCCAGTTCCTATGTTATTCTATAGAGCCTGTTCACTAAGATCTCCAAAGTTGAAGAAATCTTAGTGCAAACTCCATAGAAAAACATAGGAATTGGAGAAGTGATTAACTGGAGAAGTCATCTCCACTTTATCATCTCTTTATCACCACTTTATCACCACTAAGTGAATCTCCCCCCTCCTGTGCTATCACTTCTCCAATTCCTATGTTATTCTATGGAGCCAATTCACTAATATTTCTTATGTTTTGGAAATATTAGTGCATAGATTACATAGAATAACATATGAACTGGAGAAGTGATATCACTGGAGAAGTCATCTCCAATTTATTACCCCTTACCCCTTAGTGAATAGCCGCTGTTGTCTGTTGTGTGAAAGCAGGAACCAAAGGCAGACTAGAATATTGATGATGCAAAACATATGCAAATACTATGAAAACAAATATATATAAAATATTAAAATATACACCAACCTGCTGCATGTAATAGCTCCCAAATGTACAAGCTTTCTTACAGTTAGAGTAGTTTAGTTTCTGTAAAATTATGTACATTGAAAGTAAAAATCATAAAAAAATATTAAAGGGATAGTAATACTAGTAATACTTAAATATTTCTAATCCCTATTTTAAAGTAATATTAAAAATAAATGTATTGTCCCCAGTGTCATCTCTCAAACCTTTATGGTTTGAGAGATAATCGCTCCTAATTTTGCCCTCTCCCTTCCCCTTCCTGTATTCAGCGTTCTAGCTGACTGCAGGGAAGTCTGTCCTACGACTTTCAGGCAGCTCTGCAGCAGAGCCGCGATCGCATTAATAAAAAATAAATATTTCACTAAAACAGTCTTCTACGTGCAAACCAAGCACACATAGAAGACCATTTCAGTGAAAGATTTCTTTTTTATTAAAGCGATCTTGGCTGTGCTGCAGAGCCGCCTGAAAGTCGTACGACAGACTTCCCTGCAGTCAGCTAGAACGCTGACTATGGGGAAGGGGGAGGGAGAGGGCAACTTTAGGAGTGATTATCTCTCAAACCATAAAGGTTTGAGAGATGACACTGGGGGCAATACATTTATTTTTAATATGACTAATATAGGGATAATTAAGTATTACTATCCCTTTAAGGCAAATTTTAAGGCTTAATAATCTTAATTTAAACACTTTACTCCAAAATTGCTGAATTATCAGAGTGGTAGTACTGGTAGATGCTTATCTGTCATCACATTGTCTGCCTAAAAATGTTAGAGAAAAATAAAGGAAAAGTAAATATAAGGTATGTGAGAGCAAAAATATCTTAGCAGGATGAGGAAACATGCCAGTGTGTTTTAATAATAAAATAACAAGTAGAAAAATATTTTTATGACAGTTTAAGAAAATAAAGTCAAATATACCTTTCTTTCTCAGGACAGGGTCTGTGGATTGTGTGGAAACTTTGATGGAATTGAAAACAATGATTTGATGAGCAGCAATAATCAAGTGGAAATTGACCCAAGAGATTTTGGAAATTCCTGGAAAGTAAACCCACTATGTGCTGATGCTGCAAAGGTAAAAATGTTCAAATATATGTATTAAAATAAAGGGATCAGCCGAATACGTTAAAAAGAAAATTACAGAAAAATATCTTGCCACATGGATAGTTTAAAGTAATAAATGATTATATTTTATTAAATAAAAATAGAATTTTATATGAAATAATGGGTAATCTGTGTGCAGCTGAACTGCTAGAGATGTTTCCAACACATTGGTTCATAATTTCTAGGATCCAATAAGTAAATTAGCTGATTATTTCTTCCATACAATATTTACTGTAAAATCTCAGGTATAGTATGCACCTGTGTATAATACGCAGATGTAAATTACACCCATCATTTTAGGAGAAAACAAAAGTGCATATGTATAATACGCATGTGTAAATGATACCCACCATTTTAGGAGAAAGCAAAAGTGGCTATGTACAATATGCAGGTGTAAATGATACCCACCATTTTTGGAGAAAACAAAAGTGCCTATGTATAATATGCACCCTTGTTTTCCCTCACTCTACCCACCAAAAAAATGTAGTTTGTCTGCTTCCCTCCTTCCACCTCAATAGGCTCCCACTGTACCCTCCCTCTACTCACCCCCCTCCAGAGGCATCAAGGACATCTGCGGAATGGTTGGCATGCTTGCATTTGCCTTCTGCTTTCCACATTCCCCTGTGAGGGAAATGGGATGCAGGAAGCGGGAGGCAAATGCAAGCATGCCGCCCACTACGCAGATGTCCCAGATGACTTCGGAGGGAGTGAGTAGAGGAAGGGGAAGGTGGCAGCATATTGAAGTGAAGGGACTGCACCGCGACCGGGTGGCACTGTATCAGCTGCGGCGTGGGCAGTCTCTGCTGTGCATGACTGCCCCACGACTGGCTGGCAGTGGCACTGTGGCCCGTGTAACGGGCTCTTCAATGTATATATATGTATGTATGTATATTTTTTCTCTCATGTATAAAACTCCCCACACACGTCACATAAGGTGAAACAGGTCAAAATTTGTAAGTATTATAAGTCAGATTTTAGAAGTACTCACTGAAGTTACAGTTTAGACATACACAAGTTTATTGCAAACTTATTACATTAATCTCTATCTTTTATCTATAGGTTGAAAATTAATTAAAGGGATGTTCTATCCTAAAAACAACTTATTAGCCATGTTTTAATTTAGAAAACTAGTTTTTGAGTTATTTAGCTAGATTTTTATATTAAACCTAAATTATCTTCCCAGCTCAATGACATTGCTCAGCAATACATTGCCCTCTTCCATGAAAAGGATTAAGTACCAGTGATAATGGTACTGTAATGTAGGGAGTGTCTGCACAACATACCTGTATCTATAAAACTAAAAATACAAAAAGTTTAATAATTGTATTTTTAACATAGATAATGTTTACTTAAGTGGAGTGAGTGGGAGGAGGTGGGAAGAGCAGAGTTGTTGGGTTAGAAGTGGGTGGAAGGGAGAAGAGTCAGACTGGTGTATGAAGTGGGTGGAGCAACACTGAGCTCTCCATACATAGAAAACAAGCCTGGCAGATACAGAAGATTTCTGGCATTTTTATAATTAATCCAATGTAGGGTATGATATCTACCGTTCTTTACTATCCTACAACTCTTAGCTTTCCATTGTGCCCATTTGTAATTCTTACAAAATATTTGACCACTTAATAAATAATTAACACAATATCTATATTGTGCTCATTTTGTTTATGTAGTTCTCCACTGGACCTGCCTCACTGTCTTTTTGCCAAGACAATATGATGAAACAGATTGCAGTAGATAATGCTTGCAACATTTTGATGGGCGAAATCTTTGCAGAATGTGCAAAACTGGTAAGTATGGGTTTTATTTTCAAGTATTGCAGATAATTTCTGGGCTCTGCTCTGGGGATTACAGAACAGAAGGAAAAAAAAGGTGCAATCTGGTTGGTGGATGTATGGAAATTGTCTGACACCAGTGTTCACTTTGTGAAATTGTATGATCAAGAAAAGGAACTCCAACATCAACACTTTTTGAACCCACGTAGGTGCATGTCCTGTATGTCAGTTTATTTGTGTGTCAGGAAACCACTTTGCTTTATTAGCCATAATCCTATATAATAATTTGCCTAATCAAGTGTAACACCGCGACATGCGCAGTAGAGACTGCCTGCGCCGCGGCTGATACAGAGCTGGGTGCTCCGAAGGATCGTCCAGCTCTGTATCAGCCGCGGCGCAGGCAGCCTCTACTGTGCATGACTGCCTCGCGACCGGGTGGTAGTGGCACTGTGGCCCATGTAACGGGCTGTTCAACTAGTATCTTCTATTTCACCACACCTGTTGGCTTCCTATACTGCCCTACTGCCCTGCAGTCTTATGTACTGCTCTGCTGGTTTCATGCACTGTTCTGCTGTTTTTTTCATTTATTGGATGAACTTATATACTGCCCTTCTCTGTCTCGTTTTTTGTCCTGATGGATTTATGATCTACCCTAATGGATTTATGTAGCAGCTGGTTAGTATCAAGTATCATGTAAAGCACTGATTGAGTCATGCATTGTCAATGAGAAATTTTGAATATCAATGAGTTTTAATTATGGTCACAATAGAAATAGAATATATTACACAAGAAGAATGGAATGCACAATCAATGAGTGAGGGCAAGAAAAAAACAACTACTGTTCACTGCTGCTCTCAGTTAAAAACAAGGCCTCCACCACAGAACCTCAAAAGTGCAAAAAACTAGAAAGAAATATCAAAGTGCTAGTGTCCATAGAACAGCATTCAAGAAATCCAAGGGACTTGTAAAAACATGTATTTTATTGAAAATACCACCTAAATAATTTCATAGACTAGAGAGTAGTATTCTATCCTATCAAACTATTAATCATAAGATTTATGATTAGTAGTTTGATAGGATAGAATAGTACTCTCTATTTTGTGAAATTATTGAGGTGATATTTTCAATAAAATACATGTTTTTACAAGTTTCTAGAATTTCTTGAATGCTGTTCTATGGACTACAGCATCTGATATTTCTCTCCAGAAATAGAATATTACTGTAATCTCAAAATATCCCTGACATTTTTAAAGTTTACAGAATTTGTTGTAATGTTCAAAATTATGTGTATTTCTCTAAAAACAAAAACAGAAATAGCGGAGTAAAAATTAAGGACAATTGTTAGTCTTTAATCCTAAATTTCTTGAAACCTAAACAATCGTTTATTTACTACTGTAAAAGAATATTATTAAAATTTGCTTTTCATTGAAGAATTTATTGTAATCCTTCTTGTGCTAAGGTAAATCCTGAACCCTACTGGGACATTTGCACATATGACACGTGCACATGTGAATCCATTGGGGACTGCGCTTGTTTCTGTGACTCTGTAGCAGCCTATGCTCATGTGTGTGCCCAGAAGGGAGTCAGCGTACAATGGAGATCATCTCATTTGTGCCGTAAGTAAAAAAATCCATAATAAAATGAAATTGTTGACTAGACTTGTTGTTGACTGTATCCTCTCAAGGTCTGTAACACAGAGTAGAGGTTGTCATCACTGTAGTATGAAAGTAATTATTGAATATCAGTCAGTTCAGATCAATAGCCTCAGACAGAGTGCAAATGAAAATGTATGCATTAATCAAAATATATAAATGACATCCATATAAACATAGTTGATAAGGCTGAAAAAAAGATGTGTCCATCAAGTTCAGCATTTGCCATATCAACTTTGTTTATTCAGTGGAAGGCAAAAAAGACATTCTTTTAAACCATTTCCAACTAAGCCCCAGGTGGGTAAAACATTCTTAGTGACTCCAAAAAGCAGTTGGATATCTCCCTGGATCAACATCTTGCAACCAAGTGTCATAATTACCTATATTATTCTGAACTAGAAAGGTATACAGTACTTTTTAAATGCATCTCCAACTCAACCTCCTGAGACAAAGAATTCCACAGCCTTACAGACCTTACTCTTAAAAATATCTGCCTTTGTTTTACTCAAAAGGACCTTCCATCAATTCTTAATGATTGAGCCACCTAATATATTATTAGAAGAGACACGAATAAACAAATATCATTTTCTTGTTATGCATCTACCTACTGTAATACTAATGCTGATTTAAATGCTAGAGAAATCGGAAAAGAACTGCAAAATAATGTTTTTATGTATCTAGCATTTGAGTGGTTAACCCCTTAACATCTAGTACCGTGCCAGGACCATCACTGCTGTACGGCACTTAAGGATCAATGACAGTCCTGGCACGTCAATGAATTCAGAGCTCCCCGCGCAGCTGTATGCCTCTCGGGGAGGCCTGAATCTGTTCTAAAAAAAAAAAAAAAATGCCCCGTGGTCCTCAAGTGCCGGCCACGCGTGTGCATGCCGGTCGTTAAGGGGTTAAAGGGATAATATCATGTAATCATGTAATATAGGAAATATATTAATTGCAGGGGGTTTCTTGCTGAGGAAAACAAGGGGCCTCCAATACTGAGAGGTTTTCTGCAGCTTCAGTTTTTGGGGTGCAATATCTGCATGGTCTTAAATTTTACTGTGGAGCTGTTGCTACGTCAGCCTATGTAGGGCTACTGTCATTGACAATAGTTGCCCATAAACTGCTGTAGAAACAGCGCCACCATAAATATCAGACCATAAGGGTACTGCACCCACCATAAAAAAAAATTAAGCTGCAATAATTCTTGAATAAAACATCTCTCAGTAGTGGGATTACACTTGTTTTACTTAGTAAGGTAAACACTGCAATAGCTATATTTCCATACTACATGATAGTATCTCTTTGATAAAAATATATGAATATTTCTGTAGCAAACCTAATGCATGATTAGGGACACATAATATCCCCCTTGATTTAACCCATCTATGCTAGAGAAGTCTCCAGTGCATTGCTTTGCAATATGTTTGAGTCCTCTGTACAATTAACGGATTGAAAACCCCATTTAAATAAATGGGAATTTTTTAGAATTTGTATTTGTGCCCTAAAGTACAGTTGATTTGCCCAGGAATTGCTCATCTTTTTTTTTTTGTGCATGAATCCAATAGATCCTAAATCTGATATCTACAAAAGGTAATTGCTCATTCTTTATATTCTGAATGCAGCACAAAGTTGTGAAGAGAAGAATATGAAAGGGACGGACTACGTGTGTGAATGGAGATACAACAGCTGTGCCTCTGCTTGTCCCGTGACGTGTCAACACCCTGAGCCCGTGGAGTGTCCATTAAAATGTGTGGAAGGCTGCCAAGCACACTGTCCTCCTGGTGAGATATCTTACACAATAATAAATAGGTTTTAAAGGACCCAGTGATAAAAAAACTGGAGTAATTTGGAGCAAACCAACTGCACCATAAGGGGATGTAAACATCCGCACTGATTGAAATGGAGCTTTTAACTTCCTGAATTAGGGTTGCCAGATCACCTCTTTAAAGACAGACACATATGAAAAATGCATACTGCTTTTGTACAGGGGAACCACTGCAGCCCAGTGATAACCACAACAGCCCTGTAGAATGTATTTCTCATATGTGTCCCTTTTTAAAGGGATAATCTGACAACCCTACTTGAAATGCTTGTGATATATCCAGTGCATTGCAAGAACTCTCTAGCATCCAATGAGTTAAGTGACCCTTAACCCTTTGAATGCCAGAGGGTTATCCAATGCATTGCGGAGGGATACCCCTCTGGCACTCAAAGGGTTAAATCAATGGGAATTTTGGGACTAAGTATTTCTACTCTGTTGTGCAGTGAATTTGCTCTGGAATTACTCAAGTTTAACTTTGAATATAGGGCCCTTAGTGAGGCTGATGTAAGTGGGGCAATTCTGGAGAACACCAACTACTTCATAGGGAACAAATTAAAATTCCAAACTTTAAACTCTAAGGAACAGTAAATGTTTGTTAAGAAAACATATCTATTGTAGAGTTTTTCCCACAGCTGAGAGACGTGGATTTCCAGAGTTATTATAGTTTAAACCTGTGCTTTTTTACATAAGCAGTGCCTTCTAGTGGCCAGATTTCCAATAGTTATTATGTTACATTTTGTTAGAGAAGAAAGTCACAGACAAACAATTCTCTATAGAATGTGATAGAAATTGAGTCAGTCACTTCCTGTCAGTTAGAACTTTCAGGAAGTAACCACACTGTAATTCGGTTTCTGATAATTTGAACTGTTATAACATTTGAATAAAACAACTGACACCAGTGGTACTTCCCTTGTTTTACTAACAGGAAAAAAATCTATAAAAACTTTTCATAGAAAAGTTTACTGCTTCTGTAAATGGGTGTTTTAACCCCTTGAATACCAGAAAGATCTCTAATGCACTGTAATTCTGGAGCAAACCATCTGCATCACAAGGAACAAATAAACCTCCCCCTGTGATTTAAACGTTGACGAACTCCCTATAATCGATATACGGCTTTTAACGCTTTAAGTGCCAGAGGGGTATGCAACGCTTTGTGATGCATTGAATTGTGTACCCCTCTGGCACTCAGAGGCTAGCCACTTAAATGCTTGATAATTATACCAGGGGAGATGCACGTTTGAGGTTTGCAGTTGTAATAAAGAGGAGATAATCTATCCAATTTGATAAACTTTCCAATTCCTATGCTATTCTATGGAGCCTGGGTAATAACATCTCGGCTTGCTGAAGATGATGGTAATTGTGGTTCTGCACAGATGGAAGGCCTCAGGTTGCCCACTCCTGTCAGAGCATAGGCTCCATAGAACAACATAGGAAACAGAGAGTTAATCAAACTGGAGAATATATCTCCTCTTTATCACACCTTTATCTTATGGCAAAACCCCTCTCTTTATCCTTATAGCTCTAGGGGAATGTACACAGCGAGACTGATGTGATAAGGAAACTTGGTAAAATCCTGGGGCATACCAAGTGAAACATAGGGGACAAGTAATAATCCGTATTGATTTAAATGGGGTTTTTTAAACCCTTGAATGCAGGAGACTTTTCTAGCTTTAAAGGGGTTAACAATAACATACCCATTTAAATTAATGGATACTTGGTGAATTTCTTTTTCTCCCATATGGTTCAGTCGTTAGTCCCAGAATTACTCCAATTTTTATATTTGCACTAAAATAGGAGTATGTTGTAATAATGACATTTGGGTTTCCTCACATTACAGTATTAATGCTGGCAGAGCTGTGCATGCCGGATGGAGATAAATATTTCATATATAAACAAAGGGGAAGGAGCAGGATTTTCAAGCTTATGAAAAAGCTCAGCAATAAGGCTGTTCTGGTGGTTGGGCCGCTATCACATATCATGGAGCCCAGTACAACTGTCACTGTCAGGGCCTCCTCTATTTTAACTTGGATTATCCCTTTGAGTGCCCGAGGGGTATGCAACGCATTGCAGAGCAATGCGTTGCATACCCCTCTGGCACTCAAAGGGTTAAAGAGCCTTTAGGAGGGAGAAGGAGGCAGGGGAGAAACTGGGTAGTGTAAAACACGTGGAGGGCAAAGAGATGGGGAGGGAGAGAAAATTGCAAATGAGGGGGTGGCAGACAAAGGGTGCTGTAAGAGGACAAAAGCGGGAGCAGAAATAGACGGTCAAAAGAAAATGAAGAAGAAGCAAGAAAAGTCAAAGGGGGACAGTGAGATGGAAGCAGGGTAAACAGTATGAGGCAATGAAGGGAGTTGAAAGAGGCAAAGGAGAAGGCAACAAGAGAACAAGAGACCAGGAGGCACAAAGAGGCAGGTGAGGGATACAAGAGGGGAAGACATAGGCAGAATTTGAAAGATGCAGAAGAAAATTGTCTACAATCAGTGCAGATAAGTGGACTATAAAATACATAAAGAAATTACAATACATCCGTGAAGCCAGGCCTTTAATCTGTATGTTGATGCTGGCCTCAAGGTGCATGGCAGAGCTACTCTAAAGGAGAAGAAGCAGGTCTGACATCATGCTGCCTTCAGATTGGCTGTCAAGATACTGGGGACTCTCCTGCCAACCAAAGTAGTGGCATTATGAGGTCTGGCCTGCCCCAGCTGCTTTAATGCAACACTTCACAGTCACCATGCTATTTTGTCAGACAGTTCACAGTCAGAGGGCAGTGGCTTGACTTCTTTAATTCTCTCCCAGGCTAATTTTCTTTCCTAGGCCCTTGACACAAGTCCTCCCTGGTCCCCTTGATGGATGCCCTGGCTGGCAGATTCTTACATTCTTTAAAATTCATCTAATTTTAGTGATTTTTCTTTAAACAGCTCATACTTTTCATGAATTCAGACAGAAAATTTAGGAGAGTTATAGGGCTAATTACTGAAGCTTGGAGAGTTAATTACATAATTATTTTTTATTTTGTTATAATTCTGTATTATTTGTTCAGGTAAAATACTGGATGAAGTCTCTGAATCATGCATTGACCCCAAAGATTGCCCAGTGTGTGTGATAGAAGGTCGTACCATTCCCCATGGAAAGAAAATCATTTTAAACAAAGATGATCCTCAGCAATGTCAGACATGGTAACTTTTTTTTATATTACTTTTGTTCTTGTGGTTAGAATGGAATCAAGTTGCAAAACAAATTCAAGAAATACAGGATTGTTTACCGATGCAAAAGAGGAGCAATTTTGCAGCAAACCAACTTCACCACAGGGGAAATAAATATTTCCACTGGTTTAAAAAGTAGCAACAACTAGGATGGAACTGTATTGACAGATCAGCTCGCCTGTTGCAGACTTGCTGATGAAACCAGGGCTGCATGGTGGACCAATGGTTGAACAGAATGGTGGTCTGAAAATAGGTTCTTGTGAGAAGAGAGTAAACTGCATATATAAACACCACTACTGAGAGGTAACCTAGTAACATAGTTGACCAGGCTGAAAAAATACATGCATCCATCAAGTCCAGCTCATGCCAAAACACCCCCATTTTATTCAACAATTATTGCAGCTCAATCTTGACTTTTTTTGAGTGCAGTACAACATTGACCTCAAATTTAATAGTGTTACTGTTACTGCAGTGTCTTATGGAGATTTATAGCCAGTGGACCATAGCTGTCCATAAACTCTGTACAAACTGTTCCACCATAAAATTTCAGGCCATGGACATCACACCAGAAATACAAGACTGAGCTTCAGTAACTCAGGAATGGGTGTACCCTTCTTTTACTCAGCAGAATGAAATAGGCAATATATATGTTTTTCAGTTACTATCCTGTGAAGTCTGACAGTTCAGTCTTTTGTACAGAGCAATGTAGGTCCCTATAGACACTCTGCGTCAGGCCTGAAGGCCTGACAAAGCAGCTTCTACATACTTCAAAGTTTCATTCCAGCCAAGGGAACCTGTTTTTGCCCTCTCAAAGGCTGGAAAGAGGTGTTTGGGGATACATAGCGAAAACTTGGTCTTTAACTAAGTCTGTAATGGTGCTAATATCTCCATGGGCATAAGGATGGATGGGGGGGGCAAGGCAAGCACGTGCCCCCCACTACATTTGCCCCCACCATATAAACAATAGGGCTGAGCGGGCTGTCTTGGGGTCATATTATGGATTTGCACACTTCAGGAATAATTTCTGTGGACGCCCCTGAATATCCCTACTAACAATGGTGCAATTGGGCTGCCTGGCATGCTAATTATCCATTACGTTTGCTCTCTGTCTTTGGGGAACCTAGCTAATCCCCTGCAACAAAAACCTGAATTATAGTGACCACCAGTATTTTGTACCAAGATTAACCTTTTATGGACCAGAGTGGTGTTTAATTCATTGTCTAGATGTTTAGATAAGTGGGGTTTATTTTTAGGAGGCGTTCCTCGAATAAACCAGCCAATCAACTGGGATATAAGTTAGGTGTTACGGGATGATATACAAACTGATAAATAAATCTAACATTAAAACCAAGTATTAGTGTCTGGTGCAAGGGGATTACGATCATGTTGGACATGCCAACAGTCATATGCAATGAGGCCTATGTATCAAGACAAAGTTTATAAAATCTGAAGCAAAACCCATTGAATGCTGAAGACATATTCAATACTTTGCTTAGTAATAAGTTGTAGATATCGCTAGCATCCACTTTTTAAAAAATAAACCACCCCTCTGAAATCTATGAGATTTTGTAATTTGATTCTGAGTAGGGTGCAGCTGTTTTTCACCAAATTTGCTAAACTATTGCATTGATACATATGCCCCAGTGGTTATGACCAGCACATCTGAAATGCTGTTCACAATCCATTGGGAACATATGCACTGCCTCAAGAGCAATTTGTCCCTGAATAAATGTATTTAAAGAAACAGTAAAGTGGCAACCACTTGGAAAATAATCGTGGCCTTATGTTTAATGTAGAAGATGAGCATTGCATAGGAGACCTAACTAGCATTCAAGACGTTAAGCATCTCATTTAAATTAATGGAGAAGTTGGGAATTTTCTTTTGTCCCCTATAGTGCAGCTGGCATGCTCCAGAATTGTTCATCTTATGCTTTCTGTCTAAGGCCCTATACTGGAATATCCAATAGAAACACTGATGTATATCATCAACTTCCTTAAAGGGATAGTAATACTTTGTTTTATCTTTATTTTATTTTGTAGGCGTTAAAAAAACATGAAGATCAATATAAGTCTTATCTCTCAAACCTTTATGGTTTGAGAGATATTCACAAGCAAAGTTTCCCCTCCCGCCCCTTTTATCTACTGTAAGCCATCTCTTCTCAGATGTGGAATCCAGTCCATAGACCAGACAGATAACAGCAGGGGACAATCTTCTTCCTATGAGAACAATGAAAGCCCTGCCCCCCCTTGACAAGCTTTTCAGGTTTTTCCCTTATCTTAATTGAAGATTGTCCCTCTCTGCAATCTACCTGGGCACCTCCCTTCTGATCTGGCTGAACAGTGTTACATCAGTAAAAGGGGTGGGAGGGTGATACTTTGTCATTGAATTACTCTTGAACTACAGCTCTAACAGAATTGAAATAACACTCTCCAAAGTCCAAATACTATGATGATTAATTAGAGATGCTTTTATTATGAAACTCTACTATCCCTTTAAATGTTTAGTAATGGACAAAGATAATATAACATCTTTATTAATTTCTTCATATAATAAAATGCTAAATCTGCAAAGCCGCAAAGAGGCAAATCTAGTCTATACTGGTTAGATAACTATCACATTCTAATGTAATATTCTGCTCAATTTATATTAGGATATATTCAGTAAGTGTGTATTTTTATGTTTATAGCCATTGTCAAGGAAGAGACTTGCAGTGCACTACTTGTGAGGCTAACATTTTAACAACTCCAGCTACAACAATTTTACCAGAGGATATAACTCCTACTCCTGAAGAAGTGGATACAGGGAAATATGATTGCAATAAAATGATGGACCTGGCTTTCTTTGTTGATGGGTCTTCAAAGCTTTCAAAAGAAGAGTTTGAAGTTGTGAAATCTTTCATTGTAGGTATTTTGGAAAAAATTCACATTTCACAAAAGAATATCCGTGTATCTGTTGTGCAATACTATTCTTCTTCTACAAACAAATTATTTGGTCTCAAAGAAAATAGGAAAGTTTCAGAATTGGTTAAGAGCATCAAAGGTATGACGTACCTTGGAAGTCTTACTTCTTCTACCTCTGAGGCACTTAAATATTCCATCCATTATGTGTTTGGTGAAGCTCCAAGAGAAAATGCCCCAAGAATTGTTATATTGTTGACAGCTACAAAACCTCCAAAAAGTATATCAAGTATAATGAAGGCAGTCACTAAAAGAAAGATCACAGTGATTCCAATTGGCTTGGGACCAGATGCCTCCATGGAGGACATAAGACTTATTCAAAAAATGTCACCCATGAATAAACCATATATTCTGGGAAGTGTGCATGAATTGCTTACATATACAGATGTAATAATTCAGTATTTATGTGAAATAGTTCCAGAATTACCAAAACCACCAGCACCAAAACCACCAACACAAAAGCCACCCGTAACAAGACCACCAGCAGTGACAACGAAAAAACCTATTGAACAACCAATAGCAAATGTAACTATATCCCCTGTTGGGAAAGAACCTGCTGTTACAACCATGCTCGTGCCACAACTACCAACAAGATCTCCCTGGAATAAAAAGGTGGACATTGTCTTTCTTATTGAAGGATCTGATAAAGTAGGGGAACTCAACTTTAATAAGTCTAAAGTCTTCCTTGAAAATATAATTCAGAAAATGAATATTGGAGAAGAAACAATACACATTACAATTATACAATATTCATACACTGTAACTATAGAGTACAACTTTTCATACAAACAGTCCAAGCAAGACATTATCCAGCACATTAGAGAGATTCGGTACCAGGGTGGCAATGCTACTAACACAGGAAAAGCACTCAACTATGTCAGTGAACAGACATTCAAAATAAACAGCGGAAGCAGAGATCAAGTACCCCACCTAGTCTATATGGTAACAAGTAATCCGGCTACTGACATTATCACTAACGTACCTGAAGACATAAATGTTGTTCCTATAGCTGTGGGTCACAATGTGGACATAAGGGAACTTGAGCTAATCACGCACAAAAATGATGAGCTGATATTTATTGAAAATTATGATGTGCTTATAAGAGATACTCCAGAGTTGGTGCTGAAAAAATGTTGTTCAAGTAACGTTATAGAACCTCCATTAAGTCCGACTCCATGGACTCAACCGATAACAGGTACGTTATTACCAGAAGACTTCAAGGGCAAACTGACAGAAGATTTCCAGTTGCCCATAAACCTGCTTTATCCTGTTTTGCACATCATATCAGGCAGAGGAAAACTTATGGAATTTTGCAGGAAGCAAAAAATGAGCAACTCTGGAGCATACCAACTGCACCGTAGAGTACAAATGCAAATTCCTATTGATTGATTTAAATAGGTGTTCTATAACACTTGAATGGTAGAGAGGTCTCTGGAACATTGCTTTTCAAAGCATTTGAGACCCTTCTAGCATTCAAGAGGTTAAAGGCCCTATTTAAATCACTGATATTTTTATTTCCTCTCCTATGGTGTAATTGGTTTGCACCAGAATTGCTCAACTTTTACTATCTGCATAAGGCCTTAAATCTTCAGCTGTCTTGTCTGATGGGCGTAAAAGAGGATAAGGCAGGTATAGTTTAGTAATTCAAATTTGTGACGATCCTGTGTATATGTCTATGCCATGTTTGGGCAGTTTGCAGCCTTCCTTTATCTGTTGTGGAACTACAACTCCCACCATCCTCAGCCAGCCACTGGCCAGCTGTGGATGACAATGACTATAGTCCAGAAACAGATGAAGAACTATGCTACATGTCTATGCAAATATGTAAGTGTGTGTGTGTGTGTGTTTGTTTGTTCATGTGCACCTAAATCTTTCTTTTGTGGTACACAAGGGGCCAAGTCTATACTTTTACAAAACTTTGATTGGACATTTTTATTTTACTACAGATCATTGCGACAAACTTATGGATGTGATATTTATCCTGGATGGGAGTTCGAATGTCAGAACAACACAATTTGAAGAAATGAAAACATTTGTAAAGGCATTTATTAATAAAGCTAACATTGGTAAGATTGTATAAAATTTGTATTAAATTATATCAATAGTGTGATGGCAGCAGATAGCAGCAATGGAAATATGGTCTGGCTAATATTCTTTGCAAGTCATGTCATAATGTAAATAATACTTTATTTCCTATTATTTTTGTTAAAATGCAAAGGTCGTATAATCAGTAGTGTTGAGCGAGCATGCTCGGCCGATGCTCGGATCGGCTCGAGCATCGCTCTGCTCGGCACATGGCGGTACTCGTACGAGTACCGCATGTGCTCGCCCGCCATGTTCGGGTCTCCTCCCCGCACGTTTTGCGGCTGCTGCGCAGCCAATAAACGTGCAGGGAGGCTCTGACATCGGTGTAATGCCAGCAGCCATGTTGGCTGCTGGCATTACACTGATTGGCTGGCCAGAACCCGTGGTCGGGTGCTGTATAGCACCTGACCAGTGAGTTCGGCTCAGTCTTAGCCAGGGAGAGCTGAGGATAGGAAGGGAAAGTCAGTGTAGGGAGGAAAAAAAGCAAAATTGTGAAAAAAAAGAACCAAAAGTCCTTTTTAGGACTACTGTGTGTGGGGGCAGCAGGTTATTTTGTGTGGGGGAAAAAAAAAAAAAAAAAAAAAAAAAAAATATATATTCTGTTTAGTGTGCAAAGTTGCAGATTAGAGCACATTCTGTTTAGTGTGCACAGTTGCAGATTAGAGCACATTCTGTTTAGTGTGCAAAGTTGCAGATTAGAGCACATTCTGTTTAGTGTGCAAAGTTGCAGATTAGAGCACATTCTGTTTAGTGTGCAAAGTTGCAGATTAGAGCACATTCTGTTAAGTCTTCAAACTAAAATATCAAAGTCACATATTCCATTCAGTGTGCGTCGCCGCAGTTTAGCAGCACATTCTGTGTACTGTGCAGAGTTGCAGAATAGGAAGAAATACTGTTAAGTCTTCAAACTAAAATATCAAAGTCACATATTCCATTCAGTGTGCTTCGCCGCAGTTTAGCAGCACATTCTGTGTACTGTGCAGAGTTGCAGAATAGGAAGAAATACTGTTAAGTCTTCAAACTAAAATATCAAAGTCACATATTCCATTCAGTGTGCTTCGCCGCAGTGTAGCAGCACATTCTGTGTACTGTGCAGAGTTGCAGAATAGGAAGAAATACTGTTAAGTCTTCAAACTAAAATATCAAAGTCACATATTCCATTCAGTGTGCTTCGCCGCAGTGTAGCAGCACATTCTGTGTACTGTGCAGAGTTGCAGAATAGGAAGAAATACTGTTAAGTCTTCAAACTAAAATATCAAAGTCACATATTCCATTCAGTGTGCTTCGCCGCAGTGTAGCAGCACATTCTGTGTACTGTGCAGAGTTGCAGAATAGGAAGAAATACTGTTAAGTCTTCAAACTAAAATATCAAAGTCACATATTCCATTCAGTGTGCTTCGCCGCAGTGTAGCAGCACATTCTGTGTACTGTGCAGAGTTGCAGAATAGGAAGAAATACTGTTAAGTCTTCAAACTAAAATATCAAAGTCACATATTCCATTCAGTGTGTGTCACCGCAGTTTAGCAGCCTATTCTGTGTACTCTGCACAGTTGCAGAATAGGAAGAAATACTGTTAAGTTTTCAAACTCAAATATTAAAGTCACATATTCCATTCAGTGTGTGTCACCGCAGTTTAGCAGCCTATTCTGTGTACTCTGCACAGTTGCAGAATAGGAAGAAATACTGTTAAGTTTTCAAACTCAAATATTAAAGTCACATATTCCATTCAGTGTGTGTCACCGCAGTTTAGCAGCCTATTCTGTGTACTCTGCACAGTTGCAGAATAGGAAGAAATACTGTTAAGTTTTCAAACTCAAATATTAAAGTCACATATTCCATTCAGTGTGTGTCACCGCAGTTTAGCAGCCTATTCTGTGTACTCTGCACAGTTGCAGAATAGGAAGAAATACTGTTAAGTTTTCAAACTCAAATATTAAAGTCACATATTCCATTCAGTGTGTGTCACCGCAGTTTAGCAGCCTATTCTGTGTACTCTGCACAGTTGCAGAATAGGAAGAAATACTGTTAAGTTTTCAAACTCAAATATTAAAGTCACATATTCCATTCAGTGTGTGTCACCGCAGTTTAGCAGCATATTCTGTGTACTCTGCACAGTTGCAGAATAGGAAGAAATACTGTTAAGTTTTCAAACTCAAATATTAAAGTCACATATTCCATTCAGTGTGTGTCACCGCAGTTTAGCAGCCTATTCTGTGTACTCTGCACAGTTGCAGAATAGGAAGAAATACTGTTAAGTTTTCAAACTCAAATATTAAAGTCACATATTCCATTCAGTGTGTGTCACCGCAGTTTAGCAGCCTATTCTGTGTACTCTGCACAGTTGCAGAATAGGAAGAAATACTGTTAAGTTTTCAAACTCAAATATTAAAGTCACATATTCCATTCAGTGTGTGTCACCGCAGTTTAGCAGCCTATTCTGTGTACTCTGCACAGTTGCAGAATAGGAAGAAATACTGTTAAGTTTTCAAACTCAAATATTAAAGTCACATATTCCGTGTAAGATGAAGAAGGCGGGTAAAAAGGGACGGGGAAGTGGACGTGATCCTGATAGTTCAGGGCGCGGGTCAGGACGCGGAGAAACTGTGCCTGGTGCCAGAGCACAAGAAAGAAAGACATCCACCATACCTAGCTTCATGTCTAATTTTACAGGGCGTCGCAGGACATCACTCTCGAGGTCCGACCACTGCGAACAGGTGGTCGGTTGGATGACAGCTGATACTGCTTCCAGTCGGTTAAGCACCACCCTGTCTTCCACCAAGTCCACTCTCAGTAGCCAAGAGTCTGGTCAACATAATCCTCACTCTGATCATCCTTCCTCCCACCATACACGGTCTGGTCAAAGAAGTGATCCCACACTGGGATATAGTGAGGAGCTCGTCTCATCACCAATCCTTCATTTGACCCTCTCTCCAAGCACGCTTGCAGAGGAACATGACATCTTGTGCCCTGATTCACAACCTCTAGAGGGTACCCAATCACAAGAAGATGACAGATGTGAACGGCATTTAAGGTCAAAGGAAGTAGTGGATGATGATGATGAGACACAGTTGCCATTAAATCAACCACTATTTCCGTCTCAAGACCTTGTTGAGGAGAATGTTATACAGTTGTCAATGACTGAGTATGTGGTGGGATCAAGACATGAGGAGGATGATCAGAGTGAGGAAGTGGAGGAGGACTTGGTGGACGATGAGGTGACTGACCCCACCTGGGAAGGTGTAGAGCCGAGCGATGACAGCAGTCCTGAGGGTGAGCCATCTGCAGCACCGCAACAGGCTGGAAGAGGCAGTGGTGTGGCTACAGAAAGAAGGCGGACCGCACCAAACCGGCCCGCAAATGTTCCACGGAGCACCCCCTTGCGTAAATCTACCTTGCCAAAGGGTAGGTGTTCCGCGGTATGGCGTTTTTTTAAGGAAAGTGCGGACGACAAAAGAATTGTAGTTTGCAACCTGTGCCACACCAGAATGAGCCGAGGCATGAACACTAGAAACCTCACCACCACCAGCATGATCCGACACATGGCATCCAAGCACCGTAGTAAGTGGGAGGAACGCCTGGATCGCCCATCTGTGTCTGCAGGCCACACCACTGCCTCCTCTTCCCCTGTTTTCGGTGCCGGCCAATCGCCTGTCGAAGGCGCAGGCCTGCATACCTCCCGCCCTGCACCTGTAGCATCTGAAGCACCATCAGCGACCACATCCACTTCCCTGTCCCAGCACAGCGTCCAAATGTCGTTACCCCAGGCATTTGAGCGCAAGAGAAAGTACCCAGCCACCCACCCACAGGCCATAGCACTAACCTCACACCTTTCCAAATTACTGGCCATCGAAATGCTGCCATTTAGGCTTGTGGACACTGAGTCCTTCCGCAGCCTGATGGCAGCAGCTGTCCCTCGGTACGCGGTCCCCAGCCGCCACTACTTTTCCCGGTGTGCCATCCCCGCATTACACCACCATGTGTCCCGTAACATCACCCGTGCCCTGACCAACGCAGTTACTGGGAAGGTCCACTTAACGACTGACACATGGACAAGTGCTTGTGGCCAGGGACGCTACATTTCCCTGACGGCACACTGGGTGAATGTCGTGGATGCTGGGAGCGACTCGGACCCTGGGATGGCACGGGTGCTACCCACGCCGAGGATTGCGGGCCCTACCTCCATCAGGGTTTCCGCCAGCACCTACGTTATTGGCTCCTCCTCCTCCGTTTCCACCTCCGAATTCTCTACACGCAGCGCCACTCCCCCATCAGCCAGTAGCTGGAAGCAGTGTAGCACTGCAGTGGGGAAGCGTCAACAGGCCGTGCTGAAGCTGATCTGCCTTGGGGACAAACAGCACACGGCCTCAGAGCTGTTGCAGGGGATTAGTTACCAGACCGAGCAGTGGCTCTCGCCACTCAACCTGCAACCAGGCATGGTTGTGTGTGATAATGGGCGTAACTTGGTGGCGGCTTTGGAGCTCGGCAAGCTCACACACGTACCATGCCTAGCGCATGTATTTAATTTAGTGGTTCAGCGATTTCTAAAAACCTACCCCAATGTGCATGATCTCTTGACCAAGGTGCGCCGCGTGTGTGCACATTTCCGTAAGTCATCTACAGCTTCGGCCGGCCTGTTGAAGCTGCAGCAGCGCTTACAATTGCCAGCTCACCGGCTGCTGTGTGACGTGAGCACGCGCTGGAACTCCACCTTCCACATGTTGGCCCGGCTTTGTGAGCAGCAGAGGGCAGTAGTGGAGTACCAGCTGTTACACAGTCGTCGCCTCTCCGTTCAACTTCCTGTAATCAGAAGTGAGGAGTGGGAATGGATGTCAGACCTCTGCGAGGTTTTACGCAATTTTGAGGAATCGACACAGATGGTGAGCGGCGATAACGCTATTATCAGTGTAACCATCCCACTTCTGTGTCTACTGAAACGCTCGCTGCTCACAATTAAAACCGACGCTTTGCATGTGGAAGAGGTGGAAATGGGGGAGGAAGAGCTTACACAAGGTGATAGCCAGAGCACCCTCACTTCGTCTTCTCAGCGACAATTGGAGGAGGAGGAGGCGGAGGAGGAGGAGGAGGAGGAGGAGGAAGACACGGTTGCCTCCGCTACAGAGGGTAGCCATGGAACTTTAGTTCCATCTCTTCAGCGTGGGTGGGCAGAAGAGGAGGAAGAGGATGAGGATATTGAGAGTCATCCTCCTGGTGAGGACAGCGAAATCTTGACTGTTGGTACTCTGGCACACATGGCTGACTTTATGTTAGGCTGCCTTTCCCGTGACCCACGCGTTATACGCATTTTAAACAACACGGATTACTGGGTGTTCACCCTTCTGGACCCCCGCTACAAAGAGAATTTCTCATCTCTCATTCCTCCGGTGGAGAGGACAAGCAAAATGGTGCAATACCAGAAGGTTCTTGTTGAAAAATTGCTCCAAAATTTTCCATCTGACAACGCTGGCGGCAGAGTACGTGCTACCTTGGCCAACCGAGAAGGGGAGAAAAGGGGAGCACACAGCAGTTCCGACAAAGGCAGGGCAACACTCTCCAAGGCGTGGGACACCTTCATGACACCCCGCCAGCACCCTCACCCTGATGCGCAGCCTAGTGTCACAAGGAGGGAAAAGTTTTGGAAGATGGTGAAGGAGTACGTAGCAGACCGTGTCAGCGTCCTCAATGATCCCTCTGTGCCTTACAACTACTGGGTGTCCAAGCTGGACACGTGGTATGAACTGGCACTCTACGCCTTGGAGGTGCTGGCCTGCCCTGCCGCCAGCGTTCTGTCTGAGCGGGTATTTAGTGCTGCTGGTGGCATCATAACAGATAAGCGTATACGCCTTTCCACCGACAATGCTGATAGGTTGACACTTATAAAAATGAACAAGGCCTGGATTTCCCCTGACTTCTCCACTCCACTGGGGGAAAGCCCCGGGGGAACATAAACTCACTTTATATATGTTATTTACAATGATGTGAATACTCTGTATTCCCATTCACCCCTTCCACCCAAAAAACGGGTATATGGTTGACTCTTAATCTTCTCATCCTCCTCCTCCTCTTCCATATGCCCTGTGCTATAATTTTTATATACGGCCAGCTCACCAGCGGGCCCTGTGATATAATTTTTATATAGGGCCAGCTCACCAGCGGGCCCTGTTTGACAATTTTTATATAGGTCAGCTCACCAGCGGGCCTTCTCATATAATGTTTTATTGGGTCAGCTCTCTAGCGGGCCCTCTCATATAATGTTTTATTGGGTCAGCTCACTAGCGGGCCTTCGCATATAATGTTTTATAGCGTCAGCTCACTAGCGGGCCTTCGCATATAATGTTTAGAATGGTCAGCTCTGCAGCAGACCCTCACCCATAATGTTTTAGATGGTCAGCTCAGCGCACGTTTCCCTCTTAATCATGGCCTCAGTTCAATCAAATCAAGGAAATTTTTGGGAGAATTTGCCTCTGCGCATGTTTCCCTCTTAATCATGGCCCCAGTTCAGAAAATCAAGGAAATTTTTGGGAGAATTTGCCTCTGCGCACGTTTCCCTCTTAATCATGGCCTCAGTTCAGAAAATCAAGGAAATTTTTGGGAGAATTTGCCTCTGCGCACGTTTCCCTCTTAATCATGGCCTCACTTCAGAAAATCAAGGAAATTTTTGGGAGAATTTGCAGATGATATACAAGTAAATATACAGCAAATATTGTTTGGTAACAATTTTTCACCTAAAGTCGTTTTTATTTTCCTTTTTGTGTGTTTTACGGTCAGTCTGTAAAAATGGCGTACTACGGGTGAAAGATCGTTCCCAGCAGCGATGTTGGAGTCCAAGATGCATCCAGACATCCTCCCTATGCTGTCCCTGAACCATTTCTGTGGTGTTTCCATCCTTTTCTGCCCTTTTCCTATGGACCAGGCACCCTCCCCTCATCAGAGCAGGGGGTGCCTGGTGTAATGCTCGAGTCCTCCCATTGACTTCAATGGGGCTCGGGTGCTCGGCCGAGCACTCGAGCCTCAGGGGGTGCTCGGTCAGAGCACCCGAACACCCGAGCATTGGGATGCTCGCTCATCACTAATAATCAGTTTTACTAAGCACTGGAACATAATTATAATAGGAATTCTACAGTAAAACTTGAACTTAAAAGCTCTGTCATTTGAATGTATAAACCTAAAATGTAGGTCTGGTGGAATCAAGTATCTCTCACTGTCATCAAACTGAGCAACAAGCAGCCAGAGCATGATTTGCAGCCTACATCCCCAATTATTACTTTAATCCCAGCAACACATTCCCTCACTTAGAGTCCCCAGAACCCACATTCATCTACACTTTATCCCTCAGTTTTCCCTAAATCTCGCTTTTCCCCAGTGCAAAAATACCATATTAATTTCATTATCATATGAGGGAAGAGAAAGGTAAAACATAATAAGGCAATTGATACTGGGGAAAATCAACAGCACTATATGGAACAAATAAACAATGTGTTGGATAGCTCTCTAACATTCAAGAGGTTAAAATTCACATTTAATTAATGGAACTTTTTAGTTCACCCCTATAGTGCAATTGGTTTGCTCCATAATTTCTCCACTTTCCCTTTGAACATACAGCCCTTAGAGTACATTTGGTTTGCGCTGTATTCGTTTTTATATTATTTGACCTCTAATGGGATACATGGGAGTTATACAGCTAGATTGGTAAGACTAGAGAGAGAGAGAGAGATAGGTGGTCCCAAGTGCCTTATTTATCAGATGTCAGTTTCATGCTTCAACTTCTCATCTTCACATTTGCCATCATTTCATCCATCCATTTTCATCACATACCAAGAGGTTGATTCATCTTTATGGACTAGATCCAATAAGTATAGTTCAACAATTTTATGTATCTACTGTTGTTGGAGATCCATATCTTTTGTATATTACACTATTTCTAGGACATGGGTCTCAGTCAAGTAGCATGTGAGCTGCTTTTTGTTCTTTGGCTGCCGGTGAGTAGCTCTCCCCACTCCAATCAGGTATCAAACTATATGGCCAACCAGAGACAGGTCCAGTGATTGAAATCTGCTCCCCAACTGGCTGCAGCCTATCTTCTAATGGTAAATTCAGAGACCTGGTAGCAATACAGATGGAGTGGTTCACAGAATTTTCATTGTTTTCCTGCCCTGCTGCCATAACAGCTTCTTACAGATTAAGCTATATGCTTCGTAAAGAAGTCTTATATAGTAAGTATTGTGGTAAATATGTGGTGTCAAAGTGGATAAGAGTCAGAGTATGACTCCATATTAACTCCGTTTTAACAAAAGTTGTCAGCTTACTGTTATATTCATTAAATGTTTTAATAAACCACTTGAATAACTTTAAACATGCACAGTAATACGGCATAGGATGGAAAGGTGCCATCAGCCACAGGTTTTGTCTATGAGAGTGACTAGGGATTTTTTCTGTTAAACTTATATCTTGTAACATGATTTTGGAACTACAAACAAGTGGTTTGCACAGCCAAAAATAATTGGTAACCCGTTATAAGACTACGATAGTCTTGATGCACTCTTAGGCCAAAATTAAAGAATATGTGAAGTATGGGAATCCATTACAAAAAGCAACCTGCCTGGCCACCCAAAACAGAAGCCTAATAGTTTACCAAATAAGTGGAAAAACTTGATAAAATGTTTTTTAAATTGATAGCATTTAAAAACAATTAAAAGCATAGAAGGCAAGACATACTGAAATATCATGATAACCAGTGTTTATCCTATAACATAAAGTGGTAGAATGCGTCGCTCCTTGTGAACGTAACCACACATGTGCAGTAGAGGCTGCTGCTCCAGCAGTCTCTACTGTGCATGTGTGGTTTTGCACACAGGGAGCTTCGCTGTGAGCCATCTGGAGCTCCCCGCTAAGGATCAGCGATGTCAGCCCTAAAATGTGTAAAGTATCAGTAAAAGTGCATAATGTGAAAGTATAACTTCATAAAAAAATAAATGCCAACAATGTAGTGAAAAAGAAAAAAACAGTATACTTATCCATCAGGAAAATCATGGTAACATAAGGGGAATAGAGAAACATGGCAAACCTCCCAACCCAAAACCCAACGCATTTCACCCACTCCAGTGGCTTTGTCAGGGGTCCCCTTATGTTACCATGATTATCCTGATGGGTAAGTATACTGTTTTTTTCTTTTTATTTACATGGTTAGCATTTATTTTTTTATGAAGTTATACTTACACATTATGCACATTTACTGACACTTTACACCTTATAGGGGAGGTTCTATATAGATACACCTATGTGTTTTTTTGCACTAGATAATCACTATAATTCTCCAGCTAATACTTTGTAACATGTTCATTTTTGGGTTCATACATATTTTTTCTCTGTGTTGTATTTTATGATATATGATGAACGCTGGTTATTGAGATATTTCAATATGGCTTGCCTTCTATGTTTTTAATTGTTATTAAATGCTATCAATTTATATATATTTTTTAAATAAAGTATTTTCACTTATTTGGTAACCATTTTGTGTGCCTCTATTAATTAGGCTTCTGTTTTGGGTGGCCATGCAGGTTGATCTTTGTAGTGACTTCCCATATATTCATATATTTTGTAACAGGATTTTATCACCTTGAGCTTGACGCACTTTTTTAGTAGAAGGTATGAGAATGAACAAAGAGTATGTAAGAGCAGCTTTGGAGATAGTTGAATATGTGCAATTTTAAATTAATTCATTATCAGTAAATGTTTTATGGTATCTCATCATTTAAAGGGATAGTAATGTTTCATAATAAAAGCAGCTCTGATTAATCATCATAGTATTTGGACTTTGGAGGGTGTTATTTCAATTCTGTCAGAGTTGTAGTTTCAGAGTAATTCAATGACAAAGTGTCTCCCTCCTGCCCCTTTTACTGATGTCACACTGTTCAGCTTGAGCAGAAGGGAGGTGCCCAGGTAGACTGCAGAGAGGGACAATCTTCAATTAAGATAAGGGAAAAACCTGAAAAACTTGTCAAGGGGGGCAGGGCTTTCATTGTTCTCATAGGAAGAAGACTGCCCCCTTCTGTTATCTGTCTGGTCTATGGACTGGATTCCACATCTGAGAAGAGATGGTTTACACTAGGTAAAAGGGGCAGGAGGGGAAACTTTGCTTGTGAATAAAGGTTTGATAGATAAGACTTATATCATTCTTCATGTTTTTTTAATGCCTACAAAATAAGATAAAGATAAAACGAAGTATTACTATCCCTTTAAAAGTATCTCTCCTTAAAGAAAATGTTGGAGACCCCTGTTCTGTGACATTAAAGGGGAACTACCACCCCGCAATAACTTAAGCTTCACTGATTGCTCATCTGGCGACTAGCTGCTTAGTAGCGCCAGTCGCCAGAAATATTACCCGGTTCAGCAGATATCGGTGTTTTACCGATGGTGACAGGAGCAGGAAGCACGGACGTCTCTTCACAGTGACGTCCGTGTGCCTGCACCTTGCGGTGCAAAAGGGACTGACAGCGCAGGCGCACGGACGTCACTGTGAAGAGACGTCCGTGCTTCCTGCTCCTGTCACCATCGGTAAAACGCCGATATCTGCTGAACCGGGTAATATTTCTGGCGACTAGCGCTACTAAGCAGCTAGTCGCCAGATGAGCAATCAGTGAAGCTTAAGTTATTGCGGGGTGGTAGTTCCCCTTTAAGTTTCAGGGCATTTGTAAATGAGTGCAAATTCTGTCATTCTCTCTGTTTATGGTTGCATAAAAAACTATTCAATAACATTTAATTATTTATTCATTTTTAGTCTGGTCATTTGTGATTTGTTCTAACACAGTTTAGACCCTAACTCGGCTCAAGATCTGTCCATTACCCTTTAGTTATTCCAGTCTTAATTCCCATCAGTTTATACCACATTATTATATATTTCATAAGAAATAATTCTTCATATATAACTGTTTGGTCCATTATTCCAGTTCTGTTGTGTGTGAAAGAAGCCTTAGGTTTATAAAATGCTTATACTTGAATAATGATCAGTATTCCTAAGAATCACAATACGAGTTAGTTTAGGATTACTCTGTACATTGAGGCTGATGTACTAGAGTAATTCTAAGGCTAACCAGGTGCATCTCAGGGAACAAGTAAACATTTCCCAAATACCAATTGATTTAACCAATTATTTTAACCCCAATAATTCCAGTGCATTGTTTCATACTCAGATGGATACCTTGCTAGGATTCAATGGAGTAAACATCTAAAATAAATCAATGAGAATGATTATTTGTTTCCTGTGATCAAGTTGATTTCAACCAGAATTTCTTCCATTTTTTTTGTATCAATCTCATTGTCGCCATTTGAGCTATTTAATATTTTAATAAGACAAAGGTGTGTAATACCAATCATAAAGAGGGATGCTCTTAAGAAGACAAAATCAGGGGAGTTGTTAGGTTCCCAATTGACCTGGGGCTTAAACCATCCTAAAACATTTCTAGTACACCATTCAGTCTCTCTGCACCATTACTAGTAGAGATTAACACCCTTAACTGCTGCAAGCTGGCAATAAGACCCAGGGGGTCAGGGAGAAAAACAATAAGGGGTAATAAAGAGGTGATGAAGTGGAGATGGCTTCTCCAATGATATCAATTCTCCAATGTCTATGTTATTCTATTGAGCCTGTGCAATAAGATCTCTCTCACTTGGGAAATCTTAGTGCATAGGCTCTATAGAATAACAAAGGAATTGGAGAAGTGACATCATGGTGAAGACTCCTCCTCTTTATAACACCTTAGTGCACCACCTCCCTGGAATTTTAAACATAAGACCAGGGACTCAGCCAGTATGTATCAATGCACCTACGTATAGTCCATAAGGTACATCATTTTTTTTTTTTTATTCTTTGTCTCAATACACTAAATTTCTAAAACCAACAGGAAAATCCATTCGTATTTTACAGGTACTGATGCAACACAAGTGGCTGTCCTTCAGTATGGAAGGACAAACACACTAGAAGTTGCATGGACAGACCCTCAAGAGAAAAGCAGCCTTCTAAAAGCAGTAAATGAAATTCAACAAGGAGAGGAAGGACCTAGCAAAATAGGTAAGTACAGCTTGTTTATCTGCGTCAGGTGTCAAGCTTGTAACTTGTTCAGTTATTTTGTTACTACCTGTTTTTTTACTACATCTCACTGAAATGTCAGTGGCTGTTCTTCCTATTTACGTTAAAAATCTGCTGAATTTTATTCAAATAATTATCAAGTCATTCACCACACAGATAGATTAAGGCTCCATGGGGCCCTAGGCACGTTACCAATTTGGGGCCCCACATCTCTTCATCCGGTGCTTCTGACACAGTGTGCTGCTAGAAGGTACTGGCATTGTGGCTCTAATGCAAGAATAGATGTGGGAGCAACTGGATGATGCTGGTGTCTTTAAACAAGAGGGTGTCTGACCCAAGATGCAGACAGGGTCCCTCATTTTGCTATGGGTCCTAGGCAGTAGCCCAGGTTGAAACAATGTATGATCCAACTCTGATTCACTCTGATGAGTGGCTCAGTGGTTAGCACTGTTGCCTTGCAGCGCTGGGGTCCTGGGTTCAAATTCCACCAAGGACATCTGCAATGAGTTTGTATGTTCTCACCGTGTTTGCGTGGGTTTCCTCCGGGTACTCCGGTGTCCTCCCACACTCCAAAAAACATACTGATAGGTGAATTTAGATTGTGAGCCCCAATGGGGACAGGGACCAATCTGAGTGTAAAGCGCTGCGTAATCTGTGTGCGCTATATAAATAAATAAATAAATAAAATAAAATAAATAAATAAATGAGTTGTTAAATTGGAGTAATTGTAGAGAAAAATAGCTGCACCAGAGAAAACAAATACAAATTCATAAAATTCCCATTGATTTAATTGGGGCCTAACCCTTTGAGAGCCAGATAGGTATGCCCTCTCTCTAAGGGTTAACCCTTAATGGTAGACAGTTCTCTAATGCATTTCTTCACAATGCATTAGATAGCTTTGTAGCATTCATTATTTTAAAAGTCCCATTTAAATGTATGGGGTTTCTGCAATAGCCCCAATTGACAGTAATCTACTGTATTTCTTTCCCTTTGAGTGTACATCTGTATACTTATTATAGTCCTGTTCTATTAATTTAGTCCTTTCCAAGTCCTGAGTGTATCTTTGGCCATGCAATGACTTATGACACCTCTGACAGTAGGATAATGTGTCATTACAATGCAGCCCTTTCACAATATAATCTTCCAGTCCTTGAGTAAGGAACCCAAGTTAGCACTGGACCAAACAAGGATAGTCATAATTCAGTGGAGGTTTTACCAACAGCAGCAAAAAGCTTAAATACAACAATGAAATTCTTGTAGTTCTTAAACATGCATTTTTCTGGTATTACATGCAAAGCCAAAGAGCCAAAGTAATATATATTATTTAACATGTCATTAAAAGACCATTTTCATTTTATGCTGATTAGAAATATGGCCAAGCCTAAAAAACATCTGTGACCAAACATTGGGAAGTATTAGCATGTGAAATTAAAATTATTTAGATATTTTGCCTTGTACATTTAATTTAAATGTTTTTGTTGTACAAATTGCATTCTTTGTGGTACATCTTCAACATAAAAAGGGAGCTAGTGGTCTGAAACTAAGAGGGGATATGTACGGGACTGGATTTCCCAGGCACCCCTAGGCAAAGCACTCTAGGCATCCTTAGCTCCATCCCTATTCCTGACATGTCCACACTCCAGTATCATCCACTGTTTCTTGTCACAGGAAATACCCTTGGCCTATAACAAGGAAGAACAACAAAATAGCTTTAACCCCTTAGTTGCGAGAGAGATCTCCAACATATTGCTTCACAATGCATAGGAGATCTCTCATACAAGGAGTTAAATAATACCCTGAAAAGGGGGTGTAAAACTGGTGAAGGGACATTGACATTTCTCTGACCACACCCAAAATTCAGAATGTGGGTGTGGCCACCACCACTTAGGCTCCCCTCAAACTTTGGAGTGCTAGGCAGCTGCCTGCAGTGCATATTGGGAAATCCAGCCATGGATGTGTAGTTTGTTTCTAGTGATTGTTTATGACACATAATACATGGGACCTTCAGGCACTGACGAACTGAACTGTCACCTCCTATAAAGTAATTGTTATTTTATTGTGTGTCTAAATCGCTAATTTCAGTGAGAAATAATCTTAGAAAGTGTTATCACATCAGGCCTCGCTGAGGTAAAGCTCTGTACTGCAGGCTGTCAATCTTCTCCTCATTCTATCCTCCTTGTCTGAGCTTCAAATCCTCCATGTGACCTGGAGTGCTTTCTTGCCAATGAGAACGTACCAGGTCACATGGAGGATTTGAGCATGGAGGATTCAGAATGAGGCACAACAGGGGAGGAGAGCTGTACAGTGTAATTACTGTAATTGCCGACTTAGAAAAAAGACAAAGAAAAAATTAGACTATTGCGGCATGGGGTCACACAATCAAATATTGATTACTTTATAGTAGGTGATAGTTCCCCTTTAAACAGACCATTGAAAGAATGTGGGAATTTTATATTGGGACACTGAAGTAGAGATAAAATAACACCTCCTAATAATAACCCCTCACTTACTGTACTTTGGCTACAAAATCCTAAAGTCCCCTCTGAATTTTACCCATGTGCCTATGTACAAAATATAACATCTTTACATCTGGATGTCATGTCCATGTAGGTGGACATGACAGTTGATAGAAGGACCAAGGGACGCAAACTCCATCCACTAGACATGGTAATCTTAACCCTTTTCCCTTTAAATGGATAGTAATGTTTCATAATAAAAGCAGCTCTAATTAATCATAGTATTTGGACTTTGGAGAGTGTTATTTCAATTCTGTCAGAGCTGTAGTTCAAGAGTAATTCAATAACAAAGTATCCCCCTCCTGCCCCTTTTACTGATGTAACACTGTTCAGCCAGAGCAGAAGGGAAGTGCCCAGGTAGCATAGTAACATAGTAACATAGTAGATAAGGCTGAAAAAAGACATGCGTCCATCAAGTCCAGCCCATGTCAATAACACCCCTGTTGATCCAGAGGACGGCAACAAAAAAGCCCTCTGGAGCAATTTCCAATGTAGTCCCAAGTGTGTGTGTGTGTGTAGACTGCAGAGAGGGACCATCTTCAATTAAGATAAGGGAAAAACCTGAAAAACTTGTAAAGGGGGGAAGGACCTTCATTGTTTTCATAGGAAGAAGATTGTCCCCTTCTTTTATCTGTCTAGTCTTACAACCAGATTCCACATCTGAGGAGAGATGGCTTACACTAGGTAAAAGGGGCGGGAGGGGAAACTTTGCTTGTGAATATCTCTCAAACCATAAATGTTTGAGAGATAAGACATATCGTTCTTCATGTTTTTTTTAATGCCTACAAAATAAAATAAAGATAAAGCAAAGTATTACTATCCCTTTAAGGACAGTAGGGATGCACAGTGAGTTGCTTTACAGGGATAGTAATTTTTCAAAATAAAAGCAGCTCCAATCAATCTTCATTGTATTTGGGCCATGGAGAGAGTTATTTCAATACTGTCAGAGTTGTAGTTCAAGAGTAATTGAATGATAAAGTATCTCCCTCCTGCCCCTTTTACTGATGTAACACTGTTCACCTCAGAACAGAAAGGTGGTATCCAGATGGCTTGCAGAGAGGGACAATCTTCAATTAGCATAAGGGAAAAACCTTGAAAACCTGTGAAGGGAGCAGGGTTTTCAGTGTTTTCTTTTTTTTTTTTTAATTGTTAAAATGCTTTATTGAAAAAGTACATGAATCCAGTATGGTGAGTAATAACAAAGCATTGACACAGTCCAGGGATTCAGTTTGACAAAAAATACAATTTAAGTAACAAATTATCAGCGCCAAAGTAAAAAGAAGACAAACTAGCAGTTTAATGGAAGAATCAAGAAAATTATCAATATGGAAGTGTATTTGTTTCATAGAGATGCACACATCAACAGTTCCAAAAGTAATAGAAAGTAAGTTAAGAATATTATCTGTTAACAGCATGGGGACCATTACCCCAACACACGGGGATGGGAGAAAAGAAGAAAGAAAATAAACTACTTGACTTCTGCCAGCATGAGGTCGAAAAGAGAAGTGCAGAGAAGAAGAGAGAACAGAGCTGAGAGAAGGAATAAGAAAAGTGGGAGGAAAGAAATAGGTGGGGGAAGATTAGAGGTGTGGCGGTGGAAGTGCCCGCTCTGAACAAAACTGGAACCCAACCGATACCCAACTGGCACTTAACTGCTCACCCTACAGACAGGATACTTGAACCAACAAAAGTAACCCTTGAAAGCCCAGATTAAGTCAAAAGATGGGAGGCACTGTTTAGTAAGGGCATGCAGCCTGTGTCAAGAGTATGCCTGTTGAACCCGGGATATCCAAATGTTGAGAGTAGGGGGTGAGATAGACCTCCAGTGTAAGGGAATCAGAGTTTTTGCTGAATTAGTGAGGATAAGAAAGAGCAATTTGAGAGTATTACTACGGGATACAGTGAATGGGAGGTCGTATGCGAAAAGAATTTGTAGTTGGTCTCTCTGGATAGCAGTACCAATTATGGTCTCAAGAAGGGAGCAAGCATCTTGCCAGAAAGGTATAATCAGTGGGCAGTTCCACCATATATGGAACAGAGAGCCACAGTCTGACAAACACCTACAACAACCTGGTGAAACCGAAGGGAACATGGCATGAAGGGACTGAGGAGCACAATATCACATTGTCAAGAGCTTAAAATTGCATTCCTTGGTGGGTACATCAAAAGGGGCATGGAGTAATTGTTTATGTATATTAAGCCAGTAGGAAAGAGGCAAGAAAATTCCCAAATCAGCTAAACCATGGTTTAGAAATGGGCTTTGTGAGAAGATGGAATTTGTACCACTTGGCCAAGGAATGATCATGAATCTTCGGATTGGAAAGTAGAGCTTCAAAAGGCAATTGCCCACGATGGGAGGTAGAGGAGACCGGGAACTTGGAAATGAAATGCTGGAACTGCCACTGTCTGGTCTCAGGAAGGGAGGAACGCAGAGCCAAATCCTGAAAAGGTCGGGGAGAGCCATCCGACAAGAGATCACCAAGCTTACTTAAGTTTAAGTCACGCCATAGATCAAAGGATCTCTGAACCATGCCTGGGGGGAAGGTTGGATTATAGGCTATTGGCATATGAGGGGAGGGATAAGGGAGCAAAGAGTAATGGGTGTTCAATTTCGACTAAAAAGCGAGCCGATGCCCCAATATAACATGTTGAGAGCAGATAACAGGGAATGAGTGTGGGTCAAACCAACACATACATTTAAGAGCGATGTCTGGGGCAAATAGCTGGGAGCAGGTCACTCATCCTTTACAAGAAAGGTGACGGAGATCTTCTATCCTAGACAGGTTAGAGGCATTGTAGTATGCCAACAAATCTGGGACTAACAGGCCCCCCTGATTACAAAGAAGCCCGAGGATGGACAAAGCTAGCCACAGCTTCTTGAACTTCCAAATTAAATTATTAATGACCCGTTGGAGCCATCTGATTAAGGAGAATGGAATGCGACCAGGTAACGCATTAAAGAGATACAGTATTTTCGGTAACAGAATAATTTTGTCCAGATAAATCCACCTGATATTAAGTTTAACTAGATCAATCAGTCGAGTGGTAAGGACGATCCCTAAGTATTTTATGCCCATCGGCAGCCATTTAAATGGGAAAGTCAGTTTAAGTGCGAAAACTTCCTCCCACGGAAGGTTAAGGTTTAAAATTTATGATTTAGTGACATTTACTTTGAACTGAGAAAGGGAATCGTAGAAGGAGAGCAATGTAATCAGATTTTTTAAAGACTGTTGAGGGCGAGACAGAAATAAGAGAATGTCATCTGCATAGCAGGCAAGTTTAGTCGGCAAGAGTGCCAGGGGGAGACCTGTAATCTGAGAATAAGAATGAATGGAATATAGGAGAGGTTCCAGCACCAAAATAAAGAACAAGGGGTACAGGGGACAGCCCTGCCTAGTCCCATTTGAGATGGGGAAAGGGTCTAACAGATAGCAATTAACCTTCACTCGGGCTGAGGGAACAGAATAGAAGATGGCAGGAATCTTTATCTGAAGGGCAGTGTAAATTAGAGATATAGCTTTGGATATATTGTCCTTTGTCTCTCTACCATGAATGAACCCCGCCTGATTCTGGTGTATCAGAGAGGGGACGAAATGTTGTAGTCGCGCCACAAGGATGCTAGTCATGAATTTCACATCTGCGTTAAGAAGATATATTGGCCTGTAGCTACCACAATCCATAGGGTCTTTACCTGGTTTAGTTATCAATGATGTATGAGACTCCAGGGATTGAGCAGTCCAGGCCTCAGGACGTCTTTGAACATCCGATAATACAGAGACGTGAGACCATCTGGGCAAGGGCTCTTCCCCAGGGGGGTACGTGAAATAATGGTGAAAACTTCCCAGTTTGAAAACGGACGTTCAAGAGTCTCAGAATCTAATTGTGCCAGTTTAGGGCAGTTGGCAGACCCAAGGAACTTCTGAATGGCTGCAGTCCACACCGAGAAGTCTGACTGTAGAGCAGATAGAGGAATGTTGTATAAGGATTGGAAGAACATCTGGAATGAGGTCGCCATATGTGGGAACAAGGAATGGAGTCTCCCATCCCCATCCCGTATTTTTTCATTGTTTTCACATTAAGAAGATTGTCCCTTGCTGTGAGCTGTCTGGTCTTAAGACCAGATACCACATCTGAGTGGAGGTGGCTTACACTAGGTAAAAAGGGTGGGAAGGGGATACTTTATCATTCAATTACTCTTGAACTACAACTCTGACAGTATTGAAATAACACTCACCATGGCCAAAATACTATGAAGATTAATTTGAGCAGATTTTATTTAGAAACATTACTATCCCTTTAAAGGCATTAGTAGGCTCATGCACTCTGTCTGCCAGCAACCATCATGTCCTCCTCCATGGACATGACATCCAGGACTGATTAAAGATTGTACCTCTTGCAAAGGTACAAGGGCACAATTCATAGGAGTCATTTTAGAAAACACATTTTTTAGTTATTAGGATGTATATTTTATTCTAATTAAGGCATGCTGAGAAGGCACTTCCTGTTTTTGCCCTATAATACTCAATGCATTTCTGAGCAGTGTTAGTGAGTGGGAGAGGTAATACATAGCTTAGACATGAAGTGCCTGCATGGTATTCCTTAATTACCATAATATATAAATAACTCCCAAACAAGCTTTCTAAATAAAAATAAAAATGGTGACTACAACATGTAGGTTATTTGGAAAGATCTTCCAAAATGATCAAACTTGTTTTTAAGTGATGAGTTCCCTTTAAAGTTTCAGAGTGTTGCTTCATGTCCCATGGGGCAGAATGTAAGAACATTGAGCATTAGCTGTTTTTTTGAAAGCCATGAATTTATGTGCTCTTTGTGGATTGTGATTGCTCATGTTGTGATGCAAGAAACATTCTAACCCCTTGATGCTGAATAGCACATGCTTCTAAATTAACGGCAAAGTTAGCCAGACATATGAACATGTGCGTTAACTGCTTTGTTGAATTAGGTTCAATATCTATTCTTCTCACAAAAAAGTGGATATTTAAGCCACATTAAAAAAGAGCACATGTTCACTAATTTATAAAAAAAAATGTGCAAGTCAGTAATATTTTGGATCTAATCATTTTTCCATCAAACTACATTGTAAACACTGATTGCGCATGTTTGGTCCATTTCCCCCTTAGTTCCATGGACAGTTAAACCACAGCTTGCAGTGGTTCAAATCTACAAAGAAATAAAACACTTTCATTTTCCTAGAAAAGCTTGTACAATTTTACCTTTTTGCTGTAGTGTCCAGTGTACTGAACAGAAATCTCTGAAAAAAGTACAAGGTCTCAAAAATGTAATCTATGCTGAATGTCAGGACGACACAGGAGGGAGGTGCTCAACAGAGAACGCCAATCACTTCAGACCACAGCGATTTAATCAAAAATAAAACTCCATTTATTTATAAATATTTAAAAGCAAGGATGATGCTCACTTAAAGACACACAGAACCAACAAACACAGTAACGCCTAACGCGTTTTGTACGCCATAGCGCACTTAGTCATAGGCATAACATATACAAATAGGTATTAGTCATATATACCCTACCACCCTTCTTAAATCGGCCAATCGTTCTCAACCAGAGATACATCAACCAATACGACCACTGCAACCGCATGTTACGGTTTTCTGACACTCAGACAAAGGTTAAAAGCAAAAACACAGTTTTATTGAAATAAAATTAAAGAACAGTGCCCCTGGGGGCCAGGACAGGTATAAACGGGTAATGACAGAAATACAGGCCCAAATATGTAGGAGCAAACAGTAATGATCAGAATAAATGTAGAAACAAGGGTAAATGCTTAGAGCAACCGATCAGTCTCTGTGATGGTAATTAGCCAACGCCCAGCAGGCATTATCAGTCTCTAGACAGTGCAAAGGAAGGTGCAGTAGGCGACTGAACTGAATCACTCTCTGATAGCTGTACAATAGGACGCCCAATGATACAGCAAAGACTGACCAGAGCTGAGCCAATACCCTCTTAGGGTGATATAACGGAGGAAAGCCACTGCTGGAGCTAATGGGACCAGAACCTGGAACGCCCTTAGTTCGCTCAATGGAAGAAACCCTGTGTGTGCCAACGGGACTAGAGCCAAGAACACCCCTTGGGTGCCACAACCGAGAAACACTGCACAAACGATCTGAGAGCCAACGCACTGGTAGTGCGATAGATAGCGTAACACAGTGAGCACTTGGAGACCAGAGCCAAGACACCCTTCCGGTGCCGTCATGGTGCAACACACTGCAAGAGCTAACAGAATGCCCACTAGCACCAGGCGGTGCAACAATGGAACTGAATGAGCACCGGAATGGAAACTGCTCTGCTAGTGTTTAACGGATAAGCTCGGTCAATAAGGCACAGGCTCAGTAAGTGTTAAATGGCTCGAATGGAACACAACAGGCTTGGCAAGTGTACAGATGCAGGCTCGATATCGGAGGCAACCAGAACAGCAAGGGTATCTGACAGGTTCGGTAACGGAGGCAACAGCTCAGCAAGGCTATGCAGACTGGCTCGGTAACGGAGGCAACAGCTCAGCTTGCAGAGAAGTGATTAGTCAGAGCGATACTATCAGCAAAGTTCAGAATGTCGCGGTAGGCGACCGAGATCTCATGGGAACACAGGAAACAATCAAGGAGCAGGAGCGTCAGCCGGAACCGGGTCAATCACGAAGCAGGAACGTCAGCCAGAGCCGGGTCAATCACGGAGCAGGAACAACAGCCAGAACCGGGTCAATTCACGGAGCAGGAACGTCAGCCAGAGCCGGGTCAATCACGAGCAGGAACGTCAGCCAGAGCCGGGTCAATCACGGAGCAGGAACGTCAGCCAGAGCCGGGTCAATCACGGAGCAGGACCGTCAGCCGGAACCGGGTCAATCACGAACAGGAACAGCAGAATGGTCATACGAGCCAAGTCGGTACACAGGAATGCAGGAACACAGCAACAAATGCGCAGGATCAGGAACACCATGAAAGGGCATCTGACTGGTGCCATAGACCCAGTATATAAAGGAACATCCTGGGCGGGCCAATCAGCCTCCTCCAATGCACAGGTATCATCACAGAGATTGACAGGGAATCACGGGGACCGTGATACCGCAAGACCAAAAAAGGAAAAAAAATCCCTTCCTGGTACTGGCATAGTCACGCAACCAAATCAGCCAAACATAAATCCGGGATCACAACTACAGCCAACTAATCAGAGTGTAACAACAAACATTTTAGCTCCCAAAGTGATAGAAAATAACAACACCTTCCACATTATACAAAATCGTGAATGTCACTCACACCAGCACAGCTCTTATACAGAAAATGGAAACTGTTTCTGTAAACTTGGTATTAATCGTCATTTTTCAAATTTGGAAGGACAAAGTCATGTTCTGTAAACCAGGTGGGATCATGCATTTTTTTGTGAATACACACAAACACACACACACACACACATATATATATGTAACATTTTTGAATTTTAAAATGATAGAAATACTTAAAATGCAAGAAACAAAATGTTATAAGGTTTATCCCCCAGAGTTAAAGAAGGGTACTCCCACTGCTGAGAGGTGTTTTATTCAAAACTTATTACAGCTCAAACTGGAATTATTTAGGTGCAGTATCACCTTGTCCTGAAATTGTACAATGGAGCTGTTGCTACACTCTCCTATGGAGATTTATGGTCAACTGACCAGGGCTGTCCATAGGATTGTGTAGCAACAGCGCCACTGTGCAATTTCAGGTCACTGTGATACTGTAACTAAACAATTCAAGTTTGAGCTGTCATAACTTTTGAATAAAACATCTCTCAGCAGTGGGAATACTTTTATTTTACTCAGGGGGATAGACCCTACAGCATATTTAATTACATTTTAAGTATTACTATCCCTTCAATGTGTCCTCTCCAGTGCAATAGAGTTGTTCTATAATTATTCCAAATTTCTTTTGAAATAAGGCCCTTTTGTGTTATATTTATTTTGTACTTTAAACATGGCTGGGGATCTGTTTTTGTAGTTTATAATTAATATAGAGGTACTTTATATTGTTTGCTTTTTGTTTATTTTTATTGGATGTGTGTGCTACCTTTCTAGGTGAAGCATTGCTCTTTGCTGTTAGAAGTGCAATATCTGAGGTACACGGTGCACGGCCTAGTTCATCTAAGATTGCAGTCATGGTGATCACAGACAGATCTTTGGATGCAGTGGAGGATGCAGCCTACAGTGCAATGATAAACAGTAAGCATTTAAAGTCTGGATATTTATTGGAACTGGTTAGAAATGAACTCTTACTAACTACATTTTGTATTATGTGATAACTGTGTATTGTCTACAGTGTTGATTTACTTATAAGAAATTAAATTATTCTAGAGTAAATCAACTGTGCCAAAAAAGGCCAAATAACAATTCTAATTGCTCTGCAATGTGCTGGAAACCCCTCTGGCGCACAAAGAGGTAACTCCCTGAAGGCAATGGAAGGGGGGAGATTCATTAAACGGAGATAAAGAGGTGATAAAGTGGAGATAACTTCTCCAATTTATCACTTCTCAAATTCCTATGTTATTCTAGGGACCCTATGCAGATTTCTTCATTTTTGGATACCTTACTGCATAGGCTCCATAGAATAACATAGGAACTGGAGAAGTCATCTCCTTTTTTATCACATCTTTATCACTGCTTAGTGAATGTCCCCCAGCTTCTCCAGTTTATCACTTCTCCGACTCCTATGTTATTCTGTGCAGGGCTGGTGCAAGGATTTTTGCCACCCTAGGCAAAACCTAATTTTGCCACCCCTTGTGCCCTACCCATTTATGCCCCGCCTCTGTATGTAAGTGTCAGTGTGTTCCCTATATGTGTCAGTTTGTGTGTGCTTCTCTATATGTGTATCAGTGTGACAGAGTGTATATTCTCTATATGTGACTCTACCCCTCTTGACTGTTGACCCCCCTTTGACTCTCTCCATCTGACTCTTGATCCCTCTCCTGACTGCTGATCCCTCCCTTTGACTCTCTCTCTCCCCATCTGACTCTTGATCCCTCTCCTGACAGCTGATCCCCCCTTTGAATCTCTCTCTCCCCATCTGACTCTTGATCCCTTTCCTGACTGCTGATCCCCCCTTTGGATCTTTCTCTCCCCGTCTGACTCATGATCCCCCTCTTGACTGCTGATCCCCCCTTTGACTCTCTTTCTCCCCTATCTGACTCTTGATCCCCCTTTTGACTGCTGATCCCCCTCTCACGCTCTCTCTCCCAGTCTGACTCTTGATCCCCCTCCTGACTGCTGATCCCCCCTTTGAATCTCTCTCTCCCCATCTGACTCTTGATCCCTTTCCTGATTGCTGATCCCCCCTTTGAATCTCTCTCTCCCCATCTGACTCTTGATCCCTTTCCTGACTGCTGATCCCCCCCTTTGAATCTCTCTTTCCCTGTCTGACTCTTGATCCCCCTCTTGACTGCTGATCCCCCCTTTGACTCTCTCTCTCCCCTTCTGACTATTTATCCCCTCTTGACCCCCCTTCCACTTACTTTTCCGGTGCACTCTCTCCCCATTGAGTACGTTTTGGTGCTGTCCCTTGTCTGGCTTTTATTAACCTTCTCAGTGCCAGAGGGGTATACAACGCATTGCAAAGCTATGCGTTGCGTACCCCTCTGGCATTGAAAGGGTTAATGTAGCACAGCGATGTCCGTTTCTCTCTCCCCCTCCGCTTCTTCAATCCTGGTCCAGGATTGAAGTAGCGGAGGGGGAGAGAGAAACAGGTATCGCTGTGCTACATAAAAAAAAAAATAGGCAGCCAAGGGAGGGCACCGAAACTTATGTTGTTTTTTTTTTTTTTTTTTTTTTTTACTTCGGCAGTCTGTTGTAAGTGGCGGCAGAGGCAGATGCGCCCTCAGAGAATGTGCGCCCTAGGCCGGCGCCTACCTCGCCTATAGGTGGCGCCGGCCCTGATTCTATGTAGCCTATTCACTAGGATCTTCAAAGTTGCATAGACTTCATAGATTAACATAGGAATTGGAGAGGTGATAAACTGGAGAAGTCATCTCCACTTTATTGCCACTTTACCACCACTTTATCACCGCTTAGTGAATCTCCCCCAATGTGCTGGGGACCTCTCCTTGCCTTCACACATTTAAACCACGTCTAAATCAATGGAAATTTGGGGAATTTTTTTTTATTTATGGTGAAGTAGGTTTGTTGCAGAATTGTTCCAGTTCCATAAATCAATCTCATTGTAATATCTTATTATTTGTAATTAGTATAAATTTGTCCTTATAAACTCTGTTATTATATAGGATGTAAAAACCAAATAAAACTGTGAAATCATTTTACAAAGTTAATTAAAGCCCATAGGACAGCAGCCATATGTACAGTTAACATAATGACACATGCTGGTATTACAATGACATTTCAACGCTGACATAGGTTTCATTTTATTATGAAAGATCTTTAATATAATAAGAGAGATATATTGATTGCTTGTAAACTGAACACTACTGCTATTTTTTTTCATTTGGTAGGGAAGGGGGAGATATAGAAAACCAAGTTCTATTATAAGCCATTATAAAATTAACCCTTTGAGTGCCAGAGGGGTAAGCAACACATTGCAGATCCCTCTGGCACTCATCAAAAGAGTTAATTTCCTTAATATATTAAGTTCTATTCAACTTAATTGAATTTGTTGATGTCAAAGCAACGTTGGTATCTATATTGGTATTTATTTAGCTAGCAAATATTGCTTTAAAGTGATAGTTATGTTTCAAAATAAAAGCAGCTTCAATTAATTTTCATAGTATTTGGGCTATGGAGAGTGTTATTTCAATACTGTCAGAGTTGTATTTCAAGAGTAATTGAATGATAAAGTATCCCCCCCGTCCCTTTTACCTAGTGTAAGCCACCTCCCATCAGATGTGGAATCCGGTCTTAAGACCAGACAGCTTACAGCAAGGGACAATCTTCTTACTGTGAGAACAATGAAAACCCTGCCCCCCTTGACAGTTTTTTCCATTATGCTAAATGAAGATTGTCCCTCTCTTTGATCCACCTGGACACCACTTTCTTTTCTGTGGTGAGCAGTATTACATCAGTAAAAGAGGTGGGAGGGGGATACTTTATCATTCAATTACTCTTGAACTACAACTCTGACAGTACTGAAATAATATAATCAAAGTATTTTACCACGAAACATACATTGGGATTATCTCACATTTTCAAGTACATCCTTGTGGTATAGATATTACTACCCAATTTAACAGTTCTCATTTTATCAACCTTGTTAAGATGACAGGGTGAGTTGATCTTGCCACGACTAGAACCTGTGACCTTGCAGTTTCAACAGATTCTACAGCTGGTGCTTTAACCAACTGAGACATCTCACCATCTAACACACTCTCTGGCCCAAATACTATGAAGAATAATTGGAGCTGCTTTTATTTTGAAACATTACTATCCCTTTAAATAGAAACTAATTTTATAAACTGATTAACGCTACCATCAAACTGAATGTTACATACTGTAGTATAATTTTTATTTTCATTGCTGTACCACTTTATATATATAATTAATTATATGCTTTTTGGTTTTGTCTTTGTGTTTGATTTAACTTAATTTATTACTTTCTCTCCCACTCTGTACATAAGTCTCAAAATTCCTTTACTACACTTATATATAAGCAGGGCTGGATTTACATGTGAGATTACTGTAGGCAAGGCACTCAAGGTTCCCTTAGACGCACCTATGGCCACACCCCCAGCTCTTACATAGCCCCACACCTAGCCCCATCGACTGTACTCTGACACAGAAAATACAGTTAGCCCATAGCATGCAAGCACAAAAAAACTCATAACCCTCTTAGTGCATTGTGGTTAAATAGTAGCCAGTATAATAGTAAGTAACTGGTAAATAAGCTAGCTCTCATGAACCAGAAATGTGTAGGGACATTCAGATTGAATTGGCCACACCCAGAACTCAGAATGTGGGTGTGGCCAACGCAGCTGTGGTACCATTCAAAACTTGACACTGTAGACAGTTCTGTGTATTAAAAGATGGAAAGTCACAAACAGGCTCACTTAAGGGGCAGTGGTAAAATATAACATTTCAGTTGCTATCAACCTCCGTTCATCAGATGAAGGGAGGTTGCTAGCCCCCAAAACTTAGCGTTATATCACTGCTGAAATAAATGCGCTGTTGAACCCTAAACGAGCCAGCATGCAACTCTCAGTTTTTTAGTGTTCATAAGCTGTTGAGGTACAATCACACACATCAGCAAGGTTATGTTTACACCAGTGTTTATCATGACTTGTGCCCTTATTTACTGTAATTACATATGTAGGCAGTTGCCTATTCTCAACAGTGGGAAGATCGGCTATAGATGTAAGTACTGAAAGCGAGGGCCTTCTCCTCTGAGATCCATTTATGGGTAAGGTAAATAATAAAATATTAGATATTCTCTGCAGTAAATCATCATCCTGCTGTTTTTTATCAAGAGAAAACCCATGATGATGTAAAATAATATCTTCCAAACAAGCAGGAAAAAGTAATAACATAAATAACAGAGGGGTACGAAACACAACAATGGGTTGCGTACCCCCTTGCACTCAAAGGGTTAGAAAAGAAGCACAAACACATAGAAACCTATGGACCAAAGTAGTACACAATGCATTGCTTCAAAATGCATTGTGCATCCCTATGTTTCTTAAAGAGTTAATGTACAAAATGATATTCTCAGAAGAAATACATTTATTGTATGATACTAAATTTAAACCATGACAAACTACTTTGGACTAATCTTTGATTAACCCCTTGTGCACCCCTCTGGTCCTTAAAAGGCATAATGTGCAATTATCATTTTATCAACATATTTTCCTTTACTCCAAAAGGAGTGTCTGTGTTCCCCATTGGAGTTGGAAGCAGATATGATGATGATCAGCTGAAAATACTTGCTGGACCATCTGCAAACAAAAAGATCACCAAGCTAAACATCATTGAGGACTTACCAACCATGGTCACACTGAACTTTGACTTTATCAACAAACTCTGTACTGGTAACTATTGCTCATCTAATTAACTAGCAGCATTCATTTATATTTCAAAAATATTTTAATTATATTTGCAAATAGGGTTACTTGTTGCTATTGTAAGAGATACTGTATCGTATACTGTTTCTTTAAAATTAATATCAATTTAGGAAACATTTATTGGGACATTACAAATCTCATCAGAGTAAAATCAGCAGTTAATATGTTAACTAGTTGAAGAGCCCGTTACACGGGCCACAGTGCCACTGCCAGCTGGTTGTGGGGCAGTCATGTGCAGCAGAGACTGCCCGCACCACGGCTGATACAGAGCTGGATGCTCCTTTGGAGTGTCCAGGTCTGTATCAGCTGCGGCGCGGGCAGTCTCTACTGCGCATGACTGCGTCCTTACACATGTTTTAGCAAATTATTATATAGGATGAGGTATTGCTCAAAAGCACACAATATCTCTCTTTCTCTCACACACACATGCACACACGTACATACATGCACACACACTCACACATATTGCATACATGGATTATCCCATTATTTTATTAAAACTTAAAAAAATATTTCTTAAAGTTTATGAAAGCACTTATTTACCTTTTTTATCATTTGACATTTTTTGTTTTTCAGACTTTGTGACAGTATGTATTGATGAGGATGGGAATGAAAGAAAGGTATTTTTATTTCATATATACCATATATAAGTACAATAACATATTAAACATACATGAATGTAAAGTGATTGTTGATATCAGAGAATCAATCAATCAACTAGTCAATCAATTTATACAGGAAAACAACAGATAAACATCAGATTAAATGACCCTGGGAACAACTATTACTGTACAAACAGGCTTGCTGCCACTCAATCGTTCTGGTGCACAAACGAACCCCTGGGAGCCACCAACATTCCATAAAAGTACATCAATGGGAGAGATAGACTTGGCACACAGAAATAAATATTTAAGCAAGTTGCTCTAAATTTATTCAGACAAAACACAACATGTTTCAGGGCTAGCATAACTTCATAAGCTACATGACTGATAAAGGGTGTGCTGGCTTGAAACATGTTGTGTTTAGTCTGAATAAATTTAAAGGGATAGTGATACTTGCAAATTACTAATCCCTTATTGTAGGTTTGTTAAAAAGAAACTTATTGCCTCCAGTGTCATCTCTCAGACCCTTATGGTTTGAGAGATGATAAAGCTCAAAGTTCCCCCCTCCCTCCCCCTTCCCTGACTGAATGCTGACTGCTGACTGCAGGGGAAGCTGTCATACGAAAGTCTTATGTGCATCAGGTGGCTCCGCAGCCGAGATTGCGTTTATAAAAGAGAAATCTTTCACTAAAATGGTCTTCTACGTGTGCTTGGTTTGCAAGCACAAGTAGAAGACCATTTTAGTGAAAGATTTCTTTTTTATAAACATAATCTCGGCAATGCTGCAGAGCCGTCTGATGCAAGTAATACCGGATATCCCTGCAGTCAGCGTTCAGCATTCAGTCAGGGAAGAGGGAGGGAGGGGGAATTTTGAGCGCTATCATCTCTCAAACCATAAGGATTTGAGAGATGACACTGGGAGCAATAACTTTCTTTTTAACAAAGCTACAATATGGGGATTAGTAATTTGCAAGTATTACTATCCCTTTAAAGCAGCTTGTAATATTGCATTCTGTGTGCTTGGACTCTTTCTCTTTGATTTATCTATCAAAAGTCCATTGACAAAGCCGGATTACTGTTTCCAGATTATGTCAAACACACCATGAAAGAGGGAGTTGGGTAAAACCTCCTATTGCATTACCAGCAGGACATATATATTGCCCCATACACATAACACCCTTACCCACCCATACAGTAAACTTCTTCAACATTCATTACCCTGTATCCCCCACAGAGATAACATCCACAGCCCAACTCCAAAGCATGGCAACATTTTTGGCAGAATGATGCATTTTCTTCCCAATTGAAGTTGGAATTGGTAAAAAGAGACCTCCCACTCCTACAAGTTCATCAGCTTTGAATGGTTTCATTGAGTATTGGTGCCTTTCTAGTTCTGGATACCAGTAACACATCTTGTTGATGTAATGACAACACTTAAAAAAGTAGACATTATGTGAATATCACCAAAAACTCCAGGGAAGCATCAGAAACTGCTGAAAGAATTTAAAATAAGAGCCAGTTTGTGCAGATATATTTATTTCAGTTGTGTGTGTGTGTGTGTGAGTGTGCATGTCCTGGGTACTGATACCATCTTCCACAGGTTAGAATGAACCCTTTTCTTGGTGAGTCTAACTGTTCCCACGTTCGGTCTTCTCTCTTCATGCTCTCTCCCTTCTCTACTTTCACTCTGTTTAGCACATCTCTGTTAGATTTTTCCCTCTCCTTCTAGCTTCCATTTCCCTCTCAAATTTCTTTCTGTCCACCCCGACTCCTTCTTTACTTCTGTATCTCTTCTTCCCCCTTCCCCATTTTTTTCCTCTTTTCCCTTCCTCTTCAAATCATCTGCCCTTCCTAATTTACCACCTTTCATTCCCTCTTCTATTCCTCAACTTACTAAATATTTCCCTGCATCTTCAAAATTACCCTCTTCTATCTCAACTTACCACTCCTGCTTCTTATTTTCATCTTTACCCCAATTTTCTCCATGGCTCCATCATTAATGGTATGTCCCTTAATATGAATGCATATTTAACTTTGGAAATTAAGAAGATGTGAACACTTAGAATAAATCATTTTACTTAATTGTTAAACAAATTACTCTAATCTTCAGGTAAGGAAGATCACATAAGTAATGTGCCTGTCTCAAACTATTATTATTGCTATTATTCTTTATTCTGAATTTAACATCTATTATTTTCTTTTGTTAGCCTAATGACAAGTGGATGCTATCAGACAAATGTCACAGTGTGACATGTTTATCAGATGGAACAACACTTCTGAAAAGCCACAAAGTTAACTGTGAGAAGATACCAAAACCTACGTGCCAAAATAATTTGCCAACAACTAAAATCGAGGAAACCTGTGGATGTCGTTGGACGTGCCCATGTAAGTTAGATTGTGAATTTATGACTTCAATAAGTTACATTTTTAATTTCACTATTCAATCTTTCAACATTAGTTACAGTGGAGTGGGAGTGGGACATCAAAGATCAATCTAATCAATCTAATGTATATTTGAAATAGAGGATATATCTCTGTGGTATACTTATTTGATGCAGCTGGCTGTTTTCCAAAATGACATGCCTTGACTACGTTTTTGTCCATTTGACAGTCTCCATATTAAAAATGCATAAAAATTAAAAGATTGTGGTAGGTGCAATTTAGTGCTACTGGCAGCCTCTACAATAGGTCAACTCATTCCTATGGGTACCATTTTCTTGTAAATCCTATGAATTTTAAATATTTTAATATCTTTTGAATTGGTTGATGTCAAAAAAAGCAAACAAACAATTTTTCCTGTTGTCCCACCTTCTGGAAACATTTCTCGATATAAGCCTAGGGTTAAAAGGATACTCAATTCATGCACCAGGTTGTGTTCTTTCTAAAATGTTATGCTCTGTATTCTTTTTTATGTCTTGTGTTCTTGTTTTTAAAATTATTTTAGTGCATCCATGTCTAATTATCTAGCCTGATATCCTTTTTAAGGGTAGAAATGTAAAAAAAAAAATAAAAAAATGCAAAAACATTTGTGCACAATGGGTTAGGGGTAGAAAGGCAATATAACTCATTCGATGCAGTGGGTTGTCTGTTTTCCAAAATGGCATGCCTTGACTACGTTTTTGTCCATTTGACAGCTCCATATTAAAAAGGCATGAAAATTAAAAGATTGTGGTAGGTGCAATTTAGTGCTACTGGCAGCCTCTACAATAGGTCGACTCATACCTGTGGGGTACCATTTTCTTGTAAATCCTATGAATTTTAAATATTTTAATATATTTGAATTGGTTGATGCCAAAAAATCAAACAATTTTTACTGTTGTCCCAAAATCTTATGCTCTGTATTCTTTTTTATTTCTTGTGTTCTTGTTTTTACAAATATTTTAGTGCATCCATGTCTAATTATCTAGCCTGATATCCTTTTTAGAGGTACAAATGTAAAAAAAAAAAAAAAAAAAGCAAAAACATTTGTGCACAATGGGTTAGGGGTAGAAAGGCAATATAACTCATTTGATGCAGTGGGTTGTCTATTTTCCAAAATTATAGCCCTTATCTACCTTTTCTTCATATGTGTATTTATTATTACAGCAATTTTAGTTCATATTTTGTAAATGCAAGATACACTGAAAAAATGGTGTATCACTTGCTGTTTATTCATGGTAAAACACCTAAAATTGTCATCTGAATGTAAACTGGAACAAAGGTGTGAAAACATGCTCATCACAGGTAGAAGTGAAGTGGTTAACAATTTTACTAAAACATCGCTATAAAATATTATGTTGAATTAGCAGTATAGTACAGACTACATTTTGGCTCATATTTAGGTAAAATCCTGTTAGTGCCACTTGAGCACCATGGAACAAATCTTCCCTACTAGTGAATACAAAGCTTCTAGTGCTCTGAAATATTCCAAGCTCTGTTTAGACAAAGCGTTATTCAACATTCTTGGCATCATTTACAATACTGTACTTGATGACAATCTTCATACTTTATATCAATGATGTCAATGAATCAACCATTCTGAAACACATTCTACTGATTCTGCTTAACCATAATCATAACACACTTATTTATGTCAGCAAGTTAGGTCAGCATGATTCCAGTTAAATTGCCTCTTTATGAAAGTGGACTGCTTATAGATCTTGAACATTTGTAATGGATTGTTCAGTACATAATGCAAAGACAATGGTATTATTTATCAGTGGAAAACAGGAAGTAGTAGCAGTTTTAAGTATGAGAATTTCCAAAGGGGCTTATACATTTCTACTCTTGCTTACAAATTATTAGTTCATGTTGTTGGATTTCATTTGTTTGACATATGCAAAGCTTCATGCAGAAAGCAAATGATGAGCTATCCAACTGCACCACGTGGAACAACTAAAATATTCCTAAGTACCCATTGCTTTAAATTAGGCTTTTTTTTTTTTTTGTGAAAGTATTTTACCAGGAAGAATACACTGAGATTGTCTCTTGTTTTCAAGTATGTCCTGGGCTCATTTTATCTACCTTAGAAAGACTGGGCTGACCTTGCCGGGACTAGAACCTACAACCTCACGGTCTGAGCAGATTCTACAGCTGGTGCCTTAAAGGGATAGTAATACTTAAAAATTACTATCCCTCATCTTGTAGGCAATAAAAAACTGAGTAAAATGACACCAGCGGCATCTCTCAAACCTTTATGGTTTGAGAGATATCCGCTTTCAAAGTTCCCTCTCCCCTGACGTCAGTATTCTAGCTGACAGCAAGGGAATCCGGTCCCAGGACCGGGGGCGGCTCTGCAGCAGTGTGGAGATCACGTTAATAAAAAAGAAATCCTTAACTTAAAAGGTCTTCTACGTGTGCTTGCAAACCAAGCACATGTAGAAGATCATTTTAGTAAAGGATTTCTTTTTTATCAACGCGATCTCTGCACTGCTGCAGAGCCGCCGGCTGATCCCATGAGAGGATTCCCCTGCTCTCAGCTAGAATGCTGACATCAGGGGAAAAGGCAAACTGCTAAACTTTAAAAGTGGATATCTCTCAAACCATAAAGATTTGAGAGATGCCACTGGTGTCATTTTATTTTTTATTGCCTACAATATGAGGAATAGTAATTTTTAAGTATTACTAACCCTTTAAACAACTGAGCCATCCCTCCAGCCTTTTTAAACCCCTTCAATGCTAATAAAATGTATTTGACATGGTGGGACTAGCATTCAAATGGTTATTATTGCTCTGTTCTTTGACAACGTCTCCTGTTACTGCTACTACTGTTTTATTTACATGTACAGATAGATTATATATATGCACGTTTACATAGGCATGGTTCACTTCTCGGGGCTTGGTTGACATTTTCAATCAAGAAAACAGGTTCAGCAGCTCCCACGACACCCGATCAGCATTCATCCATGCTCACGGGCTCCAAAACTCTCCAACTGTCGACATTGCTGGGCTAAGCCAAGGCCCTTTCTGGCCACAACAATACAATATCATAGAAGTAAGGCTGCACTAGCAAACAAGACACAGTTCTGAGGGTATAAATAAAAACAAATTATTTATTTGTGATCTTGATAAAATCAAACAGAAAATCAGACTTCAACAACTCACATAGCTCATGATTAAGCATGCATAACGTGAAACGCATGGCCCAGGACCACTGTCATGTACTGTGTATACCTGAGCTATGTGAGTTGTTAAAGTCTAATGTCCTGTTTGATTTTATCAAGATCACAAATAAATAATTTGTTTTTAGCATTCAGAGCAGGTGAAGGAACGCTAACACCTAAAAATTGAATAGGTTAAAATGATTTTAAATATCATGTACTTTCAAACAGCATATGTAAAAATTATTATAAAATTATATTCTATTATAATCATTATAAATAAATAAATTATTTATATATTACATCCCTAAAACATAATTTTAAAATTGCATTTTAAAGCATTTGTAAACTGTCCTTTTAAGATAGCATTTATTTCATTTTGGTATTGCAGTTTTGTTGAGAGAGATAAGAGGTGGTCATGTATGCATAAAAGCTGTTATTTTACCTTAGGCCATTTAGAGACAATCCTGGACACTCACTTAAGGAGTTCTGTGGTACTTAGAGCCCTGGAAAAGGCAGGAATGGCTGCTCCCTCACAGCATATGTATACCTAAATTTTAGGCCTCAGAAAACGAATAGAGCAGTCTTAACCATTTGAGTGCTTTGGACACCCCTCTGGCACACAAAGAGTTAAAGATACTGGCATATAGTACAGTGTATAGATCACCCCAGTTAATATTTAGCTGTTGATGTCCTTTAAAATCTCCATTTGAATAAGTAGGAACTTTGGGAGTCTGTGTTTTCCCCTAGGGTTCATTTGCTTTTCTCCAGAATTATTCCAATGTCTTTTTAAATCATCCTCATTGTGTTTTTTTAAATGTAGAAAAAATTAAACAACTGATGCCATTTATTAAAGATTCTAAATATATTTCCTTTGTTTAACCCAGTCAGTGGAGGGTTACAACTCATACATGCTTTAAAGAGATAGTAATACTTAAAATGTATAAAAATATATGTTATAGGGTTTATCCCCCTGAGTAAAACAAGGGAACTCCCACTGCTGAGAGATATTTTATTAAAACATTATAACAGCTCAGACTTGCATTTTTTAGGTGCAATATCACCATGGCCTGAAAATTTATAGTGGCGCTGTTGCTACACCATCCAATGGAGATTTATGGTCTACAGATCATAGTAGTCCATAGAATAGTGTAGCAACAGCGCCAATATAATCACCTCCAATATAATCTAGACCCATATCTGCATCTAATTGAGGTAAAAGGTTAGACTGCAAAATGTAAAAACTCCTTATTATAAGGGAATTATGCAACTTAAAAAACTAGAAGTATGATACGTTAATGGGTAGTTTTCTCATACAAAATTACAGCTATTGAGCCTACATGGAAACATAGTTATTGGATGCTTAAAAAAAACAAAAAACTCAACATGAACTAACAGTCAATAAAGGGCTTTTAATGAACCCCTGTTACTGATAGGATAATTGGCCATGAAGCAACCAATTTTCAAATTTCCAGCCCTTCAATTATGTTTTGCATGGAAGACTATTGTGAGGGAACAAACCACTAATATATACATGTTTTCAATGGATTATCTGTAACCGAATACTGAATTAATATCACTATGCTAGACCAGCTATCATGAAGATAAATTAGATGGTATATATTGGTGCTATTTATACAAATACATTTCAGTATATTCTGATATCTTGGATGCAAGTGAGGCCATCAACACATGAGCAACAATGCATTTGAATCCTTTTCTCGCATCCATTTTTTAAAATCATGTATTTGTTTCTATATAATTTTCAGGAATTGCAAGCTAATAGGCATAAAAACACTCATATTTCTTTTGCACACTGACAAATATAAAACTCCCTTCAGTACTGCTGCTTTTGTGAATCCTTACAAGATCTCTTAAGGACTTAGCTTAGAAAATAACCTTTTATGTGATAGGGATTTGGCAGGAAAACAAGACACTTGACAGAGTTGAGGTCACTAGAAAGAGGATCATGTTTGTTTAGTGTTCCATGTATTTAATATCCTGTGATTGACCAGAACTGCAATTATACCCAAAGTGACCTTAAGATCACAGTGTGTTATATGCTATTTGAAATCTTGTTAAATGTTTTAATGTTCAAAAGAAAGTAATTGGCTGATTTACCCACGATGGACTTTTCATTTTGGCTAAATTTCTCTTTTAAATTATTTGTTGATTCTGTATGTCAGAGTATATTAACATTAAAACTACATTTTTATTTAGACTTTGTGACCCTTTTCATTGAAATATAATGATAGGAAATTAGACCCACTTGGAAGTACTTCTTGCTTGAAACCAAGGATGGAGATTTGCCAAATTATGTAAACATATTGTTCGTAGTTGGCAGCCTAGACAGTGTCATGTTTTCTTTATGAAACATGAGCATTTTCTATAATTTATTTCTAGACAGAGGTGAGCAGTTAAATGTTTTACATAATATGTACACTTGTACCCATAACTCTTGTTTTTTTTATTTTATATAATTTGATTTGCAATATAAAATAGAAATAAGTAACAATGTATTTTATTCCTTACAAGGCATGTGCATAGGAAGCTCAACCAGACATATTGTGACATTTGATGGACTGGATTTCAAACTCATAGGCAGTTGCTCCTATGTATTATTTCATGACAGAGATCATGATGTTAAAGTTATCCTTCAAAATGGGGATTGCAGCTCAACAAATCATCAAACATGCATGAGGTCAATAAAAGTGAAACATAATGAAGACTCCATAGAACTGTCTTATAATATGCAGGTATGTGGCTTTAGCTTATTTTTAACGTTTTTTTTTAAACAGACCTTAACAATGTTTCATACTTTTAGCATCTAGCATATTAACAAGATCCCAATATAGACCAGTGGTTCCTAATCCTCTTCCCAGGGGTAAAACCAGCCTTTAGGCTTTCCCTGCTTGTGCACAGGTAAGTTAATCAGAGGCTCAGACATTTTAAAGGGATAGTAATACTTTTTTTCTTTATTTTATTCTGTAGGCATTAAAAAACATGGTCTTATTTCTCAAACCTTTATGGTTTAAGAGATATTCACAAGCAAAGTATCCCCCCCGCCCCTTTTACCTAGTGTAAGCCATCTCTTCTCAGATGTGGAATACAGTCCATAGACCAGACAGATAACAGCAGGGGACAATCTTCTTCCTATGAGAACAATGAAAGCCCTGTCCCCCTTGACAAGTTTTTCAGGTTTTTCCCTTATCTTAATTGAAGATTGTCCCACTCTCCAGTCTACCTGGGCACCTGCCTTCTGCTCTGGCTGAACAGTGTTACATTAGTAAAAGGGGCAGGAGGGGGATACTTTGTCACTGAATTACTCTTGAACTACAACTCTGACAGAATTGAAATAACACTCTCCAAAGTCCAAATACTATGAATATAAAACAAAGTTCTCAAAACACCTTAATAACTTAATTTGTGTATATATCTATATATATTTGTGTGAGTGTCTGCAGCCAAGTCCCAAAAAAAGTTGATTGCTTGAGGGTAAAGTCAAAAAAGGCAAAAAAGTGATTCCCAAAATAGTTGATTGCTTAAGGGTAAAGTCAAAAAAGGCAAAAAAGTGATTCACTGCAGAGGTTAACATACCTGGGATGGAATAGCAGGATACCCGCTGTATCACCAGACACAGTGTTTGTCTCTTTATCGTGCGAGTACCCTATTAGGTTGTCTCATGGTGGTGATTTAGTGATTGATTGTAGTACTGCACTTAGAGGCAATCTGCATATATACTTTGTTTCGACATAGGCTCTGCATTTGAGTGTATTGTGTTCACCGCACTGAGGTCTATACCAGGAACTGAGTTTGCAATGAGGGGCCATGTCTGCCTCTTGAGTGAGTACACAACTAAAAGGTGCATGGTGGTGCACATTTTGTACTCCTATGTTTAGAGTTTGTGTGCTTCTACTTTTACACATAATGAGCTGAAGGTCCTATGAAAACCTGAATCAAATCTGGAATAAAACAACTGCATCAAAGGAGACAAATCAAATATTCCATTGATTTAAATTATTATTTAACCTCTTGAATGCAAGATGTCTCCAATGGATTATGAAGCAATGCATTTGAGACTTCTAACTTTCAATTATCTAAATGCTCCATGTAAATCAATGTGGATTTTGGGGAGTTGGTTGACTCTAACATTGTGTCAGTTTTTCTTAGGATATCAGCATTACTGTTCTGTTTGAAGGGTCAATTCATAGCATTAGTACAATTCATAATTCTCTAAAATGCAATATTATAAAATATACTGCAAGTATCAATTGTTTTCACAGCTGCAGTGAAGCACATTGGTAATATGTATTCTACATTAATTTAAAATAAATAAAAACCCACTAGTGAATTATAAAATGTCATACAGAACAGTATGTGCTTTCAATCATTAACATGACATTGTATTATTCTACTATGTAAATAAATATGTGCTTTTGGCCTTGGAGCTGTGAACTTGATAGGGATTTATCTCAGCCATGTATATACACCCATTCCCCAGATCAGTTGGCCCCTATAAACTCCATGAATGGAGGAAGTAAGATTAGAAAAATATATGGAGGAAGTGACAAGAAGTAGAGACAGATGAAGTCAAATGCTATTTCTTTGATCTAAATATTTTCAGTACTGGTGAGCCACATGTTAAAAACAAGTTGTTTTTAATCCTGAAACTACTATACAGCCACGTTTTAAAGGCTCACTCACATCCCTACACAATGGGGGTATGCTCTATGATGTTATAAAGAGGTAATAAAGTGAGATGACTTCTTTAGTGATATCACTTCTTCAAGTCCTATGTTATTCTATGGAGCCTATGTTCTAAGATTTCTTCAACTATGGATATCTTAGTGCATAGGCTCTATAGAATAACATTGGACCTGTAGAAGTGATATCACTGGAGAAGTTATCTATGCTTTATCACCTCTTTATCATACTTTAGTGCATATTCCCCAACATGTGTTTAACGGTTCGTACAAATGAATACAGGACAGTTACTTATAGGTAACAATCACTTTACTGCGAACAAATAATAAAACAGTCAGGCACGTCTCATCAGTAGACTGCAACCAGAGGAGAATGTAATTAACAGAGCTAGCGCCTCCTCTAGAGAGTAGGAGATTACCTCTGTAAGGAGCTCAATCAGTATGGCCCAGTAATTGTAATGTATGCGTAATCTGTAGAGTCACAGGTCCGCACCTGGAGGCTATCAGACTAAAGAGAAAGACACTCAGGAAGGATAACGGACTGAACCCCAGATCCAGACCTGTAGGGGAATCAGACTTAATCGACAGGCAGCGGTAGTAAGGAATGTTTGAGCCTAGGTCTGCACCTAGGGGATCACCAGACAATCCCAGTAGCAAGGAATGGGTAGTCAGACAAGCCAGGTCATACACGGAGTGGGTAGTCAGCTAGAGCCACAGGGTCACACCAGATAGGATATCCACTGAAGCGTTGGTATGCTGGATACGCAGTGGACAGAGCCCCAGGTCAACACCAGAGTGGTAGTCGAACAAACCAGGTCATATGCAGAGCTGGTAGTCAGCCAGAGCTGCAGGTCTGCACCAGAATGGTTATCAGACAAGCCAAGGGAAATACAGAAGGCAGATAGTCAGACAGAGCCACAGGTCAGCGCCAGATTGGGTAGTCAGACAAACCAGGGTAATACACAGAGCTCAATCATTACAACTGCAATGGAACACCACAAAAGGGCAAGTGACTTAGTGTCCAGGCAGTTTAAATACTCTTAGCTCCACCCCTGGAAGGTAGAGCACTGATTACTGTACCTTTAAGAACCGGCATTACATCACTATGGAATTCCAGTGATGCGCGCCTGACTCTGCCGGCCAGCAGAGGGAGCCAAAGAGATGCGTCAGGAGCCACATGCACAGCCCAGAGGAAACAGCATCTGGGACGCCAAGGGGACCGGCTGCCTAACGGAGCACTGAGGCAGCCGACTCCCTACTAAAGGAAAGCGTGAACACTTACAATGTGCTAGTTTTAATGCATATACTTTGTGTGCTAACATTATTCCTCTCAGACTGGAAGCTATTATACATTTTTATTACCTTTTGACTAGAGCTTCCCAAAAATGGGGACGCTGATTATCCCTAACTCCTGAAGGTTTGAATCAGAATCTGGACATGAGTTAAGGCACAACCACTCACTCGTGGCTGTTCAGGGGAAGTCCTCCCCTGCATGATATCATCAACCACTCTTGGACTGTGTGGGGGTGCACTGGATCGAACACATTCTAACTCTGTTTCAGGACATCCTAACACTCAATTCCAAAAGTACTACAATGTGTTATATATATGCCATGTATCAATTCTCATTAAAAGCATGGTACATGACATCACAGAGAGAGTGGGACCAGTCATGGAGTTCTCTGGTGCCTTCCTCTCTACCTACCAAGTCATCCCACACCATGATGCTCCCACTCACAGCTGCTGACACAGTCAAAGCCCAAATGTTTAGGCCGGTAATTTATGAAATATTAATTATTTATTTATAGGACATACATAGGGTTAAAAGTGCATTATAAAAGATTTAGTAGTATCTAAGTTCTGCGGAGAAGCCTATGTGGTGTTAGTGTTCCTTTAAGATTATCCCTACCTAAACAAGTAGTGATATTCTTTAACTTCAACTATTAGAGGTACTGGACTGAATTTGTCACCATTGAGCTCAAGGGGGAAAAATGTATATTATTTTGGCACTGAATACCAAAAGGGGTAATTACCCATGGAGTTTTTATGCTGATAAGTCCTACCTCCACATTGATTAGTGGGTGCAATTTTATTAGTTTGTTATTGAATATTTTTACCATGTATTTTACCATTTTTGCACTCTATTTCTCTCTTTATCTCACATTAACTACAGCATAAGGGATAGATAACAATTCACATTGGTTTAAACAGGGCCTTTAACCACTTCAATAATAGGGAGCTGACCAGCTCACTGAAGTAAATAAACAGATCAATTTAAATCAGTGAGAATCTGAGGAATATTATTTACTGTCTGAAGTGCAGTTGGTTTGCTCCAATATTGATCTAGTTATTCTTATTATATTAGCCTCATGGTATTCATGAATTAATGTCTAAAAGAGGAGTGTCCAGGTTAGATCTCCAATAGCTACCAACAATCCAGGATTTAAGGATCTCCCTGTTAGAGCACAGGTATGCCAATCAAAGTTAATGAGCCACTGATTAACTCACCTATGTGAAAAAATATATGTTGTAGGGTTATGTCCCTGAATAAAACAAGGGTACTCCCACTGCTGAGAGATGTTTTATTAAAAAAAATTATAACAGTTCAAACTTGAATTTTTATTGGTGCAATATAACAGTGGCCTGAAAATTTACAGTGGCACTGTTGCTACACCACCCTATGGAGATTTATGGTGTAACGACCAGAGGAGTCCATAGGATGGTGTAGCAACAGCGCCACTGTAAATTTTCAGGCCACTGTGATATTGCACCTAAAAAATTAAAGCTTGAGCTGTTATAATTTTTTAATAAACTATCTCTCAGCAGTGGGAGTACCCTTGTTTTACTCAGGGGGATAAACCCTACAACATATGTTTTTTTATATTTTAAGTATTACTATCCCTTTAAAGCAGAACTTTCAGGTATATTAAAGCGCCCCCCCAAATTATTTTTCACATAGCGATAAGCATATCGATACTTGTATTATCTGTAGGTCTGCGCTGTCTGTCCCTGTCTTCTCGATGATTGCCTAGTGGGAATTGCATTGTACCTAAAGGTACAAAAAGGGATGGACTGAGCAGGTGCACAAATTCTTCTACGTCAAGATGCCTGCCTGTGAGTCTCAGAAGAAGTTGGATTTCTAAATAATGCCGGACTTACTAAGGATAATACAAGTATTGATTTGCTTATTGCTAAGTGAAAAATTATTTGGGAGGCACATTAATATGACTGAAAGTTCCGCTTTAATCAGGCGAATCCTTAAATCCTGGACTTTGGTGGCCCTTCAGGACTGAACTTGGACACCCCTAGTCTAAAGCACAACCCTTTGAAGTTGACAGCATGTTAGGTTTCATAAGATTTACTTTTGGGTTAATGAGTTTTATAAGCCTGGGTACCCTTTTGGCATTCATTGCTAGACTATTTCCTGTTATATAGATTACTATTTGATATTTGTGTGTATTCAACTATTCACTTACATTCTATAATGTATCTCCTAGCGCCAGAGGCCAACTCTAAGGCTATATGTTCAAAAGAAAAGTGGTGGAATTCTGGGGCAAACCATTTGAACTATAGGGGAGAATGAACATTTCCCATTTATTTAAATGGGGATTTTAACCCCTTGAATGCTAGAGAGATCTCCAACTCATGACAAACATGAGTTTTGATAATGAAATTGAAGCATGTTGCCTTGCAACTGACCTTTGGCATGCTTTCTGCAATCTGTGAGTAATATTCAGTGACTGATGATGCATGGCTGAAAATATCTGAAAGAGCCAGAAAATAATATCTTAGTAAGTGCTAAGTAAAACACTGCCTCACAACTGCAACTTAGATTAAATGGATTATGGCCAGTTTCTACAAGTACATATACAAATTTATATTTGTTCTTTATGACTTGTTTGACAAATATGTTTAGTTATGTTTGGCTTTTCTAACTGGTGATTTAAGCCCTTAATGAAAATGTTATAATTCAGATGGTGAAAGGAAGGAGCCTCCCCATCATAAGCACTTCTCTATTCCACATCTTACTAATAAACAAAGCCTCACTGGGACCATTCCAACATTGGATGATTGCTCAAAAAGAGGCTTATTCAGAAGTGCAAATAGATTAAACATCTTAAAGGGACACTTAATGCTCAAAAAGTTATTCTTGCTTTTAAATTAACTCATCATTCATCATCACTAATAATAAAAGGCCAGATGTATGTTTGTCTGATGCAACCATGAGCAGTAGAGATTGCCCGAACACAGTCATGCGCAGTAGAGACTGCCTGAACGCAGGCCAGATGTATGTTTGTCCGATGCAGTTATGCGCAGTAGAGATTGCCTGAACGCAGGCCAGATGTATGTTTGTCCGATGCAGTCATGCACAGTAGAGATTGCCCGAATGCAGTCATGAGAAGTAGAGATTGCCTGAACCCAGGATAGATGTATGTTTGTCCAATGCAGTCATGCGCAGCAGAGATTGCCCGAATGCAGTCAGGAGCAGTAGAGACTGCCCGAACGCAGGCCAGATGTATGTTTGTCTGATGCAGTGATGTGCAGTAGACACTGCCCGAATGCACAGACTTTCTTCAGTGTACATGGGCCTTTACACTAGTTTAATTATAACACATATAGAAAACTTTCCCCAACACCATCTTTTTCATAATTTTTAATTTGAAGTAAAATAACAGAAATTTGAGGTTATAAGTGGAAGGCTGAGCCTAAATTTGTGGGAGGGGCTGCAAGCCATAAATACCGTCTGCAGCCTCTCCCACGGGTCGCATCATCATTGTGCCCCCCCTATCACCCCAGTACTTGATTGTTTATCACAGGTGGCCCTTAAATCAGGCCTACCATGTTGACATTCACCTGAGCTTCCGGCAAGCTCCGCATATGGCAAACCTCTCAGCATTTCCAGTCGCTGGAAGCCCCGACCACAAAAACTAACACTCAGAAGATCAAAACATATTGCTGTATTTTTATTGGTGCCTTCCCCTAAAACTATTAGGATATATACCCGAAGCACCAATCATTTTATAAGATTATTATCTGATTGCTGAAAGCAGCATCTTTGTTCACTTTAGCTCTTTATTTAAGGTTATTTAACATTTACTAATGTTTTAGGCATTAGTGCCCTTTAATTATTGAGATAAAATAGCTAAATGGTAATTGCATCTTTTTACTACCAGCTGAATATTAAGACCTTGTTAATAATTAGGCACAATGTTCATTAACACCGGATAAAATCACACATTAGTATGGATAACTGGTTCATGATAGATAACTGATACCAACATGAACCATATGAACATAAGTGCTATTTTCTTTCTTAGGAACCCTGATTACTTATCCATAAAAATGATATATTAATCTCCTATGCCAATGCTGACTAGTTTGCCTAAAGGAAATACACTGGCCACTTCACATATTTCCCTTATCCATAATGACAATATTCAAATTGACTTATTGTTCCCTCAGCCCATGATATTTCCCAGCAATCCCAAATATATATTGCAAACAAATAAACAATCTGCCACTCACTAGATACTCACACACTGGCAGGAGGAATCAGCCAAGTAAGTCCTTTGTGTTAAAAGCTTCCTTTATTTGGTAAATAGGTAGTGCAGGAGAAAAATATAGCCTCACACATTTCTTGCAAAGGCACCTAACCATAGGCATAACTCATCATACTAAAAATCTCATATATAAATGATCAATAAGGAGTCATTGATTTAAAAAAAAAAAAACAATCCAAAAACTGGAAGAAATGGGTTAGAGCAAACATATATATACACAGTACACACACACACACACACACATATATATATATATATATATATATATATATACTTTTTATATAAATATACATTTGTAATAAATTGTACATTTTGGTGAAAATGAATATTTCTTTCTCTAAAGGTTTCCGTTAATGGACAGCCTGTTTCACTACCTTATGCAAATAACAAGTTTGAAGTGACAATATATGGAGCCATTATGCACGAGATAAAAATTCCTAGTCTGGGATTCATTTTTACATTTACGCCAACAAACAATGAATTTATGCTTCAGCTCAATCCACACGCATTTTCTTCTAAAACGTATGGACTTTGTGGTAAGTTATTTATGTATAGTTGTGAAAAACATTGTAAAGGGGGGGGGGTTACGAAAGAAAAGTACATAACTTGTAATGCTCCGTATATAAGCATAGTAAATAAGTGCATGGTCCTATGCTTATGTACAAACACCTTAGTATATCAGCACGGAAATCCTCCAGTGCACATAGCTGCGCTCACGTCACTGCCTGCTTACTAGTGTTGAGCGAGCGTGCTCGGCCGATGCTCGGATCGGCTCGAGCATCGCTCTGCTCGGCACATGGCGGTACTCGTCGAGTACCGCCATGTGCTCGCCCGCCATGTTCGGGTGGCGGGGATCTGTGCCGGAAGAGGCACAGATCTGAAGACGCTCCGCTGGACCACCAGGGACTGGAGGTACGGGGGCATTGCGGAGATGAAGGGGGCATTGCGGAGATGAAGGGGGACATTGTGGAAGAGGGGCATAGACTCTATGCCCCTCTTCCACAATGTCCCCCTTCATCTCCGCTATGCCCCTCTTCCACAATGTCCCCCTTCATCTCCTCTATGGCATAGAGGAGATGAAGGGGGACATTGTGGAAGAGGGGCATAGCGGAGATGAAGGGGGACATTGTGGAAGAGGGGCATAGCGGAGATGAAGGGGGCATAGCGGAGATGAAGGGGGACATTGCGGAGATGAAGGGGGCATTCGGAGATGAAGGGGGCATAGCGGAGATGAAGGGGGGCATTGACCAGGCACCCTCCCCTCATCAGAGCAGGGGGTGCCTGGTGTAATGCTCGTGTCGCCCCATTAATTTCAATGGGGCTCGGGTGCTCGGCCGAGCACTCGAGCCTCAGGGGGTGCTCGGTCAGAGCACCCGAGCATCCGAGCATCGGGGTGCTCGCTCAACACTACTGCTTACATCACACATGCAAAGGTAAACAGGAAAAAAAGAGTTTTCCCTATAGTTAGTTTGTAAATAGCCTATGCCTTTGCACAAAAAATCACCCACACACTCCAACATAGTTCACACCTTGGCACACAAGGCCCAAAGCAGACATTTTATTTGTGCAAAAGCACTTTCTACATAAGCACTAAACAGGTGCAGGACTGCCTAGTGCTGTTTCTCTACTAGTTTTATTTTTAATGAAAGACAAAACAGTGCTAAGACACCAGCAAGGAATCAGGGGACACACCAAAAATCTCCAAATGAAAACCAGAACAAACAGTAGACAAACCTGCACTTTTCCATATAGATGACATAACCTTTTGAATGCCAGAGGGGTACGGAACGCATTGCAAAGCAATGCGTTCCGAAATCCCTCTGGCACTCAAAGGGTTAAATGTGATATTGTGTAATGTGTACATTACTGCCAATAATAACACAAACTTTTTAACTCACATTTGTTAAGGAGTTTTTTTGTGCATAGTTTGACAGAAATATTTCTTTATCTTGCCTTCCATACCTTGAAACAAGTGAGTTAATATGTGGTTGTTATGAGCAGCAATGTATATTGTATATATGTTAGAATTTAAACAACCTGCATGACGTAGAATATGTTTGTCTTCTCTTCATTGTTATTTTTACCATAATTTCTTCTGAACTTTTTTTTTAATATTCACAATTTGTATTTGAAATAGTTAATTCAGGGGTGGATAATCTGCAGGTGTCCAGCAATTGCAGAACTACTCTACCCAATGCCTGACTGAGGATGATGGGAATTGTAGTTCAGAAATACCTGTATAGCCACAGGTTGTCAACCCCTGCACTAAGGGACACTGAAAACTAAAAAAAAATTGGTCTTAAGAGTTAGGGCTCACCATAAAGGGACACAAATGTCTCTTAATAATAAAGCCTCATTTACTTTAAAGGGATAGTAATGCCTTAAAAAAATGCAGCTCCAATTGAGCCTCCTATTGAGCCTCCTATACCTACCCCTTTTACCTCTCCCTATCTACCTTCCCTTAGATTTGGAATCCAGTCAGGCGACCGGACAGCTCACGGTGAAGGACAATCTTCAGGCACTGAGTATAAGGAAAACTTGACGAAGGAGGGAAGGATTTTCCTTATGCTCAATGAAGATTGTCCCTCGCTGTGTGCTGTCTGGCCTGCTCAAGGAGCAGCATGATGTAGGGGAAAGGTTATGAAGGGGACTCCTTTTGAATATTATAGAAAATATTGAAATACAGCGTTACATGGCCCAGGTTATAGGAGGCTCAATCAGAGCTGCATTTATTTTAAGGTGTTACTATCTGTTTAATCTGACAGAAAATCCTAATGACCATTATGAATCAATTATGTGTGGATTGGTTCTCAAAAATGGATATCATGTACATGGAATCAGACATGATTCTTTATTCCAGGACTCTTGGAAGCTAAGCTCCTCCCACTGAAGACTTTGTAAGACTACTTCAGTAGGAGGAGTTGAGTCCTGGAGTCCTGAAACAAAGAATCAGGTCTGCTTCCTTGGATAGGATAGCCAGTACTAATTAAACATTAATTTATTTCAATTTGATTCTTAGTTGTCCAGATTAAGGTAAATTAGTGTTATTATTAGGGGTGTTAATTTTCCTTTAACAATAACAGATGTGTTATACTTTCCTCAACGACACAGTTCCCTTGATTTATTACCGTGCCAGCTTGCCATTTGCTGCACACTGACAACAGCCCGTCTTAGAGTACATTCCTGAACTCGGATTGGTGGCTTCCCCCAGCCATCAAAGAACAAAATGATTCCCCAAATTATTCAGTTCTTAAATAATTTTTAGATATGATTTACCCATCTTCACTTGATTTGTTTAACCCCTTAAGGACTACGTGACGTACTATGACTGTCACGGTCTTTATACCCTTAAGGACCAGTGACGATCATAGCACATCACTTACTTTTTACTTACAACGCTTTACCGGGAGCACCGTAAGTAAAAACAGGGCCTAAAATTGACCACTCCAAGACCAGAGCGATCGCTCTTAGGCCTCAAAGCGGTGCACCGGTACACATAACAAGACACGTGTACCGGCGCGTCGGCAAGGATCAAAGTGGTCCTTAAAGAAAGGTAACTTCCCTGGACCGCTGGTTCTTAAGGGGTTTTAACTACAATAACCTTCACTTTGATTTCTGTTTTCTTGTGTTAAGGCACATGTGACCAGAACATGGTAAATGACTTCTCTCTAAATGATGGCTCAGTAACCATGGACAGCAGTAAATTCATTGAAGAATGGACTGAGGTTGACAGTCTTGGAAGACCATGTAAAACCAGATTGGATGATGCATGTACACAATCTATTAGCCCAAAATGCAAAATTCTGCTTTCAACAACATTTCAGTCATGCCATGCACTAATCCCACCCAAACAATACTTCGCTTTATGTGAAGAAGCAAGCTGTCATGGACAAGATATATGTGAAGTAATTGCTGTATATAGCCATATCTGCATGATGCAAGGAATCTGTGTGGACTGGAGAACATCTGATTTTTGTCGTAAGTATGATTAAACATGTTCAGATTTCTGATTAAATGTTACAGGAATATAAATGCTAAAGTATCCTTTGCTGCTGTGGTAAGTACTGTGGAAAGTTAAACTCACTGACTAAATATGTTGGGGTTATGAACTAAGGTATGATAAAGAGGTGATAACGCAGAGATAACTTCTCCAGTGATATCACTTCTCCAGTTCCTATGATATTCTATGGAAACTATGCACTAAGATCTCCAAAGTTGGAATAACCCCTATTATCTCTTGAACAAAGGCAAAATGACACATTCGTAGGGCCCATTAGGATTTTCCTGGGAATGACAAGGTAAATAAGGGATTCTTATTAGCTCTTACAGTTTCCTTTAATATAAGAGAGAATTGGAGATTGCTTTCCCTAACATACAAAATAATCACTGCTTATACCTCTTCCATTTTTTTTATACGCACCCAACATACACATTTATTTCTGTAACATGTCTTTTTCTTCTACAATCATTAACTTCATTGCATGGATTTTGAACAAAATAAAAGGTTCCTTCTCCAAACAATGTGCCCTTAGTCAAAACTGACCTGGATAGTGATGTAGACAAAAGTAATTGTCCGTTCATGTCACTTATCCTGAATATGTGAAATATTTGCTATCTTTATTTCCTTAGAGTCAAATGAATGACTGTCTGGGTTTTGTACTTTGCATAAAGGCCTGGTCAGTGCGATTGACCTTTTATAAAATGCTATAAGTCATATGCACAGAGACAATTGTGGAGCATTTCTGGGGCAAACTAACTGCTCCATAGAGAACAAATAAAAATGGTCATTGATTTAAATGGATCTTTTAAATCCTGGAATGCTTGAGAGTTCTTCATTGCATTGATTTGCATTTTTCCACTTTGGTCTATCGGCATATGTATTTATTTTATTTATTTAGAAACTGTTTTAGCAGGAAGAATACACTGAGATTTCTTTCATTTTCATGTATGTCCTGGAGAGAATTATAATACTAATGTAAAGACATAGAACCAGTTCTTACACTCCTTCTATATAAACTCAACCAGGGATTGGGAGAAAAGGAAGAGTCCAGCGCTGGTTCAGTGTCTTTACAATTATATTTCTTCCATCAACAAAGAGGTGGTCAGACCTCTGTGAGGGCCATAGCTGTAGAACACCCATGGTCTGGAATTATTTGACGATTGGATGTAAATGCAATAATAATCAGTTTTTTTGTTGTTGGTGAGAAAATAATTATTCAATATAAATATTTTGAGATTGGCCACATAGCACCTCTATAAAGTTACTCACTTAAAGGCATAGTAATAGTTAATGTTATGTTTATTTAATATTGTAGTCATTAAAAAATATGAACAACGTTATAAGTCTTATCTCTTAAACCTTTATGATTTGAGAGATATCCCTTGTTAAAGTTACCTCGTGAGAGAAGTCAGCACTCTAGCTTACAGCTGCAGAATCCGGTCATTTGACCAGATGAGGCTCTTCAGCAGAGCCAAAATCAAGCGGTCTAAACATAAATATTTCATTGGAACCATCTACAAAGTGTGCTTGCAAACCAGGCACACTTTGTAGACCATTCTAATGAAGTATTTATGTTTAGATCACTTGATTTCTGCTCTGCTGAAGAGCCTCCATCCGGTCAAATGACCGGATTCTGCAGCTGTCAGCTAGAGAGCTGACTTCTGAGGTAACTTTAGCAAGGTATAGCTCTCAAACCATAAAGATTTGAGAGATAAGACTCATATCTTCGTTAATTTTTTTTTTTTTTTCAAAATAGCTTTATTAAAGATATACAAAAAGACAATGAGAAGAATACAGGTCCCACAAGTTAGCAAACATTACATGTAGGAATGACCACAGGTCAAATGCAGAGTCAAAATCAGGAACACAGACTATTTAAGAGATGACATAAAGAAGAATTGAGAAAAGAGAGAGAGAGAGTAAAAAGGGAGGAGGGAGAAAAAAAGGGGGGGGAGAGTTCATATTTTTTTGACTACAATATTAAATAAACGTAAAACACCTCTGGTCCCAGGACAATAAATCTACATAGGATGGTGTAGCAACAGCGCCACTGTGCAATTTCAGGCCACTGTGATATTGCACCTAAAAAATTCAACTTTGAGCTGTAATAACTTTTGAATAAAATACCTTTCAGCAGTGGGAGTACCCTTATTTTACTCAGGGGGATAAACCCTACAACATCTTTTTTTACATTTTAAGTATTACTATCCCTTTAAACACAGATACAAGCAAGGAAAATAAAAATGTTTTAGTTTTTACGTGCAGTTATATGTCCCAATAAATGCATGGAAAATTAGGAAGGATGGCTTAACTGCTTGAGGACCAGGGGGGTGTACAATGCACTGCTTTTCACGCCTTCTGAGTAGTAGACCCAACAATCGGAGTGCCAGTAGTGGCCTACCTCCTCACTATATCACAGGCCAATGAGTAATTAAAGCAAGTCTGTTATAGAACAATAACTTCACTTATTCACAAATTTAAATAACAAGGTGTTGGAAGTTCGACAAGAAGTGAGAACTCCTTTCAGTGGATCAAAATTCTAGCATTTTTATATTTTTATGTTCATACTGCAATACTTTGGGACGAAACCCCATAGAATATCATAAGAGATTTCAGTAACTAAGAGACGTCTCAAAACCTAATGAATCAGTAATGAAATCATAAACTGAAAGACTTTTCCTGCTGTGCTGTGCAAAACAAGTGTAGTTCTACTGCTGGCAGATGAGTTATTCAGAAGTTCAAACTTTCATGAAGTGAACGTTTACTATTAAATTATAGGGAGAATTGTAATCAGTGATTATTGACTAGGTTGAATGCAATAGAATAGCTGTCTGGACAACAGACTTTATTGATACTGGGAATAGCTTTGTTTTACACAACAGGAAAAGCTAGGGGCATAACTAAAAGGAGTGCATAGGGTGCCATTGTGCTGGAGCCAAACATCCAAGGGAGCCCATTTACCCAGGGTCCAGTGGGTTCCAGTTTTGCCTCTCTGAAAATATTTTTGTGTTAGGGGTTCAGACAGTGTTTGCACCAGGGCCCTGCAATGACTAGTTTTGCCACAAGGAAAATCACTACAACACTTCTGTGTTTTTTTCATTATAAAAGTTTACTAAACCATTAATATACCTGCTGATCTCTTGTGCCAAGGAGACCAGCAGCCTAACTTGCATACACACCCCATACAAACTACAAAGAAGCACACAGGTACCAAGGACCATATCCAGAAATGAAAACAGTAGCAATGCTTCAGAAAACCAACTGCTTCATGAGGTGGTGGTGAGGCCTGGAGAGGAAGGTCTCTTAACCCCTATATGTTTGAAATGTCTTTCAAAACACAGTGAGATTGGAAACCTCTTTATCACCTAAGGGGTCAAAATCTCGATTTTAATCAATGGTATTTTAAGAATTAATAATTCTTCCTTGTGGTGCAGTTGGTATACTAATTGTTACTCAGCAGGGAATGCACAGTGTGCTGAGTTGTATAGCTAGGGGCATTAGTAGCAGAAAGAGGTAAGTGGTCACGCCACTAGACAGATCTCTGGTTAGATCTCACCTTGAGTACTGTGTACAGTACTGGAGACCCCATCTCCAGAAGGATATAGATATTCTGAGAAGGGTTACTAAAATGGTGAATAGTTAACAGGATAAGAAATATCAGGACAGACTAAAGGATCTGAACATGTATAGCTTGGAGGAGAAAAGAGAGAGGGGATATGATAGAAACATTCAAATACATGAAGGTATTCAACAAAGTACAGGAGGGAAATACATTTAAAAGGAGTACACTTTAGGCCAAGAGCTCATAATCTAAAACTAGCGGGACAGAGGCTTAGATGTAATTTAAGAAAGTTTTATTTCAGTGAGAGGGTGGTAGACAGTAGATAAGTGGAATAGCCTACAAGAAGTGGTAGAGGATAATCCAGTGACAGTATGCATGGGATAGGCATAAGACTACCCTCAGCATAAGACATGACCAAGGACCAAATAAGGTTTTAGGTTTTTACAGTAGGAAAATGGGCAGACTAGATAAGCCAAATGGTTCTTATCTGCCTTCAAATTCTATGAGACTAGTAGAGTAAAAGTGATACCTTTATTGACTGAGTAGCTTTGGATTCAAGCTTCCAAGACAACTAAGTCACTTCTTCAGGCATAATAAGAATAAAGGCTGAATGTACAATACATGACTTTAAAACTCATACACATAATTTTAACATCTAAGCCCCCTGACTGCCAAAGGAGCGCTATAAGTAAAAAGTACGTGACGTACTATGACCGTCATCGGTCCTTAAGTATTTAAGGATCATGACAGTCATAGTACATCACGTAGTCCTTAAGGGTTTAAAAGAATGCCAGAGAGGTGCACAACCCATCTAATTATGCCCAAAGAAGAGGCCTTGTTGTCATTAAATTTTGCATCCAAAGCCACTTGGTTAACCAATAAAGGTATCGTTTTTACTGTACAAGTCTCCTGCATTTTCTGTGTCTAACACAGTACCACACCTTAGTTTGTATGGTCCTATATTGCTTTATTTCTTTCTGCATTAAGTACCAGGTATCTAATTAATTGTGTGTGGATCATGTGATCACATCCCCTGCAATAATCTGGGCTGAACACTATGAACCATTGCCAGAGAATCATCTTCAACTCATAAATCACTTTGGCATAAACAAATTATCAAATTAATAAAATGGTTCATTCATTTAAAGCTAACACCTCACCAGAGCCCTAGCAAATACAGGAGGTGGGCCCTAGATATCACTTGGGATGTCAATGGGGAATTATGCCTATGAAAGGGATTTCTGTTTGGATCAGCGTATTGGCGTTATCAAGTACATAATAATTAACCTGTTGGATACCAGAAAGGTATCCAAAGCATTGAGAAGCAATGTATTGGAGACTGCTCTGGCACACAAGGGACTACTTTGGGAAGTTTAAGAATTAATTGGATGCCACCTCTAGTCTTAACCCTTTGAGTACCAAAGGTGTGAACATTTCTCTGCAATGTGTTGCGTTCCCCTCTCCCCTCTGCCCTCTGCCATTCAAACACATAAAATACCAGGAGACATTAAATTCCATCCTATCCAGCTTAAATTTTACTTTATTGTTCATCATTTTGATGCATTTAAAAATACATTGTACATTCTAAAATAATTATATTTATTATAGTATTTCAAATAATCCCTTTCTTTTTATCTTTGTTTTTTCATTTTGAAGAGAAACAGTTTTACGTACATATATTTAGTCATCCAATAGAATGTTTTAAAATAAAAAAATCTGTAGCATACTACACTAAAGAAGCAGTAATTTTTTTTTACTTAAAAAAGTATACTGCAGGGTTTTTCCTGTTGATTTAAACAAGGGTGCTCCCAATACTAGGAGATGCATCTTTACAGAGTTATTACTGTTTAAACTCTTGTCTTTTTTTAATTAACATTGTCCTCTAGTGGACAGATCGTAGATACTTATTCTGTTGTAATCTATGGGACAACTGAGTCACTGAAAGTATGTTATAGTACAGCTCTATCACTTTCTGTCAGTTTGAAATTTCGGTAAGTAACAAAGCTGTAACTCACTTCCAGACAATTTGATCTGTTATAACTTTTGAATAAAACAACTGCAAACTGTGAGATTAGTCATGTTTTACTCAACAGGAAACGCCTCTTAAGATATAAATTTTCATGGAAAAAAAAGGTTACGGCTCCTTTATGTTAAAAACTGGTAATCAAAAAAAACATAATTTGGTTTTCTGTTTGAAATCTAATAACTGCGCCTTTTAAGTGAATCATCCTTAGGCTTTATAATCCATAAATCATTCCAGAATTGTTGATATATGTGGATTCCCAAAGAGGTGATTAGTCAATTTTCATTATATATTTAAAACTCACTATCACACTGATTTTACATCATCTCTTATGAGGCTCCTAACTTTAATTTTCTTCCAAGGCGTATTCATTTCTTACGTGTTTTAACTGGAGTCACCCATATTAAACAGCTTAAAAAGAGTTTTCCCTCTTTTATGCAGTTAAAATGCATGACGTATGATTAAAATGATATGACCACCTGATGTATTCTGTCTTAAAAACTGCATGTTTTGACTTTTCCAAAGGGTAAACTACTAAGCCTCATAGGCTAGTTCATGTTACGGATGTATTTCAATGTTGTTTAAATTCCCAAACAGAAGGAATGATTTTGTTCCTAAAGCAAAATAAGTGGCAAACTCACTGCCAGCTCAGTCATCCATGGCTTTTTAAGTGACTGCATTATACTGAGCAAAGAATAAAGTAGATAGCAATCTTAACACATTCGATGCTCCAGAGGCTTTCCTGTTAAAGGGATAATAATACTACATTTTATCTTTATTTTATTTTGTAAGCATTAAAAAAACATGAAGAACAATATAAGTCTTATCTCTCAAACCTTCATAGTAATACTAATATATAAAAAAATATAGTGTAGGGTTTATTCGCCTGAGTAAAAAAACGGTATTCCAACTGCTGAAAAGTGTCTTATTCAAAAGTTATTACAGCTCAGACTTGAATTTTTAGGTGCAGTTTCTCAGTTGTCTGAAATTGTACAGTGACGATGTTGCTACACCGTCCTATGGAGATTTAGGGTCAACTGACCAGAGCTGTTTATAGGATGGTGTAGCAACAGCGCCACTGTACAACTGCAGGCCACTGAAATATTACACCTAAAAATTCAAGTTTAAGCTGTAATAACTTTTTAATAAAACACCTTGCAGCAGTGGGAGTACCTTTGTTTTATTCGGGGGAATAAACCCTACAACTTATTTTGTTTTACATATTAAAAAGTAGTATCCCTTTAAAATGGGTTAAGGGTGTCTTCCGTTAAAAAAAAAAACAAAAAAAAAACTTAGGACCACTAGATTAAATAATGTTTATACCAGCTTTCCCATTCTTCTTAAAGTGAGTATTCATGCTTATGAGGTCCTCATACAATTTTGAGCCTGTGGCCTGGTTTACATGGGTTACATTTTAGCAAAAGCTTTGTTTCAAGATGTTGCAGCAACACAAGTTTGCAGCTGAAAATTATTGTAGGCAATTATAGTGAAGTTGATACCTTTATTGGCTAACTAAGCAGATTTAGGATGCAAGCTTTCAAGACCTCTTAGGTATCTTCCTCATGTATAACATGCCTTAGGAAGAGACTTAAGAGGTCTTGAAAACTTGCAACCTAAATCTGCTTAGTTAACCATTAAAGTTATCAACTTTACTATAACTGCCTCCTGTATTTCTATGGCTAACATGGAACCAACATTCAAGGAAAATTATTGTAGCTGTAAATGTCACCCATGTGAAATACCCCCCAAAAACAATGATATAATGTATATTCTGTGAAACTTACTATTGTAACAAAATTGCATATGTGAATTACGCCTTATAGAATGATGTGACATAATCAACATGGTCAACTTTGTTACAGCAACATTATTGCCAGATAATCTAGCAATACAAAGTGGCTATGTAAAATCATTTTAGGTGTTAACAACGCACGGGCAAATAATCTAATTTCAAAGAAAGATATGTATTTTGAGATATTTGTAGCTGTAAAAATCACTTGTGAACTAGGCCTGAGTGTTCACATCAAGGTTCACAAAATGGTAAGTGGTTTTAAAGGCAGAGAAATGTTTCAAAAAGCAGCTCCAATTAATCTTCATAGTATTTGGACCATGGAGAGTGTTATTTCAGTATTGTCTGAGTTGTAGTTCAAGAGTAATTGAATGATAAAATATCCCCCTCCTGCCCCTTTTACTGATGTAACACTGATTAACTCAGAGCAGCATGGTGGTGTCCAAGTGGATTGAAGAGAGGGACAATCTTCAATTAACATAAGGGAAAAACCTGAAAAACCTGCCAATGTGGCAAGGTTTTCAGTGTTCTCACAGTAAGAAGATTGTCCCTTGCTGTGAGCTGTCTGGTCTTAAGGCCAGATTCCACATCTGAGGGGAGACGGCTTACGGTAAAAGGGGCAGGAGGGGGAAACTTTATCATTCAATTACTCTTGAAGTACAACTCTGACGGTATTGAACTAACATTCTCTATCGCTCAAATGCTATGAAAATTAATTGGAGGTGCTGTTTGTGAAACATTAATATCCCTTTAATTAAATGAGCACAGTACTAGAATTCACATCTAACTTTACACAATACTGAGTTTTCACATCTTGATATATACAGTGATTGGATTGAGATGTACACCCTGGATTATGAGAGAGAGACACCCTCCCCAAAATGATTTAACCCTTTCAGTGCCAGAGGGGTACACAATGCATTACAAAACAGTGTGTTGCATACCCCTCTGGCACCAAAAGGGCTAAACTGTATTGCATGACAGTCACAGTTGCCCTTGACTGTATGGGGCTCTTTATAAGAGTACACACAAGGCAGCTGCCATTTTTGTTCTGTTGATAAAAAGAGCTTTCAAGCTTAGAATTTAATTGATAGACATAGTATTTATTAATATATACAGTGCACTCTAGCCAAAAAGCTGGCCCTGTATATTGTATCAGAGATAATCTAAGGTGAGATTAAGTGTCTTTAAAGTGCTATTATTATATTTTACAAAGTCTGTTTCTATGGTAGCAGAGTTAGAAAAAACCTGAGGCTGTTCTGTTCAACCCACAAAAAGCTCCTGTCAACAGGGGAGTTTTTATAAATATAAAGGTACTGAGTCACTTATTCTTAGTGAACAAAGTGCCACACAAATGGACAGAGTAATGAACGTGGCATTACCTGGCTTAAAATCAGTTCTGCCTGTCTGCAGAAAACTGCCCCATTGGTTAGCAGCAGACTTTAATGCAATGTGTTGTAAGTCTGTCTCTCACTACTACTAAAGTGATGGTTTGAACATGAAACCCTTCACTGGTCTCTACAGGAGCTTCAAATGCAGCCGAAGATTAAACTTTGAGACTTCATGGGGGAGATGAACTCAGTGACATAACTATAGGGGTCGCTGAGGTCGCACCTGCGACCGGGCCCATCACTTCAGGGGCCCAGCCGCCCCATGCAACCCCTCCGCTTGGCGCCCGCAATCTCCCTCCAGCTCTCTAGTAATGCAGAGTGCTGGGAGATGACATCATCTCCCAGTGCTCTGCATTACTAAGAGGACTGCGTGGGAGCCCCAGGGAGATAGGAGATGGGGGCATTGTGAAGATTGAGGGGCATTGTAGAGGGGGTCAGTGTGGTCGAGAGGGTTCAATGTGGTGGTGGTAGGGGGCCCGTGGCACTTCTTGCACCAGGGCCGGAGGCTTCTAGTTATGCCTCTGGATGAACTAACATTCGATGCGAGTACATCGCCATGGAGATGGAGACACATAATGCCATATGCATTAACAGTTAAATATGCTGTGGGGGAGGGGGAGAATGTAATCATTAGCATACAGGAATTTCAAACTGATTGCAGTTTTTAAGGAATGCCCTCCCTTGCACATCTCCAGAAGTCTGGGAGCATTCTCTCTTCTTGCCCTCTGGGGGAGAGGAAGGGACTTCATCAAAACAAACAGTATCACTCCCTCCCGCATTCCCATTGGCTTCCACCTGTACCCTCATCTGCACTGACTATGAAGAATGGCAATACACAGGAAGATTGCTATTTAAAGTGAAAAAATATATTTAATATATTACATTTATATTTTGCCACTCTTCAAAGATTGCATGCTTCATGTTCTGCCTGTTTATACTTTAACCATCCTCTTGCCTTCTTCTTTTGCCACTTTTCACCGTCTACTGCATTGCCATCCCATGTCCCCCTTCCAGAAATCTCTGCATCGCCCTCTCACATCATCACTGTCCCGCCTCCCTCTCTCTGAGGGTGCTGCATCTCCATCATCTCCCCCTTTCACCTCACCTGCTATGAGCATGGCCCAAACCACCATGTCAGTCATCATCATGACTTGTAGCGTGCACAGATATCCTCTGCTTCAGAGGATCTGGTGCTGTCTACTGGGAGAGGTGCATGTGATTTACTTGAAAGCATAAATGTGCAATCTTACAAGCTTACTATCTGGCTTCATTCACTAATTTCACTAATGTACCCTCACATATTTCAACTTGCCACAGCTCACCCGATACATTGGAATAAGAGGAGCTGTGTCACTATTTCTTGCAAATTTAATTTCATGGCGGCCATGGGGAGACGATAGGAAATTATTTTGAGGGGGGACTACTCCACTCATATCTGTGCCATGAAACGTTGCCTCACTTTCCACTGAAGATGAGACCTTACCAGAATCATCTTCAGAGCTCACTCAGCGTGGTACCTCACTGACATATTACACTACAGGTGGAATAAGGGCCAATGGAGAGGTGAGCAGAAAGGTCTGAGTGTCGGGATACCAGTCCACACAGCACAACATAGCAGTCATTACTGTGATGGGTAATGAAGTTAAATTAGCCTGAAACAGTGACACAACTCTGCCTATTCCAGCATATGGGGTGAGCTGTGGCAAAGTGGAGGATGGAAGCGTAGGGCAGTAATATATTAGTGGATGAACCAAGAGAGTAAGCTTATGGGTGTGCAACTTCATGCTTTTATGTAAATTGCACACATCTCTCCCTGCATATAGCACCATATCCTATGAAGAAGAGGACATTTGTGCATGTTAAACATTGTTGTGCTGAGTGACGTAGTAGTTTGAGCCATGCTCATAGCAGGTTAGATGAATGGGGAAGATGATGGTGATGTGGCTCTCGTAGAAAAAAGGGAGCTGGGACAGTGATGAGGTGAGAGTATGATGCAGAGGATTCTGAAAGGCGGAGATGGGATGGCAATTCAGTGATGCTGGAAAGAGAGAGATAGAGGAAGGCAAGAGGAAGGGTAAAATGTAGAGGAGGTGGAAAGTGAAGCATGCAATATTTGTAGAGTGGCGAAATGTAATTTTAATGAGTGTAATAAATTAAATACACTTTTTCACTTTAAACAGTGGTGTTCCTGTGTATCTCCATTCTCAACATGCAGTGCAGATGAGGGTACAGGGGGAAGATCCCACTATTGTCAACTTCAGGTTGGAGATGTTGGGACTGTGAACTCCAATAGCAAAGGCTGCTATCGAATCTTAGTACATGTGGTGAACAGGCACATTAATATAAAAACACAAACACCTGAATATGACAATGTTTTATTAACCTGCATTCCCATATGGAATTCCCATATGGAAATGAGCCATTGGCGGTGTGTTAAGTGCTAAATCGTAATCCTGTTGAAAGCATGGTGGATTCATGGTGATGATAGTTGGTTGATGGCTGATTGATAGTGATGTGGTGGTGAGGTAAAGACATGTTAGTGCATATTGTTGATGTGCCTTTGATATAGATCCTATACAGCATTGCCATCCCAAGCCCTTATCAAACCTGAGTGCATCTCCTCCCATATCTCACAGTACAGTCATTTTACCAGACCAGAATGGGAGCTCCAGGGGACCACTGTTCAGCTACCCTGCTGGTATCCCAGTGCTCAATATACAGCCCTGATTTCACTGGCAGATCAGAACTTATGGGAGCAGACTTCAAAACAGGGAATTGTGTAGGTAATAGTTGACCATTAAGACAGTTGGAATTAGCCGCAAAAAAGTTTGAAGTATCCTGGTTTTATATATATATATATATATATATATATATATATATATATATATATATATATGAAACATGAGTATTTTGGAAATATAAAATACTGTATAGCCTAAAAACGTGTGTGTTGTTCTATATGAATGAAAAGCAAACAAAAGTAGAATGTAATGAAATGTAAGTGAAATGATTAAAAACTATTATTAAAATAGGATTTTGATAAATTAGCTTAAACCAACTGGATTTTTGGCAACATTTAAAATGATTGTTACCCCTTTTGACAATGAGCCATTTCATTAATTAGCAGGAAATTTGGTAGATCATTGGAATTATCTTAATGAAAAGTTTATTTTCATTCAAAAGCATAAATGGAGTTCACACAATGCAAAGGCTGTGAAAAGTTTCCACCACACCAGGGAGAGATTCACTAAGCGGTGATAAACAGGTGATAAAGTGGCGATGACTTCTCCTGTTTATCACTTCTCCAATTCCTATGTTATTCTGTGGAGCCTATGCACTAAGATCTCCAAACTTGAAGAAATCTTAGTGCATAGGCTTCATAGAATAGCATAGGTTTTGGGGAAGTGATAAACAAGAGAAGTCATCTCCACTTTATCACCTCTTTATCACTACTTTATCACTGCTTAGTGAATTTCCCCCCCTTAAGCTGAATAGTAACAAGTTCAACCAAACCATACAGGCAACAAATTGAAAATAGGCATAATTAAATGGATAGTAATGTTTCATAATAAAAGCACTCTAATTAATCATCATAGTATTTGGACTTTGGAGAGTGTTATATCAATACTGGCAGAGCTGTAGTTCAAGAGTAATTCAATGACAAAGTATCCCCCTCCTGCCCCTTTTACTGATGTAGCACTGTTCAGCCAGAGCAGAAGGGAGGTGCCCAGGTAGATTGCAGAGAAGGACAATCTTCAATTAAGATAAGGGAAAAACCTGAAAAGCTTGTCAAGGGGGGCAGGGTTTTCATTGTTCTCATAGGAAGAAAATTGTCCCCTTCTGTTATCTGTCTGGTCTATGGACTGGATTCCACATCTGAGAAGAGATGGCTTACACTAGGAAAAAGGGGCGGGAGGGGAAACTTTGCTTGTGAATATCTCTCAAACCATAAAGGTTTGAGAGATAAGACTTATATCATTCTTCATGTTTTTTAATGCCTACAGAATAAAAGATAAAACGTAGTATTACTATCCCTTTAAGTGTACACATTTTGTTTTAGGATAATAAACATTTCCACTCATCAGATTACTACCTTATGAATTGATTATGTTTAAAGTTGCATGCTATACATGTTTTTGATATGCTGATTTTTTTTTTTTTAGAAAAAACTTGAAAGGGTTTCAAAGTTTAAGCATCTGCAAGTAGTGTCCAAGCTATGATTGTGCAATACATTGTTTAAAATGCATGTGCGGTGTATATATTATGATGCATGGAACTTATTTTAGCTAATCATATCCTAAAAACCACAGTAGTTTCTATGCAGTATTGTTAATGAATAACATATACAAAAGTTACTTAATAAAATAACTTATACAGATAGGTAAATATTTAAAAATAATGTTATCATTATGAGGGATACGCAAAAAGTAAATTTTTTTCAATGTGAGTTTATATAGAAAACAGGTAATTTTCCACCTTTCCCATGAAAATTCCTGCCCACAGAAAATCTATAACATTTATTCATTTTCACCACTTCCAAAGAAATTCCTGTGAAAACTTTGCAGTTTTCCACGTATGCTTATATTTGATTACACGATTTCTCACTGCAATACCTCTGTTTTTGAGGGCTGAAGCAGAGAAATCAACAGGCTTAAGTAAATGTTGTAGGCAAGCTGAGTCTCACAGCAATGTATAATTTGAAAAAATAGATAGCAGACTGACTCTCTTTTTCATTTGCCCACAACAGTAATCATTTGCTTGTACTACTCTGGCACAACTATCCTTGAAAAATAACTGTGGCATGGGATATGCTAGGGTGCAACAAATGACATCAGTTGTTTTGTAATGAAAACACATATTTTACAGAGCATTTCCTGCTGAATAAAACAAGGTCACTCCCATCACTGGCAGATGTTTTATTCAAAATGTATAGCAGTTTAAATAATCAGGAAATTAATTTACTGTGTTTACTTCCTGATAGTTCTAACTGGCAGGAAGTGACAGGCAGTTTCTATCACATTCTATGGAGAACTGTATGTCTCTGACTTTTCTGACTTTCCTCTTCATTAGAATCTAACAGAAAATCTAATTACAATTTGAACACTAGAGGGCACTGCTAATGTAAAAAAACATTGGGTTTAAACTGTAATAACTCTGGAAATATAAATCACTCGGCAGTGGGAGTACCTTTATTTTACTCAATAGGAAAATCCCCAAAATATATATTTTTTCATAACAAAAGTTTACTGCTCCTTTAAAAACTCTATTTTCAACAAAAGGAAAAGGCAGCATGTCTCCACCAACCTTTTGGCATGTTTTTCTATTCCACAGGTGCACTTTTGGATTATGCAGTTTTTTTACTTCTTTCTAAGAACTCACCTTGAAGAAGAACTGTGCAACTTAATTCTTTTAATAGCAAGACTAGTGATAGTGGAAGTGGTTGTGGCAGGGGGTGTATGGGCTATATGATTCTTGTTACCTACAATATAATCAGAGTCATTCTCCTCCATGCCTTGCATTTGCAAAACAACAGTAGTAGGGCACATGAGTTATTGTTACAACAAAAAAATATTGACCCACTCCCCAAAACATCTATAATACTACTATCATGTCATTTGGCCATGTGTGCTTTTAGGAGTGCTTCTACTGTTGATAGTCATGAACATCTGATGTGCTGCTTGTATGTCTCCCAAGTGGAAGCTGGTAGGCTTCATCTGGGATCTCAATGAAGATGTGCCAAAATGGAATCCCGCTTTACCCTGCTCACATTATTTTTTGGAACATAATCGAATCTCCATATACATAGGGGTTACTGAGGGACTACTTCTACTACTACTACTACTGGGGCTAGATGTTCCAATTGTAGTAGCAGTAGGTTTAAATGGAGCTGGACGTCCAAGAGCAGCAGAAACACTCATTATATCTAGCGATGTGGATGTTGTTGTTGCCCTGTTTTTGCTTCTTATTTAATAATATTGTGTGTGGCTATGTGAGAGTTGAACTCGGAAGTGATGATGATGATGATGATAACTGACATGATGATTGTGCAATTTTAGGCATCTTTACTAGTCCAGAGTCAGACTTTCTAATTGAAATCTCAATGAGTTTATAAACAGGCATAGTGCTCATTTTCAGTGGTGGAAGATTAAACCTTTTCCTTTCAGTTCATTTTATGGTCATATCATTATTACTTTCAGTCTCTCACTTCATCTGTGTCAGAAAAAGAGGAGGAGAGTGGATGGATATATTTTAGATCAATATCATTATCAATGATTAGATCATCACCAGATGCCTCAGCCACTTTCTCCCTGCTACTTTCATATTCTTCTTGGCTTTTTGAAATCTTAGATAGTTTCTTTTTACCTTTCCCCTTAGGGATATTTGTAGAACACCCTCCAATACTTTTAGGATGGGTGTTACTGTCAGTGTCAGATGCAGCAGGTGGTTTAACTGCTAAACCCTTCTCGACTATGAAAACAACAGTAGAATGTGACTCGTCATCTTCAGTGTTCTTGGAAGTTTGAGAATTTATTAATGATTGTATGTGAGTGCTAATGATCCGAGTCAAATGCTTCAAGAAACACAAACACCTCCTAAATATAAACTCCCACTCACCTTAATCTAGGCAGAAATATCAATCAGTTATGCATGATTGATTCTATAAATTAATGTTAAAGGGACAGTAAAACATATATGGTGTAGGGTTTATGTCCCCGAATAAAACAAGGGTATTCCCAGTGCTGAGAGATATTTTATTAAAAACAGCTCAAACTTCAGTTTTTTAGGTGCAATATCACAGTAGCCTGAAAATTTACAGTGGTGCTGATGCTACACCATCCTATGGAGATTTATGGTCTACAGACCAGAGCAGTCATTAGGATGATGTAGCAACAGCACCACTGTAAATTTTCAGGTCACTGTGATATTGGACCTAAAAAATTCAAGTTTGAGCTCTTATAATTTTTTAATAAAATATCTCTCAGTAGTGGGAGTACCCTTGTTTTACTCAGGGGAGTAAACCCTACAACCTATATTTTTTTACATTTTAAGTATTACTATCCCTTTAAATTAGTTCTTGAATATCGTGTCCATGGAGACAGACATGATTCTTTGATGAAGGGCTCCAAGACCCGAACCCCTCTGAATGAAGTATTCATAAAAAAGCCTTCAGTGGGAGAGATTATGTCTGTCTCCATGAACATCATATTAATTAGAAATGAAATATTTATTTTGTAGGAGCGGTCCTCGTGAGTGTGTTTATGTTGGGCAACATGAGGCCCACCATCTGTTGTGGACCACAATCCCATCTTCCCAGATCAGCCATAGACTGGCCACATATGATGGGAACTGTAGCCCTAAACAGCTGAAGGGCCTCAGGTTGTTCATCACTGATTAAGAGTAAAACTGAATATGTAACACTAATAATAAACTTGACTCTAAAAATGAATATTAATACTAATTATTATTTTTAATTCTAAACTGTATTATTTGTGGATGTAAACCATGTAGTGACTAGAGACATCCAATAAAAGATTCTTAATTTTTTTTTTTTTAATAGCCATGGAATGCTCAAGTTCTATGGTGTATCATCCATGTCGATCAGGGTGTAACAAGGAGTGTGGAAAGGCACCCAATGCAACTATGTGCTCTGAAGCCCTAACTGAAGGATGCTTCTGCTCCGAGGGGGATGTGATGCTCAATGGGAAATGTGTCAGTGAAAATGTCTGCTCACAGTGCACTGATAATTATGGAGAAAGCCACGAGGTAAGTAACCTGAAATTATTAATACTGTAAGTCAGTGGTGGCACACATTGTTGGACTAACAGCAGAATCATCCACAGCCAACCAATGGGGTAGTCTACCCACAGCTGGATTTACAACTTAGGTGCCTCTAGGAAAAAACTCAAGGTGCCCTTAGCCCCATCCTTGACCACATCTTTATGCCTCACTTGACTCCACTCCCAGTCACAAACATTTTGTGTGCTTAGCAATGTGATGGAAATCTCTCTACCATTCATATGGTTAAACACTGACCAGTGAAGGGGGATATAACCTGGCAAATGAACTGACCCCCATAAACAGGGAGATGGTATCTGGTTCAGGGACATTGGGATGGCCCTGACCACACCCACAATCCAGAATATGAGCAGGGTCAGCACACTGCAGACACCCCTCATAATTTAGAGCTGTAGGCAGTTGCTAATTCTGCCCAATGTAAAATCTTACCCTGTGCTCACTCCTTCTGTATGTACACTGTGAGACTTATATATTATGGAAAATAGGACAATTCTGGAGCAAACCAAAAAACTACATGTGAAAAACAGACGTTTGCAAAATTCTATTAATTTAAATGGGGATTTAACCTTGTGCATGCTAGAGACATGTCCAATGCATTAGCCTCTGTATGTATGCATACACTGCTGTATCTTATGTACACAACATACATCTGAACATTTTGTTTCTGCGTGACATATCCACATTGAACAAAACTGTGTTTGAATTTGTGGAAAGCTAGTTATTAATTTGGGTACACTTGTTTATCATGTTTCAAATAACAAGAGGGTTATTTATGGAAAAACCTAATTATATTTCTCCCTGTTGTACAGTGATATAGTTGCTTATAAGCAAACAATTTGAGCACTGAGCACATCAGATGAATAAGAATGGGCAGGCCAATTAATTAGTTCCAAGTGATCTATCTAGTAGCCAAATATACACTGTGAACCGATCAAATCTTTGTGTATGGGATCTGAACAGAACAAACAGTGCCGTATGTATGGGTGCAGTGACGTCAGGCTAATCCTATATAATAATTTGCTAGGATGTTTGTCAGAAGCTGTCACGCGCAGTAGAGACTGCGTGCATTCGGGCAGTATCTACTGCGCATGATTGCATCGCGTAAGTGTGGCGACGCAAGACTGCATCGCGTGGAGCAGTGAGGTAGCGGCTGCTTAACCGTTTGAGTGCCAGAGGGGTTAACATTACCCAGACCTTGGCCTGTGTACACGGGCTTTTACATTAGTTTAAAGGAGCAGTAAACTTTTTTTTATGAAAACACATATTTTATAGAGCATTTCCTGCTGAATAAAACAAGGCCACTCCCACTGCTGTCAGATGTTTTATTCAAGACTTATAGCAGTTTAAATAATCAGGAAGTTAATTTACTGTGTGTTTACTTCCTGATTGTTCTAACTGACAGGAAGTGACAGGCAGTTTCCATCACATTCTATGGAGAACTGTATGTCTCTGACTTTTCTGACTTTCCTTTCCATTAGAATGTAACAGAAAAACTAATTAGAATTTCACCACTAGAGGGCACTGCTAATGTAAAAAAAACATGGGTTTAAACTGTAATAACTCTGGAAATATAAATCTTTCGGCAGTGGGAGTACCCTTATTTTACTCAGTAGGAAAATCCCTACAATATATATTTTTTCATTAAAAAAAGTTTACTGCTCCTTTAATATAATTTGTGAAGTCCACACACAAATAACAATTTGATCATTTGACTGAAATAAGTCCAGCAGTCAGACTGCGTTTAATTCAGTCATTGTATATTTTCTGATCATTAGGCCGGCACTCAGATTGCATTTAGTTCGGTCATTGTATATGTTTGAAGGTCATACAAATAATCTGATCACTACAATCAAATTGCAAGTCTATATTAAACAATATCATTGTGCAAATACTTTAAGGGACTACTAATATAAAATAAAAATGTATTTGTTACGACTAAGGACCATATGTTCAAAGAAGTAGCGAAATAGCTTTTGTCATTTGTAACAACTTTTCAAAGTACAGTGTTGTTGGGATCATTAATATTTTCAGAGCGTGTCGGCTGTGATCGGAAATATGTCATTTGTTCTGACTGAAACTGTCGTATCTAAAGACAAAAATATCATAAAAAATGTCTTTAAAAATGTCTTTACTAACGACAAAAATGTCTTAACTAAAGACAAAAATCCTCACATTCAGAATTTCATATTCCCCCCACTTTTTTCTTAATGTACAAATGTTGTCTTTTGTAAGACATTTTTTTGTCGTTAGTTATGACAAATTTTCTTTTCCTCTATACGACACTGGAGAATAGTTTACCCACGCCCTTGCCACGCCCCTTTGGCCAGCAATTCTGGAGTTGTGTCGTACACAACAGATATTACTAGTTTTTTGTCATATACTGTATAGAAAATATGTTGTTCATGCATGCAATCACTTATTTTTGTCTTTCATATGACATTTTTTTGTCGTTATCCCTTTGAACATATGGCCCTTAAGTCTTCTGTTAGTTAATTGTTGCTGTTCCCACTTCTGGGAGTTGCAAAATTCTAAACTGACAACCTTCAAAGTACAGATTCTGCTTTGGTTTCTGCTACTCACAACATGTGCATTGAGCTTCAGAGAAATTGTGGATGATTTTTTCTTGCTGAGATGTCACACACACCTGAACAGCTAATAGGAATGAGACTGCCACTGGCAGCTTCATCTCTTATAGAAGGAGGAACAAAAAAGCATGACTTGTGGATTTATAACTGTACTAAACGAGAGGTGGGAGTAGCAGAAATGAACTAGCACATGACTCAGGTTGAATATATATATATCTTTATATAATCATTTTAATCGCAATTAAAGGAAAACTAACACAAAAAATGAAATTAGGTTATATATTTTAAATATCATGTACTTTATTTTAGATCCCTAAAATCTAATCCTAAACTTGCATTTTTAACCCAGTTAATTCTTTGCAATGTGTTGGGGTAGGCGAGGCATTTCCAAGAATTTTTAAGTTATTTCTTGAACCATCTGCACCTCTTTGTGTAACTGATAAATGATTTAGAGCAAGACCAAAGTGTTTTAATTGCCCATATTAATGTAAAAACACATATACTGACAATTAACAACACATTTATGTATCTTTTATTGCTGTGGAGCAATGTAATAAACATCACTCATTCTAATCTCCTAAAAAGAAGGACAAAAGAGTAGAAAAGAGGGACAGAGGGATTTAGGTCTCAAAGAGGGACTGTCCCTCCTAAAGAGGGACACTTGGGAGGTATGATGCAGTCCTGCATAATCACTCCTCTTTAACCCTTTGAATGCCAGAGGGGTACGCATCACATTGCTTTGCAATGCATTGCGTAGCCCACGGGCACTCAAAGGGTTAACTCTTTCAGCACCGGGTCACTCACCTGTGCTTACTTTAGAAGGAATACTGGTGTGAACATATGCAAATGATACATATGAAAGAGGGCAATGGCAAATAAAGAGAAATATAGCACCCCATGTAAGACACATGCCTCTGATTGTCTTTAACATAAAGTCAAATTTATTATATATTCATCAGACTGTGAGCCCAATGTAAGAATATCTGGAAGAATTGTGAGGCAAACCATATGCACCATAGGAACAAATACAATTTTCTGTTAATTTAAATGAACATTTGATCCTACTAAATGCCAGAGAGTCAAATAAATGTGTTGGACGTAGCTGGTATTCAAGGGGTAAAAAAGGCACCATTTAAATAAATTGGGATTTGGGGAATTCGTATGCCCCTTATGGTGCAGTTGGTTTGCACCAGAATTGTTCCAGTTTCAATTAGTGCATTAACTCTTTGAGTGACAGAGAATTATTCAACTCGTTGCAAGGCAATGTATTGGAAACCTTTCTGGCACTCAAGTAGTTAGCCTCAGTATTTTCATCAACTACGTTTTTGTTTCATTTTGTCCAAAAAAAATTACACTTTTTAATGTCTTCCTTTCTTTCAGCATCTAGAAACATGGATTCCTCCAAATGACCCCTGCTCCATTTGCATTTGTCTTGACAACAGGTTCATCAATTGTACATCAAAGCCATGCCCAACAGTCAAACGTAACGAAACAGAATATGTCTATTTTATATTTTAGTTTTATCTGGTCATTTAGTCTAAAGCATTTACACTATATCCATTTTCCTTCCTAGCTATTACTTGTGGACCTTGTGAAGTTCCCAGGCTGAAAAAGACCTCTGATCACTGCTGTCCAGAGTATGAGTGTGGTACGTACATAATTTATACTCCATCTTTAGCTTGAGCGTCTTCAAAACTAAAGAGTAATTACTGGCTTGTTCATGCAATTATATTTGCAACCACATTTTTCCCGTATGATCTCTTTACAGTGTCTGTGCTTGGAGAAATAATAGGGGGTTATGCATTAAAGTGTTATAAAGTGGTGTGGAGATGACTTCTACAGTGTGATAAACTCTCAAAGTCCTGTTTTATTCCATGGAGCCAATGCACCAAGATTCACCAAAGCTGGAGAAACATTAGTGCATTGGCTCCATAGAATAACATAGGACTGGAAGAGTTTATCCCACTGTCATCTCTTCATCACAACTTAGTGAACCTCCCCATAGTGAATTTAGTCTTTGAAATGTGGGAGTGCATCTAGAGCCAGAAAGTCACCATGCTAGGCATCCTAGGTGTCCATAGCTCTTTTCATGGTCATCCCCTCATCCCAACCCCCAAGCAAGACCCTGTTCTCAGACCTGTCAACTGTTACCTGGTAAAGAAAATATCCTTAAAGGGACAGCGATGCTTAATATTGAAAAGAATATATATTGCAGGGTTTATCCTGCTGAATAAAACATGGTTAATACTACTGTTAAGAGACATTTTACTAAAAGTTATTGCAGCACAAACTTTGGCACAGTACTTCATGGCCTGAAACATTACAGTGGTGCTCTTGCCACAGTAGTCTATGGACAGCTGTGGCCAGTTCTCCCATTACAGAGCTGCTGAACATATCAGATGTAAAAACATATGTTTTAAAGAAAATAGGAGTCATTCTGGGGCATAAGGGGGAAATAAACATTACTCACAGTCCCTTTGATTTAAAGGAGTAGTAAACTTTTTTTATGAAAACACATATTTTACAGACCATTTCCGCTGTCAGATGTTTTATTCAAAATTTATATCAGTTTAAATAATCAGGAAGTGAATTTACTGTGTTTACTTCCTGATAGTTCTAACTGACAGGAAGTGACAGGCAATTTCTATCACATTCTATGGAGAACTGTATGTCTCTGACTTTTCTGACTTTCCTTTTCATTAGTATCTAACAGGAAATCTAATTAGAATTTGACCACTAGAGGGCACTGCTAATGTAAAAAAAAACATGGGTTTAAACTGTAATAACTCTGGAAATATAAACCTCTTTGCAGTGGGAGTACTCAGTAGGAAAATCCCTACAATATATATTTTTTCATAAAAAAAGTTTACTGCTCCTTTAAATCAGGCTGTTGTCTCCTTGAAGGCTAGAAATGTCTTATACAGTGAGGTGGGTTTGTTCCATAATTAATTCAGAATATAGGCCATCTCTGTCACTATATCCCTCACTCTCACTGTATCAGTATCTGTGTTTCTCTTTTATGTTCTTTCTCTCTTCACACTTGTTTTCTCTGGGGGGAACGTACAAACGTTCCAGAGCAGCTCCACTGCTGTTAGCGGTCAGCTCCAGCAGCTGCACTTAGGGGTATGCACCTAAGCATATGATTGCTTTAGTGCAGCGATAGCCAACCCTGGTCCTCAAGAGCTACCAACAGTGCATGTTTCCAGGCTACCCTAAATGAGCACAGGCAGAAGAATTAAAGTGATTGAGCCATCAATGAGTCCACCTTTGCTCCAGGTAGTATATCTTGAAAACATACAATGTTGGTAGCTCTTGATGACCAGAGTTTGCTACCTCTGCTTTATTGCATACCTGTGCACACAATTTGTCATTGCTATGACTTTGATGCCAGCAAGTGTAGTATACCTGCCTCATAGCATGTGCTGGAAAATTATGTAAAGTTGCATAATTTCTTCAGTGTCTAATGTGCACACGCTCCTGGCACTCAAAGGGTTAATACATTGTGTTAAACAAGCCACAGAGGAAAGGAACCCCCTGAAATGCACATAGACTGGCCCACTGCCCTCCCTTTGGTGCAAGTCTTGTTAATATGAGTATTTTCAGTATAAACAGCTTAGAACATTGGGGTTAGGCAAGCATAGGCTAAAGAATAATTTAAGTGCCTGGTTTAGCCCTTAAACATATTTGTACAACCCCTACCCAAGTCTCCCTCATGCACTATTCTCCTCTAGTCTCTATTTTATACACATTTTGCCTTTGCCTTATTTTTTGTGTGTCTGCCTCTCTGTCTTTGTGTGTATATCATAGTAACCTAGTAATACAGTTGACGATGAAGAAAAAAGACCTGCATCCATCAAGTTTAGTCTATGCTATATCACCCTTGTTGATCCTGACGAAGGCATAAATAATCCCTATAGAAGCCATTTTTAATTAGACCAGAGTGGGTAAAAAATATTTTTCTTATCCAAATGGCAGTCAGTTGTCTCACTAAATTAACATCCAATCTGCACTGAAACCAACCATTATAATTCTCAATATTGTTCTGAGGTAGAAAGATATCCTACATAATAATTCGCTAGGATGTCTGTCAGAAGCCATCATGCGCAGTAGAGATTGCCCAAATGCACAGAATGCCGGGAGCACAGCATGCTGGGAGCACAGAATGCCTGAAGTTCTGTGCTGGGAGCATTCTGTGCTTTCGGGCAGTCTCTATAGTGCATGACTACATCGGCGGCATGACGCAGAGCAGGACCGGCCTCTTACCTCTTTGAGTGCCAGAGGGGTATGCAACGCATTGCAAAGCAATGTGTTGCGTACCCCTCTGGCACTCAAAGGTTTAACATAATCCAGATCTTCACCCGTGTACATGGGCTTTTACACTAGTCTAATATAGTACAGTTCTAAAGGCATCTACAGTTTCTGCAAAGATTGGCTACTGAGGCACGGAAATCTACAAATCTCTGCTTTTGTTTTAGCCAAAAGCACCTTTTCTGAAGTCTTGTTTGATTACCATTTTTCCTCAGCTGTGTGAGTAAATAGCTCCCCAGAGAAATATTTGTATTAACAAGGGATCATCCAATAAGACTAGAGGAAAGGTGCTTTAGACTAAAACAAAGGCAGGGAGTTTTTTGCAGTAAGGGCAGCAATCTTGAGGAATTATTTGTCTTTCTTTATGCCTCCCTAACTCTCTTTGTAGCTTTGTAATTGTGTCTCTTCATATCTCTCTCTCTCTCTCTCTTTATATCTGCCTGTCTTTCTCTGTGTATTTATCTCACTCCCTCTGTTATTTTTTCTCTTTATAGTTGTGTCTGACCATTGCTTTTTATGACCTTTCTATGTTTTTCTCTCTGGATTTTTCTGCCTCTTTACCATCTGTCTGTCTGTCTGTCTGTGTGTTTCTCCTTTTTAAAGACAACACTGGGTATGCTATAAATGTGCCTCTCTCTCTCTCTCTCTCCTTATGTCAATATATTTATGTGTGTATATATATATATATATATATATATATATATATATATATAGATATATAGATATATATATATAGATAGATATGTTTTTAGTTCTTGTGTTTGTTATTTTAGTCATAATGTCTACAAATCCATGCTGCTTTGTACAGTGGAAAGGCCTCACTGAAAGTTGAGGATTTGTGATGTCTCCCTAAAAGCAAAATCCTGCCCTACCGGTTATATTTTTTGTGGATATTAAATTGTCTAATTTAGTTTCTGGCTTCTCGTTGGTATATTGTTACCATGACAATAAACATTGAAATAAAACATGACTTTTTTCATGTGAAACAACATAGAACACCCAGTACAGTTAAATGACTTAAGTCAATAATACAATACTGATATAATCCTACATTTCACAAATTTTTACTTCCTTCCCCTTGAAATTCATTAAACAGAAAATGTTTGTCAAGTATACATGCTAAAATTCTTCTAAGAATCTATTAGGGCTTATATCAAACATAGTCACTTTAGGCTTTGTTTGAATTGGCAGAGCTTTTCTTGGAAAATGTATCCAGCTTACTCGCCTTTGATTTTAAAAATGTTTTGCAGCAGATGTATTTAGATACTGTTGTTTCCCTTTTAAGTAGGAACCAATGGTGCATAATTGTTTAGGAGATTAAAGGAACACTTCTACAAGTTGCCTTTATATGAAAGAAGATGTCATAACATTCATTTCATACACATGAAAGATAAATTAGAAAAAAGAGACCTATATTGCTTATTCCTCTTCCCCCTCATACGCTTCTCAAGTATCTCTTACAAATATTGTATGTGCGTCTCCTTCTTACTACTTTTTTATGAATAATCCATGTGCCTCAAATTCTGTTTCCTCCTCTTTATCCCTCTATCTCTGTCTAAAAAATGCATATCGAGAGAGTCAAAATCTTGACCACTTCCCAATAAAAGCTTATGATTTTTCATAAGTCCCATTGAGTGCACACCAAGGGGTGGAAGTGGGGAAAGTAACAGATTGTGTTTTTTGTAGTATTACTTTATTAGCCAGTGTTCTGTTTCTTGGCAGCTCAGTACTACAAGTCCCAGGAAAATTGAAAGGGTCTTTCTTCCAATTGTGTCATTAGATATATAACAAAACAATTAACTTGGCAGATCTTCTTGACTGTTAGAAGAACAGTTGAAGCTATAATATGTAGTGAATAAAGCATAAAATGGATGCCTATGGCTTTTGACTTGCTGTTTAATTTAAACTGCCATGAGACAGACAAGCAAAGAAAAAAGAGAGCGAGAGAGAGAGGGAGAGAGAGAGAGAAAGAGAGAGAGAGGCAAACAGAAAAGAAAAGGGAGATAGACAACTATTTTTGAGCTCTAATTGGTCATTTACATTTTTAATGTCTAAGTACATAGCTTTTTGTGAGACAGGAAGGCTGCTTAGCACTGTGGCCGCCAAGCAGTGGGAGGTGTTTGAGTGTGTGGACTTTTCAGGGAATCCCATAACTCACCAGGGCAGGCTTTGTTTAAACTTGGAGCATAGGAAAAAGGCACATAACTCTTCATTGATCCTGTTATAGGGGTGGAGTCAAGGATGTTGCTTGTTCAGTGTTGTGCACTCAATACCATAAGTACAGGTGCTGGTGCACATTCAGCTTTAGAGAAATGTTACACAGGAACAAGTAATGCATTTTCAGTTCTTTCATATATTTCCCCCATGGTGTAAGGCAGTACCATGCCTCCCACTTTTTGTGTTCTCATGGGGTTGCTCCCATTATGTAAAAATGTTTATAACTTAATCCTTTAAAGACCAGAGGTGTGTGAAGTGCAATGCAAAGCAAAATGTTGTAAAACATTCTGCTCCTTATCGGGTTACATTCTATGACAATCTATGCACTCTCATAGCACGTTTCAAATAAAAATATACACACAAATGTGTTTCATTGGCAGTTGAGATTTCTATATCCAACCCATTTGTTAAGCAGCACATCTATGATTTGTGCTAACGTTTTGCAAACCAAACACACATTCATTGTAAATAACGCAATTGCAGCTCTGCTACAGAGCCTCCGTGTTGGCCGACACGGATATCCTGCTGACAGCTTTACAGCTGACAACAGGAAATCACAAACTTTAAATGCAGATATCTCTCAAACCATAGCGGTTTGAGAGATACGGGTTTTTGAGGACTACAATTTGCAAAATATTTTTGTGAGACATTACTTTCCCTTTAAGCCTGATTTATATGACTACTGAGAGATTGTAAAAGTATGAGAAAGCATGAAGTTTGCTTCATGCTTGTCTTTTTTTTAGAGATGAGTTAAATTAAACGTGAAAAAGGACTGTTCAAGGTTAGCATTACAATATCAGAAGAATAAGCGACTGCTTAATGTCCACACTTGGTCAGAGGGCCAGACAGTACTTATACAGACCAGTAAACAAAATCAGATGGCAAGTCTTGCTTGAAATAAATCTGGAGATAAAGAGGGGCCCATGTGAATTTCTCACTTACAGCCCTGAAGTCTAGAGTTGACCCTAGGACTGTGTCCCTGCTCTACAAGCATATTTGACACATTGGATACACTAATACACTTTTTATTTTTTTTTTTTAATAAAAAATGACTTTTCTTCCTGAGTAGAATGAGGCTACCCCCACCTCTGGAAGATTGTTCTTCCAAAAGTAATTAAAAATGAAACTTTTACTTTTTTGCAAAGCAATGCATTTGATACCCCACTGGCACGCAAAGAGTTAATATATATATATATATATATATATATATATATATATATATATATATATTTATTTATTTATTTATTTATATATATATTTATATTTTTTATTGTGGTCACTACTGGCTCTTCCTGTCATTTATTATGGAGAGCTTTAGTTAATGACTCAAGTTTCCCCGCAGACTGTTGATTAAAATAATGTTTTACTCACATGGAAATCTCTATAACATATATTTTTCAATATACTCATAGTTTAGCAAAAAAACAAGATATCATCTATTAAGGCACTTTCTACAAAAACAATGGCAGGGATTTTCTTCAGTAAAGGCAGGAAACTTGTGGAATTCTGTGACCAGGAGTGCTGTGTTTGCAGATACAGTTGTTGTTTTCAAAAACATAATGAATACCTTTCCCAGATCAGAAAGATGCTGAGAATCCTGACCATTTGTTTTGATACAGATAGGATATTGATGCAGGGAAATACCCAACTGTCCTTTTGGAGACAGGAAGCAATTTTTTACCCACTTGGGGCTTAATGAGAAATGGCTTCAAATTTTTTTAGCCTTACTCTGGATCAACAAGGGTGATATGGCATGGGCGTTTTTCATAGTTTCATCAACTATGTTACAAATTGTAAGTAATTCAATTGTGATACATCAGCCCCTGATGCCTTTATGGCACTGTAGCAGAGCACTTGATAAAGAGAGAATGGACTTTTTCTTTTTTCAACCTAAATGACTATGTATGATGAAATAATGGATCAGATTTTGGTGACTCACATACAAAAAGCTCTTAAATCTTCTCTAGATTCATAATGTATACATAATACATATGGAGAATATTTGAGATAGGTATAAGCTTTTATCATTATAGATGTATATTTACTCTAGGAATAATAAGAAAAATATGTTCCATGCATATGGATAAAGGGGGGAAAAAAGACATTGAGGCCTATGTAGCATGAAGAATGCTGTGAAGACCTTTAGTATTCAAGGGGTTAAATGCCTCCTTTTAATTCAATGGGCATGTTCAGTTATACTTTATGGTGCAATTTGTTTGCTCCAGAATTTCACATTAACCCTTTGAGTGCCAGAGGGGTATGTATTGCCTTGCTCTGCAATGTGTTGCATTACCCTCTGGTATTCAAAGGGTTTTAAAGGTGTATTTCTGGTAGCTAAATAAGCTTCACAACAGTGTTCCCTCTAAGGCGAGAAAAAGTGATTAACCCAGCAATGAAAGCGTTAATTAAAAGGGTAATTAAAACTGGAAAAGGGCTGCAGGGTGTATCAATCTGTAATTCTAATGCAGCCTTAAAAAACAGTCCTCTTTCACCTTCCGTGTACCGTAAAGGTATCTAACTCTTTGTGTTGCAATGTGTTGGATACCTCTCTGGCACTCTAAGGGTTAACTCTTGCAGTTAATCCTTCAGTTTCACTCACCTGTGTTCACCTTAGAGGGAACACTACTTCCCAGTGCTCTGCTAGCTTCTCTATCATCCAAGGGGTCCATATATATAAATGGGAATATTAAAATGTTTTTTTGCCTCCAATGATGCAATTGGTTGGTCTCAAACTGCATCTCTTTAAAGGGATAGTAATGTTTCCAAATAAAAGCAGCTTCAATTAATTTTCATAGTATTTAGGCCATGGAAAGTATTATTTTAATATTTTCAGAGTTGTAGTTCAAGAGTAATTGAATGATAAAGTATCCCCCTCCCGCCCCTTTTACCCAGTGGAAAAATATAAACACAACTTGTTTTACTGGCCCTTTAAACTAACTTTATTCCTTTGTTACAGCTTGTGATCCAAGAACATGTGATGTGACTCCTGTACCACAATGTGAGAATGGACTTGTCCCCATCCTAACCAACCCAGGACAGTGCAAAGCAAACTATGAGTGTGGTAAGATTTTCCCTCCTTAGATTAAGCACATTTTGTTTTTGGTTTTGAAAAAGAAACAGAAATTCTGAAATAATCATAAGGATATAAACCTTATGTAGACTGTATAGTAACAAGAAAGTATAGAGAAACACTCTCAACTTTCAGATATGGAACATCGGGGGTAACCTCTCTATATAACCTATAAGGCACACCTCAACTGTGCATAATAAGTATATTGGAAGGTACTGAGGAGTCCTGTGACCATACAGAGGTTCAAAGCCCAGCTGTGTGAGACATAAGATCATGGAAATCTAACGTGACTTGTCATATTCTTAAAGTGAACTTGTCCCTCTCAGATGAATTTAGTCAAATTTTAAGATAATTAAAAAAACAGCGTAAATAATAAAGAGGTGCCTATATCTTAAACTGAAAATCAAACTATTTAATGTGATGAATGTCCGTGAATTGATATCTCAATTGGAGATAAATAGATCTAATACCTATCGATAAAAATAATTTAAAAAAATAAAGCGCTCAAAAATACACATAAAATAAATAGATATGTGAACATGAATATATGCACTTTTGCACAAATAACCAATAACAATTACTTGATAGTAGAATATCAAAATCCTGTAGTGAACAATCAATCACATAAATCTGTGGTACAATATCCTATATAATAAAATGCTAGAATGTTTGTCCGATGCAGTCATGTTCAGTAGAGAATGCCCGAATGCACAGAATGCTGGGAGTCCTGTGCTGGGGCATTCTGTGCATTCGGGCAGCCTCTACAGTGCATGACTGCATATCGTGCGACACCAGTGAGGCAGCGGCAGTACACAGAGCAGTACCGGCCTCTTAATCCTTTGCGTGCCAGAGGTGTAAGCAACGCATTGCAATGCGTTGTGTACCCCTCTGGCACTCCAAGAGTTAACATCACCTGGACCTTGGCCCGTGTACACGGGCTTTTACACTAGTACCAGCATAAATTAAATTAATAAAACTTGTTTCCCAAACAAAATGAAATGAAAACAGTGCAATATACATAAGAGTGATAAGTGGTACTTTGCTATGAATGAATCTAGGCAGAGCCCCCACACTTGGGATATTTCTAAAAGCAGAGCTAGAGATAAGCTTGATCTTGTGCAGAGCAAATTAGCAAACTGCCCAGGGAATAGCATATCATGCCACACTGGGCAATCAAAATATAAAAGTTAACCCCTTAACGACCGGCTGAACACGCACGCGGCCGTCACTTAACGTCCATGGAACATTGTCCTTAAAGGACTTTGTCCTTTAGGGACATCCACTCATGATGTACATGTACATCATGGGTCGTTAAGGGGTTAATTTCTAAACAATGGTTTATTTTACAGAAAAATGTATATAGGCTGAATAGAATTCTCTATAGAACAGAAAAACTGTCTTGAGGTGACGAGTACTGTTCAGTTGGGAGTATTGCATTTCTTATAAATACAAGGTATATTGAACTGTAGAACTGAGCTCTGACCATCTAAGATAGCAAGTTTCACACTCATTTCAACAAAGTGGACCTAATATCTGTGTTTATCAGCACCTCAGATTTTCCCGGTCCTTAAGGGGTTAAGGACCGCTTTGAAGATTCCGACGTGCCGATACATGTGACCTGTGACGTGTACTGGCACTCGGTGCTGGGGACAGTCTTAAAGCGGTCAATTTCACTCCCTGTTTTTACTTACAGTGCTCCCGGAGAAGCGCTGTAAGTAAAATGTACGTGATGTGCTACGACCGTCACCAGTCCTTAATGCAAAAACCGTGTGACGGTCATAGCACGGCACGTGGTTGTTAAGAGGTTAATGAACTCAGTATGGCCCCACTGAGCCTGATACTTCTCAGCATACTTTTATTAATATTTTACATTTTAGTTGTGAAGTAAAAATCATGTTCCAGAACAGTTCTGATGTCATCTCTATACCTGTAGAAGAATATTACTTGTGATGTAATAGGAAGAACTGGAACACTTCTGGAGAAAACATATTGTGCCATAGAAAAAAATATTCTCCAATTGCTTATTGATTTAAAAAAGGATTTTAACCACTTTAATAGGAACACTTTATAATTATTTAAATAATTTTCAAAATCCCTTACATTTAAGTTAGCTATTCTTTGTTGAAAACTCTAGGTTAACCCCTTAAGAACCAGCGGCCCATGGAAGTTGCCTTCCCTTAAGGACCGCTTTGACCCTTGCCAACGCGCCGGTAAACGTGACCTGTTACACGTACCGGCACGCCGCTTTGAGGCCTAAGAGAGATCGCTCCGGTCTTGGAATGATCAATTTTAGGCCCCTTTTTTACTTACAGTGCTCCCGGTAGAGCGATGTAAGTAAAAATTACGTGAAGTGCTATGACCGTCACTGGTCCTTTAGGGTATAAAGACCGTGATGGTCATAGCACGTCACGTAGTCCTTATGGGGGTTAAGGGATATTTAACTTTGTTTGTTTGTTAGTGTATGCATTACTGGCTGACAAAGCCTGGTGTGCCAGACATTAACATTTTACTCGCCCACTCCCCCAACTGCCATGTCCTACCAGGACTGGATAAAGTGATAGTAATGTTTCACAAAAACAGCAGCTCCAATTAATCTTCATAGTATCTGAGCCATAGAGAGTGTTATTTCATTACTGTCGGAGTTGTAGTTCAAGAGTGAGTGAATGATAAAGTTTCCCCTCCTGCCCCTTTTACCTAGTGTAAGCCCCCACTCCTCAGATGTGGAATCCAGTCCATAGACCAGACAGCTCACATCAAGGGTCAATATTCTACTGTGAACAATGAAAACCCTGCCCCTCTTGACAAGTTTTTCAGCTTTTTCCCTTATCTTAATTGAAGATTGTCCCTCTCTGCAGTCTACCTGGGCACCTCCCTTCTGCTCTGGCTGAGCAGTGTTACATCAGTAGAAGGGGAAGGAGTGGGATATTTTATCATTCAATTACTCTTGAACTACAACTCTGACAGTATTGAAATAACACTCTCCAAGGCCCAAATATTATGAAGATTAATTAGAGCTGCTTTTATTATGACACATTACTATCCCTTTAATGTGCATAAAATGACAAATAAATATATATAAATATATCATAAACCGCAGGTTAAAAAAACAAAAACAAAAAAAACCCCTAAAATAAATATGTGATTTTTAAAGCCCTTTTAAAATCCCCCAAGCCATTATAAAGTGTTAATTTCAATTTAATGCTAGAGAGGTCTCCATTTCATTGCTTTGCGATACACGGATACCTCTCCAGAATATAAGGGGTTAACAGCTCTATCTAAACCAATGGAAATATTTATTTATCCCCTAAGGTGCAGCTGGTGTTCCTCAGAATTATTTGAATTCTTCTTAGTACATTAGCCTTATGGGGGGTCTACTAACAAGACTGCAATCTAAAATAGGCCATGGAACAGTCTTCTTAGTACTACATCTGCCTAAGACCAATTTTCTAAGCTTCTTCTGCCACAAATCATGCCCTATCACTTCTTGCCTCACATTTCCTATCCCTGCTGTAGCAAATATCTCAGAGTACATGTGCATGGGCTGGAGGCTAACAGCAGCAACACTTCACTGGCTGATATGTACAGGTATCCTATTGCAATGGTGTCGCCTACACGGCTCCTCTCAAGAAAGTGACATCATAATGTCACCTGCTTTAAAATGGCGACATCAAGCTGTTCCCTGTATAACAACTCAACTTCAAAATGTATCTTGTATCAATGGCGCTTGTATCAGCAACAAAGCTTGTAGTCAGTGCCAAGAAAAACAAGCACATTTGTCTTAATAAGAGACATTTAACCCCTTGGTTACTGGAGATGTTTCCAACGCAAAGCAATGCATTGGAGACCACTCCAGCATCCAAGGGGTTATGCTATCAGCTAACTCACCCTCATTAACTCCAATGTTTTGCTTTCTCTTCAGCATTATAAGAGTTAAAGCATTACACACAAAAAAATTAAAATCTCATGCCCCCCCCCCACTGTATATATAATACATGTTATAGGGTTCCATTGTCACAGTAATTTACTAAGGGAGTTGGCTTTCCAACTTTCAACAGATGACCTTTGGTTTGAATTTTATTCATTTTATATTCTGCAGCAAAATCCTCATTCCCTTTATCCCTCTGCATTATTAACCAAACTCCAATTCCATACCACCAGCTTGGCTAAGGATTTTCTATACACATTCCAAAGCAGTGAGCTTCCAGAGAGAGGCAATAATGCAGAGAATAAAGCTTTTCACACGGGAAAGAAATAAAAAAGAGAGAAATCCTTAACCACTGCATGAGCATATGTTTCTGACTGTGTACCAGACTGGCTGTCAAATTCTACAGCTGCTCAAGTCACATCTACAAAAATGTATTAAAAAAAGTTTTAGACTTTAAAACACTGTGAATAAATAAAATATTTAAATGATTTTGCATCCACAACAAAGAACTGAATCCTTGTCACAGGCTGAAATGTAATCGTCACCAGTGATATTTCATCTCCCTGTTGCCTGGTTTGTCATAAATACCTGACTATTTTGGTAAAGGTCTTGTATTTGATTGACAAGAGCACCAGGAAGTTTCTTTAGAAATGCAAATTTCCTATTAGGCTGATAAGGCAACTGACTAGCTCTCCAAATTTTGAGGGGCGCCTCAGTTGTGCTGGCAACACCCACATTCTGATTTGTTGGTGTGGCCTGAGAAATCTCAATTTCCTTGCAACAGTTTTATATCCCTTTACAAACTCGTAATCTCGACAATATCCACCTATCCATTGTGACAGAGTCTAATCATAAATTGGCCCCAGTAGACTCCTACAAATATCTTGGTATGTGGCTTGACCCTAACCTCAATTTTGGTCACCACATTGACAAATTAACCTCTAAACTTTATCCCAATATAAGTACACTTTATAGAAACAAATTATGTCTAAGTACCCAGGTGAGAAAACGTATTGTACAACAGATGCTGCTGCCAGTCATAGACTATGGTGACGTAGTATATGCTCCAGCGCCAGAAATCTACCTCATATCCACCTCTATATAATTCATTATGCTGCTTTATCCTCCAATGTGACTACACTACCCATCATTGTGACATGCTTAAAGAACTAAATTGGCTAACACTCAAATCTAGACGTGACCTTCATCTTTCTTGCTTAGTACACAACCACTTCTCTGGAAAACTACCACAATACCTAAGCAGTATGCTCACCCCAGCTCTCCATACTAACTATAACCTCCGCTCCACTACTAACAACTCACTGCGTATACCACAATACAAGAAAGAAGCAGGAAGATCTGCCTTCTCCTTCACAGCTCCAAAAATCTGGAACAATCTGCCGGAAATAATCACATCTGCACCCAGTCTAAAATCCTTAAAAGCAAATGTTTCTTTATATCTAAAAACAGTGTGTAACTGTAAATAATCCCATTATTTAATAAGTATGTATATTTCTGTATATTTGTATATAATGTCTCACAATTAGTGTAAATATGTAACCTTTTACTGAAAACTATCCAGGACATACTTGAAAACGAGAGGAATCTCAATGTATTCTTCCTGGTAAAACATTTTATAAATAAATAAATAAACTATTATTTTACCATTGGATGCTAGAGAGATCAAGAGAATAAAGCAGTTTTTAGACTTTTCTTGTTATAGGCCAAGAGTATTTTCTGTACCAGGAAGCAGTGGATGGGTATGGAGGAGGAGCTATGTGAGGACAGGGGGCCTGGCCTTGGAGGGAGCTAAGGGACCTAGATTTCCTTGCCTAGGGGCACCTGGGTTGTAACTCTGGCCCTGGCTAGGCTCTCATGTCAACAAGTCATGAGAAGGGATAAGGCATGTCTACCTTCTTCTCATAGTACTACATCAATAGTACTACAGCAATAATATATGGAGTAATTACTTCTGATGACTTAAATATAGGCAGGCAATGTAACAAAGCAGTGGGGAATTCAAGCAGGGTGCTGGGTTGTATAGCTAAAAGCATTAATAGTGAAAAGAGAATGGTGGCAATACCATTCTACAGATCTCTGGTTAGACCTGACCAAGAGTATAGTACTGGAGACGCCATTTCCAGAAGGATATATATATTGTGGTGAGAGTTCAGACAAGGACTACTAAAATGGTGAATGGTTTACCAAATAAAATTATCAAGATAGACGAAAGAATCTGAACATGTATTTCTTGGAGGAGAGAAGAGTGAGAGTGGATATGATAGAAACATTCAAATACTGAAAGGGATTCAACAAAGTACAGGAGGGAAGAACATTTCAAAGGAATAGAAATGTTAATACAAGAGGTCATAGTCTAAAACTAGAAAGTCTAGAAAATTTACAAGCAAAGTTTCCCCTCACTGACCAAAGCGGTCAAGTCTGCCATCTAGCTGTCAGATTTGGAATCCAGTCTGCAGATCAACCGCTGGCTCTTCAGCAGAGCCGAGATTGCAAGATATAAAAATAACTATTTAATTGGAAGGGTCTAAAAAGTGTGCTTGCAAATCAGGCACACTTTGTAGACTATTCGAATGAAGTAGTTCTTCTTTTATCTCGCGATCTCGGCTCTGCTGCAGAACTACAGCTAGTCCGCGGATCGGATTCCAAATCTGACAGCTAGATGGCAGACTTGACCGTTCTGGTCATTGAGGGGAAACTTTGCTTGTCAATATCTCTTAAACCATAAAGGTTTGAGAGATAAGACATATCGTTCTTCATGTTTTTTTAATGCCTACAAAATAAAGTAAAGATAAAACGAAGTATTACTATCCCTTTAAATAAGTGTGATAAGTTTTTCTATGTTTCTTACTAATGTCATTTCACATCAAAAGCTTGCAGAAAAGAGGAATGTGCAAAGGACAAAAATACGTTTTGTCCACCTCACAAAACACTGACACTGAAGAAGACCGAATGCTGTGATGAATATGAATGTGTTTGCAGCTGCATGAACTCTACAGTCACCTGTCCAACTGGATATGCGTCATCAATTACCATCAATGACTGTGGATGCACACATGTCACATGCTTTCCGGAAAAGGTGAGAAGAATAGATAATTCAGGCCTGGATTGCAGTTTATAACTTTATCTTTTAATATCTATAAATGTACTTAAAAACCCATGAGATAACCTGTATCTAATGCAATGGAATTACATTAAACAAGAGAGAACTTCTCGAGCAATGTAAATGCAACATATGGGACATATAAAATTTCCTCAAATTACCACTTTTACCCCCTTAAATGCTAACGAGGTCTCCAGAGCGTTGTAAAGAAGTGTGTTGCAGACGAATTTTACTGCATGGGTTTACTCAGGGTCTCCTGTATCAGGAGACATCACCTTGGGTTGCCCACAGTCCCAGCTTTGCAGAAAGGAACCAGTTTTTAGCGTGTGGTCACATGGTCAGTGAGGAGTGAGGAAGTTCTGGATGCACAATACATAAATGTGACAGTTTTTCTGACTAATATAAAGGGAAGAAAGGAAGGTAAATATTGGAGGATCATAAAGTTTCCCAGTATTTCAGGGGCCTCTATTTACAATTCTGCCAATGGCCTCAGGGGTTTCTTAAAACTGCCTTGGTATCCTGGTTATCTTGCTAGAATTCAAGGGGTTAGAAACACAATTTTAATCAATTATAGATTTTATTTTTCTCCTTTGATGTAGTTGGTTTGCCACAGAATGAATACAGTTTTTTAATTAAATAATGTTTGAAGTGTCATATTTCAGTGCAATTCTTTTACCACTGGAAGTGAAATGTGCTGAAATGTATGAAAAATAACAAGCAAGCTAAGTACATAATTAGACCCGTATGCTCTAGAGGGGTGTTCAAATGCATAGGGCTCTCCTCTATCAGAAAAAATTAGTTTAATCCAATATCATTTTTGCCTCTATGATTTATCTTATTTGACTTGTTTCCAACAGACCCTTATACTTCTAATGATGATAAATTCAAGGAAGAAGTTAAGGGATTTTTAGAACCACCAGGCACTATCAGTGGCCAGTGACCAGGACTGGATTTGAATCTCAGGAGCCTCTAGGCAAGGCACACTAGTTTTAATTAGCTTCACTCACGGCCACACCTACATGCTCCAGTTCCCAGAAACCTTATGCCTGGCAAAGAAATCTTGCCCACTAAAATACAAGCACCAAAAAATGATCTTTCCCCTTAGTTGCTAGAAAGCTATCCAAAGCATTGTTTTGCAATAAATCACATTTACCAAATTATCAGTTAGCGACTACAAGGATAAAATATGAAACTATTCTATTTCGTATGTGAATCTTCTGGCTTACGTATTTATAATGACCAGTGAAGCAAATGTTAATAAATACAAAGGCATATATAAAGCAGGGTGTTCATAGTAGAAAATCATATTTGCAATGTTTATATAATGTATTTAACATCCTAGCATGCACTAAAAATGTAATATGCTCAGTCCCTTATAAACATCTTTGGCCATATGCACTAAGGGATGGAAAGGTGAGCAATAACTCTCCAGAATGTTGCTCTATGAAGTTGGTGGAAGCTGCAACTTCCATCGTCTCCAACACGCCAATGGCTAGTTGGGGAAGATGGAAGCTTTAATCCTAGACCGCTGGAGTGGCAAAGGTTGCCTACCCTGTGATCTCCAACCTTTTCTCTCACTTTAATTCATGTAAATTGACCAAAATTTGTCGATCAGTATGAATGTTTGTTATAGATGATGATATCTTTAAAGTATTATTATTAGCTTAAAACATCTGACAATTTTGGAAGACCTTTCTAAATTGCATATACCTTGTGTTAGACATTTTTTATTTAGAAAACTAGTTTCCAGTTAAAAGTTTAAATTATGCCAATTTATGTAAACCAGGTAGGCACTTTCTCTCTTAGCCCTACATTCACTCCACACAGCTCATCTATGTCAACCCATACCATGGGGTACCATGTTCTGGAAATAGTTGTCCACACAGCTCATATATGTCAACCCATACCATGGGGTACCATGTCCTGGAAATAGTTGTCCACACAGCTCATCTATGTCAACCCATACCATGGGGTACCATGTTCTGGAAATAGTTGTCCACACAGCTCATATATGTCAACCCATACCATGGGGTACCATGTTATGGAAATAGTTATGCACACTAACTTAGGGGTAGAAAGGCAAGTGACCCCTCTTTTGATGCAGCTTGTTATATAATTTCCAAAATGATATGTTTTATCTACTTATTTTCTTAATTTATGTAGTTGTTAAAACCATTTTTGTACAGGCAAGTCATATCTGAATAATGTAGATGTTGTACTTGACATGTTCTGTGCTTCTGGCACTCCCTCCTACATACAGTTTGTTAATTCATACCAACTGGGTATCATTTTTCTTGGACGAAGAGTAACTAATGAATCCACTAAGAAAGTCTCTGGTTTTCAAAGCTTTAAAGAGTTGAAATGTAAAATTGATCTATTGTTTTTCTGTAGCACTACCTTCTACAAACATTTGTGCACAACAGCCTAATGGTAAAAAGGCAAGTGACCCCTATTTAATGAGGGTGAATATTTACTTTACAAAATGTGAGAGGCAGAGCATGGAAAAGTGTAAAACTCTATGAGGCAGCAGGTTCCCTGCCAATAAGGACAAGTACCTTATTGAATGATGGAGAAGGAGCAGTGAAGGAAGGCTGAGCAAACAAAAGTAACACTGCGACTGACACCAGAGAATATGTGCATTCCGGTGGGGGGTGAAGAATGTTGCCTCCTTTTTCTTTAAGTATCTACATTTATACACGGGGAACCTGGTGTTTGAGGTTTTACCCTTAAAGGCACTCTTCTCTCACTTTGTTTTGTATTATTTCTATTGTTTAAATGAGTTTGGTGTACAGCCAGTGCCTCCATTTTGAGGGAGCAGCACTGCAAAGAGAAACCCTTTGAGTGTGACTCGGTAATACAACTGAGGAATAACAGAACTGTTGTAATAACATTGTCATGATTTAGAGTGTGCGATTGCATTTTCTATGTCCTTTTGTCTTTTGAGCAATACTTTCCAAAATAGTATGGCTTGCATACCTTTTCTTCATGTTTAATTGGTAAGATCGCTTTAGTGCATGCAGATACTTTTAAAAAAGACAAAGTGGGTCAACATACCATAGGGTTGCCATGAGCAATAAATCCACGTACCTGTTTTCTTGTTTGAGATTGGCTGCCTGCACTAAAATGGAAACGTATGCATGAAATGAGGGGTTGACTGCCTTTCTATCCCTAGGCTGCTGTACTACATTGGTATGTGAATCCATTTATTGGGCTAGCATTAGTACTACTGAATACAGTAGGAATGCTGTGGTTTTCAAATATTTTAGAATTCTTGATGAGGTGCAAATGTAAAACAAGTATATATTGTTAATGATAGCACCCTCTTTTGGAAATGTGTGTACAGCAGCCTAGGGATAGAAAGGCAGTCAACCCCTCATTTCATGCATACTTTTCCATTTTAGTTCAGGCAGCCAATCTCAAACAAGAAAATAGGTACGTGAATTTATTGCTCCTGGCAACCCTATGGTATGTTGATCCATGCCAATGGGGAAACATTTTTCTGGTGCTGAAACATTTTAGTATCTTTGAAGTGTAAAACAGGTACCTCCACAGTTTCTTTCAATGTTCCACTTTAACTGTATCAAACGGAAAGCTCTTCATAATGTGCAGAACTTTCAAAACCTGCAGAGTTTTCTTCTTGATGTCTTCAGTGAACATATGAAGAAAACTTTGTAATTTTGAAAACTGGACATGTTGAAGAACTTTCATGTTGGACCATTAAAAGCTATTATCAATTACAGGGGTAAGCAGCATTTCATCTGCTGACCTCTACAAATCCCATCATTCCCTACCAGCCACTGTCTAGCAGTGGATGATGGGAGTTGTAGTTCTCCACAGCTGACATGCCAAAGAAATTGCTTAGCTTTGAGCTACAACTTACCTTAGGTCTTCAGGACCAGTACAGTTATAAACAATATAACTTACATCAGTGGTTAAGATAAACAGCATTCAGAGTAATAGATTATGCTGCTCTTTCTGCTGCTTATTGGTTTCCTATAATAAAATGAGAACAAATCCTCCTCAGGTTCTTTAGGCATCAAAAGCCATTAATAGTTTGTTTTTTAATGAAAATTTTTTTTTGTTACTATCAACAGGTTTGTGTACATAAAAATAACGTCTACCCAGTTGGACACTCCTGGGATGATGGATGTACATCATGTTCTTGTACCGATATGGAAGATTTTGTCACTGGGCTTCACGTAGCAGAGTGCCTTGTTAAAAAATGCAACAAGAACTGTGGTCAAGTAAGTACAAAACCTCAGGCTCCCTTCTGTGAATGATGTTCTTTAACCCTGGATACCTCTCTGGCACTCAGACGGTTAACCATTCGAGTTCCAGAGTGGTACATAATGCATTGCTTTGCATTATAAAGGTCTCCAATGTATTGATATGCTATGTGTTGGAGACCTAGCTGGCATCCAAGTGGTGAAAAGCTTCAGACTGTAACATTGTATTGGATAAACAACAAAATGAAAATTTTAACATCCGTCACCAGAATGACAGAAAAGTGCTCCTTACTTCTGAAATTCCTGAGCAATAGGAGAGATGTTTCTCCTTTCCACAGAACTTCCGGCAGAAAGGAAAAAACAAGCAAACATTAGAAAATCTTATGTCTGCTGGATAAGCCTATTGATCTTCAATATGTAAGCTCTCATACACACATCATCATGCAAGCATGTACGCACATGCAGGTACACAAACACATACACTCAACCACGCATACACACACATTCACTCACAGTCATCAACACGGGAAGACGTAGAGGAAACACCTTAATGTGGTAGTCAAAACAAATTGTTTTCCTTCTCTTTCCTCCAGCTGCAACACTTTTGCTCATGCCTATCCCTTACACTATGTAGGAGTAGATAAATATATTGTTTTTATTCTAAGGGCCAAAGATGAGAAAATGTGGAGGATGCCAACTAAACCGTGGGGAGGGAGATAAACATTCACATTTATTTAAATTGGGAGTTTAACCCCTTTGATTGCTTGAGAGGTCTCCAGTGTATTACTTGAAAATTAATTGAAGATCTCTTTAGCATTCAATTGGTTAATAGCCCCAATTACATCAATGATAATTTGGGGAATTCTTATTTTTCCCTATGGTCCAGTTGGTATGATCCCACATTGCTCACCTTTTCATTTAATAATAATAATAATAATAATAATAATAATAATAATAATAATAATAACTAGTATTTATATAGCGCCTTTCTCCCAGTGGGACTATTTGTGCATATGGCCTAAAATATCTACACGATAATTCTAAAGTTTTTCCATTGTTAAAGTAGAAAGCTGTTGCTCTGGCCTATTCAGACATGTATTCATTAGTTTTGTTTGTGCAACTTAAATATAAGAAAGTTAATATATTGATATTTTATTGATCATGCAGATTTTTTTTTAGATTTCTGGAAAATCTGCAGAAATTTAGATTAGTTTTTGAGTGATAATGAAACAGGTCCCATATTTTGTTTATCTTTAAGGCTCGGTACTAAATTATGATGTCATCTTTGTTGTATCTGTGGCAGTTATGTATTTATCAATATATATCTCATCTACAATAGATTACAAGGGAAAATCCATGATTTAAAGGAGCAGTAATTGTAATGTTTTTTCACTGTTAAAATAAGGGTTCTTCCACTGCTAGGAAATGCTTATTTCAAAAGTTATTATAGCTAAAACTTATTTTTTTTTAAATTAAATTGCAAATTTCTACTGTGATCATCAGCTTATGTTGTTGTAATCACTTGGTATGGGAACTCTAGCTTTCCTATAGAGTACTCTAGCAATGTGGGACGGCATTGCCCATCATGTTATGACTGTTGGATGTACGTGTCTGAAATGTAGACACACTGATAAACACAGACATATGCAACACACAGGCAGACACATACACACAGTGAGTGGCAGAAACATGCAAAACACATGCATACACACACCCACACTGGAGATGCACACATGTACACAGACATGTAACAGAAATGTGCACATGCAACAGACACACATGGGCATAACAGATACGTTGACACACATGCAACAGACATGCACACACTGACATGCAACAGACACATGCACACACAGACATACGCACACACATACACAACAGACATATGCACACAAACCTGCGACAGACATACGCACACACACGCACACACACAAGCAACAGACATATGCATATACACACGCAACAGACATACACACACACACATATTTCCTTATAGATAACAGTTGGCACTGCTGTTAACAGTTTGAATCTAAAAATAACATTTTGAGCTGTAATAATGTTTGAATGAAAATTCTTCCATTGTTGGTAATATGCTTGCTTTACTCAGCAGGAAAAAACATATTACTTATTTTTCATAATAATAGTTTGCTGCACTTTTAACTCTTTGAGAGCCAGAGAGGTATTCAACCTATTTCAAAGCAATGGATTGGACTTGTGTTTGGCATTCAGATCATTATCAGTGAACAATGAATGCACATGAACTATTTTAAGGACCAGAGAATGTGCAATTCATTACTTTGCAATGCATCGTGCACTACTCTGGTCCTTAAAAGTTTAACCTTCTTACTTGAGAATTAAGTGATTCCAGACAGGCCCCCAAAAAATATTAATTATAACATAAATGTTTTAATGAAATGTGATTCAGGTTAATAAGAGCTAAGTGTGACTAAAATACATTTTGAAAGATGTGGTGCTTTTGGAGTGGAAAATGACTGGCTTTCATTAAGGAGTAAATGATGTGCCTCTACAGTGGTTCACATAATCTAGGCACCAGTAGTGAAATTAACCACATAGTGGTAATTAGGCACTAGGTGATTAATTCTGCAGCACAATTTTAATAAACCACTTCTTTGTCTTTGTGATTGGAGTCTGTTTCAGAAGCTTAACAAAGATTAAAGTTAGGTTTATAATATGTTCCAAGGAACTTCTAAAGTTCAGAAAAGTGTTGATTTTACCGTGAATGTTTGGGAATATCTGTTGAGAACAAAGAGGATACTGTAAAATAATGATGACTGACTATTTAAAGTGCTTTACAGTCCCCTCCCTTCCCCCCAAGTCCTGCACATTGCAAATAAAAGAAGAAACACACTGCAATCATTTTTCTATATCCCACTTGTGTAAAGCGTAGCATTTTGGGTGGCCCAAAATAAGTATTACTTGTGTCATTGTCCCTTGGGGCAAAAATAACCTTAAACTTCTGTTTTGTTTTAATAATTTACTATGTTCTCCAAACTAAACTTGTAATGACCCTTTCTCACGTTTAAAACAGAACTAGCACTTTTCACATGACTCTGCTAGACATGCACACACAAAGAAAATGCATTAAATATCTGGAGTGCTACTAATCTTTATGGTTTGAGAGATATTCACAAGCAAAGTTTCCCCTCCCGCCCCTTTTACCTAGTGTAAGCCATCTCTTCTCAGATGTGGAATGCAGTCCATAGACCAGACAGATAACAGAAGGGGACAATCTTCTTCCTATGAGAGCAATGAAAGCCCTGCCCCTCTTGACAAGTTTTTCCCTTATCTTAACTGAAGATTATCCCTCTCTGCAATCTACCTGGGCACCTCCCTTCTGCTCTGGCTGAGCAGTGTTACATCAGTAAAAGGGGAGGGAGGGGGATACTTTGTCATTGAATTACTCTTGAACTACAACCCTGACAAAATTGAAATAACACTCTCCAAAGTCCAAATACTATGATGATTAATTAGAGCTGCTTTTATTATGAAACATTACAACTCTTTAAAGAAAACTAACACCTTTTAATACTAACCTCCCACCACCACCATTTAAATGAATATGGCCAGAAAATTCTAATGGTCTCTATGAATTTTGTCCTGGGTATTATGTCCTTGGAGGAAGACATGACAGTTACATCAGGATCACAGGAAAAAAAAACCCCACCCACTGCACATGGTAATATCAATCAGTTAAGGCCCAGATGAGAGTGTACGTCATTGCAAAGCAATTCAATGCACACCCCTCTGGCCCTTAAAGGGATAGCAATAGCTGAAACAAATGTAGCTCTGACTGATCCTCATATAACGTAGGTCATATAGTGCTATATTTCAATATTTTACATTTTGTAGTTCAAAAGTAATTCAATTATAAATTATCCCCCTCCTGCCCCTTTTACCACCTCCCCTCAGATGTGGAATCCAGTTGTGGAACCAGACAGTGCGCAGCAAGGGACAATATTAATCTACTGAGTATAAGGAAAACCTTGCCCCCCTTGACAAAGGAGGGCAGGATTTTCTTTATGCTCAATGAAGATTGTCCCTCACCACACTCCTTCTGGCTGGCTCAGAGAGGCAGCATGATATAGGTGAAAGGCGAGGGAGGGGGATACTTTAGAATTGAATTACTGTTGATCTATGAAATGTAAAATATTGAAATACAGCTCTACATGACCAACCTTAAATGAGGATCAATCAGAGCTGCATTTTTCAGCTATTACTATCCCATTAAAGGGTTAACTAGACTCATACATTCTGGCTGTTACTGCCTCCATAGATATGTCATTCAGTACTGATTAAAGATCTTCCCTTCTGAACAAAGGCACAAGAGCAAAACCCATAATAACCATTAGGGTTTTCTGTCCATAGTAAATAAGTGGAGGTATTTGTTCTGCTTTATAAAAAAAAATAATTGAAGAGCCCGTTACACGGGCCACAGTGCCACTGCCAGACTGTCGCGGGGCAGTGATGCTCAGTAGAGACTGCCCGCACCGCAGCTGATACAGTGCCAGCCAGTCGTGGTGCAGTCATGCTCATTAGAGACTGCCTGCACCGTGGCTGATACAGAGCAGGATGCTACTTCGGAGCACCCTGCTCTGTATCAGCCTCGTCATAGGCAGTCTCTACTGTGCATGACTGCGTCGTTAAACATGTTTTAGCAAATTATTATATTGGATAATAAGGGGGGTGAACTAACATGATTCATTTATTGGTGCTGCACCTGCTTATCACCTATGTTGTACAGATGGACAAAAAGTCTAATTTTTCTTGTGGAGGGGATGAAATTCAAAAGGAAAATTCATGGTTTTCATGATTCTTAAATAAACAGAAGGTACAGTGAATGGAAATTTCTACTTTGACCCCTGGAGTGCCCGTTGTCCACCACATGGTAAAACAATCACTGGACACCCCTCAGGCATTCCAAGGGTCAATAGTCATTAGCCTACTGGAAGGAAGCCACAGGCATTTGAATGATTTTCCTTTTTTCTGAAAAAATGTCCTCCCATTGAAAAATTCACTGCACTGGACTGATTACAACAAGGGACAATCTTCCTTGTATCAGTATAATGAAAACCCCGCCCCCTACCCTGCCTTGAAGAAGGAGGGAAGGATTTTCCTTATACTGACAGAAGATTGTCCCTCTTAGCAATCCATCTGGACCAGCTCTCTGATCTGCAATGAAGAAGAGTGATGTATGGAAAAGGGGGAAGAAGGGATAAACTTTATAATATAATTACATTAGCTATATGAACATTGCCAATGGTGGAAAGCATTACTAAAAACTATGAGGAAGGATCGAACATTTCATTATATTATGAATTGGATCCCCCCCCCCCAAAGAAATGCTCCTTGGTCCTTACGTGCTGGCCGTGCACGTGCATGGGCAGTCCTTAAGCAGTTAAAAACAAAAATGAAAACAAATGTTACCTCCTGAGTAAAACATAGGTAGTCCCACTGCAGGGAAATTATTTTATTCAAAATATAGCATAACTGAATCTTGCATTTTTTAACCCCTTGAGTTCCACAGGGGTGTGCAATGCACTGAAGACCAGTGTATTGCTGACATCACTAGCACGTAAAGGGCTAAACAACTCTTTCTTATCATTCTACATGCACAAACATAGCTTCTTTAGTACAGTGAGACATCAGTATAATTTAGAAACAAACCCATTATCCACCTGCTGACTGTGTTCTCATGCTATCTTTGAACACCTGCTTATATGCAATGGATGACTAAGGGTTTTTCCTTTCTTCTATTATGACAGTTCAGCCCTTCCCTACAATTACACTCATGCCATTTGACAAACACCTATATAACTGTAAAAGCCTGCCTTTTGTTTGTATTCTATTAGAGTAATAAAATGAGTCAACAAACTGTACATCAGTGATGCTTGTAATGTATATATTGATGGAAAGCCATTATGTTTTTCTGCTCCATGTCTGGGTTCCAAGGCAAAAAGGGACGATAATTATAAAAATGGCTTTATGAAAAATGTGGCGTAAAAGTGACATAAAACTGAAGGTTGGCATTTAAAAAAAAAGCTTACTCATTTTGGACACTGAAAGGAAGAAAACAGGAGGCGCCCCAATTGTAATATGTTCAAATAAATGGAAACACCACACCACCACCAATGGACATAAGTCACAGGAAATTGTTGCTGTGACAACATTTGTGTGTAAATCAGCTCATAGAATTGGGGGAAATTCACACTGCACCCCTGGGATAGCATATCTGGCACGTGAACTTCTTTTTGCTAAGTGTTACTCCAGTTTTGGAAGCCTTAACTAAAAGTAGATGTGTTTCTAGAAAAGTAATGGTACAGTTGGAGAAAATTCTTGCACAGTGAATTTATAAAGAAATGTCCCTAATGGAGACAATTTAGCGACAGAAATTTTGCCAGAATCTTAATGCTAAGTATAATATGTTGTTAAGCATTCAAGACAGAATAATAATTCCACATTTATAATAGTTCCCTTACTCATTTATAAATAAGACCTAACGTTATCACCAGTTGCCATGACTTAACCCCTTAACAACCGGTAATGTGTCAGGACCTTCACCGTTTTTTGCCTGTGACGGTCCTGGCATGTCATGTATTTTGTGCTTACTCCTCTCCTGCAGGGGCACTATAAGCACTAGCGGGGTCTGAAATTCACTGCTCCAAAGCAGGAGTGGTCTCTCTTTGAGTTAAAGGGATAGTAATGTTTCATAATAAAAGCAGCTCTAATTAATAATCATAGTATTTGGACTTTGAAGAGTGTTATTTCAATTCTGTCAGAGTTGTAGTTCCAGAGTAATTCAATGACAAAGTGTCCCCCTCCCTCCCCTTTTACTGATGTCACACTGTTCAGCCAGATCAGAAGGGAGGTGCCCGGGTAGACTGCAGAGAGGGACAATCTTCAATTAAGATAAGGGAAAAACCTGAAAAACTTGTCAAGGGGGGCAGGGCTTTCATTGTTTTCATAGGAAGAAGAGTGTCCCCTTCTGTTATCTGTCTGGTCTATGGACTGCATTCCACATCTGAGAAGAGATGGCTTACACTAGGTAAAAGGGGCGGGAGGGGAAACTTTGCTTGTGAATATCTCATAAACCATAAAGGTTTGAGAGATAAGACTTATATCATTCTTCATGTTTTTTTAATGCCTACAAAATAAAATAAAGTTAAAACGAAGTATTACTATCCCTTTAAAAGAAATTATGTAGAAAAAGTCCTATAAAGTATGATACAGTTTTTGGTAGGCTCATTCCTAGTTGAACATCCGTGGACCTCACTTTAAATGTACAAATACACTTGGGTTTAGCTTCATTAATGTTATAGAGTATTGTAGATGTGGACCCCTGGCTCTCACGTGACTAGAGAGAACAGCGGCACCTCAATGATGAGGCGCAAGAAGGGTGAAATGTGAATCTGGTGATATCTTCTCTAGTTAAGATAAATATTGTGTGACATTTTGTGGCTGAGCTGCCATTTCTGGGCAGGATCAGTATGGTGTGTATTGTACCTGCCCTAGGCAGGAGAAGGTCCTTTAGAGCAAGCTACAGTACTTGGCAGATTTATTGCTAGTTGGGCATCTGTGACACTCACTGTGTATATCTGTAGGTTACCATATGCACAGCTATGTACTCTGTCTCCATCTCAAGTCCAATCCCATCCATACTGTAACATCTTCCTCATTAGAATTAGGAAAGAGAAAATGTGGGTAGATAAACAGTGGACAATTTTTTACATGTGAATGTTATGGTTTATAATGTTTATAATGGTTAAACAAGCTTAGTAAGGTATCACAGTTATTTAAATGGATTTGGATATTTTGATCACTGTTATTTTACCTAGAAATGCTTCTCTTCTTTATCTTAAGGGCTTTACTTATGTGAAGAAAGAAGACGAGTGCTGTGGGAAGTGCAAGAAGACAGTCTGTCAACAGAACTTCATTCCAAGCGGTCAAGGAGACATTGATATGCCAGAAAACAGCATCCGTTGGTATAATGTGTGTATCTGAAGGAAGATTCCATTATAGAACATGAAAGATGAGCACTGTTTCCTTCAGCTACAACAGTAATACTATGGAAGGAGAAAGATGTACACTAACTCCTACCTAACACCCTGTGCAGCTTGTGCTAATGGTGCCCTGGATAAGTCTGGGCAAGTGATTTACTGTGACATGTCTTGTTTCATATCATCATAAATTAACATTCATATTTTTTAAAACAACTGACTCAAAGTGATACTTTATTCTTATATAGTATCACCAATTTGTACACAACACTATACACAGAAATTTTGGAGCAGGGTGAGTCCCTGTCCCACAGAGCTTGCAATCTAAACTTTTGGAGCCTGAGGCGCAGGGTGATAAAGCGACTTGCTTACGGTCACAAGGAGTTGATAGTGAGAACTGAACCAGGTTTCTGCAGCTTCACAACCAGCGCCCTGGGGTGTCATCAAATACAGTCAATTAACCAACTGAGCTTCTCTTTCTCCCAACTTACACTATAATCTTGCAATGCATCAAGATTATTAATTTGCATTGGGTGGTTGTGGTTATTAATAAGGAAATGACTAAACCGAAAAACTTAAGACTAAGGGTAATAATAAAGTGGAGAAATCACCGGTTCAGACATGATAACATTTTGTTATAGAGATATTCATTAATGCTCACTCTTTTATTAGGTTGGTGCAATGTGGAGTTCTCCTACTGATCCATGCATCGTCAATGAGTGTGCCCAAGTGAATGATGAAGTCTTTGTTCTACAAAAGAACATTTCCTGTTCTGACATTAATACCAAGAAGTGCCCAGTTGGATTTGAGCTTATATGCATTCGAGGAAGAGAGTGTTGTCCTATATGCCAGTGTGGTAAGAAGAAATTTTCAGTTGGCATAAATTAACCACTTGGCTTCTTGAGAAGTCTTCAACCTGCTGAAGTATAGAGCATAGGTTTCCTGTACATTACACTGCAATGCACTGGAGACCTCTCCAGCATCCTAGGGGTTAAATATTTTATAATTGTTATATTAAATTGCCCATAGAAGGTGTAACTCAAACTGACGAAAATCCTTTAAAAATATAAAATAAGTTTACGGAAAATGAGTTTTCAGCCTCAACAGATGAGGTTCTTTAACCCTTTGAGTGCCAGAGGGGTACCAAATACATTGCTTTGCAATGCATTCTGTACCCCTCTGGAAATCAAAGGGTTAAAAGATGGGCTGTTTAAGAATTCAGTACCACTGAATGTAGTAATGGTAGATACAATACATATAGGAATAGAAGGGGGCATGCAAGGTTACACTATTTGTCAACAGATTCAAGGGGCAGTGCTTCCTGGAGGGAAGCTTATCCCTGTCGTTCTTAATTGGTGCCACTGATCTTAAAGGGATAGTAATGTTTCATAATAAAAGCAGCTCTAATTAATCAGCAAAGTATTTGGACTTTGGTGAGTGTTATTTCAATTCTGTCAGAGTTGTAGCTCAAGAGTAATTCAATGACAAAGTATCCCCCTCCTGCCCCTTTTACTGATGTAACACTGTTCAGCCAGATCAGAAGGGAGGTACCCAGGTAGACTGCAGAGAGGGACAATCTTCAATTAAGATAAGGGAAGAACCTGAAAAACTTGTCAAGAGGGGCAGGGCTTTCATTGTTCTCACAGTAAGAAGATTGTCCCTTGCTGTGAGCTGTCGGGTCTATGGACTGCATTCCACATCTGAGAAGAGATGGCTTACACTAGGTAAAAGGGGCGGGAGGGGAAATTTTGAGAGATAAGACTTATATTGTTCTTCATGTTTTTTTAATGCTTACAAAATAAAATAAAGATAAAATGAAGTATTACTATCCCTTTAACAATGAACAATAGTGTTTATATATATGTATTTTCAGAATAATCTGATTTTCCCCAGGTCCTCTAAATACAGCATTTATTTTTGACAAGTTTTCCTTTAAACTTCCCAATAATGACCAAAGACAAGCCCACAAAGAAGTAACATGATCTAACAGGACTGGACAGAATATATAGAATAAATAAACAGAAGTAATTGGGAAACAGCTTGTTAAAGTTTTTTTTTTACTTGCAACATAACCGTTTCAGTGCCAGAGGGTTACACAACGCATTGCAGAGCAATGCGTTGTGTACCCCTCTAGCACTGAAAGGGTTAAGTGAATAAGAGATGTGCTGACAAATCTACATATATGGCTTATTTTATGTTATTGATATTGATGTACTTACTTCAATTTTGTCGTAGGAGTCACTGCCCCTTTAAATTGTAGGTAAATCCGGGAATTAATTAGAGGATAGGAGGGGTTATTCATTTATTTTTCCTTATTTCAGGATACAGTAAGACCGAAGTACAATGCAGAATTTTTATTTGTCCCCTATGTTACTGTTGGTTTACACTAAAATCACTACAGTTTGCCTCAGTATATCATTTTTGTGAGACTAATGGGTACACAACACCTCACTCCTCACTGTGGAAAAGGTTGAACTTGATGTGTTTATGCCTTTTTAATCCTAACGAACTATGCATGAGTCTCTTAATAGATATATGGGTTATTTACAACTCTCTGGCTTGTCCATCATTCCTACAAGGTTTTTATATCATTTAGTAGCACAACCACTAGATGCTCTCCATTCAGCACATATTCCTCTCCTCATCCTTACAAATGGAAACATAAATAAATGCATGAAAGCATGCGTTGTTCTTCCATTCTACAGTGTTCTGGAACATGCATGTAGTAATAACAAATATATATGTATTTCATCATTTGTATGAATCAGTCCATGTGCAGATAACGCTTTGCTTGCCAGAGAGGTATCCAAAATATTGCATTGGACGACAACAGGACTAATCAGTTGTTGGACCATCAACTGCTATGCATGATGGGAGCTCTAAATCTCAAATGCTGCAGAACTAACAACTGACCCACTCTGTTACCATATGGTCTAATATGACTATATATTAGTAACCACAATACTACTATATATGTATATTTACTTTGATATTTTAAATATATGATTTTGTTGTCTCATTTAGTTTTATTATGTTGTGCATGGTTATAAACTATTTACAATTTTGTTTCTCATCTGTCATATGTAGATGTTTATAATTAATATGATTATTATGCAAATAAAGAAAAATAATAATGCATAATTTAACTCTACTCCATACAGATATTAATACTTTTTATATAAACCCAGTTATTATTTTACGAATAACTAGTGTAAAAACCAGTGTTCACAGGCCAAAGTGTGTAAAACCGCAGAACTACATCTCCCAGCATTCTGTGCGTTCGGGCAGTGTCTACTGCGCATGACTGCATCAGATAAACATCTGCATTTGGGCAGTCTCTACTGTGCATGACTGCATGGCCTGCATTCGGGCAGTCTCTACTGCGCATGACTGCATCGGACAAACATACATCTGGCCTTTTATATTATAGGATATGCATTGATGCAATAATGAATCACCTCAAAACTGTTTTGAAGATATACTGTTTTTTCCTGACTTTAAGATTTATTTTCATGAGAAATGTCTCTAATTCTGAAACAAGAAAACCCTTCTCTGGTTCCATGTGACATTTATTATTGTCTAACATTTATGAAAATATTATATATGAAAGTGTTAATGTTGTGAAAAAAAAATTGTTAATTTATACATTTCTATTCCAGAAATAATTGAATTGTTTCATGTAATAAGAAACTTTAATCTTTACAATAATGTAAATTTCTTTTTTGTTTACAGAACCTATAGCTGGTTGTCTGCGCAATGGAAGCATTATTGCGGTAAGAAGTTGTCTGTATTGCTTTACTGATAAAAATGAAGAAGGTATTTAAAGGTGAAGGGTTATCTGACTTGTGCTATCATAAATTGCTTCATATTTTTCAATTGTGCCCTGATGACTCATAAAACAATCACAATAATTATATACAAACAGGCCCAGCTTTTGGTGGAAATACCTAATTTCCAAATGTTGAACAATGCATTACTAAAGAGACTATGGCAGGGTAGCCAGTCCTGGTCCTCAAGAGCTACCAACAGTTTATATTTTCAGGGTATCCCTGAATGGACACAGGTGGACTAATTAAAGTGTCTGATCCACTAATTAGTCCACATGTGCTACAGCTGGGACATCTTGAAAACAAATACTGATGAGGAACAGCTCTTAACCCCTTAACGACCACTTATGTGCCAGGACCAGTGACGGTCCTGGCACGTCATGGAGTTCAGGGCTCCCAGCACGGCTGCACGTTGCTCCGGAAGCCCTGAACCGGAAAATAAAAAAAAGCCCTGTGGTCCTCAAGTGCCGGCTATGTGTGCGTGCGCCTGTCCTTTAGGGGTTAAAGGGATAATAATTTTTCAGATTACACATAGCTCAGCACATTGAGCATATGTGATATTAGTGTTCTGTGATATTCATATGCTGCAAAACCTGCTATTTACTGTGTAATATAATGTTAAATATGATCCCTCCCACACCTTTCCCTGACATAATGATTTTTGTCTCAGATCCGACAGCGGATCACAACGCGGCACAATCTACAGGCAGTATTAGGAAACACCTGACCTCCTTTGTCAGGGTGGGTAGGTTTTTTTCTTATACTGAACGTGGGAAGATTGCTGTTGTGATCTGTCATGTCAAGCGACCGGACTTCAGAACTGAGGGGAAGTAGTTCCATGTCAGTGAAAGGGGAGGGAGGGGTCATCTTTATATAATAATAATAACAATAATTAGTGTTTATACAGCACCTTTCTCCCAGTGGGACTCAAAAGTTCTTTCAGAGCACGCTCTCGGAATTAACCAAATCTGCAGCTGAATAATAGATATTATTATTACCCAGTCAATGGTACCCATTTATCTACCTCGGAAGGATAAAGGGCTGAGTAACATTATATTACACAGTAACGAGCAAGTTTTGCGGCATATGAATATTGCGGAGCATTACTATTACACATGCTCAACGCCCTGAACTATGTGTAATCTGGAACATTACTATCCCTTTAAGGAACAGGGTTGGCTGCAGCTGGACTACATGCTCTTTCACATTGCCAGTAAAATAGTAGTAGCCCTCTGCTACAGTTCCATCTCCTGTGTGCTGTACACACATTTCTCCTGCTTTCTCTCACAGATCCTTTCAAAGAGGTTCAACCATTCACTACTGTGATGATCTCCAACATCGCTTGTATGGTCGATGTGAAGCAATACAACAGAGAACTCTTTAACACCTTAAAGATCCATGACGGTCGTGGACCGTCATGGAATTCTGGGCTCCCCGTGAGGCTGCATGCTCCGTGGTCCTTAAGTGACCGCCGCGTGCATGCACGGCTGGTCCTTAAGGGGTTAACATTCTCCTGATTAAGGGCTATATTTTTGAAAAAACAAAACAAAAGAACCTGGTTTCATTTTGGAGCAAACCAAGTGCACCATAGGGGACATATATATTCATTTTCCAAATTTCTATTGATTTGAATAGGGTTTTTAACACTTTGAATGGTAGAGACGTCTCCAACGCATTGTGTCTTGTAGACCACTAGCATTCATGGTGTTAAAAGTCCCATTTAAATCAGCTGGAGTCTTTAGTTCTCTCTTATAGTGCAGTTAGTGGGACCCAGATTTACGCCACTTTTCTTTTGAAAATAGGGACCTAAAATCCTTATCTAACAGCTTGGCTTCTAAAACCATCTCTAAGTCTTTAGCATTCAAGGGGTTAATTCAAGCACCATCTGACCATTACTTGCTGACCACCATACACTGGGGGTTGCAATGAGCGTTGCAACCTCTATCGATTGTGGAGTATCCATCAGATCGATCAGATGTTTTTTTTCCTCTATGGTGCAGTTTTGTTGTCCTATTTTATTTTCTGCATATGGCCTAGTGGCTCTTCTGTCTGATTACCCATTCAGTACTTTCCAAAGTACTAATAAAGTTATGGAAATTCCTATAAAATAATGCTAGCTTTAGTGCTAAGTGGTATTATTTAGGAAAAATAATTTTTGAATTCAAAATAAGGTGCTGGGCTTAATGATATAGACCGAGGGAGTAATTAAGATTGGCAGCAGATGTTTGGTTGCTAGGAGAGGTAGTTTCTCTGGAGATACTTTACCTCAGGTGGATTAAAATGTACAAGTGATTATTCTGAGCGTACTGTGTTTCTCTGATTCCGTATATCTGAAAAGTTTCAACAGATACATTTCCATTGACAGCACTGCTAAAGAACAATTTAGATATTAAACTTATATATATATAAGTGGAGATTGTAGCCGTATTAGTCCAGTGATGCAGATGTAAAATAACAAACAATATAAGTATCTTGTAACACCTTTTTTATTGGACTAACAGAATTTTGGATTGACAAGCTTTCGGGATAAACTCCCTTTCTCAAGTCTAAAGCATTTAGACTTGAGAAAAGGAGTTTATCCCGAAGGCTTGTCAATCCAAAATTCTGTTACTCCAATAAAAAAGGTGTTACAAGATACTTATTTTGTTTGTTATTTTACAACTATATATATATATATATATATATATATATATATAGTGGTAGATACAATGTTAAACAAAAAATTGACACACCAGTTAAGCCATAAGACTTGCTTTTCCTACAGAAATCTCACATTTGCAATGTTGTTACTACTGCAAGGGATTCTGGGTAGGCATATGCAAATAAGTTTAACAAGGAATCACCTTTTTGCCTCAAATTCCACTTTATACATGGATCCCTTAGAGTATGTGTATGCTGAGCAGCAGCTTTAAAGGGATAGTAACACTTCGTTTTAACTTTATTTTATTTTGTAGGCATTAAAAAAACATGAAGAATGATATAAGTCTTATCTCTCAAACCTTTATGGTTTATGAGATATTCACAAGCAAAGTTCCCCTCCCCGCCCCTTTTTCCTAGTGTAAGCCATCTCTTCTCAGATGTGAGTCTGGTTGTATGACAGTACAGATAACAGAAGGGGACAATTTTCTTTGTATGAAAACAATGAAAGCCCTTCCCCCCTTGAAAAGTTTTTCAGCTTTTTCCATTATCTTAATTGAAGATTGTCCCTCTCTGCAGTCTACCTGGGCATCTCCCTTCTTATCTGGTTGAACAGGGGGGGGATACTTTGTTTGTGAATATCTCTTAAACCATAAAGGTTTCAGAGATAAGACTTATATCATTCTTCATGTTTTTTTAATGCCTACAAAATAAAATAAAGTTAAAATGAAGTATTACTATCCGTTTAAGACACAACTCAGGAAGAGATGCAAAGCCAGTGAACCACTCATGGACGGCCGTTTTGTTGTAATGCAACTCGTCAGCATGAGGTTGGTTTTAAAAAATATATATATATATATATATATATATATATATATATATATATGTGTGTGTTTGTGTGTGTGTGTGTGTGCACAAAAAGAACAGCACTCACAGGGTTTTTTAAATGGTGCAAAGATTTATTGTCAATGTTTCAGCCAAGTCTTGAATAAGGCCATCCCGCCTGGTCGAAACATTGACAATAAATCTGTAATTCATTGCACCATTTAAAAAACCCTATGAGTGATGTTGCTGTTCTTTTTGCATCTATGACTGGCCTTGCTCACTACACCCAGATATTCATCCCCTTCTTTGAGAGTGCTACCTATTATGTTCAATATATATATATATATATATATATATATATATATATATATATATATATATAGAGAGAGAGAGAGAGAGATGTATATATGTATATATATATATATATATATATATATATATATATATATATATATATATGAAATGGAACTTTTTTTTATTTCTCCCCTACTGTATTGTTGGTTTGTCCCAAAATTGCTAAACTTCTATGCCACAATAGATGGGTCTTGGCTCATGTGGTGAATGTAGAAGTGGCCATGGGTGTGGCGAGGAGAACTCAACACTTCTGGCCTAGATGGCCATTAGATATAAATTCAGACTGTAGATTACTGTATCACTTGAGTATTAATGAAAATGCTTTTAAGATTAAAATGCCAAGACTCTACTTACCAACATGCAAATAATACTTACATTCAATTTTGTCTGCTTATATTCAGCCTGGGGAAACATTAATGATAGACGAATGTTCCACTTGTGAATGTAACACACCAAGGGGCCCGATTCTGAGTTATAAACTTACTTGTAGAAAAACAACTTGCCAGCCTTGTCCCCAGGTAAGTACCAAGCAGGTTATTAATCTAACAGAGTAGCTAATTCTGTGTATTTCCTTGTATATTAGGCACTCACCAACTTATCAGTGAATAAATAGGCTTGTTGTGATTGGTTATTTACCAAGGAGAAAGTAAAAGGATCAGGGCGGAATTAACCAGTAGGCAGAGTAGGCAATTACCTGGGGTGCCTAAGCTGTGTTAGCAACACCCACTGTGCCAAACTAAGGATGTGGTCCTCAGAATCTCAGTGATCCTACAGTAGAGATCCTCTTGTAGTTAATAATGGCTTCAAAGAAAGAAAATAATGAAGCTTGGTGAAGCTTAGCCCCCCCTGAATATTTCCCTTAGCAACAGAGATTTTTGGTAGCAGCCAAAAATATTACTGTTATTCACCATCGTATAAGTTTCAATCCAACAACAGTACTTCGTATGATCAGACTACTTACTTCCTAAACAATGTTTAGACTCCCTGAACCTTATGCACAAAAAAGAAAAGAGCAGGCAAGACTCCAGAGCAGAGAAACATTGTCATAGTGGATGATTAAAAATCCCCCCCAGTTTCGCATTAATTCAAATGGGGCTTTTTACTTCTTGAATGCTGAAGATGTCTCTAACCTCTAGCATTCAAGAGGTGAACAGCTCCATTTAAATGGAAAATTTTAATTTGTCACTATGGTACAGTTAGGTTGGCCTAAAATCCCACCTCTTTTCTCCCCCACCCTCTGTATTCAACAATGTATCTAATCCTATTTTTTCTTTTTCAGAACTATGCTTTGAAAAAAATCAGTGGATCTTGCTGTGGCAAATGTTTGCCAGTTTCTTGTCCTATAAAAATGACAAATGAAACAATTATTTCTGTTCAGGTTGGTATTTGATATATTAATCGGTTTTGTTCTACAGGTGTAAATTAAATCCACATAATTCTAAAGAAAGCATATGGTGGCCACATTGCTGTCTCTGTTAAACAAAATGTAAATCACATGACAGTCTCTTTGTATTGTAATTTATAAAGAAACATTCTGAATGAGTTTGTGGAAGGCTGAGTTGCTTTCATCAAGAAATGAGGTTTTGTTGTATTGGTGGTGGAATGTTCATGGATAAAGGTCCTTATTCAATAAAGTGAACAGGTGCAATTTTGAATCAAAATAATTGCATCATAGAAGAAATATACAATTCATCAAAATTACCATTGATTTAAATTGGGATTTTAAACCCTTGAATGATACATAGCCTTCACATTGCTCTGTAACACACTGGAGAGATGTTTCTAAAACTGAAGTGCTAAAAACTCTATTTAGATCAATTGGAATGTTATTTGATCTAAATTCTACAGTTTGTTGACCTACGGTACATAATTCTTCCACTTTATACTTAACCCTTTGAGTGCCAGAGGGATACGCAGCACATTGCTTTGCAATGCGTTGCGTACCCCTCTGGCACTCAAAGGGTTACTGGTAAGGTGGCCAGATATCACTTTAAAACCCTATAAGTGCCAGAGAGGAATCCAACACATATTGCTTTGCAATGCATTGGATACCTCTCTAGCACTCAATATATCTTAAAGGGATAGTATTGTCCAAAAAAAAGTTTGTCCTAAATCGTAGCTGCATTAAAAACACATTCATTGTGCTTAATCCTTTCTCTCAAAACGTTATGGTTTGAGAGATGTAAGAAAATAAAGTCCTCCTTTCCCTCCCCTTTCTTCCTGACGAGCTGTAAAGCTGTCAGAGGCAGATAGATTCTGGTCGCCCGACTGTAGGTGGTTCTTCAGGAGAGCTGTCATCTAGATATCTAAGTATAATTACTTCATTGGTATGGTCTACAACATGTGCCTGGCTTGTAAGCACATGTTGTGGATCATTCCGATGAAGTAATTATACTTAGATATTTAGATGACAGCGCTCCTGAAGAGCCGCCGTCTGGTCCCAGAAGCAGGATCTTATGACGTCCGCTGTAGGGAGCGGAGGTCTTTATTTTTTTACATCTCTCAAGCCATAACTTTTGAGAGAAAGGATTAAGCACATTGAATGTGTTTTTAGTGCAGCTACGATTTAGGACAAACCTTTAATGGGACTGTACTATCCCTTTAAAAGTAGCATGCCTATGAAATACACACTTTGCAGAGATGCAGTGATTCTCCTGCAGTCTTGCAGAATGGAATTTTCATAAGACTCATGCAGTTAAAGTGATATCTGGTCTGCTTATATAAGGCCATAGCATTTTAAAGCTAATTCCTAAACTTCCCATAACTAACAGAGTTGTTTCATTCATGTACAATAAATAACATCAAAGAAGAAAACTTTTTTACATTTTCTACTTTTAAATGCAACATCCATGAAAAGACATTTAAAGCAGAACTATCACCCATATTAAAGTTACCCCCAAATAATTATGCACATAACAATAAGCATATCCATACTATTATTATTCGGAATAAGTCCAGCGTTATTGAGAAATCCAACTCATTCTGAGATGGACAGGCGTGCGCTGTCAGTCCCTTCCTGTACCTTAAGGTACAATGCAACTCCTCCTAGAGGAGACCAAGATGGACAGTGCAGGCACGCAGATATCTCTTTGGTAAGATGTCTGCGCTGCTGCCTACCTGACTTTCTCAGAAAGAGTTGGATTTCTCACCAACTCTGGACTTAGTCCGGATAATACTAGTATGAATATGCTTATCATTCTGTGCATAATTATTTGGGGGTACATTTAATCTGAGTGATAGTTCTGGTTTAATAATCATACACGTTTGAAAGTATACCACTGTATTTCCATCATACAGTTGGCTGAGTCAAAGCAATGGATTCTGGGTAGTGACCCACAACGGCTCTCACTAGCCTAGCAGGTCTCAGTCTTATTTTTGCTCAAGGCACCACTAACACGTAATCTTGAATTATTTGGTCACCTTTAATATTTGATATGTCAATTGTCAAGGGGTAATGAAGGGCAGAAAAAATAATAAATCATTATTATGTCTCACAATCAGAATCATAAAAGCAGTGTGCTTAACAATTTGCATGAATATAAATTTAAAACTCAAAATTTACATTTTTGTTGAAGCTTTTATAAAAAATAAGGGGCACCCTAAGTGGATATCTATGGTGTACCAAAGTGCCACAGTGCCATAGTTGAGAAACACTGCTCCAAGCTGTCACTCTTAGCTTCCAATTCACTTTATTAGAAACATACATCCCCAAGCTCCTTTTTCATAGTGCATTTCAGTTTATTTGATTCTCAAACTTTTTTTTTTAAACTCAAGGCCAGTCCTAAACCACAGTCTGTATATTCCAGGATACCCCTAAAAGCTTATAGATCATGTTAAGTGTATATTCAAGAACGTATTTGAAAAGAGAGAAATCTCAATGAGAGAGATGCCCTAAGGTGTGATAATGACTTCTCTAGTTATATCACTTCTCCAGTTCCTATGTTATTCTATGGAGTCAATGCACTAAGATTTCTCACTTTGGAGATCTTAGCGCATAGGCTCAATAGAATAACATAGGAACTGGAGAAGTGATATCACTGGAGAAGTCATCTCTGATTCATCACCTCTTTATCACACTCCAGTATATTCTATGGGTAAAACACTTTCTAAATAACAAAAAATAAATACAAAACTCTATATAATTTTAAGTTCTTCAATCAGAAGAGTAAAGGGCAAATAACATGTAAAATTCCTATAAATATACATTTAAAACTCAGCATTTACATTTTAGTAGAAAAGAAATGTCAATCAAGTGGAAACTTATGGCACCCCAAAAAGTGCAACAACACCTTGGCTGAAAAATGAGAACCACTGGTTTGTACAATTAGGCCTGTTTGTACAATTAGGCATGTTAGGACGCATAGGTATAAGAATGGCCATTGGGTCTTATGTATAAATGCAAAGTAGAGCCATTCTTGTGCAAACAATCTGTACCACAGGGGACGAAAAAGCCTCCATTGATTTTTCATGAGGCATTTAACCCCTTAAATTCTATCCAAGACATTGCTTCACAATACCTTGGAGACCTCTCTAGCATTCAAAAGGTTAAAAGTACTATGTAAGTCACCGGGAATTTGGGTAAGTTGCATTTGTCCATTACAGTACAGTTGGTTTCCTCCAGAATTACCCACTTTGCCTTTATCCATAAGGGCCATAGTTTCAGAATTTTCCTTGAATACAACATTATAAAAATCAATATTGTTAAATGGAAATAAAGATAAAAGTGATATGACCACCAGATACACATTCTGTAGGCCATTATTCACTGTCTATCCTTCTTGCATTAAATGAACCCATCGCCTTGAACTTTCTTCATATATTTGAAACTTGATTCAAAACTGTCATGTTAACCAAAATTCCAGCAGATGCGTAGTTTAGAAAATATCCACATTTTTATTTGTGGGAAAGTGAAAATTTCCTTCTACAGCACAGAGCCTCATTAGCATATTAAATATAATTGAAACATTCATTAACATATGCCTCATCATTGAGAAGCTTAATTAGCATATGAAAAATCACTGGTACTGCACTAGTACTAAAGTTAGCATGCATTATCATATGGTAACAAGAGCGAATATTTCCTTAACTGTACATTTGCTGGTGTTTTGGCTAACATGACACATAGGCAGTTTTTAATGCAGTTTTTAAATATGTAAACTTGAATTAAGGTGAAAATGCTACTTTAAAGTGGTATTTAATTGTTTTTATGAAATATATAGATGTATAGGGCTTCATTTGATGCTGTAGCAAGTACTTTAGAAGTGGCAAACTCCCATGTAATCATGTAGGGCAAACTGGATGATGTCATCAACTTGATTCAACATTGACTCCATGTCCCTTCAGGTGATTGAGAGGTCTCTCAGATATTAGCTTGCTTAAGGAAAATAAACACAAGGACAAGGACTAGTATAAATCTGGAAACAACAAATAACCTCATTTTCCATTCTGGAGAGGTTCTCACTAGAATAATGTGCACAACATATATATGGAAGTATAGGTTGTAGACAATAGATCTTGGATGGTACAGGAGAGATGATGCTCTCATAATATGATGACTTCAGGTCTTTGATGTAAAACACATAAGGAACCCACAGGCCTATAGCATGAACATGACTCTTTGTAAGTAAAACAATGGACTATCCATACCAAATGCTTTATTTGCAAACAATTCCAACTCACAATTTCAGTAGTCAGACGTATAGTGCTCATAGTGGGACTATGGCACATGTTGATGAGACTTTGTCATATGAAATACAGCTCTAGGGTAGAATATTCCATAGATTTACCTCCTCAATATCACAACATGGGCTGACGTTTCTTCTAACTCACTGTATTAGAAATACCCTGTTCTAGAGCACCGATGGTGGACAGTCAAACTTCTTACAACATCTAAAGTCATCCCTTATCCTTGTATCCAAACCTACTTATGTATTTGGTGTGCATATTGAATTATTGCAGAAAATAATACTTTATGAACTCATCACCTTTATAAGGACTTTGTGGAAATAAGTATAACATCAAATTAATATTTTGTTTATATGTGTTTTGCAGTGAAAATGATCACATTTATTTTGTTAGTGAAATTAATATGTTGACTTTTTTGCAAATATTATTTTTTTTCATGTTTTAGTTGTATTTAGAAAAGCTTAAGAAATTATATTTTGTTTTTGCAATTCTATTTATGCCATGTTTATATTTTATTTTCTGCAGCCAAATGAAATGATAAGAGATGGATGTAACACTTATTCCTGTAAAATAAATGAGCTTGGAGAGTTATCTTTGGAAAAGAAAATAACTAGCTGTCCCCCATTTGATCGGGAAAAATGTTTGGCAGATGGGGTGAGTATTCTGAGATAAAAATATCTCCATCTTGTTCAAAATGCTAACCAACTTTTATTTTAGCCCCTTAACGATCAGCTGCGCAGGCACGTTGTGGTCACTAAAGGACCACGGATCATTTTTTTTGCGATTCGGATTCCAGACTCCCCGAATGGCGTGCAGCCCCGGGGGGAACTCGGAATTCCATGACGGTCATAACACATCATGGGTCGTTAAGTTTATAACAACCCATGACGTGCTATGACTGTCAAGGGTCGTTAAGGGGTTAACAAGAGATTTAGGTAAATGTTGCTTAAGGAGGCAGTAAATTGCTGCAATGTTTAAATATATATTTGCAAGTATTTATTGCCCTTAAAAAATAAAACACTTCTCAAAATTAAGAAGAGATTAGCACTCTGAATAAAATTCCTCTCAAATTGAATAATGAAAATATAATACATGAAATAGATTTTTATATTTTCCTGTGAGTAGGCCAGTAACAATATTTAATAGCATGAGTTAAATTTTGAACCTATTAGAATATTACTGTAAAATTCATTGCACACCTCTCCTAGCACTGAAAGGGTTAATTTTCAATGAGTGGGAAGGTAGTGTATGGCTAAAATAGAAGTGCTTGCACTTAATGCCTTAATTAACATAATCTAGAAATCTAAGTAACTCAAAAGCAAATTGTCTAAATAAAAATAACTAATATAATAAGGTCCAATAATCCCACTTCCTCTTCTTTGATGCTGCGAAAAACAACATCAACTGTAGCAACTTCTATAAACAGGATTCTGGGACATAAGTGTCTGGAACTCCTTAATGATTCCCCGAATACCAAGGTCTTCTATCGTAAAGGAGAAAAACATAAAAGTAGAAAAGGGAGGGTTAATTAGGGAGGGATAATACTCACCTCCGTGTCTTTAACCCCTTAACAACCGACCGCGCAGGCACGCGGCGGTCACTAAAGGACCACAGAGCTTTTTTTTTTTTTTTCCAATTCTGGACTCGCTGAATGTCATGCAGCCCGGGGGGGGGGGGGGTGGACAGAATTCCATGACGGTCATAGTACGTCATGGGTTGTTAACTCAGATTGACCCATGACGTACTATGACAGTCAAGGGTCATTGACTTTCCTTCACGAAGTTAGGAAAATCCTCAAATTTTATGGCAAGGCACAGAGCTCCTATTATGCAAGTTCAAAGCTGTTGTATAACATTAGCAGTTACATGAGTAATAGATTTGAAATAAAAGGTCATAAAGGTGGATTCTCTGGATCAGTCAGCTGCTTTGAGAATGTCCTCAAGTCTGCCACCTGCAAGAAACTATTTGGAAGCCATTGCTTCTCTAGAGGAGTGTGCACCATACAAATGTACCAATGTATCAATACCAGATGACTGCATGATCCAGTGAATCCATCTTGCCAAAGAAGCTGTTGAAACTGGAATATAAGGTTTCTTAAATGAAATCAGCAATTGATATGAATTAGTAGTTCGAAGTTTAGAGGTAACAGATTCATATGCCTTCAGACAAAGAACAACACAGAGCTGAGGATTATGAGGGAAGCTTGGATAAAAAAATTCCTTAGACAAAGATTTAGTACGTCTAGAAATCAAAAATCTTACACCATCAAGTTCAAGAAATCTGTTAGAAATATCCAAAGCATGAACATCAAGTGCTCGTCTGAATTAAATTAGTAAAAGCAACATGGTGAGTTTAGCCAAAAGTTGTTTAAAAGAAAACATCTCGTTAGGAGGCCAGGATTCTATGAATTGAAGGACAATGTTGATGTCCCAAAGGTCAGAATACCTAGTAGAAGGTGGTCTAGACAACTTAATACTAGTGATGAGCGAGCACCGTGATGCTCGGGTGCTCGGGTGCTCTGACCGAGCACCCCCTGCTGCTCGAGTGCTCGGCCGAGCACCCGAGCCCCATTGAATACAATGGGAGCACTCGAGCATCAAACCAGGCACCCCCTGCTCTGATGAGCGGAGGGTGCCTGGTCAATGTCCCCCTTCATGTCCGCTATGCCCCTCTTCCACAATGTCCCCCTTCATCTCCTCTATGCCATAGAGGAGATGAAGGGGGACATTGTGGAAGAGGGGCATAGCGGAGATGAAGGGGGACATTGTGGAAGACGGGCATAGACTCTATGCCCCTCTTCCACAATGTCCCCCTTCATCTCCGCTATGCCCCTCTTCCACAATGTCCCCCTTCATCTCCTCTATGGCATAGAGGAGATGAAGGGGGACATTGTGGAAGAGGGGCATAGCGGACATGAAGGGGGACATTGTGTAAGACGGGCATAGCGGAGATGAAGGGGGACATTGTGGAAGAGGGGCATAGAGTCTATGCCCCTCTTCCACAATGTCCCCCTTCATGTCCGCAATGCCCCCTTCATCTCCGCAATGCCCCCGTACCTCCATTCCCTGGTGGTCCAGCGGAGCTTCTTCGGATCTGTGCCTCTTCCGGCACAGATCCTCTTCACCCGAGCTTGTCGGGCGAGCACATGGCGGTACTCGTACGAGTACCGCCATGTGCCGAGCAGAGCGATGCTCGAGCCGATCCGAGCATCGGCCGAGCACGCTCGCTCAACACTACTTAATACCTTTCATCAATTAACATACTAAAGGATGTTGACCCGAAGGGAAACCTTCAATATGATTATGACCTGCTGAAATAGATGATCTATAGCAATTAATAGTTCTGTAAGCTTTCCATTGTTGAAAGCAAAAAGACAAAAAGTTAACAATGGCAGTTAGATTGGAAGAAATGGGATCCAGGTTCCGTTCCAGGCACCAAAGTGCCCAGGCATTCAAGCATGATTTGTAAACTGGTGCCCAAGCCTCTGAGATGAGAAGCTGAGCTGATTCCGAAAGTCCATCGATAAATCATTGAGTCCTGAAATCCGGCAAGCCATAAGGTGTGATAGATCTTGAAGCAACAGGTTGTCGGAATTTCCAGACGGATCCAGAAGCAACTCGGGAAGCAGAGTTAGATAGCGAGGAAAGTCTATGGACATCAAGAAGTGCAGGGCATCATGGCTGAGCTGTCCAAAAGGAAGTGATTAGGACTGTGGTGACTTGCTGTTTCCTGATCTGGAGAATGACTCTGGGAATTATGGCAAAAGGAGGAAACACATAACAGCCGAGGAAAGGCCAGCCCTGAAAGAAGATGGTTAAAGCCAGAGCTTCTGGGTCCGGTCTCCAGCTGAAAAAAATTGAGGAAGACACAAAAAGGTCTAAATGTAGTGGACCCCAAATAGCATCTATTTTCGAGAAAACCGTAAAGTGAAGCGTCCAATCGCTGGAATCTGCTAGGTGCTTAGAATTCCTGTCCGCAATGGTATTGGATAGTCCAGGTAGATATTCTACCTGGACTGAAATGTTCTTGTCTAGGCAAAAATGCCAACATTCTTTGGCCATAATTGCCAGTGTTTTGGATTTGGTGCCCCTCAGATGGTTGATGTATTTCACAGTGGATACATTGTCCATCTTCAACTGAATGCAGCAATTTGACTTGTCCTTTGTAAAGCTTTTGACAGCAGACAATCCTACCAATAACTCCAAGCAATTGATGTGCAGAGTTTTCTGAAAAAGACCATTTCCCTCCTGTGTTAAGGTTTCTGCGACAAGATCCCTGACCCAAATTGTTGGCATCAGATTCGATGACGTCTGGTGACATTCCGAAAGACAATTTCCGATTCCAAGCTTCTAGAAATTCTATGTTTTGGATAGGTAGAGTGACCAATTTTTTCCAGTTTATGATAAATCCAAGATTGATCAAGGCTTAAATAGTCAGATGGAGATGTTCCTTGAACATCTCTGTGTCCTGAGACATGATTAACATACCGTCCAGATAAATTATCATGCGGAGCCCTCTGCTTCTCAGATAAGAGATTACAGGTTTCATGATTTTTGTGAAACACCAAGGGGCCAATGATAGGCCAAACAGGAGACAAGTGAGCTACCATTTGACTCCCTTTTAGAAAAATTGAAGAAGATTGTGTTGAACTTGAGCCATGGGAATAGTTAAATAGGCATCCTTGAGGTCTAGCTTTATCATCCAATCTGACAGCATCAAAAGATCTGAGGCGATGAATGCCTCCCATCTTGCAGTGCCTGTAAAGGACAAATTAATTCAGTTCTTTCAGATGTATGACTGGTCATACGACTGAGTAATTTTTGTGTACCAGGAAAATATGCAACCTGGTTCTGAAATTTGGGTTGGAATAATCGCTCCTTTCCTCTGTAAACTCTGAATTTCTTTGTCTACGAACAGAGCTTCCTCTATGGAGTACAGGAAAGAATTTGGTATTAGGGTCTGATGAGGAGTGCAATAAAATTCTATCTGATAATCTTGTGTTGTCTGTAATACCCATAGATCTGCTGTTATCTGACACCAGGCTTAGAAAAAATGGGAGAGTCTGCCACCCATTCTTTCCGGAGAAAGGATAAGAGGGGGAAAAAACGCTTACCTGAAAAGGGTCGTGAATGAGGAAATCCTCTTGAACTCTTGGCTCTCCAGACTCTGCCGCGTTGAGGGAAAAAAGGAAGGGGAGCTCTGGTGTCCTGGGAGAAATTTCCTCTCCCAATATAAGAGGGGACTTCATAGTTCCTGTTTGTCCTCTAAAGGAACTGACCGACCTGCCGGGAAAAATGGCCCCTGCTTTTCCCAACCCTGATGAAAACCTTCCTGTTGAAAACCTTCTTTATCGAAGTTTGGGCTTTATCCAAAGCTGTGAATGTATTCACAAATTTACCTTCATTTTTATGAAGGTTTCACCAAAAAGACCATTAGCTTATAGCCCTGCTTCCTTGGAAGCCATGTCAGACAGCTTAGAGTCTATTCCAAGTAAAATGACCCTGCGTCTTTCTGTTGAGAGAGCCGTATTGCCATTACCCAACATAAAAGGGTTCTTTGTATGCAACCTCTAGGAATAATTAAGTCCACTGGGATATTGTTAGATACAGCTTCCTCAGTCAGATTAAAGATCTTGCTGGTGGGCTAACAATATCTAAAGTTTGCTTCAGAGATATTTCAACTCCCTTTCATGGGTCTCTACCAGATTTTGATATGCATTGAGCTATCTGCGGGTTCATAAATGGGGTTTCACAACTCTTACTTATAGATGGCCTCAGGCATTCAAACTTCATTTTGTTTCTGGATTTCGCATCCTGAGCTTTCCTGATCCAAAATTCTATATATTTGGATATATGCTCTTTAGGTATCCATTCAGCTGATCTGGGGTGTTTAAAACCCTCTGGATAGAAAAGTGGCTGACATTGTTCATCAAGAATTATGTTATTTCCTTGTGTAGTATTGTCGATATTATTTTCAATAAGATGTTCATCCTCTGATATTTCATCAAAAAATTGGCCCATATTTTCCTTTGACTCTTAATCGGACTCCTCAGTAGAACACTCCAGTCAAAAAGAATCTGGTTTAGACCGATTCCTGTTTCTCTTTCTTGGCAAATCATCGTTCTGAGCTGAGGTTTGTGTATGTTTGAACCACACTTTTCTGAGCTAGATGCTCTGATATTTCATCAGAAAATTGGCCCATATGTTCCTCTGACTCATAATCGGACTCCTTCAGTAGAACAGTCCAGACAAAAGGAATCTGGTTTAGACCAATTCCTGTTTCTCTTTCTCGGCAAATCATCCTACCGAGCTGAGGTTTGTTTTTGTGGGTTTGAACCACAATTTTTAGTGCTAGATGCTCTAACTTTTCCATGGCGAGAACGAGAATGTTCTCTTTTCTGTGTGGAACAATGTTTAGTTTTATACTTCCTTTAGCCTTTGATATTTTCGTTGAGTTTCTCTCTCTCAGGTGAAGTGCCAGAAATTTTTTATTGCCAATTAATTGAGGTTTTAATAAAGTTTGAGGAGGCTTATTCAAATTAATTTGATTAAGGGGATCAGCAATCACTAGAGTTTTTGTCATCTGATTCATGCAAGAATAAATGGCATTAGATACAGGTTTATTGACAAACTGATCCATCAAGGCTTGAATTTTCTGTTCAATATCAGGCCTTGATGACATGCCAGTTGCCTCTTGCGAATCAGAATTGGAAACATTATCCTCCAACATAAAATGACGAGGGATCCTATTACATTTTTGTGGAGTAATAGCTGAAATACATTTTTTATGGGACATTTTTAATGTCCAAGTGAACAAAACTCTGAAGACAAAACTGAGATGAAATATACAAGAAAAACTATCACTTTAAACCAGCAGAATTGTCTTGCAAAAGTAAATTCCAAAAGGACAGCAAAAAAAGTATGTCTAAAAAGGGAAATATATACCAGAAAAGTATAAAAACCAATGACAAATATATATCACCAAGTCAGGAAAGGTCTGTTGTCTAACATAAAGCATCTGTAGTGATAAGAAATGTCACACAATGGTGTCTACTGTGAAGAAAGGTTTGCACATGCTCAGAAAAGCAGAAAGGGCAAGATGCCCAGATGCAAGATGGCCGCCGCGAGTAGGGATATACAATAGAAAATGGGCACTTAACAAACACAAATACCCCACATGCTATATATCATTTGAAAGAGGAAGAAGAGGAGAGTCTAATCGCTATGAAGACAAAACAAAAGTACAAAGAATAAAAGGAAAAATAAAGCAGAGGCAGGTTCTGAAGTAGCAAGTATGCTCAGAAAGCCAAAGGGAGCTGAGATAAAAACAAGCTGACAAGCTGAGGGTAAAAAAACACACTAGATAAGGGAAATAAATGTGCCAGGGATACGAAACAAAGTGCAATCCTCACAACGAAATGAGAGGCAAATCAATAGCCTCAGGGAACCAAGAAAAACTAAGAATAAAAGTATAAATAAGTTAAATAGACAATATAAATGAAACAAAAAACACCTACAGACCAGATAAAATATAATACACAGTCTATCAATTATACACAAAGCAGATATTTTATCAAAAGTATTAAACAAAACCACAGATGTTGAGTACTTATCCAGGAGCAGCAAAGAAGAGGATGTGGGATTATTGGACCCTACATTTATACAGCTTATTGTGATGTGATTGGATAAGCATTATCTAAGGGGCGGGGTGGGTTATCATTCTGTTATATACACTTTTTCTTTCTGTATTTGTTTATTTTTGCTGCTTGAGTATTAAAGATGATGTTTAAATGCATAATAGGGGCCTCCGTGTCTTGCCATAAAATCATGGACTGACTGGGGGCTGGAGTGGTTTTTCTTGTGTGTATGTGTGTGGGGGCAGTCATAGAGATGTATTTTTATTTTTCTGTTGACTTTAATGTTAAATTATCATGGCACATCTGCTCCTATGAGGTCAGACTTGTAAACTAGACAGACTGCATTATGCCGCCTAACTTGAGGTTTAAATGCTTCACTTTGTGGGAAAAGTACTGTTACCCAATAATGTTTTGGAGGTTCACTTATTTTCCTGTATACTATAGACATATCCATTTGCAATGTCTTGAAGATGTCTCTAGCATCCAAGGAGAATTTAAGCAAGTGAACCTGAAACTTTGAAGGTGTTGACTTTACCTAAAGTAACTGAAAGGAATAGTAATATTTCACTAAAACAGCAGCTTCAATTAATCTTCATAGTATTTGAGCCATAGGGAGTGTTATTTCAATACTGTCAGAGTTGTAGATCAAGAGTAATTGAACGATAAGTTATCCCCCTCCCCCCCCTTTTACCTAGTGTAAGCCACCTCCCCTCAGATGTGGAATCTGGTCTTGAGACCAGACAGCTCACAGCAAGGGACAATCTACTTACTGTGAGTATAAGGAAAACCTTGCCCCCTTGACAGGTTTTTCAGGTTTTTCCCTTATGCTTTTTGAAGATTGTCCCTCTCTGCAAGTTATCCGGGCAGTCTTGCTGCTCTGAAGTGAGCAGTGTTACATCAGTAAAAGGGCTGGGAGGGGGATACTTCATCATTCAATTACTCTTGAACTACAACTCAGACAGTACTGAGATAACACTCTACGTGGCCCAAATACTATGAAGATTAATTAGAGCTGCTTTTATTGTTAAACATTACCATCCCTTTAATGTGTAGCTTCTCATTGACCCTAATATGCAGCATCCCCTTTGGGGGATGCAGCAACCCCTTAAGGACCAGATGCGTGCCGGCACTTAAGGACCATGGACCATTTTTTTTTTCTAATCCAAATCAGGGCTCCCTGAATGGCATGCAGCCGAGAGGGGAGCCCTGAATTCCTTGATGGCCCTGGCACATCATGGGTCCTCATTGCATGTCGGACCCATGATGTGCCAGGATCGTCATGGGTCCTTAAGGGGTTAAAAGTATAATTCTGGGAACAATGTCCATGTTGAGAATAAAAATTAATTTTTGATCTTGTGCTTCCTTTATGTAATTGTTTATATGGTTCTCTTGCTAACATTAGCATCTTGTAAACAACATGACTATTTTCATATATATGTATAAAGGAACTAGTTTTAAAGCCCGTGTACACAGGCCACAGTGCCACCCAACCTCTCTGGTGCCCGGAGCCTCTCTTCTCACTGGCCGTGCTGCAGTCATGTGCAGTACTGACTGAGAGGACTCCGGTCTGAATTCGGAGTGCCTTGCTCCGTATCAGCCGTGGTGCGTTAGGGCAGTCAGTACTGCACATGACTGCAGAGCAGGCAGTCTCTACCGCGCATGACTACAGCACGCTCAGCAGTCTCTACTAGGCATGACGGCTTCTGACAGACATCCTAGCAAATTATTATATAGGATATTTGTCTAGGGGCTTGATAAATTATACCTGTCATATATTGTCTAGCTTTAAAGACACATCCATCACTGAAAGATATCACAAAATATGTGTCCTGAGTATATTTTAGTAATTGCCTTTAATCAATTTCATTATGAGTAAAAAAAGCAATTAAAATGCAAATGTTCAAACTAATGTAACCTAAGACATGTGATGGCCTGCACAAAATGTATTGTGAAACAATACCCAAAAAATTGAGTTGCATACAATGTGCAAATATATTTTCATAATTACCAACCGTTAAGGCTTGTTTCAAAAATAATACAGAAAAAAAATTGGTTTTAGAAGAAGCCAAATAGTCTTGGACTTAAGGAATATGCCTTAGGTAGTTCAAGAATGGCTATTTTTCCATGTCTAGCCTTACCAAATATTAATTATATTTTCTTAATCTTTACTCTTTTTTCACTACTTAAAATTGTTTTTGCATAGAAAAGGGCACAGTCACTTTCTGCCCCTTTCATTACATGACACCTATACTGTGTCCTTGTGGGGTCAAATTTTCCTTGCACATTTTAATCAATGCAGGTAGTGATATTTATTCATTTATTTGTATTTTAAAATATAGCAAATAAGATGAAATCATTTCAGAATAAAGAAAGCTTATTACTAGCCAATAAGGTTTTCAGTTTTGATAGTTAACCCTTTGAGTGCCAGAGGGGTACTCAAAGCATTGCAAACTAATTCTTGACTGTGTTTGGTCCAATTTGTAGGGCACAGTGAAACAACTTGATAATTCCTGCTGTGAAGCTTGTAAGTATATTTTTGTTTCATATTTTTTATTTTTATTCTACTGTTGATAATCTTATATTATTTAGGATATTCTGCACTTTTAGGGCACAATGCAAAAGAGGAAAATGCTAAGGCAAACCAGCTACACTGTAAGGAGTAAATTAATATTTCCTAAATTCCCTTTAAATTATAAGGGGCTTTTAACTCCTTAAATGCTAGAGGGGTCTCCACACATCCCTGAGCAATGCAATGGAGGTCTCTATAGCATTCAAGGGGTTAAAAGGCGATTTTAAATCAATGGGGATTTCATACCTCCCAACATTTCAAATTGCCAAAGTGGGACACTTGTGTTTTAGGGAGTGTGGCTGGGTGTGTGGCTGGTGGGCAGGGCAGTATAAAGAATTTTTACGCTATTTCATAACCTATTGACACCTTCTTGTGTAACCTAATAAATGATTTATTACAAGATCAAAGTATTTTATTTACACAGACTAATTTATAAACACATATACTGACATTTAAATAAACATTAATGTAAGTTTTATTGCTGTAGAGCAATGTGATACATTTATATACACACCACACAGGCTGATCTTCTAAAAAGAGGGACAACAGGGTGAGAAAGAGGGGCAGAGGGATTTGGGTCTAAAAGAGGGACTGTCCCTCCTAAAGAGGGACACTTGGGTTTGGGATTTTCAATTGTGCCCCTAGGGTAAAGATGGTTTATCCCAGGATTTCTCCTGCCACTTTGTCTACGTGGCCCAAAGTCTAGAATCAGTTATGATTATTTAAATGTGTTACTTAAATAAAAACATTAGCATTTTGTATTAAAGCAAATTGAGCCGTTCTGGGTCAAACCAACTAAACCATAAGGGAAAAAAACATTCCTGTTGTTTTAAACAAGGTTTTTAACCCACTGCAAACCTCTTTAGCATGTAAGCTTAATTTAAGTCAAAAGGAATGTATATTTGTCCCCTGAGGTGTATGCAGTTGGTTTCTCCCAGTATTGTTCAAGTTTGCATGTATACATAAGGCTCATGTGGCAACTTATTTATAAAAGCAATCTGGAAATGTACCAAAGTATACCCACCAACTGCACCATAGGGGACAAAAATCCTGTACAATTAAAGTGGGCTTTTAACAAGTTGAATTCCTCTCTGGAATTCAATGGCTTAAAATGCTCTATTCAAGTGCGTCGGAATTTAAGAACTTTTATTTGTCCTCTATGGTGCATTTGGTTTATTCCACAATAAATCCATTTTTCTTTTATATATATGGGTATATGTACTTATCATTCACTTAAATATGCGATGAAATGAGCATAAGTAGGACTTTTCTCATGGAAGATCAGTGTATACTTGATTTATAAAAGCATGCACATGCATAGTTTGTCTGTGCATACAGAAGTGGCTAACATTTGATCTTTTTTTAAACTGAGATACAGAAAATTGCATAGAAATATAATACTGCTGAGGTTTCCTGGCACAATCTGACCAACACATCAAACAGAGTACTCCACAGACCTTATCTGGTGCTTGCTTTGAGTCTGAGAGGTGAACAGTGGACAACAGTATAGACACACAGCATGTAATTCAAATGTTGTATGGTTAGCCAGGTGCTGTTCAGTAAATCATGATCACGTGCAGAGGCGGATTGTAGGGGAATACCAGCCCGGGCATTTTTTTTTTTTTTTAAAGTAGCCAACTAGCTGCACCAACGTCCCTATTGACGCCCCCTTGTGGTCCCTGTGCGGCATGGCAGAGCAGGCGCCAGGATATTATGTCATATCCTGGCGCTCTGCGTTAACCCTTTGAGTGCCAGAGGGGTACGCAACGCATTGCAAAGCAATGCATTGCGTACCCCTCTGGCACTCAAAGGGTTAACAAGGAACGCGAAGGCTGTCACAGACAGTGCCTGTGGCAACACAGACCTCTCCTTCAAAATATCGTGGTACAGTGAGGTGAGATCCTCTGATCTACCCCACCGGCCCATGATCTAGTGGCCCACCGGGGGATTCCCGATTCCCCGATAGGACAATCCGCCCATGATCACGTGACTTGGCTGCATAACATGCCTGAGGAAGAGACCTAAGGTCTTGAAAGCTTGCATTTTAAATTTGGTTTGTTAGCCAATAAAGGTATCAACATCTATATTTGCCTCCTGTATTTCTACGGCTAACACGGTACCAACTCTTATCTGTTAAGAAGCACCTGATAATCTCCACAGAAAGCAATATGTGGTATAATATGGGTATGAAATGTGTGTCTTCTTAGAGCTCTTTCACACAGTGACTGAACTGTAACAACCCTGTTCTGTTGTTGGTGTTATTTTACTCATCTTTGTTCCACCAATGATCCTGGTACAGTAGAGCTGTCTGTCAGGCAGTCATATTATTGGCTAGTGCCTGCTTGAGTTTGCCATTCAGTGGAGATTGGAATAAGCATTGTAATCTCTACCTACACTGGTCTGGTGAACGTCTATAGGTAGCCACATAGGCCTCCGGGCCTGCCACCCAGATCTTGCTTACTGCATCTTTAAAGTGTCCCTGTATGTGCACAGTACTGATGTAGCATGCTTGACTTTGTTGCATTCACACAAGGCTATATCCACCATGTGAAAGGTACCATACCCCTGAATAATAAATTTCATTATGCATTACTGTGTTGGTGTTGCCCATGTAAAAGTGTCCTTTGGAAAAGGAGTTTCCATTTACATATACCCAATTCTTCACATTCTGCTCCATACAGACTGAAAATGATTACAAGAAACTATAATTACACCTCCTACCTCAGCATGTATTCTGTAATAATATGGGTAACGTCAACTATGATCTGTCATTTGAAATTCTGCTGATATCTGTGGTATATCTTTCCACTCATTTCTTTACAAATGGATAACTTACTCCAATGTTATTAATAAATATGCAACTAAATAATCTTGAAGGAATTTAACATATTTTCACCAGTATTAGCTGTTTTCTCTTCACTCATTTATCCCTATAACGTTATAAACAGAAAAACATTAAATAATGATGTCTAATAGAATTGTAAAAGCATGTTTATGATAAAACCACTGGTACTGATAGTCTGTATGTGATGTGGCAGGTGTGGAGCCGGAATGTAAACAAATTACTGGAGTCTTAAAATATGTTCAAGTTGATGACTGCAAAACTGAAAGACAACTAAATATTAACTATTGTGAGGTAAGTTGATTTTCTACATTGATATTCCTTTTTTGGCTGTATAGGGATCTGCCCTGGAAATTCTACTATTTTACATAGAGCACCAAATTTTGGCGTGCACCTCACACCCACATTCTGAATTGTGAGAGTGGCCAATGTAATCCTAATACCCTGTTCCAGTTAGGGTGACCACATGTCCCGGAATGCCCAGGACTGTCCCTTATTGGGGGTCTTTGTCCCGGATCACCCCCCACCGGGACAACAAAGAGTCCCGGAATTGAGCAACACACGCCAGTTCAGCCAGCCAATGAAATGCATTTATTATATGGTCCTCATTGGCTGGCTGGACTGGTACGTGTGAGACAGCTGGAATGGAGCAGGTATGCTGGTGCTGCAAGTGAGATCCACGGCTGAGGCTCCCAGCAGCGCCGACCATCTTAATGAGGCTGACACAGAGTAAGAGTTCCCAGTGGGAACTCTTACTATGTCAGCCTCAGAAAGATGGCCAGCGCTGCCGGGAGCCTCAGCCGTGGAACTAGGGTGACCAGATGTCCCAGAATGGCAGAACGGAAATGTGGCCACCCTAGTTCCAGTTACCCACTCCTGGTTAATGGTAGCCAGTTTATTTACCAGTTTATGAGGCAAGTTGCCTGGTAATTGTGCCCATTTATTTATTTGTTTATGCTAGGTTATAGAGATCTTTTACAAGAAAAATAAAAAAAATGCACTGATTAAAAATGTTTTACTCATTTACAAGATGAACAATAGGTATGGAACCGTCCACCAATTGTCTACCACTCCATCCTTGTACTCCTTTCCATCATTACTTAAATAGGACCCCTTATACTTGTCAGGGATCCTGGAGTTTAAATGAACACAGATTGAGGACCTCTGATATATGTTATTATACATGTCTTGAGCATGGGGTGTAGGTCCAAGAAATACACTACACACCTTCTTGGGTTTAAATTAGGCCGCAGCTTTATTATATAAAACCATTTCCATCATTTAACATTTACCTCCAACCTTAAGCCCTTGCCAATGTCCAACTTCTACAGGCTAGCCCAGCCTATCCACCTTTTTGAGCCAAGACTCCAAACACCCAAATTGTTTTCCTTAACCGCACCTCATTAGTTGGTCAATGCAGCTCAGTGAGGCCGGTGTCTAACCCGCGACAAAGTCCGGGTGTCCTTAGACATAGGCCACTGGCCTACCATCTTCCTATAACCTCCCCCATCTTACTGCCATTCTATTCATTGGCAAGGGCCCAAAGCGCCAACAAAGCTGCGACAAATAACAGTAGTAGATACAAATAACACATGAACATAACAATAGTTTACCCAATACAACCCCTAAAACAGGGAGGGAGGGAGGGAGGGAACTGCTACTTCTCCCGGTTCACCCGCTCTGCCACACTTCAGGAAGTGGTAACCCGCTCTTATAACCTTCCATGATGTCCCCTACCTAACTTCCTCTGCCACCCACCCTTATTTCTTCTACCCTAACCCCAGTTCAGACATGTCTCCCCTCCTGATATCCGTGGAGGTCTTGAAAGTAATACAATTGTCATTTTTATTTCTTTGTTCTAGATTTCATTATGACTTGAAATATTTGCAGAACAGAACTGTGTTTTCTTTTTTAATTGGTCTGAGGGCACATATATTTAACCCTTTGAGTGCCAGAGTGGTACGGAATGCATTGCAAAGCAATGCATTCCGTACCACTCTGTTACTCAAAGGGTTAAACATTCATATGTACTGACACCCAGCAATCAGAAAGAAAGATTTCTTTTGTGAAAAATACCTCTTGAACTCAGTTGTAACAATAAAATATTTTATTTATGTCTTATTATTTTATTATATGTTTTACTGAGTGTCTTATTATTTTCTGTATTTATTTCTTAAAGGGAAAATGCTCCAGTAAATCCATTTATGCCATTGAAACACATCGAATGGAAGATCAGTGCATGTGTTGTACAGCAACCCAGACAGAGTCTATGAAAGTTCCGCTCCTCTGTGCCAATGGCACTGTGATAGAACATGAAGTACTCCAAGCAAGAAATTGTGAATGTCTCTCTCGCAAATGTACTAAATAGCTCACTAAATAAGGTCAATCATTTCAGAACTCATTCTCTGCTTAAGAAAATAGAGTAATAAACTGGTTAAATATGTCAAGTCTCAGACAGCTTTTTCATACCATCCAATCAGGTGGGTTAGAGTAGCACGCAATATGCAGTATATGCAGACACAGTTACAACACTGAAGGTAAATATATTTTTATTAAACACACAAGTAAGTGTATTATCTGTTTATCTAATTTTAATTTAAGATCACATAACAAGACAGACACAAACAGCCTACTATATAGATATGCAACAGAGAATACATAAAAAAAATTCAGACATTTTTGTTTTGATATTTGGTACAAACACTAATATAATTAACTTATTGGAAGCCAAAGAACTCTCCAGTGAATTGATTCACAATGTATTGGAGAGTTCTCTAGCATTCAAAGTGTTAAGGATATGGGTTAAACAGATTTTATTGGAAAGTGCAATGTTACGGGTAGCTGTGGAAAATTAAATATATTATCCATAGAATGTACCAAACGCTCAAAAAATATTAATTCTTGCATCATTTTAAAGAAATAATAAAGAATATATTTTATTTGCCTCAAGTTTTGTTTATTTTATTTCATTTGTGGAAGCCAACACATACAGTACATAGTTGTTTGGGTATATGTGTTCAAGTAATATGTACAGTTCTGAGGTATGAGGTGAAGGTTGAACTTGATGGACTTGTGTCTTTTTCAACCTAATTTACTATGTTACAGCAAATTCATTATGAATTATCTTGCAAAGAAAACATTTTTTATTTCTTCTGCATTTACATTATACTCTGGATACTTTCACATGTGCTAAAATTATCACTGTATTTAAAAAAATAATAATATTAATGATAATATTTATCAGGTAGTAGAATTTACCCTATGGCTATATACTTTAATAGGAATCTGTTATATAAACCCAGTGATAACTGCTTATCAGCTGTAATGGAATCTAGGCTATTTTCTCCAAAACAAGAAACTGCAAATCAAATAACTGATTTACTTTCCAGATTTTCCTCAGCTATTCCATTTATATAAATATTATTGGGTACTGCCTATCTTTCAGTTAGAGCAGTTATACTCTGGCCTGGTCCTCAGTTCCTACCATGGTTATAATTTAAAGGGATAGTAATGTTTCATAATAAAAGCAGCTCTAATTAATCTTCATAGAAGTTGGGCCTTGGAGAGTGTTATTTCAGTTCTGTCAGAGTTGTAGTTCAAGAGTAATTCAATGATAAAGTATCCCCCTCCCACCCCTTTTACCGATATAACACTGCTCAGCTCAGAGCAGTAGGGAGGTGCCCAGGTAGATTGCAGAGAGGAACAATCTTCAATTAAGATAAGGGAAAACCTGAAAAACCTGTCAATGGGGGCAGGGTTTTCATTGTTTTCACAGTAAGAAGATTGTCCCTTGCTGTTATCTGTATGATCAAGCAACCAGATTACACATATGAGGTGAGCAGTGTTACACAAGTCCACAAAATGGAGATACTTCACTCAGGATCCAGAAGCTAAGCATGTTGCTATCTGTTGTCTGTGAACAGGGTAAAGCAGGCTCACACCTAGGTACCGCCTCAATGAAATCCCATCTGAAGCACAACCACTGTTTTGACTCGGAGACACACCATGAACATGTCATAGGAGCCACAACTAGCAGAAGCACTCCAAAACATTTCCAGGGCTCTGGGGCAGATTAGAGAAGTAGTGATGATATTGATGTGTTAGAGAGTGTGCCACTGCCAACAGTTAGTTAATTCCAAATAACACCTAAGGCTCCTGCTGCAGAGGAGTATGATGACTATGGGTTTGTTGAAGTAGATGACAAGAGTAATACATAGAGTGCCTACACATACCCACTACCCTTACCAATTACAGTCAAAGCCTATGCAAACATAATGCAAATATACACATGTGGAATAGTAAACTTGCCAAAATGTTGGCGGTTGACATGCTGCCCTTTTCTTTTGTTGAAAACAGAGGCTTTAAAGGACTGATGTCATGTGTTGCACCCAGATGGACTATCCAAAGCTGTAATTATCTTTCAAGGATGGTTGTGTCAATGTTGCATAAGCAGGAAGGTAGTGTTGCGGGCAAAAGACAAAGGCACTAACCCTGATAATAACCTTTTTCAAGGCGTATGTTGTTGCAGGATTCACAACTTAGACTTTCAGCTATTTATTTCTTCACTTGAGCCCTCAGAAAAAGTAATATTGTAGTGGGAAATGTTGCAGATATAGGAAAAAATTATTGGCAATGGTGGAAAAGGAGAAAACTTTTACAGTGTTGAAAAGTAGAAAACTTTCATGAAAAATGTGAAAAAATGCTGGTTTTTCACAAAAAGTAGTGAGGGAACTTTTTCTGACTTTTCGTCAACCCCTAATCAATAATACAAAGGACCATATACAGATAGACCATCTGCATATCTTCCATCTTTAAAATCAGTCTCAGACGTTATATGACCATCTGTATTTCCCCCAGGCAAGAAACTTTCTTATAGAAAAAAGGCAGAAAAAGGGAACAGCCGGAGTGTTTTATGTTTGCTAAGTGAAAATGGAATAAGGTTACATCAAATGTAAGGACACCTTATACTGCCTAGGTATCAGCATTAGCCAATGCAAAATACTAGACCAGCAAGAAAAAAGGGGATGAGCAGTAACTAACAAGGCAGAGGTAGGGACTGACCCTATGTGCTATGCAATATAATCAGTTGTTTCATCAGGAAACCATAAGTCTGACGGAGCTTATCATAGACTGGAATAGAGATAGTCATGTAAGAAGGAGAACAATAACAAGTCAAGGAGGAAAATGGTGACTGAATTAAAAATTAGTGGTTATGCATGAGAAAATGAGATTGGATTGACATAAAAATAACACGGTATTTTTAGAGATGTAGCCCACGTGACATTATCTTCCTCCGGAGATAACATTTTATAATATTTCATTAAGTTCTGAAGTCTGTGTCACGGTCCCAGCAAGGAAACACAGGACAAGTACTTCAAGGTAACACCAACTTTATTAAGGCAGCAACAATACAGAAATATCACAAGACAGTATATAAATATATGAGACTAAAGAGAAGCGCACAACGGAGCAAGAGACAACTACCAGGAATAGAAGTCTGCTACCGTGTGATTCTCAGATAACTGTATCTCAGCAATGGAACTTGAAGAGTCTGCAATATCACAGGTCCGCACCTGGGAGAAGCCAGACAGAAATGAGGGGAACCAAAGTCCCAGGTCCGCACCTGGGAGAGCCGGCAACTGAGAAGGCACCAGGGAAGCGTCTGCCAGAGTCACAAGCCTGCACCAGATTTGTTATCTAACTGAACGGAAGGCCACACTGAAGGTAGTTAGACAGAGCCACAGGTCAGCGCTAGATTGGGTGGTCAGACACGCCAGGGGTCATGCACGGAGCGGGTTGTCAGCCAGAGCCACAGGTTTGCACCAGATAGGATGTTTGCTGAAGCATTTGTATGCTGGATACGTGTAACGGTTTTTAAGACACTCAGACCAGCTGGATAGAATAAAACACAGTTTTATTAAAAAGAAATAAAGAGGAAAGATCACCCTCTACAGGCAACACAAATTAATAGCGATATATTGACAGATATGCCTTCACAGGCCCAGTATACAGAAGCAAAAGTATCACATATACTGTCTCAGGACAGGCACACAGTAGTGAGGATACTTAATGGTTAAATACAATAATCAGTCAGTCTCTGTTGTAGTGTTTGGCACGCCCAAGGTGGTGATGAGGCAGCAATTGGTGTTAGATGATGCAACACCTAATGTTCTTAAGGCTATAAAGCTGCTAGGCAGTACCAGAATTGTGGTAGAGTCTGCAGAGAAGTTGCAGTCAATAGCCCCCACGGGCGTAGTAATGGAGTCAACTTAAACTGCAGGTGTGTCACGATTTGTTAAGACTCTCAGACGCAAGGTTAGGTAAAAACACAACTTTATTGAAGAGATTAAGATAATCCCATAGGATTTTAAACACATACATACAATGCATATAAATGGCAGATAGTAGGACTATAGCAATACAGACTCTACCGGCCTTGCCAATATACCGGGCAAGGCAGCCTGGGCGAGTAAGGAATAGATGGCTCTACTGGCCCTGCCAATATACCGGGCAAGGCAGCCTAATAGAAACCCAAAGCAGTAGGCTCTACCGGCCTTGCCAATATCGGGTAAGGCAACCTCAGGATGGAATAATGAAAAGGTTCTACCGGCCTTACCAATATACCGGGCAAGGCAGCCAAACAGAATACCAATATAGTAGGCTCTACCGGCCTTGCCAATACCGGGTAAGGCAACCTCAGGATGGAAGAATGTAAGGTTCTACCGGCCTTACCAATATACCGGGCAAGGCCACCCAAAAGAGAAGGTGTCAACCACAGTGACCTTAATAACTGTCAGATGGCAATGACAGTCTAGATGTAAACGGTAAGCTGCAAGGTCCAGTGGTTTCACCTTGTAGTCTGCACACTGCAGTACCCGTGTACTGTAGGAATAACTAGCTGTCTAGGACTGGACAGAGCACAGAGAACCATCAGACTACATGCGTAATGAGACAAGGAAGTAAACCAGCACCCTCACGTTGGGAACCATCAAGCAGGATATAGATTTAACCCACAGGTCATGGAGCGAACCAACGCCCGCACGCTGGTATCCTACAAGCTATGGTAATAGCTACAAAGCTGTGGAGCCAACCAGCGTCCGCACGCTGGGAACCAACAGATATCAGTGATAATGCCATGAGGCAAAGGAGCTAATCAGCACCCGCACGCTGGTAACCATCAACTAATAGTGTATAGCCACAAGGCTGTGGAGCGAACCAGCGCCCGCACGCTGGGAAAAAACAGAGCTGTGTATATAGCCGTAAGGCCAAGGCGCGAACCAGCGTCCGCACGCTGGGGACCCACAGACTAGTATAGTATAGCCGCAAGACTTGTGGAGCGAACCAGCGTCCGCACGCTGGGAACCAACAGACTGTATAGTATAGCCGCAAGGCTTGTGGAGCGAACCAGCATCCACACGCTGGGAACCAACAGATTAGTAATGAATAGCCACAAGGCTGTGAAGCAAACCAGCGTCCGCACGCTGGGAACCAACCGAGTTGTGTGTAAGGCCAAGGAGCGAACCAGCGTCCGAACGCTGTTAACTAACAGACCAGTATAGTATAGCCGCAAGGCTTATGGAGCGAACCAGCATCCGCACGCTGGGAACCAACAATGAGAATGTCGCCGAAGCGACCGAAGAGGAAAGTCGCCACAGACGCAGGAACCAGACACAGGAAATGAACAGGAACCAGCAAGGACGGTCAACCAGATCAGGAACGGCAAGGAAGACTGGCAGCAGGAAACAGCAACCTCTGAAGACTCAACCGGAACAGGCACTGGAACCAGCACAGCAGACAGGAGACTCAGGAACAGGACAAAGTCAGGAACCCAGGAACACAGGAAAAGGCCCAGTAAGCATAGTGGAAGTGGATGCAGACAGAGACACCACGAAAGGGCAACCAAAGGGTGCCCATACTCAGTTTAAATAGGCAATGTGAGGTGGGCTAAAGGCAGACAGCCAATGGGAGCCCCCTACAGGTAATAGACATAGAAATGCAGCAATCACGGACACCGTGATAGTGTGCTTGAGTCAATAGCCCCCACGGGCGTAACAACGGAGATGGCTACACTGCAAGAGCTTGCCAATAGCCCCCACGGGCGTAATAATGGAGACCAACTGCACAGGATTAGCTTGAGCCAATAGCCCCCATGGGCGTATACCGGAGACAACCTGCACTGCAAGAGCTTGAGCCAATAGCCCCCACGGGCATAACAATGGAGACCACCCTTTGCTGCAAGTGCTTGAGCCAATAGCCCCACCGGGCGTGTAGCAGAGAGAACACAGCTAGAGCAAGAGCCAATAGCGTCTCCCGCGGGCGCTTGCGCGGTAACGGAAACCGACTACTCTGCTAGTTGATAAGATGAGCCGCCGTCTAGACAAGGCCTACAACGTAGCCGGCTCTACAACGTGGCCGGCTCAGCAGATGTAGCGGATAAACAGCATCGGCTCTGCAAGTGTAAATGAAGGCTCAGATAAGGAGACAGCAGCACTGCAAGGGTTAATAGCAGCTCAAGATCGGAGGCTCAGCAATAGTGGGAAACTGTTACGGTTTTCAAGACACTCAGACCAGTAGGTGAAATAAAACACAGTTTTATTAAGAACAAAATAAATGACAAAGATCGCCCCCTATAGGCAGCACTGCGTAGCAGCAGGAAGGCAATAGTATGGCCAATATACAGGTATAGATTTAAACAGAACAGACAAATGGCAGATACTGAGTACAGAGATACAAGGGTTAACACAGTAATCAGTCAGTCTCAGCTGTGGTGTTTGGCACGCCCAAGGTGATAAAGGCAGTAAATGGTGGAGAGGACTCAACACTAAATGTTCATAATACTGAGATAACTGTCCAGCAAAGAAGAACCTGCAACCCAGAACCTGCTGCACTTGAACAGTAGCCCCCAGGGGCGTAACGGAAGCAACTGCAAGAGCTTGAGCCAATAGCCCCCACGGGCGTAACAGAAGCAACTGGATTACACGAGCTTGAGCCAATAGCCCCCACGGGCATAACGGAAGCAACTGGATTGCAAGAGATTGAGCCAATAGCCCCCACAGGTGTAACGGAAGCAACTGGATTGCAAGAGCTTGAGCCAATAGCCCCACGGGTGTAACGGAAGCAACTGGATTGCAAGAGCTTGAGCCAATAGCCCCCACGGGCGTAACAACAGAGACTTGCACAGTAACAGCCAAAGCCGTGGTGCCTACCTGGCGAGGTAGAGAACTTTACTATACTGCAAGGAGTGATATGAACCGTTGCCTACAAGGCCTACCAGACTGGCTCAGCAGAAATAGTGGTATGAGAGAAACAGCTCAGCACAAAGGCAACACTCTGTACCAGACTGGAGGCTCAGAACCGGGAACACAGCTCTGCACAGGTCAATGGCTCGATAGTTGGAACACAGCTCTGCACAGGTTAACGGCTCGATAGTTGGAACACACCTCTGCATGGGTTAATGGCTCGATAGTTGTAACACAGCTCTGCACGGGTTAATGGCTCGATAGTTGTAACACAGCGCTACACGGGTACAGCTCGGTAGCAGGATCTCAGCTCAGCACAGGTTAACAACTGCAGCGATACAGGACAGTAGTAGGAGGAAGTCAGAATGTCGCCTCGGCGACAGAGGAAGCTGGAACGTAGTCTGGGCAGAAGTAACCGGTGCAGGTCACGGAGCTGGAACGTAAAACAAGCGGTGTTGAATCACGGAGCAGGTTCTCAGACAATCCAGATCGGGATACAAACAGGAACGTCAGCCAGGCCAGGTCAAATCACGGAGCAGGTTCTCAGACAAGCCGGATCAGTATACGAGCAGGAACGTCAGCCAGGCTGGGTCAAATCACGGAGCAGGTTCTCAGACAAGCCGGATCAGTATACAAGCAGGAACGTCAGCCAGGCTGGGTCAAATCACGGAGCAGGAACACAGGAACGTAGTCAGAGCAAGCCAAGTCGGTACACCGGAAATCAGGAACGCAGGAACATAGCACAGCAAAACTGGCTCAGGAACACCACGAAAGGGCACCTAACAGGTGCCAATGGCCCAGTATAAAAAGGTCACCAGGGGAGGGCCAAACAGGCTCAACCAATCGGAGCGCAGCACAAGTGAGAGTGACAGGAGGGGAATCACTGCACCGTGATAGAAACACTCTGCAAGTGCCAAGGAAGGCTCAGCAACGGAAGCACAGCTCTGCAAGTATAATGGAGACTCAGCACTGGAGACGCGGCTCTGCAAGTGTTAAAGAGGCAACTGCGATCAGCCCGGTAATGAGCTCAGCGGAAGTCAGAATGTCGCCACGGCGACACCGGGCAGCAGGAAGCAGGAACAAAGGCAGGTTCTGAAGCAAGCCGGTTCAGGTCACGGAGCAGGAAGTCAGCCAGGCAGGGTCAGATCACAGAAGTGGTTCTCAGACAAGCCAGATCAGTCACGAGCAGGAACGTCAGCCAAGCCGGGTCAGATCACGAAGCAGGAACTCAGGAGCGTAGTCAAAACAGGCCAAATTGGTACACAGGAATCAGGAACACTGGAACACAGCAACAGCAGCACTGGCTCTGGAACACCACGAAAGGGCACCCGACAGGTGTCAATGGCCAGGCATAAAAAGGTCACTGGGGCGGGCCAAACAGACTCAGCCAATCGGAGCGCACCACAAGCGAGAGTGATAGGGAGAGATCACGGGCACCGTGATAATATGCAGTGGACAGAGCCCCAGCTCAACACCAGAATGGATAGTCAGACAAGCCAGAAGTCACACACGGAGCGGGTAGTTAGCCAGAGTCAGGAGTCATACATGGAACAGGTAGTCTGCCAGAGCCGCAGGTCTGCACCAGAATTGATGTCCTGTAAAGCCAAGGGTCCTACATGGAGCGTGTAATCAGACAGAGCCACAGGTCAGCACCAGGTCGGTTAGTCAGACAAGCCAGATCATACAGAGTCCAAACTCAAGAACTGCACTGGACACCAACGAAAGGGCAACTGAGCCCTGTGTCCAGGCAGTTTAAATAGGGAAAAAGGGAGGAAGAGAAGGAGCAGCCAACAGGTTGCTGTCTCTTTAAATGGAGCGCACGTCCATGCTTTTGGACATGCACCCAATAATGACGTCACCTGCCACTGGAGAGCCAGCAACAGAGGTGGCTGAGCCACACCAGACACCACCAGCGGCTGTTCCGCCAACCTGAAGAGGATCCTGCCTCAACAGAGGCAACAACATGGGGCTGACAATGAGGCTGGAGCCGCTGAAGACAAATGAGGTCAGCACGAGCAGCCGCCGCACGGGGTACCTTGACGGTCTGATGCATCTAGGTCTTTCCTTAAGTAAAACAGAGTTTAGCTATTGGCAAATGCAGTCATGGGTAATACCAACTTACAATGGAAGTGAACAGAAGGTGAGTTAAGTGAAAACTAATGAATTATCATCACATGCTTTGCTTTAATGGAGATTTAACATAATTGTGAGTGGGAGTAAAATTTTAAATCAATTTAAGAACTCTTTGGATAGATATAAGACTATTCTAAAGAAGAAATAATTTTACTTATTCTATGTGATATGGAAATAAACAGCCAGATGGCCAATTGGTTCTTATCTGTTATCAAATTCTATGTTTTTATGTCTAAACAGAGTCTATAGTTAGATATGAGAATCAGGTATTGCTAAGCAGGCAGAAGGGTCAAAGCAATGATCAGAACAGTCATTAGTTGGGGAAGTGGACTATTAGACCACAAGCTGTGTGCATTTTTACCTTGGATTGAGGAACCAGTATAGAAAATAAGGAATATTCAAAGCACTCCATCAGAACTCATGGTGCAGGAGACCAGGATCAGTCAGAGATGTGAAACAGGATTGGTAGTTAGTGCACCAAGTCAGTGTACTGTCAGATACAAGTCAGATCAAAGTCAAGGATTAAGGATTACAATTAAACATAACTTTAAAATAATCTTGAAAGACATATTTAAAAGTTAGTCAAACCAACTGCTGGGACAGATAATGCAAGTTAGAGGAGAAAGCAAGGTTAACCCTGAGAGTGCTGGAACAAGACCCTAAAGGTATTCTAAATTCTCAAATGGAAAAATATAGTTACATTTAAGCTTTCTGTAAAAGTATGATGCAAAAACGTATGCATTTAGACCTTTTTACTGCTGCCTGTTATTCTAAAATGTACAGAACATTTTGCACCAAGCAGAACATAAACTGGCCATAATGAGGAAATTATGTGTCTGGGCCACAGTACAGCAAATTACACAGAGCTCAAGGGCTCTAAGCCTGGAACATGTTGTGTACTCTCATGTTAGTAAATTATATGTATTTATATTATTATTTGAAATCTCCTGCGGTGTGCTCTCTCAATTTATCAGTCAATACAGTTGTGGTCTATATGCAGATGTGAAAAGCAGTTTAATGGGTGATGCTCTCTCAGCCATAAAGAGGGAAGCAGAGACAATTGTAATTGCTCTGCAAAAGCTATATTTGCATATTTTGACTAATGTCCTCATATTCTAAAAAATGAGCAAGGGGGTTATTTGCATTTGGCTGTTAATATGCAAAGCAATGTAGATTCTCTCAGCTACCTAAATTGAAGCATACATGTCACACTTTGAGGAGGCCCTCGTTGAAATGCATTAGAAACTTATTTAGGCACATGAATAATGCAAATGAAAATTCAAATATCAATTATTTATTTAATTTTACATTTTATTTATCCTATAGCTATATTTTTCTATGCTTTGTTTTTTCCTTTTCAGCACATAAATGTATAGGCATTATGGGTATATGTCAGTGTTATGAATAAAACAGCCATAAGCTACTTGTTCAGGGTCCCTATGAGTCCTATTCTGTAAGGATCAGTTTTGCTTCTTGAAATAAATAAACTAATTGGAAAATTGGCTGCTCAGCTGTTTTTTTGGCCAAGTGTGTGTGTGTGTGTGATGCAGAAGAGAGCTAACAAAAGGTCCCAATGTTCAGGACCATTTCTAAACAATACAGGAGGCAAATATAGTTGTTGATACCTTTACTGGCTAACTAAGCAGATTTAGGATGCAAGCTTTCAGTACCTTAGGTCTCTTCCTCAGGCATGTTATACAGATAAATATGAAAACATCTCTTATGTGCAAGTACACATTGCAAGTTTTAGAATGGAAATCAGATAAGCGAACTCAGTCCAGATCCAGATACTTTGATCAGTCAATGGTAAATTGCAGTCTTTCTCTGAGGCTTTAGAAGTATCTATGATCCCAGTAGGACTGTTGGAAAGGTCAATCCACAATGTGATAATGTGACAAGAATTCTCTGTCTTTATTCAAACCATTATGAGTAGCATTAAACTTTAATATTAACTTAGCCCCCTATACTTTTCTGTCCCTCTGAGTGTGGAACAATCCCATCAGTACAGTTAACTTAATGTCCCTGACACTGTGTCCATTTTGGCAAACATGTTCTCCCACTGATGTCTCTATCTTTTTGTTGTTAACACTGGATCTGTGGGAATTAAACCTTTTATGTAATGGCTGTCCAGTATCACCCACATAAAGAGCTGTTGGGCATTTTGCAAACACAATGAGGTATCTTACAATGAATGATTTGCAGTTGAAGGTACCACTGATCTTATGGTGTATCTGCGTGTTTGGTATGGGTACCTTGTCTGTGGTGTAAATGTGCGCACAGGTTTCACACCCCTTTTGTAGGCAGGGAGATGTGCCATTTTTTGTATTTTTATTCAGGACACTCCTTACCATCAGTTGTTTTAAATTGGGAGACTGTCTGAAGGAGAGTAAGGGAGCGTGTGGGATATCTTCTTAAGTCTTTCATCCGTATGTAAGGCTGTGTGAAGTTCTCTTGATATTCTGTTTAGAACTTGAACCTGGGGGTTGTAAGCGACCACTAGTGGCACCCAGTTTTCTAGACAATGTCACAAAATTCATCCCCCAGTACCAAATATTTTTTGGCACAACACTTCTTTTCAGGGATGGATACCAAACACAATGACATATACACTCAGTGCCTTCAGGCATACTCACCCTCAAACTTAGCTCCACAAATGGTAATGCTCAAACTCTGTATTACTAGGGGCATGTGCATATCATGTATTTTTTTCTTTACGCATGCCCTGCAGCAATACATAGTTTGAACAGGGAGATTACTGATCACTGCAATAAGACAGTCTTCACTCAATCCGCCAGGAATCACAGAGAGTGCGACTTGGAAAGTACTTTGAGCCATATTCAGGAGGCTAAAGAGATGCAATTCTGGAGCAAATTAACTGCACTATAGAGTATAAATAAAATTTCCCCCATTTCTAACGGATTTAAATGGAGCTTTTAATCCATTGAATCATAGATAAGTTTCTATTTATTTAGCAATCAAAGGATTAAATATTCCATTTAATCAATGAGAATTTCTATTTCTTCCCTAATAACACAGTTGGTTTTCTACAGAATTGCACCTCTTTACATGCCTGAATGAAAGTAGACCTTAGCTTTGACCTGTAGCACTAGCAATATTCCCCTTAGATTAACCCCTTAACGACCGGCCTTGCAGGCACGCGGCAGTCACTAAAGGACCACAGAGCTTTTGTTTTTTTATTTGGATTCCGGACTCCCCAAATGGCGTGCAGCCACGGGGGGAGCCCGGAATTCCATGACGAACATAATACGTCATGGGTTGTTAACTCAGATCAACCCATGACGTACTATGACTGTCAAGGGTCGTTAAGGGGTTAAGTAGTTTGATCGTTTCTGTTTACTGCTGTCTTTTGCTTGCAAAAAGACAAGTTACTTAAACAACAATAGGCTAGTGTACATATGTGATTCTGATAAGGGGTAACACTCCCTTCTCTAGTCCTTATAGTAAGAACTAGAGTGGGAAGTATGTAGGATAGTTAATAAAAGTAAGGGCTAGCTAGCTGAGGTGTGTTTAGACTTATGATTATGTTAGAGTAAGCCAAGTATGTGTACGTGAGTATGCCTGTGTGTTTCTGGTGGAGATATAGGCTTGTGATTAATTGTTAGGGCATGCTGAAGATGTCCTAGGCTACTTATTTGGTAATAGCATTTGCTTGAGGTGTACTAAGACAGTGATTAGGTATTATGGCTAGCCGAGGGGATCTAGACTAGTGATTAGGTATTATGGTAGTAGGGGTCTAGGACAGTGATTGTTCATTAGGGCGAGCTGGAAGGCCTAGGCTAGTTATTAGGCATTAAGCTAGCTAGTAGGTGATAGCTAGGTATTGATTCAGTATTAAGCTAGCTGGCCCCAGAGATAGCTAATAAATAGTTCAAAAAGATGATGTACGCCAGCGTATTTAACTATGTGCTCCTGTCAATGAGTATGTAAACTTACTGTCACAGTACCTTGTTTCCTGTGTCGCCGCTTCAGCGACACTTGGCGTCTATCCACGCGTCATCTGCAGGCAAGAGGCTTCAAGCATGCTGCAGGTCTCTTTTTATGTGTGTTTGTTTCCTGTAGTCTCCTCCTACCTACTTCCTCCCTCTAGCTGCTCTTCCTAGCTACTTCCTGTAGAGGGGTTTAAAGAGCAGACTGAGTCCTGACTCAGTCACCCTTACATTGTTGTTCTGAGCAGTTCATTTTCTAGTATTCCTGATTCGTGTGTATAATCCGGCTTGTCTGTCCATCCATTCTGGTGTTGACCTGTGGCTCTGTCTGACAATTCTCCTTGGTGTTCCGAGTTGGCTCAGATATCCTTTCTGGTGCAAACCTGTCATTCTGGCTGACTACCCGCTCCGTGTATGACCTAGGCTTGTCTGACTACCCACTCTGGTGTTGACCTGGGGCTCTATCCACGCCGCATCCAGCATTTCATTGCTTCAGTGGATATCCTTTCTGGTGCACACTTGTGGCTCTGGCTGACTACTAGTGTTGAGCGAGCGTGCTCGGCCGATGCTCGGATCGGCTCGAGCATCGCTCTGCTCGGCACATGGCGGTACTAGTCGAGTACCGCCATGTGCTCGCCCGCCATGTTCGGGTGGCGGGGATCTGTGCCGGAAGAGGCACAGATCTGAAGACGCTCCGCTGGACCACCAGGGACTGGAGGTACGGGGGCATTGCGGAGATGAAGGGGGCATTGCGGAGATGAAGGGGGACATTGTGTAAGAGGGGCATAGACTCTATGCCCCTCTTCCACAATGTCCCCCTTCATCTCCGCTATGCCCCTCTTCCACAATGTCCCCCTTCATCTCCTCTATGCCCCTCTTCCACAATGTGCCCCTTCATCTCCGCTATGCCCCTCTTCCACAATGTCCCCCTTCATCTCCTCTATGCCATAGAGGAGATGAAGGGGGACATTGTAGAAGAGGGGCATAGCGGAGATGAAGGGGGACATTGCGGAGATGAAGGGGGCATTCGGAGATGAAGGGGGCATAGCGGAGATGAAGGGGGGCATTGACCAGGCACCCTCCCCTCATCAGAGCAGGGGGTGCCTGGTGTAATGCTCGTGTCGCCCCATTATATTCAATGGGGCTCGGGTGCTCGGCCGAGCACTCGAGCCTCAGGGGGTGCTCGGTCAGAGCACCCGAGCACCCGAGCAACGGGGTGCTCGCTCAACACTACTGACTACCTGCTCTCTGTATGACTTTGGCTCATTTGACTATCCTATCTGGTGCTTACTAGAAGGCTCTGTCTGTTCCCTCAGTTTGTTGGTTCTGTTATTCAGACATCCTTCCTAGTACTGACCTGGGGCTCTAGCAGACTCCTAGCTACTGACTGCAGGCTGAGTCAGTATCTCTTGGGCGTTACCTTACCATGAGACTCCAATGGGCTGAGGCCTAGTCTCGGACAGTGTGGTGCAGAGATGGGAGACTGCTATTCCTGATACAGTGCTTGCCGTTTCAATCACCCACTGTGTGTTTATCTATATATTGCATTACTGCAAAAGTTCTGTTAAATGTACCATCTGACTCCTAGTTTTGCTTGCCAGCTGTAACACTTTTAGCTGGTAACAAACAAGGCACGCATCCAAACTGCAGATACAGAATATCCCAAATATTAATAAAACTTACTTATTAAAATATATAGGCTTTAATCCAACAGTTCAGTAGAAGTATACAGTTTTAATAATCCTCAATGAAAGAGGCATGCTACTGCTGAACTCTTGGATGCCAGCCTATATGTTTTAATTAAGAGTTATTTTCATTTTTAACATCTGTACCCTATGTCTGCAGCTTGCACACTTTCCTAGATTGCTAACAGTTGGTTGTATCATGACAGCTGGCAGGAGTCTGTTAGGTATTAGGCTATCTGCTGGCAAATTAACTAGTGATTAGGTATAGGCTAGCTGGCATGGGTTTAAGCTAGTGATTACATATAGGCAAACTAGTATGTTTGGGCTAGTTATTAGGTATTGCGCTAGATGGGGGTATTTAGGCTAGTGATTAAATATTAGGCTAGCTGGAAAGAGATATATAGTCTAGTGATTAGGTATAAAGCCAGAGAGGTAAGGGTCCAAGGCTACTGAAAGTTTTATATTTGCTTGTTTTGCTGATCTGGTATTTGTTGATTTGCATACAGCAGCAAAATTATTTTCTATCCCACATTTATCACACGTTTGACCTAAAACCAGACATTTGTTTGTGTGAGGAAACGCCATTCCACACCTGTAACATATTTTACTTCTTGTTTTTGTGTAATTAACTGTTTTATGTTTATGCTGAACATTATTCACATGTAAGTCATGTCCTTTTTAAATCCTAGCAGCTTGATAGTCTGCAAGTTCTATGGCATGAACCATTTTAACCCCTTAAGGACCATTGACGTGGCAGGACCGTCACACTGGTCTGACACTTAAGGACCAGTGACGGTCCTGCCACGTCACGTACTTTTACTCACCGCGCTCCTGTAGGAGCCCAGTGAGTAATACCGGGGACTAAACTTGATCGCTCCAAGACTGGAGCGATCTCTTTCAGTCCCTCCATTCGGCGTGCCGCCCCACATGATCAGTCACGTGGGACGTCACGTCAAAATCTTCTATGTGGTACTTAAGGGACAGCACGCCCCGGGACCGCTGGTCCTTAAGGGGTTAAGGAATTCATGTAGAGAGTAATCTTGCTGTAATGATTTGCATCTTATAGTAGATGATGAGCAAGATACAATTACTTGTGTTAGAATTTCATCATCAACATCAGCAAAAACACATCCTTGTGCCAGTTCTCTTAAACGTGTGACATATGTGTCCATGGATTCATCTGGATGTTGTTTAGCAATTCTAAATATGTTTCTCTCATATCTGATGTTTTGTTTCGGGTTGAAGTAATCAGTTAAGGCTTTGGAGCAGCCATTGTATGTGTCAGTGTCCGCAGCAGGTAGTGTGCAGAGTATATCATATACTTCTGTGCCAGCATAATGCAATAATAAAGCCCTTTTTCTTTTATCATCTTTTATGTCCTTTGCTTCTAGAAAGTTTTCAAATCTAGTTATCCATTTTCTCCAGTCATGGGCCAAGTTATTGGTATCAGAGGTATCAAATTTAGGAAACGTGCAGATAATCTGCCATCTCAGCTCCACACAGTAATGCACTGCCAGACCAGAATTGTAATGTGGTCATATGAATATAAGCCTCTGAGTGTTGCCCTCCAATGCGATAATATTCACTTCACATACCTTAATTTCTAATACAATTTTTTTGTATAATAAATTTTTATTAAGAATTGACAAAAGCATCAATAACAAAATCTAGAAAAGATAATAGAACACAGAGAGGGTATACAATGGAACATGTACCAGAGTAAACATATTGATAAAGCTTAGTGACCAGTTATAAGGTAACGTACATAACAGGAAAGAGAGTGGAAGTACCACTGACCCTCCCATACGGAACGTCAACTCTAATGTTACCTAAGAAGAAAGAGAGAGAGGTGAAGGAGAGGTGAAGCAAAGAAGGGAGAAAGAAGGAAGAGTAAAGGGAGAGTAAAATGAGGAGGGGGGGGGCGGCTCTGGATCTACACTCCCAAGCAAAGTCACTGACTGACTGTAGGACCTAATCTCAGAGAATGCCAACAGGTCAACAAGGGTCTAGAGAGGCAGTATCCCTATGTGCAAGTCTCCACGACATGCGCAGAAATAATAATTGTTCATCAACCTTATCATACCAGGTCAAGAGATCCGGGGGAGAGGGATTTCTCAATTTTAAAGGGATGAGAGCTTTAGCAGCATTCAACAGAGCATACAAAAATAATTTCTTACTCTTCGTGATAGGAGGAAGGTGTTTGTACAACAAGATTTGCCAGGGATCCCTAGATAAAGAGATAGATAGTAGGTTTTCAATAAGAAGGAGGCAGGATGACCAGAAGGGTGAAATGAGAGGGCAATGCCACCAGATATGGGACAGAGAACCAATATCTGAGTTACATCTCCAACATTGCTTCGAAAGAGTTTTATGAAAAGAATGCAACCTAACTGGAGTATAGTACCATCGGAAAAGAAGTTTGCAATTAGTTTCCACGGATCGGTTGGAGATGGAAGATTTATGTGTGTTTCTCCAGACAGAGATCCACTCTGCTGTCAAAATGGTGGTTCCTAGTTCTTTCTCCCATACAAGGGCGTAAGGTGGTTTATGCAAAGCGTCATGGTCAGAAAGAAGCTTATACAATATGCTCAAGAGTCCATGACTTGGAGTCTGGGATCGATCAAGTAATTTTTCAGATGGAGTTAGAGGTCTGAGAGTACATGTTTTAAAATATGGGTGTGAGAGAAAATGCTTAATGCGGAGGAATCGCCACAGTTCAGCAGGGGGAAGATCATAAAGGGACTGTAGCGCAGTAAAGTCCTTAATGTGAGAGCCATCCCAGAAGTCTCCAAGTTCTAACTTGGAGATGGAAGACCAGAATGGAAATTGACTCGATGGCAACGAATGAGAGGAATCTATCAGAAGGAAGATCTTTGAGAAAGGAGAGGGGTATAATATCAGTTTTCTAGAATTACAAAGCGAGTACCAAGTTGAAAGTACATTTAGAACAATGGGATTAAAAACGGAAAGTGTACATTTAGAGCGATCTTCAGTGAGGATGAAATGGAGCGAATCTAATACAATTTTTCTCCTCGTCGCCAGTTGTAATGTTTCCATAAATATAGACACTCAATGATAATCTTAATAACAACTCTTTTATTTAACTCCTTCCATCTCCTCAGACAACCTCTAACTGCCCGTCTTCAGCCCCCCTCCTCTACTTCCTGCTTCCTGCTTCCCGCCCCTTTTTCTATAAGGGAGAGAAAGACTTTGTTGTATGTTACACCTAATAGCAACAAATACTAGAGATTATTGAAATGTACCTAATGGTGCTAAAGAACATCGATTCACTGACACTCGGGGGTTGTATGGGGTCTATAATAACCCTTTGAGTGTCAGGGAAGTATCCAAAGTATTGCAATGCAATTTGTTTGATACCTTTCAGGTACTCAAAGGGTTAAGTCCATATTATAGCAAATAATTATTTCAGACAGTGTGCATGCCACTAATTATGGTTATCAGAGTGATAGATCAGAGTTAGAATATATAGCAAGATTAGAGTAATTCTGGGGCACATCACTTTTTCATAAAGGACTAATACAAAATATCTGATTTAATTGGGCTTGTAACCACTAGGATGCTAACTATGTCTCCATTGTACTGCTAAGAAATGAACTGGAGACATCAATATCTAGCATTCAAAGCTTACATAAAGAAATTCGATAAATTGTATTTGTTCCTATGATGAAGTTGGTTTACCCAAAAATTGTTCCTTATTTCTTTATGCATATGGTTCTTAGTAAGTATTGGTCTCCCATTGAACCTGGATAACCCTAGTGGCATTTGATTTGATAGCAGGTGATGTCAAAAAATACAACAGCAGGTCGTACACTTGATGCCCTTCCATTTTGTCATATCCCATCTGCACAAAGTGCTATGTTGTCTTCAAATTATACAAAATATCATAAAAAATACTAATTGAAATTGAAATCTAGTCAGAAGCATAAGCATCTGGTTAAAGAGAAAATAACATGAAAAACAATTGCAAAACAGCTAAGTTAATTACTAGATTCTGCTTCCACCTCAGGCAGCTAAATTATAAACTTAAACCAGTAATTTTGTACAAGTCCCTCTCAAGGCTTCCTTGACAAATTTGTTTAAAGGGATAGTAATGTTTCATAATAAAATCAGCTCTAATTAATCATCATAGTATTTGGACCTTGGAGAGTGTTATTTCAATTCTGTCAGAGTTGTAGTTCAAGAGTAATTCAATGACAAAGTATCCCCCTCCCACCCCTTTTACTGATGTAACACTGCTCAGCCAGAGCAGAAGGGAAGTGCCTATGTAGACTGCATTAAGATAAGGAAAAAACCTCAAAAACTTGTCAAGGGGGGCAGGGCTTTCATTGTTCTCATAGGAAGAAGTTTGTCCCCTGCTGTTTTCTGTCTGGTGTTACAACCAGATTCCACATCTGAGAAGACATGGCTTACACTAGGTAAAAGGGGCGGGAGGGGGAAACTTTATCCTTCAATTACTCTTGAACTACAACTCTGACAATATTGAGGTATCACTCTCCATGGCCCAAATACTATGAAGATTAATTGGAGCTGCTGTTTTTGTGAAACATTACTATCCCTTTAAGAAAACATATAGTCGATTTTTGAGTTCCTTGTTTTGTCTGCTTTCAATGAATGTTTGCTTGTTATTGTGGTGTAGTAGGCCAATGAAGTTTGAAAACAAATGTTACCAGTGTGGGATATGTATAAATCAGATATCTAAAATAAACATAATATCAGTGTACTCAGACAGGACACACTGTATGTAATGTTTTAAGACCTTCTGTGGCCCCCGGCATAATTGTACAAGGAGACCCCTTATATATAAGAATATATATTTTATTATCAGCTGTGTGTGGGAGTTCATCGCACAGCACAGTTAGAGCTCTCATTAACTAAAATACACCCGAACTGGATTTCAGGTCCACCACAAGTTGATAAGCCCCAGAAGAAGCTTACTTCAAATAAATGGGGTCCTTCCTACATAAATAATCCAAGGATTATGCTATGTGAAGGCTCCCCCAAAGCCCGAGGCCCCTTGGCTATGCAGAGCATGCCCAAGCATTAACAAGGTACTGGTTATACGAAGGTGTGCAGTATTGTTTGAGAAATTTTGATTTATTTATTTTTTGCGCATTTTTTCCTTGAAAATGTTGAATTCTCTAAGGTATTTAATTTCAAGAAATGTATACTTTTTGTGGCTATTTTGTAGCTCTTTGGCAATAAGGTCAGTTTTAATACATGTTTTGTGCTTTTCAGTTATTACCATAAAAATGACAGCTGTGAATACCCTTATGTTATATTTCCAGTTGGAGCCTGTGTGAGATACATAGTTATGTGCAATTACACATATTGGGTATAAATGCACTCAATAGTTATGTATCATTTGCAGTTGTACTATTTTGTTACACTACAATTGTGTGACATTCTGTGTTGTTTTTATGGCAGAAATTGTGAGATAATTGTTCTATACCTGACCTCTTATCTTGCATTATATAACTCTGAGCAAGCACAATGAATAGAAACCTTAATATCAGAATAATTTTAGGGGCTGTAGAAAAAAATAGGGGTGCATAAATTAATTCTAACCACAATGAATTTGATTTAAATGCAACTCACTTCTCACTGCTTAATTATATTCTGTAGCTTTAACCCCTTGTACGTATTTGTGTTATAATGCATTTTGACCTTACTTGCATTAAAGGGATAGTAATGTTTCACAAAAAAGCTGCTCCAATTAATCTTTATCGTATTTGGGCCATGGCGAGTCAATTTCAATACTATCAGAGTTGTAGTTCAAGAGTAATTGAAAGATAAAGTATCCCCCTCCCGCCCCTTTTACCGATGTAACACCGCTCACCTCACAGCAACAAGACTGTCAAGATGGATAGCAGTGAGGAACATCTTCAGTGAGCATAAGGAAAAACCTGAAAAACTTGTCAAGGGGAGCAGTGTTTTCCTTATGCTCACAGTAAGAAGATTGTGCCTCACTGCGACCTGTCCGGTCAAGAGACCAGATTCCAAATCTGTGGGGAGGTGGCTTACACTAGGTAAAAGGGGCGGAACGGGGATACTTTATCATTCAATTACTCTTGAACTACAACTCGGGCAGTATTGAAATAACACTCTCTATGGCACAAATATTATAAAGATTAATCAGACCTCCTTTTTTTGTGAACCATTACTATCACTTTAAGGAGTTTACAGAAACAAAATCAGCTTGAGACATAAATGTAACATTTCTAGAAATGACTAATGACTGTTCTAAAGGCATTATTTAAAAACATAATAAGTGGAGTAATTCTGGGGCAAACCAACTGTCCCATACGAGACAAATAGAAGTTCTCATCATACCTTTTGACTTAAATGGGGCTTTAGAGAAATTTCTAGAGGATAATAGCAATGATTTGAAGGCCTCTCTAGAATTCAAGGGGTTAATAGCTACATTTAAATCAAAGGGAATTTCTATTTATCCCCTGATATGCAGTTGGTTTGGTAATACTCCACTTTCCCTTGTAACACAGGGTCCTAATTAACTTATGAAAATATATTGTGATCTTGTATAGTAAAACACTTTGGGGGAGATTTACTAAGAGGTGATAAAGTGGAGATGACTTCTCCAGTGATATCACTTCTTCAATGTCTATGTTATTCCATGGAGCCTATTCATTAAGATTTCTTCAATTTTTGAGATCTTAGTGAATAGGCTCCATAGAATAACATAGGAATTGGAGAAGTGATAAACTGGAGAAGTCATCTCCACTTTATCTCCTGTTTATTACCTCTTAGTGAATCTCCCCCTTTGAATGCTAGTAAGGTATCCAATTAATTGGATATCTATCTGGCATTCAAAAGGTTAATCCTTTGAGTGCCATACCCAAATGCAATACTCAGAAGTATTAATTGACTGTCATGTGTTTAGGTTTAAAGGGATAGTAATGTTTCATAATAAAAGCAGCTCTAATTAATCATCATAGTATTTGGACTTTGGAGAGTGTTATTTCAATTCTGTCAGAGTTGTAGTTCAAGAGTAATTCAATGATAAAGTATCCCCCTCCCGCCCCTTTTACTGATGTAACACTGTTCAGCCAGAGCAGAAGGAAGGTGCCCAGGTAGACTGCAGAGAGGGACAATCTTCAATTAAGATAAGGGAAAAACCTGAAAAACTTGTCAAGGGGGGCAGGGCTTTCATTTTTCTCATAGGAAGAAGATTGTCCCCTGCTGTTATCTGTCTGGTCTATGGACTGGATTTCACATCTGAGAAGAGATGGCTTACACTAGGTAAAAGGGGCAGGAGGAGAAACTTTGCTTGTGAATATCTCTCAGACCATAAAAGTTTGAGAGATAAGACTTATATCATTCTTCAAGTTTTTTTAATGCCTACAAAATAAAATAAAGATGAAACGAAGTATTACTATCTCTTTAACACTGTTCAAGCAGTTCCAAATGGACAGGTGATTACAAGGTGCACCTTTCAATATTTAATGCAGGAATGCGTCTTCATACACAGTGTAACTCGAGATAAAAAAAAAAAAAAATACAGACCTATTAAAAGCTCCACTCCCCATACTCGATTGCAGAAGAGTTCTTATGTCTGCAAAGTACATTGTTCCTAGAGCAACAATACCAAGGTATAAAAACCAACAGATCCAAATCTGTCATGCTTATTGGATTACTCATCTTCAGGATTTTCTAGTTTCCGTGCTCTTTTGTATATTTGTGCAGCTGGTATGACTTTTTAATGGATGTTTGATCTACAGACAAGCAACTGTTTTCTTTGTGAATCAATGTTTGAAGAACTATCTAGATATAATAGAGAGGTGCCATGAATCCTAAATTGTTTTTTCATGTATTTTGGATGTTTTTATTATTATTATGATTATTCTGTGTCAGAGATTTCATTAGCAGACGGTCCGGCTAATTAGTTCCAGTTGCTGTTTGCCTAAAGGAGATTCAAGCTGGAATGGAATTAGCTGCCAGCACCATTCGTAAATTAAGACAGGTTAGAAGCAGGAGCAGATTGTACACAGTAGAACAACAGCCATCTCATCCTATTAGCACTGTCTCAGCTTCCACAAGCCAAATCCCTCTCTGCAATATGGAAGCTCCCCCTGCACAGATAACTGGTAAGTTTATCCTTCCACAGTATTTGTTTATTTCCTTGAGGTATATAGATAGAGACCCTGAATGTTGAGAAGATAACAGTAACATCTGTGTGTGATGATGACTTTATGCCATGCTTCTCCTTGGGACTTTACAGCAGGTGTACTGTGAAAACACAATTTTCCTGGTTCACTTTTTGGCATTGATTTGAGACTAACGTGCATCTTGACGTGCACTACTATATGTCAGTCTATAACATGCATGTTTAACCCTGGTATCTTTGTAGCTCTTAAATAATTTCTCTGTATGTTACATGCAATCAAGAGGCTTAGTATTGTTGCTGTCAAGGTCAATGTCTGTCTATACTTATATTTAACAGATTATAATCTCTACTTTGCTCCAGATAATATTCTGCATTCATAATTATTCACAGAAGCATTTATATAAATTAATTGTACAATAATTATTATATAAATTATTTGCAGCGGCTGTCTCACATATTAAGCACTAAATTACTTTACACTCTCACTATTTTTGTATTATTAACAAACTTCATTTAAGATCCAAAATTAAGAATGTAAAGTAGAATTTATTAATGGTAATTGCCAGACTTAAGAAACATTGTAACGTCAGTTTCGGACACACTGTTTTCATCAACCACCTGTTGATGTATATGAAAGAAGGTTTCTTGCATAATTCATGTGCTTGGATATTTGTAACTGTGCTGAAGATAATGTTCTTGGTAGTGTTTATTGACAAGAGGTCCTGTTGTAGGGAGTGCTTTACTAGAAGGTAGAGAATTAAGTATATTAATTTGAGATGTCATTGACTCAAATGTTTCACAGTGATTAACCCTTTGAGTGCCAGAGGGGTACGCAACGCATTGCTCCTCAATGCGTTGCGTGGCCCTCTGGCACTCACCGGGGTAAAATTCCTTAATTAAATGGGTAAATACAACTACATTTCTTAAAAGAAAAACAAGAGAACTCAACTAGAGCAGTACATGAATTTAGATGTTAAACATGTAATCTACAATTAAACAACATGTGGTGTTTTTGCCTGTAATCTTTAACCCCTTAACAACCAGGGTATCAGCGCCGCCCCAACGCGACTCAACGTCCGTGGATTTTTTTTTTGTTTCCGGTTACGGACTCCCTGAACGGCGTGCAGCCGCGGGTGGAGCCTGGAACTCCATGACGGTCATAGTACGTCATGGGTCGTTCAGTCAGATCGACCCTTAACGTACTATGACCGTCAAGGGTCGTTAAGGGGTTAAAACCCTTTTAGTGCTTGAAGAGTGTCCAAGGCATTGCAAAGCAGTGTGTTGGTCGGACACTTTTGTTGCACTTACAGGGTTAACTGCAACTAGATCAGTATTGCAAAATAGCGTGATTGTAACAAAGAAAAGCATTATTTTTTTAATAAAACTACTAGTTTTAAAGCCCGTGTATACGGGTCAACACTGTCGGCGCTGCATTCATGCGCAGTACTGACTGCCCAAACGCCCTGGTTAATTCAGTTTGATTAAGTTCTATGTACACTGCCATCGTATATTATAATTCGCTAGGATGTTTGTCAGAAGCCATCATGCGCAGTACAGAAGGCTGCGTAAGCTGCACTTATGCACAGTAGAGACTACCCGCCCCGCCGCTGATACGGAGTGGGGAGCTCTGAATTCAGACCGTGGTCCTCTCTGTGTACCGCTTGGTCCCAGGAAGGTGCGCATAGAGGACTCTGGTCTGAATTCGGAGCGCCTCACTCTGTATCAGCCGTAGAGCGGGCAGTCTCTACTGCGCATGAGTGCAGTGCGCGCAGCCTTCTGTTCTGCGCATGACGGCTTCTGACAAACATCCTCGAGAATTATAATATAGGATGGCAGTGTACTTAGAACTTAACCAAACTGAATTAACCAGACAATATTGTGCAAGATTTAACCTTTTGAGTGCCAGAGAGGTATCCAACGCAACAAAGAGGTATCTAACGCAGCAATGCATTGAATAGCTCTCTCTCCCACTCAAAGGATTAAAACAGTTTTTTACACAAAAATGTGCTTTAATTGTGTTTAAATTGTATAAATGTATTTGCAGGGTTTACTTAGCTAGTGTTAAAGTTTTAAAAATATGTAAGATTCCTTATTTCTCCCTTTTTGTACAGTTAGTTTATGCAATAATTGCCTCAGTTTGCAATAATAAACATGATCTTTTGTACTTATTCATATTCTGCATTGAATACAATCGCATTTTGTACAAGAAATGCAAAATACAAAACATTTGTATTCATGTACTTGTATCAATTCATCATTTTGTAGAGCTATACCTAGTAAAGTATATTGTTCTTTATAGTTTAACCCTTTGAATGCCAGCTGGGTGAATAATGCATTACAAACTAATGCCTTGCACATCCCTCTGGCACTGAAGGGGTTAAATAATAAACAGAAACAACTAAAATGAATAAGCACTTCATATAGTCCAGTTGTTTGGAAACTTTTTGCAGTGTGGAACCAGCTGAATCTAGATTTAACACTAACATCCAAATCCTTTAACCCTTTGATGCTACAGAGGATTTTAATGCATTGCCTTGCAATGCATTAGCAGCATCTATATCATTCAAAGGGTTAAGACGACACCATAGAAATATAGAGACATGGAAACTGAGGACAGATAAGAACCATTCGGTCCATCTAATCTGCCCATTCCTACTGTAAAAATCTCCAAACTTATTTTGGTCCTTGGTCTTTTCTTATGTTCAGGACAGCCTTATGCCTATCCCATGCATGCTTAACCCTTAAGGACCATTGACGTATCCGGACCGTCACGCTGGTCCATCACTTAAGGACCAGTGATGGTCCTGGTGCATCACATACTTTTACTGACTGCGCTCCTGTAGGAGAGCAGTGAGTAATACCTGGGACTGAAGTTGATTGCTCCAAGACTGGAGAAATCTCTTTCAGTTTCCCGTTCGGCGTGCCGCCCCACGTGATCAGTGACGGGACGGCACGTCAAAGTTTCCTATCTGGTCTTTAAAGGACCACACACCCAGGACCGCTTGTCCTTAAGGGGTTAAATTCCCTCACTGTATCAATCTTTACCACTTCTGCAGGTAGGCTATTATATGCATCTACCGCCTTCTCAGTGAAGTAAAACTTTCTTACATTACATCTAAACCTCTGTTCCTCTAGTTTTAGACTAGGACTTTTATCCTAACATTTCTACTCCTTTGAAATGTGCTTCCCTCCTGAAGTTTGTTGCATCTCTTCCTGTATTTGAAGGTTTCTATCATATCCCTCTTTTCTTTCCTCCAAGCCAGGGCCGGCGCTACCATTAAGGCAGCACAGGCAGCTGCCTTAGGGTGCCACATCGGAGGGGCGCCGAAAGGGAGAAGCTGAGAATTGTTTTTTTTTTAAATATATCTGCTGCGAGGGAGCGCTCATTTACACAACCAAGCGATCTCTCACGGCGTCTATGGGACGCTCAACGCAGAGCGACCCAGGCTCTGTAGTAATACAGAGCGCTGGGAGATGACATCATCTCCCAGCACTCTGCATTACTGAGAACAGCGCTGGGAGGTTCAGCTCTGTGCCAAAGGAGGCACAGAGCTCTCTTATGGCTAGACCACCAGGGACTCAAGGTAGGGAGCATTGTGGAGATGAAGGGGCATAAAGGAAGGAGCAATGTGGAGATGAAGGGGCATTATGGAAGGGGCAGATGAAGTGGCATTGTGGAAGGGTAATGTGGAGATGAAGGGGCATTATGGAAGGGGCAGATGAAGGGGCATTATGGAAGGGCAATGTGGAGATGAAGGGGCATAAAGGAAGGAGCAATGTGGAGATGAAGGGGCATTATGGAAGGGGCAGATGAAGGGGCATTGTGGAAGGGTAATGTGGAGATGAAGGGGCATTATGGAAGGGGCAGATGAAGGGGCATTATGGAAGGGCAATGTGGAGATGAAGGGGCATAAAGGAAGGAGCAATGTGGAGATGAAGGGGCATTATGGAAGGGGCAGATGAAGGGGCATTGTGGAAGGGTAATGTGGAGATGAAGGGGCATTATGGAAGGGGCAGATGAAGGGGCATTATGGAAGGGCAATGTGGAGATGAAGGGGCATTATGGAAGGGGCAGATGAAGGGGCATTATGGAAGGGCAATGTGGAGATGAAGGGGCATAAAGGAAGGAGCAATGTGGAGATGAAGGGGCAGATGAAGGGGCATTATGGAAGAGCAGTGTGGAGATGAAGGGGCATTATGGAAGGGGCAGATGAAGGGGCATTGTGGAAGGGTAATGTGGAGATGAAGGGGCATTATGGAAGGGGCAGATGAAGGGGCATTATGGAAGGGCAATGTGGAGATGAAGGGGCATTATGGAAGGGGCAGATGAAGGGGCATTGTGGAAGGGTAATGTGGAGATGAAGGGGCAGATGAAGGGGCATTATGGAAGGGCAATGTGGAGATGAAGGGGCATTATGGAAGGGCAATGTGGAGATGAAGGGAGCATTGAGGAGGTGAATATGTGGGCGGGGGCAGGGGACTGTGGCAAGGTTGGGGTGGCAAGTGGATTGTGTCGGGGGGTGGCATCAAAATGCACCTTCGCCTGTGTGTACAAAAATTCTTGCACCGGCCCTGCTCCAAGCTCATACCTCCCAAGTGTCCCTCTTTAGGAGGGACAATCCCTCTTTTAGACCCAAATCCCTCTATCCCTCTTTCCCATCCTGATGTCCCTCTTTTCAGGAGATCAGACTGTGTGGTGAGTTTATAAATGTATCACATTGCTCTACAACAATAACTCACATTAATATTTGTTTAAACCTCAGTATATGTGTTTATAGATTAGTCTGTGTAAATAAAATGATTTGGTCTTGTTATAAGTCATTTATTAGATTACACAAGGAGGTGTCAATAGGTCATGAAATAGCCTAAAAATTATTGGTAATGCCCCACTCACCAGCCACGCCCCCAGCAACACCCCCTAAAACACAAGTGTCCCTCTTTGTCAGTTTGAAATGTTGGGAGGTATGCAAGCTATACATATTCAGATACATATTCAGATCCTTTAGTCTATCCTAATACATTTTATCCTCTAAACCATTCCTCGTTTTAGTAGCCCTTTTCTGGACTCTCTCCAGAATATCTATATCCTTCTGGAGATGGGGTCTCCAGTACTGTACACAATACTCTAGGTGAGGTCTAACCAGAGATCTGTAAAATGGCATGACCACTTCCCTCTTTCTGCTACTAATGCCTCAGCCATACAACCCAGCACCCTGCTTGCAGTATCCACCAGTATGTTACATCGCCTGTCTACTTTTAAGTCATGAGATAAAATTACTCCCCATATTAAATGTTTTGTAAATATTTAACAAACATTATCATTAAATAATTAGACTAATGTTTCAGCAGACCATTGCCATATTATTCCTCTTCTCCACTGATAATCACAGAATCATATGTACATGGTGGCTGATGTACTAAGATATTGGTGCAAATGTGGAGCAAACCAACAGCACCATAGGGGACAAATAAAAATTCTCAAAATTTCAGTTTATCCAGATGGGGGTTTTAAGCCTTGAAATGTTAGCAAGGTGTCCTAAGCATTGTGAAGTCCTGTATCAGAGACCTCTCTAGCATTCAAAGGATGAAAACTTAAAATTAACTCAGTGGGCATTTTTATTTGTCCCCTATAGTGCAGCTGGTTTGCGCCACAATTGCCCCACTTTTTTTCCTACGTTAGCCTCATAGACGGCCACCCAAGTCTATTCCACTGTCCTCCAATACAAAAATATGTTCAATGCAACCTCTTCAGGGAATATAGGGTTCAAAAGAACATGGTGTAGCCCACTGAGTGCCAGAGGTATCCAAAGCATTGTGTTCTGGCATTCAAAGGCTTAAAAATATCTGATATAGAATTAAATTTGACTAGGTAATCAGACCGATTTATAAGGGACACCCACTTGCTTAATCCTGGGATAAGTTCCTCCCTGAACTCCCACCTTTCCTCTATTTTGTCCCTTTCTGACACTGACATGCTTGTCAACTCTTACAACTCAATTGTATCCTGCCTCAGCGTTCTACAGCATGTCCACTTCTTCACATTATCCTCCCACCACCCATTCCACTTCTCCCTTGGAGCGAGCATGCTCCTTGCAATTTATAGTTAAAAAAAGCCATACGTGACCGAGGTTGGGGATTAAGAGCCCTACCTCTTTTGGCCAATCCCAAATGCGGCATTTTTTAGGCCCGTATTCTGTTTTACTGCTCAGATGGGTCATTCGCAGCTTCTCTGCCTTACCTGTAGATAAACAGTTTCTTATTTTCAAGCCCCACACTACCACATATTCAGTTCCTGCGAAGCTCTATATCGATCTGTTTGTCTGTTATACTTTATAGGTTGGCGGGCTCGTCAACCTTGCTCTCACTATACTAGTATGCTCTTCTGTTTTTATATTGAAATATGTTTATTTGTTTGTTTTGACATGCGGGCTAATTTTTTTTATGTTCTAGCTGTGAGTGAAACTGCTCGAGACATTAACAATTCAGATTCTGTGACTAGTTCACATCTCATGGTGGGGATAGGCCTGCGTTGCCTTGCGTCACTCCATACATCCTGTCTGAGATATCATGGCAATTCTTATCCTCAAGATGCTTATTAATCCTCCCGTGCAGATAGAGCTCTGTCTCACTCTTGGTCGGCTGTTCCCTCCCTGATAGAGACCTGGTTCTAGTGAGGCATCTTCCTATGCTGCTGGGAAAATTACTGAAACTTGCTAGAGAGTTTGCAGAGGGTGTACTTGTTCTCAAATGCTTCCCTACTTTATTTTTCCCTTACTATCTGGGGAATTTGGTTTCTGTTTTGTTAGTCATTTGGGGCTCCAGCAAACCATCCTCTCTTACGTTATGCCCTGTTACTTATAGCTTCGCACATCCTCACATACTTGGATCCCTTTATTAACCATAATCTGGTGGTGGGGGTTGACGCCCTACCATGTTGGACAATCTGAGGATGCTTAGACAGCATCCGGTACTAGTAGCTCTCCTACCCCGACCTTACTTCTAATGATTGTCTTATCCACAAGCAAGATATTAGATGTTTGTTATTGTTACTATGTTGTAAGGATAATTTATGTGACATATCTTGCTCTGCACTTACTCTTTTCAACAGTTTACAGTTCTCATGTTAGAGGTTGGTAAATCCTTCTACAATCACTTATTCCTTTTTTATTCCAGGTTTCCTGTGCAGTTTTTGGGACCATTTGTATATGTTCTTGCACCTGAACCTACATCTATGTACATTCTTAATTCTGTTTATGTTTCTCACATTCCATCTTGGATTGCCATGTTCTTCATGGCACAACTTTTCTTTACTCCTTTCTTCTCATCGTTACGCCCTACCATGGCTCTTTTCACATTTGGGACTCTGATGATTTCTTGCATCAAAGTGCTCAAAATGAGCATTTTGATCACTTTCTCTCTTCTCCCTTCTTCCTTTACTTATTTATGCTTTACTCATGTCCTTTTTCTTCTTCCTTCCTTTTTCATCATCATCCTTTGTTTATACCCCCTTTTCTCTCTCTCTCTCTCCCTCCTCCCTTGGGAAGTGGACAGATGATTTCTTGCATCAAAGTGCTCAGGATGAGCCTTTTGCTCACTTTCTCTCTTCTCCCTTCTTCCTTTAATTGTTTCTGTTCTACTCATGTCCTCCATCTTCTTCCCTCCTTTTTCATCATCACTCTCTCTCTCCCCACCCCCTCTTGGGAAGTGAACAGATATTCCCCGAGATTCTTCCCCTCTTCCTAAATGGTTGACACACTACACCCCCAATCTACGGTGAATACAGCCATCCCCTCAGGCTCAGGGACTGATTCCTCATCTTTGTCTCTTATAACCTACAATGTCAAGGGGCTTAACTCTCCGGCAAAAAGATATCTTGCTCTTCATGACTTTAAGGGAAATGCATTTGTTCAGGAAACTCGCTGCTCCAGAGAATTGACACTAACAAATCAATTTTATTCTCAGGCTTTCCTTAGCTCCACAGCTTTGAAAAAGCACAATGGAGTAGCTATCTTATTTCGAAAACGAATCCCGTTAATCCTTAAACATATCCTAAGAGACCCCGAAGGCCGGTATCTTTTGCTTGAAGGTAGTCTCTGGAACCACACATATACTTTTGCTACCTTTTACTCCTATAAAACCAATCAATTCTTTCAATTGTTTCTCAACAAGCTTGACTCCTTTAAATCAGTTATTTTAGAACCATCGACTTATTGACCCATGGAGAATATGCCACCCAGACCTTAAGGATTACACATTTTACTTTCATCCTCACTATAAGAATAGACTATGTTTTTCTCCCTCACAGCTCCCCTTCATCGATGACAGCAGCCTCGGTGGGGAATATCACTTGGTCCGATTATGCCCTGGTCTTGCTTCATCTCAAGACATAGGGTGGCCTCTTGAACCCCCTCCATGGAGACTAGATAAGTCTCTTCTCAACTTGGTTGAGGTTAAACAATCTGTCGCGCATACCATCAAAAACTATATAGTAGATAACATGGGATGCGGCTCATCCCCATCTCAGTTTGGGTAGCATTGAAGTGTGATGTATGAGGGGAGTTTATCAAATTGGCCTCCCACAAAAAGAAATTGCGCCAACAGAAACTTGACGAACTGTTGCATGATATTGAGGCAAAGGATTTCGGTATCCCCCTTATCTCTTCTATGCCTTATCCAACAGAGAGCTGAACTGAAATATCTGAACAAGCTGTGGATTGAAAGTCTATTTCTGAAATCTAAACAAACATTCTTCGAATATGGCAACCAGATAGGCATGCACCTAGCGCATCAGATCCCAAGAGGGAGAGCTCTGCCAATAAACCTAAACGTCATCAAGATGGCAGCGCTCTTCCTGTAGCGTCCAAAAAACAAAGCTGTAGAAGTACATATCAGGGGGGAAATTATTACCATTAAATGTACATTTTTAAACCTTTTGGGAGGTGGGTAAAACTACCTGGAAATCCTATCTTATTTGGCACTAGAGCCTTGCATCACCTATTGAAAAAAATCAGCACTGCAGTTCACAGCTGTTTACTCTCCTGTGCATACTGTAGGGCAGTCATAAGGTGCATGCTCTACTTAAAAGTCTTAAGGATAGCAGTATGCAATAAAACAATCATACACAGAAGTGCATACCCTTAAGCGAAGCACTGAAGTTGGAGGATAACACTCTGACAAATTCATGCATTCCGCCAGTTATCTTTTGGTAAAATCCTTTAAATAACTGTATTCAAATAAGTGCTAATTATTCTTGTTGAACATGCAAGCAAATAGGTAAAATGAAAAATAAGTTGGTAAAATTTAAGATATAAGGAATATCAACCAGAAAAATAATACAAATAAGATTTTTAGTTTTCAGATATTATTATTTAGGTTACAGAAAAGAAAATTAGTAATTTTGGCATCCTATATAATAATTCACTAATGCCTCTCTGTCTGGTCCGGATGGAGAGAGGTGAGGGACAATCTTCAGTAAGCAAAATGAAAATCCTGACATCCTTCGTCAAGGGGGCAGGGTTTTCCTTTTACTTACTGACTGAAGATTTTCCCTCACTGCATCCATCTGGTTCCATGACAAGGGATAACTATACACCCTATTATTGCCATTCAATTCATCAATTGTCTGTAACTCTTGAGCCAATGTTGTTGCTTATATTACAAATCAGTTCAATAACCTGCTTTTGTGCTATGCATCTTTCTAATGCCTGTGAACTGAACTTTTCATGGAAATATATCCTATATAATAATTCGCTAGGATGTTTGTCAGAAGCCATTATGCACAGTAGAGACTGCACACATTTGGGAAGTCTCTACTGTGCATGAACGCATCGAGTGAGTGAGACGACGCAAGACTGGATCGCGTGGAGCAGTGAGGTAGCGGCGTCTTAAAGGGATAGTAATAATTATTACTAATCCCTAAATTAAAGTCATATTAAAAATAAATGTATTGACCCCAGTGTCATCTCTCAGACCTTTATGGTTTGAGAGATAATCTCTCCTAAGGTTGTGCTCTCCCTCCCCTTTCCCCGTAGTCAGCATAGAATTTGAAACATAGAATTTGATGGCAGATAAGAACCATTCGGCACATCTAGTCTGTCCATTTTCCTACTGTAAAAAAACAACTTCAAACCTTTTTGGTCCTTGGTCTTTTCTTACGTTAAGAACCGCCTTATGCCCATCCCATGCATGCTTAAATTCTGTCACTGTATTAACTTCTACCACTTCTGCTGGTAGGCTATTCCACTTATCTACTACCCTCTCAGTGAAGTAAAACTTTCTTACATTACATCTAAACTTGTGTTCCTCTAGTTTTAGACTATGGCCTCTTATCCTAACATTTTTACTCCTTTGAAATATACTTCCATCCTATACTTTGTTGAATCCCTTCATGTATTTGAATGTTTCTATCATATCCCCTCACTCTCTTCTCTCCTCCAAGCTATACATATTCAGATCATTTAGTCTATCCTGATATTTCTTTTCCTGTAGACCAGTCACCGTTTTAGTAGGCCTTCTTTGAATTTTCTCTAGAGTATCAATATCCTTCTGGAGATGGGGTCTCCAGTTCTGTACACAATACTCTATCTAGGTGAGGTCTAACTAGAGATCTGTAGAGTTGCATGACTACTTCCCTTTTTCTGCTACTAATGCCCCTAGCTATACAACCCAGTGCCCTGCTTGCATTCCCCACCGCTTTATTATATTGTCGTTCTAGCTAACTGTAGGGGAAGCCTGTTGTACGACTTTCAGGTGGCTCTGCAGCACAGCCAAGATCGCGTTAAAAAAAAGAAATCTTTCACTGAAATGGTCTTCTACGTGTGCTTGGTTTGCAAGCACACGTAGAAGACCGTTTTAGTAAAATATTTTTTTTTATTAACGCGATCTCGGCTCTGCTGCAGAGCCGCCTGATGATCGTAAGACCGGATTTCCCTTCAGTCAGCTACAACGCTGACTTCGGGGAAGGGAGAGGGAGAGGTCAACTTTAGAAGCGATTATCTCTCAAACCATAAAGGATTGAGAGATGACACTGGGGGCAATACATTTCTTTTTAATATGACTTAAATATAGGGATTAGTAATAATTAGTAATAAAGTATTACTATCCCTTTAACCCTTAGAGTGCCAGAGGGGTACCCTCTGGCACTCAAATGGTTAACATTACACAGACCTTGGCCAGTGTACACTAGTAGTAACATGGTTGACAAGACTGAAAAAAAGACAAGCGTCCATCAAGACCAGCTCATGCCAAAACACGCCTGTTGATCCACAGGAAAGCAAAAATAAAACAAAACCCTGAATCCATTTCCAATTTAGCACCAAGTGGGTAAAAAATTCCTTCCTGACTCCAAATGGCAGTCAGATATTTCCCTGGATCAAAAAATGGCTGATTTGCTCAGACATTCCAAAAGTGGGCATTGAGGGCCTAACCAGGGTGGGTATACCATGGAAAACTAGCTGATGGACTATGGAGAACTGAAAAATGCTGGGGAAAACCAACTGCCCCATAGGGGTGAAATAAATAAAAAAAAAAAACACAAACTTCCAGCTTAACCCCTTGAATGCTAGAGAGGTCACCAATGGATTGTGAAGCAATGTATTGCAGACTTTCCTAGCATTCAAGAGGTTAAAAACTCCATTTAAATCCTTTTTACATCTGCCTAACTCAATTCAAATTTCTGGATTTTACTGTTGTACGGCTATAGTAATTGACCCTTGGCAATGTGTGGTGTACCATTTTGGCACTCAAAGGGTGAAAAAATACATTTTAATAGGCAGAGTACAATTATTCTACTCTTAACCATCTGAGTGCCAGAGGGGTATCCAATGCTTTGCGTATCAATGCATTAGATACCCCTCACACACTCAAACGATAAAAACTTAACAATATTTATTTTTTTATTCATTTTTAGACCCTCCTCTCGGTCAAGTACAAAATAGTCAGCAACAAAGAGCAGCCACAGGGGAATCCTGCAATCCACCTAAAGTGAAATATCTCACAGTCACCCAGTACCTTCCTACATCTTACCCGCACCAAGGTAACGTCAATGGGGCTTTTGATTCATCCTCCTGCCTTGATTCACGCAGTAACCCAGTAAGTATAATTCTGTGCCATAAATATCATTTATGTGTGAAACAACATATCTGTGTGTGTAATGAATGATGCCCTAGATACTGGGGAATGTATGAATCCACCACCACAGCTCATTTTCTGCACTTATAATACCTAAGCAAAAAAACAGTGTACCTGCACCTCTGTGTGTGCCATCACCTTATTGCACACTGGTGCAAACATGCCATCATCCCTAAAACTTTAATGCCATCAAGTCCCAAATGCCACCATTATAGTATGCGCAGGAAAAAAGAAGAATTTGTTGCTGATTTCCTTTGAGACTTGTTAGTACATGGTGAGAAGTTAGAAGCAGAGGAAGAGAACGGATGCAAAACTTACATAAACTCCCAAAATGCATGCCCTGGCACAAACAGCATACATCTGATAGTAAATAGCTTACAAAATGGGCCTTAAGGACGGTCAGGGTAAAAAATGGTTCCTATGGCTTTTTTAGTATATAATTAATTGAGTACATCCCTTCTACTGAGCCTGATAGATCAAGAAATTGAACAATTATGGAGGAATCCTTTACACCAGGGGTTGGCAATGTGAGACCTTCCAGCTGCTTCCATACTACAGCTCCCATCATCCCCTGCCATCTGTTTACTGATCGGGTATGATGGGATTGTAGTCTGGACACAGCTGGAGGGCCTCACTTTGCCTGTCTCTACCCTGCACCATAACAGGCAAATAAAAATTCCCAACATTTACATTTAATTAAATGTGGCTTTTAACCCTTTGAGTGCCAGAAGGGTATGCAACGCATTGCTTTGCAATGCGTTGCGTACCCCACTGGCACTCAAAGGGTTAACCCCTTGAGTGCAAGATAAGGCTTTGTAAAACAATGGGGGAGATGCACTAAGGCATGAAAAAGAGGAGATAAAGACGAGATTACTTTTCCACTGATACCACTTCTCCAAATCCTATTTTATTCTATGGAGCCAATGCACTTAGATGTATCCAACTTTGGACATCTTAGTGTATAGCCTCTATAGAATAACATAGGACTGGAGAAGTAATATCACTGAAGGAGTCACCTCCACTTTATCATCTCTTTATCATGACTTAGTACATTACCCCCCATGTGTTGGAAACCTCGCTAGTATTCAAAAAATCCCTGTTTAAATCGATTGGATTTTTTATTACCCAACATGATGCAATGGGTTTGCCCACAACTGCTATTCTTTTGTTTGTGCATGCCCTTAGAATTGTATTCCCTCCATGGTATCAGTGTACAGTGTCGAGCTAACATGGGCATATGATTTACTAAGGGGCACAATAACACTTTGCATGCAAAATAGGTGGGAGCATTTTTTTCGTTGCTTCTGATTTTACAAAAATAACTAATAACTGTAGTAGACAGTATAAGCCCAGCAGGAATGCAATAGCATAGTCCTTCACAATGCAAAGAGTTGAAAGCTCCATTTTAATCACTGAATCTTTTCATTTGTCTCCTAGGGTTCAGTTACTTTGCTCCAGAATGGATTCTCTGTTTCTTTAAGCACATGACCCTTAGAAATGTAGTCAATCATCATGATTTCATAATCTAGAAACTGCAGTTGAAAAACTGATAGGGTCACATGTTGTGTACTCCTGTTCGTAATACATAATATTCCTAATGTATATGTATCATATTAGCCTTTACCAAGTTGGTTAAAAAGCTGATAGATATGATCAAAAACTCCAGTGCAGTTGTATGTAAGAGGCAAATATAGTCAAGTTGATACCTTTATTGGCTAACAAAGCAGATTTAGGATGCAGACTTTCGAGACCTCTTAGGTCTCTTACTTAGGCATGGTATAACATGCTTGAGGAAGAGACCTAAGAGGTCTTGAAAGCTTGCATCCTAAATCTGCTTAGTTAGCCAATAAAGATATCAACTTGACTTTATTTGTCTCCTGTATTTCTACACTGTACCAACTCTCATCTGTTAGTATGTAAGATCATACAATTTCCTGTTTGCCTGCAAGCCTTTGTTTCATGGGAACATGATGCCCTGTGCGTTCATGCAGGGTAACATTGCTGTTTAAAACACATAGGGCTATTTTCAATAAGCTAAAGAGGGGGAATTCTGGAGCAAACCAACTGCACGTTAGGGGACAAATGCACATCTCCAAATTGCCATTGAGTGCTGGAATGCCAGATAGGTCTCTAAAACATTACAAAGCAATGTGTTGGGGACATCTTTAGCACTGTAGGGGTTTAAATTCCTTTCAAATTGTTGATAATTTTCATTTCTTCCCTATGGCTCAGTTGGTTTGCTCTGGGATCACACCATTTAAAGGGATAATAATACTTGCAAATTACTAATCCCCATATTGTAGCTTTGTTAAAAAGAAATGTATTGCCCCTAGTGTCATCTCTCAAACCCTTATGGTTTGAGAGATAATAGCGCTCAAAGTTCCCCCCTCCCTCCCCCTTCCCTGACTGAACACTGACTGCAGGGGAAACTGTTGTACGACAGTCTTATGTGCATCAGGCGGCTCTGCAGCTGAGCCGTGATCGTGTTTATAAAAAAAATAATTCTTTCATTGAAACGGTCTTCTACGTGTGCTTGGTTTGCAAGCACACATAGAAGACCGTTATAGTGAAAGATTTCTTTTTTATAAACGCGATTTCGGCAATGCTGCAGAGCTGCCTGATGCAAGTAATACCGGATATCCCTGCAGTCAGTGTTCAGCGTACAGTCAGGGAAGGGGGAGGGAGGGGGAACTTTGAGCGCTATTATCTCTCCAACCATAAGGGTTTGAGAGATGACACTGGTGGCAATAAGTTTATTTTTCACAAAGCTACAATATTGGGATTAGTAATTTGCAAGTATTACTATCCCTTTAAGCTTATTGAATACAATCCCTTGTAACTTCTGATGCTGAATATTTTAATCTTATTCTCATATTCACCTCTGTCTTTATTTTTGCCTAGCCAATATTCCTGATAAATCCTCATTAGATTGGCTTCATACTTTTCAACAAGCTAGACCAGTGGTATTCTTTTGTTGGACATCCAGCTTTTGGGTACTACAATTCCAGTTGTCCCTAAACAGCCAATAGTGAAGAGTCTACAATGGGAGAGGCACCATTATTTTTTGAATAAGCCACAATCTTTTATACAGTTTAACCCAAATATTAAAACTGGCACACTAATATATGATCAGAGGCGTAACTAGAAGCCAGGGGGCCCTGGTGCAAGAATTGCCATGGGACCCCCGACCACATTGGCCACCTCCACATTGCCCCTCAATCTCCACATTGCCCCTTCCACAATGCCCCTCAATCTCCACATTGCCTCTTCCAAAATGCCCCCATCTCCACATTGCCCCTTTCACATTGCCCCCATCTCCACATTGCCCCTTCCACATTGCCCTAAATCTCCTACCTCCCTGGTGGTCCAGTGGCAGAGGACAGGTCTGTGCCTCTTTCTGCACAGACCTCTTCTCCGCACGATCCTCTTCAGTAATGCAGAGCGCTGGGAGATTATGTCATTTTCCAGTGTTCTGCATTACGAGAGTGCCGGTCTGCTGGAGGGAATACTGATCTCCCTCTGGCAGACCGGCACTCTCGTAATGCAGAGCCCCAGCGCTCTGCATTACTTTATTGCGGGCGTGAGACGAGGGGGTCACAGGGGGAGGCCGGGCCCCTGGAGTGACGGGCTCGGTCGCAGGTGCGACCCCTGCGACCCCTATAGTTACGCCACTGTATATGATTCAAGGGACTTTTACATAATGTTGACCAATATGTTGTAACTTGAAAGCATGCTAATGCTTAAAATATATTTCTCACACAATTCACACTTTCAGATGTGCAGATATATATATATAGGTAAACCTTAAGTAATAATTAATTTGCAGTCTCACATCTGAAGCTAGACAACAGGCCTTAGAGATACATGTCACTGAAACACAGAACACATCATTACTCTGTTATTTGTGCTTTCTCCTACATGACCTCATATTCTCCATTGGACAGTCTTCAGATAGTGTAATTGTTCTCAGCGTGTCTGTAGTATGATATATTTGATTTCTGTAACTATTGCCATTTTTCTGCCAAGGGAAATTGCCAGGTAAAAAGCTGAGGAAAGTGTTATATACATATTTAAACTCAGCTATACTAAATACATTATATTTTCAATATTTGCTTTGTTGCATTAAATAATTTGGCCCCCTACAAAAATGATACAGTCATTCACTTCACATACCATGTTATTGTTTTCTTTCTTATTTTGTTTGGATTGATAACAGCTGGATCTGTATCAGGTAAACACTGAGGTGCACACATTTCTCTAACATAATAATTACTTTCAAGGTAAGAGGCACTTCACTCCCACCCCTTGGCCTCCTGGGAGGAGAGCTGCTTCGTCTTCTCAATGTTTCTATGGAGACCTCTTTCACTGGCAAGATTAGGTACCAAGGCAATGACAGAGCAGTGCCCTGATTTATTCTGTAGTGATAAACAGGAAAACATCTACCACTGATCAGTTTCACAATATATCCTATCCTCAGCCCAGCCATTTACTGTCAGCGGCTTCCATAGAAAATAGGAGATCCTGTTTCATTCCACAATGGATTATATTTCAAGGGCTCTATATCTTTCAAAACCAAGAGGATGACATTTACTGAACAACCTGTTGATTTGTTTTTGTGATTCTTTCATTTCTGGGAGTGGAAAGGTATATATTATACTGATTTTCTCAAAGATGGACTTGGAGAATCTGCAAGGACTTCCAGTAAGTAAAGTTACAATCCTTAAAACATAAAATTATCACAAGCCAGATAGCATTAGAATATAACAGTCCATTTATCCTGAATTAGTAGTTTACTAACACTAAAAGGTAACAGAGATAGCAGCAAACAAGAATAATCCCATTAGATAGATAGATAGATAGATAGATAGATAGATAGATAGATAGATAGATAGATATACAAATGATACACGGGGACAAATAAAATTAAAATCTGAAAATCTGCTTTGAAAAGGTAAGTATACATAACTATTAGACCTGCCATAGTGAGCCTTCTTTATGTCCCTTTCCTTCTCTCTTTGTCTCACTCTCACTTCAACTTTTTACTCTCTCTCCCTCTGTATCACTCTCTTCCTGCTTCTTTCTCTCTATTGCTAGCGTCCTTCAGTATTTTGCCATATTGCTCAAAATTGGTACAATCTCTTTAATATGGCATTTTAAATTGATATATTGTTACTCTATAAAGTATAGACTGTAGACTATAGTTTTAATGTGGTTTGTTTGTTGGTTTCTGCTTTGTCACCCAGGTAATATTCTGGATAGATTTTCTGTTTGCTTCTTTCACCCCTGAGGTTTACTCATTACTTCTTATTCTTTGTAGGTTGTTAACAATTATGTGGATGGAAACCAGGCCATCAAACAAAGTGGCATGCATTTTGGGGATGGTAAAAGAAAGGTGGACTATGTGCTTGCTTATCATTATAGACACCGTTCTTCCCATCACAATGGATCTCCAGGGTGCCACAGACCTCCAGCCGTTATTGTGTCTAATGGGAATTCAGTAACACCAGAAGAACTTGGGAAAACACCCCCACAACAGTCTCTACCAGGGGAATTACAGCATCAAAACAATCAGAAACAGAAAGGCCACAATCATGAAAAGCATCAAAACCAAGATCACCCCCATTCTGGAAATGGAAATGGAAATCAATCTCACCACCCAGAAGATGTGGTGGTAGTGGAGATGAGCCATCATGATGTTCTGGAAGAAGAGAAGAAGGTTCAGAGGGAGGAGTTTGAGAGCAACCTCGTAGAAGCTGGTCTGGAATTGGAAAAAGACCCTGAGGTATGTAGGGTCTTACATACAAGCTTAACCGGTGTAATCCCTTTCATATATGACCAATGGCCAATGTCTGTCACTTACAGTAGGGTAAATCAAACATAATTCGGACAATCAGTGATGGTTAATGAAGAAAATTATGTTTTGTTTATTGTTTCACCTTTAATCAATTGTTGTTAAGTATAAAGAGAGATTATGCAACTGACAGCCACATTCATACTGACACCGTTTTTGGGAAGCTGAATGAATATGATTCCTCAGCAGTTGAAAAGAAGATGTTTCTGTGATGCAATAGGACACCAGTATTTTTAAAACATGTATTAAAATGTGAGACCTGTGTATTTTATGGAATTTAGTTTATTCTAGTCAATGTACCAAATTCTTTCTATGAGTTTGATTCAATCAATCCAAATGCCTTGTTACTCCATATTAACAATAAGGATAATGTGTGGGGTAAAAAAAGTTAACCTTTTGAGTGCCAGAGGGTATTCAATGCATTGTATTGCTATGCTTTGGATACCTCTCTGGCACTTGAAGCATTTAAAAAGGGTAAATACACCCTAGATAAAATAAACAAACAAATGCACTTTGTAAATGTGAGTTACAGAGTAGAATACCAATTATAACTTGAAGAAGGATTATCTCAATGAAGATGATGTGTTAAGAGGAACATAGTGCCGGATTAAGACTCAGTGGGGCCCTAGGCAGGATCCCACATTGGGGCCCCCTGCCAGATCGGGCCCACTACCCCACCTTTGCCATAATCCTTTCTCAACTGGCCCATGGTTCTTGTTGGTAGAGGTAATAGTACTAACTTAATTGAAGACAAAATTAATGCGTTATCCCCTTGGATGCAGAAGGTCTCTAAAGCATTGCAAAGCAATTCATTGGGCACCTCCCTGACACCCAAGGGGTGACATATATTAAAAATATATTTTTTATTAAAAAATATAAAACAGAGAATAGAATTGAAATAGGGCTACGTTAGTGATACCACAGAGCTTACAGTCAATAGTGACACCACAGAGCTTACAAGAGAAAGAGCTACACTAGTGATACCAGAGAGACTACAATTCTATGACTTCTGATGTATTAAATGCATTACATAAATATACCTTAGTGTCGAATAAGAGACTCCCACCTATGTAAGTCCTTCTGTTACAAACAGTAATACACCTGACTGCCGTGTGATGGACTCCTACCTAGGTAACTCCTTCTGTTACACGCAGTAATTCACCTGACTGCAGTGTGATGGACTCCTACCTAGGTAACTCCTTCTGTTACACACAGTAATACACCTGACTACTGTGTGATGGACTCTACCTAGGTAACTCCTTCTGTTACACACAGTAATACACCTGACTGCTGTGTGATGGACTCCTGCCTAGGTAACTCCTTCTGTTACACACAGTAATTCACCTAACTGCTGTGTGATGGACTCCTACCTAGGTAACTCCTTCTGTTACACACAGTAATACACCTGACTGCTGTGTGATGGACTCCTACCTAGGTAACTCCTTCTGTTACACACAGTAATTATATAGATACACCTGACTGCTGTGTGATGGACTCCTACCTAGGTAAGTCCTTCTGTTACACACAGTAATACACCTGACTGCTGTGTGATGGACTCCTACCTAGGTAACTCCTTCTGTTACACACAGTAATTCACCTGACTGCTGTGTGATGGACTCCTACCTAGGTAACGCCTTCTGTTACACACAGTAATACACCTGACTGCTGTGTGATGGACTCCTACCTAGGCAAGTCCTTCTGTTACACGCAGTAATACACCTGACTGCTGTGTGATGGACTCCTACCTAGGTAAGTCCTTCTGTTACACGCAGTAAATATATAGATACACCTGACTGCTGTGTGATGGACTCCTTCCTAGGTAAGTCCTTCTGTTACACGCAGTAATTATATAGATACACCTGACTGCTGTGTGATGGACTTGTACTTAGGTAACTCCTTCTGTTACACACATTAATTATGTAGATATACCTGACTGCTGTATGGGGGAGAAATAAACATGACCATTGATTTAAATGGGGTTTTTAACCCCATGAATGCCAGAGAAGGCTCCAATGCATTGTGAAGTACTATGATGGAGACCTCTCTACAGTCAACCGGTTAAAGTTCCCCTTTAAATTTGTGAAAATGTTGGGAATTTTTGTTTGTTCCCTATATCTTTAAAAAGTTCAACCCCCACCATCACAAGCCTGAGCCCCTACCAAAGTCACAGTCATCAGCTCTTCACCAAAAACATCATCCCCTATCACAACTAGAATCTCCAAAAAACACTTTCAAGCGCAACCCTCTGCCCCCTCTCCCACAATCTTCACCAATCCTCAGAATGGCATGCACAGTCCCCAGTACCTCCTAACTCATGTTCTCTAACATTCGGGTAGCATTACGATTATACAGAGACTAAAATGATCAGATCTTTGTCTGTCTTACTGTCTTACACTACAGTTTTGTGGACACAGGCACTCAAATGGTTATCCAACGATTGGATAACCCTTTGAGTACCTGTGCCCACAAAACTGTAATGTAAACTAAGCACTGTGTAGGCAGCCAGGGAGCCCAGATACATTACTTAATTTATTTTTGTCCTCGCTCTGCCACTTTTGAGATACCTGTACATTAAATAACTGTGCCTAAACTGGAAATGAATTCCAGAGAGAGAGGTAAGTAATGCATTGAGTATCTCTCTGGCATGCAAAGGGTTAATTTTCAGTTTTGCAGTTAGGCTCAGTTATTTATTTTACAGGTGTCTCCAGATCAGGGGCCGACTGGCCCAGAGGGCAGAGAGAGAACAAAAATAAATTAAGTAATGTATCTGGGATCCCTTCATAACCGTGGCTACCTTCACAGTGTATAGTTAGTTACTTGCCAAAACACAAATAAATATGTGCACCACTATACTGAGAGCATCAAAGGTACTACTGTGGTCAAAGGGAACGTGATGGGGTAATTATAAATTAACAAAGAAAAAAAGGAAGAAGAGAATACTCCTATATAGCATCAATCCTACTCTTATTCCATATAGGCCATGGTTGACATATCAGATATAGGTTAAATATACCCAGGACAGCAAGGGTTAAAAAATGGACTTTTGAAAATTAAACTTTATTATATAATCATAAAAAGCTGGTAAATTGAAACCACTATTGTAACACATCAGTCTACTTTTGCTAGTGATCAAGTATTAGTGGAATCAGAATAACACATAGATTCAGATCCCTAAATATCTGTGTATAGACAGTGGATGCTATAATGCAATTTGCATTATGGCATTCACTGTCTATATACAGATATTAATTGATTTAATAGGGCTTTTAACACTTTGAATGCTAAAATGGAATTGGAGACTTCTCTAGTATTCAAGAGTTTAAAAGCCCCATTAAAATAAATGGACATTTGGTGAATTTCTATTTGTCCTCTATGGCACAGCTGGTTTACTCCACAATTACTGCATTTTTCATTATGCTATGAACCACGCTGTACATGTAAAAATGTTTGTGTTTATAGAAGTCAAAGGCAAAAACAGAATAGGCTAGGTAAAATATAATATAAACATCAGTTTGTCTAAATAGTTAGCTAGTTAAAAGATCAGTAATGCCCGTATTTAACTTTATTTACTATTGTAGAGATTACAAAAATAAAGTGTTTGGAGAAAGTGACATCTCTCAAACTCTTATGGTTTGAGAGATATTTGCCGCTAAAGTTCCCCCTTCCCTCACCTTCTCCTGACGTCAGCGCTTTGCTGACAGCAGGAGATCCCGGTCCTGGGACCAGCTGGCGGCTCTGCAGCAGAGCTGAAATTGCGTTATTTAAAAATAATTACTTCATTGGAATGGTCTACAAAGTGTGCCTGGTTTGCAAGCACACTTCGTAGACCGTTCCATTGAAGTAGTTCTTTTTAACTAACACGATTTCGGCTCTGCTGAAAAGCCTCCTCGAGTCGGCTGACTTGAATCTCCTGCTGTCACTGTCAGCTTTACAGCTGACAGCAGGAAAAGGGAAACTTTAGCAGTGAATATCTCTCAAACCGTAAGGATTTGAGAGATGACACTTTCTCCAAATACTTTATTTTTGTAAACTCTTCAATATTAAATAAAGTTAAAGACAGGCATTACTGAACCTTTGAGCTTTGAAAATCTAGCTGTTGAAGACCAATTCCCATTATCAGCCATCAGCTGATTGGGGATAATGGGAGTTGTGGTACCCAGTAGCTAAAGGTCTAGAGATTGGCTACCTCTTGTATAGATCATGAAAAATGTGTTTGTTCATTTAAAATTCTTTCCTATTTAATGATGTCAATCCTTGCACAGTGAGGGAGTTTTCAAGGTAATAGCTGTGTACACATTTGACCCTAGCTCATGAAATTTGTACTGTAACAGTTAGTGTCATATGTATGGTCTTCTCCTTGATGCTTAGAACATTACATAATTTCTGTATTATACACAAATATCTATCTATATATTTAAAAGGCCAGATGTATGTTTGTTTGATGCAGTCATGCACAGAAGATACTGCCTGATGCAGTCATGCACAGTAGAGACTGCCGGAATGAAGGCCAGATGTATGTTTCTCTGATACAGTCATGCGTGGTAGACACTGCCCGAACACTTGGCCCGTGTACACATGCTTCTACACTAGTCAGGACATATTTGAAACGAAAGAAATCTTAATATATTTTTCCTGATAAAACATTTTCTGAATAAATAAATAAAATATAGGGTTGTTCAGAGGCTAAACAACATTAAGGGAGGAATCCAAAAAAACATACTTATGCTATTTATCTCCCTTAAGGATCCATGATGGTCTTGGCATGTCATGGGTCAAAATGCAATAAGGACCCATGACGTGCCACGGTTCCATGACCATCATAGATTTCAAGACCTCCTGCACGGCTTTATGTCCTTAGAGGAGCCCTAAAATGGGATCGACAAAAAAAAAAAAAAAAAGGTCCAAGGTGCATAAGGGGGTAATGTATATATTATTGTTTTACAATTTATAACCTGACCCAAATAATTTTTAGTAAAAATGTAATTTTAGCATTGCTTGAGAATTTTTGATCATCACTTACATGAGTATAATACTGTGTTTGAAACATGGTTTTCTGAATTTGAAAAAGTGACGTTATCCAGAATTAGTTAACTTTTTGAGTGCCATAGAGGCACACAATACACTGGATACCTCTCTGCCACCCAGAGGATATCTATACGTATTACTATTTCTGTTAGTAATATACGATTACAATCTGACACACCTGGTAGAGGCTGCTGTAGCCCCACCCATGTCTAAATCCCTATTTCTCCTTAGGGATATGCAAAACAATTAATTTCCTTCCCAAGGGAATTTCACTAGAATAGGTGAGGTCTTTTGCCTTTCATAAGATGTTCCTATGGCAGTGGATCTCAGTCTTTTTTTGTCCAAGGCATCCCTAATATGCAGTCGGCAAGTTTCAGGGCACACCTAACATTTTATAGGTCATTTGTCAAGCGTGTAATGGATGATAGCTCTTTTTAGGTCTCACAATCAGAATAATATTAATAAGCACAACATGCAGAAAAAAATTCAGAAATATACAATGAAACTCAGTATTCATATTTTATCAAAGTCTTTATCGAAAAGATGGGGCACCCTGAGTGGACGCCCGTGGCACACCAAAGTGCCATGGCACCCTGGTTGAGAATCACTGTCCTATGGGAAGGAAAATGGTGGTGAAAACTTGAAAGTGCTATGCCAGCATGTTAAGCACATTGATTTCAAATGCATTAACCTTCCAGCATGTACACTTGCTTGAACTTATACACATAACATGGTGCACATGTCATTAATGTGCACATACACACACATTAATTCACCAATATTGCTATGGGAAGAAATGCATATCTCCCAACATTTCAAATGTCCAAAGAAGGACCCTTTTGTTTTAGGTGGTGTTGCTGAAGGCGTGGCATTAACAAGAATTTTTAAGTTATTTCATGATCTAGTGATACCTCTTTTATGAAACTAAACTAATGGTTAAACCAAGACCAAAGTATTTTATTTGTGCAGACTAATTTATAAACACACATATACTGAAGTCTAAACAGAGCCGGATTTCCCAATAGGCAGACTAGGCACCTGCCGAGAGCTCCAAATTTTGAGGGGCGCCTCAGCTGAATTGTGGGTGGGGCCACAGCAATCTCTGTATCCATGCAGTAGCTTATACACCCCTTTACAGTCTATTACTTAACCCCTTGGATGCTAGAGAGATCTCCATCGCATTGCAGAGCAATACGTTGGAGATCTCACTAGCATCCAAGGGGTTAAAGCTTTTATGTCCTTGCTTGTTGTAGGGTATATTCTGTGCAAGGAAACAGTGGATGAGACTGGTGGCCTGGTCTTATGAGGAATGGGGTGTGGCTATGGGCAGAGCTAAGGGTGCCCAGAGTGCCTTGCCTAGGGGAGCCTGGAATGTAAATCCGGCCCTGAGTCTAAACAAACATTAATGTGAATGTTTTTGGTATGGCGCAATTGCATACACTTGTATTCACACCACACAGTCTGACCTGCTAAAAAGAGGGACACTAGGGTAGGATAGAGGGACAGAGGGATTTGGGTCTAAAAGGGGAACACTAGGGAGGTATGGAAATGGCCTTGCTCATTAGGGCAATTGAGCCATTTCCCATCTCTTTCTTACCATGGCAACATTTTTCGCCAGTGTCTTTTCCTCCCATGACCATACCATCAACAATCTTTCCTGTTTCCCGACACAGAAAAAAACATTTAGTATATAACATAACATACAAACATCAAATATTTTTTCATTTTAAATATTAGAGGGCTATTTCTATCACTTACTATAGAGACTTGTAGTGAATGACAGGTTCTAACATAGAGGGCATTATAAAAAACTGCCTTTTGACACCAGGAGGGAGACACACTAAGGAATGATAAATAGGTAATTAATTGGAGATGTCTTGTCCAGTAATATCACTTCTCCAGTTCTTATGTTATACTATGGAGCCTATGCACTGAGATTTCTCAAGTGCTACAGATCTTAACATAGGCACCATAGAAACACTTGGAGGATTGATATCACTGGAGGGGTTATTTCCACTGTATCACCCCTTAGTGTATCTGTTACTAACAGTTTCATCTAACCCAGTAAGTTAAAGATGTAATTGCTTCTGAATCATCAATGGGTTTACATTTGCTTTACTCCTCAGGAAAAGGTCTATAATACATATTTTTTCATAAACAACATTTACTGCTTATTTAACTGATAATACCCTGGCCATATTACTAAATACATTGAAAATTACTAGAATATATAAACAGTAATATACAGCAGTCACCATAAACCAGTAGTGGGTGTCTGGTACAGAGGTATTGTGGTTATGGACATAACTGGCACAGCTGATGTACCACACATAATTAAGCTCCCTAGCTGGTGGTCTGTCCTGCATTACTGGAAACCTGGTCCAGCTAATTGTTAATTTTATGCATGTGGCACAGTATTGGCTAAAACCACAAAGGAAGTGAACTGGATTATCTGGAGATTTCTCACTGTTAGACACTGGGATGATGCTTGCTCCCAGGGTAAATAATGAATCATCACGGACCTTATTGAGGAACAAATCAACAATACCATAAAGGACAAATGAAAATTACCAATTATTTAAATGTAGCTTTTACTCTTGAAAGGCCTGGGACCTCTTTAGCATTCAAAGGGTTAAAAGTCCCTTTTAGGTCAATGGGAATTGTGGGAATTTGTATTTGTTCCTTATCATGCAGTTGATTTACCCCAGAATTGTTCACGTACTTCTTGTTGAGGCCTAAGTTACAGAATAATTGTTTTTCTGACCTGAGTTCATTATTATCATGTGAACTATCAAGGGGGACCTCTTGTCCAACCCCCACTTCCAACTCTGATGTCGAGGCGTGCAATGACCATAGGTTTTGTATTATGGAAAAACTACCCCTTCTGCTATGGAATAATCCAATCTCCAATATTAGTGATTAAGCTCTTGTTTTCTTCCATTGTATTACATGTTCCCGACAGCAGTCTAATTAATCCATCAGCTGATTGTGTGTGCCATTATCTGCAGTTAATGTTGGAACTGCTGTAATTTCTTTCCTCATTTAGGTTTTATCTTCTTTCTCCTGAGAGATACTTATGTGGTTGGATAGTCACATGACTTATGTTTACAGTATCTTCATTCCAACTCAGGATATTCAGTTGCCCCAATTGTATCAATATTCTCATAGACTCATATATTGATAAACACTTAGAACGGGGGAGTTACTAAGTTTCCAGAAGAGCTGAGGCTTGGGCAAGTTTAATGCACTGTTAGTGCAATATATTGCAGCCCAGTTGCACCATTACTAGAGGGGAGAATGGCACCATTATATGCCCCAAGTTGGCAATAAAATCTTTAACCCCTTTATGTTGAGTGACAGGCCAGGTTTGTCACACATTTGTGTCCTGTAAGGACAGTGATGGTCCTGGCTCATCATAGATTTTATGATTGCATCGTGCCTCAGGGCGCATTGTGATCATGCCAGGGAGGCTTTAAATGATTGATCCAGGACCTGAGCAGTCAGTTTCAGTCTTTCCTCGGGGGCTCAGCACATGTGATCGCTGCTTCAGGGCCCATGTGGCTGTTGAGCCAATGGCAAAGGCAATGTATAGTATACATTGCCTTTGTCATTGTTCTCCGGCTCTCTCTTCCTCATAGTGAACACATTTCCACACAAGGGGAAATGGCCAATGGGGGGAATTTTCATTACATTTTTTTTTTGTTTTGGTGGCAGAACTAGAGGTACAACAGGTTTAGCCACTTGATGATTTAATGATTAATGATTTAAATGATTTAAAGCAAGGCCAAAGTATTTTATACAGCCTAATATCTAAACACACATACTGTCATTTAAACAAACATTAATATGAGTTTTATTACTGTGGAGCAATGGTAAAAAATGGTATATAATTTGTGTGGGTGGACTGAATGAAAATATGGTTGAACAAAGCATACTAAAAAGGCCAATATTGCTCTTGTCAAAAATCTCTTGTCACTAAAGGGCTAAGCATGAGCTTTTATTATTACACTTTATTCATATTGTGGCAGTTAAATAACAGTTAAAGATAAAGATTTGGGACTTTATCCCACTCATCCAGTACCAAGCAACACCTACATAGAATATCATTTAAGATAGAAGTAAAACTGTCTTTTGGAGTCAGGGAGGAATTATTTTAACTACTTGGGAGATAACTTGCTGAGTTTTTGTTTGCCTTCCTCTGGCCCAACAAAATACTGGTTGTTATGGCAAAGTTTGAACTGCCCAAATGGCGTGCAGCCATACGGGGAGCCCTGAATTCCATGACGGTCCTGGCACATCATGGGTCCTTATCACTCCCCAACCCATGATGTGCCAGGACCGTCAAGGGTCCTTAAGGGGTTAAGAAGTTAATGAAATCAATCATCAAACCACCTTTAGGGAGGTTTCTTGTGTATTTTGTTAAAACATGAAAATGAACTGAATGCCCCCAAATGCACAAACACCCCCACTACTCCTTTCTTGGTGCAAGTGGTATAAGGAGGAACATTGTTAGCATATGCAGTATAGTAAATAGACATACCTGGGAACCATCTTGTCCCAGGCCTTCAGTGGACAAGCAAGGTATTTGTCTGGAAGTGTCCAAATTATGGAATTTGCATCATAAAGTGGGCAGGGCTTCAGTGGGGTGGACGGGGAGCCAGCGTTTGCCCTTAAAATGGGCATATTATGTGAAGAATAGGGAGGGAGGGAAGAGGGAGGAGTTAAAAGGGAAATCACTGAGAAGAGGGAGGAGTTAAAATGGAAATCACTGAGCCATGAGTCTGTGTTCCCTTCAGAGCCTTATCATCCATTATGGCAACCTAAGCTACTGCCTAGGGCCCATGGCAATATGAGGGGCACTCACTGCAATGGAGGAGTCACAGCCAGAGACCCCACTGTTACTGCCTCAGTTCTTGTGCCAGATTCCTATTATTATATAGAAAGTGACTGGCATCATCCAGTTGTTCCTGCTTCCATTAGCGCCACAATGCCAGTACCTGCTAACACCTCTCTGTGTCAGATGCACTGGATCGAGAGATATGTGGCCCCAAACTGGTACCTTGCGTAGGGGCCTATGGGAGCCTTATTCTGTCTCTGGGTCCCGTAATTAAGTACAAAAAACTGAGTCCCTGGGACAAAGCAAGAGACTTCCAGATATATGAATAGACATTAGGCAAACACACATCAAAAATGTGGTTCCATCACCTATTTTAGCTAGAATTTGTATTTGTACATTTCCCATTATAAATCTCAGAACAGGGGTAATCAATTGTTCAACCTTCAGCTGTTGGGGACTACAGCTCCCATCAGCTCCTAACTAGCCATTGGCTGGTTGGGTATGATGGGAGTTGTAGTCTCCAGGTCCACCAATTAACTACCTCTTTATTAAAATATGTGTATTGTAGGGATTTTCCTATTGCGTAAAATAAGGGTACTCCCACTGCCGAGAGATTTGTATTTCCAGAGTTATTACAGTTTAAACCCATGTTTTTTTACATTAGCAGTGCCCTCTAGTGATCAAATTCTAATTAGATTTCCTGTTACATTCTAATGGAGAGGAAAGTCAGAAAAGTCAGAGACATACAGTTCTCCATAGAATGTGATAGAAACTGCCTGTCACTTCCTGTCAATTAGAACTATCAGGAAGTTAACACAGTAAATTCACTTCATGATTATTTAAACTGCTATAATTTTTGAATAAAACATCTGACAGCGATGGGAGTACCCTTGTTTTAGTCAGCAGGAAATGCTCTATAAAATATGTGTTTTCATAAAAAAAAGTTTACTGCTCCTTTAAAGGGGGAAAGCTAGCTTAGAGGACATTGAAGTTGGTGCTGCACTAAATAGAATTGGAGTAATTTTGCTGCAAACCAATTGCACCATGGGGACGCTTGCAAATTCTCCAAATCCCCATTGATTTAAATTAGATTTTGAACTCCTTGAATACTATAATAGGCTCCAAGCACTGGTTTACAATTTATTGGAGACCTCGCTGGTATTTAACCCCATCAAAGGGGATATATCATCACTCATGATGCAAATAGACCTTCCTGCTCCTCCCACTCGACTGGGTCAAAGAAGAGCATTGGAATATAGGCATTACGTTTGCATAGGTTTGCTTAGGATAAGGCTTTGGCAGACACCCTAAATATATTCTTTGCTTCAGTATATACAAAGGAAGCAGCAATGATAGGCTATGGGAAAATAGACAAAACCACAGAATTTCCTCCATCAAATACATGGCTTACTGACAACAAAGTCCAAAAGAGACTGGAAAAGCTCATGGTGAATAAACCACCTGAATCTGATGGTATACACCCAAGGGTACTTAAACGGATAGTAATACTTCATTTTATCTTTTGTTTATTTTGTAGGCATTAAAAAACATGAAGAACAATATAAGTCTTACTTCTCAAACCTTTATGGTTTGAGAGATATTCACAGGCAAAGTTTTCTCTCCTGCCCCTTTTACCTAGTGTAAGCCATCTCTTCTCAGATGTGGAATGCAGTCCATAGACCAGACAGATAACAGCAGGGGACAATCTTCTTCCTATGAGAACAATGAAAACCCTGCCCCCTTGACAAGTTTTTTCAGGTTTTTCCCTTATCTTAATTGAAGATTGTCCCTCTCTGCTGTCTACCTGGGCACCTCCCTTCTGCTCTGGCTGAGCAGTGTTACATCAGTAAAAGGGGCGGGAGGGGGATACTTTGTCATTGAATTACTCTTGAACTACAACTCTGACAGAATTGAAATAACACTCTCCAAAGTCCAAATACTATGATGATTAATTAGAGCTGCTTTTATTATGAAACATTACTATCCCTTTAAGGAACTAAGTTCAGTAATAGCAAGACCATTATACTTAATATTTATTGATTCAATTTTGTCAGGTATAGTGCCCTGTGATTGGAGGGAAGCTGATGTAGCTCCTTTGATACAGTGCATCATAACAGGTTACTGCATAAATTAAAAGGATTCGGTTTTGGTGGTATTATCTGTACATAGATTGAGAACTGGTTAATTGATAGATGGCAGAGAGGTGTTGTAAATGGAACCTTTTCAACCTTGTCTAAAGTTATAAGTGGGATGACACAGGGGTCAGTCCAGGGCCCAAAGCTTTTTAATTTTTTTTTTTAAATTAATGGTCTAGAAGTGGGAATTGAAAGTAGAGTCTCAATCTTTGCTGATAACACTAAGCTATGTAAGGAAATACATACAGATCCAGATGCTTTTTCAATGCAGAAGGATTTAAATACATTGTGAATGGGCAGAAAAGTGGTAGATAACATTTAATGTAGATAAATGTAAGGTTATGCATTTGGGCTGTAGAAACAAACATGTTACATATACTGTAAATGAGAAACAACTTGGGGAATCTTCATTAGAGAATGATTTAGGAGTGCTGATAGATGATAGACTTCACAGCAGCGTGCAGAGTCACTCAGCTGCTGCAAGAGCAAATAGGGTACTAGTCTGCATAACAAGAGGTGTAGATGCAATCATGCTAATATTATCTTTCCTCTATATACCGTAAAATCTCAGATATAATACGCACCTGGGTATAATACGCAGGTGTATATTATGCCTAAGATTTTAGGGGAAATCAAGAGTGCCTATGTATAATACGCACCCTTGTTTTCTCTCTTACTACAAAAAAATATAGTGTTAGCAGACTTCTTCCCTTCCTCCCCCGGCGCTCCGCTTTGAAAATAAACCTTACTTTTGTGCAAGTGAACTGCCGAAGAGAAGGCAAAACTTCTTGCACTTGCCGCCTTGATGATCGATTCCTTCAGTTGGGCTTACAGGACCTTCCGCTTCCAGCCAAGGGAGAACCCTTGTTTTACTCAGGGGGATAAACCTTACAACATATATATATATTTTTTTACATTTTAAGTATTACTATCTCTTTAAGTGAGTAAATGAAATAACCTTTATAAATATACATATATATTGAAGTGCCCCCATTTTGTTTTGTATTTCTTTTTCTTGAGTTGTGGTCTACAGAACTCTACATACTACTAAAGGTGAGACCTTATCAGTGGTCTAAAGAGTTCTATTAACAACTCTTTGTTTCTGCTACTACTTCATACCCCTATACAACCCAGGCACTGCTAACAAAATAGTTAATTGCCTATGTTAATCTCCAAATCAGATTTATAAATTATGTTTCGCTGTCGTCCAATACAGGTTACTGGTACAATGGGAGGCATCAGTCCCCTTTAAGTAGGCAGGAACATTCTCTAAATGTATGCAGGGGGGTGGAGCCTCCCTTCCCTCTTAATGTGACTCATCCAGTCTGCCCCCCAGAATTGTTTTTTCCTGTGTAAGACACACAGGTGGAGAACATCTCTCAATCAAGTTTAGTTTCTTTTTTATTTTCTGTCAAATATGGAATACCACCATTAGGCGGGTTACCAGGACTGACAATGCCCTCTCCAAAGTGGCTAGTTTCAGTAGCCAGAGCATTTTGGTGGACCTTAAGCTCTGAAGAGGGAATAATCTTGATTTCAAGTAACTTCCCTGGGGATTCCTCTCTGAGGTACTCCTTTTTCACTTGTGACCTGAAGACAGAAGACCAGCAGAAAGGTGAGCCACCCTTTGAGTGCTGAAGGTCCACTTGTCCCACAGTGTCCCTTAACTGGGCTTGTATTTGGGAGTTCTCATTGCGCACTCCAGCACTCATTGGGTGTTTATGTATATATATATATATATATATTGTATACATAAGTGTATGTCTGTGGTTTTTGAGCAGTTTATATGGCATATTAACCCTTTCTCTGCTAGTTTGACTAGTTTTATAAGGGTTTTTGGGACACTTCCTTTATAGGGTAGTGTTTTATTCTGATGTACATGTGTTTACTATGTATTTTAACCTTTTTCCCTTTGGGGGTTACTTTTATTAAAAATTATGCTCTGCGCCTTTAAGGCGCGCTTTACCGCACAGACGCCATTGCTCCTTTACTTTCAATGGGCTTACACTGTTTGGGACGTATCTCTGGAACCGCTTCACACAGCAACTTCAGAGAGGGCTCATGTTTCTTGTCTACCCTTGCTCTATCATCCGGTTTATAGTTCAACTGTGTTGGGGGGCTTGGGGGGCTTCGGGCGCTGTTTTGGGGTACTTTTTGTGAAAAACTACATTTCCCAGGAACACTCGATTCGCGCCTAATTTCTGATTGGCTCCCGTCGCGGCAGCCATTTTGGGCACTTTTCTCAATCAGTATCCTATACAGCGCTTGGACAATCCTTTGTTCCTCTGCAGATTGACCCTTCGCCTGCCAGAACAGTCTATATTTAGCGTTTCTGGGGTGAAATATCAATCTTACACACTACAATTGGATGATTCATTGTACAGTTGGTTATTTTGACAATGTATGAATGTCTATACCGCTGGAGCTAGGGACTAGACCTATGACTAAGGAAGCTGGGGTTCAGTATCCCCTATTGTGCACTGCTCTTCCTGTCACACAGGGCTCCTAGAGTGTTCTCTGGTCATTTCTGCCCAGCAGGCTGGAGATCCTGGCAGCAACCCAGGGCCTTCCAGCCATGCTACGGAGCCAGCTTGGGTGCAAGAGTTTAAGGCTGCAACTGGGTCCTCTTTACAGCTCTTTGCATCCCAGATTCAGGGGGCATTTCAGTTGAGACAGACCCCCTAGATTATCAGATCCTCCCTGCCTCAACCTCAGGGAGCACCTGATTAGATTCTTCTGAGGAAGAATTGTTGCTTGTTTGGAATGTTGAGGATTGGTGCTCCTTTGGAATCTTTCAGGTCTCTTAAGGGACCCATTTGTAGCTGATTCTGAACCCTCTACTGAGGGCCTGATCAGGGCTGTATTACCCACTCTCAACATTCCATCAGTTCAGGAGGTTCACTCTGTTCCCTTTGATGTTTTTCAGGTGCCTGTAAAGCCCCTTACTCATTTTCCTCCTAACCCAACTCTTGAACATGGACCAGACAAGTCCTCTTCAGTGTCTAGAATATTTGCTAAACCTTTTCCCTTTTCTCAAACAGAAATGGCTACGTGGGTTCATTCCCTTAACGTGGACGCACCCATATCTAGACTGTCTCAACTTACTGTCTACATGTTTCTGACGCTGCAAGATTCGACTGACAGGTAACTGAGGTTCCCCTCAGGCTCGTTTTCACTTCTTTTGGTCCGCTATGCTTCCAGCCTTTGCTGTAGCATGGGTTGACCGGGCTGTTGCAGTCTGGACTGTGCAACCCACTGGAGGTCTGTCAGAATGCGCTTACTTCGGAGTCATTGTGTCTCCTTGCTATTGTCTTTTTAGATAAACGCTATTTTTCTGCTCCTGCCCTTGATGCCGGGCAAGGGCCCCCACTACTTCTGTGGTGGTTTGGCGTGCACTTTGACTTGAAATTGATCTGCTCTCATTGCTTCCAGGAAAGTTTTCCTTTCTTTGCCTTTTGAGGGTACTTCCTTGTTTGGTTCCGAACTAAGGAACTGATTAAAGGGCTTTAGGGGTTAGTGCCTCTTATACCCTTGGTTTCAAATAAATAAATATAAGGGTTGCCGTTTACGTGTAACCGGTCTTTTCGTTCCTTTTCTCTCAGTCACGTTCAACGAACCAGGTGGTTCTATCTATTCCACTTTCCTCCCAGAACATGAGGCAATTGCAGCCCTAGGCTGTTTACAAGCCCAGGATTTCGTGACTGCTTCGGAATGTCTTTCGACACCGTGGGATGATTCAGTGTCAGACTTGTGAGCTTTTCTGGTGGTGTCTGAGGGATACTTGATCCCTTTTCCCTCCCACCTTTTCGCCTTTATCTCTCGTTCTACTCAGGTAAACGAGAGTAGCCGTCTATTTGAAGACGCTTTTCCGGTTCTCTGGACAAGGATGTCCTGGAATAGGTCCCCCCTGCGGTCAGGGGTTCAGGATTCTATTCTAGCCTCTTTGTGGTGACCAACAACAATTAATAAATAAACAAAAGGGTTGTCGGATGTCGCCTCATTTTGGATCTGAAAGATCTTAATTCCTTTGTAGTGCAGTCTCCTTATCGTCAGGACTACCTGCTCACAGTATTCGCTGTGGGGGAGTTTCTAGCTCCTCTGGACATTAGGATGCGTTTTGCACTTCCCAGTCCTTCTAGAGAGCAGGCAGTATTTGGGTTTGCCTGCGCCAGAGGTCATTTTCAGTTCCGGCCTTCCATTGGTCTGTCATCAGCCCCAGGTTTTCGACAGGGCTGGGGGTCTTGATATCCATCCTCTGTCAGGACGGCATCACACTTATTCTTCACGGACCACTTGCCTTACGCAAGCATCAGCTGTGGGCCTTCTTCTTCTTCAGCAGGTCCAGGCCTGTATTCTGTTCCTTCTTTTCATGGTTGGATTGTGAAATAGGGTTAGTCAGACCCTGTTCCGTTTCACCTCCTGGGTCTTCTGTTCGATCTTGGAGGTCCATGGTTTTTCTACCGGACTAGGTAACCATCAACTTACTCGAAGGATCCCTATGATCCTATCCCGTGATCGGATACTGGCCTTGAGGTTATTTCTCTGGTGGGGTGGTTCATCTCCACGATTGCGGCGGTTCCATTTGCTATGGTACACGCCAGGGAACCTCGAGGTTTGTGATATGGAGGTCCGACCAGATCTTCTGAAGCTAACGCTCTCTCTCCCTCCTCAGGTCGAGTTGAGCTTGGAGTAGGTGGTTGGGCCTTTTCCATCTCCTAGATCTTTTCTACTTCCCTCTGGACCGAGGTCTTATTGGATGCCAGCCTCCTGGACTGGGGAACTGTTCTGGGTCGTTTTAGCGCCCAGGGGAAGTGGTTCATGAAAGAGTTCCCTCTTCCCATCTTCGTGTGCTTCACCTGGTGGATGAGTCCAACAATGCCACGGCAGTGGCTTATTTCATCTGTCAGGGAGGGACACGAAGTCTCGCCACTTGGTTAGAGGTCTAGGCCATTCTGTCCTAGGCAGAGGTTCCTGTTCCTGTCATTCTGCAGTGCTCATTCCAGGAGTGGACACCGTCTTGACAGACTTCCTCAGTCGTCACGCAGTCGACATTGGAACGTGGACCTGCATTAGGATGTGTTTCGTCTCCTAGTTTGAGATGGGGAATTCCCCAGTGGATCTTCTGGCAATGGGACGCAACAGGAAGGTTACGCCGTTTTGCTCTCTGTTGAGAGACTCCTTAATTCTGATGCTGATGCAATGGCCTTCCTTGGACGTCCTCTCTGGCCATTTTTCTTTCTCTCCCTATGTTAATATGGGTGTTAAAGACATTGTAATTGTATTTTGTCCGGTGTTTTCGATTGTTCTGGATTGACATTGTCAACCATGGTATCTGGGGGGTTTGACCCTATCCGTGGTGGAGTCATTTTGGCTCTCCTCTCGTCCAGCTCTCCTTCTTCTACAGGGTTCTCTGTGGAAGACTATGTTCTTCGGCTCAAATTGTTGGCCTATATGTTGAATCCTCGATTTTGGGATGACAGGGGTTTTCTCCTGCTGTGGCTGCTGCTATGCTGCGTGCTTCTCAGCCTATTTCTTCCAAGATCTATCACTGAGTCTGGTCGACCTTGTGTCCTGGTGCGCTGACAGGGATCTGTCTCATGCTTTTCCTCTTCCTACTGTCCTGGCCTTTTTGCAGGACGGTGTCGATACGGAGCTCAGTCTGAGTTCTCTGTAAGTCCAGACTTCGGTGCTCTCTGTCTTTTTCCAGGAGCGTTTGCTGTTTTTCTTGATGCCTGGATTCTCTTCCACGGTGTGGCTCATGTTCGTCCTGCCTTTAGGAGTCCAGCTCCTCCGTAGGGCCTTATTTGGTTTTGGGGGTTCTTCAGCGCCCCCCTTCGAGTCCTTGGCTACTATTCCTTTACACTTTTGTCTTGGAAGATGGTCTTCCTTCTGGCTATTGTTTCAGTTCGCCGGGTGACGGAATTCCAAGCTCTGTCTTGTGAACCACCTTATCTAGTGTTCCACAAGGATTAAGCCGTGCTTCATATTTATACGGAGTTCTTGCCTAAGGTGGTCTTGAGTTTCACATCACTCAGGATTTGTGGTGCCCTCTTTCTGCCTTAATCCTTCCTTTGACACGGAGTGGAATCTCCGCTTGTTGAATGTTGTGCGTTGTCTTAAGTTTTATGTTCATCGCACTGAGTCCATTAGGAAGCCTGACGCTCTGTTCGTCATTACTGAGGGTCCTAGGGCAGGGGGACGGGCATCCAGGGTAATCATTGCATCCTGGATAGGTCTACTATTCGTAAGGTTATGAATTGAGGAATAAGAGTGTTCCCTTTCGGGTTACTGCTCTTTCTACTAGGTCACTTAGGGCCTCTTGGGCCTACATGAATCTAGCACGTGCTGAACAGCTGTGCCGGGCGGCCACTTGGATTTCTGTACACACCTTTTCGGAGCACTACCGTGCGGATGTGCTGGCCTATGCTGATGCCAGCTTTGGGAGGAAGGTCCTGGAGGCAGTTTCGCCTGTCTAGGGTCTTCTTCTTCTGTAGTTCTCAGTGCTTCCTTACTGTTGAGCTCTGTGGGCTCTAGTTCAGTATGCTGTGTAACAGTTTCTGTGGTCTGTTTTACCCCTAGTTGGTGTCCGTTGACACTTCCGTGTTGTTGGGACCTCTGACCGTTAGGTTCATGGTGGTCCTGGTGTCTCTGGGGGCCTTGCGCCTGGTCCTTGCCTTCTTCCCGCCTCTGGGAAAGCTCAATGTTTGTACATCCCATTGTACCAGTAACCTGTATTGGATGACAGTGAAAATAGGATTTTAGTCTTACCTGTTAAATCCTTTTCACTTAGTCCATACAGGTTACTGGTCTCCCACCCTGTCAAGAGACCATGCTCGGCTCTCCTGTGGCATTCTGTGGGAGTCCTTTGGGGCATGCTCACAGGAGTCTTCTTTCCTTCTTCTATCTAGTCTACTTCGTTCTCAAACAATTCTGGGGGCTGGACTGGATGAGTCACATTAAGAGGGAAGGGAGGCTCCACCCCCCTGCATACATTTAGAGAATGTTCCTGGCTACTTAAAGGGGACTGACGCCTCCCATTGTACCAGTAACCTGTATGGACTAAGTGAAATGGATTTAACAGGTAAGACTAAAATCCTATTTTAATCTATTTTCCATTAACTTAGTTACAAGTATTTCGATGTAAAAAACTGTTGTAGAATCGGTTTTCTAGCCCTATTCTTGCTTAATACAAAATAAAAAGTCACTTACTTTCAATGTGTTGGATACCTTTCTGTCACTCAAAGGATTAAAGACGATAAAGAGGATATGTTGTGACTTCATGTCATATTCATGCACATGCTATGGGTCATACACTGTAGTGCATATGCTGCGACGTGCATCAACTGGGATTTGATAATAACACCACTAGAACCGAGTTAGCAGATTCTCTACATTAGAATGTATCTTGAGAAATAACACAGCTAACAAAAATGTTGGTCCAGATGTCTAGCTTTACCATTAGCTTTTGTAAATAATATTTCTACTACCATTTTACTTCAAATAAAATCTGTTTTATATCAAAATAACAGATCTCAGCTTTACAAGAAAAATAAAATGTTCATGTGGATAACGAGCAAAAATATAAACTTAATACCATAGAATGACTATATTAGTACTTAAAATGATTCTATAACACACTGCACAACAATCTGTCATTATAGTAATTGTATATTTTGACATTTTATTAAAGATATGGGGCACATTCCAGTACAAGTCTCTTTATGAGGCTCTAATTGTGTTCTATTTCAAAGCAAGTAGAAAGAATACTATACGAAACCCAATAAAAAATTCAACTTTGAAGCATGCCTATCAGTTTCTCTTTTAGTCAGACTGTGTCTGTTTAGTTTAAAGGAGAAGTAACACTTCCTTATAGTAACTCCCCATATATTTTATTATGGCTCAAAAAAACCATAATGGCACAATGAATTGGGATCTTGTGCCTTTGTTCAAGAGATAATATGTTCAATCAGTCCTGGATGGCATGTCCATGGAGACAGAAATGACAGTTGTTAGCAGGACCAATGGACACAAACTCCCAGAGGCGTAACTAGAACCGTCCGGGCCCTGGTGCAAGAAGTGCCATGGGCCCCCACCCCTGACCACATTGGGTCCCCCTGACCACATTTGCCCCCAGGCCCTCCACAATGCCCCCCCAATCTCCACAAAGCCCCCATCGCCTACCTCTCAATCCATGGTGGTCCAGTGGAGTGGCAGGAGAGACGGGTTGGCGCGTTGTGCTCCCGCTCGGTCCTCTTCTGTAATGCAGAGCGCTGGGAGATGATGTAATCTCCCAGTGCTCTGCATTACAAGAGTGCCAGAGGGAGATTGCGGGCGCCACATGGAGACCCCTATAGTTACGCAACTGCAAACTCCACCCACTGCATATGGTGATTGTAACAAGGGGGATGTGCAATGTATTGCTAAGCAATGCTTTAAGAATCCTTCTAGTCCTACAAGTTACGTAGGTCCATGCCTGTTAAATATCATGTCCACCTCCATGGACAAGATATCCAGAATTGACTGAAAATGTTATCTCTCAAAGTCCCAATGGCAAAATTCATAGAAGCCATAAGGATTTGACTGGTTGAAGATGAAGAGAAATGTAGCCCATCAGAACTTGAGTTCTTCAGGTTTTCTATCCCTGCTGTAAACTCTTTAAAATCCTTTAAAGAGGATATGGCACCTATCCATCTGATACCTCTGTGGGATCATCCACCATGACAAGATGTTCTTGATAATTCATTCCCATTAATTTATTCTAATCCTTTGGTGGATGCTGATAAGTTCAGGTAGCCCCAGAAGGAGGAAGGAGGCAGTCGGGACAAGTAAAAAATTAATTTTGTGTTCTAAGCCTCACAGGTCAGAAAGTTAGCTCTGCTGAGCTTAAGTAGTTTCTTACTACTAAACCAAAAACCTCTGAATCCATTCCACAAAAAACACAAGGTGCAAGCAATTTAAACAGACATATTTAACGAGACCAATTGCTGCGCAGTGACAGACACATGTTAAAATGTTAGATATTCTAATTAAACCAAGCTATATATTGTTGCATGTCCATACCCCTCAGAAAAGCTTTACTTACAGACTCTTCCAAATATTAACCAAGTTTACAAATTGATTGCTCATAATCTTACATAATCAAGAACCGTCTAAATATTTTAGATAAAACTGTGAAAACATAAGACTCATAAATGTAAACCATAGGTCTACCTGCTACTTCAAAGAATACACAATTGATTACAGTGAATAAATGGCCATATATATATATTTCAATGACAGCAAAATACAATTAAGTTGGAAAACAGTATTAGATGGGAAACAACATTAAGAAATATATATTATGATTAGCATTGTTGGAGATCTATTGTAGTATTTAAATGAAGTCCTCAGTGGATGCAGTGATCCCATAGATTGTTATAGATCATCATGTTGCATCACTGTGAATTGGAGGCCTTTCTAGCATTCAACTGGATAAAAAAAACTTTAATTCAATCAATAGGAATTTTTATTAGTTATTCATGGACCCGTTGGCTTGCTCTAGAATTCCTCAACTTATTCTTAGTACAGCAGATTTACTGAGTCTAATTTACTAAGTAAGTAGTATGATTCTGGAGCAAAGCCACTGCAACACAGGGAATAAATAAACATTCCAATTCATTTATATAGAGCTTTATTTTTAACCCATTCAATGCAATTCTCTCCAACATTCAAGAGGTTAAATTGACCATTTCTATACATTGAATTTTGGGAGAGTGTATTGTTCCGTATGGAGTAGATGTTTTGCCCCAGAACTTTAATACATCAGCCTCATTGAATGAGAATCATGTCCTATTTATTCAGTTTTTCAGTTTTCTATACTTATACTACTCGATTTATCCTCTGCCTTCGACACAGTTAACCATTCTCTGCTTGCTCAAATTCTCCACAGTCTTGGTTTCCGAAACGAAGCTGCTTCATGGCTCTCCTCCTATCTCTCACAACGTTCCTTTTTTGTGTCTTCTAACAATAACACCTCCTCCACAGTCCCTCTGTCTGTGGGGGTGCCTCAAGGCTCCGTTCTGGGTCCTCTGCTTTTCTCACTGTACACCCTTTCATTGGGTGAACTTATTAGTTCATTTGGCTTCAAATACCATCTATATGCTGATGATACCCAAATTTACATCTCCACTCCTGATCTTTCACCTCAAATCCAGCTGCAAATTTCAGACTGCCTCTTGGCCATTTCCTCCTGGATGGCACAACATCAGCTGAAGATTAACATGTCCAAAACCGAACTGCTAATATTCCCACCAAGACCTTGCCTAACACCTAGCTTCACCATTACAGTTGATGGAATTGATATTGATCCGGTCAGCTCAGCACGCTGCTTTGGGGCCATATTTGATTCCTCTCTTTCCTTCTCCCTCACATTAACTCCGTGGCTAGATCATCTCGCTTTTTTCTCAGCAAAATTGCTAAACTCCGCCCGTTCCTCTCCCAACAAACTACTAAAACTCTTATACATGCCCTCATTCTATCCCGCTTAGACTTTTGCAATATCCTACTAACTGGCCTCCCTGCTACTCATCTTTCACCTATGCAATCTGTTTTAAACTCAGCTGCACGAATCACCACACTCTCCCCAAAAACTGAACCTGCCCACATAATTCTCAGACATCTGTCATGGCTCCCAATTCAGCAGCGCATCAATTATAAAGTCCTTCTTCTGACTTTTAACGCTCTCCACACTGCTACCCCTCCTTACATCTCTTCCCTCATCTCCTATTATGTTCCTGGACGCTTCCTTCGCTCGGCACACAATTCACTTCTTGTTGCACCATCCACACCCTCTGCCCTCTCCCGCCTCAAACCTTTCTCGCTTTCTGCTCCTTACCTATGGAACTCCATACCCCTCTCCTTACGTCTAGAACAATCCCCCTCTGTCTTTAAGTCTACCCTGAAGTCTTATCTTCTGGAGCACTAGGACCATGCACTGCCTTTGGCCAAACTCAGCACTTGTAATCTCAGCACTTAACACCCTCTTACCCCATTGTATGTCTCCTTTTACCCATTTAGACTGTAAGCTCCTTGGGGCAGGGACCTCTATCCCATTGTTTCTATGAATGTCACACTTATTTCATCCCCTCTTATTTATTGTAACATATGTCTACTGTAAGGCGCTGCGTACACTGTGTGGCGCCATATAAATAAAGATATGCATACATACATACAGTGGGAATTTACAGAATTTTTATTTGTCTACACTAGTGGGCAAAAGTTTTGGAACACCTTAATTTTTGCTACTTTTAGTTATTGCCATATAGCTTGACAAAAAAATGTAGCAAAAATTGAGGTGTCCCAAAACTTTTGCCCACTAGTGTACTATGGGGTAGTTTCTTTACTGCAGAATTACTCTAGCTCTGCTTAGTCCATCAAAAATAAAACATTATATTGACCAAGCACTGGTACAAAAGGGCCTGAACTGGTTTGGGAACTAATACTTCCATCATTTCCAACCAGCTGATGGCTGGGAGTTGTAGTCTCCATCAGCTGGAGGTTGGAAAAGTGACTATACCTCTTGTAAGGTGTTTTGGGAGGTTACCCATGTGTTTTCCTCCTGGTTAGAGAAATGATTATATGCTTTAGCTCAGTTTTTATCAGGGATCATGAGAAACAGTGGGTGCATTGGCTCATGACATATTGGTCCAGATTCTATATAGTTACCACATGGACATGGGTTATAGTGATTGTGATTGATGTTAAAAGTTGAGTAACAATCACCAGTCATACCAAGTGCTGTCTGCATAAAACTAAAGCGCAATTCTGGGGCAAACACAGACAGTGATGTATTCACTATTTACAATGTACTTTTGATGGAAAAGTCATTCATGTAAAAAATATATTTTTTTTACCAAAGGTTTTAAAGGGATAGTAATACTTCGTTTTAACTTTATTTTATTTTGTAGGCATTAAAAAACATGAAGAATGATATAAGTCTTATTTCTCAAACCTTTATGGTTTATGAGATATTCACAAGCAAAGTTTCCCTCTCCCGCACCTTTTACCTAGTGTAAGCCATCTCTTCTCAGATGTGGAATGCAGTCTATAGACCAGACAGATAACAGAAGGGGACACTTATTCCTATGAAAACAATTAAATCCCTTCCCCCCCTTGACAAGCTTTTCAGGTTTTTCCCTTATCTTAATTGAAGATTGTCCCTCTCTGCAGTCTACCTGGGCACCTCCCTTCTGCTCTGGCTGAGCAGTGTTACATCAGTAAAAGGGGTGGGAGGGGGATACTTTGTCACTGATTTACTCTGGAACTACAACTCTGACAGAATTGAAATAACACTCTCCAAAGTCCAAATAATATGATGATTAATTAGAGCTGCTTTTATTATGAAACATTACTATCCCTTTAAAAAACATATTTCAAAAGTGAACATTGATAAAATTTCCACTTTGAGAGGATTAGTGATTGTGCCTAATTTAGCCAAGCAATTAGCACACATTTGCATGCATCTAGCTAACTGTACCATTAATTTAGGAGCAAATGCTATTCAAGATCAATGAGTTTGCATGTTTGTTGCATCAGAACATGCACAATCACAAATAGCTCATGAGATTATGGCTTTCTTTAGAATTCCAACTGTTGGGAACTACAACTTCTATTATTTCCAACCAGCTGTTGGCTGGGAGATGAAGTCTTCAACAGCTGGAGGTTTAAAAGTGATTAAGCATTGTAACGTGTTTGGTAGGTTACCCATGTGTTTTCATCCTGATTAGTGAAATAATTATATATTTATTTCCAACTAACTGCTAATGATCCTCTTTCTTGAATGCCTCCCCAAAAGCCTTATTCATTAAGTTAAAAAGGTGCAATTCAAGAGGAAACCCAGCACCATAGGTTTAAATGAAAATTCTGCAGACTGCCATTGATTTAAATGACTTTTAACTTTATGAGCATGGTACTGGTGGCATATGACGGAATGAAACTCTTCTGCGGTAAATGACATATACATAAAATGCTTTCTATGGGCTTTGTTCTCATTGTGAGGCAGCTGTACTAAAAACATAAAGAGAAAACAAGTCTGTGCACCTGATGTTTGATTTAAAGGTTCAGTAAACTTTTGTTCTTGTACATTGTAATGCTTTTCCTGTTCAGTAAAGGGTACTCAGACTGCAGAGCTCAGAGAGTTAAAGGTGAGAGATGTTAAACTAGGAACAAGCCTGCCAGTATAGATAACAGGCTCTATAGAATGGGTGTCCAAGTCTGGTCCTCAAAAGCTACCAACAGTCCAGGATTATGGAATTCCTTGCTTGAGCACAGGTGGGCCAATCAAAATGAAGGAGCCACTGATTAGGTCACCTGTGTTGAATCATCAAACTCTTTAAATCCGGGCCTGCTGGAGGTCCTTGAGGATCAAATTTTAACAGTCCTGCTCTATAGGCCTTTATCTTGCCCAGGGTAAAATTTATTTTAGCTCACAGGTACATAAGCTAATGAAGCTCTGTGCTGAATTGAGAATGTAATAAGCATAAGCTGCAACACAGAAAGACACACTCATTTTTTCAGAAACAAAAGTATCAGTATATCCTAAACTATGCATCTGCTAGTCTTTTGGCTGACATGATACAAAGGCAGCTTAGAATTAAGTTTCCAATATGCAAACTTGAATGCGTGGTGACATGTCCACTTGCAGGTTGAAGAAAGTGGTCATTTGGTTCTCCATGATTATGTTAAAACATTTTGTGGGCGTAATGCTGCATCATTTACTTCCATTTTCATGCTTACCTTAAAAAGCTGATGTTGTTTTATATTTGACTCCCCGTATCATAGCATTACAGGTGACTTTGTTGTAGTGTCTCCATAGTTGATTGTTCTGCACCACAGAACTACATCCTCTATGATGCTTATTTAATAAGGGTAGACATTCATCCTTTGCCACCAGTACTGCCATAGTGTTTATGTCTGTGCAAATTAATCCATCAGATTCAAGAAGGCATTGTGTTATTACCATTTATTTACAAAGTGCTCACATATTTTGAAGAGCAGTATACCGAGGAGATGGTAGTAAATAAGAAATGATAACATTACTAATTTTTACACACACAAAGAAATAAGAGGTGGCAATGATCCTGTTTGCCAGAGTTTACAATCTAGTGTGAATTATGGGGCTTTGATACAAAAGTTATAAGTGCTTCATGGTGCAGTATGAACAGTTGATAGTGATTGAGCTCTCTAGCAGTTCATAGTAAATATGGAACCTTCAGTTTATGGTGGTTGACTGTTACTCTGGCATGTTGAGAGAAAAGTCTCTAACAATTCATGGTAAATGAAAGTGTTCTGGTACTTTTGTTTTATGGTGACCAGCTGTCTTTTCTTTCTGGACTTTTCATGTGACTGTGTTCTGTTTATCTGGCAATTAAGTCAGCAAATGAGAACATTATGGGGCATATTTATCGAGGATAAATATTTGTAAGTCTGAAGAAAAACTGTTAGACCATTTGTGTATCAGAACAGTTTACAAATGAAATACTAATTGAAATTATTAATTTGATAAAAAGGTAAAGCTGTTCTGCTCTTCATTCCACTCTAAGACATACTCAATGGGGGAGATTCAGTAAAGGATGATAAAGAGGTAATGATGTGGAGAAGACTTCTCCAGTTTATCACTTCCCCAATTCCCATGTTATTCTATGGAATGCTATGTTATTCTATGGAATTCTAAGATTTCTTCAACTTTGGAGATCTTAGTACATAGGCTCTATAGAATAACACTGGAAATGGAGAAGTGATAAACTGGAGAAGTCATCTCCATTTATCACCTCTTAAACACCGCTTAGTGAATCTCCCTATCACGGTGCCCGTGATCTGTTTCTGTCACTCTCGCTTGTGGTACGCTCCTACTGGCTGAGCCTGTTCGGCCCGCCCATTGTGACCTTTTTATGCCTGGCCTTTGGCACCTGTCAGGTGCCCTTTCGTGGTGTTCCTGAGCCAGTGTTGCTGTTGCTGTGTTCCTGATTCCTGTGTACCGTGATTGCCTCCATTCACACTTGCAGAGCCGTGTCTCCATTTGCTGAGTCTCCATTAACACTTGCAGAGCTGTGCTTCCGTTTGCTGAGTCTCCCTTAACACTTGCAGAGTGGTGCCTACGTTTGTTGAGCCTCCGGTTGTATTTGCAGAGCTATGTGTCCGTTCCTAGAGTTTCCATTTACACATGCAGTGCGGTTGTTTCCATTATCTGAGCCTCCTTTAACACTTGCAGAGCCGTTGCTGATTATCTGCTACATCTGCTGAGCCGGTCTCGTTTAGAGCCTTGTTTAGGCTGCGGCTCATCTTGTCATCTTGCAGTGTAGTCGGTCTCCGTTACCGCGCCCGTGGGTGGCGCTATTGGCTCTAGCTCGTTCAGTGTTAACTCTCTGTTGGCTCAAGCTCTTGCAGTGCAGTTTGTCTCCGTTACTACGCCCGTGAGGGCTATTGGCTCAATCTCTTGTAGTACAGTTTGTCTCTGGTACTATGCCCGTGGGGGCTATTGGCTCAAGCTATTGCAGTACAGTTGGTCTCCGTTACTACGCCCGTGGGGGCTACTGGCTCAAGCTCTTGCAGTGTAGTTGTTTCCATTACTACGCCTGTGGGGGCTATTGGCTCAAGCTCTTGCAGTATATCTATCTCCATTACTATGTGCGTGGGGGCTATTGGCTCAAACTACTCTGCAGTATTCTGGCCTCAGTTCCTGTTCTGCCTAAGCAGCTATCTATGCCTTATGGACTTTAGGTGTTGTATCATCTAACACCACTTGCTGCCTTATTACCACCTTGGGAGTGCCAAACACCACAACAGAGACTGATTGATTACTTGTACTTAACCATTGAGTATCCTTACTATTCTGTGCCTGTCCTGTGACAGTATATGTATAGTTCTTCCATCTGTATACTGGGCCTGAGAAGGCATCTGTAAGCCTATATCTCGCTATTATTTCTGTGTTGCCTATAGAGGGCGATCTTTCTTATTTATTTTTTAATAAAACTGTGTTTTATTCTAACCTGCTGATCTGAGTGTCTTGAAAAACCGTTACACTCCCCCAATGTATTCTTCCTGGTAAAAAATGTTCTAAATAAAATAAATCAATTCACTAAACTTTTGTTTTGATAGATGTTCCCCATTGTATCTCTGTCAGTTAAGGGTAAATAATGGATCTCTGGTCTCTGGAAACTGATGATAAAGATAGCTCTCATTTCTTAATGAGCAGCTACTTTAAGTTGATATGTTCTCTAAGATATTACTTACTGAGAAGCTGCTCAATTATGTGTTGTTTTTCTCCCTTATGGCATTATAGAAGAGAAATATCAATCTGCATATTTATATTCATCTACCTCCACCCATAAGAGCAGTATAAATAGATCAGATGGATAAACACATATAAGTGCTCCCTCTGTAATCAGACAGAAGAGCTACAATTACTTATGGCCAAGATTCTGTTTCCTTTCAGTTAATGGTAGATGAGAACATTCTGTTGCTCTGGCAGTTGATGGTTGATGTTTCTTGTCATTAATGATAAAAGAAAGCTCTGCCATTCTGGCAACTGCTGATGGGTGACTGGTCTCTTTTTCTCCTGGAGTTGGTGGTAAATGAAAACTAAGAAATAGGTATGATGAATGCTCACTGAGAATGAATAACACTCAATATCTTGTTACAAATGATCAGCCACAAAAAGGTGCCGTCCAATCATATTTTTTCACTCTCTTGTGCTGGTATAGAGGAGAAATATCCATATGTATGTCCATCTGATTCCACCAATAAGTACAGTCCATTCAGATCAGACTGATATGTACATAAAATTTTTCCTCTGCAAGACATAAAAATATAAAAATGACTGGTCCTGTCTTTAGATGTTAACAGTAAATGAGGACATCAGTAGTTCATGGTGAATGGGAGACATCCGTTCTCTGGCTGTTGATAGAAAATGAGAGTTCTCCTGTTTTCTGCCTCTTAGTGGTAAATGAGACCTCTGCCATTCTGGCAACTGCTGGTAGGTGACTACGTTCTGTTTCTCAGTTGATGGTAATAAGATCTAAGTAAGAAAATTGCTTACCAAGAATGAATAACAATAAATAACTTGTTCTGTTAAAGGTTATCCATGACTCAAGGGTTGCTCCATCATGACTTTTTTTATTTTATTTTTGCTCTTATGCCAATAATGTGGTGAAATATCATATGTATATATATTTATATTGCGCAATATAATAAAAAAATACTGGTGATGAGTAGTTACACTGCCTATTAATGGTAAATGAGAACATTCTCTCTCTTCAGCCATTGATGGTAAATGAGAGACTTCTGTTCTCTGGTAATGGATAGTTAATCCCACGACATCTGTGCGTTAATGAGCTCTTTGTCCTTCTGACAAATGTTGATTGGATGATACTCTCTTCTTTTTTTGTGGTTAATGGTAAATGAGAGACCTCTGTTCCCTTTCATTTCATGGTAAATGAGAGCTCTCTGTTATTCTGGTCATTACTGTTATTAGATGGCTGTTCTCTGTTTCTCTAGCAGCTGATGGTAAATGATAACTAAACAGAAGGTGCGATAAGTACTCATAGAAAATTAACAGTGATCAATAACTAATATGTATTAGTTACTTCTTAGTCAAGCTTTTAGCAATCGTATGCCACTACGGAGGATAAATATTCACATGCGTATCCATCTATTCACATCCATAACGACAATCCAACCAGTTATCTGCATGGAAATGTTTCCTTTCCAATTGCACAAGCTAACTAATAATATGAATGACTGGCCCTGAATCTGTTCATTTAATGGTAAATAAAACAGTTGTCTCTTAATAATAAGAATGACTGGTCTTGACTAAGTGGATGCCATCCCATAGAACAAGCTATCTAAATTCTCATTGATTGAAATTAGGCTTTTAACCTCTCTCTCTATCAATCAGTTTGTCAAAATCCTTATTTAAATCAATGATGATTTTGTTTTAACTATGGTACAATTTATTTGCCCACAGTTACCCCAGTTCTTCTTGATAAACCAGGCTCATATGTTGAAAATAAAAGTGGGGCAAACCATTTGCACTATAGGGGAGAAGTAAGAATTCCCATTGATTTAATTGGGGATTTTAACCCCTTGCATAGATAGCTCTCTAGCATTCAAGGGTTTAAAATCCATATTTAAAGCAAAGAGAATTATTGGAATTTTTAGTTCTCCCCTATAGTGCAATTGATTTGCCCCATAATTCCTATACTTTTCTTTTCAATATACAGTTCGATGAAGCTGATCTTTCAAGAAGAACTTCCAGGCAAATTAACTGAACCATCGTTAACCGAAAATAATCAACATTTTTTAAATAGTGATTTTGACAATCTGATTGCTAAAGTGGGGTTAAAAGTAGGGATGGGCAAAAAATGGAACTTTCCGATTGGCAAATAATTTCCCGCAAAAAGTGCAGATTTTCCACTTTTTTGCCTAGCTCGTTCCATTGAAATCAATGGGAACATTGAAGTTATACACAACACATAGCAAATATTATTTTATTTCCTAAAGACATAGTATAAAAGGGGCATGTGGGTGCCTGTGTTGGTGGGGTGTGGGGAAAGAATCAATTGAACAGGGGATGATTTTTGGGGGAGTTGTTTACTGGGATTGGGGAGCAGTTAATAAATAAATAAACCCCAAATAAAAAAAAAAAAATTAAATATAAGAAATGGTATAAATGTGGTCTGAGGAGGGTGTCTGTGTTGGTGGGTGGAGTCTAGGGAATTAATCAGTTGAACAGGGAATTTGTTTTGGGGGTTTCCTGACTACTATTGGGGGGACAGATGCTAAAAAAATAAATCAATAAAATAAAATGAGAAATTTGTATGTAAAGTGATAGAAACAAGAACCCCCTGACATAAGCTGCCACTGGGGTGGACTGATACTTGACTTGATAAAGTATTTTGTAGAGGATGATTTGTTAGAATCACAAGCCCTAAGGAATCATTGATTTGTAGAACTCAGACTTTTTAGAGGCCCAAGCCCTGAAGAAACATTGATTTGCAGGACATAGACTTGCTTGGCACAAGCCCTAAGGAAACATTGATTTGTAAAACTTAGGCTCGTTTGAAACAAACCCCCAAAATTGTTTTTTTTTTTTTTTTTTTTTTTTTCAGGGCTATGCTTTTTTCTTGTTCTTATTTTTTTAAAGCACAAGACCTGAGAAAAAAAATAAAAATGCCCTACTGGTCTAGTGCCATCAGGTCATGTTGGCCAGCAGCCACTGGCCATTGTCAAATGTCCTTCTAAGTCCATAATTGCTGTTCTTACTGCTGCTGCTGAGTTGTTTAAGCAGCAGGATGATTAGGCAGCTGAAAGGGAATGGGATCAACAATAGCTACTGCATGGGTGATGGATGATGAAGGTTCCACTTCACATGACTATCTCCATTGATGCGCCTGAGGCAGTAGCAGCACAATAAGTAGCCCCCAGTGGAGAAAAGATGAAGTTGGTCAATAATTCTTCTCCACCTGCCCAAAATCATGGGTATGTTGTCATTAGAATAGACATTTTACCCTTAAGAGCAGCAACTGTGGCTCTCATCAGGAACTGCAATGTGCACAGTGTGTATGGTAAATAACATCTTGGGCACAACTGTATCCAAACACCATGACACCAGAACACAAGTACTGTCAATGTCACTATACGCCTTGTCCAGAACCTGCTAAGAACACAACAACTTTCTGACAGTTTACTAGTAATGACGAACCCTCCCTGCCAACATCCTAACATATTCTGTGGGATGGAATCTCCTTAGATGCCGCTTGATGACTTGGTATCGATTTTCCTTCACCCAACTGGCTATCATTTGGTGGGGGAGGTAACAATGAATGTGGTGGACTGACAGAAGATGTAGTTGTTACTCTAGAGGAAGAATGTGATAGTGATGGTGAGCTAGTTGCTTCACTCATGGGACTTTCGGTCTCTGTCTGGGTTTCTCTATTCTTCCTCCTTTTTGATTTCTGCCTCACCTCTTGTTGCCTTCCTGGATAGGACGAGGATACAGTAACAGTGGTGCTTCATTTCTGTGATGGGTGTTTGGCTTTAAGATGTTTGACATCATGTTTGATACCAGGGAGGTTGTGCCAAGGTGTGTTCCCTCCTTTCCTCTTCTCACTAACTTGTCACAAATTGTGCACAGTACCGTTGGTGACGACTGCACTGTGTTTGCCCCAAGAGAAAAAAAGTCCCACACCCATGACATCAGAGGGGAGGGAACAGGTGGAGAAGAATTACCTCTTTCTTCTTGTCCTCCACATTCCCCTTCACTGTCCGTGCTGGCAGTGGATGATGCTGCTGTTGCTTCTACTGCCTCAGAATCAGCACTGCAAATAGGACCAGGACTATTCCTGCTGCTGGCAAGTGGAACCTGTCCTAGTCACACATCACTTGCTGACCCCATTCCCACTGTGTCCACGGTGGTCTGTAGCACACTAGCATGCTCCTCAGCATCCTGCTGCCCTTGCATGTCAGCAGCAGCAGGAATTAGACCAGTTGCAAATTCCACAAATTACAAAAGCTCATTGCTAGTGGTGGTGGTGGTGGTGGTGCTGATGCCCATCCTCATCCCTGTCTCCCATTCCTTCTCAGTTTTTGATAACTATGCCATCAATGTCTCTTCCACCCCAGCTTCTCTACCATCATCATCAGCACCACCACCACTAGTCCCTATGTGCTGCTGCTGCTGCTCTAATACAGACATCTCACTGCTGCTTGGAGGAGGTGACAATGATGAGCAATGTGACAGAGGGTCCCCTAATGTCACACTTGGCATTTATTTTTGACCTGAAGAAGGAAGACTAGCAGCAGTATCAGCAGGCACAGGCAGCTCATCTGGGGCTGGATTCTATTGCAGGTGATAATTTAAGCTCTGCTTTTATCTCCAGGTTTCCCCATAGACTTCAATAGGAAAATATTTGATAAAAAGGGTGGTAACATTTATCACCTGCAACAGAATCCAGTCCCTGTGCTCCTGCTGGTAGTGGTGGTATTAATTACGAGCCTGCACACCCCCAACACCAGTTCTGGCCTCTTAAGGATAATGTTCCACTTAGACACTGTAGTGAAGGGAAGGGGAGGAGGACTCCCAGAACCAGAAAAATGGTGTGGGCTCCTTTAACCGCTAGTCTGGGTTCTCTAAAATGCTTCCCCTACCACTCTCCTAACACTAGTTCCACCTGCTGCTTCACCATCACTGTTACAAACTGGAAAGGGATCCTTCACCAACACCACAAAGATAACCTGCCTCTTAGTATAAACACGGGTACTGGCTTTCACCCAAGTGTGGTGTGATCAATTAGGTGCTGCCAAGGAAAGTACTGGGCGATTGTTTGCCCTGTGTTAGAGTGGCAGTTTCCACATGTATGCTGAATCCCTGATGGAGTAAAGATCAGAGAAAAGAGGAGCTAATAGAGGATTGATCACACAACACTGGGGTGAAAGCAAGTACCCATGTTTATACTAAGAGGCAGGTTATCGCCTCTTAAGAATGTGAGTAGCTCTCTTATCTTTGTGGTGTTGGTGAAGGATCCCTTTCCAGTTTATACTACACTTAGAAGATTCTTCGCGCCGCTTCTGTGCTGTTTTTCGTATGTGGGAACCCAACCCATAGGAGGTGTGCAGTGTGGATCCGAAATTACACTGGAAATAATGGAGATGTGTTCTTGAGAAAAGGACTTAGATATTTACATATATTCTTTTGGCTCATATATACGTAGATATTATATTTCTATATATTTTTATATATAATTTTATTTGTGTTTATATTTTATGGTTATTGGGTTATATTGTAGGGTTTGGTATTGAACTGGCCTATGTTGATTTTATCCAGTTTCAGACTAACCCAATTGTTTCTCTTTCTATTTTTTCTCTTATTGATATCTAATTATTTTTCTGAGTTTTTGTATTTTTCCCTGTCTGAGTGGTGCAGCCAATAGAGTTTGGTGTCTTCCCACAACTGCTTGTTGTGGTTATACACTTTATTCACACATTTTTTACCATCACTGTTACTACTACTACTAACACCACGCACATCAAGTTCAGCCCCAGAATCTTCCTCCTCACAGTCACTAGTAATATAAGGACCTTAGTAGCAGTAGTACTATCACTGGCGGGACTGCTTGGGGATGACAAGTGTGACTTATGGTCCCCTGCTGTCACACTTGGCATCAACTTCTGCTTCCACCCCTCCTGAGTATTACAAGACACACTAGCAGCTTCAGCACTGGTGGCAGCAGCTTCAACACTGGCAACAGGCACAGCAATGGTGGACCTGGCAACAGGGGCAGCATGTCTGACAGCAGGCATAGTATTGGTGGCACCAGGTTTAGCACTGGCAGCAGGCACAGCTCTGGTTTCAACAGGGGCAGCAAGGGTGGCAGCAGAGGCAGCACGTCTAGCAGCAGGCACAGGCAGCTGACCTGTCCTGATCCCACTAGTACTACCCTTTTCTCTCTCCCTTCCCATTCTCTTTTCTCCCTCACTTCCCATTAAATTCCCCAAGATCCCTTTGGGTGATTTAGGGGGACTGGACAGCATTGGTTCACTAGTGCTCACTTCCTCCTCCTCCTCAGACTCAGTGGACACATAAGGATCCTTCCAGCTCCTCCATTTATTATTTTTAAACCTGATCTTAGTGATAGCAGTCACTATCAGCCTCAATTTTTCCCAAAAAATCACAGCAGACTTTCACAGCATGTCTACCTCACTCTGTAGCTGCTTCTCTTATGTTTGATTTCCGCAAATACCTCATGAAAAGGCAAAACCAACGTAAATCAATGAGTGGAAACTTTCTAGCCATTGAAAAAAATGGCCAAAAATTTTGACCAATGGGCGAAAAATGTGAAAATTTTAATCACTAGTTTTAAGGCGGATATTCCCACGAGAAAGCTGACAACAACAAGGTTTACGCGGAATTTCTCACAGGAACATGGATAGAGATTTCGCCCACCCCTAGTTAAAAGCCTTATTTAAATCAATGGGAATGTGGGTAATTTGTATTGGTTCCATATGATGAATTCAGTTTGCTCTAAAATTAATAATTCATCAAGGACTAGATTCCATTGCAGTTAATAACTTTATCAAGGGTTTAAATTTCCCCATAGATTTCAATGAGAATCTGTTAGAGAACACTATTGGTAACACCAACTGAAGTGTGATCTAAGCCTAAATCAGTCTCTATGTTTCTCTGATAGTTGATGGCAATAAGAGTACAGTAATTGCAATTCTGGATCAAATCATCTGCAACACAGAGACAAATAAACATTCCCCTTTTATTTAAAGGGGAATGTTTACCCTTGTATGCTAAAGAGGTCTCCAACTCAATGACATTAGATCAATGAGAATTTTGGTAAATGTTATTTTGTCCCATGTGGTGCAGATGACTTTCTTCAGAATTTCAACTTGGCTAAGATTCATTGATACCATGGTACTTGATGGAAATTGATTTTAGAGTGGAACTAACACTTTATGTAATTTTGGAAGACATTTCGAAATGACCTATACTTAATTTAGTCATGTTTTTTCAAGCTCAGACTTTTTGATACATTCAGCTTTATTTATATGTCAGCTTATGCAGCGTAGACACTACTGGATGATCTGGCAGACAGATACTTACATTCTGCAGCAATCTCCCTTACACCTGCCTCCCCCTCATACAACTCCTGTCAAGATGCATGCACACATTCAGCTGAAAATGTAGACAGGTGACAGTTCCACTTTCAGTGAGAGGTCTCTGTTACTCTAGCAGTTGATGGCATAAATATAACAGAATGACTAAGTGATGATCATAGTCATATTTGCTTAACAGTGCTTATACCATAAGATGTTCCTTCCTATTTAGGTCATTAAATACCTATGAGATTACTAATGTATTGGTTGTTATGGCTGAATCCACTGTGCTTTTTATATTTACTTTTGCTTTCTCTCCATATATTTATCTTTTCATCTCATGCCAGGCTTAATTTCATACTGCCAACAATATCACCTCATGTTTTACCTACTTAGATTTGGAAGCATATGAGGTTTTAAACTCTGATTTTTTGCTTGTCTCTCGTGCAAGTTGAATGGCTTTGCTGTATATTTCAGACCTATGAACTGTTTTCATGGCTCAGAATCACTGTCTTATCATCAATGCTCAGATTCATGTTGTGTTTGAAAAAAAAAGAAACAGATTTTATTAGTACAAAGAATGAACGAGCATTATACTTTTTGCTGGAATTTGATATAAAGCATTAAAATGGAAACTAAGTTACTGATGTGTAACTGATTTGGCTAAACTCTTTGAATATCCTTAATATAATTTACTACTTAACATCTATAAGTAACCTAGTATCTAAACTATGCACCAACAGAACTGATTATTTGATTGTAAAAATAATAATCAGATTACATTGCCTGCTAAACCCATTAATGTTGTTATAAATAAATGAAGAAAAACTCCTAATGAAAAAATACTTGTGCGTGGAGAAGCCATCAACTCATATAATGATGAAGAAATATATTGATTACAAGGATTTAGATCAGTGTTTCTCAACTCCTGTCCTCAGGACCCACTAACAGGCCAGGATGTGATGATTTCCTTGTTAGAGCACAGGTGAGTTAATCAATGTGAATGAGCCTCTGATCACTACACCTGTGCTCTAGCAGAGAAATCCCTAAGTCTTGGCCTGTTAGTAGGTCCTGAGAGCAGGCATTGATTCCTAATTTTTATGATTATAACACAGCTTTTGTGTATGACGTATGGCTGAACTCAACTGATGTTACATATATAGAGCATTATTAAAGGAACAGTAAACACAAAACCTTGACCAACTCAAAACATTGACAAAGTATCCCTGACTTCCACTAGAACACTGTTGTAGCTCAGGGATTATTACTTAACCAGCCACATGCCCAGTCATGCACTCTCTGTTGAAGAAACATAAATGTCTGGCTCTATAAGGGCTGAGAAGAATAAACCTCCTAAGTTCTCAAACTCCATAGCACTATATATTTATTAATGGGTTTAGCAATAAACCGTTGTAATATTAAGACACTGGCCAATTTATTATCCTTTCATTTAGTTTCCAGTATCAGGAGGGGAAATCTTCTTTTGCTGAAAAGCCAGTTTGTATTTAGGTACTCACAGCCCAACAATACATATAAAGGTCTCAATGCATTTTTCAAAGGTGACGGACGGAGAAGTTAACGGCCCTTGTATGTTGTTTTGGATGATTGTTTAAAAGGGACTTTAATACATTAAATGCTAGAGGAGTCTCAGAATTGTTGTGCAATATATCCCAGACTCCTCTAGCATTCCAGAAGTTAAAAGCCTAATTTAGACCAGTGGGGAATTATGTTTGTATACAGTGGTGTAGCTGGTTAGCACTAGAATTGATTTGCTTAGTTGTACTGCATAACCTTAAAGTGGAATTATCACCTAGATTCAAACTTTAATAGTGGGTTTTAATAGTTAACCCAACATTAGAGCTGGGTGTATTTAAAAAAAAAAAAAATGCTTACAAGTGCAGATAGTAGCCCATCAAAATCGGGCACTTCCGCGTTCTGCAGGACTGAATGTCCCACTTGACTTCCCAGCTGCCCCAGGGAGTGCATTCACGCTCCCCTTCGAAGCTGGGTTTCTGTGCTGTAGCGTTACAGCAAACTCTGTGTACAATGCTATTGAGGTTGCAACCCCAGTAGCATTGTACACGGAGTTTGCTGTAACGCTACAGCACAGAAACCCAGCTTCGAAGGGGAGCATGAAATCGCTTCCTGGGGCAGCTGGGAAGTCAATCGGGACATTCAGGTGAATTTAGGTGATAGTTCCGCTTTAATAGATCAGCATAAACTACAGTTTACAGGTGGAGTAATCAGACAGTAGGAGATTTACAACATTACAATTACAAGTTAATGTGCTGGCATGTAATTTTGGATTACAGAGACATCCAATGGTTTGTGCAGTTTATTTTAACCATGTGCTGCCCCGTTTCTGCCACACAGACATCAGCTTTCAAATATTGGTGTTAGTGTTTTGCTTCACTTATGCAAACTGCCAGTGAAACCACCAGAGTCCTACTGACACCTGTCCCACCCCCAACATCTGAGTCCAACTGATGCCAGTACAGCACTGAAGAGGAAATCTTTTCAGTGTCCTTCATGATTTATTACAGTTTCAACTCCATAGGCAGGACTGCTAGAGATGACACTCCAGTGGTCTCACTGGTGGTATGACTACTCTAGGTGTGATCGTAACCTCAGCTAACTGCTGTCAGAATGTGGATACTTTGTGAGAGACAGTTTTTCTGAACTGTTTTTCACATGTAAATGCAAATGTATTATAGAAATTCTGTATGAGTAGAATTGTTTGTAATTTTTTATCTCACAATTAACAAAAATGATGGTTTGTCATATGCTTTTCCCAACTGTAGCAGGATGTGTCATTCATCTGCATGCAAGCTGATGGAAATTGCAAGGTCAATAAATTGGTGGGGTGGGGAAGTAATGGTGATTACCCTATATATTTCTTACCCGTGCTTTGCTTTATGAGCCTTGAAAACAGCAAACCTAATCTAAGTAAACTTTGCTAACATGGAATTCATGTTGTTGCATGGCATTCTAGAAACGCGGTAGAAATATTATAAGCTTTGTTTCCTGATCTGTTTAAGACATGGAAATGTACACATAAGTGCATTAACTAGGTTTTAAATAGACATGGCTGAAAAGTCCTGTTTTTCATGGGAACATCTGTGGAAAAAAAGACAATCCGCTGCTCTTTCAGTAGAAATTACCACCCACAGAAAATACTTAAACTTTCTGCCTTTTAGCTACAACAATGATCTTGCCAATAGAACGTTGCCTTTTCCTGTTGTCTATGCTTTCTATAGCCATGATAATCCCTGCTCCATTATTATTAAAATCCAGAACTTGACACCTTGCTGGGAGATGTAGATGAAACAGAGAGAGCTGTAGAAGCAGAGAAAGCCACATAGGGAAAAATAGTTTGAAGTCAGAGAGTTGGCATGTGTGTGTGTGTGTGTGTGCCTGTGTGGAAAATGAGAAACAGAAATTAGAGGACAGCTCCTCCTTATAAGGAAAGAACTAGAAGCATCAGCAGTTCTAGTAGTAGCAATGGCCAGCAGAGCAAATAAAAATATACTGCTGCTATCATACCCACCGCATCTCCTTTGACTCAGAGATGCCAGAGCCAACCAGCAGATAGTGCTGCCAATGTCAAGACCCTCATCACATCTCCTCTGTGATTCAGAGATACCAGAGTCTACTAGCAGATAGTGCTGTTACTACCCCCACCATACACCTGGTGACTTAGAGACTTACAGCACTAGATATTGTTGAATTTGTCATCACTCTTCCTGCCCATTGCCAGAAGCAACTTTGGCTGTGACCTGTTGCTGTATGCTGCAGCCCACTGATGGAAAAACAGAGATAGTCATACAGACTGTGCTCGGGGCACTTGACCGCATATTTGTGGTCAGGTTAATTTCCTGCAGTATGGTGTATTCAGCCTTTTACCCATGACACCACCACCTGCTTTTACAACTCTGGTACAGCCATCTTTGAAAAATAACTTTAGCTTTGGATATGCAGAGATGAGCAAAATGTGAGATCAGTTCTTTAAACCCTATGTTTTGAAGAAAAGAATAGGGCAGCATGTAAATTATAAACAAGTCGGCCATTCCGCAAGCATACTTTTGGATTATTTTATGCAGTTTTTTTACTTCTAAGAACTCGGTATAAGTGTGCATTTGCAAAGTGTAAAAGAGCTGTGCAACTTAATTGAAGTAACAACATAACTAGTGGTGGGTGTAGTAGTGGAGGTGGTACTGATAGCAGATGTGAGGACTCTTTGACTCTTGTGACCTCTAGATAACTCAGAGTCATTCTCCTTCCATGCTTTGCATTTGCATAACAGTAGTAGGAGACATGGCATTATTTTTACTGAAGAAAATGTCCTAGTCTCTGAGATATTGACAACACTACTATTATGTGTACATTGGCCCAGTGCACAATCAGGTACCTGACATAAAGGAATCCAGAATTTCTTGTGCAAGAAAGCTACATGAACATGTAATTTATGAAGTTCCCTAAATATGAACATATTACAGGGCTATTTGTGTCCTTAACATTATAAGGAGTAAAGTTATAGGTTAGAGCCATATAGGGATACAGTTACAGAGAACTTAGAATACTGAGCCAGTGAGGATCCAAGAGGAAAGAAAAGGGTGGGGATAGAAGTAGAGGAGAGAGGAAACTAAGTACAAGTCAAAAAAAGACTGTACCCTGAATCATCCAACAAAATATTGCAGGACATCTCAGGGACCAAAAAGCTGCAAGTGCCTAAAGAACCAGATCATCCAAGCCAGGGGGAAAACATCTGAGCCATCTACTCCAATAGATAGGAGTGAAAAATTTGAATATTCCTGCAAAGTGGAAAGTGCTATTTTCCTTGTTTCACTGACACCACGCTGTGATAAAACTTTCTAGTGAGGGAAATATCTCTAGATCAATGTTATTCTATATCTAATAACTAGCAAAAGGAGCACAGCATTGCCTATGTGAGAAAAGGCAGGGGGAAGGACAAAGAAAGGAGGGAATGGAAAATAATCACTGGTATTCACAGAATGATACATGCATTGCCACTCTTCTCTTGAGCCTTGTTCCAGTGTTCAATGGTAGTTACAAAATAGCAAATACACTTACTGACGCCCCAGCCTTGTTCCACTTCACACTTATAAATGCAGAATCACACTAACACTCACTGAGACCTCTACCTTGTTTTACTCTCCACAGCAACACAAATACATTGTTTGACACCCCACCTTGCTCCATTGTCCATTGATAGTTACAGAAGCGGACATGCACTTTTTGACATTGCATCTTTGTTCCACTACTAACTGATAGTTACAGGCAACTATTCAAGCGTGGTCTACATCTTAACGAGAAGTCCAGACAAATGGTGGTCTGCCCGCTTCACAACAGAGATCTTTGATATATGGACGAGAGACACAACTACACCTTTGCCCGCTTACAGGATTGAGACAGAAAATAATGGGAGGGGTATTATATTGATCACTTGAAATACAACACTTGCCCACTGACAATATTGAACTGAAAAAGGTCTGGAGAGGTATTATATCACCTATTGCACAGTCTGGTTACCATTACATATCGCCTACTAACAATAGTCTAGTCGCCAGCTGATATCATATAGAGACATTGTATATGAATTGTTTCTACCTGAGACAGTCCATCTGATATAATATTCAGTGATATTTCATTTAGCATGCATCATAGATTGATGAAAGACTATCTATTAATACAATTTTTGCATATATGTATAACATTGTATAGACCATGCAGTTTATTTTTCTTATTTTTGTGATTTTTATTAATAAATATTATATTTATTTTATATTACATGTGCAAATTTTATATATGTGCAAATGTTTAGTCAGGTGTGAAAAATATGCTGTAAAGAAAGAATGCTTTCAAAAATAGACATGTTAATAGTTTATATTTATCAATTAAAAATAATTCATAGTGACTGAACACAAGCAAAATATGCATCAAATCAATATTTGGTGTGACCACCCTTTGCTGCCAAAACAGCATAATTTCTTCTAAATCTACTTGCACACAGTTTTTTAAGAAACTCGGCAAGTAGGTTGTTCCAAACATCTTGGAGAACTAACCACAGTTCTTCTGTGCATTTTGGCAGCCTCATTAGATTGTAAGCTCCTTGGGACAGGGTCCTTTCCCAATGTATGATTCCTTTTGCTGCACTTTTCCCCTGAAAATAATGCAATGATCTCACTTTAACCTGATGCTCTTAACTCAGTCCTATATTTTTGCATCTTAATGTTACAACTTCTGTAAATCGCTGTACACATGTATGGCGCTATATAAATAAAGGTACATACATATTTTACCCCGTTTGTAATATTAACGTTTGCTTCATTTCTCATCTCATTTCCACCATGGAAACTGTTTCTTTTGAAATTTGGGTTGGTTTATCTAGTTTTACAGTAGGTGTAAGGACATGGGCAGTATCTATGATAGTTTTAATAATCTACTAATTATGGATTGAAATGTCTGTGTCTTGCAGCACATTGAAGTGGTTAAACCATGCTAACTCAAAATTCTTATGATTTTTCAATAGCAGGCTAGTGTCGATCTTCAGATTTGTTAACTTGATCATTTTCTTTCTTTCTTTCTTTCTTGCAGGTTATTTTGATTTTTGCTCTCACTAGACGATGGTCATGTCCAAAATTGAAATGATTTAAGCAGTCAGTGAATATCATTTTATTATTTGCGAGTATGAAGTCAATTTTACTTGTATTACCATTAGGGTTTTTCTCTGGGCTTTTTTCCTGTACAATGAATTCATGAGCTACAAATTTTGTTCTTCTGCAGATTCAATCAGTTGGTTGTCTATATCATCTCTTTTTTCAGTTCCACTTGGTCCAATTGATTTTTCACCATTTTGGATCTTGCCAGTTCTTGTTTTGAAATCTCTCATTATAAATTTTGGTAATTGTCCAGTTTGTTGAGATGTAATAAATTATCATAACATTTTTCAACTATATCATCTCTGTGGCTAAACTTGAATGAATTGAAGAACAAAGCAGCGGTTTAGTTTGATAGCACAGGGAGTGATTCTTTCAGTCTTTTGTAAGTAAATAATCCGATTCCTCCACCTCATCCATCATTGGTTCCTTTATAGTATAGCCAGTGTCCATCTTCTAATTTGACTAAATCTTTGTCTTTTGTATGAGTCTCACATACACATGTTCCAGTTGATGTTATTTAGTTCTTGAACCAGTTCCTCTAAGTGTGAAACCATACTCATAGATCGAATTTTAAGCATTCAAATGTCTAAAGAACAAAGGCAGCCTGATAGAGCCCGGTAATTTGTGGGTCTTTTGCTGATGAGCTAGCCTTTCCCCTGCCGTAGGAAATAGCTTGCAAGCCTCTGGAAAATGAGGGCCATTTTTTTTATTCTGAAGCCATTCTGAGGGGATTGACCATAATCTGCCACACTGGTCCAGTGCAGGTTGGCAGATTTTGGATTGATTTAGTCTAGTGCCTTAGCTTTGATCTGTCCCCCATGGGTGTGAAATGAAAGTAAACATTAAAAATCACTAACAGAGAAAAAGAAAAAAGAGAAAAAGGGAAAAAGAGAAAATGTAGCTTTTCTCTTTCTTTTTCCCTTTTTTCTTTTTTTCTCTTTTTTTCTCTTTTTCTCTTTCTTTCTCTTTCTTTCTTTTTCTCTATTAGTGATTATTAATGTTTAATTTCATTTTTTATTTTTATTTATTTTTGTTCTTTATTTCTTTTTCTTACTATGGTTTATTCGATAGTTGTAACTTAGACTATAATATTACGGCAGCCGGATGGTCGGTACTTATGTACTTTACCTCTGTGCTTTATATAATCTTTTTCTGTGTCTGCTTGTATTGTTGATACGTTGTATTGTTTGTATTGACTTGTAGTTACATTGTACAATTTTTGATACACGTTTGATGACTGCCTTCAGTAGGCAGCTCCAAGCGTTGTTTATGTTTTTAGTTCAGGTAGCCGTTACTTGGCAACGGCCACAGATGACGTCACCACATCGTGGAACGCCGACAGATGTTAAGGTTTTGGCACTCTTATTGCGGTTCTGCCCCACGATGTGATTGGCTGTTGGTTAAGATTTTAATGTATTTAAATGTTGCATGTCACACTCCCCCACTGTTTTCCCTGAGGAAGGTCCTTTGCATTGGACCGAAAGGCTGTCCTAGCAGAAACACTGATGATTGAATAAAACTACTTGAATTTGATTCATTACGGCGTGTGCTGTTCCTTTCTGCCACCAGGGAGAGCCTAGGCTGAGTACATCCTTGTATTTATCGTTTATGGGACGTGCACTGCCAAAATTGAAACGTATATGTTTTATGTAAATCTTAGTGTGTTTCACTGTCATTTTTTGATGTATATATATATATATATATATATATATATATATATATATATATATATATATATATTGATGTAGCCGAAGCATTGATTAAAAAAAAAGGATTTTCACTTTATTGTTTGTTGAACTTTACCTTTGAAGTCTGAAAGTGCTTTCACCTTCTATCTTTGGATTGCCTACATGCCAGTGAATTGGCACACAGAACACACACACATGCAAGCGTATGTGCATCCTTACCAGCTACACTAGAGAAGATCAAGCCATTTATAGGGAGTTTAATTTGAAATTAGAGTACACAATCTGAAGTCATGGATATGTCATGTACCATAAAATGTCAGGTATAATACACACCTGTGTATAATACCCAGGTGTAAACTATACCCAAAATTTTAGGGGAAAACAAGAGTGCCTATGTATAATACACACCCTTGTTCTACTCATAAAAAGAAAATATATTTTTGTACTGATTCCCTCCACTCTGCTCCCAGCTTGCCCAGCTTCCATTCACTCCCCTCTGGATCAGCTGTGATCTCTGCAAAGCAAGCAGCATGCTCGCATTTGCCATCCACTTCCAGCAATGCTTTATGAGGTTCTTTTCATGTGAGGCAATGGTAATGCCCTTTGAGGACCTCACGGTCCTTGCAGGGCAATATAGTAGATCCACTGCATAGATCTCTGCACATTGGATCTACAGTATTGCCCTGCAAGGACCTTGAGGCTCAGATGAAAAGGTCCTCATAGGGCATTGCTGGAAGCGGGTGGCAAATGCAAGCATGCTGCCTGCTGTGTAAAGATCACAGTTGATCTGGAAGGGGGTGAGTGGAAGCTGGGAGTGGATTGCATGGGGGGGGAAATGGATATAAATATATATATATATTTTTTATGTTTTTTTGACTTGCATAGCCCTCACTTCACATAAGGTGAAAAGGGGCAACATTGTGTGTATCATAAGTGAGATTGTACGGTACTTTACCAATTAAGTTAGCAGATGTATCAGAGTATAAAATCCAGATACCTTAAATGGAAAGTCACAAACTCCAAATCTAGTGGAACCTCCAGAGAGAGTCCCTATGCATTTACAGTAGGTCAATTTATAAGGAGGAATATTTTGGTTAACCAGATTAATCCAGTGATTATATACAGGAGCCCTGTTGGACATCCATGCCATTGCCACCAACTTTTGTGTTATCACCAAGTGTTCCTTCATAAGACTGCTATCAGCGGCCATGTCAAAGTTAGGGTGATGGATAGAAAACAAATATTGGACAAAAAAGTCACTGGTTTACACAAAATAGAGATGATAGTTTCAATAATTTGTTCCCAAAATGCAGGATCCTCAGGCAGTCCCATATGAGGTGCCAGAACACTCCTTCTGCTTTCCCACGTCTAATGCATCTATTACTATCTAGTCTTCCCATTTTATGCCATTTTGCTGGTGTGTATAAGTTCTGTGCAAAATCTTAAATTGAATAAGTTGGTGTTGAGGTGTTATTGTGAGGTGTTATAGCCATTTATAGATAAATGAAATTGTTCTGGGTGTGTTTTTCTTGAGGGCTACGGAGGTTAAATTAAATGCAGAAATGATTCTTGTTTGCAGAGCTTGGTTGAGTCGCAGATAAGAGTAAAATGTATATTGGGGATATTATATTCAGTATATAGTTGTCTAATGATTTGACTGTGTTATTGTGGTATAGGTGTTCAAAGATGATAATGCCCTCAGAAGCCCATGTTGGCCCAAAGTTCAATCCCCACAAATGCTCCAGTCTCACCTCTCCCCATAAGTGGGTGTTCAGATTTCTGGATACATAGCCAGTGATGGATTGCAGAATAGACCATACGTTGCAAAGTGTTTGAGTGGGCATGGATGGTGCTGAAATAACAGCCAGAAGAGGATTTAATGTTCTGGACAACCTTCTGCTACTCAAAGGGTTAAAGAATACTTATTTCAATTACCCTCTTGAGTGCCAAAGGGCTGTGCAATGCTTTCCAAAACAGCCATAAACAAATTATTCTTTTACCTCTGTTTCTCACAATAATTTATTCAACAATCCTTTTGAATGCTGCTGAGCTCCAGCCCATTCAGCTCTTTAACCCACCTTCTGATTATAGCTATGAGAGGTGAATGTTGCTGCTCAGTGTGCAGGAGACATGTGGGGCTAGGGAATGAGTGTGAGGGGCAGCAAGTATCTTAGTTTAGCATTCTGATTGGTAGAGGGATGTGCAATGTGTTGGCCATTCCTATGGTAGTCAGAAGGTTAATGAGGGAGGAGGTGCTTCACTAATTGCATGTCATCTTCTTTTAACCCGTTGAATGCCAGAAGGGTGTCCCTTGTATTGGACGCTCACCTGGCATTCCAAGATGTGATATAAGTTAAGAGTAACGGCAGTATGCTATGAATGTCACAGTGAGGCAGACAGAGAACACAAAGACAGGATCTATGAATGAATCACTTCTCGTCTCTTTCTCTTTACTATCTCAGAGATTTATTGAGGCATGAAAGCAGCAGAAGAGAAAAGCATTCACTGATCATCTCACTGACTTAACTGCCTTTCTCATAGTGACATTATTAACATGTTGCTTTTACTCTTAACTTGTATCAACCCTTTGTGTGCCAGAGAAGTGTCCTGTGCCCCTTTCGGCACTCAAGGATCGTTTCATATTTTTCCACTAGTGTGTGTGTGTGTGTGTGTGTGTGTGTGTGTGTGTGTAAGGGGGGGTTGTGAGTCTGAAAGCAGGGAATTGGAGGGGAGAGAGTAAGGGGGTGGTGTGGAGGAGAATGGCGAGAACACAATGGGGGTAGTGCAGGGGAGAGGACAAGACCCGGATGAAGAGAGATGAAGAGGAGTGTGTAGGTCAAAATCCGGGGATGTAGAGGGGAAAGGCAAACAACATGGAGATGGATGCAATCTGGGAAATTGAGGAGAGGGGTAAGACACAGAGGATGAGTGGAGGTGTGTTGGTGAGTCCCAATCCAGGTATATGGAGGGCAGAGAGTGGGTTACAATGTGGGAAAATGGAGAGGAGAGGGCAAGACATGGGGAAAAGTTACAATGCAGGTAAGAGGAGACAGCAAGACACAAATGGGGGAAAACCACGCAGTTATATTGCATTATGACTAGGGAAGAAGGCTGGCAATCCTGCAGGCAGCAGTTTAGAGGTATTGCATAACTTCTCCAGACTGCAACCCAGGTGATATGTCTGATAGCAACTCAGAATCACCCTAGTTAGCTGGTTTGCCATATGTGAATAGGTCCAGCCCCTACTTAAATGAATTTCAGCAAGCAGATTCCCTCATGTTTAGGTTCAGCCATCAAATGTGTAATTTACAAAGAACATGTATATTATTGTATGCATCTGCCATCAATAACACTAAGTAATATATTGAATATGTCCTGTATGAATAACATGATAACTAGCTTTATACAGCGTGGGGAGTCTTAACATAAATAGGGTAGTACAGATTTGATTATAGAGGATATTACATCATTAATTACTTTGGAGTGTCTGCTTGACAAAGCTCCATCACTTTGTTTTGTTTGGTGGTGATTTCACTCCCAACCAAATGTGCGTTTACTGGAAACAAGAAACTTAGCAATTAATGTATCAGTTACCCACTTGGCAACACATAAAAATGTCACCAACCTGATTGACTTGAAGTTTCAGGTTTTGTTTTCAAATGTTATATGTACACAAGTAGGAGGTTAATTTGACTGAGTGCCAGAGGGGTACACAATGCATTATGAAGCAATGCGTTGCATACCCCTCTGGTACTCAGTGGGTTAATAAGAAGAACCGGAGAAATTCTGGACAAACCATCTGGATCACAAATCACAAATAAATAAATAAATGACTATGTATTTAAATGGAGATTTTATCCCCTTGAATGCTAGTGAAGTGTGAAGCTATACATTGAAGACTTCTCTTTGATTCATGGCATTAAATGATCCAGTTCTTCTTATTAAAGGGATGGTAATGTCTGTTTTTAAGCAAGTATGATATTGTAGATATTAAAAAAAATAAATTAACTGATTCACGTCCCGTCTCTCAAACCTTTATAGTTTGAGAGCTATACAATGTTAAAGTTCCACCCTCCCTCCCTTTTCACAGACGTCAGCTGTCTAGTTGACAGAAGGACATTTGAGTAATGCAATCTGATGGCAGCTCTTCAGCAGAGTCAAAATAGCACTATCTAAAAGGAAATACTTCTTTAGAATGGTCTACAAAGTGTGCCTGGTTTGCAAGTATTCTTTGTAGACCATTCCAGTTAAGTATTTCTTTTTAGATAATGCTATATCTGTTCTGCTGAAGAGCCGCCTGCTGGTCCCAGAACCAGGATCTCCTGGCCCTCCAGCTGACGTGTGTGAAAGAGGAAGGAGGGGGAACTTTATAATTGTATATTTCTCAAACTATACAAGTTTAAGAGACCTGACATAAATCAATTAATTTATTATTTTTTTTAATATCTACAATTTCACACTTGCTTAAAAACAGACATTAATATCCCTTTAAATCAGTTTTTAAAGTGATAGTAATGTTTCACAAAAACAGCAGCTCCAATTAATCTTCATAGTATTTGAGCCATAGAGACTGTTATTTCATTACTGTGAGCGTTGTAGTTCAAGAGTAATTGAACAATAAAGTTTCCCCCTCCTGCCCCTTTTACCTAGTGTAATCCCCCACTCCTCAGATGTGGAATCCAGTCCATAGACCAGTCAGCTCACATCAAGGGTCAATATTCTTAGTGTGAGATCAATGAAAACCCTGCCCCCCTTGACAGGTTTTTCAGCTTTTTCCTTTATCTTAATTGAAGATTGTCCCTCTCTGCAATGTACCGGGACACTCCCTGCTGCTCTGAGGTGAGCAGTGTTATATCAGTAAAAGGGGCGGGAGGGGGGTACTTTATCATTCAATTACTCTTGAACTACAACTCTGACAGAATTGAAATAACACTCTCCAGGGTCCAAATACTAGGAAGTTTAACTAGAGCTGCTTTTATTATGAAACATTACTATCCCTTTAAGAAGCAGAGAATATCTGTCCACAAAAATACAATAATCTAATGTGGACAGAACATGCAAGCATCCCCTATATCTACAACTAACAGCATTTATCACCTAAGACATTTCAAGTTTAGTATTTACAGATGGATTCCAGATTGAAGACTGTTGATTTCATCTTGAATACATTATATCATTGTTGAAGATTTGCTTCACTTATTTTAGTACAATGTGCAGAAAACATTGTTGATAGACTACTAATCATACCATGAACTCTCATGGATATATATGGGCATATTCTCAGTGTGAGAGAGTCCAGTGTTACCTACTACATGATGTCTACTAATTAATTGCTTCTTTGGTTCCTAAATTGGCATTATTACCAATTTCTGCCAGAAAGGCAGACAGAGAAGTCCTGATTGTTTTAAGCAGTAATATATCTAAATTAGATCATGATAAGGGATCTTGTGAACTGATTGGAGCATATCTGAGTTAGTGCAAGTAGGGACATATCACCTAGAATGTAAGGTCCTGTGAACTTTAGAGGTTAATATTTCAAAGATCTCAAGGTCAGCTGATTTGGAAAGTTCCCAGGTATGCTGTTCACATCTGAACCATCTTAATTTATATTAATTAAACAATTATTGCATTTTGAAGTTTAATAATTGTATCTGGCATAAAAAAGCGAATGCTTTGCATAAAGCAGTGGCAGGCAATTTACCATTCTCTGCATATTTTTCCCTTCATCCTCAGTTAGCCATTGTGATAAAGGTTACAGTTATTAAAATAGAAGACTGACGAACAGGTGCAAAAAAAGAAAATATGCAGTAGGGGTGAGGAAAAAAGTCACAAACATGGTCATTGCTCACTTCCACTGCATTAGTGATGCAAGAGAGGAGAGACATAGCTAATTTCAGGGCCATATTTCTCAATAGGAAGACTAGGCAACTGCCTACAGCTCCAGATTTTGAGAGATACTGGTGGTGAGGCCATGCAAGGAATAGGGCTGGACCATGGGAGGAGCTAAGAGCACCTGGAGTGCCTTGCCTGGGGGTGCCTGGAATTTAAATCTGACCCTGGCTAATTTAATAAAACAGTACTATAGAAGAACCACACAAAATATCTCTTGCACATCACTAATTATAACATTAGCTCTAAAAAACTATGATTATGCTATATTAAATTGTAGATATATAAAGATGTTTTGAGATGGTGTTGCTCTCCCTGCATAATGGTACCACATCAACTAATATTGCTGCTTTATGCCACCCCTCAACTATATTTTGGCACCACTCCAGACCTCTTCCCTATAATGCAAATGAGGGCTAGATCAAACCATGACCATGCCATGCCTTGCTGAAGGGGTGAGATCAAGCCACAGTTAGGTTCAGTTTATTGCCATCATGCAGGGAGAACAGCAACATCTCCCACCAACTTTAAATATCAAGATGTTAACATACAGCGCCTCCATGTGCTGCAGGTGACCATTAAGGTATGAGAAAGTGCTGTCATGCAGTGTAAGATTGTCATGTCACCATTTTGATCATGGCGACGTGGTGAATTAGTTACAAGGTTGTACACTCTTAAGAGTGCAATATTTCAAAAGGATAATGCCCTCCGGCACTGAAAGGGTTACTGGTGGCAACACTCAATGCATGCATGTCTTAAAAAAACACTTCGTAACAAAAATACATGCCCCCAGCCTCACATTTAACCCTTTGATTGCCAGAAGGATATGCAACACATTGACACTGAAAGGGTTAGTGGCTGCCAGCTTCCATCTTTCCGTTTTCTCAGTATATGACTACAGTGTTCCTCACATCACTACTACCTCTTGCCATACACACTGGCCAGCATGCTTTGACTGATGGTCGATTCCTCTGCTGATGTGCCCACTGCTTTACTACGGAGTGCCTTCTGATGCCATCTCCCCCCCACACACATCCATACACACAGGACTGTAGCAGCATATCGGGTTTGGTGAAATGCAACTCCATCCTCACTGCACTTACTGCATGCATGGGTGCCGCTATCACCAGCTCATTCAAGCCCTCTACCTTCATGTTCCTAGGACCTTTCAACACATTACAGAGAGTATAGGGAACATATCAACTGCACACACAGCACTTAAAGACTTACATTTCACAACACAAACCGTACACAGGGGCAAGCTCTCACAGGGCTTTGTACCATCAAACAATTTAAAACAGTCAACGTTTCAGTGTTACACTTCCACATTTTCATCAGGACAAGGAACAAACCTTATCTCCCCCCTATATATAGAAATGAATTTAGTGTCAAACCACTACCACCAAGTCACCTGTGATGTCATTCCTCACGTTAATGCACATGTACAAGATGGTGAGCCTGTATGTATTAATTCAAAGAAGCAAATGATGAGTGGTGGAGAGAGACACATAATGTGAAAGTGAAGTCCAATTTAGACCATAACAAACACATTACATACAAAACAAGAAAAATATAAACAAAATGTATACATATATACAGCTGGAACACCCTATCTTCCTTTAGATTATGGCAAGCTTTTACTCACACCACTTAGTGTGCCAGCTACTTACACATTATCTACACATTGCATCTGGACTCCTCATCCACACGGTATAGTTATTCTCCTTGCACTCATCACACGGGTCAGGTACTTGATATTTTACAAACTGTGACTTCCCTGCAGTATAAAATGCATGTCTGACAAGCACCAGGGCAAGTTCCACAGACTCAATCTAATACACATGCTCTAGCAGGAGGTGAAGTACGGATAATGTCTGTGTAGTTGTTTACTATCAATACCATACCTGGGAACTTTCAAAATGAGATGACCCTGAGATTGTGAAAATATTAACCCTTAAAGTTCTCAAAATATAGATTATCCACGATATATCCCTGATCGCTGTAGTCGAGAGTCGCTTCAATTAGCATTCAAGGAGCAATTAATACATAACAACTTAAATATATCACTGTACGAACACACAGAAATCAAGCAGCACTTCTCCCTCTGCCTTCCTAGCACAAGTGGCACCAATTTAGAGACAAAAGAAGCTTTTAACTGGAGCAGAATATATTACATGTGGCACTGAACTGTGATTCTGGCTCTTCACCCTGAGATTTGGGCCAAAACCCTGAGTCTCAGGGTCAACTACACTTGTGCCAGACGACCCTCTAATCCATATGCACACAGTGTGGAGCGCTAATAGCCAATACTAGTTACTGACGTTAACCCTTTCTGTGCACAGGAGTATGTAACGCCTTGTAAAGCAAAGCTTTTCTTACCACTCTGGCATTAAAAGGGTTAATCCTATGCTCACATGGGTCATTTGCCATTGAACCCCCACCCTGTTCTTTAAACTTTTCGCCATGTCTATTAAGCCATGCCCCCACTCCCAATTAAGCCCCGCCCATTTTTATACTGCTAATCGGTTTCCCACAGCCGCACCACAGGACTCCCCTCAGTGTGTCCACTAGACGAACTTCACAGGGATGGTCATGTGACAGTTGCCTCTGGCACCACACCGTCCTACTTACACCTCTACATCAAAATCTCTCAAAAGGTTTTATGCTTTTTTTTCACATTCATAACTTTAATACCACAGGGGTACACTCTTCTAAAGTATATTTTAAGTTCTATTTTACCACAGGTTTCACTTATTTACAATGCTTATATGACTTCACATAAAACGTTGCACCATACTTTTGTATCTATACATTGTTATGTAGTTTACTGCTAAACTTTTGACACCCTATTATCTTCATTAAAATGTCACTCCCTCCCTTGGTATGCAAACGACGCTGTTTACAGTATTAACCCTTTCAGTGCAGAGGTGTACACAACCCATTGCAATGTGTAATGTGACCCTCTGCACTGAAAGCCTTAACTTTCATGAACCCTTGCACTTGGTATGGGTTCACAGCTCTATGTGGCATGCCCCTTTCATAGAGTCATTGATTTGCACATACAGGTCACCACCCTCCCTATATGTCTCATATCTTCTCTTTGTCTCCTACCACCCTCCACAACCAATACATGTCCTCTTTACCCCAAATGTACAAAACACATCTCCTCTTTGTCTCCTCCCACTCCCTCCTTCATATCAGCTGTCCGGTCACACAGCTATGTATGTATGTCTGTATGTATCCCTTTGACCTCCACAAGGCTATGCAACACATTGCTTTGCAATCAAGTTGCATACCCCTCTGTGTGTGTGTGTGTGTGTGTGTGTGTCTTTATATTTGTCTCTTCATATGTATGTATACATGTGTCTCTATGTATGTGTACAAAATTACATTTTACATTACTACACACAACCACAAACAAACAAACAAAAAAAAAAACAGGCAACGCCATCCAACATTGCTAGTATTTAAAGGGATAGTAATACTTCATTTTAACTTTATTTTATTTTGTAGGCATTAAAAAAACATGAAGAATGATATAAGTCTTATCTCTGAAACCTTTATGGTTTAAGAGATATTCACAAACAAAGTATCCCCCCCCTGTTCAACCAGATCAGAAGGGAGATGCCCAGGTAGACTGCAGAGAGGGACAATCTTCAATTAAGATAATGGAAAAAGCTGAAAAACTTGACAAGGGGGAAGGGCTTTCATTGTTTTCATACAAAGAAAATTGTCCCCTTCTGTTATCTGTCCTGTCACACAACCAGACTCACATTTGAGAACAGATGGCTTACACTAGGTAAAAGGGGCGGGGAGGGGAACTTTGCTTGTGAATATCTCATAAACCATAAAGGATTGAGAGATAAGACTTATATCATTCTTCATGTTTTTTTAATGCCTACAAAATAAAATAACGTTAAAACGAAGTATTACTATCCCTTTAAAGGGATAGTAATACTTCGTTTTAACTTTTTTGTAGGCATTAAAAAAAAAAAATGAAGAACGATATAAGTCTTATCTCTCAAACCTTTATGGTTTGAGAGATATTCACAAGCAAAGTTTCCCCTCCCGCCCCTTTTACCCAGTGTAAGTCATCTCTTCTCAGATGTGGAATGCAGTCCATAGACCAGACAGATAATAGCAGTGGACAAGCTTTTTCATTGAGAACAATGAAGGCCCTGCCCCCCTTGACAAGTTTTTCAGGTTTCTCCCTTATCTTAATTGAAGATTGTCCCTCTCTGCAGTCTACCTGGGCACCTCCCTTCTGTCCTGGCTGAGCAGTGTTACATCAGTAAAAGGGGCGGGGGGGGGACACTTTGTCATTGAATTACTCATGAACTACAACTCTGACAGAATTGAAATAACACTCTTCAAAGTCCAAATACTATGATCATTAATTAGAGCTGCTTTTATTATGAAACATTACTATCCCTTTAATAAAAAGAAGGTATTTATAACCACTTACCACTGACTCCAAAGTTCTGGCAGCATAATTGCAATGCCACTGATTCATTTACCTTTCCTGTAGTGAAAGCTATAGTGTCAAAGCTACAAGTAGCCATGCAGCTGAAAGTCTGGCTACACAGTTATGTACAATGACAGAACTGCAATCTAGCTCAAAAGCTACATGGCATTTTGAATGGCTCTCTTTAAGGGCACTGCAAGCTCTTAAAACAGCGCTGGTTATATATACCAGTCTAAAATGTAATTATTGTATCCAAATGTTGTCTTTTGTCAGTAACTTTACAGTTTTCTGAAAATTAATGTGAATTAACTCATATTGCATCTGTGTATTTTGATACTAATTACAGTATATTGTGAAAAATGTGGTCACAGCGCATATTATGCGCCTATTTTGCCGTACACCTATTTGTGTGTATTGTGCGAATGTTTACATATATAGGCACAATGTTTCCGGCACAGACCATCGCCTTTTTCAGTTAGGCCACCCTTAGAGCAGATGTAAACAGAATGAAGGGATCTGCTCCCTGTTTTTGTTTTTATTTTATTTTTTTTTAAATAGTACATAGCCTGCACCTAATCCCTGATAAAAGAACAATCCCAAACAAAAATGCACATTTTATGTTCCGTTGGACTCAGAATTGACAAAGAGGCACAGATACTGCAAGAGGATATTCTAACACTCATAGTGCTCTGTTAAGCTGCTTTGCATCTAGAAACCACCATTTATGCTTTAACACAGTGGTTCTCAACTACTGTCCTCAGGACCCACTAACAGGCCAGGATTTGATGATTTCCTTGTTAGAGCACAGGTGAGTTAATCAATGTGAATGAGCCTCTGATCACCACACCTGTGCTCTAGCAGAAAAATCCCCAAGTCCTGGCCTGTTAGTGGGTCCTGAGGACAAGAGTTGAGAAACACTGCTTTGATATTTTGTACATGTTCCTGTAGTTTCTCTCCATCCTGCCTACCTCCTCCTCCAATCTCTCCAGTAGCTGCATATCAAACTCCAGATATCATATAAAATAATGCTTCTCTCATTCAATACCTTTCTCTCTCTTGTACCTTTTCTTACTTTTCCACTCTGATCTCCCGCTATATGCCCCCATCCCCCCACTCATAATCACCAATGACATTCTTCTGTCATCTCCTCCTGTGTCTACAACTCTCCCTCATCTCAAACCTTTTTCTCTCACTGCTCCTTAACTTTGAAATGCTCTACCTCCCAACCTGTGGCACTGCACTTCTCCTGCAGTCTTAAAGTAATGCATAAAATGACATCTCCTGAACAAAGATTCAACAAGATACAAAGCACTGACTTCATACACCAAAGGCAATATTAATTTTCTTAATTTATTTATATTTCCCCTATCCCAGGCTGAACTTTAGTGCTGTGTTCTGCACTTAACCCTTATGTACTCTGTATGTCTCCCTTTTGAGCAGAGCTCCCACTACTAGTGCTTCACTTTGCTAAACACTTATGACCCTGTATTGTCTAAACCCTTCAATTGTAAAGCGTTGCATACAGTTGTGGTGCTATATAAATAAACATATTCATTCATTCAAACATAACTACAGTATGCACGACTGAACCTTTAAGGACGAATAACATTTTTTAAGAAAAACATATATTATATTAAGAAAAATAAGGTTACTCCCACTGTGAGTGAATGTTCCATTACAAAGTCATTAAAGTTTTATTTTTTTATTTCTTTTTTTTTTTACATGAACAGTGCCCTCTGGTGTCCTAAAAACTCACTTACAGTTCACCTGGTGTTCAAACAGTTATTCTGTTTTATTCTATAGAATGATTGAGTCACTGACAGCAGTGCTCCATAGAATGAAATACTGATGACAGTTTGAATGGCACTGAATTGTTATAATTTTTAAATGAAACAACTCTCAGCAGTAGGAAAATCCTCATTTTACTCAAAGGAAAAAGCCCTATAACTTATATGTTTTCATAAAAAAATTGTAATCAGTTTGAATGTCAGCAAATTCTGATAAAATAACACAAACTAAACATTTTTTATTCGGGTTGTAGTTTATTGTTGCAGCCCAGGCTTGCATAAAATGTTTAGAGATGCTTAGCCTCTGCTACATACAGATTCATTTCTGATATATCATATCTGTTTATTACAGTCTGAAAATGAATATCCTGTGGAAGTGTCCAGTGTCTTGGTAACACATGCCAACAACTGAGCCCTATTAATTATGCTAAAGAGATAGTTTACTGATACTACCTTGTTAGGGTAAAGGTTAACACAGAAGTTTGAATAATTCATTGTGTTTGTAAAAGCATACAAACGTACACTGTTCCGTAAACGTACTCTTCCGCTAAGGATTTTTTAGCCAGTGGATGTTTCCAACTGCAAATATCAAATGGAGGCTTTACTAGTTGATTAGTGTTGAAAAGGGCATGGTATAAAAGAAGGGGCCTCAGATATGAAAAGTGGAGTCATTCTGGAGCAAACCAGCTGCAACATAGGGGAGAAATAAAAAGTCCTAAAACTTCCATTGATTTGAATGGGGCTTTTTATGTGTTGGAGAACTCTCTAGCATTCAAGGGGTTAAAAGCCACATTAACTCAATTGGAGTTTTGGCAATGTATGTACGTATGTTTCTTCCCTGTGGTGTACTTGGTTTGCCCCAGTATTGCTCCAGTTAGCTTTGATACATAAGATGCATACTGGTTTACTGAAACATTTTCCTTTATGGCCCCCTTGAATTAAGACAGACTGTGGAAACCAAGACTAAGGGTCATATGTTCAAAGCAGTAGCATAATAGCTTTTGTCATTTGTAACGACATTTCAAACTACAGTGTCATTGGGCTCATTAATATTTTCAGAGAGTGATGGCTGTGATTGGAAATATGCTGTTTGTCCTGACTGAATTGTCGTATGTAAAGAAAAAATGTCATATGTAACGACAGAAATGTCTTAACTAACGACAAAAATGTCTTAACTAAAGACAAAAATTCTCACATTCAGAACTTCACATTCCCTCCACTTTTTTCTTAAAGGGATAGTAATACTTGCAAATTACTAATCCCCATATTGTAGCTTTGTTAAAAAGAAACGTATTGCCCCCAGTGTCATCTCTCAAACCCTTATGGTTTGAGAGGTGGTAGTGCTCACAGTTCCCCCCCTCCCTCCCTTCCCCTTCCCCGACTGAATGCTGAACGCTGACTGCAGGGATATCTGGTATTACTTACATCAGGTGGCTCTGCAGCATTGCCGAGATCTTGTTTATAAAAAATAAATCTTTCACTAAATCCAAACCAAGCACCCGTAGAAGACAGTTTCAGTGAAAGAATTATTTTTTATAAACGTGATCTCGGCTCAGCTGCAGAGCCGCCTGATGCACATAAGACTGTCGTACGACAGCTTCCCCTGCAGTCAGCGTTCAGTCAGGGAAGAGGGAGGGAGGGGGGAACTTTGAGCGCTATCATCTCTCAAACCATAAGGGTTTGAGAGATGACACTGGGGTCAATAAGTTTCTTGTTAACAAAGCTACAATATGGGGATTAGTAATTTGCAATTATTACTATCCCTTTAACGTACCAATTTTGTCTTTTGCAAGATTTTTTTGTCATTGTATACGACAATATTTTTTTTTCCTCTTTAAGACACCAAAGAATAGTGTAGCCGCTCCCTTTCCCCGTCCCTTTGCCCAGCATTTATGGAGTTGTGTCAGACACAACGGACATTACTAGTTTTTTTATCGTATATCCTATAGAAAATATGTTATTCATGCATACAATTACTTTTTTGTGTCGTTCATATGAAATTTTTTTGTTGTTATCCCTTTGAACATATGGCCTGTAGTGATTAAACACCCATGTTTATGCAAATTCATACCAATGGATGAAATTTAATGACAGATTGTGCTGATTCAATGGGTAAAATGTCTTGATTATCTGATACTAAGCTATTCACAGGAAGCAAAAGTTTAGTAAAGTTGATACCTTTATTGGCTAACTAAACAGATTTAAAATGCAAGCTATCAAAACTTCTTAGGTCTGTTCCTCAGACAGAATGGTTAGAATGATAACCATTCATACTGCATGTTTTACTTTAAAATTCAATAATAATAATAATAATCCTATATAATAATTCGCTAAATCGTGTGTAACGGCCGACATGCGCAGTAGACACTGCTGTGCGTGCGGCAGTCATGCGCAGTAGAGACTGCCCGCGCCATGGCTGATACAGAGCTGGGCGCTCCAGAGGAGCGTCCAGCTCTGCATCAGCTGTGGCGCGGGCAGTCTCTACTGCTCGTGACTGCCTCGCGACCGGCTGCAAGAGACACTGTGGCCCGTGTAACGGGCTGTTCAACTAGTAATAATATAAAGAGACAATATTGCTAAAACATGAAAGCATTAATTTGGAATAAAATGTATGTTTTCTTTGTGACACACAACAGGAGACATTTCTTTGAAATATTTTCTAGAAGTTATAATTTCAAGATCAATATTAAAAAAAATTAAATAAAACAAATACATTTGTAAGAAATTGTTAGACATTAGAGTCTCATCTGCAATGCACAATGGCATAAGTTCAATATACTGTATATTGTTTGTTGAGAAGCAATTATGATGCAGATGTACTGTACAGTGGTTTACCTTATTGAGAATATCTTGTCAGGTCAACTGAATTAATTGGGAATCTCTGAATCTCCTCCCATTTATTAGATTTAATGGAAAGTTTTTACAAGAAATATGTTAATATTGTATAGTCCTTCCATTGAGAGAGAGGTAACCGATGCAGTTCTGTTTGTATTTGTCCAAATGTTGCAGTCTCCTAAGACGCAAAACATGTTTTACAGATTAAGTAAGTTTGTGTAAATACATTTCCTAAAGTTTTTGTTTCTTTGATCCGTATTGTTTATTTTTTATTTCTCTTCAAACTCATACACAAATAAACAAACACACACACAAACACATGTACTCCCTCACAAAGAGACAAGCACATTCAGCAATAACACATGCACAATCCCCCACACATAGACAAGCATATACAAATCATGCATAGTGCTAACACACATACAAACAGACACAGACACTCACACACAGGATGCTCGCATAAGAAACAAGCATATATAACAAAACATTCAAACACACACACAATGCTCACACACTTATATGCATTCAAAACAACATACACACACAATCAGTTTTCATACATACATACATAAACAGAAATATACACACAGGTACACACACCAATACTCACGCACAATGACATGCATTCTTAACAACATACATACACACACACACACTCGGTTATCATACATACACACAACCACTCCAACACACACAAAAAAACATTCACAACAACACTTGGATATAGAGACACGCATACAAAAAACACAGACAAAATGCTCACTCCAATAAGCAACACACATGCACACACACCTACAAACAGAGAAACAAGTATACACAACACACACACATGAACATTGTGAGAGAGAGAGAGAGAGGAGAATATTACTGGAGCTAGTTAAGATATGCAAATAAAGTGGATTAACAATTTAGGGAGTAATGTGGGCAGGCATTGTGTTCTCTGTGGTAGGGAATTTTGGGGGAGTGAGAAGGGAGAAATGAGATTTACCCCAAATACCACACAATCTTGTTCGACTAAGAAGAGAAAGGCAGGTGATCCAAGTTCCTTCCAGAGCTGGCTGAGCCTCTGTCACTGATAGATATACTTTGCAGACTGACACCCAAGAAACCGACAAGTCCAACTGACAATGATTCATAAAACAGCCAGAAGAAGAGGGACCAGACTAAGGTCAACAGTCATTTTGTAACGGTTTGTTTGACACACAGACACAGTAGGTTTGGATAAAACACAGTTTTATTAAGCAATTAGGAATACAATAACCCTCACAAGTCCTGTAATATATTTTCAATATAGTACAGCCACAAGACAGGTTACACATATATATATATATATATATATATATATATATATATATATATATATATGCCCACACAGGTCCAGTATAAATATAGAGTCCATAACACATTATACTGAACAGGTCAGGCAGATCTTGAAAGAGTCCCAGTGTATCGATACTGCATGGGTTAATAGCAGTCAGCGAGTGTAAACAGTCCCATATGTGGTAAAGCCTGTTAAGAAGCTCACCTAGGATAGAGAGCTTAAATACGAGTAACGCCCAAGAATAAGTATAGCAGGTAATGGTGAACTGCCTTAGCAGTAACGGAGGCTGCACAACTTGAGCACTGCCGGAGCAGTAACGGAGACTAGGCCACGTGAACACTGCCGTAGCAGTAACAGAGATTGAGTAACGTGGACACTGCCGTAGCAGTAACGGAGACCAGGCAACTAGAGCACTGCCGTAGCAGTAACGGAGACCAAGCCCTTGGATACTGCCTTGGCGATAACGGACTCTGAGCCACAGGGACACTGCCGTAGTAGTAACGGAGACTAGGCCACTTGCACTCTGCCATAGCAGTAAACGGAGACTAGGCACGGAGCAGGAACGTCAGCCAAGCCAGGTCGGTACACAGAGCAGGAACGTCAGCCAATCCGGGTCGGTACACAGGAGATGAGAAGCAGAATGGTCAGGCAGTCCGGGTCGGTTCACAAGCAGGAGACGAGATGCGGAGTAGTCAGGCAGGCCGGGTCGATACACTGAGAGCAAACTGCAATCAAGAACAAGCGCTGGTACTGGAACACCACGAAAGGGCACCGGAGGGGTGCCAAAACCCAGACCAAGCCCTTGGATACTGCCTTGGCAATAACGGACTCTAAGCCACAGGGACACTGCCGTAGCAGTAACGGAGACTAGGCCACTTGCACTCTGCCATAGCAGTAAACAGAGACTAGGCCACTTGCACTCTGCCGTAGCAGTAACGGAGACTAAGTGACTGGAGACTGCAGTGGCAGTAATGGAGACTGAACAACTGAGCACTGCCGTGACAGTAACGGAATAGAGCAACTAAGCAACTCGCGCTGAGGAGGCAACCAACCGGGAGCGGACAGTATGACAAGCCAATAGGAATGTCGCCGGGGCGACACAGAGGCAACAGAGACCAAAACTGCACAGCTGTCACAGATAGCGAGAAAGGATCACTGCCCTCAACCGGAGACCGGGCGTGGGCACCCGGAGCAGGAACGTTAGCCAATCCAAGTCGGTACACGGTGCAGGAATGTCAGCCAAGCCGGGTCGGTACACGGAGCAGGAACGTCAGCCAAGCCAGGTCGGTACACGGAGCAGGAACGTCAGCCAAGCCGGGTCGGTACACAGGAGATGAGAAGCAGAATGGTCAGGCAGTCCGGGTCGGTTCACAAGCAGGAGACGAGATGCGGAGTAGTCAGGCAGGCCGGGTCGATACACTGAGAGCAAACTGTAATCAGGAACAAGCGCTGGTACTGGAACACCACGAAAGGGCACCGGAGGGGTGCCAAAACCCAGTGTTTAAAGGCCATACTGGGTGGGACAAGTACTGTATAGCCAATAGGAGTAGAGCATGAGTGTAGACTGATAGAATGTCGCTAAAAGAGCACGGGCACCGTGATACATTTGTACTGTGTAAAAAAGTAAGAATACTATGACACTGAGAGAGAGAAAGCAGCAACTGAAATCCTTTTTACATTAACTAAAGGCAAAGAGGGGAAGAAGCAAGTGTAAAAGAGAGTAGTAGTTTTAGGACAGTGAAACTTTAGAGAAGGAAACAGCTGTATTTTTCTATAGACACATCTCATTTCATATTACAAACTATAATCCATGTAATTTGTGCATGCCTTTACTGTTACCTTATATATACCTTTCTTTGTCTCAATATAGTTTGTTTCTGGTCAATTGTATGTATAAAAAGTCATGCTGTGCCAAGCCTAGTTCAGAACGGTGATCTGACCTAGAAGTGTTGATCATTCTTAATAAATCCTATAATAATTTTTGCACTGGGGCCAACTAATGAGTCAGAGGTGATTTTGTAAAAAGAAAGGTACCAAATCACTATACTCTTAATAATAAAAAATGTACAGTCACTGATTAAAGGGAGAGAGTCATCAACAAAAGGTACAGGGTCACTGAACTGGCATGAACTGGCTGAAAATCAGCTCTTAGATGACTAGTTATGTCACTGATGACGACTTACATAATAAAGTGAATGTCGAGTTCCACATGTATATTTGTGGAATGTTTTATGCACAATATGCTACTTTTTTCATTCTAATTGTTTAACCTAATTAAAACTCTACATTTATTCATTTTTACCCTTCATTGCTCACTGACAAATTACCATAAGAATATCCTGGAAATTCCATGCTATCGGTGCCTTGAGCAAATACAATTGAGAACCACTGTTTAGTGCATACTCCAAAGTTAAAGCCAGTGGAGCTGTGTTAGTAAATTTGTATATTCAGCCCATAAGTCACATAATTAAAACAAATGATGCATGAAAAGTGACAAGAAAATGAGGCCGTTGATTCGATATGTTGTGTGCTTCTAGCTAGAGAATAGGAAATTAATTGGGAAAACTCCACAACTACATTTAAAAAATAAAAACTAATAAAGAAAGGAAGTAAGCAACAATCAAGTACAGAAAATGCAGATTAAGAAAAATAATATATAGAATGACTTAGATTAAGGAAAACAAATTAACTAAATTAAAGGAGCAATACCTTTTTTATGAAAAAAACCACTGCTGGCAGTTGTTTTATTCAAAAGTTAACTGAGTTCAACTATGATACTGTCTGAAAACAGAAAACCAGGGAGCTTATTTCCTGAAATTCATACTGAGAGGAAGTGACTCAGTGGTTACTCTAACATTCTACAGAGAACAGCTGTTAGTGACTCACCTCTTAGAATGCAAAATGTGGTCTCTATAGGGCAATGTTAAAGTAGATAACAGCAGTTTAAACTGTAATAAGTCTGGAAAACACATCCCCTATCAGTCAGAGTACCACTGATTTACCCAGAAGGAAAAGTCATACAATATATGTTTGGTTTCAGAAAGAACGTTTATTTATATAGCTCCACAAGTGTACGCAGTGCTTTACAATTCAAGGATTTAAACAATACAGGGTTACAGGTGCTTTGTAGAGTGAAACAATGGGTGTGAGGTCCCTGCCCGAAAGCTTACAATCTAAAGTGGCAATGGGAGACATACAGAGTACATAAGGGTCAAGTGCTGAGTACAGTGCTAGTTCTGATGATAATAGAGGACATCAGTAAAGTAAATAATTTATAAGAGCGTTCATTGTACAACATCAGTGCCTTCTAGCATGTTGAGATTTTATCCATGAGGTGTGTTTTTAAGTGAGATTTGAAGGTTATCAGAGAGGTGTAGTGGCACAGTTTGGATGGTAGAGCATTCCATAGATACAGAGCGATGAAAAAGGTTTGATATGTGACAGAGTCGTAGACACAAAAGGAGCTGAGAGAAGACAATCATTGGCCGAATGTAAGTGACGGGATGGGGTATAACGGGAGAGCAGAGTGGAAATGTAAGAAGGAAAAGAGGAGCGTACTGTCTTGAAAGAGAGAAGTAAGATTTTGTAAGATATCCGGAGATTGATAGGCAGCCATTGGAGAGTTTTGAGGAGGAGCGGGGCAGGGACAAACCTAGGTGACAGAAGAGTAATACGTGTTGCAGCATTCTATATAGATTGAAGTGGATGGAGATGGGAAACAGGAATGCGAGACAGAAGAATGTTGCAATAGTCCATGTGGGAGAGGATGATTGCATGTATAAGAATTTTAGCTGTGGAGGAGCAGAGGAAGGGATTTTAGCAATGTTATGTAAAAGAAAGTGCCAGGATTTAGCAATGGCATTAATATGAGGGGAGAATGAGAGAGACATGTCAATTATCACCCCTAGACACCACGCTTCTGATACTGGATTTATGGTAGTGCCATTAACAGTCACCTGGAAGGGCGCTACAGGGCCAGGTCTAGGTGGGATGAGGAGTAGCTCAGTTTTAGACATATTGAGTTTGAGGTGCCTATGAGCCATCTAGTCTGAGATAGCCAAGAGTCAATCTGTAACTTTAGCCTGGATATCAGCAGTCAGTCGAGGTGCAGATAAGTAAATCTGGGTGTCATCTGCATAGATGTGATATTTGAGACCAAATGAGTTAATAAGATCACCAAGTGTTATTGTGTAAAGAGAAAACAGAAGCGGTCCAAGAACAGAACCTTGAGAAACCCCAACAAAGAGTTGGACGGGAGAGGATGAAGAAGTGGCAGAGGAGACACTGGAGGATCTGTTAGATAGATAAGAGGATAGCCAGTCCAGTGCTGTGTTATGGATTCCTAAGGAGTGAAGAATGCGGAGGAGGAGAGCATGATCAACAGTGTCAAAAGCTGCTGAGAGATCAAGCAGGGTAAGTATTGAATAGTGACCTTGAAATTTGGCAATGTGAAGATCATTGACCACTCTTGCAAGAACAGTTTCAGTGGAGTGAGCAGTGCGAAATCCAGATTGTAAAGGGTCCAGCAGGTCATATGTGTTAAGGAAGTCAAGCAGGCATTAGTAGGCTAGAGTTTAGAGGCAAAAGGCAGAAGAGAAATGGGTCGATAGCTAGAGGGTGTGTTATTGTGAGAAGAGTTGTTCTTGAGGATGGGCGTTACTAAGGCATGTGTGAAGTCATCAGGAAATGTAGCAGTGGCAAAGGATGAGTTAAAGATTTGTAATAGGATAGGGATTAGTATGGGGGGAGGGGCTGGATGAGGTGACAGGGGAGTGGATCAAGTGCACATGTAGTGGATGGAGCGGAGGATAGCAGGTTAGTCAGTTCCTCCTCCGTGACTAGTGAAAAAGAGACCAGAGTGCCAGGGGGTGAACGAGAGAGGCTAGGAGTAGATATGCAAGGTGGTATATTATCCCGGATGGAGTCCACCTTGGCTTTGAAGTAGTCAGCAAAGTCTTGTGTCTGTATTGAGTTTGTGGGGGAAGCAGATGGAGGGCGGAGGAGGGAGTCAAAGGAAGAGAAAAGGTATTGGGGGTTGGATTTGTGAGCGTTGATTAGTTGTGAAAAGTAAAGTTTTTTGGTGAGGGACAGAGAAGAGTTAAAGCAGGAGAGGAGGAACCTGTAGTGGAGAAAGTCTGCCAGAGAACCAGACTTTCTCCACAGTCTTTCAGCTGAATGGGTACAGGAGCAGAGGAAGCTGGTGTCTTTATTAAGCCACAGCTGTGGGTTAGTTCTGCGAGTGGATCGGAGAAAGAGAGGCGCATGCAGGTTTAAAGAGGCAGATAGGACTGAGTTGTATGTTTTGACAAGGGTGTTAGTGTTAGGATTAATGGGAACAGATAAAAGTCTAGTAGCCAGGGAGGACTGGAGAGCTATGAGATTAAGGGATTTGAGGTTACGCGTGGAGCGGGGAGAGGAAGCAGGGATTGCGGAAGATGGATAAGTAGTGTTGAATGTTAGAAGATGGTGATCGGATAATGGAAGAGGAGGGATATTAAAATCGAAGAGAGCACAGCCTCTAGTAAACACAAGGTCTAGGAAGTGACCATCCTTGTGAGTACTAGCATTCATCCACTGGGTTAGTCCAAATGCAGATGTTAAAGAGAGAAAACGGGATGCCCAGGAGACGGAGGGATCATCCACATGGCAGTTGAAGTCCCCCTGAATAAGTGAAGGTGTGTCTGATGAGAGGAAGAAGGAAAGCCATGATTCAAAGTCAAAAAGGAAGTCTGAAGGTGTATATGTGCAGGTAGGTGGGCGATAAATGACTGCAACTTGTAGAGAGACTGGTGCAAAGATACGGACAGCATGCAACTCAAAAGAGGAGAAGCAGAGTGAGGCAAAATTAGTTTGTAATGTTCAGAGAGTAGCAAACCCACACCTCCCCCACGTCCAGTTGACCGTGGAGTGTGAGAGAAGGAGAGACCAACTGCAACAAGGAGTCACTATACAGAATAAACTGCACTTTTAATAAAAACAGCAACTTTATTGTAGGAATATATAAAAGCACAAGTACCTTGACAGCTTCCAATGATGTTGAGTAACTGGAGGAGAGACTGCGGGACAAACCCCTATCAACCAGCAAGGGTCTGTGCAAAACTACCTTTCACTGATCAACATGTTTTGTGTTAGATACACTTATCCATGATCTAGGAGAGACCACCATAGGAGACTGCTGCCTCTAAAGCAGTGTCAGATTGAGAGAGCCAAGCTTCAGTAATAACAAGTAAATTCAGGGAGCGGGAGAAAAAGAGATCATGCACAGTGTTATATTTGTTAGTAATGGAGCGAGCATTCCATAGAGCACAGGAAAAGGGAAGAAATTGAGGTTGAAGGCAGGGAATGGTGATTAGATTTGAATTGTTCCTATGCTGACTGGAGGTAGAGTGTTTGTGAATGGAGATGGGGCCAGGGTTTGGAGAGATATCTCCAGCTGCCATTAACAGAATAAAAGAGAGAGATAGGAGATGAGAGAGTGATTTGTGTGTATTTGTTTTTTGTTTTGTATGGGGTGGGGGGGTGCAGGAGCGGAGAAGAATGAGGAGTTGGTGTATAGAGGTGAGTGTGGATGATAGAAGAGAAGGAGAGATATAAACATGGGGTGGAGGAGATGGTGGAGGGTAGAAGGAACCTGATATTTTACTGAGAACTGCAGCCATAGACAGAAGGAATATTTGTTATTTAGGTACTGTTTGCAGTGGGCATGATGTTGAAACAACAGTCCGCATGGGCCAAGAGCACCTTCTCATAATGGAGTTTGTTTTGTAAACAGAGTCCAAAAGCTGGTGTTATACAAAGAATCTTGATGTTTAGGAGAATTACAGAGCTTCCATTTAGATGTTTGCTTCAAGTCCTTTGTAGCCTTGCTTTGGGAGGTATTCTTTGTTCAGTGGAATCTGATTTGTCTCCTGCCCCACTCCTGCTCAAGTCCTGCTTAAGTCTCAATTCACTTAAGATGACTCAATTGGGATGGGGAGCCCCTTAAGATTCACCCTCTAGGGCTGTCACCCTAGACTGAAGGTATTATATAGCAGTCTTATACACATGAGGCTGACCAAATGACTATCAGAGCTGATAAGCAAGTTAATTCACACCCATGTGAAAAGAGTGACCAAATCAGACATCAGTAAGAACACAGGATGAAGGGGGAAGGGGGTTGATCAAACAGAAATGAAATCAATAACAATAGTTGCAGACAAACAGATGTGCGATGTGAAGAATTAATACCATACCCAGTAAACAGGAGTTGAGATGTAAGCAGGGCTGCAGAAAGATATATGATATGGGATGTGAAGAGTTAATACCATACCCAGTAAACAGGAGTTGAGATGTTAGAAGGGGTGCAGAGAGACAGATGATACGGGATGTGAAGAGTTAATACCATACCCAGTAAACAGGAGTTGAGATGTTAGAAGGGGTGCAGAGAGACAGATGATACGGGATGTGAAGAGTTAATACCATACCCAGTAAACAGGAGTTGAGATGTTAGAAGGGGTGCAGAGAGACAGATGATACGGGATGTGAAGAGTTAATACCATACCTGGGAAAGAGAAATTGAGATAATTAGAGATGAGAGCACAGAATATTCATCTTTCACTTGACTTTTACCATAAATTAGAGTGTGAATATTTCCTAAACTATACATCTGCTGGTTATAATTATTTTGTTTATTCTTATGGTGTGGTTGTTATTATGGTTGGCATGCCAATGCTTTCCTACCCCTGCATTAGATAACCCTAAGAGTACCAAAGAGGTATGCTAGATCCTGCTGCCTCACAGAAACCACATTTAGAATACAGAAATGCAAAACAAAAAAAGTTCCATGATGAAAGTATTTTGCAATAGACACTTTGCATATGCTTAAATGCACTTACTAGAGGTAATGCCAAGCAGAACATTAAGAAATGTATTAAGAAATTTATCCGTTTCCACAACTGGGTGCTTCCCTAATACTCAGTATTCAATGACCAGAATATGGATGATATATACAGCAAAATCCAGGCTTGGCCTGCAAAGGTTCCCTGAATAACACACTACTGATGCATATTAGACTATCGTCTGGTGGACATGAATCTGAATACTAAGAGCATTTATACACAGACTTTGTAGGCCAGTTCAGGGTATTTCCAGCTACACTATAATTATTCTATCTGGTGGATACTAAATATTACTGAGGGACCTAGCAGATGTGAGAGAGGTTACCCTCAAGAAGAGGACATAATTTTCAATACTTTACTAGGGACTCCTAGTAAGTATATCATACAATTGTATGCAATTTGTTTATTAAAACATACTTTCACCATGGCCGCTTTTCTGTTTCTGTCTTCTAAACAAAATATTGTTCATTGTTGTAATTAGAGGACTACAAGGAAATTTATAGCAAGATCCACAATTTGTCAGCATGAGGAAGGCATGTCACCAGCTATCGGAAGTTGGTGCTTGTTGTGTATATCTGTGGCTCAGTTTGTTAATGCACCAACTGTAGAATGTTTTCACACTGCAAGGTCACAGGTTCTAGTCCCAACAGGGTCAACTCAGCGTTTCATCATTCTGAGGTTGATCAAAAGAGTGGCATTAAATTGGGTAATAATATCTATAATAATAACGATAATATCTATAACCCAAGACATTCTTGAAATCGAGAGACAATATCAATGTAGCCTTCCTGGTAAAATGCTTTGATATTATTATTAATATATAAACATGTCCTCAGGAATACAAAAATGGATTTGGGTTATCACCAAAATGGATGATGGTGATGGTCTGAGTCTTCTTTATTCTTTTTTGAACATGTAGCGCTATATTTTATTACTTATAGATTTGTAGTTCAAGCAATTATTAAATCCAAAAGGATCCCGCTCCCTCTCCTTCTGAATGCTTCCAATCAGATCTGGAATCTGGTCGTGTGACCGGACAGATGCAGCATGGGATTATCTTCACTCAGTGAATATAAGGAAAACCCCGCCCCCTTTGAAAAAGGAGGGCAGGATTTTCCTTTTGCTACTGAAGATTGTCCCTCACCTCACTCCATCCAGACCAGACTGAGAGGCAGAGTGATGCAGGGAAAGAGATAGAAGGGGTATCCTTTTGGATTGAATAGTGCTTGAAACAAAACTGTGAGTAATTAAATATAGCTCTACATGTTCAAAAAAGAATAAAGAAGACTTGGACCATCACTTTAATAGATGTATTTCTATCCCTTTAAAATCAATGAATGTTTTTATTTCTAGCAGTTGGTTTCAGAATTTCTCAATTTCTCCATAGTACATCAACCTCTCTGAGTCCTGTTAAAGGAATAGTAATACTTTGTTTTATCGTTATTTTATTTTGACGCATTAAAAAAACATGTAGAACAATATAAGTCTTATTTCTCAAACCTTTATGGTTTGAGAGATATTCACACGCAAAGTTTCCCCCTCCCGCCCCTTTTACCTAGTGTAAGCAATCTCTTCTCAGATGTGGAATGCAGTCCATAGGCCAGACAGATAACAGTAGGGGACAATCTTATTCCTATGAGAACAATGAAAGCCCTGCCACCCTTGACAAGTTTTTCAGGTTTTTCCCTTATCTTAATTGAAGATTGTCCCTCTCTACAATCTACCTGGGCACCTCCCTTCTGATCTGGCTGAGCAGTGTTACATCAGTAAAAGGGGTGGGAGGGGGATACTTTGTCATTAAATTACTCTTGAACTACAACTCTGACAGTATTGAAATAACACTCTCCAAAGTCCAAATACTATGATGATTAATTAGAGCTGCTTTTATTATGAAACATTACCATCCCTTTAATCACTTCTTCAGCTGATAATACTGAACATTACTAATATTTGATAAAAGAAAGAAATATTTTTTTCTGCACTGTAGCTTTTTTCTCTGAATCAATCTACTTTGCATTTCTTTTTCTTTTCTTTTTTTTTACTTTAATTACATACATTATAGGTGATGTGAGTTTTAAATCCACCATTTGATTCTGCCATAATGTGCTTGCACTTTTTAGAACACTGGCTTTATTGTACGGTTGACAGAATTATTGTATAACTCTAACCCAGGTACTCAGGCACTTGGGGGCATGATGATATTTTGAAGTGGACCTGTGGCAATAAATTTGTGGTTTAAGTTATGGAACTAATTATTATGTTATGACTTGCACAAGGTACAGTAGTTACAGGATTAGAACAGGCAGTATTTTACTTAAAATATCTCTGCAGTACGTTAGTTTTAAAATTGAAATGAAAGCAATAACATATGACCAGGAGTGCTAATGATTTTGATCTTTAGAGGGAAAAAAGCTTGCTGAAGTAGTATTTAAAAATAGCAGGATTGTTAAGTTTTTGGGGAGCTTTCATGAAACATAAGGATTGAATTTGCAGCTGTTGACAACAATACTGTCTAGCCAGATCCATGTCATTGTAGGAATTTTCATTGTGCCATTAAATGTTTAAGAAAGATCTAAATCTATAATAAGTACAGTATCGTCTGCTTCTGAGCAACAAAACACAGTTACTGAACATTGAACAATTACACTTTTTCCAGTGGCAGTGTCTACAAATTACTGATCAGACTATCTGGACAGAATAATGTTACTAAGACAATTAAAAATGCTACACTTGCTGGTTCAACTGCCACTGAAATTTGAAATATAATATTTAGATTATGGGTAGGCAACATTTAACACACCAGCTGTTGGAAACTACAACTCCCATCATTCCTAAACGGCCAACGGCTAGTTGGGAATGTTGTTAGTTTTAGTTCCCATCCCCAACAGCTGAGGAAGTGAAGGTTGCCTACTCCTAATATATTAAACCTTAATGGAACGTGAGATTTTCTAATAATTGCCTCCCCACTTACCCTAATCCAGGCAGAAAGTCCTATTGAACATTGTGTATCAGTTCTGGGTGGAATGGTTTCCGCGAAATTAGTTTTTAAATAGTACTGGATATGATGTCAACAGAGGCCAATATGATTGCTTGTTAACCAACTTCAATATCACAAACTCTTGCCACTGATCTGGGAGGAGGAAAGAAGGAAGGAAGGAAGGAGAGAGAATGGGATCCTGTGGTTAATGCAACCAAGAATTATGTAGGACCCCATGGATATAATATCGAGTGAAAATTAAAGATAGATTTGGTGGAACCAATCCGTACATACTTGATTCACAGTGGCCAATAGGATTTTCTCTTTAAGTTAAATGAGGGGTTATTTTTTATTAAAGGCCTCAACCTTTACCCCTACAGCTTATGGGGACTAGAACTACAACTTTCCAAACAAGCCGTTTTAAAATGTGCTCTTCCAATTAAACATACAAAAGTATGAGAAACAGAATAAACTTATTTAACATATTTAAAGTTAAGTGGAATATTACAGCAGATATTTTCTGAGACAAAAAGCTCTGATTTCAAACACATTATCCGTAAAGGTTAAATTACAGAGATGCAGTGACAATGAAGCAATGCGTTGCCTACCCCTCTGGCACTCAAGGGTTAAAGGCACTGGGGAAAAAAAATCCCTCCCAAGCCTGAATGGGTTTATAGGCTCAACCCACATCCAATCAGAATTTCATGCCTCCTGTATGAAAGTTTTTATTTCATGTCATTTCGTTTTTTTTTCTCTCCCTGTCTGTCTGACTGCCTGTCAGTGAGACTGATGATGCCAAGAAGAACAGGATCAATCCTGGGGCAAACTAGTGCATCATGGGAAATAAATAAAAATCCCCCATTCATTTCACCAGAACCATAACCCCCTTGAAATGCATCAGTGGTGCCTCGGTAGTATTCAAGGGGTTAAAATCCACATCTAAATTAATGTGAATTTTGCAAATTTTAAGTTATCCTTTCAGCATTTGGTTTGACCCATGAATTATCCAATTTCTACTACAGTTTTATTATTTACTTCTCTTTTCCAGATCTCACTTTTTTTGCTGTTTCCTGTCATTTGAGAGCAAAGCCTTGTTTTGTTTTGTTCAGGATTTATACAAATCTTTATGTTTACTTTATGCCATAATGATTTATGAACACTGGTTTGTTTATTCGTGGTGTTTAATTCAAAGAGATTTTAGCTTCATTCAGACAGAGAGGCTTATGTAGATACCTGAAAACTCTCCAGATATGCCCCAGAGTTCCCGGTCTTCAAAAAAATCATCATAATGAAAAACTTATGTGGTAAAAAAAAAAAATGGTGGTAAAGGAAAGACAATATTTTCAGAAGTAAATATGTCACATTTGAAAATGTGTCATAAAGACTTAAAAAGGATGATAAGAAGATCTTGATGAACATTGCCCTTAAAAATTCTGGTTTTGTCCTTGAAAAGAAAATTTTCAAGAAACAGAGAAATGATTTTATCTTTAAAATGATAAAAATTTTCAAAGACTTTACTTTTTTGAACCAGTTAACTCTATAGTACTGCTTCTCACTCCTGCTAACAGTACTTTAATTTGTCTTCTCCAAGTTAAGACCAGTTTTGATTTTGTTGTGATAAAATGATGTTAATCAGGCAAAAAAGTGTCAGTTAAAACAATATTTTTTTCTGAAAATACCTACAATATGACTGTAGATTAAACCATGTCCACTTTGCTCATCTTAGAGAGAAGGGTTCACTTTTCAATGGTCGCACACTGAAGATCATACGACCATTCAACTCTTTCACCATGTCGCCTGTATAAAAATAGCGACGTGACAATCTCGCAGTGCATGACAGCAAGAGATTGTCACGTTGCCTAGTCAATGGGCGTGTTTAATAGACTCACAAGTACTAAAGTGAGGAAAAAAATATAGTGTGTTTAGAGCAATGCAAAACTTGTGATCATTTCATGATGATCTGGCACTGTTGTTGAAGTTATAACTGCTTGCATATACTGAGTCCATCTCAACGCCGATTCGCTCATCAGTATGAGAGTTAATGTTATAATAGAGTAAATCAGTATGTGAGCCGATCCTGCCTCTCCCCTTCTCTGTGTGCGGAATGACAGGGACAGGGAGAATCAGAGCACACAGAGAAGGGGAGAGGCAGGATCGGCTCACATACAGATGTACTCTATTATAACATTAACTCTCATAATTATGAGCAAATCGGCGATGAGATGGATTCAGTGTATGCAAACATTTATAACTTCAACAACAGTGCCAGATCATCATGTAATGATCAAAAGTTTTGCGTTGCTCTAAGCACACTGTATATTTTTCCTCACGTTAGTACTTGCAGGTCTATTAAACGCACCCATTGACTAAGCGATGTGACAATCTCGCACTGTCATGCACTGCAAGATTGTCACGTCACTATTTTTATGCAGGCTGCATGATGAAAGAGTTATATGGTCGCATGCTCTTCTGTGTGCGACCATTCAAAAGGATACCAAGAGAAGATGGATGGTGTGGTTTGTTTAATAATGACTCATGCATTATACATAATACAAAAAGGGGGTTAATTAGAAATGATCAAAGGAAATTTTTCAAAGTTTTCATAGAACTGTTCTGCAAAATCATGAATGGATTTCTCATCTCAGCTTGTGTTGCCTGCCCCAAGATATTGCCTAAATTGTTAAATGAGAATTAACGCCTAATAATAATCCCCCACTCACCTTACTTTGGCCAGAATTCCCAGATGATCTCTAAGAATCTTGACCTTGTCCTGAGTGTCATTGCCATGGAGGCAGACATGACAGTTGCTAGCAGGACCACAGAACCTCAAACTCTGTAAACAGCACATGGTAATCTTAACACTTTGAGGAATACTCTGATACTAAGAGGGCTAGGTACTAAGGGGCGAAAGGTCCCATCGTGTTCTAGCAAAAAAAAAGCGAAAACCATGTGGTTGTCCAAAAATCCATTTTAAATATAGCAATTAAATTCTTCACTGTTTTCACCCATTGCCAAAATTTCTTCACTATTTTTTTAAAGGCTACAAATGTTTCATCCCTTTACTTATATGTTCTTCGCGTTTTCACTATAAAAAGTGACGTTTCCAGGAAGTGAAACACAATACAAGCAGCTAGAGAGAGAGAGAGGGGGTGGGGTGCTAGGCTGTAATTCTGTGATTTATTTGGTGAAACTGAAGAAGAAGAGGGCCATAGTGTGTGCTAGCACTATGAGAGCCTGGAATATAAACAAAAGCAGGAGCTGGAAGGACTGTTACGCATCCAATGAGTCTGAGGAGGTTGAAGTGACCACTACCAGCATTGAATGGTCTGGATACCCTGATTCCCAAGATCCAGTGATGACCAGTCCCCCTACTTTATCCCTAGGGATCTTGGGTAAATTTGTGTCACTTGCAGAGGATGAAAAGGGTAATAGTGTGAGCAGGACAGTTCAGCTACCTGTACCTGCTGTCAGTGCTGCACCTGCCAGTGTGTCTTGTGATCCTCAGGAGAGGAAGGGGGAGGAGATGATGCCAAGTGTGACAGAAGGGGATCCCAAGTCACAGTTGCCATCGCCAAGCAGTCCCGCCACTTTTACTACTACTACTACCATTAAGATACAGAAGCCACAGACTCAGAGTTTTAAGAGTGAGAGAGGGGGTGATAGTAGTAGTACGAAGACTTAGAGACTGAAATTTATGTGGTTGCTGTTAGTGATGGTGAAGCAGCTGGTGGGACTAGTGTGACGACAGTAGATCCTCCAGCTGATGCTGAGGTGGTAGGGGAAGTGATGAGTTGCAGCCAGGCTAGTGGTCAAGGGAGCCCACAACATTCCCCTGACCCCGCAACCCCCCCACCCGGCATTGTCCCTATGGAACATGATACTGAAGAAGGCAGAACTGGTGGCTAACAGCAATAAGCCCACCACCATAATCACAGATCAGCTGTTTATGCCTACTGCTAGTGCTGTCAGTCTGTCTTCTTTAGCTCAAGAGATGGCAAGTCTGTCATATTTGTCACCACCTCCAACTGGTGAGACTGTAATTGAGCAGCAGCATGGAGTGACTAGTGATAGTGGTGGTGATGATGAGGATGATGATGGAGTTTTTGGGGTGGATGAGACAAAAATGTTTTTTCTAGCCTAAACCAAGAAGAAATGGGGGACAGATATAGAGATGAGAATGAACATCACACCCACAATTAACAGTGAGATTGGCAAATTTGTTATTCCTGCTCCTGCTGAGTTGCAAGGGCAGCAGGATGATGAGGAGCAGGCTAGTGTGCAACAGACCACCATGTACACAGTGGCAATGGGGTCCAGCAGTAGTGATGACAGACTAGGATGGGTTCGATTTGCCAACAGCAATACTCCTGGTCTTAGTTGTAGTGCTGATTTGGAGGCAGTAGCAGTAACAGCAGCAATATCATCCTCTGCCCCAGCCAGTGAAGTGGAATGTAGAGGAGAAGAAGAAAGAGGTTGATCTTCTCCACCTTGCCCCTCCCTTGAGGTCCTGGGTATGTCAACTTTTTTCTCTTGGGGCAGGCACAGTGGAGTCATCAGTGAAGGCTCTGTGCACAAATTGTGATAAGGGGAAAGGCGGTAAGGCACCTTGGCACAACATTGTTCATCACACATACGAAACGCAGACACCATGACATTTTTTGTTCGAAGCATGTTAAAGCAAACACCCACCAATAAAATCAGGCACCGCTGTTGCTGTACCCCCTGACTCTCCCAAAAGGCAACAAGTGGTGAGGTGGAAATTACAGAGGAAGAATTGAGAAAACTAGCCAGAGCCTGAAAGTTCCATGGTGAGTGAAACACCTGGCTCGCAATCACCTTCTTGCTCTAGGGCCCAGCCCCAGGAAGTTGTAACTACATCTTCTGGCAATCCACCTTGTTCATCATTATCTGCCCCATTGTCGCGGTTTGTTAAGACTCTCAGACGCAAAGTTAGATAAAAACACACCTTTACTGAAAAGTTTAAAATAATCCCATAGAATCTCATACATATACATACACATATATAGCAAAGACAGGAAAGTAGTAATAATAGCAAGTAAGGCTCTACTGGCCTTGCCAATATACCGGGCAAGGCAGCCTGGGCAGCAAAGGAAAGATGGCTCTACCGACCCTGCCAATATACTGGGCAAGGTAGCCTATCAGATACAAGGAGGCACTGGCTCTACCGGCCCTGCCAATATACGGGCAAGCCAGCCTAACGAATCCCCATATGATACAGGCTCTACCGGCCCTGCCAATATACCAGGCAAGGCAGCCTAAAGGAACACCCTGGATATAGGCTCTACCGGCCTTGCCAATACCGGGTAAGGCAACCCCAAAGTGGAAACGACTGGAAGGTTCTACTGGTCTTACCAATATACTGGGCAAGGCAGCCTAGAGGAGATGGTGCCAACCACTATGGCCTCAATGCCTGTCAGATGACAATGACAGTATGGAGATGGTATATAGAGGCTATGAAAGCTAGTGGTAGCATCAGGTATTCTGCACATACCAGCACCCATGTACTGGGAGAGTAACTAGCTGTCTAGGACTGGACAGGGTGCAGTGAACCAATGTCCACATCCAGGGACCGGCAGTCTAATAATGTAGCCATGAGGCAAAGGAGAGAACCAGCTCCAGCGCGCTGGGAACCAACAATCTAACTGTTTATTAAGCCGTAAGGCCGTGGAGCGAACCAGCGCCCGCATGCTGGAAACCAACAGGCTAAATGATAGTAAGCCGCAAGGCAGTGGAGCGAACCAGTGCCCGCGCTGAGGACCAACAGACTCAATATGAGCAAGCCGTAAGGCAATGGAGCAATCCAGCGCCAATGCACTGGGAACCAGCAGATTAAATGTATAGTAAGCCGTGAGGCAGTAGAGCGAACCAACGCCCGCGCGCTGGAAACCAACAGACTAAATGTATAGTAAGTAGTGTTGAGCGAGCATGCTCGGCCGATGCTCGGATCGGCTCGAGCATCGCTCTGCTCGGCACATGGCGGTACTCGTACGAGTACCGCATGTGCTCGCCCGCCATGTTCGGGTCTCCTCCCCGCACGTTTTGCGGCTGCTGCGCAGCCAATAAACGTGCAGGGAGGCTCTGACATCGGTGTAATGCCAGCAGCCATGTTGGCTGCTGGCATTACACTGATTGGCTGGCCAGAACCCGTGGTCAGGTGCTGTATAGCACCTGACCAGCGAGTTCGGCTCAGTCTGAGCCAGGGAGAGCTGAGGATAGGAAGGGAAAGGCAGTGTAGGGAGGAAAAAAACAAAAATTGTGAAAAAAAAAGAACCAAAAGTCCTTTTTAGGACTACTGTGTGTGGGGGCAGCAGGTTATTTGGTGTGGGGGGAAAAAAACAAAAAAAAAAAAAAAAAAATATATATATTCTGTTTAGTGTGCAAAGTTGCAGATTAGAGCACATTCTGTTTAGTGTGCACAGTTGCAGATTAGAGCACATTCTGTTTAGTGTGCAAAGTTGCAGATTAGAGCACATTCTGTTTAGTGTGCAAAGTTGCAGATTAGAGCACATTCTGTTTAGTGTGCAAAGTTGCAGATTAGAGCACATTCTGTTAAGTCTTCAAACTAAAATATCAAAGTCACGTATTCCATTCAGTGTGCGTCGCCGCAGTTTAGCAGCACATTCTGAGTACTGTGCAGAGTTGCAGAATAGGAAGAAATACTGTTAAGTCTTCAAACTAAAATATCAAAGTCACATATTCCATTCAGTGTGCTTCGCCGCAGTTTAGCAGCACATTCTGTGTACTGTGCAGAGTTGCAGAATAGGAAGAAATACTGTTAAGTCTTCAAACTCAAATATCAAAGTCACATATTCCATTCAGTGTGCTTCGCCGCAGTTTAGCAGCACATTCTGTGTACTGTGCAGAGTTGCAGAATAGGAAGAAATACTGTTAAGTCTTCAAACTAAAATATCAAAGTCACATATTCCATTCAGTGTGCTTCGCCGCAGTGTAGCAGCACATTCTGTGTACTGTGCAGAGTTGCAGAATAGGAAGAAATACTGTTAAGTCTTCAAACTCAAATATCAAAGTCACATATTCCATTCAGTGTGCTTCGCCGCAGTTTAGCAGCACATTCTGTGTACTGTGCAGAGTTGCAGAATAGGAAGAAATACTGTTAAGTCTTCAAACTAAAATATCAAAGTCACATATTCCATTCAGTGTGCTTCGCCGCAGTGTAGCAGCACATTCTGTGTACTGTGCAGAGTTGCAGAATAGGAAGAAATACTGTTAAGTCTTCAAACTCAAATATCAAAGTCACATATTCCATTCAGTGTGCTTCGCCGCAGTTTAGCAGCACATTCTGTGTACTGTGCAGAGTTGCAGAATAGGAAGAAATACTGTTAAGTTTTCAAACTCAAATATTAAAGTCACATATTCCATTCAGTGTGTTTCAACGCCGTTTAACAGCCTATTCTGTGTACTCTACAGAGTTGCAGAATAGTAAGAAATACTGTTAATTTTTCAAACTCAAATATCAAAGTCACATATTCCATTCAGTGTCTTTCACCGCCGTTTAACAGCCTATTCTGTGTACTCTGTACAGTTGCAGAATTATAAGAAATACTGTTAAGTTTTCAAACTCAAATATTAAAGTCACATATTCCATTCAGTGTCTTTCACCGCCGTTTAACAGCCTATTCTGTGTACTCTGTACAGTTCCAGAATTATAAGAAATACTGTTAAGTTTTCAAACTCAAATATTAAAGTCACATATTCCATTCAGTGTGTTTCAACGCCGTTTAACAGCCTATTCTGTGTACTCTGCAGAGTTGCAGAATAGTAAGAAATACTGTTAATTTTTCAAACTCAAATATTAAAGTCACATATTCCATTCAGTGTCTTTCACCGCCGTTTAACAGCCTATTCTGTGTACTCTGTACAGTTCCAGAATTATAAGAAATACTGTTAAGTTTTCAAACTCAAATATTAAAGTCACATATTCCATTCAGTGTCTTTCACCGCCGTTTAACAGCCTATTCTGTGTACTCTGTACAGTTCCAGAATTATAAGAAATACTGTTAAGTTTTCAAACTCAAATATTAAAGTCACATATTCCATTCAGTGTGTTTCAACGCCGTTTAACAGCCTATTCTGTGTACTCTGCAGAGTTGCAGAATAGTAAGAAATACTGTTAAGTTTTCAAACTCAAATATTAAAGTCACATATTCCATTCAGTGTGTTTCACCGCAGTTTAGCAGCCTATTCTGTGTACTCTGAACAGTTGCAGAATAGTAAGAAATACTGTTAAGTTTTCAAACTCAAATATTAAAGTCACATATTCCATTCAGTGTGTTTCACCGCCGTTTAGCAGCCTATTCTGTGTACTCTGCAGAGTTGCAGAATAGTAAGAAATACTGTTAATTTTTCAAACTCAAATATTAAAGTCACTTATTCCATTCAGTGTGTGTCACCGCAGTTTAGCAGCCTATTCTGTGTACTCTGCAGAGTTGCAGAATAGTAAGAAATACTGTTAATTTTTCAAACTCAAATATTAAAGTCACTTATTCCATTCAGTGTGTGTCACCGCAGTTTAGCAGCCTATTCTGTGTACTCTGCAGAGTTGCAGAATAGTAAGAAATACTGTTAAGTTTTCAAACTCATATATATTAAAGTCATATATATCGTGTAAGATGAAGAAGGCGGGTAAAAAGGGACGGGGAAGTGGACGTGATCCTGAAAGTTCAGGGCGCGGGTCAGGACGCGGAGAAACTGTGCCTGGTGCCAGAGCACAAGAAAGAAAGACATCCACCATACCTAGCTTCATGTCTGATTTCACAGGGCGTCGCAGGACATCACTCTCGAGGTCCGACCAGTGCGAACAGGTGGTCGGTTGGATGACAGCTGATACTGCTTCCAGTCGGTTAAGCACCACCCTGTCTTCCACCAAGTCCACTCTCAGTAGCCAAGAGTCTGGTCAACATAATCCTCACTCTGATCATCCTTCCTCCCACCATACACGGTCTGGTCAAAGAAGTGATCCCACACTGGGATATAGTGAGGAGCTCGTCTCATCACCAATCCTTCATTTGACCCTCTCTCCAAGCACGCTTGCAGAGGAACATGACATCTTGTGCCCTGATTCACAACCTCTAGAGGCTACCCAATCACAAGAAGATGACAGATGTGAACGGCATTTAAGGTCAAAGGAAGTAGTGGATGATGATGATGATGATGAGACACAGTTGCCATTAAATCAACCACTATTTCCTTCTCAAGACCTTGTTGAGGAGAATGTTATACAGTTGTCAATGACCGAGTATGTGGTGGGATCAAGACTTGAGGAGGATGATCAGAGTGAGGAAGTGGAGGAGGACTTGGTGGACGATGAGGTGACTGACCCCACCTGGGAAGGTGTAGAGCCGAGCGATGACAGCAGTCCTGAGGGTGAGCCATCTGCAGCACCGCAACAGGCTGGAAGAGGCAGTGGTGTGGCTACAGAAAGAAGGCGGACCGCACCAAACCGGCCCGCAAATGTTCCACGGAGCACCCCCTTGCGTAAATCTACCTTGCCAAGGGGTAGGTGTTCCGCGGTATGGCGTTTTTTTAAGGAAAGTGCGGACGACAAAAGATTTGTAGTTTGCAACCTGTGCCACACCAGAATGAGCCGAGGCATGAACACTAGAAACCTCACCACCACCAGCATGATCCGACACATGGCATCCAAGCACCGTAGTAAGTGGGAGGAACGCCTGGATCGCCCATCTGTGTCTGCAGGCCACACCACTGCCTCCTCTTCCCCTGTTTTCGGTGCCGGCCAATCGCCTGTCGAAGGCGCAGGCCCGCATACCTCCCGCCCTGCACCTGTAGCATCTGAAGCACCATCAGCGACCACATCCACTTCCCTGTCCCAGCACAGCGTCCAAATGTCGTTACCCCAGGCATTTGAGCGCAAGAGAAAATACCCAGCCACCCACCCACAGGCCATAGCACTAACCTCACACCTTTCCAAATTACTGGCCATCGAAATGCTGCCATTTAGGCTTGTGGACACTGAGTCCTTCCGCAGCCTGATGGCAGCAGCTGTCCCTCGGTACGCGGTCCCCAGCCGCCACTACTTTTCCCGGTGTGCCATCCCCGCATTACACCACCATGTGTCCCGTAACATCACCCGTGCCCTGACCAACGCAGTTACTGGGAAGGTCCACTTAACGACTGACACATGGACAAGTGCTTGTGGCCAGGGACGCTACATTTCCCTGACGGCACACTGGGTGAATGTCGTGGAGGCTGGGAGCGACTCGGACCCTGGGATGGCACGGGTGCTACCCACGCCGAGGATTGCGGGCCCTACCTCCATCAGGGTTTCCACCAGCACCTACGTTATTGGCTCCTCCTCCTCCGTTTCCACCTCCGAATTCTCTACACACACCGCCACTCCCCCATCAGCCAGTAGCTGGAAGCAGTGTAGCACTGCAGTGGGGAAGCGTCAACAGGCCGTGCTGAAGCTGATCTGCCTTGGGGACAAACAGCACACGGCCTCAGAGCTGTTGCAGGGGATTAGTCACCAGACCGAGCAGTGGCTCTCGCCACTCAACCTGCAAGCAGGCATGGTTGTGTGTGATAATGGGCGTAACTTGGTGGCGGCTTTGGAGCTCGGCAAGCTCACACACGTACCATGCCTAGCGCATGTATTTAATTTAGTGGTGCAGCGATTTCTAAAAACCTACCCCAATGTGCATGATCTCTTGACCAAGGTGCGCCGCGTGTGTGCACATTTCCGTAAGTCATCTACAGCTTCGGCCGGCCTGTTGAAGCTGCAGCAGCGCTTACAATTGCCAGCTCACCGGCTGCTGTGTGACGTGAGCACGCGCTGGAACTCCACCTTCCACATGTTGGCCCGGCTTTGTGAGCAGCAGAGGGCAGTAGTGGAGTACCAGCTGTTACACGGTCGTCGCCTCTCCGTTCAACTTCCTGTAATCAGAAGTGAGGAGTGGGAATGGATGTCAGACCTCTGCGAGGTTTTACGCAATTTTGAGGAATCGACACAGATGGTGAGCGGCGATAACGCTATTATCAGTGTAACCATCCCACTTCTGTGTCTACTGAAACGCTCGCTGCTCACAATTAAAACCGACGCTTTGCATGTGGAAGAGGTGGAAATGGGGGAGGAAGAGCTTACACAAGGTGATAGCCAGAGCACCCTCACTTCGTCTTCTCAGCGACAATTGGAGGAGGCGGAGGAGGAGGAGGAGGAGGAGGAGGAAGACACGGTTGCCTCCGCTACAGAGGGTAGCCATGGAACTTTAGTTCCATCTCTTCAGCGTGGGTGGGCAGAAGAGGAGGAAGAGGATGAGGATATTGAGAGTCAGCCTCCTGGTGAGGACAGCGAAATCTTGACTGTTGGTACTCTGGCACACATGGCTGACTTTATGTTAGGCTGCCTTTCCCGTGACCCACGCGTTGTACGCATTTTAGACAACACGGATTACTGGGTGTTCACCCTTCTGGACCCCCGCTACAAAGAGAATTTCTCATCTCTCATTCCTCCGGTGGAGAGGACAAGCAAAATGGTGCAATACCAGAAGGTTCTTGTTGAAAAATTGCTCCAAAATTTTCCATCTGACAACGCTGGCGGCAGAGTACGTGCTACCTTGGCCAACCGAGAAGGGGAGAAAAGGGGAGCACACAGCAGTTCCGAGAAAGGCAGGGCAACACTCTCCAAGGCGTGGGACACCTTCATGACACCCCGCCAGCACCCTCACCCTGATGCGCAGCCTAGTGTCACAAGGAGGGAAAAGTTTTGGAAGATGGTGAAGGAGTACGTAGCAGACCGTGTCAGCGTCCTCAATGATCCCTCTGTGCCTTACAACTACTGGGTGTCCAAGCTGGACACGTGGTATGAACTGGCACTCTACGCCTTGGAGGTGCTGGCCTGCCCTGCCGCCAGCGTTCTGTCTGAGCGGGTATTTAGTGCTGCTGGTGGCATCATAACAGATAAGCGTATCCGCCTTTCCACCGACAATGCTGATAGGTTGACACTTATAAAAATGAACAAGGCCTGGATTTCCCCTGACTTCTCCACTCCACTGGAGGAAAGCCCCGGGGGAACATAAACTCACTTTATATATGTTATTTACAATGATGGGAATACTCTGTATTCCCATTCACCCCTTCCACCCCAAAAACGGGTATATGGTTGACTCTTAATGTTCTCATCCTCCTCCTCCTCTTCCATATGCCCTGGGATATAATTTTTATATAGGGCCAGCTCACCAGCGTGCCCTGGGATATAATTTTTATATAGGGCCAGCTCACCAGCGGGCCCTGTGATATAATTTTTATATAGGGCCAGCTCACCAGCGGGCCCTGTTTGCCAATTTTTATATAGGTCAGCTCACCAGCGGGCCTTCTCATATAATGTTTTATGGGGTCAGCTCTGTAGCGGGCCCTCTCATATAATGTTTTATAGCGTCAGCTCACTAGCGGGCCTTCGCATATAATGTTTAGGATGGTCAGCTCTGCAGCAGACCCTCACCCATAATGTTTTAGATGGTCAGCTCAGCGCACGTTTCCCTCTTAATCATGGCCTCAGTTCTGAAAATCAAGGAAATTTTTGGGAGAATTTGCCTCTGCGCACGTTTCCCTCTTAATCATGGCCTCAGTTCTGAAAATCAAGGAAATTTTTGGGATAATTTGCCTCTGCGCACGTTTCCCTCTTAATCATGGCCTCACTTCAGAAAATCGATGAAATTTTTGGGAGAATTTGCAGATGATATACAAGTAAATATACAGCAAATACTGTTTGGTAACAATTTTTCGCCTAAAGTCGTTTTTATTTTCCTTTTTGTGTGTTTTACGGTCAGTCTGTAAAAATGGCGTACTACGGGCGAAAGATCGTTCCCAGCAGCGATGTTGGAGTCCAAGGTGCATCCAGACATCCTCCCTATGCTGTCCCTGAACCATTTCTGTAGTGTTTCCATCTTTTTCTGCCCTTTTCCTATGGACCAGGCACCCTCCCCTCATCAGAGCAGGGGGTGCCTGGTGTAATGCTCGAGTCCTCCCATTGACTTCAATGGGGCTCGGGTGCTCGGCCGAGCACTCGAGCCTCAGGGGGTGCTCGGTCAGAGCACCCGAACATCCGAGCATTGGGGTGCTCGCTCATCACTAATAGTAAGCTGTAAGGCAGTGGAGCGAACCAGCGCCCGCGCTCTGGAAACCAACAGACTAAGTGTATAGTAAGCCATGAGGCAGTGGAGCGAACCAGTGCCCGCGTGCTGGAAACCAACAGACTAGATGTATAGTAAGCCATAAGGCAGTGGAGCGAACCAGCGCCCGAGCGCTGGAAACTAACAAACTAGATGTATAGTAAGCCGTAAGGCAGTGGAGCAAACCAGCGCCCGCGCTCTGGAAACCAACAGACTAGATGTATAGTAAGCCATGAGGCAGTGGAGCGAACCAGCGCCCACACGCTGGGAACCAACAGGATAGGAATGTCGCCTAAGCGAGCGAAGATCGATTCGCCACAGCTGAAGGGAGACTGGACACTGAAGATGAACAGGAACCAGCACTACTGTGGACCACTGAATCAGGAATGGCAACGAAGACTGGTAGCAGGAAGCAGTAACGTCGGGCGACTCCAACCGGAACAGGCACAGGAACAGGCACAGCTGATCAGGAGACTCAGTAACTAGATGTGCTCAGGAACACAGCTAAAGGCCCATAAGCTTAGTAACATAATGAAAGTGGAGGCAGCCAGAGACACCACGAAAGGGCAACCAAAGGGTGCCCAAACTCAGTTTAAATAGGCAAAGTGAGGCGGGCTGAAGGCAGACAGCCAATGGGAGCCCCCTACAGGTGATAGACACACAAAAGCAACAATCACGGGCACCGTGATACCCATCAACTGATTGCCATTGTGTAGATGTCAGAATGGGGCAGTTCGTGCCCACCCATTGTACACTGTGTGGTGTGCTGACCACACATGGCAATGTGGTAGAAGATAATCAAAACCAGGGCATCAAGCAGCATCTGAGGAGATTGCATCCAGCAGAATATGATAAGCTGGTGGCAGGGAGGGTTCATCATTGCTATTAAAATTGCAAGTCGTCATGTGTCTTTAGAGGGGAGTGGACAAGAGGTATAGTGATAGCAGCAGTACTTGGTTTCTGGTGGGATGATTTCACATTGGGAACCCTAAGCATCATGGTGTTTGGTTAGAGTTGTGCCAGGTGTCTGATATGAGTGTAGACTGCCCATTCTTCCCTTATTTACCACTCACATTATGCACATTGCATTTGCTGATGAGAGGCACAGTTCCTTCCTGATTTCAAGGCAAACATTTGTATTCCAACAACACACCCATGGTTTTGGGGGAGGGGCAGCTGAAGAAGCATTATTGGACAACCTCCTTTCTTCACAATCCACATATACCTGAAGTGGTGGGGGATAGGTGTTGTGCTGCTACTGCCTCAGGCGCATAATTGAAGCTAGTAGTGGCAAGTGGAACCATGATCATCTATCACCCATATCTCTGCTGTTGTTGATTCCATTCCCCTGGAGCTGCCTAATCATCCTGCAGCTTAAACAACTCAGAAGCAATAGTAGCAGCAAGAACCACAGTCTCAATGATGCAATGCCACTAGGGCATTTGAAAATGGCCAATGGCCACAGGCCAACATAACATGACCTGGCACTAAACCAGTAGGGTACAATTTTTTATTTAGTGCTTGTTCTTTCCACATAAACCAGAAGTCTACAAATAAAAACAATTTATTCCTCACGGCTTGTAACACTAACAAGACAAAGTCCTAAAAATACATTTTTCCTCAGGGCTTTGGCCTAAAAAGTTTAAGTCCTACAAATCAATGTTTGCTCAGGGCTTGGGCCAAACACAAGTCTAAGTCCCACAACAAATCAATGTTTCCTTAGGGCTTGTGCCAAACAAGTCTAAGTCCTACAAATCAATGATTTCTCGGGGCTTGTGTCTAACACAAGTCTAAGTTCCACAACAAACCAATGTATCCCTAACAATCAGTCTAGTTTTTACAGATTATCCTCAACAAAATACTCAAGTCAAGTCTCAGTCTGCCCAGTCACAGCTTACATCAGGGGGTCCCTGTCACGTTACATACCAATTTCTTATTTTATTTGTAATATTATTATTTTTTTTTTAATTAACTGCCCATCCAATTCCAGTCAACAAGCCCCCCCCAAAAAATTCCATGTTCTACGTATTCTTTTCCCAGATTCTATGTACACAGACAAGCCCCTCAAACCCTTTTATACTATGTCTTTTTTTTTCATTTTAAGTTTTTTTTTATTAACTGTCTCCCCAATCCCCGTCAACAAACCCCCCCACAAAAAAAAACCTTGTTCAACTGAAACTTTCCCCACACTCCACCAACACAGGCACCCTCATGCCCCTTTTATACTATGCTTTTGGGAAATAAATTAACATTTACTATGTGTTGTGTGTAAATTCAATGATTCATCATTGATTTCAATAGAATGAGCTATGCAAAAAAAAAGCAGAAAAACTGCACTTTTCGCAGGAAATTATTTGTCAAGCAGGAAGTGCCATTATTAGCCAATTTTGGTTTAAGGTGAAATTTTTCGGGCATACCTACTGACTACTAATACTTTTGTACCTCAGCTGCTTTTGACACAGTTAAAAAAAACCTGCTTCTTCTCCAAATGATGGACTACATAATACAGCTTTCTCCTGGTTCTTATCCTATCTCTCTAACCACTTCTTTAGTGTTTCCTATTCAGGCAATACTTCCTCTTTAGACATTCTAATTTAATCTTCATCAGGATTCTGGGACCACCAGTATGCTGATGATACCAAACTCTACCTCTTCTACTCTGACATCACTACCTCCCTTACAAGTTGTGTTATTTAATGCCTTTCTGCTGTGTCTACCTGTATGTCCTCCAGTTATCTAAAACTCAGTCTATTCAAAACAGAAATTCTTCTCTTTTGCCCATCTACCAACCCCCCATCCCCTGAAGTTATCATAAATTTGAATTACTTCTTTATAACTCCCACCCCTCAAACTCATTGCCTTGAAGTAAACATGACTCCGCCCTCTCTTTCATTAACCACATGCAATCCCTTGCCAGAAATTGCAGCTTTCATCTCAGAAACATCTTACGCATCCATCACTTTGTCACTCAAGATAGAGCAAAAATACCTATTCATGGCCTCATCATTTTCTATCTTGATTATTACAACCTTGCCTAGCTGGTCTTCCTCTTTTCCCAACTGTCCTCTCTCCAATCTGTTTTGAATGCTTATGTCAGGTTTATTTTGATCACTCTACTAGGACAACTTGTTTCTGTTAATCACTGCACTGGCTACTTCTTCCATTTTCAATAAAATTTTAAAATCCTTGTTCTAACCTACAAGCCACTCAACAACACTACCCTAATCTATATTACTACCCTTGTGTCAAGGTACATCCACAGTCATTCCCTCCACTGTGGCTATTACCTCTCTATATAGCACCTTTCACTCCTGTCTAAAACACTGCTAGAGTTGCTCCCACCCCATGGTGATGCCTCATTTTCTCTTACTCTCTTCTAGACTCCAGATGTTTAAAAGGTCCATCAAAGCCCACCTATTCTACCTATCTTGTAGGCTAAAATAAAATCCTCCTCCTAACTTCCATCACAGATAGAAGTTAATGCTGCTAACATTTCCACCCTCTAACTCCATATTGCTTTTGGCTGGGCTTAATTGCACCCAATTACATTCCTCTACTGTCACTCCTAAGAATTCCTCCATGATACTATTAGCTATGATATTACAGTTCCTTATAAACTTGTCACTGTCCTCTCCGTATTGTCCCCTAGTGTATGGCTGGATCACTTCACAACTCCAAACACTTTTGTTTCAGTTCCTTATTTCCTATAGATCACATCTATAGTGCACCCTCATATCTTCTTGTTTCCAATTTCTTTAATGCTGATTATAAATATCCTTATATATTGTCACTCGTACATTGTTGCATGGTCTTGTTAAACTATTTATTTCTCAGCTGATGCATAATCATGTGCCAAATATTAGCCTTATACACCGCTCTCCTTCCCAACTGTTACACCCATTGGCTCTCAAAGGGTTAAAAAATAAACTGAGACATTTTGCTTTATGGCTGTGCGTATGTGTCTTATGAAAACCACCTTTCTCCTTTTACTAAAGTAAAATGGAAGTCCATGAGGGAGTGGGTATGACAGTGTAGGATGTTAGTACTTGGCACTCGGCAGTGCCAGCCATTACCATCTATCTTGAATAACCCCTTGAGTGCAGGAAGGTATCCAACACATTGTGTTGTAATTCATCAGTTACCTCTCTGGCACTCAAAGGGATAAGTGTCAAATAAATAAAGCTAAATATTCAGAAACTATTACTTCAATTAAAAAAAGCTAACATATAGGTGATTTTAAAAGCTCTGTCAAATGAACCGATTTTTACCAGGAAGAATACATTGATATTACCTATCATTTTCAAGTACGTCCTGGACTCATTTTAGCTATATTAGAGAGGTGAAAGGCTGAGTTGACCTTGCTGTGAGTAGAACCTGCAACCTCATGGTCTGAGCAGATTCTACAGGGGGTGTCATAACCAACTGAGCTGTCTCTTCAAATTGATGTAAAGTGTCACTTTAAATAACATTGATGTTAATATTAATAATAATACTAGTGAACAAATATATATTGAATATAAATTGATGTTTACCAAAAGAATATATATATGTTCCAGAATGTTTACAAGGACCAGCAGGAAAAATAACATAGAATTAAAGATTAACGTGCTGCTTGATTATTCTTTATTGTGTATTGTGACTGTCTAAGGATTTTGCTTTGCATCTGTTTCTGTTGTGCTTTTGAGTTTAATGCTCATATGCATACAGTGGGATGATTCAAAATATTTTTTCTTAATTGCTTGGGGACTGGGAACTTCCTTATGTGAATAGGAGATTTTTCCAGAGTCTGCGCTCTGGTGCTGGGAATGCTCTTTTGTTTTTAATTAATTAGAATTTACATTGAATTAAAAAAAGCAATGTACTTCTACAGGTTTTTAGTAGTTTATGTTTTTAAACTTTTTCCACCATAAATGCCTATATCACTTGGTGAAGTTTAAAACTGCAGTTCTAGGGACATCCATTTTGCTCTTGTAGCTATAACAAATGAGGCAGCTGTAAGTATGTCATAAAATACCCAGAGCAATCTTCATGTCCACAGAGGCTGGAAACGATGTCACTGAATTGAACTGATACTTACAGTTCAGGCTTGTGTGATGTTTAGATAAACACAGATTAGTTAGCTCTCAAAGCTGCCTTCTTTAACCCTTTGGGCACCAACCTCATAACATTTCACAAAATTGGCAAAGTGGGCCTGAAAGACCAGCCTCATGAAATTTATGAGGTCCTGTGCGGAAGCTCCTTTCTGCAGTTCCAGTGCAGAGAAAATATTCAGACTGGCTCTGTGTTTAGGGATGGACTTTCACTAAACAGCAGGGCCTGGTTTTAACATTTAAAATATAAGATTTCTCGAATGCCAATTTGAAGAGACGACCTTGTGTAAGTAACTTTTACATATGTGTGAGAATCATGTGGGAATTATGGACACTGCACTATTAATTGTATCAAAAACAAATCAGCCCTCGAGAGAGTCATCAAGAGGACCCCTCCTGATGGCCCATCTTGGTCCAGATGCCTCTCAAAAGTGGTATGCTTTTGTCTATCTTTTCTTAATTTCTTTAATTTTTACAACCATTGTAGTACAGGCAAATCTTGCTTGAAAAAATGTAAGAAAAATTAGAGATTGTTGTTAGCATATTTTTGCTTCTGACAATCCCTAAAGAATGTCAGATCATACCAATGGTGGGCCATTTTTCTCAGAAGAGCAGTAGCTACTTAATATAGTAGGAAATGCCATAGTTTTCAACCATTTCTGTGTTTTGAAAAGTGTGTAAATGTAAAAAAAAGTATTTTGTTTTCTTTTAGCTTAGCACCATCTTCTAGAAACAATTGTGCACACTGTGTTGGGAGTAGAAAGACAAGTGAACCCACAGTTGAAGCGGTGTGTTATTTTTAATGTTATGGGTTAATTATGCCTTCACGTTATGTATATTGATTTTTTTTTATCTTTATAAAAGTGTCAGTTTATATTTTGCTATGTGCTGTTACTAATTTGGGGGTCCAAAGAAGCTCATACATTTATGCACCTATAAATATTATGTATCAGTGTACTCAGGAGATAGGAAACATTCGTATTTCTTACTTTTTGTTGATTATACTGAGCTTGTTTGAGATATTATACAATGAATTGTGGCTTTATTGTACATTTCTGGAACCTTTCTAAAAGCCTCTTGTTTTAACAAAATGTTCTACCTTTATTATTTTAGCAAGTTTCTTATTTGTATGCTTGTCTTCTCATATATAGTTATTATTTAATAAAGCGGTAGATTCACAAAACACGTTAGCCATCTCATTTTATATTATTAAAAATATTTGTTTTTGTTGTACAAGTATTTAGGTTGTATTATCATTAAAAACACTTTTGATATGTTTGGACAAATGGATCTTTGGTTCATTGATAGGGATTAGCAGCTGATCACAAAGTGGATATGCCAAGTGGAAATGGTGCAAATTCTCTACCTGCCTGTTTGTCAGCTTGGGTTACTCCTTAGCTGATCATAGCCATGTGTGATTACAATAAGAGCTATTTATTTTAACAACTGTATCAACAATATTACAAGACTGGGACACCCCCTCTTTTTCTTTCTTTTTGTATACTGGAAGCTTTCATGTGTTTACTAAGCTGTTTTAAGGTAATTTTACCATGTAACCAATGGAATGTGCATTTTTATTTCATAAAAATGAAAATACTCTTTTGCCCTCCTGTTAATTAGGACCCCTTTGCAGGCCATGCATTTTGGTAAAATTATACATATTTAGTATGTTTTGCTTTATAGTGTATAATTTTATCAAAATAATTATATGTTTTACGTGTTTTTGTATTTATGACATAATTTGTTGCAGAATGCAAAATTTACTTAACAGGATAGTAATGTTTCATAATAAAAGCGGCTCTAATAAATCATCATAGTATTTGGGCTTTGGAGAGTGTTATGTCAATACTTTCAGACTTGTAGTTCAAGATTAATTCAATGACAAAGTATCCCCCTCCCGCCCATTTTACTGATGTAACACTGTTCAGCCAGATCAGAAGGGAGGTGCCCAGGTAGACTGCAGAGTGGGACAATCTTGAATTAAGATAAGGGAAAAACCTGAAAAGGGAAGGGCCTTCATTGTTCTCATAGGAAGAAGATTGTCCTATGCTGTTATCTGTCTGGTCTGTGGACTGCATTCCACATCTGAGAAGAGATGGCTTACACTAGGTAAAAGGGGCGGGAGGGGAAAGTTTGCTTGTGAATATCTCTCAAACCATAAAGGTTTGAGAGATAAGAATTATATCAGTCTTCATGTTTTCTTAATGCCTACAAAATAAAATAAAGATAAAATGAAGTATTACTATCCCTGTAATGTGAGGAACCATGAAACGCTGAACTTATGATGAAAAATAAAATAATATGTCATTTTCCATATATAAGTAAAAAGCTACATCAGATAATAGCAACATATAACAAATTCCCAAATCCTCAGCAGTCAAAGGGTTACGGTAGATGTAAGGCCAACACTATAGCCTTCCTAACTATATTAACTGATAAATAAAGAAGAAGCAGTTTATGATGAAAAAGTATATGTTTTCTGAATGTACATAATATTAGAAGGTTTGAAAAAAATTGTGATATGAGGATACCTTTTGCATTTAACCCTTTATGGATCCTGGGTACACAGCTCATTGTACATACCTCTCCGTTGTTTAAAGGATGAAAAACTATACTTAACACTATCTTCACAAAACAAAATGCAATCTACTTTCATGTATTGTAGTTCGAAACAGCATGTGACTATCATTGTTATTGACTGTGATCATATGACACTTTCAGGTATTGTAGATGGTCAATAGGTCTATTGAGCAATGTCAGGTGATTCATTCATCATGTAGGTCACACAGAACAAGCAAGGCTACTTCTTACAGCTTCACTGGTGACTTTGTTTTTGGGAATTTGATACTTTCCTTTTTTAGGTGTTTCACTATCCTGTTTATAGACACATTTGCATTATTTCTCACAAAATGAAAATTATGTATATAATGCTGCAAACTAGATCTTTGAAATATTATAAAAATTGCATTTATGATGCAGTTGCCTTTTGTCTTTGAATCTTGAGAGATTAGACTTAACTGATACATAAATATTTTATACTTGAATATGTTATTTATTCATTCCAAGCTGGTCATCATCATTCTGTTGAACTTTTGCTCATGTATCACAGGGCATTAATCCAGTTTGAAATAGGGACAGAAGATGTTTTGCCCCAAATCGAAACATGAAAGAAGTGGCACTCCCCAGCTTCTACAGAAATTCTTTTGAAAAGTGAAGTTTGAATTTTGTTTTCCAATTTTTCATTGCTCTGAAATCAATGATAACACTGTTATTCTTCCTGTACGTGTAATGCTCCCCCCTATTTATTCCAGCAGTGCTAACTCGCCAGAACAAAGGGTGGTGTCAGTTTACCTCATGTTGTGAGTCTGTCCTTGGAAGTCTGAGAAAACTGCTGAAGTTTAACACTAGATGCAAACAGGAAAAAAAGGCAGCTGAAGTTGTTTCATTTAATGAGTATTGATGGTAGCCAGTTGTTTTCTGGACAGGTGGGGAGTAGAAACTGAGGGTGTGAAGGGAGAAAGAAGAGTTAAAAGAAAATAAATAAAACTTTTTTAATGGGATGTCAGGCGCACAATTACTGAGTAGTGATGAGCGAGCACCCCAATGCTCGGGTGTTCGGGTGCTCTGACCGAGCGCCCCCGGAGGCTCGAGTGCTCGGCCGAGCACCCGAGCCCCATTGAAGTCAATCGGAGGACTCGAGCATTACACCAGGCACCCCCTACTCTGATGAGGGGAGGGTGCCTGGTCCATAGGAAAAGGGAAGAAAAGGATGGAAACACCACAGAAATGGTTCAGGGACAGCATAGGGAGGATGTCTGGATGCATCTTGGACTCCAACATCGCTGCTGGGAACGATCTTTCGCCCGTAGTACGCCATTTTTACAGACTGACCGTAAAACACACAAAAAGGAAAATAAAAACGACTTTAGGCGAAAAATTGTTACCAAACAGTATTTGCTGTATATTTACTTGTATATCATCTGCAAATTCTCCCAAAAATTTCCTCGATTTTTCTGAACTGAGGCCATGATTAAGAGGGAAACGTGCGCAGAGGCAAATTCTCCCAAAAATTTCCTAGATTTTTCTGAACTGAGGCCATGATTAAGAGGGAAACGTGCGCAAAGGCAAATTCTCCCAAAAATTTCCTCGATTTTTCTGAACTGGGGCCATGATTAAGAGGGAAACGTGCGCTGAGCCGACCATCTAAAACATTATGGGTGAGGGTCTGCTGCAGAGCTGACCATCCTAAACATTATATGCGAAGGCCCGCTAGTGAGCTGACGCTATAAAACATTATATGAGAGGGCCCGCTAGAGAGCTGACCTAATAAAACATTATATGAGAAGGCCCGCTGGTGAGCTGACCTATATAAAAATTGTCAAACAGGGCCCGCTGGTCAGCTGGCCCTATATAAAAATTATATCACAGGGCCCGCTGGTGAGCTGGCCCTATATAAAAATTATAGCACAGGGCATATGGAAGAGGAGGAGGAGGATGAGAAGATTAAGAGTCAACCATATACCCGTTTTTTGGGTGGAAGGGGTGAATGGGAATACAGAGTAATCCCATCATTGTAAATAACATATATAAAGTGAGTTTATGTTCCCCCGGGGCTTTCCTCCAGTGGAGTGGAGAAGTCAGGGGAAATCCAGGCCTTGTTCATTTTTATAAGTGTCAACCTATCAGCATTGTCGGTGGAAAGGCGGATACGCTTATCTGTTATGATGCCACCAGCAGCACTAAATACCCGCTCAGACAGAACGCTGGCGGCAGGGAAGGCCAGCACCTCCAAGGCGTAGAGTGCCAGTTCATACCACGTGTCCAGCTTGGACACCCAGTAGTTGTAAGGCACAGAGGGATCATTGAGGACGCTGACACGGTCTGCTACGTACTCCTTCACCATCTTCCAAAACTTTTCCCTCCTTGTGACACTAGGCTGCGCATCAGGGTGAGGGTGCTGGCGGGGTGTCATGAAGGTGTCCCACGCCTTGGAGAGTGTTGCCCTGCCTTTCTCGGTACTGCTGTGTGCTCCCCTTTTCTCCCCTTCTCGGTTGGCCAACGTAGCACGTACTCTGCCGCCAGCGTTGTCAGATGGAAAATTTTGGAGCAATTTTTCAACAAGAACCTTCTGGTATTGCACCATTTTGCTTGTCCTCTCCACCGGAGGAATGAGAGATGAGAAATTCTCTTTGTAGTGGGGGTCCAGAAGGGTGAACACCCAGTAATCCGTGTTGTCTAAAATGCGTATAACGCGTGGGTCACGGGAAAGGCAGCCTAACATAAAGTCAGCCATGTGTGCCAGAGTACCAACAGTCAAGATTTTGCTGTCCTCACCAGGAGGATGACTCTCAATCTCCTCATCCTCTTCCTCCTCTTCTGCCCACCCACGCTGAAGAGATGGAACTAAAGTTCCATGGCTACCCTCTGTAGCGGAGGCAACCGTGTCTTCCTCCTCCTCCTCCTCCTCCTCCTCCGCCTCCTCCAATTGTCGCTGAGAAGACGAAGTGAGGGTGCTCTGGCTATCACCTTGTGTAAGATCTTCCTCCCGCATTTCCACCTCTTCCACATGCAAAGCGTCAGTTTTAATTGTGAGCAGCGAGCGTTTCAGTAGACACAGAAGTGGGATGGTTACACTGATAATAGCGTTATCGCCGCTCACCATCTGTGTCGATTCCCCAAAATTGCGTAAAACCTCACAGAGGTCTGACATCCATTCCCACTCCTCACTTCTGATTACGGGAAGTTGAACGGAGAGGCGACGACCGTGTAACAGCTGGTACTCCACTACTGCCCTCTGCTGCTCACAAAGCCGGGCCAACATGTGGAAGGTGGAGTTCCAGCTCGTGCTCACGTCACACAGCAGCCGGTGAGCTGGCAATTGTAAGCGCTGCTGCAGCTTCAACAGGCCGGCCGAAGCTGTAGATGACTTACGGAAATGTGCACACACGCGGCGCACCTTGGTCAAGAGATCATGCACATTGGGGTAGGTTTTTAGAAATCGCTGAACCACTAAATTAAATACATGCGCTAAGCATGGTACGTGTGTGAGCTTGCCGAGCTCCAAAGCCGCCACCAAGTTACGCCCATTATCACACACAACCATGCCTGGTTGCAGGTTGAGTGGCGAGAGCCACTGCTCGGTCTGGTGACTAATCCCCTGCAACAGCTCTGAGGCCGTGTGCTGTTTGTCCCCAAGGCAGATCAGCTTCAGCACGGCCTGTTGACGCTTCCCCACTGCAGTGCTACACTGCTTCCAGCTACTGGCTGATGGGGGAGTGGCGCTGCGTGTAGAGAATTCGGAGGTGGAAACGGAGGAGGAGGAGCCAATAACGTAGGTGCTGGCGGAAACCCTGATGGAGGTAGGGCCCGCAATCCTCGGCGTGGGTAGCACCCGTGCCATCCCAGGGTCCGAGTCGCTCCCAGCTTCCACGACATTCACCCAGTGTGCCGTCAGGGAAATGTAGCGTCCCTGGCCACAAGCACTTGTCCATGTGTCAGTCGTTAAGTGGACCTTCCCAGTAACTGCGTTGGTCAGGGCACGGGTGATGTTACGGGACACATGGTGGTGTAATGCGGGGATGGCACACCGGGAAAAGTAGTGGCGGCTGGGGACCGCGTACCGAGGGACAGCTGCTGCCATCAGGCTGCGGAAGGACTCAGTGTCCACAAGCCTAAATGGCAGCATTTCGATGGCCAGTAATTTGGAAAGGTGTGAGGTTAGTGCTATGGCCTGTGGGTGGGTGGCTGGGTATTTTCGCTTGCACTCAAATGCCTGGGGTAACGACATTTGGACGCTGTGCTGGGACAGGGAAGTGGATGTGGTCGCTGATGGTGCTTCAGATGGTACAGGTGCAGGGCGGGAGGTATGCGGGCCTGCGCCTTCGACAGGCGATTGGCCGGCACCGAAAACAGGGGAAGAGGAGGCAGTGGTGTGGCCTGCAGACACAGATGGGCGATCCAGGCGTTCCTCCCACTTATTACGGTGCTTGGATGCCATGTGTCGGATCATGGTGGTGGTGGTGAGGTTTCTAGTGTTCATGCCTCGGCTCATTCTGGTGTGGCACAGGTTGCAAACTACAATTCTTTTGTCGTCCGCACTTTCCTTAAAAAAACGCCATACCGCGGAACACCTACCACTTGGCAAGGTAGATTTACGCAAGGGGGTGCTCCGTGGAACATTTGCGGGCCGGTTTGGTGCGGTCCGCCTTCTTTCTGTAGCCACACCACTGCCTCTTCCAGCCTGTTGCGGTGCTGCAGATGGCTCACCCTCAGGACTGCTGTCATCGCTCGGCTCTACACCTTCCCAGGTGGGGTCAGTCACCTCATCGTCCACCAAGTCCTCCTCCACTTCCTCACTCTGATCATCCTCCTCATGTCTTGATCCCACCACATACTCAGTCATTGACAACTGTATAACATTCTCCTCAACAAGGTCTTGAGACAGTAATAGTGGTTGATTTAATGGCAACTGTGTCTCATCATCATCATCATCTACTACTTCCTTTGACCTTAAATGCCGTTCACATCTGTCATCTTCTTGTGATTGGGTACCCTCTAGAGGTTGTGAATCAGGGCACAAGATGTCATGTTCCTCTGCAAGCGTGCTTGGAGAGAGGGTCAAATGAAGGATTGGTGATGAGACGAGCTCCTCACTATATCCCAGTGTGGGATCACTTCTTTGACCAGACCGTGTATGGTGGGAGGAAGGATGATCAGAGTGAGGATTATGTTGACCAGACTCTTGGCTACTGAGAGTGGACTTGGTGGAAGACAGGGTGGTGCTTAACCGACTGGAAGCAGTATCAGCTGACATCCAACCGACCACCTGTTCGCAGTGGTCGGACCTCGAGAATGATGTCCTGCGACGCCCTGTAAAATGAGACATGAAGCTAGGTATGGTGGATGTCTTTCTTTCTTGTGCTCTGGCACCAGGCACAGTTTCTCCGCGTCCTGACCCGCGCCCTGAACTATCAGGATCACGTCCACTTCCCCGTCCCTTTTTACCCGCCTTCTTCATCTTACACGGAATATGAGACTTTGATATTTTAGTTTGAAGACTTAACAGTATTTCTTCCTATTCTGCAACTGTGCAGAGTACACAGAATAGGCTGCTAAACTGCGGCGAAGCACACTGAATGGAATATGTGACTTTGATATTTTAGTTTAAAGACTTAACAGTATTTCTTCCTATTCTGCAACTGTGCAGAGTACACAGAATAGGCTGCTAAACTGCGGCAAAGCACACTGAATGGAATATGTGACTTTGATATTTTAGTTTGAAGACTTAACAGTATTTCTTCCTATTCTGCAACTGTGCAGAGTACACAGAATAGGCTGCTAAACTGCGGCGAAGCACACTGAATGGAATATGTGACTTTGATATTTTAGTTTAAAGACTTAACAGTATTTCTTCCTATTCTACAACTGTGCAGAGTACACAGAATAGGCTGCTAAACTGCGGCAAAGCACACTGAATGGAATATGTGACTTTGATATTTTAGTTTGAAGACTTAACAGTATTTCTTCCTATTCTGCAACTGTGCAGAGTACACAGAATAGACTGCTAAACTGCGGCGAAGCACACTGAATGGAATATGTGACTTTGATATTTTAGTTTGAAGACTTAACAGTATTTCTTCCTATTCTGCAACTGTGCAGAGTACACAGAATAGGCTGCTAAACTGCGGCGAAGCACACTGAATGGAATATGTGACTTTGATATTTTAGTTTGAAGACTTAACAGTATTTCTTCCTATTCTGCAACTGTGCAGAGTACACAGAATATGCTGCTAAACTGCGGTGACGCACACTGAATGGAATATGTGACTTTGATATTTTAGTTTAAAGACTTAACAGTATTTCTTCCTATTCTGCAACTGTGCAGAGTACACAGAATAGGCTGCTAAACTGCGGCGAAGCACACTGAATGGAATATGTGACTTTGATATTTTAGTTTGAAGACTTAAAAGTATTTCTTCCTATTCTGCAACTGTGCAGAGTACACAGAATAGGCTGCTAAACTGCGGCGAAGCACACTGAATGGAATATGTGACTTTGATATTTTAGTTTAAAGACTTAACAGTATTTCTTCCTATTCTGCAACTGTGCAGAGTACACAGAATAGGCTGCTAAACTGCGGTGACGCACACTGAATGGAATATGTGACTTTGATATTTTAGTTTGAAGACTTAACAGTATTTCTTCCTATTCTGCAACTGTGCAGAGTACACAGAATAGGCTGCTAAACTGCGGCGAAGCACACTGAATGGAATATGTGACTTTGATATTTTAGTTTAAAGACTTAACAGTATTTCTTCCTATTCTGCAACTGTGCAGAGTACACAGAATAGGCTGCTAAACTGCGGCGAAGCACACTGAATGGAATATGTGACTTTGATATTTTAGTTTGAAGACTTAACAGTATTTCTTCCTATTCTGCAACTGTGCAGAGTACACAGAATAGGCTGCTAAACTGCGGCGACGCACACTGAATGGAATATGTGACTTTGATATTTTAGTTTGAAGAATTAACAGTATTTCTTCCTATTCTGCAACTGTGCAGAGTACACAGAATAGGCTGCTAAACTGCGGTGACGCACACTGAATGGAATATGTGACTTTGATATTTTAGTTTGAAGACTTAACAGTATTTCTTCCTATTCTGCAACTGTGCAGAGTACACAGAATAGGCTGCTAAACTGCGGTGACGCACACTGAATGGAATATGTGACTTTGATATTTTAGTTTGAAGAATTAACAGTATTTCTTCCTATTCTGCAACTGTGCAGAGTACACAGAATAGGCTGCTAAACTGCGGCGAAGCACACTGAATGGAATATGTGACTTTGATATTTTAGTTTGAAGACTTAACAGTATTTCTTCCTATTCTGCAACTGTGCAGAGTACACAGAATAGGCTGCTAAACTGCGGCGAAGCGCACTGAATGGAATATGTGACTTTGATATTTTAGTTTGAAGACTTAACAGTATTTCTTCCTATTCTGCAACTGTGCAGAGTACACAGAATAGGCTGCTAAACTGCGGCGAAGCACACTGAATGGAATATGTGACTTTGATATTTTAGTTTAAAGACTTAACAGTATTTCTTCCTATTCTGCAACTGTGCAGAGTACACAGAATAGGCTGCTAAACTGCGGCGAAGCACACTGAATGGAATATGTGACTTTGATATTTTAGTTTGAAGACTTAACAGTATTTCTTCCTATTCTGCAACTGTGCAGAGTACACAGAATAGGCTGCTAAACTGCGGCGACGCACACTGAATGGAATATGTGACTTTGATATTTTAGTTTGAAGAATTAACAGTATTTCTTCCTATTCTGCAACTGTGCAGAGTACACAGAATAGGCTGCTAAACTGCGGTGACGCACACTGAATGGAATATGTGACTTTGATATTTTAGTTTGAAGACTTAACAGTATTTCTTCCTATTCTGCAACTGTGCAGAGTACACAGAATAGGCTGCTAAACTGCGGTGACGCACACTGAATGGAATATGTGACTTTGATATTTTAGTTTGAAGAATTAACAGTATTTCTTCCTATTCTGCAACTGTGCAGAGTACACAGAATAGGCTGCTAAACTGCGGCGAAGCACACTGAATGGAATATGTGACTTTGATATTTTAGTTTGAAGACTTAACAGTATTTCTTCCTATTCTGCAACTGTGCAGAGTACACAGAATAGGCTGCTAAACTGCGGCGAAGCACACTGAATGGAATATGTGACTTTGATATTTTAGTTTGAAGACTTAACAGTATTTCTTCCTATTCTGCAACTGTGCAGAGTACACAGAATAGGCTGCTAAACTGTGGCGAAGCACACTGAATGGAATATGTGACTTTGATATTTTAGTTTGAAGACTTAACAGTATTTCTTCCTATTCTGCAACTGTGCAGAGTACACAGAATAGGCTGCTAAACTGCGGTGACGCACACTGAATGGAATATGTGACTTTGATATTTTAGTTTGAAGACTTAACAGTATTTCTTCCTATTCTGCAACTGTGCAGAGTACACAGAATAGGCTGCTAAACTGCGGTGACGCACACTGAATGGAATATGTGACTTTGATATTTTAGTTTGAAGACTTAACAGTATTTCTTCCTATTCTGCAACTGTGCAGAGTACACAGAATAGGCTGCTAAACTGCGGTGACGCACACTGAATGGAATATGTGACTTTGATATTTTAGTTTGAAGAATTAACAGTATTTCTTCCTATTCTGCAACTGTGCAGAGTACACAGAATAGGCTGCTAAACTGCGGCGAAGCACACTGAATGGAATATGTGACTTTGATATTTTAGTTTGAAGACTTAACAGTATTTCTTCCTATTCTGCAACTGTGCAGAGTACACAGAATAGGCTGCTAAACTGCGGCGAAGCACACTGAATGGAATATGTGACTTTGATATTTTAGTTTGAAGACTTAACAGTATTTCTTCCTATTCTGCAACTGTGCAGAGTACACAGAATAGGCTGCTAAACTGCGGCGAAGCACACTGAATGGAATATGTGACTTTGATATTTTAGTTTGAAGACTTAACAGTATTTCTTCCTATTCTGCAACTGTGCAGAGTACACAGAATAGGCTGCTAAACTGCGGCGACGCACACTGAATGGAATATGTGACTTTGATATTTTAGTTTGAAGACTTAACAGTATTTCTTCCTATTCTGCAACTGTGCAGAGTACACAGAATAGGCTGCTAAACTGCGGTGACGCACACTGAATGGAATATGTGACTTTGATATTTTAGTTTGAAGAATTAACAGTATTTCTTCCTATTCTGCAACTGTGCAGAGTACACAGAATAGGCTGCTAAACTGCGGCGAAGCACACTGAATGGAATATGTGACTTTGATATTTTAGTTTGAAGACTTAACAGTATTTCTTCCTATTCTGCAACTGTGCAGAGTGCACAGAATAGGCTGCTAAACTGCGGCGAAGCACACTGAATGGAATATGTGACTTTGATATTTTAGTTTGAAGACTTAACAGTATTTCTTCCTATTCTGCAACTGTGCAGAGTGCACAGAATAGGCTGCTAAACTGCGGCGACGCACACTGAATGGAATATGTGACTTTGATATTTTAGTTTGAAGACTTAACAGTATTTCTTCCTATTCTGCAACTGTGCAGAGTACACAGAATAGGCTGCTAAACTGCGGTGACGCACACTGAATGGAATATGTGACTTTGATATTTTAGTTTGAAGAATTAACAGTATTTCTTCCTATTCTGCAACTGTGCAGAGTACACAGAATATGCTGCTAAACTGCGGTGACGCACACTGAATGGAATATGTGACTTTGATATTTTAGTTTGAAGACTTAACAGAATGTGCTCTAATCTGCAACTTTGCACACTAAACAGAATGTGCTCTAATCTGCAACTTTGCACACTAAACAGAATGTGCTCTAATCTGCAACTTTGCACAATAAACAGAATGTGCTCTAATCTGCAACTTTGCACACTAAACAGAATATATGAAATTTTTTTTTTTTTTTTGTTTTTTCCCCCCCACACAAAATAAACTGCTGCCCCCACACACAGTAGTCCTAAAAAGGACTTTTGGTTCTTTTTTTTTCACAAATTTGCTTTTTTTCTCCCTACACTGACTTTCCCTTCCTATCCTCATCTCTCCCTGGCTAAGACTGAGCCGAACTCGCTGGTCAGGTGCTATACAGCACCCGACCACGGGTTCTGGCCAGCCAATCAGTGTAATGCCAGCAGCCAACATGGCTGCTGGCATTACACTGATGTCAGAGCCTCCCTGCACGTTTATTGGCTGCGCAGCAGCCGCAAAACGTGCGGGGAGGAGACCCGAACATGGCGGGCGAGCACATGCGGTACTCGTACGAGTACCGCCATGTGCCGAGCAGAGCGATGCTCGAGCCGATCCGAGCATCGGCCGAGCATGCTCGCTCAACACTATTACTGAGATATTCGTGTTGAGATGAATAGGTGGTATATCGTAAAGGGGGTGAATAAGAACTGAGAAACCCCTGTAGAGATAGAATAGGCCTAGAGCTTAGTTTCTCAAACTCGATTCTCCCACTTTAGGATATACCACCTATTCATCTCACCACTTATTTATTGTGTTACTAGTTCTCTAATATCTCAATAATTGTGTGTGTGACATCCAATTAAAAAATGACTATACTAAGTCTTGCTTCTCTTTCTTCTTTCTTTGTTTTACATGTTGCATGTTGTTACCTTAGGGGCCCCCAGGATTATACAGCAGCATGGAAGAAGTACATTAAGTGGAAGACAGTTGATTAATGGAGGTCCATCATTTTATATTGGGGACAGAGTTTGGAATGCCTGTACTTTTGGTGTCTGACATTAGGAGGCTAATTTCCACTAAAGAAAAACTGGTACTGTGTTAAACCAATAATTCTCCCCTTCCCTCATCAAATTTTTTTATTTGTTATTGTGGAATGACTGTTAATCCATTGAAGGACCTTCCAATGTGTTGATTGATGAATTATTGGACATAGCAGTGAATATATTTCTGTTTCTTTCCTTAAAGGGATAGTAACACTACATATGTAAAAGTAGATATATTGTAGTGTTTATCCCTTGAGTAAAACAAGGGTACTCAATTCTGAGAGGTGTGTTTTATTCAAATGTTATTGCAGTTCAAACTTGAATCTTTTAGGTGTTGTATCTCAATGACCTGATATTTTACAGTGACACTGCTGATACCAATTCTATGGACAGCTCTGGTCAGTTGACCATAAACCTCCATAAGATTGCTACTTCTCTTTTGCTCCATCTGAGAAACATAGCCAGAATACAAAACGTAATTCCACCGGGTGATATGCCAACATTATTCCATGTATTTGTGTCTTCTCATCTAGATTGCTGTAATGCACTTTATGTGGGCCTCCCAAAAAAATAACTCCATCACCTACAGACAGTACAAAATGCAGCAGCCAGACTATTGACCATTCAAGCTCGCTCATGTCACATAACACCTGTTCTCCACTACCTGCATTGGCTTCCAATTAAATGGCGAACATATTTTAAAATTGGCCTGCTGACCTTCAAAGCCTTAAATAATCAAGGCCCACAGTACCTGAAAGAGCTCCTGACACCCTATATTCAATCCTGTTCACTGACATAGCCAACAGATCCCTGCTGTCAGTGCCCAGAATAAAGACAACCTCAGGTACTCAGACATTCAGCCACACTGCCCCACATTCTGGAACTCTTTACCATCCTCAATTAGAGAGGCACCATCATTACAGACTTTAAAAAAAAGCTAAAGACCCATCTCTTTTATCAGGCAATCAGTTAATTCATCTGACCATAAGGACATCTTAAATGTTATGTCTGTTTACATATTTCTAAAGTGCTTTGAGTTTCACAGGGAGAAAAGCACTATAAAAATCACAAATTATTATGATTATTATTATTATTATAAAATGGTGTAGCATCAGCGCCATTGTAAAATATTAGACCTTTGAGACACCACATTTAACAAATTTTAATTTGAGCTGTAAAAACTTTTGAATAAAACACCTCGTAGCAGTGGGAGCTCCCTTTTTGTACCCATCAGGATAAATCCTGCAATATATTTTAATATATATTGTGTCACTGTACCTTAATAATATGCTTGGGTGTCCTCAGTTTTGTTCATACATTTATAAATTGTATAAAGAGCACATTAGAACATATTTAACCCCTTAAGGACCAGGAAAATCTGAGGTCGATTTCATTTAAGGACCGGAGCAATTCTGACCTTTTTTGACTATATCTTTGTTCAGCAGTGTTTTCCCTTTAAGTACTTTATTTTACCCATGAAAATTATAAACCGTTTTTTATGCACAAATAGGGCTTTCTTTTGATACCATACTTATATGGATAGCCCACCATTTATTTTAGTAAAATTAAAGAAAACTGTAAAAAAAAGTAAAGGTATGACTGAACAGTGATACCTACAAAATGGGCAGTTTTAAGTGGGCACTGCCCCCCCGGGTGAAAAACTCCATGTCCCTTTTTCCCACACTATTTTCCCACTTTTTTATTGATGACATTTGGTGGACAACAATGAAACTCCCAATTTTTGTTGTTGAGATGTTATTTATTTTTAAATAACATTTTTGTTAAAATAAAGTGTGTCTTTTTAAGAAAAAAAAAGTTTAGTTTAGGAGGTCAAAAATGGACCTGCATTTAGTCAGCCTCCAGCACAGCAGTGAAGGGGTTAATACCCCCAGCTGATGCATTTACCACTAGGTATCTCCTCTTAGCTTCTCTGTCCTTTACTTTGATGTAAGGGACACACAGGCGGAGGATAGACACAAGAAGCAATATATAATGCTGCTTCATTCATTCTTTCACAGTGCCGGTACATGGAATCGCTGCTGCAGCGATCCCATTACCCGTCAATTGTGAAAGTGACTGAGACTGAATGCTCCGGTCCCGGAGCGTTCAGTCTCAGCTGGGAATTAATCATAGCTGCGTGCACAGAGGCACACTGCTATCATTTAACCCATGACGGTCCAGGACCATCGTGGGTCCTTAAGGCAAAATAACCCATGATGGTCCAGGACCATCATGGGTCGTTAAGTGGTTAAGTCTGCTATTGTATTTAGACCACTTGCATATATATCTTTATATTTATTCTGCTAATCATTTTACATTAAGGTTTATTCAGCTGGAATATGCAGTATAACAACCCTATGTAATAGGCGAGAACTATTTTTATCTACACGAAGGTTATCCTAACTAAGCTGAGACTTAACTGAAAGTGACTACACTGACAAACATAATACATCATGCATTCAAGACAAGCAGACAACAGAGACAGTCTAATATACTGTATAACCCACAATCACTCAGTTTTACATCCAAACAGACAAGAACAAGGGGACAAGTATATGTTGTGGTGTGGCAGAAGCTTGTGCTGTACTTACTGCTGTGATGTTCTTTATAGTTTTTTAAATTTGCAGACATTTGTGGAAATTTGTACACAGTGAAACGAACAGTGAAAGGAACAGTTAAAAAAATATATATGTATTTATTTTGAACGGGAGCTTTTAACCCACTGAATGACAGAGATGTCTCCAAACATCAAGAAGCAATGTGTTATTTGAGACATATTTAGAATTCAAGGAGATAGATGCTCCATTTTCATAAATGGGAATTTATATTTGCTTCCAGTTATAATCTTGTTTTACCCCAGAGTTGATCTACCTGTGGGCATTGTAATAATGACACTTAGTTCTTATATCATATGCCATCAAATTCTGAGATTCAGTTTAAAATGTAACGAGTCCTACTTGTGAACTCTTGTAGTGGCCAGTAGGTATTGGAAGTATAATTTATTTATGCAGTGGCAGCTATAGCCAATAGGTGTAGGAGGTATTGTTGGCTGCAGGCAGTAGTTATAGGAAGTACTTGTGGTTTCTGCAGCCAGTAGGTATAAGGAGTACTACCGGCTGCAGCCAGTATGTATAGTAAGTACTGGTGGTGACTGCAGCAATTATGTATAGGAAGTACTGGTCTTCTGTTGCCTACTTTTGAATTTATTTTGATAAACATAAACTGCTTTATGGAATGTTTGAAAGACACCACTAATGTTTTATGAAGTGTGGAATGTGAAATAGCACATTAACACATTTTGTTTGCAATTATTTATGTATGAATATGAGAAGGAACTTTAAAGCTTGAAATATTACAGATCCACCTATGTTAATGGCATTTACTACTCAGTCAGATAAATCCAAAGCTTGCATAATTGGAGGCTCTTCAAACTGGAATCAAGAATCCTTTTAAATATTCTATAGTATAAGTATATAATAATATATTTATGTTATTACATTAATAGTAAATGTTATTCACATGTTTGCTGTTGGTGCGTCTGTATTTCCATTTCATTCAGTACCTATATGTTTTTCTAACACTATATACAACAACTGAAGTATAACTTGTATAGAGTATATAGATATAGTTTAACCAAACCTAGGCCTTGAATCTATTGCAGGTAATAACTATCACTGGTTTTATCTACAAGTTCCCACCACAGACTTCAATAGGACTCTCTGAAATATAACTAGTGATAACATTTATCATTTGCAATCAAATCCAGTCCCTTGTTTGAAAGCACTGAAAAATATGAATATATATTCCAATAATTCAAACATTTATCTAACATTGTACTGAAATATTTATCCATAAAATAACCAAAAAAATTGATGAATAGGTACAAATGTATTACATTTACTATGCAACATGTTTTTGTGAACTTGATTTAAGAGCTTTAGTAAATTATTACCAATAACAGGCCAAAAATATTAACCATTTTTGGTACCAGAGATGTATCTAACTTGCATTGCAATGCATTGGATACATCTCTGGCATCCAAAGGGTTGAACAAATCTTGTGGTATGATGTTTTCTTACAGAAAATAGGCACTTAGAGGGATAGTAATGGATCATTTAAACTTAATTTATTATTGTAGCTATCCTATATAATAATTCGCTAGGATGTTTGTCACAATGCAGTTATGCGCAGTAGAGACTGCCTACGTTCAGGCAGACTCTGCTGTGCATGATTGTACAGCGTGAATGAGGCGATGCAAGGCTGCATTGCATGGAGCAGTGAGGTAGCAGCCGCTTACCCCTTTGAGTGCCAAAGGAGTAGGCAACACATTGCAAAGCAATGCGTTGCGTACCCCTCTGGCACTCAAAGGGTTAACATTACCTGGACCTTGGCCCGTGTACATGGCTTTTACACTCGTTCAAAAAATAAAGTAATTGTGGCCATTTTTATCTCTCAAACCTTTATGGTTTGAGAGCTATACAATTGCAAAGTTCCACCCTCCCTCCCCTTTTACTGATGTCAGCGCTTTATCTTACAGCAGGAGAAATAGCGAGATCAAAAAACAAATACTTAATTGGAACAGTCTACAAAGTGTGCTATTTGTTATTAGATCTCATTATTTCAGCTCTGCTGAAGAACCGCCAGCCGGTCTGTGGGCCAGGATCGCCTGCTGTAAGACAGAGCGTGACATCTGTGAAAGGGGAGGGTGGGGGAACTTTGTAATCGTATATCTCTCAAACCATAAAGGTCTGAGAGATAAAACTGGCCTCAATTACTTTATATTTTGAATAGCTACAATAACAAATTAAGTTTAAAAGATCCATTACTATCCCTTAAATACAAGAATTGCAGTCCATAGCATAAATGGAAACATTTGTAGAAGTATCCTATTTTTCATAAAGCAGCACTCATTGAGATAGGTAGCCAAGGTCAGTGCTACATTTTATGGAATGAAGAACACATTTCTTTGACTTACAGACAATACTCTTACAGTGATATTCTCATATGTATACACTAGTATGAAAGCCCGTATACACAGGCTACAGTGTCACCCAGCGGACTCGGCTGCTGCTCTGGAGCCGGGAGCACAGACAGGCTGTGAGCTCCCTGCTCCGCATCAGTGCGTTCAGCCAGTCTCTACTGAGTATGACTGCATCATTCCGTCAGTCTGTACTGCACATGTGCGGTTACACACACAGGGAGCTTCTCAGGCTAGTACGTCATATATATATATATATATATATATATATATATATATAATCTAACCTTTTTCAAAGGTAATAGTCTATTTTGGATATGTTTTAGTTTTTTATAGTATTTTTCAGAGAGTGAGATTTTAGTTTCATATATCAAATTTATATTTAAAAGATTTGTAATATTTTTAAGGCAGATTTTTTAGCTCTTTCCTTTAAACTTTTTAGTAACAAGGGGTGTTCAATGCATTGCTTAGCAATCTTAAGACTCATTTTGATGAAAGTTTGAGCTATAATATCTTCTGAATAAAGTATATCCCAGCTGTGCTCTTATCTTCGTGTTATGTAAAAGGAAAATACCTAATATACTTATTTTTCATAATCAAATATATTCCTTTATATAGTGATACAGTATAATTAGTTAAAATTAATTTAGACTGTAATAAGCTTATACGATTCCTTTATTCCTTTTGAGTGGAATTGACTACAACTGGGATAAACGATAACATTTGCTTTTCTAGTTGAGGGAGGTTTCACGATGTGTTATGTTAAGCCCTATGTGAATGCATCAGGTGTAATCTCCCTTTGAAACATTATACCACATAACGGGTGGGTCAAATAATAGAGGAAATAAATGTGATACACAGAGGATTTTCTCAATGCAATAGCCAGGTGTGACTAAATTAATAAGATTAGTCACATACATTTCAAATGACATACATAGCACTATACTGGGATTTTCTCCAGCAGTATCCTAGAGACCATCTATTACTCAACAGTGATGCCCTAGAGCATATCTCATGTTTATCAAAGAAAACTCGTTAATGAAATCAGATGAAACGTGGTCTGTAAAATATGCATCACTCAACAATTAAAATATAGATTTAAGTAGCTGTCAGTGGGAATTTTGTTTATATTTGTGAACCAAGTAATTGTGCTAGCATGACCTCTCTTGACCCATCTGACTCAGTTTTCTTTCTTGTACATATAGAAAAATGGATGGGATGAATGCCTTCTGTGGGGTCTTATGTGTGAAATGCCTACATTCAGATCAGTAGAAGCCCTAGTTTCATTGGTTAACATAGTATTGCACAAGTGGCTTGAGTGGAAATGCGCCAAAATGTTTCTGGCTTTGTACAGTAAATAAATACAGCAAGATCTTGGTTAACAAGGGTAATTTTCCATTTAACACATTCATAAAAACAGTATTGGATTAATTGATAAAACATATACTTTTCCATTCAATTACTCTCGAACTGTAACTCTCACAGTATTAAATTAATACTCTCCATGGTCTAAATACTATGATGTTTAATTGGAGTAGCTTTTATTGTGAAACATTGTTACCCCTTTAAGAAATGTTTGGAGAACATAAAAGAGAAGTAGACAGGCATTACCAATGGCACAGTGTATCCATTCCTGTAAGTGCTAGACATAATGGTCTGGAGAGTCAAAAGTTCTGTTCATTACTCTAAATGAACAAATTTAATAATCTTTGGCACATAATAATATAATAATAATAGGGAGTTTATCACTAATGTCATTAAATGAGGTAGTGGAAAGGGGCTTTAAGATCATTATTCTGGTGTGATGGAGTTGGTGGTTTTATAGAGTAATAATCCCTTGTGTTCTTTCTTTTTGATTCCCCATTATCTGTGTGTGGTACCAGTGACATCTTCGGATGCTAATGAAGTATTTTCAATGGCGTCGTATGCTAATAAAGCTTTGTGCAGTACCAGGAAACTTTTAGTTTCTCTTAGTCCAGAAATAAAAGTATAAATATCTCCTAAACTATACATCATCTGAACTTTTGGTTAACAGGGCATATAAGCAGTTTTTAATGCAGTTTTCAAATATACCAACTTGAATTAATGGGAAAGTTCCACTTTAAGTATATATACCCAAAAATAGGGAATCCAATCTGTTTGGCTGACCCCTGATAAATAGTCGCTACAACAAAGAAACGCGTTGGGACTTAGTTGTAGCGTGTTTTATATTTGTATGTTTTTGTGTGAATAAATGTTTTTATACAACACATCACCTCCTCTCTACAATCTACATAATAAATAGAGAGGAGAGGGACAACATGGATATCTCTGAAAGCACTGGACTGATTGAAGTATCATGTATCACAGTTTGTTGTTTTACAATGTATGTCTTGTGTATCAGTTGCCTTTTTCCTTTGCCTTGGGAAAAAAATCACCCTGTGGCACTGCCAGTATGCCAGAGTAAATATTTTTTTACTTCATTAAAACAATATGGGTTAAATAATAAGGTATTCTTTCTTTTTTCAGAATAAGAACCAAGGGTTGAATTTTGTACGGATTCACGCTCCTTGGCCTGTACTAAGTCGTGAAGCAGAATTCCTTAAAATAAAGGTGCCCACCAAAAAGGTAGTGTATTTTCAGTACGATAACGATTTTAGCAAAAATTGCTCAAAGCTGAAATTAGAGCAGAACTGGCCAAGTAGTATTCATTGAGTTTTAGTCAGGAATTATCTGATCAGAACCTTGGTATAGAATCAGCCATAGCCACTAACGGAAGTGACTCTATTTAAATGCATTCCAAAAAATGAACAAAGCTTTATGACAAAAATAACATTATCGTTTGGGTTAGGTGTTACCTAGCAACTTGAATTTCATCATTGTTATTTTAGCGATGGCTAGATTTATTGTCATGAAGTTAGTGCTTGGAAATGTCAATATATATAAAAAGAAGAGAAAAAAGAAGGGTGCTTCCTAGTGCAATATTGTATGCAAATCTCAGGACCTCCACCAATGCACCACTGGTACTCACAATATAAAAGATCACTAAAAGTGATCAGCTGAACAAATGGGGGACTCTGACTGCCCCCACTCAGTCTTCCCAACACCTTGGCAAAATGGATGCTGCTTCTCCAAAAGGACCCAAACAAACAGATCAGGAACCTCCAAATACAAAAGATTGTATACTCACACCACAAGTTATAGTTGTGTTGGTTGTAGATACAACCAGCAATATCCAACGGGGTATTCCCAAGCCGCCCCAAAAAACGGCTACCACTCATGCAAGTTGAAAAAAAATCCAGATCCAAATAAAAAAGTATAATATTTATTGATAAAATAATTGTCTCTATTTTCTGCCAAATACGTCAATACAAACAGTATATTATAGTATATAAACCTGTTGACGCGTTTCGGAACACAAGGTCCTTTTATATATATATATATATATATATATATATATAGAGAGAGAGAGAGAGAGAGAGAGAGAGAGAGAGATTTTGCCAATACATGTTTTTAATGTATATTTTGCTGTCTGATATTTGAGAAAGGAACATTGTGTTCCGAAACGCGGTGACGTGTCAGGACCATCAACGGTTTACGTGCCTAAAGGACTGGTGATAGTCCTGGCACATCACATAGCACTAGTGGGGTCTGGAATCGACATCTCTAAGACTGGAACTGTCTCTCTCAGACCCCTGTTCGGCACACTGGTAACACATCATCAGTCAAGCGTGCCTGCACGTCGAACTCCATTTATATCAGTGATAATTTGGAGAATTTTATCTTCGTGGCAAAGTCAGTTTCAAAACCATATATATATATATTATATCACTGATGATATGTGAGTTAAAAATGTCAAGGCCCAAGTCCATCTGCCTACTGATAAAGTTCAAAATAAACTGAATCTGTTTAGTTGAGTTAATGCTAAACCACAAGGTACAGTGATCATGTAACTTAGTCCTCTGGTCTTCAGGAAAGCTATAATAGCTGATGTACTAAGATGTAATAATGGTTGAAGTTGAAGATATTGTGTCTTGTTTCCATCAAATCTATCTCACCATCATACCCCTGTGAATATCAAGCAAATGCACCAGGTTTACAATGTTCCAGTGTTTTGGTCAACAATGGCTTCTTTGCATATTGAAATGCATCTTAATGAGCCATTGTCGTATAGATGTGTTTATGTTTATATATTAATTTGCCTATTCGTCAGATGCACTAAGCTCTGATAGCTAGCTATGCTTTTGGACTTCACAGTCCCAACTTCTTCACTCTGAGATGCAAAAGTTGGGATCTTCCAATGTGTTTTATGGAACCAGAGAGGACAGTTTGTTGTCTCTACTGGAGAACAGAGACAGGAGCTGCCCTCTCTGCAATGCATTACACATCCTTGTGGCACTCACAAGGTTAAAGCATACATAATCCCCTGCCCTGCTTCACAGATTATTCAAATACACAAAGAACAAGGACAGCAAAAGTTATCTGTAACATCTGCTCTGCTGATTTCTAGAGTTTACCAGAATTGGCTGATCAACTGTTTCAAGTCCACAGTGGATTATCTGCTGAATAGTTGATTCATGAACACAGAAGACTCTGCTACACTCTGCAGGATACTTTGTCTGCCTTGTGACTTGTAGCACAATTTTCTGTTAGCATGAATCAGCTGATCGCCAGATGATCATCTAGTTCAGGTAAATACATAACCAGCAGAACAGCAGTTACATGTAATAGCTGATCTACTGGTTCTGTGTGTATACGAATAATCTGTAAAGTGGTGCAGGAGATTGTGTATGGGCTATAGGGGTGTGCGACTCATCGCATTGTGTTAAACATCTGTATGGTACTCAGAGTATTAAGGAAGGGGCTGGAGGAGATCTTGTTGCTGAAGTCTGAGTTCATCCTCCATTCTCCTCCACCTGCCCTCCCTAATACATTACCAGCATTACACCAACCTCATGTGCTAATGTAGAAAATGCTCCCCTTCCCTTGCATAGATAATTCTTAGTGCATATGACGAAATGATTGCCACCCATCTCCAGACACACTTCATCATTGCACTGAACCTTAATGCATCTCTCTCCAGAGTAATTATAGACTAGACCATATGCACCATAGGAAGCAAGTAAAAATGCCCCAAATTCCTATTGATTTAAATTGGACTTTTAAACCTACAATGCGAGAGAAGTCTTCAATACATTACAAAGCAATGTGCTGGAGACCTCATTAGCATTTAAGGAGCTAAAACATTTATTTTTTAATCAATGGGACTAATTCTTTATTCCATCTGGTGCACTTGGTTTACTCTAGAATTCCTCCCATTCTGCAACATAGTAAAGAAAGAACTCACTCTATAAGAAAATACTTTTGAAGAACCATATCCAAGCATTGTGAGTACCTTTGATTTACTCTATAGGAAAAAGCCCTAAAGCTTTTTTCACAATTAGGGTTTAGTGACATTATAAAAGGGTGGGAGGCAGCACTCTGAATACAATTCCTCTCAAGGTTTACAGCAGGGAAGAGCAACCTGCGGCTCTCCGGATGTAGAGGACTACAAGGAAGATGGGAGTTATAACCATCTATAGCTGGAAGGCCTCAGGTTGCCTCTTCCTGCTGTACAGAAACAAATCACTGATTTATGAAAATGTTGCTATAAAATATTTCCATACAGACAAATAGATATAAATTCCAGTGGTAGAAAAAAAAATTCTTTATGCAGACATATGGATAGCCATTCTATAAGTCAATAAAAATATTTTTTTTTCAAATTAAATATCCTTTAACCCTCTGAGTTCCAGAGGGGGACGCAACGCAACACATTGCAAAGCAATGCATTGCGTACCCATCTGGCACTTAAAGGGTTAATGTTTTGGAAATGTGGATAATATGCATGAATGGGTACTCATACACTTTGGGAATATACTTTATCTGTCTACAGATACACAATAAAAAACAAATATCGCTACTATATGCCCAAATACACCCAAAAAAAGAACTTATTTCTTATTATGAAACTACTCACCGCGGCAATAGCCGTTGCGGATCCGGAGCTACCCCCACAGTCCTGGACACGGACTTCAGCAAACAAGAAGACACCGGAGTAGGTGCTACAACAGATCCGCCGTACTTCATCAGCCAAAGAAATCCAACCCGTGTTCAATAAAAAACAATTGTATTCTTCCTTATTAAAAACATTGTTCCAAAATTTAACAGGTTGTAGATGGATTACAAAACATGGATGTGCAAGATAACGAAGCGCCTAACGTGTTTCGTGAATGTATCACTTCATCTTAGACTAAGATGAAGTGATACATTCACGAAACGCATTAGGAGCTTTGTTATCTTGCACATCCATGTTTTGTAGTCCATTTACAACCTGTTAAATTTTGGAAAAATGTTTTTAATAAGGAAAAATACAAATTTTTCTATTGAACTCGGGTTGGATTGTTTTGGCTGATGAAGTACGACGGATCCGTTGTAGCACCTCCTCCTGTGTCTTTTTATCTGTCTACATCCCGACAAATAAAACACATTTGAAAATTAATTTTGTAGTATGTTATTATTTTTTTTCCTAAAAATACTAAACACGGTTAGTCCTTCCAACGATTAGCCTTGTCAAGTTGTGTAATATTTTGTGTATTCTGTCATCTTTCATCACTTACTTTTCCTTCTATTTTTCATTTCTGGTGCTGTTCCTCAGATGTATGAAGTAAAACAAGAGCACGGCATCCTTGTAAAGTTATATGCAATATGGAACAAATGTACAAAGCCTTTACAGCCCAAAGTGCCACAACTAAGCGAAAATACAAAGATGAAACATTTATCTTATCCTTTTTCCAGAGACAAAATGCATTTGTGAGTATGGATTGTTTTTTGTTTTTATTGGATTTGCATGGCAATATTATCCAGCTGAAGCAAAAATCAGGGTGGTTTGAATTAATATAATTCAAAAAGTATGTGAAATAGAATTAAATAGTTGAGTTATAGGCACATAGAAAACACATTGTAGCACCAGATTTTTTAACCTTTCTGCTGCATTAACTTCAGAGATTTGTCACTGTTTTTACTGTGTACAGTTGTTTAAAGAGAAAGTAATATTTCACAAAAAATCTCTAATTAATCTTCATAGTATTTGGGCCATGGAGAGTGTTGTTTCAATACTGTCAGAGTTGTAGTTCAAGAGTAGTTGAATGATAAAGTGTCCCCGTCCTGCCCCTTTTTACCTAGTGTAAGCCACCTCCCCTCAGATATGGAATCTGGTTGCTTGACCAGACAGGTCGCAGCTAGGTCCAATCTTCTTACTGTGAGCATAAGGAAAACCCTGCCTCCTTGACAGGTTTTTCAGGTTTTTCCTTATGCTCACTGAAGATTGTCCCTGGCTGCTATCCATCTGGACAGTCTTGCTGCTCTGAGGTGAGCAGTGTTACATCAGTAAAGGGGACAGGGGGACGATATTTTATCATTCAATTACTTGAACTACAAATCGGACGGTATTAAAATAACACTCTCCATTAATTGAAGCTGCTTTTATTGTGAAACATTACTATTCCTTTAAGGCATTAAATAATGAATACTGAAAAGAATATATTGGAGGTACTGTGCCCCTCAGTTGGCCCTCATATATAAAATAGATGGCTATATGAGGGGAAGGGGGTATTTTAGGAGTCTTTTTGGGAACCGATACTATAATGTCTGTGTGTTTGAGCAGTCCTCATTCTTTCCCTAGACTCCACCAACACAGGCACAATCCTCAGACCCCTTTTATACCATGTCTAATTTTTTTTTAATTTATTTATTTTACTGTCCCCCAATACCAGTCAACAACCCCCCCCAAAAATATTCCCTGTTCAACTGATTCTTTACCCACACTCCACTAAGACAGGCACCATCAGACCCCTTCTGTACTATGCCTTTAGGAAATAAAACAAAATTTGCTATCTGTTGTGTATAAAATCAATGTTCTTATTTATTTCAAAGTAGTGAGCTAGGTGAAAAAATTGGAAAACGGCCCTTTTCGTGGGAAATTATTTGCCAAGCAGGAAGTGCCATTATGCGTTGATTTTGGTTTGAGGCAAAAATATTCACCCACACTTATGGGAGGCTGACAAGGAGAAGATAGAAAAAAATTAGATTAGGGATTGTGTTTGAAAATGGAGAGATGGATACTGAGATGGGGAAAGAGGTAGGATTTGGGAAAGAAGAATTTTCAGAAATAACAACAGGAAGCAGAATAGACAGGAAGTGGGAAAGCAGCAGAGACAGAATTTCGGGAAAGAGAAGAGGCAGGAAGTTGGCAAGCAGAAAGGTCAGGTTCTGGGGCAAGCAGACATGACAGGAGCTGGTGACATACATGATAATACAGTGGAGAGGCAGAAAAGACAGAAAGTGAAGAAACAAATTATACAGGAAGTTGAAAGCAGAAAATGCAGGATATAGGAAAAGAAGAGACTGGAAGTGGAGAAGTAGATAAGGTAGAAGATGAGAAAAGAGGAGAAGAAATAGGAAAGCAGAACAGAGAGGATCTGGGGAAGGAGGAAAGACAAGAGGTGGAGATGAGACATACAAAGTCAGAAGTAACAAGAAATGGGGGTAAAGAAGTGTCAGTAGAGAGATACAGATAAGACAGGAAGTAGGACAGCAGAAGAGAAAGGAAGATGAGAAACAAAAGAGACAGGAAGTGGAAAAGGAGATGAAAAAGAAAAAGGGAAAAAAAGGAAGTGGAACAGCAGAGGCGAGATGACCTGGGAAGGAGAAGAAACAGAAGTTGGAGACATACAAGAGACTGACAATGGGCAAGCAGAAGAAAACACATGGGGGAGTTAAAGTGCTAGGAGGGGTAGATAAAGATAAGAAGAACCAGGGAAGAGACAGAGAGAAGAGAAGCAAAAGAGACAAGAAGTGGGGAAGGAGAATTAAGCAGGAGATGGGAAAGTAGAAGATACAGCAGGTATAGAAGCAGAAGAGACAGAAAATCATGAAGGAGAAGATACAGGATATGAACAAGAAGTAGAAGCAGATTATAGGGAAGGAGAATAGACAGGAGGTGAAGCAGGAGAAATGAGAATTGGAGAAGCAGAAGAAATAGGAAGTGGAGAAGTAAAACAGAAGAGAGGTGGGGAAGCAGAAGAGTCAGAAGAAGGTGCTTAAGGAGAACAGACAGGAAGTGGGGAAAGAGAAGAGACAGGATCTGAGCAAAAGAAAAGGAGACAAGATCTAAGAAATTACAGGAGGTGGGGAGGAAGAAAAAACAAAATTATAACATTTGTAATTATAATTAAGAGAACAATTATAAAAAAAGAGAAGCTTATATATATAACTGTTCAAAAATGTATATATACTGTCTATATACCGTCATATCAATACGAAGTGTATTTTTTTGTATATAGTAACAAATATGAGCATTGATCATGTCATACATATTCTATAGGTACAACATTAAAGACAAGGACACATTTTTTGACAACGCAACACGCAGTCGAATAGTAAGTATTCAAATAGTATATATATATATATATATATATATATATATATATATATATATATATATATATATATAAAGTCCTTTTCATTTTGAATGGCATTTGCTTAAAAACCCACAAACCTTTCCCTCTAGTCTGGCTCCATGATTAATTGTTTTATGTTACATAACAGAAAGATGCAACTAGGTGTTGCATTTCCAGGTGGTTTGCAAACTCTCACTATCATAATGGCTTGGAGCAATCTACACTGGTATCTTAATACACTTCATCCCTATTGGTAACAATAAAAAAATATGTTTAGATTGTGTGTGATTCGTGTGTTGGCACTCTATGTTTATGTTTAGTGTGTTTTTCAGTGTGTAGTGGGTGTGTGTGCTTATGGGGTTGCCATAACTATAGAACAAGTGGATCTTAATTTGTTTAACAGAATGAGCACTACTAAAAGAATCTGTAGTTTCCTGTATCTCCTGATTCACATTTTAGATATGTATTTAGTACACTACTCTTCATAAATAACAAAAGGCTTTTTTGTCTGAACAAAATTATCTATCCTTATAAAAGCCACCTATGGCCCTTTAGAATTTCCAGATAGTAGAATGTCCCAGTCTTGTTACAGATTATAGAGGTGTTCAAATACAAAAAAATACCTGACTGCTGTATACATAACTAGGCAATTAATTATGTTAAACAAATTAAGAACCGCTTATTCCAAGGGTGTAAGTCCTTTTCATGTATTTGTATTTACATAGTGTAGATGAGTGTGCTTAAAGTATGTTTAGTGTCTGTTATTTCTTTAAAAATATTTCCCAAAACATTAGAATTAATTGAAATGTGTGAGTGCTTGTTCTTGTTCAGAAAAATACTTATCATTGTCTGTAATAAATACACATTTTCTCCCATCACAAGACAAAATCATCTAAACCCTTTGGATACTAGACATGTCTTTAATGCATTGCTTCAAAATGCATTGGATACCACTTTAGTATTCTAGGGTATATTGTTGAAATATGTGGATTTTTCTGTTTTTTAACTGATAATTGTAATTTTTGCTAGGTGCATGAGATTTTAAAGAGAACGTCTTGTACAAAAGCCAAATACAGCATGGGTAAGTGTAACATTAAATGTAAACTGCAATATAATATTTGTTGTGCTTTATGATTTTTTACCTTATTTGATATTGATGAGAACAGGTAGAAATGTGGTATTACGACTTACGAGTAGGGATGAACAAAAAGTCCAATTTTCTCAGTGCGTGAATTGTAATGGAAACATTTTCCCTTCTACAAAAATTTTAGCAGGGAAAATGGGAAACAAAATGAGAAAACTCAAATTGCATGAGAGAGCAAGACTAATCCCAAAATGTTTTTCAAGCACATAAATAGGAAAAAATTCACATAGGGTGCATTGGACCTTTCAAAAATGAGATGAGAGAGTTGATTAGGGAGGATACAGACTGATGTTCTGAACAAATTATTTTCATCAGTATATACACCAGGGAAAAAAGCCTCAGCAAATAACAAGTATGACCATACCATTATCAGATATTAGCTTAACACAAGAAGAGGTTAAAAGGGAAGAGGGGACAGACTAACAAATCATCTGGCTCTGATGGTATCCAAGGGTTTTTCATGAACTCAGTGAAGTGATTTTAATCTTTAAAGGGATAGTAATACTTCGTTTTACCTTTATTTTATTTTGTAGGCATTAAAAAAACATGAAGAATGATATAAGTCTTATCTCTCAAACCTTTATGGTTTAAGAGATATTCACAAACAAAGTATCCCTTCCCTGTTCAACCAGATCAGAAGGGAGGTGCCGAGGTAGACTGCAGAGAGGGACAATCTTCAATTAAGATAAGGGAAAAAGCTGAAAAACTTTTCAAGGGGGGAAGGGCTTTCATTGTTTTAATGCAAAGAAGACTGTCCCCTTCTGTTATCTGTCTCATCATACAACCAGATTCACATCTGAGAAGAGATGGCTTACACTAGGTAAAAGGGGCGGGGAGGGGAAACTTTGCTTGTGAATATCTCATAAACCATAAAGGTTTGAGAGATAAGACTTATATCATTCTTCATGTTTTTTTAATGCCTACAAAATAAAATAAAGTTAAAACGAAGTATTACTATCCCTTTAAAGACTCACTCACCACAGGCTCATTGCCACAGTATTGGTGTAAAGCAAGCCTGGTGCTTTTATTTAAGAAGGGAACTAAAACTGAACCTGGGAATTATAGAACTGCAAGTTTGACCTTGGTAGTGGGAACACTGCTAGAGAAACGGCGTCTTAGAGGGGATATGATAGCACTATATAAATATGTTCAAGGCCCATATAAAGGGCTCTCCAAAGACCTCCAACAGAAATGTTGATTGGTTTTGAGTAGGAAAGTTCAGTTTTGCCAGCTATGTATTCATAAGTGGCTGAGGTAGAATAATAATTTAATAAAGTTTATAGATTATTTTGTGTATATGATTATGCCTTCTTATCATTTTGCTTTGCCTTTTATAAAGCATGAGTATGGTTGAATAGCAATGACAGATCTGTTATTTTAGGGCTCAGACAGGATTCGGTAAATAACTGGAATTTCACTTTGTACAACAATGATATCAATTAATTCAATTTGTGTGTATATGTTTTTAAACATAAAATTTGTTACACCTTGAGGCACAGGGTTAGGTTCTACATAATTTGCCACGGAAAGTAGTAAAATATATAAAAATTGAGTGAGCTATGAATGTTAAACATATAGCGAAATTCTGCCTTGCTTAATGATCCTGGGTGAGTTTGTTTTTAGCACTCCCCAACAGCCTTTAGAGGGTAGTTCACATGTATACAGAAGTCCATGAGGGATTAGTAGGTTATAAACTAAGTGAAGGCTATGATTGTGAGGATATGGGGAGACCATGTTAAAAGTGAAAGGGATAAAATGTCCCTCAGATGGAAGGGGGTTGGAATCAGGTGAAATTACAAACCTGACTGAGTTGAATTGCAACTTATTTTCACCTGTTTGCAATACTTTTTTTTTTCTTCCTTCTTGCTTTTTTTCTACTTTCACTCAATCCTCATTTGTTTACTTGCATGTTGTCTTTATATGGTTGGGAAACAGTTGTCCACCTCTCTTTTCAAACTCTCTTCTTGCCCAATTCTCGGATACTTAGAAAATGGATACTTTGAATAGGAAAGCAAGATAATACCAAACCCCGGATATTACAAGCCCTTGCTATTGCTTCCTCCTGTTTGGGGCTACATTAAACAAAATGATATTGACTTCAGTTAGATTGGGGGAGTGTTATTCAACAAACACAATCAGACATAGGACATGTGGTTTAAGCTGGGAAAACATACAAGAAAATGGAGTCTGAAGTGGGGTTTCAGCAGCAGTGAGTACATACCAGAAAAGGTACAATGAAAAAATGTTATTTTGTAAGGTATCTCCTATAATACCTTCAATACATATTTTACCTATACATTTATTTTACCCACCTTAGGACCACCTAGAAAAAAAGGAAGACACTCAATAAGTATTTTACAAATGTTTACACATAAATTCTGGCCCAATATATTTTTATGTTATTTTATCAATGACCTCTTTGTTGCTAGGAACATCTCAAGAACATTGCCAGACAATGGGTAGGGGACATCTTTAACATCAAGTGGTAAACATATAAACCATTATTTGTAATGTTCCATGTAGTGAATGAGCCCTTCTGAAAAAATCATATAAAGAATGGACCATTTTTATAAAGACAAAACCACTGAATGCTAGAGAGGTCTTGATTTTATAGTTTTGCCCTACTAACTTTGCCTATTGCACACATGTGAGAAGAACTACTGTAGGTTTTTTTATGCATTATTACTAGTTAAGCTTCTTTGACTTGAGCAGAATATATTCATGTTCCATTCAATTCTATTCCTTTCAATTCAATATAAGTTTTATAGCATATTGCTGTAATACCTTTTCTGGTTAATCTGCAGAAAAAAGGTACAGTATATGTTATTTCTATAACATACCTGTACTGCACATACAATGGAATGTACTTGTAATTTTTTTCAAAAGTTGAGGTTTTTGTGGATATTTGTGTCTATAGTTTTATGATCTAGATATTGATTTTTCCAGTGTTTAATGGTACTTGGACCATTAACAGTTTTTTTTTGCTGACACAACAATTTTATACATGCAGGTGAATATATTAAGTCAGCTTGTGCATTCCTTCCATAATAATTTCTGTTTTTGCATAAAACTGTATTTTTATTGGCTTTACACATGTTAATTGTGAGTCTAACATTAAATAAAGTAACAGAGTTGGCTTTAAATGTGGAAACTACCCACGGTGAAGTTACAGTAAATGGGAGCTGGCATGGAATTTAAATGCATACTTTTATCTTTTGGCATCCTGAAAATTAATATACGTTCCCTTTTGCTTATCCGTGGTACTTATCTAGCAGTTAGCTATTTTAATTTGTTTGACTAATGATATATTAATAATTACCATGCTAAGTAGACAAAGAAACTAAAAAATATAGCCAAGCTATCAAGTTTGGAAAAGAAACTATTTAAAAATAGACACCCATATATGATTTTAACTCCTTATGGACCATTGGTCCAGGCAAGTTACCTTTGATCCCTGCCAACGCGCTGATACACGTGCCTGTTATGCATACCGGCGCACCGCTTTTGGGCCTAAGAGAGATCGCTTTAGTCTTGGAGTGGTCAATATTAGGCCCCGTTTTTACTTACAGTGCTCTCGGTAGAGCGCTCTAAGTAAAAAGTACATGACGTGCTATGACCATCACCGATCCTTAAAGGGATAGTAATACTTCATTTTATATTTATTTTATTTTGTAGGCATTAAAAAAACATGAAGAACGATATAAGTCTTATCTCTCAAACCTTTATGGTTTGAGAGATATTCACAAGCAAAGTTTCCCCTTCCACCCTTTTTACCTAGTGTAAGCCATCTCAGATGTGGAATCTGGTTGTAAGACCAGACAGATAACAGAAGGGGACAATCTTCTTCCTATGAGAACAATGAAAGCCCTGCCCCCTTGACACGTTTTTCGGTTTTTCCCTTATCTTAATTGAAGATTTTCCCTCTCTGCAATCTACCTGTGCACCTCCCTTCTGCTCTGGCTGAGCAGTGTTACATCAGTAAAAGGGGCGGGAGGGGGGATTCTTTGTCATTGAATTACTCTTGAACGACAACTCTGACAGAATTGAAATAACACTCTCCAAGGTCCAAATAATATGATGATTAATTAGAGCTGCTTTTATTATGAAACATTACTATCCCTTTAAGGGTTTAAAATGTGTTTCTGCATTATATAAATAACCTGTCAAACCTATCTGTTTTTAAGGTATTACCACATTGATAGCAAACAATGTCTATGAATCAGCATATCCCCTTCATGATGTAAGTAAAGCTTTTTATGTTTATTCTGTTATTATAATATTCTATTTAACCATATATATCATATAATTTCCAATATCACTGCAAAATATTAATCTCTCCTAACAATGTACTTTGTTTACAATTATTCCCCCAAAATTTGCCCCATTATGTTATATTATTTAATCGGCAACTAATATAAAAAATATGTTAAAGGTCAGTCTTTTACTAGTGAATACCAGTTTTAAGCTTACAGCACTAATCATACAGTTCTGTCTTAAGCTTCTTATCCTGCCTCCTGCAACAGCTGAGACTGCCAGTGGCAGCCAATTCTTACTGTCTGTGTAGGTGGGTGTGATGACCCAGCAGTCAATAGGAGTCATCATCTGCTTCTCTAGAGCCAACAGTACCAGTTCTGAGACAGATAAGTCTTAAGAAAGGGAACTGTACATTGAGTTCTGTAAATTTCTAATGCTGCTATTGCCCAAGGTGGGAGTAACAGGAATAAAAAGACTAAGTGTCACCATATTTTTTTTATTTTTATTTTAGTTGTCCATTATAAAAGAAACACATCTGATTTGATGCATCCCAATCCTTCCCATTCATATACTAATTCATTTTGATCATACTTTCCAAAGATCTTTTAATTGTTGCACCACATTTTAAAATAACTATTATACACATGTAGATCAATATTTAGTTATACATTACAAAATACTTAACCATTTTAAGGACTAGAGCGTTATACGCCCATTTGATTGCACACCCCTCTAATCCTTAAAGGTTTAATGGAGATATATCTAAGGAAACAAAACAAACTGTTTTGTAAGTTATCATTCCTCTTCACTTATTAACATTTATATTTCAGCTTATTCAAAAAATAATTAACACTTATTTATGTCTTTCCACATGATTTTCACTATTATTTTACCTTTTTAATTAAACACGTCATTATAATTTTTCCCTAATACACTCACTTATTTTTGAACATCTGAAATTAAGAAAATCATGTTGCTATAAATAATAATATTTTTATCTTGTTATTTGCTTTAATTAGAACTATAATTCTCAAAAACCAGTTAATATTTTATAAAGCAGCTGACTTTGACATTTTTTCACTTTCCTAATTCACTCAATTTCTTAATTTGAAGCTTCCATTTCTTTGATACCTCATACCAGCTTGTGAAAGTGAACCAAAGTATCTCTGTCACTGCTAAACTCTGATTGAAGCTTGCCATGATCATATTAGCCCCAATATTTTTTATTTTGTTAACAAAATAATTTATTTGGGACATTAGGAGTTAATGCAGGATATTTAACCAATATACAACATTACAAGTGGTTTTAGGAAAATGTATATTAAGTCTTTGGCTGCACAGGTTGGGTGAGCACCTGAAATTATACCCTTAGGTTTCAAGAAAGAGATAGATTAAATATTGTCATTATGTACATCTTGTACATTTATCTAATAGCTCATTCATGTCCCCTTGGTGGGAAATATGCTATAACTAAGTATATTAATGCATTTGTTCACATTCTTTGACTAGGAATATTTTAAAAATATTAGATTCCTGAGTTTTCTCTATAGCTGATGATTTTTCTAAATTATAGAATCTATTAATAACTTTTATGAGTTTTTTTTACTGTATGAAATATCTGTTCTATTTTAACTCATTTATTCATATCTATACATTTCGTTTTCAGGGTGACTATGATCACAATAATGGTGAAATGAATGAGCGAATGGTAAGTATTTGCATTCATACATATTTAAATTTAATTTCTAAATACAAGCATTATTTGGTGCTTGCAAAGAAAAATAAGCAAATAAATATGGGACACACTTGTACTTTTTGTTTTGCTGGTTATTTATTTCCAGTGTATAAAAGGCAGATTAAAATGCTTTTATAACGAAAAATAATGAAAATGATTTAATTTTCAGACCATAAAGGCTAATTTAGAAAAAGGTTATTGCAGGCTTTTAGGACAATGTGGTATGGGTCCTTCTCCAGGCAATATATCCTTCATTGAAGTTGAGTTGCTATTGACTATTATTTTAATTCACAACAATATGTTGAATAAGTGAATTACCTGAATATATGTGTATAAAAAATACAATATTTTGTGGGTCATCCACCTCCCTTCATCAGGTATACACTCCCAAAACATTACATTCTTGTATGCATAGTAAATTCAGGGAATCCACTGATTTAATCAATATAAGCTGTGTAGCACTAGCTGGCCAGTCACTTCCTATTACTGTGGAACACTAAGAATCAGTCCCAGAGACCTGAATGGTTCCAACCTATTGTTGAATGAGTTTCCACTTTCTGGAATATTATGTAAATTTTCTGTGATGAATCACCATAATCAACCAACTTGCTTTTCTTCAGGATTAAACTTAACTCAAACATCAATGATTTGCTTTTGGTTTGACTCGGTGGACCTTGAGAAAATTAAAGTTCCCCCTGCAAAGAGGGAGAGAGTGATAGAGGGAGAAACACAAGAGCTGGTAGAGAGGGAAAGGACATGGGAATAATGGGAGACAGCAGAGGAGAGAGAGGAGAGGGAGAGGGGGGCCAGTTAGCACTACAACAGTCCTGCTTTGTAAGTAGTAACAACCTGTTGAAGTAGTTCTGTACCTTGTTCAGGTAATTTAGAGATCTGGGAAAGAACCTGTTTTGATTGATGTTGCAGCCAGGTTATCCAAACCTGCTCTTTTGTGTGAACAGTATATAATCTCTTTCTAAATAACTGATTCAAATGATAAATGAAATGCACTTTCACAAGACATAAATCTAAGAAAATATTATTTCAATTACATATAATCTAGAAGACAAACAGATACCACTGATATGCAACATGTTCTTAGAACGTAGGTTTTTTGATAACTTCACTAAAATCTATTGATGTTGGATGAAAATATTACTTACATATTACTGATGGATGTATATACAGAATGTTACACAACTTGTATTCCCTTGTATTCCCTTATTTATCCAAAAAAGAAAAAAACTGTGCTTTTATCTAAAAATGGACAAAGTCATATATTAATTTCATAGTCCCTAAAAATTATCACTTAAATAAAACATAATTTTAAAAGGTAAAATATAATTTTCTGCTCTGACATTTGCCATAAAATTAAGTAGCTGAAATTTGTTGTATATATAAGGGCAAATGATCACTTTCATGCATGCCGGCAGATCCACTCCTGAATCATTATGACCTTAATGCAAGCAAGTCCTCAATGCATTTCATGTAGCATTCACAGGAAACTCTGTAACATTAAGCCAATTCCCGATCTGTGTTTTTAGTGCATGGTTTTAAACAATGTACAAAGTAATGAAACACCAAAAAGGCTCTGTTTTCCTTCTGGAATCATTTTCATCATTCTGGAATCATTTTCATATAGATAACTTAATACATAGACTAAAGTTAGTCACAGCACCATTGCCTTTTTCAGAGCAGAATAACATTAGAACATCCCCTATTCTGTTTTTGTTCTTTTTTTATGATGCACCATTTTGTTTATTTTTAACTATTAAGAGGTAAAATATGACAGCTCTCGTGTCTGTACTTAAAGGGATAGTAATGTTTTACAAAAACAGCAGCTCCAATTAATATTTGAGCCATAGAGAGTGCTATTTCAATACTGTCAGAGTTGTAGTTCAAGAGTAAATGAATGGTAAAGTATCCCCCTCCCGCCCCTTTTAACTAGCATAAGCCACCTCCCCTCAGATGTGGAATCTGGTAACTTGACCAGACAGATTACAGCAGGGGACAATCTTCTTAACGTGAGAACAATGAAAGCCTTGCCCCCTTGACAGGTTTTTCAGGTTTTTCCCTTATCTTAATTGAAGATTGTCCCTCTCTGAAATCAACCTGGGCACAACGCTGCTGCTCTGAGCTGAGCAGTGTTACATCAGTAAAAAGGGTGGGAAGGGGATACTTTATCATTCAATTACACTTGAACTATAACTCTGACAGTATTGAAATAACACTCTCCATGGCCCAAATACTATGAAGATTAATTGGAGCTGCTTTTATTATGAAACATTGCTATCCCTTTAAGAGTCTGAAATCATAATCCATTACATACTTGCAAGTAAAACACCTGTACTATTTCAAAATTAATGTTTTTATTTAAAAAAAGCGTATGTGTGTATTCTTTGTTCTTTCATTTTCATTTCGTACTCTGATATTCAGTTATGCCATACAGCACTCCTCACACATCTCTGCAATGTAGCCATTGAAACACACATATTTACTCCCCTGTTTTGCCCCACCATAGCAATAGAACAGCCCATACTGAACCCACAGCCTTGTCCCAGTGTACTGGTAAGCATATAACCACATACTGACCTCCCCAGGCTTGTTCCACATCACCCCTAGCTTTGTCTCACAGTAATATGGAGCATGATGGGAATTGGAAGACCCTCCAGCTCCTTCCAGACTGCAACTCCCATCATTCCTGGCAGGCATTGTCTGTCAGGGAATTATGCGAGTTGTTGTTGGGAGCTAGCTGGAGGGTCTCCCATTGTTCACCAACTATCACAGTGCCTGTGATTCCTGTCAGTCTCATCTATGGCAGATACTGATTTGCTGTGTTGGTTTGGCCCGCCCCCTGGTGACCTTTTTATACCTGGCTAGCACAGCTGTCAGTCGCCCTTTCGTGGTGTTTCTGTGCCAGTTATACTGTTGCTGTGTTCCTGTGTTCCGGATTCCTGTGTACCGACTCGGCTTGTCTTGACTATTCTCCTGTGTTCCTGCTCGTGTATGACCCGGCCCGTCTGACTACCACCCTTGGATCCTGACCCGGTTTGGCTGACGTTCTTGCTTGTGTACGACCCGGCTTGTATGACTGCCTTCTATGTGCTCCAACCCGGCCTGGCTGACTTCCCGCTCCGAAGACCGACTCCTGCTTTCTACAGTGACCTGTGTTCCAGTTGTCGCCGCCGCGACATTTCTATCTGCTGTTCCAGCTTTTGGTGTGACTGCCTTGCCTGGTGTACTCCGATCTGTGCAGTGTATTTTCCTTTGCAGAGTTGTGCGTATACACGCCTCCTTCAGACTGCAGAGCCTTGCTATACCGCTGAAAAGCCTAGAGTAAAAGTGCTAATTAACCCTAGCAGTGCCGCCTGGGTTCCACTCTCTCGCTACTCCTGTAAGAGTCTCTTTCTCGGTGATACTACTGCTGAGTTGGCCGCTCTCCGTCGGCAGCTCCACACATCCTTGCAGAGTATTCACATCCGTTTGGCCGGTTGGGCGTCTAAGACTATCTCTCTTGTTCATTGAGTGATTCCGCTTTACCGAGTGGTGGCAGGCACAGGCATCAGCATTCATATTCCGGTATTACGCCCGTGGGGGCTGTCGGCTCTAGCGTATGTTATCCCGTTGTACGGTTAAGTCTGAGGAGGCTTGGCAGCTCTCGCATTGAAGGCCGGTTCCAATCACGCCCGTGGGGGCCTTTTGCACTTGCACTAGTTGAAGCAGTTCCAGTAGGTACGCCCGAGGGGGCTACGTGGACTCTTGTGCTTCTTCTTACTGAACACCGTGGCGAGGCAGTCCAGTATCCAGCCGGTGATAGTCTTGGTCTCCAGCACAGCCTTATAACACCCTGGGCGTTCCAAACATCCACATCTGAGACTGACTGTTATCAAGGACTTAACCCCTTGGGGGTATACGCTATTCTACTGCTGTGTAATTGTACTTATAAGTCATTTGTGCATTTACCATTGTATCTATATATATAATTACCACTGGTGTATATCTACCACCACTAGAGGGCGTGTTATTGCCCTATTTTATTTTTAATAAAATTGTGTTCTTATTCACACACTGGTCTGAAAGTCTTAAAAAACCGTGACACCAACCCAGCCTTGTCCAATGGTAGCTGTAAAACCATGCATATGGACCCCCCAACCTTGTTGGATTACACTGGTAGCCATAGAACCATACATACTGACCTCCATCTCTGCCTTGTCCACTGCACTGATAGCCAGAGAACCACTAATGCTATCCTCCTAGAAGTGTCAGCCTTATTTAACTCTACTGGTAGCCATAAAACTAGACACACACTGAATGTGCATAGCTAAGGGAATTCTTGGACATGGGCGGAAAATGGCAAAGTTCTCGTGAGGAAATTTATTGGGGTTAGTGAAAAGGAAGACATTTTATGGATTTTCAATGTGCTGGAAATTTTGAAGGAAAGGTGTTAAATAGTGTTTATTTGTGAAATTTCCCGAGAGGAAAAATTTTGAATTTTCCATATCTTTATTCAGAACTAATTTCTGAGGTTTAATGGAGAGGGTGAGAGTGAGCTGGAGAGGTCTCCTCAAACCTCTTGTCTGTTCTGAATGTATGATGTATTGTGTCTTCAAAGCATCAAAGATTCAGCTGCATTCTCTTTCTTTCCCAAGTACATACTGAAAACATACAGGAAACTGACACTCTCTTTTATACTTTAGCATGGAGAAATAAATGTTGGAAACTCTCCACATTCTGGAGAATTACATTATTGTAACATCTTGCCATAATGACGTCTGTGTGTCTGCACTGTCAGTCCACTTTGGAGCCAGACAGCCCCTAGCAATGCCTCCTAGACCTGGCTGGGACTGACAGCACAGGCGCACGGACATCGTTATGGCAAGATGTCCGCATTCCGTGATGCTGTCAGCCTGGGAAGAAAGGCTAAATCTGTTTGTCAAGGTAATAATTCTGGCGACTAGAGCTACTAAGCAGCTAGTTGCCAGATGGGGAGTTATTTAAGCTAAAGTTGTGTTCAGGTGGTAGTTTCACTTCAAGTTTTACTCAGTAGCTAAGTTAGTAAAATGCAAAACAGAACACAGTCCTGTGCCGCTCCATACAAATAAATCAAATGTGAACCCTGTGAAAGGCATATATAATTCCATATGTGTTTTTTTTTTACTTATTTGGAAATAATGAGGGGTTTGGCCAAAGTATGAAATGATTCTACAAACCCCTCATTATTTTCAAATAAGTGAATAAACAAATCTGGTATGATATATGACTTTCACAAGATTCACATCTGAGTTATTTGTATGGTGTAGCCCGGGTTCGTTCTGTTTTTGTGGTTGTCCCCTTCATAGTTGCTGCATTCCGTACTTTACTCACATGTATGTTATATTTATAAATATAATATAAATATAATATTTGTTAATTATGGTGTTCTAAAGCTGTGAGTTTTCTTCTGTTTTGTACATATTTTCTTCTACTCATTCTAGCTGCTTTTCACAATGTTCCTATTTACTTAATTTCAGGGATTTATGCTAAAATGCAATTACATTTTCAACATGCATAAGTCCTTATCATTGTAATAAAGGGGTTATTTTAAAGGGATATTAATGTTTCACAAAAACAGTAGATCCAATTAATATTCTTAGTATTTGGGCCATGGAGAGTGTTATTTCAATACTGTCAGAGTTGTACTTCAAGAGTAATTGAATGATAAAGTATCCTGCTCCCCTTTTACCTAATGTAAGCCACCTCCCCTCAAATGCTGAATCTAGTCCTGGGAACAGACAACTCTCAGCAAGGGACAATATTCTTACTGTGAGCATAAGGAAAACCCTGCCCCACTTAATAGGTTTTTTCTTATGTTCACTGAAGATTGTCCCTTGCTGAGATCCATCTGAGGTGAGCAGTGTTACATCAGTAAAAGGGGCGGGAGGGGGATACTTTATAATTCAATTACTCTTGAACTACAACTCTGACAGTACTGAAATAACACTGTCCATGGTCCAAAAACTATGAAGATTAATTGGAGCTGCTTTTATTTTGAAACATTAGTATCCCTTTAAAGGCATAGTACACGGCCTTAATGTTTGATTAGCTTGCCTGGTCTTGGCATTGCCTTTAATTATGGTATGTTTAAAAGATTACATGTATTTCCCAGTGTGTGTGTGTGTGTGTGGGGGGGGGGATTGGACCTATAAAAGGGACTGGTGGTGTTCTGGTCCATTTGGGCCCTTGCCCACTCACCCACTGTGGATGATTCCTGCTTGAAAGCAGGTGAGTCTTACATTGGGAGTTATTAGTTATTTTATTTCTTTATGTTTTATGTGTTTTTAACTAAGCCAGCTATGCATTTCCTTAAATATATGTATATCAAATGTGTATTGGAAATATCACAGGTGTTAATATAAAAAGTTCTTGTGGCTATTTATAAGTTAGGGCTCAACTAAAATGGGGTACTTTGGCAGGGTAAGCAAACTTAAACATAAGCTGGCAACAAAAAAGCACATTTCATTCATTTGTATGGAGCAGGGCAGGTTTGCTTTGTTTTTTTTTTTTTGCATATGTTCTAGTTTTTTTTTCCTAAGTTTTTTGGAATCCAGAGAATCCTCTTCATCCCTCAGTGAACTTCATACCTTACTCATATTGATCTTTATTATTTTTATAAATATCATTTGTATTCATTATTGTGTTTTATCGCTGTGAGCAGTGGCGTAACATTAGGCCTGGCTGCCCCCTGTAACCCCCTAGCTGAGGTCTGTGCCTTCTTCGGCACAGACCTCTATTAACAGCTGATCTCCCTCTCTGCCTTCAGCACTCTAGTAATGCAAAGCACTGGGAGATGACATCATCTCCCAGCGCTCTGCATTACTGGAGAGAGGACCAAGCGGGAGCTCCAGCTGCTTCTGCACAGACCTCTCCTGCCATGCCGCTGGACCACCAGGGAGGTAGGAGATAGACACTGGGGGCAATGTGGAGAGGTGGACATTCAGGGCAATGTGTGAAGGGGTGAACATTGGGGGAAATTTGGAGAGGTGGACACTGGGTACAATGTGTGGAGAGGTGGAAATTGGGGCAATGTGGAGTGTGACATTGGGTCAATGTGGAGAGGTGGACATTAGGGGCAATGTGGAGAGGAGGACATTGGGGGCAATGTGTGGAGCGGTGGACATTTCGGGCAATTTGGAGAGGTGGACATTGGAGGCAATGTGTGGAGAGGTGGACATTGGGGGGCAATGTGGCGTGTGACATTGGGCCAGTGTGGAGAGGTGGACATTGGGGCAATGTGGAGATGAACATTTGGGGCAATGTGGAGATGGACATTGGGGGCAATGTGGAGGTGGCCAATGGGGGCAATGTGGAGATATCCAATGGGGGCAATGTGGAGATATCCAATGGGGGCCTACAGCAATTTTTGCATCAGGGCATGGTGACCTCTAGTTATGCCTCTGGCTGTGAATGCTTTTCTTCAAGTTAGTAAAATGTTCTTTGCATATTTGACTAGTAACTTTGAGCAATATGCACCAGAGGGTGGGCAGTGTGGTTTCAATTGTCAAGGTCATATAATTTATCTGCACCCAGGAGAAGGTGATGTATGAATTGGAAGCAGAGAATATAGGCTTGAACTGTTCCTTTTCCTTTTTCCTGTTGTAGGGGTTGTCATAAAGGGTTTATACAATTAGAAATTGTTCACTGAAGGAGATGTGTATCTACAAGTGTATATTTAGTATGATTATATGTAGGATCAGATCATGCCTTTTTATACATTGCCTTTCAAGTGTATGTAACTTTTATTATTAATTAATAGCAAAATGTTTTTTTAATTGACAGGGCCACTTTAAGTTTGGGATTTGTTCAGAGGGATTTTCAGATTTTTCTGTGTTGGTTGCAAATATAAAGTCTGCAGTATTTGCAATTAAAGTTATTAGAATGTAGTGTTTTGTTTAGGAGCTGTAAGTAATTGCAATACAACATTTAAATGTGTTGCTAAAATATGACAGGAAATTATTCTTGAATCTAACAGATAGTTGAACAAAAGGAAAGCACATTATTGTCTAAAAATAAACAAGCATAAACCTTAACTGGATAACAAAATTTAAATTTGATTTTATCTTTCCTAATGTTGTTCTAAAACAAAAAAGTAAAAGAGTATGCACTATATTATAACATGAAATAAATCCTTGACATGTTCTTTTAAAACTATAGTTACAGAACATTAGTTACAATGGAGAGATCTTATTGCATTGGCTAAAATAGAATAACATAGAAATTTAAAGGGATAGTAATACTTAAGTATTACTAATCCCTATATTAAAGTCCTACTTAAAATAAATGTATTGCCCCCAGTGTCATCTGTCAAACCCTTATGGTTTGAGAGATGATTGCTCCTAAAGTTGCCCTCTCCCTCCCCCTTCCCTGTAGTCAACATTCTAGCTGACTGCAGGCAAGCCAGTCGTACAACTTTCTGTTGGCTGTGCAGCACAGCCTCGATCGCGTTAATAAAAAAGAAAACTTTCACTGAAATGGTCTTCTACGTGTGCTTGGTTTGCAAGCACACGTAGAAGACTGTTTTAGTGAAAGATTTTCTTTTTATTAACTTGATCGTGGCTCTGCTGCAGAGCCGCCTGATGATCTATGACCGGATTTCCCTTCAGTCAGCTACAACGCTGACTTCGGGGAAGGGGGAGGGAGAGGGCAACTTTAGGAGTGATCATCAAACCATAAAGATTTGTGAGATGACACTGGGGGCAATACATTTATTTTTAATAGGACTTTACTATATGGATTAGTAATACTTAAAGGGATAGTAATACTTCATTTTATATTTATTTTATTTTGTAGGCATTAAAAAAACAAGAAGAATGATATAAGTCTTATATCTCAAACCTTTATGGTTTGAGAGATATTCACAAGCAAAGTTTCCCCTCCCGCCCCTTTTACCTAGTGTAAGCCATCTCTTCTCAGATGTGGAATGCAGTCCATAGACCAGTCAGATAACAGCAGGGGACAATCTTCTTCTCTGCAATATACCTGGGCATCTCCCTTCTGCTCTGGCTGAGCAGTGTTACATCAGTAAAAGGGGAGGGAGGGGGATACTTTGTCATTGAATTACTCTTGAACTACAACTCTGACAGAATTGAAATAACACTATCCAAAGTCCAAATACTATGATGATTAATTAGAGCTGCTTTTATTATGAAACATTACTATCCCTTTAAGTATTCATATCCCTTTAAGTTATCTTGACGTTATCACCTCTTATCACACCTTAGTTCATAACCCCCCCATGTCTTTCTTAGCACAGAATTTGTAGTATGTAAATTTTATAACTGATTAGACAATGCTTTGGCACAAATCTTAGGGATTTAGCAATGGTACTGAATGTTGGAATCCCAGTAGATGAGGAATAACATTGAGATCATTTGTCTTTTATAGCAGTAGGATTCCTGAGTTAAGCGCTCACAGCACACCTTAAAGTATAATACTTACAAAAGTTATTTTAACTATTCTTGTTTAGGTAGCTTGCTAAAATAATTGCTAATCCAAAAGAAATGGAAGAATAATAGAGGAAAAGTGCATCTAAAATATTAATGTCTGGAAAAATATTCCCACCATGAGGTGCAGTTTTGAGCTGCTTTCCTTTTATCCTGCCTATTAGTTTCTTTTATGAAGTGTTAAATGTTAAAAACATAAAATGTTTTTCCTTAAAAATACAGTACTGATTATTCACACATGTCTGCCTGGTCATAGAACCTGCTACACCATTTCTGTGGCATTCATCTGTTTTTTATCTACATAATAGTTCTAGTGTTTAATTTCCTGGAAAAGCACTAATCAGACTAAAAATAATGAGGGTCATTAATTTATGTAAGCTTATTGTCTATTTACATGTCTGCTAATCAACTTGTATACATTAATTGCACATAAAATTAATTCACCAAGAAAAGCAGTAATCATTTCTAGATAGTTTAATATGGCATTGTTACACAGTCTTTCCACCTAATTCACATTGTTACCAAAACAATGGCTATCAGCAGGAAGTAAGAATTTTGCTATAGTGAAAGATTTGTATAATAATCACACACACACTTTATGGCCAAGTTTTTATGTACAGATAAGAGTAAATCTACAGTTATACATGTTATGGGAGCCAACGTGAAAATAGTGATATATTTTTTCCTTCTTATATGGATAATCCAACTTAATTATTATACTAATCATTAAAATGTTTTGTAAATTACTGTTTATTAATTCTAAATGAGAATGTTCTGCTTTTTGAAAAATTGTAGCATAACTAAACTTAAATCTAGTAATATAAAAGAGAGAAACAGTTGATTACAGCAGATTAAACTTACATTTAAGTGAATAAATATTTATTAAAATATTTCAGTAACTCACTAAAAGCATGCTAATATGTTGAATTTATTATTCAGCAAATATGCAATTAACACAGCAGTTTTGGAGTAGATTGTATTTGATGTTTTTTATTGTTTGCTCAATGAGAAGTCATTCAGTTTGTCCCTTAAGGACCCTTGACGGTCGTGGTATGTCATGGCTGGATTTGCTTTAAAGGGATAGTAATACTTCGTTTTAACTTTATTTTATTTTGTAGGCATTAAAAAAACATGAAGAATGATATAAGTCTTATCTCTCAAACCTTTATGGTTTATGAGATATTCACAAGCAAAGTTCCCCTCCCCTCCCCTTTTACCTAGTGTAAGCCATCTCTTCTCAGATGTGAGTCTGGTTGTATGACAGTACAGATAACAGAAGGGGACAATTTTCTTTGTATGAAAACAATGAAAGCCCTTCCCCCCTTGACAAGTTTTTCAGCTTTTTCCATTATCTTAATTGAAGATTGTCCCTCTCTGCAGTCTACCTGGGCATCTCCCTTCTGATCTGGTTGAACAGGGGGGGATACTTTGTTTGTGAATATCTCTTAAACCATAAAGGTTTCAGAGATAAGACTTATATCATTCTTCATGTTTTTTTAATGCCTACAAAATAAAATAAAGTTAAAATGAAGTATTACTATCCCTTTAAGGACCAATGACGTACCAGGACCATCATGGAATTCCAGGCTCACCGTGAGGCTGCACGCCATTCGGGGAGTCCGGAACCAGATTCAATTAAAAAAAAAAATGTTCCGTGGTCCTTAAATGACCACCTAGTGCATGCACGGCCGGTCCTTAAGGGGTTAAAAAGGGGGAAGAGTAAGCTCCAAAAATAGAGCAATAGCAGACATATTATAAAATTAAAAAATATATTACATGAAAAATATCACTAAAAACATTTCTGCAATAAGGAATATATTTCTTCTTATTTAGATAATAAAGGGTTTCTTACACAACAAGACATTGTATCTTATATGATTAATCTGCTAAAATGCTATATAGATCTGCAATTTATTTTTATTAGATTTTCACTATAACATTTAGACGCGATGTACTCTTCCGCATTCTGCGGCACAAAATGACATCGGCACAGCTTTTCTAGACTTCCCAGTTCTCCAATTCTCTTCCCACTTCCCTCCCAGTTCTCCGTGGGAGCACGTTCATGCTTCCCTTCATAATGATGTGCAGCACCTATATTGCAACACTAAGGTCATTATATGGAGCTTATTGTTACAATACATGTGCTGCACATCACTATAAAGAGAAGAGTGAGCACGCTCCCACAGAGAACTGGGAGGGATGAGGGAGGAGAATTGGAGGCCTGGGAAGTCAGAATAGCTGTGCAGACAAGTTTTTATGTCGTAGAACGCCATTCGGGGAGTCCAGAATCAGATTCAATTTAAAAAAAATGCTCCGTGGTCCTTAAATGACCGCTGAGTGCATGCGCAGCCGGTCCTTAAGAGGTTAAAAAGGGGGAAGAGTAAGCTCCAAAAATAGAGCAATGTAAACAATAGCAGACATATTATAAAATTAAAAAATATATTACATGGAAAAATATCACTAAAATATTAAAAACATTTGGGCAATAAGGAATATATTTCTTCTTATTTAGATATTTAAGGGGTACTTTCACACCAAGACATTGTATCTTATATGATTAATCTGCTAAAATGCTAAATAGATTGGCATTTTATTTTTATTATATTTTCACTATAACATTTAGACGTAATGTACACTTCCGCATTCTGCGGCACAAAATCACATCAGCACAGCTTTTCTAGACTTCCCAGTTCTCCAATTCTCTTCCCACTTCCCTCCCAGTTCTCCGTGGGAGCACGTTCATGCTTCCCTTCATAGTGATGTGCCGCACCTATATTGTAACACTAAGGTCATTATATGGAGCTTACTGTTACAATATATGTGCTGCACATCACTATGAAGGGAAGCGTGAACATTTGGAGGACTGGGAAGTCAGAAGAGCAGTGCAGACAAGTTTTTGTGCCGTAGAATGCGGAAGTGCCTACATCAGGTCTAAATGTTATAGTGAAAATCTAATAAAGTATGTACTTTAAAAAACAAGCAAACACCAATCTATATAGATTTTAACAGATTAATCATATGCAATAAGGTGTCTTGGGGGTGAAGGTTCCCCTTTAAACACAAATGCATGTATTATATGTGATTTCACAGGGAATAGTGAGAAAATCTATTTCCATCCTCAGAAAATAAATCAGCAGTAAAATAATCCAAAACCAATACAGAAAATAATAGAAGAGAGAATCAGCTAAACAAAATGTTAACTGTATAGAACAAAGTAAGGGGGAGAGAGAGGGGCGGGATGACTGGTGAATGCCTTTAACAAAATGATAAGGGATCAAAAATGCTCATATATTCAGAGTTTTGCTTATAGGTAGAGGTCCAAAATATACATAAATGTCTCTGTGAACTGTGGTGGAGAGAGAAGGCGATTCTATACTGGAAACCTCAATCAAGATCCTCAACTCCCAATTCCCATTGCACTTAATCTGCCTCTGCTTATGCTCCCATCAGACAGCTTTATTTCTGTACTTGATTGGCTCTCTTCATGATCTCCTCTCTCATTGTTATTCTCATTAAAGGAATAGTAATACTTCATTTTAACTTTATTTTATTTTGTAGGCATTAAAAAACATGAAGAATGATATAAGTCTTATCTCTCAAACCTTTATGGTTTATAAGATATTCACAAGCAAAGTTTCTCCTCCCGCCCCTTTTACCTAGTGTAAGCCATCTCTTCTCAGATGTGGAATCCAGTCCATAGACCAGACAGATAACAGAAGGGGACACTCTTATTCCTATGAGAACAATGAAGGCCCTGCCCCCCTTGACAAGTTTTTCAGGTTTTTCCCTTTTCTTTGAAGATTGTCCCTCTCTGCAGTCTACCTGGACGCCTCCCTTCTGTTCTGGTTGAACAGTGTGACATCAGTAAAAGGGGTGGGAGGGGGATCACTTTGTCATTGAATTACTCTTGAACTACAACTCTGACAGAATTGAAATAACACTCTCCAAAGTCCAAATACTATGATGATTAATTAGAGCTGCTTTTATTATGAAACATTACTATCCCTTTAATGGAGGAAATTCATAGGTGTTGTAGAAGGGATGCAGTGCTGAATTAGCCCAGCTTCTGTGATCTAGGGAAAGGTCAACAGAGGAGGTCCAGAGAAGAATGTCTCCACTGCAAAGAAAGGATAGGACAGGAATGCAGAGAAGATATGTGTGCGTGTTTGTGTGTATGTGTGCATGATAATATGAGTAAGAGAACTGGAGGATGAAAGCTTTGGTCAGAACGGGGATAAAGAGAAAATTGGGCAAACATCAGCTGACCTATATCTACTTGTCATAACATTGTTTCTTATCAAAAATTAAATAAAGTATGTGCATATCACTACACTGATGGCATTATATATTTATTTTATTCTTGAACATCTGATTTATTGTCATCCCATTTAAACCAAGGATAATATAGTCATAATGGCCATCAGGCATGTGGAAGTATTGCTCAATAGAGCAGTTTAAGAAGTGACTGAAGTTTAATTATGAAAGTCAAAGTAGGTTGATTGTGTACAATGCACTACAACAGGCATTTTTAGTTAAAACCAATGAATTTCTGGACATGTATAAACACGTAAAGATATTATTTTATTCAGGAATACCTACTTGCTTAATAATAAGTGTACTTATCTGCATACAGTAAACGTGCAGTTATGGTACAGGGAAATAGGCTCATTGATATATATATCTGAAAGCTTTTATCAAGCTTTTGACTGCACAAAAGAGCAGCATGAGAAGATTCACTCATTTTATGTTTTCTATGCTTACAAAAGAAATGTCTCTCTCCTGTATCTCAAGGAGAGGGACCCAAAAGTTACCACTTTTGTACACCCTAGAAAATCCCTCATTGAGAGGTCTGAATTTTTAATTTACTAATAAAGAATTACATTTTATATCCCCTCATTCCTTCCTTCCTTTCCACCTTTTCTCCTTTGACCTTCAGGTCTGATTTCAGACCTCTCAATGAGGGATTTTCTAGGGTTTGCAAAAGTGGTCATTTTTGGGTCCCTCTCATTGAGATAAAGGAGAGAGACACAAATCTGCATAAGAGGTGGTTAAACTGCAAATAAGTGTTATATATTTTTTAATTTAAAGAAGCCTCTTCAATTGACTGTAGTTCACTCAGGCTGGGTTAAATGTATAGCACTCTTTATTCAAGCAATGTGATTTAGATTTGACATAGGACAGAAGAGTGCGTTAACTATATTATTGTTGTCTTTCTAGTTCAGGTGTGTAATTAATAATTAAGAAAATAATTTAAAGCAGATAAAATATTAATATGTAAAGATTTTATTTTGTTTGATATTTCCTAGACAATATTGTCCTACAAGTACCTTCAAATAACTTTTTAACAACAAATATCTTTTAACAATCTATTTGTCTGCTTTTTCTTTGTCATTTAGTTGTTACATCGAGAATGGGCAAGATATGGAGCGTTTTACAAATATCAGCCTATTGACCTTATAAGGTAATACCTCTCTAATAACAAAAACTTATTATAGTACATTATTTTGTGAACAATGAAAATGGAACTGAATGAGCCACAGAAAAAAATAAACAAGAAAAAATTTAGGCATATATTAATTTTGATTAAATTGTACAAAATTAAGACTATTAAAAGATATTGTTTTTTTTTTTCCTTTGGTTAAATTATATAAAACTGAGACTATTAAGAGCCAATGGCACTATCTATCTATCTATCTATCTATCTATCTATCTATCTATCTATCTATCTATCTATCCATCTAGCTATCTATCTGTATTTATACATATAAAAGTGTAAAGTGGGATGTGGGTATTTGAATCAGCCAAAAAGGTAACTTTATTAGGTCAGCGTTTTGGTCCTCTTTGGGGTCATTCTCAAAACAAGAGAATTCAGATGTTACATCATGCACAGACCCCAGGAAAGCACCTTCAACAATGAGGACATCATTTTCCAGCAGTCGGACAGTTGACTGCAAGAAAATGCATCACCCCTCAAGGATACATGAACTCACATACAAAAAAATATGAATGCCTACTGTAATTAAAAAAAATTATGCAAAAAATGAATATACATAATAACAGGCTATTAAAGCCTGAATAGTTTAAGACCACCCAATTATATAAATATAAATTTGTTTAAATGATTGTGTGTAACATAAATGAAACATCACTGTCTGAATATAAAAATGACCTGCATACCCATGGTCATCTGCTCAATAAATGACAAGACCTGTAGATAAATGTGCCGCATGTACTGAAAATATTTGTGTGATTAATCTTTGTATGTATAAAGAGATACAGTAGATGGCAACAATGTATACATGTACCAATTTACATACTGAAGCCGGCCACACTTGAGATTGAAGATTATTAAGTCAGGGTCTCCCTCACATTGCACATCATTATGAAAAGTGATATGTCTGTCCAAAAATGAGGAGTGAATTGTCTGAACAATATGGAGAAGTAAAATGATGCATTAAAGAGATTCACAATGAATGTATGTCACGGTTTTTTGATGAACACTCAGACCAGATTGGTAAGGTAAAATGACTTTATTGAGATAAAGATTACACACGTAGTTAGGCCTATGGGCCCACACAAACAGAACATAAATATATGCAGGTATATACATTAATAGCAAGCCAGTAATAGAAATGTATGTATGAATGATAACAATCACTGGCAATGGAGGTTCTGGCTTGAACTGAGCAGGCAGCAGGCAATACAGTCCAAGAACTGACCACAGGACCTTGGTGACAGATGGTCCAGGGGGAGATGACTGGCACAACCCAGACACCTGGGAGGCACAGAAACCAGAGGAGCAAGGCAACACTATTGGCACAACCAAGACACCTGGGAGGCACAGAACCCAGAGGAGCGAGGCAACACTACTGGCACAACCCAGACACCTGGGAGGCACAGAAACCAGAGGAGCGAGGCAACACTATTGGCACAACCAAGACACCTGGGAGGCACAGAACCCAGAGGAGCGAGGCAACACTACTGGCACAACCCAGACACCTGGGAGGCACAGAACCCAGAGGAGCGAGGCAACACTACTGGCACAACCCAGACACCTGGGAGGCACAGAAACCAGAGGAGCGAGGCAACACTATTGGCACAACCAAGACACCTGGGAGGCACAGAACCCAGAGGAGCGATGCAACACTACTGGCACAGCCCAGACGCCTGGGAGGCACAGAACCCAAAGGAGCGAGGCAACACTGACCCTGGCACTGGATGCTGGTAGACCAAGACAACTCTCATAAGCATGCCCTAGAACGCTAGGGGAGGATCGTAATACAGTGTCAGTATATATATGACATATATATATATATATATATATATATATATATGTAGGCAACCAGTGTCCTCTCTCACTGAGGATGGTAACAATGCAACACTGGCTATTAAGCCCAAGGTTACTGCAGAGTGGAATATGCACAACCCTGCCTGGACTGTCCAGGCACTGAAAGGGTCAATAGGTAACGCCCTGTGATATACTGCAACTCCCAAAGGGAGTGAGCCCAGTGCTGTAAGGGAGGTGGACACAGAGAGATCAGAGTAACACAGTCAGTGCTATGAACACTGTACTGATACTTCGCGTGTGCACACCGCCAGTGGCGGTAAAGAGAGTAGTTACAGCACAAATCCTTAGCTAACAGTCGACAGAGTAATAGCGCCACGCGACGCAACCGACTAGAGAAACGGCAAAGCCACAACAGAGTGTCATTACACTAGACACAGATGGTAACAGAATAGATACACAGCCAGGTATGGTCAGTAGCGGAGCGGGTTCTCAGCCAGATACGATCAGCAACTGAGCAGGTTCTCAGCCAGATATAGTCAGCAACGGAGTGGGTTCTCAGCCAAATACGGTCAGCAATGGAGCAGGTTCTCAGCCAGATACAGTCAGTAACGGATCAACAGTAGTACAGCAAACTCAGGCCAGGTCATACACGATCAGCAATAACAGAACAAAAGTCAGGAACTAGTACTCCATGAAAGGGCACCATAGTGTAGACATGACAGAGGTTATAAAGGCTATCCCTGGGCGGCGACAAAGATACTAGCCAATCAGAAATGAGACATGGAAATAGAAGAATCAAAATGTCACCACCTGCAGCCAGGAGCACGGGCACCGTGATAATGTAGAAGTGGTCCAGAACACTGCTCCATTATTTTGCTTAAGCCATGTACTTTCGAGTCTCTTTAACATTGCACAGCACATGTATAACAAAGTTAATAGGATAAACTTTATAATGAGAGATCAAGATACCGCAGATGAGGGGGACAATATCCTATTAACTTGCTCATACATGTGCTCTGAATCTCTTTAATGCATAATTTTACCTAGTTTTTAGTGATGAGCGAGCACCCCAATGCTCGGGTGTTCGGGTGCTCTGACCGAGCACCCCCTGAGGCTCGAGTGCTCGGCCGAGCACCCGAGCCCCATTGAAGTCAATGGGAGGACTCGAGCATTACACCAGGCACCCCCTGCTCTGATGAGGGGAGGGTGCCTGGTCCATAGGAAAATGGCAGAAAAGGATGGAAACACCACAGAAATGGTTCAGGGACAGCATAGGGAGGATGTCTGGATGCATCTTGGACTCCAACATCGCTGCTGGGAACGATCTTTCGCCCGTAGTACGCCATTTTTACAGACTGACCATAAAACACACAAAAAGGAAAATAAAAACGACTTTAGGCGAAAAATTGTTACCAAACAATATTTGCTGTATATTTACTTGTATATCATCTGCAAATTCTCCCAAAAATTTCCTTGATTTTCTGAAGTGAGGCCATGATTAAGAGGGAAACGTGCGCAGAGGCAAATTCTCCCAAAAATTTCCTTGATTTTCAGAACTGAGGCCATGATTAAGAGGAAAACGTGCGCAGAGGCAAATTCTCCCCAAAATTTCCTTGATTTTCAGAACTGAGGCCATGATTAAGAGGGAAACGTGCGCAGAGGCAAATTATCCCAAAAATTTCCTTGATTTTCTGAACTGGGGCCATGATTAAGAGGGAAACGTGCGCAGAGGCAAATTCTCCCAAAAATTTCCTTGATTTTCTGAACTGGGGCCATGATTAAGAGGGAAACGTGCGCAGAGGCAAATTCTCCCAAAAATTTCCTTGATTTTATTGAACTGAGGCCATGATTAAGAGGGAAACGTGCGCTGAGCTGACCATCTAAAACATTATGGGTGAGGGTCTGCTGCAGAGCTGACCATCCTAAACATTATATGCGAAGGCCCGCTAGTGAGCTGACGCTATAAAACATTATATGAGAGGGCCCGCTAGAGAGCTGACCCAATAAAACATTATATGAGAAGGCCCGCTGGTGAGCTGACCTATATAAAAATTGTCAAACAGGGCCCGCTGGTGAGCTGGCCCTATATAAAAATTATATCACAGGGCCCGCTGGTGAGCTGGCCCTATATAAAAATTATAGCACAGGGCCCGCTGGTGAGCTGGCCCTATATAAAAATTATATCCCAGGGCATATGGAAGAGGAGGAGGAGGATGAGAAGATTAAGAGTCAACCATATACCCGTTTTTTGGGTGGAAGGGGTGAATGGGAATACAGAGTATTCCCATCATTGTAAATAACATATATAAAGTGAGTTTATGTTCCCCCGGGGCTTTCCTCCAGTGGAGTGGAGAAGTCAGGGGAAATCCAGGCCTTGTTCATTTTTATAAGTGTCAACCTATCAGCATTGTCGGTGGAAAGGCGGATACGCTTATCTGTTATGATGCCACCAGCAGCACTAAATACCCGCTCAGACAGAACGCTGGCGGCAGGGCAGGCCAGCACCTCCAAGGCGTAGAGTGCCAGTTCATACCACGTGTCCAGCTTGGACACCCAGTAGTTGTAAGGCACAGAGGGATCATTCAGGACGCTGACACGGTCTGCTACGTACTCCTTCACCATCTTCCAAAACTTTTCCCTCCTTGTGACACTAGGCTGCGCATCAGGGTGAGGGTGCTGGCGGGGTGTCATGAAGGTGTCCCACGCCTTGGAGAGTGTTGCCCTGCCTTTGTCGGAACTGCTGTGTGCTCCCCTTTTCTCCCCTTCTCGGTTGGCCAAGGTAGCACGTACTCTGCCGCCAGCGTTGTCAGACGGAAAATTTTGGAGCAATTTTTCAACAAGAACCTTCTGGTATTGCACCATTTTGCTTGTCCTCTCCACCGGAGGAATGAGAGATGAGAAATTCTCTTTGTAGCGGGGGTCCAGAAGGGTGAACACCCAGTAATCCGTGTTGTTTAAAATGCGTATAACGCGTGGGTCACGGGAAAGGCAGCCTAACATAAAGTCAGCCATGTGTGCCAGAGTACCAACAGTCAAGATTTCGCTGTCCTCACCAGGAGGATGACTCTCAATATCCTCATCCTCTTCCTCCTCTTCTGCCCACCCACGCTGAAGAGATGGAACTAAAGTTCCATGGCTACCCTCTGTAGCGGAGGCAACCGTGTCTTCCTCCTCCTCCTCCTCCTCCTCCTCCTCCGCCTCCTTCAATTGTCGCTGAGAAGACGAAGTGAGGGTGCTCTGGCTATCACCTTGTGTAAGCTCTTCCTCCCCCATTTCCACCTCTTCCACATGCAAAGCGTCGGTTTTAATTGTGAGCAGCGAGCGTTTCAGTAGACACAGAAGTGGGATGTATACACTGATAATAGCGTTATCGCCGCTCACCATCTGTGTCGATTTCTCAAAATTGCGTAAAACCTCGCAGAGGTCTGACATCCATTCCCACTCCTCACTTCTGATTACAGGAAGTTGAACGGAGAGGCGACGACCGTGTAACAGCTGGTACTCCACTACTGCCCTCTGCTGCTCACAAAGCCGGGCCAACATGTGGAAGGTGGAGTTCCAGCGCGTGCTCACGTCACACAGCAGCCGGTGAGCTGGCAATTGTAAGCGCTGCTGCAGCTTCAACAGGCCGGCCGAAGCTGTAGATGACTTACGGAAATGTGCACACACGCGGCGAACCTTGGTCAAGAGATCATGCACATTGGGGTAGGTTTTTAGAAATCGCTGCACCACTAAATTAAATACATGCGCTAGGCATGGTACGTGTGTGAGCTTGCCGAGCTCCAAAGCCGCCACCAAGTTACGCCCATTATCACACACAACCATGCCTGGTTGCAGGTTGAGTGGCGAGAGCCACTGCTCGGTCTGGTGACTAATCCCCTGCAACAGCTCTGAGGCCGTGTGCTGTTTGTCCCCAAGGCAGATCAGCTTCAGCACGGCCTGTTGACGCTTCCCCACTGCAGTGCTACACTGCTTCCAGCTACTGGCTGATGGGGGAGTGGCGCTGCGTGTAGAGAATTCGGAGGTGGAAACGGAGGAGGAGGAGCCAATAACGTAGGTGCTGGCGGAAACCCTGATGGAGGTAGGGCCCGCAATCCTCGGCGTGGGTAGCACCCGTGCCATCCCAGGGTCCGAGTCGCTCCCAGCCTCCACGACATTCACCCAGTGTGCCGTCAGGGAAATGTAGCGTCCCTGGCCACAAGCACTTGTCCATGTGTCAGTCGTTAAGTGGACCTTCCCAGTAACTGCGTTGGTCAGGGCACGGGTGATGTTACGGGACACATGGTGGTGTAATGCGGGGATGGCACACCGGGAAAAGTAGTGGCGGCTGGGGACCGCGTACCGAGGGACAGCTGCTGCCATCAGGCTGCGGAAGGACTCAGTGTCCACAAGCCTAAATGGCAGCATTTCGATGGCCAGTAATTTGGAAAGGTGTGAGGTTAGTGCTATGGCCTGTGGGTGGGTGGCTGGGTACTTTCTCTTGCGCTCAAATGCCTGGGGTAACGACATTTGGACGCCGTGCTGGGACAGGGAAGTGGATGTGGTCGCTGATGGTGCTTCAGATGCTACAGGTGCAGGGCGGGAGGTATGCGGGCCTGCGCCTTCGACAGGCGATTGGCCGGCACCGAAAACAGGGGAAGAGGAGGCAGTGGTGTGGCCTGCAGACACAGATGGGCGATCCAGGCATTCCTCCCACTTACTACGGTGCTTGGATGCCATGTGTCGGATCATGCTGGTGGTGGTGAGGTTTCTAGTGTTCATGCCTCGGCTCATTCTGGTGTGGCACAGGTTGCAAACTACAATTCTTTTGTCGTCCGCACTTTCCTTAAAAAAACGCCATACCGCGGAACACCTACCCTTTGGCAAGGTAGATTTATGCAAGGGGGTGCTCCGTGGAACATTTGCCGGCCGGTTTGGTGCGGTCCGCCTTCTTTCTGTAGCCACACCACTGCCTCTTCCAGCCTGTTGCGGTGCTGCAGATGGCTCACCCTCAGGACTGCTGTCATCGCTCGGCTCTACACCTTCCCAGGTGGGGTCAGTCACCTCATCGTCTACCAAGTCCTCCTCCACTTCCTCACTCTGATCATCCTCCTCATGTCTTGATCCCACCACATACTCAGTCATTGACAACTGTATAACATTTTCCTCAACAAGGTCTTGAGACGGAAATAGTGGTTGATTTAATGGCAACTGTGTCTCATCATCATCATCATCATCCACTACTTCCTTTGACCTTAAATGCCGTTCACATCTGTCATCTTCTTGTGATTGGGTAGCCTCTAGAGGTTGTGAATCAGGGCACAAGATGTCATGTTCCTCTGCAAGCGTGCTTGGAGAGAGGGTCAAATGAAGGATTGGTGATGAGACGAGCTCCTCACTATATCCCAGTGTGGGATCACTTCTTTGACCAGACCGTGTATGGTGGGAGGAAGGATGATCAGAGTGAGGATTATGTTGACCAGACTCTTGGCTACTGAGAGTGGACTTGGTGGAAGACAGGGTGGTGCTTAACCGACTGGAAGCAGTATCAGCTGTCATCCAACCGACCACCTGTTCGCAGTGGTCGGACCTCGAGAGTGATGTCCTGCGACGCCCTGTAAAATTAGACATGAAGCTAGGTATGGTGGATGTCTTTCTTTCTTGTGCTCTGGCACCAGGCACAGTTTCTCCGCGTCCTGACCCGCGCCCTGAACTATCAGGATCACGTCCACTTCCCCGTCCCTTTTTACCCGCCTTCTTCATCTTACACGGAATATGTGACTTTAATATTTGAGTTTGAAAACTTAACAGTATTTCTTCCTATTCTGCAACTGTGCAGAGTACACAGAATAGGCTGCTAAACTGCGGTGACACACACAGAATGGAATATGTGACTTTAATATTTGAGTTTGAAAACTTAACAGTATTTCTTCCTATTCTGCAACTGTGCAGAGTACACAGAATAGGCTGCTAAACTGCGGTGACACACACTGAATGGAATAAGTGACTTTAATATTTGAGTTTGAAAACTTAACAGTATTTCTTCCTATTCTGCAACTGTGCAGAGTACACAGAATAGGCTGCTAAACTGCGGTGACGAACACAGAATGGAATATGTGACTTTAATATTTGAGTTTGAAAACTTAACAGTATTTCTTCCTATTCTGCAACTGTGCAGAGTACACAGAATAGGCTGCTAAACTGCGGTGACACACACTGAATGGAATAAGTGACTTTAATATTTGAGTTTGAAAACTTAACAGTATTTCTTCCTATTCTGCAACTGTGCAGAGTACACAGAATAGGCTGCTAAACTGCGGTGACACACACTGAATGGAATAAGTGACTTTAATATTTGAGTTTGAAAACTTAACAGTATTTCTTCCTATTCTGCAACTGTGCAGAGTACACAGAATAGGCTGCTAAACTGCGGTGACGAACACAGAATGGAATATGTGACTTTAATATTTGAGTTTGAAAACTTAACAGTATTTCTTCCTATTCTGCAACTGTGCAGAGTACACAGAATAGGCTGCTAAATTGCGGTGACACACACTGAATGGAATAAGTGACTTTAATATTTGAGTTTGAAAACTTAACAGTATTTCTTCCTATTCTGCAACTGTGCAGAGTACACAGAATAGGCTGCTAAACTGCGGTGACGAACACAGAATGGAATATGTGACTTTAATATTTGAGTTTGAAAACTTAACAGTATTTCTTCCTATTCTGCAACTGTGCAGAGTACACAGAATAGGCTGCTAAACTGCGGTGACACACACTGAATGGAAAATGTGACTTTAATATTTGAGTTTGAAAACTTAACAGTATTTCTTCCTATTCTGCAACTGTGCAGAGTACACAGAATAGGCTGCTAAACTGCGGTGACACACACTGAATGGAAAATGTGACTTTAATATTTGAGTTTGAAAACTTAACAGTATTTCTTCCTATTCTGCAACTGTGCAGAGTACACAGAATAGGCTGCTAAACTGCGGTGACACACACTGAATGGAATAAGTGACTTAAATATTTGAGTTTGAAAACTTAACAGTATTTCTTCCTATTCTGCAACTCTGCACAGTACACAGAATGTGCTGCTAAACTGCGGCGAAGCACACTGAATGGAATATGTGACTTTGATATTTTAGTTTGAAGACTTAACAGTATTTCTTCCTATTCTGCAACTCTGCACAGTACACAGAATGTGCTGCTACACTGCGGCGAAGCACACTGAATGGAATATGTGACTTTGATATTTTAGTTTGAAGACTTAACAGTATTTCTTCCTATTCTGCAACTCTGCACAGTACACAGAATGTGCTGCTACACTGCGGCGAAGCACACTGAATGGAATATGTGACTTTGATATTTTAGTTTGAAGACTTAACAGTATTTCTTCCTATTCTGCAACTCTGCACAGTACACAGAATGTGCTGCTAAACTGCGGCGAAGCACACTGAATGGAATATGTGACTTTGATATTTTAGTTTGAAGACTTAACAGTATTTCTTCCTATTCTGCAACTCTGCACAGTACACAGAATGTGCTGCTAAACTGCGGCGACGCACACTGAATGGAATATGTGACTTTGATATTTTAGTTTGAAGACTTAACAGAATGTGCTCTAATCTGCAACTTTGCACACTAAACAGAATGTGCTCTAATCTGCAACTGTGCACACTAAACAGAATGTGCTCTAATCTGCAACTTTGCACACTAAACAGAATATATATTTTTTTTTTTTTTTTTCCCCCACCACACAAAATAACCTGCTGCCCCCACACACAGTAGTCCTAAAAAGGACTTTTGGTTCTTTTTTTTCACAATTTGGCTTTTTTTCCTCCCTACACTGACTTTCCCTTCCTATCCTCAGCTCTCCCTGGCTAAGACTGAGCCGAACTCGATGGTCAGGTGCTTTACAGCACCCGACCACGGGTTCTGGCCAGCCAATCAGTGTAATGCCAGCAGCCAACATGGCTGCTGGCAGTACACCGATGTCAGAGCCTCCCTGCACGTTTATTGGCAGCGCAGCAGCCGCAAAACGTGCGGGGAGGAGACCCGAACATGGCGGGCGAGCACATGCGGTACTCGTACGAGTACCGCCATGTGCCGAGCAGAGCGATGCTCGAGCCGATCCGAGCATCGGCCGAGCATGCTCGCTCAACACTACTAGTTTTACTTATCTACAGGTCTTGTCATGTATTGAGACACAATCTCCCCACTACTATTTTCAGCTTGTTTAGAAGAAATTTTCTGCAAACTAAATTGGAGCAAAAAAGGACTTAAGATCAATGGAGATTATCTACATTACTTACGTTTTGCAGACGATATCAAACTCTTTGCCAGTAGTCCTGAAGGACTGCAAGAATACATTGAAGAGTTACAACAGAAAAGCAAATATTTTGGTCTGAAAATGAATATGAACAAAAAGCAAGTCATGTTTTACAAATTTACCATACCAAGGAAAATCACAGCAAATGGACTAGAACTAGAAAAGATGGACAAATATGTTTACCTTGGACAAGAAGTGTCAATAGATGGAAACTACACAATGTAACGTGATTGATGAATAACACAGAGAGTCCACTTATTTGGAAACTTAGTAGTACTGTCTAAGAAAAATGTACCAATCTGCCTCAAGCAAAAAGTTTTAGACCAATGTGTCCTTACAGTTCTTACGTATGGCTGTGAAACGTGGACACTGAATGCCACAAAAATACAAAAACCTAAGTTCACACAGAAGTATGGAGCGTCAAATTCTGAAAATAACAAAAAGAGACCTAACAATAAGGTCTGCTTGGATTCGTCAGCAAACAAAGGTCTTTGACATTATAAAGTGCCTGAAATAGAAATGAGCAGGCCACATAGCAAGAAGACCTGGCAGTAGATGGATCAGATTAAGTTTGGAATGGATTCCACTCGATATTAAATGCCCAAGAAGAAAACCAAAGACAAGATGATTAGAACAAATTACCAAATGACACAGTGGCAACAGAAGCACAGGACCAAAGATGTTATAGGATTGCTAAGGAGGCCTTCATCCTGCGGTGGATCAACAATGGCTGGAGATGGTGATGTTGGAAGTTGGGTGCTCATCCAAGGAGACGGGAGATACATGCAATTCACGGAAAGAGACGGCACTCACAGGGTCTTTTTTCAAAGTTCAAAATGAGTTACATTTATTGGAATCGACATTTCAGCTGTCACTGCAGCCTTGCTAAAGATTACAAATCTGTATCACACAACCTGTTTTAAACATTCCAATAAATGTAACTCGTTTTGAACTTTGAAAAAAGACCCTGTGAGTGCTGTCTCCTTCCATGAATTGCATGTATCTCCCGTCTCCTTGGATGAGCACCCAGGTCACCTTGCTTCAATCACAGTGAGTGCATTCCGACATTCAAAAGAATATATATATATATATATATATATATATATATATATATATATATATATATATATATATTATATATAGTACAAGAATAATATATAGTACAAGGATATGTATAATGTATAATAATGAAAATGTGTGTCTACATTGTTCAAGAGTTTCTGGCAATTCTTAACGCTGTAGATTAAAGAGTAGCTGAAACACAAATCTGGGATATGGACATTTGGATGTGGACATTTTAAATGTACATTTATATGAAAGGTACTGTAGTATTAACATGCAGTCATTCAATAATACTTCTAGTTATTCATCAATGATGGTAAATAATATGTTAGCCAAATTGCCTTATAACTAAGCTAAAGTATGACTTTCTACATCTCAAGTTTATTTGCTCATAATGAGAATGTGTATATGTACTTTTGTGACCACTGTCCAATATAAGAAATTATATACTTGTGGATTATGCTTGTACTTTCAGGAAGGAATTAATCAGGGAAGTCATTCTGCACAAGGCCTTCATATTTAGTCCCAAATGACTTGTTACATGGTTACAAAATGTGATGCCATGATGTAGACCACTGCACTGTACCAGAATAGGCTGATTTTAACTATTGTCTTAGCATATGCTGACCTTAATAGTTTGTTCAAGATAACAAGTAATGAGAAATAATATTTTATTCCTAAAAACTACTATTGAGTATTTAAAGCCAAAAGTTCTCTCATAAAACGTTGGGTGATGAACTGACAAGGTAACGTATGTCTGACCACACAGATAGTAAGACTCTTTATTTTTAGCAAACATGCATATTTAGAAAATACATTACAAATAGTGCCAGCAGATGATAATAGATTTTCTTTCTCCTGAATTACACCCAGATTGGCCTGCCAAAAATATGAAAAAAAAAAGTTGAGAGACAAGTATCGGCTTTTACTGCCATGAATTTAAACAGAGTTTTTAACAGATGCAAAAGTTGCAAACCTAGCTGGGAAAGGCACCAAAGTGATTTGCATGGTTAATCATTTGGGAAGCTGGCAAGGAAACAATAACATCTGTCTAGGAAACTGTATCCGATGTTTCAAGCTTGACAGATAAGATCTGAAGAGGAAAGAGGCACTAGAACATTTCTGATGACAGACAAGTTGAGATCTTTAACCACTACTCTTGATCATGTATCATGATACACAGCTATTGAAAGATAGGACGTTTAAGAAGTTACTGCTCTCACAACAGTTGTTATTCTATATTTTATACAGTTCAGTGAATTAAACAGACATGTGAAAATGTTGTTTCCAGTGAATGAGATTTGCCTTTTTATATCCTTCCTAAGTTCATAATACATTTTAATGTGATCGTGAACTTACTTTTTGACTTTGCATAGTCTGTAAGTGCACAGTATGTATAGCCATTCTTAACTTGCAAGTTTTTCAACTTTCATATCCCTGACAGTAAGCTCCCCAGATCTGCATATCCATGGAGCTCTCTGCTATGGACTGTGAATGCAAGGATAGCATAACAGTGTGACTTTATGTATCATAAGCTGCTGTCTTTTTTATTGTCTGAGTGTGTAGTGAAAGCTTACTTATTGTTGTCAGTCTGAAAATAATGTATGTGTAGGTATTTCCCTCTAGTATCTGTCATTGACAGTCTCAAGTCTTAACTTAGATAGGATCACCTGCCTTTTTTACTTTTTTAACAATAAGTCAAAAGTTTTTTTTTAACTCTCCCTTTATACCCAAATTCTCTGTACCACAAGGTTCCAGAGAACAAGTGGCTACTACCAATATGCAACTTGCGTACCTCTTTGCCTGTCTACTTCTACAGTAGCTAACATTAAAAAGTAAGCAGCTCTCTTTCTCTCTATCTCTCTCCTCTATCTCTGTCTCTCTCCTCTCTCTCTCTCTATCAAGCACAGAGTGACAACATGTGGCAAACTGCACAAAAAGGTGATAAGGCAGATCTATAAAACTACTGACCAATAAGCCTATTGCCAGTGATCTGCAAGGTTTTGACAAAGGTACTATCAAGAATGAATACAGCAGTTAACATGGCACAGCCTAAATAACAAGTAGGCTTCAGGAGCAGTTTCAGTACAATGGACCATATGCAGACAATACAACAAGTTATAGAGCTGCATGACGAATACAACCTTCCATTATACATAGCCTTCATTGACCACAAAAAGGCCTTTGACAGTGAAAAAGCAAGCCATAATCGATGACTTCATCAACCAAGGAATAGATAGAGCTTACAGCAGTATCCTTAAATCAATGTATGAAAATGTAACTGCATCATTACAGGTCAACAATAATAAAGTCCAGATCAACACAGAAGGGTTCTGACAAGGAGACACAATCTCCCCAAAACTGTTTTTTGCTTGTTTAGAAGAAATTGTCTGCAAACTAAATTAGGACAAAAAAGGGACTTAAGAACAATGGAAACTAAATACATCACTAACATTTTGCAGATGATATCATACTCTTTGTCAGTAATCCTGAAGAACTGAATGAACTCGTTAAAGAGCTACAACATGAAAGCAAAAATGTTGGTTTGAAGATGATTATCAACAAAACATGTCATGTTTAATTTTACCATACCAAGGAAAATCACAGTAGATGGACAAGAACTAGAAGAAGTGGGCAAGTATCTTGGACAGGAAACATTCACAGATGAAACACCATGATGCAAACTGAGCAATGAATAAAAGTGGGATGGCAAACATTTAGAAAACTTAGTAGTACTGTCTTTCAGGCAAAGTTACCACTCTGCCTCAAGTGAGAGGTTTTTGCCCTGTGTGTCTTCCCAGTCCTTATGTATGGTTGTGACATAGACACTGAATGCCAAAGCCATTAAAAAAACTTAACGTCACACAGAGAAGTATGGAGCATCAAATTCTGAGCAAAAAAATGATAGAAAACCATGTGCATGGATATGTCAGCAAACAAAGGTCATTGACATAGTTGAAAGAGTAAAGTACCTGAAATGGAAATGGGCAGGCCACATAGCAAGAAAACCTGACGGTAGATGGACCAGATTAATTTTGGAATGGATTCCACTCAATGCTAAACACCCAAGAAGAAGATCAAGGTCGAGATGGGTAGATGAAATTACCAAATGTATTGGTACTCATTGGCAATAAAAAGCACAGATCAGATGTTGTTGGAGGCTTGCTGAGGAGGCCTCCATCCTGCAGTGGACTGACAATAGCTTTTGATGAAGATGATACATATATATATGTGTATGTGTGTGTGCGCGTGTGTGCATGATGCAGGACAGGATTCCAAGAAGGAACACAGAGAGGTGGGCCACTGCTGGCAGATGGACTCAGCAGAGGGTGCTCTGGCACAGCCACAAAGCCATGGGGCCCTAAGGACTGTCCCAAGAAATCTAGGACAGCTGGCAGGCTTGCTTTACTGCACATACAAATATTTTACAAGTTAGTACAAAGGGGCATGCATGCCACAGATTGAATACTCCTTATATACAATATTAACTCTTTGCGTGCCAAATTGATGCCAATCCCTTGGCATTCAAAGGGGTTAAGTAACTCTTTGAATGCCGGGTGTCCATTGCATTGTGATTTACAGCAATCTGACTCTCAAAAGGTTAATCACTTTAATCTAGTGAAGGCTGGAGGTTTGAACACTCCTATGACATTCAAATGTTATTGAACACGATAAACTGTGCTCCACATGTGGCTCTCAAACTGCTCTTGCAGGACAGCAGCCATCATCCAAAGGGCCACTGGGGCCTCATTAACCATGTCAGCAGTGCACAGCAGACAGCAGGCAGCAGCAGAAGGGAATGGGGGAGCTATGATCCTGAGAGGCAGTCTTGTTGTCTAGGTCCCAGGTCAAAAAGGGGACCCAAGTCCAAAGTGTTTGGGCTCTCTTTGATTGTTAATTCTGCTGGGCCCCTTTGCCCTTTTGTCTGCTTGTCTGTAGGAACCAAAAGTGCTAGAGGTGCCATATAGGTGAATTACAGAGTCCCGTGTCAGCTCATGCTAGATTCAGTCAGGCAGATTTTTTAGTCTAGATCACTTTGACATGATGACTCTAGAGGGGGATGCACTGAGGTGTGATAAATAGGTGATAAGATGATGTCACTTCTCCTGTTCCTAAATTAATCTATCGTGCCAATGCACTAAGATTTCTCAAGTGGAAATATCTTAGTGTATTGGCTCTACAGAATAATATAGGAACTGGAGATGTGATATCACTGGAGACGTTATCTCCTCTTCTATACTTCTTTATCACACCTTAGGTCATACCCTCCCTGTGTGAATCCCCAGCATGTACAACAATCCCCCTGCTGTAGACTGAACCTGGCTCATCTCTCTGTCAAATATGTGGAGAGTATGGGAATCTAAAGGCATGCATAATAGCTATGCAGTACCCACAACATAAAGCTTCCCATTCAAGGTCACCGAGCAGACCTCAATCAGGACTGCTTTATCCAATGGGAAAAGTGGTATTTTTAAATTATATAGAACAAGGACCTCCATCGTCGGACCTCTGTTAATGGGGTGCCCTTGGCAAATGCATACTTTGCCCACTGGACTTACTGTCAGCAAGCTCTGATTCATTCATCCACCTGAGCTCTATTCAGCAGGATCCCTGATTCAAAAGTTATAACTTTTGAATATAATAATTACCAATAGTGGGATTATCCTTATTTTGCTCATCAGGAAAATCCATATAATATATAGTTTTTCATAAAAATGTTTAATGCACAAACCATCAAAATGCTGTGTTTTCAATAATATAGGAAGATGAATTAATTACCTAACAAAAGCATGAAAAACAGCACTTTTTGCCTTCTGCTGGAGTTCCCACAAAAAGTGCAATTTTTTCATGTATTCTGTATCGACCACAAGCTTGTTCCACTGCACTGCTAGCCACAGAACCATTGATACTGACCACGGCCTTGTCCTGCAGTATCTGTAGAACTGCATATAGTGACCTCCAGACTTGTTCCACTGCACTGTTATAGCCAGAACAAGATACACTGTGTCTAATACTCCCACAAGAACCAGTCCCCATTGACATTTTTTGGGGGGATAACAAAAACAAGGACATTTTACGGGCTTTCTAGGCATAGGAATTTTTGTGTAAAAAGTGACTTTCCTCATATCTCCAGTAGGTGGCACAATTGATCATGTTCTTTAGCTTACCAACAACACAACAAATGTGGCTAAGCAAAGTCAAATTAAACGTAGAATCTGACAGTCTTTAAAGGGATAGTAATGGTTTGTTTAAAGTCTATTTAATATTGCAGTGCTTCAAAAATGAAGTAGAATGCCCCCAGTCCTATCTCTTAAACCTGTATGGTTTGAGAGAAAATCGTTCTGAAAATTCCCCCCTCCCTCCCCTTTCCCTGATGTCAGCGTCTAGCTGACTGCAGGGGAATCCGGTCCTGGGACGGATTAGGCTCTTCAGCAGAGCTGCGATCTCGTTATTGGCAAAGAACTCCTTCACTGCAATGGTTTGGTAGGTGTGCTTGGAAAGCAAGCACACGTAGAAGACCATTCCAGTTCTTTGCCAATAACGAGATCGCAGCACTGCTGCAGAGCTGCCAGATGATCCCAGGATCGAATTCCCCTTGACGCTGACGTCAGGGAAAGTGGAGGGAGGGGGGATCTTTCAGTACGATTTTCTCTCAAACCATAAAGGTTTGAGAGATAGGACTGGGGGCATTCTATTTCATTTTTGAAGCACTACAATATTGAATAAACTTTAAACAAACCATTACTACCCTTTAAAGGGACAGTAATGTCCCCCAAATTTTTTTTTTTAAAGTTATGAGTACGACTCGAATCTCCTGCTGTCAGGTTTACAGCTGACATCAGGAGAAGGGGAGGGAGGAGGGAACTTTAAATCCCTATATCTCTCAAACCACAGAGGTTTGAGAGATAGGGTTTGGAGCGATTTGATTAATATTTTAAGCTCTACATAACTGTAAAAAAAAATTTTTGGGACATTACTGTCCCTTTAAGGCTTTATGTAAGGCCTAAATGTAAATAGTAGACATATCACTGTCTAATAGAACTCCTTCATCTTATCTGGTCAGCCTGAACACCACCCAGTTGTGACACAGTTAAATTATTATGAAGTAAAAGTAACAATATGAGAAAGTGATAATCCAGAAACAGAACAACAACAAACAATGCCTGTATATGCTAATGCCTGCTTTCCCTATCATCATTTTAAATATGACTGTATGATTTATTTTCTTTCAGTTTTATGTTAATGTAATATTTAATATTTTTGTAAATACAGGCAATAAGACAAAGTAATATTTGACCTTAAAGTAAAATAGATATGTCTGCTTTATATATATTTTTCCTTTTAGAGCAATTAGAAAAAAAAATTGCATTTATCCTTTCCTGGCACATACCACAGAAATATTGCAATTTTTCTGAAAATTTATTTGTCATTTATATTTAAGAAAATGACCTCATACATGTAATAATTAAAATCTTTAACCTCCTAAGTTCAAATATGTTTTTCTTTTTGTTTGTTTTTCAGAAAGTATTTTGGAGAAAAAATCGGATTATATTTTGCTTGGCTGGGTCTGTATACCTGGCTACTGATTCCTTCCTCTGTAGTTGGGATTATAGTTTTTCTATACGGTTGTGTAACTGTTGATGCTGATATTCCTAGGTAAGACTTTATTTTACAAAGCTTAAGCCTAACTATTTTCAATCCTGAAAATAACCCTGTTTAAAGGGACAGTAATGTCCCAAAAATGTTTTACAGTTATCTAGAGTTTAAAATATTAATAAAATGCTCCAATCCCTATCTCTCAAACCGCTATGGTTTGAGAGACATAGAGTTTCAAAGTCCCCCCTCCACTTCTCCTGATGTCAGCGTATAGCTGACAGCAGGAGATGCCGGTCCGGGGACCAGCAGTCAGCTCTGCAGTAGAGCCGAAATCACAGTACTTAAAAATAATTTATTCATTGGAAAGATCTACAAAGTTAGCTTGCAAACCAGGCACACTTTTTAGACCTTTCCAATGAATGAATTCTTTTTAAGTAATGCGACTTGGGCACTGCTGCAGAGCCTCCTCGAGTCGTACGACTTGATTCTCCTGCTGTCAGCTTTACAGCTGACATCAGGAGAAGGGGAGGGAGCAGGGAACTTTGAATCCCTATATCTCTCAAACCATAATGGTTTGAGAGATAGTGTTTGGAGCGATTTGATTAATATTTTCAACTCTACAGAACTGTAAAAAATTTTTGGGACATTATTGTCCCTTTAAAGGAAGCACGATTGTCATCACTGAAAAATGTCCGTTTAATTCCTATCAATGCTACTTTTAGGAGCATTCTATCATAAACAGTGGCCCACTTCATACCAAAAGTACCAGCTGTGACATGTTGCATGTTTGTCATGTTTATTTGCTAAGGTGGCATCAAAAGTGAGAGAGTCTCTAGTGAGTATGCCCACTGGACAACAAAATTATAAATTCTATAAGAGACCAGTGTGGCAATAGGAAATACACAATTGCATGAGATTACCAGATAATTACTTGAGACCAGCGGGACAGTAAGCATTCACTGTAAACAGCAGAGTGTAACATGAGACCACCTGTGAATTGAACCATTATTTGAGACCTGCCGAATAATGCACCATTACGTGAGACTAGCAGATTAATTCACCTTGCTTGAGGTCAGCAGAGTGTTACATGAGACTAGTATTGCATTGTATTAATGCAAGGACAATACAACAGCTATAAGTATAAAGTGCTTACCCTGCTGGTGAAATTCAAATGGTGTGTTGCTCTGCTGGTCTCGTATAATACTAAGTTAAAGAAAAAGGAGCTAGGTCATTTACCTGGCATAAATCTTGTTGAAAATTAGCTTTTCTGAATCAGCATCACTACTTGAAAGGTAACGATATATATAAAAAAGACACACCATGCTAATAAAAATATGCAACTTTTGTGTTAAAAAGATGTGTTTGCACCTATGTAAAACATTGGAATTTTCATTTCATATAAACTAGAATTGCAAGCAAAAAACCACCCACTAATATGAATCATATGTATCAAAATCTTAGTAAACTTGAAACAACATAATTGCACCTTCTGAGGCTGATGTGATAGAAAGGACTGGAGCAATTCTGAAGCACACCAGCTGTGCCATGTAGGACAATTACAAATACCCATCAATTTAAAAGGGTACAACAAGTTGTTAAAACTCCATTTGAATCTTTGAGTGCCAGAGCGGTGTTGCTTCGCAGCGAGTTGCATACCCCTCTAGCATTCATAGAGTTATAGGGATAGTAATGTTTCAAAATATAAGCAGCTCCAAATAATCTTCATAGTATTTGAGTCACGGAGAGTGTTTTTTTCAATACTGTTAGAGTTGTAGTTCAAGAGTAATTGACTGATAAAGTATTCCACTCCCATCCCTTTTACTGATGTAACTCTGCTCATCTCAGTCCAGAAAGGTGGCGTCCAGATGGATCACAGAGAGGGACAATTTTCAATTAGCATAAGGGAAAAACCTGTTGAGGGGGCAGGGTTTTCCTTATACACATAGTAAGAAGATTGTCCCTTGCTGCGACCTGTCTGGTCCCAGGACCAGATTTCTCATCTGAGGGGAAGTGGCTTACCTAGGTAAAAGGGGCGGAGGGGGTTACTTTATCATTCAATTACTCTTGAACTACAACTCTGACTGTATTGAAATAAAGGAGGCAAATATAGTTTTTGATACCTTTTATTGGCTAACTAAGCAGATTTAAATGCAAGCTTTCAAGGCCTTAGGTCTCTTCCTCAGGCATGTTATACAGATAAATATGAAAACATCTCTCTTAAATACAAGTACACATCACATTGTTTAGCATGGAAATCAGATAATAGAATGCAGTCCAGATCCAGATATCTTTGATCAGTCAATGGTAAATTGCACTCTTCCTCTGAGGCTTTAGAGGTATTTATTATGCTCTTGGGTCTGTTGGAAAGGTCAATCAACTAAATGGTATTTTGAAAGAAATTCCTTATCTCTGTTCAAACCACTATAAATTGCATTAAATTTTAACATTAATTTTACCTCCCATACCTTTCTGTCCCTCTGAGTGCGGAACCGTCCCATCAATACAGTTAACTTAATATCCTTGACACTGTGCCCATTTTGCCAAAAATGTTCTCCCACTGGTGTCTCTGTCTTTTTGTTATTAACACTGGATCTGTGGGAATTAAATCTCCTATGTAGTGCTTGTCCAGTTTCTCCCACATACAGAGCTGTTGGGCATTTTGCACACATGATAAGGTATATTACATTGGATGATTTACAGGTGAAGGTACCATTGATCTTATGGTGTAATTGGGTGTTTGGAATTGGTATTTTGTCCGTGGTGTAAATGTGTGCAGAAGTTTCACATCTCTTTTGTAGGCAGGGAGAACATTTTTGCCAAAATGGGCAATTTAAATCTGCTTAGTTAGCCAATAAAAGGTATCAAAAACTATATTTGCCTCCAGTATTTCTACGGCTAACACGGTACCAACTCTCATTTGTATTGAAATAACACTCTCCATGGCCCAAATACTATGAAGGTTAATTGGAGCTGCTTTTATTTTGAACCATAACTATCCCTTTAAATTAAGGAGAATTTGAAGATTTTTTTGTTTTGTCCTCTATGGTTCAAATTGTTTTCTCCAGATTTTCCCTGGTTCACCTAAGTACATCTGCCTCCCTCTCTGCCAAAGAGAACCTCCCAATGAAATCATTTGGGAATTTGATTTGATACATTTTGTGCAACTGTTTCGTTTCTCATTTCCTAATCTCACGCTTTGATACCTTTGTCCCAATATTAAAAAAACAAGCCTTTTTCCTCTCTTTTATATATGAAAGGCAAGAGATTACAGTATAATATATAACTGTTTCATCAAAACTACAATACTACAACGGATATTAATGTGTATTTGAAAGGAAATTGGGGGCAGAAAATATATTTAGCTTTGAATCAAACTCCTTTCACGTTAATTTTAAGTTAGTAATAATTAAATTAATTATACACATTAAAATATATTTCTAAAGTCTTGCCACCCCATTGTATCAGTTTTACTTTTAATTCCTAGGATGCTAGACATGAGTCCTCAATGCTTTGCAAAGCAATGTCTTTGGTGAATGTCTCAAGCATCCCAATGTTTTAAAACCCTAAGATAAATTAACAGTTTTTGAAAAATTATCTTGTTTTTTCTTGGTGGCACTTTATGTTAATTAGTATATGTGTCTGGCCAATATTACCAGACCCTGTGCTAAGTGCATTCAGACAGAGCCCAGTATGTTATGAATGAACCCAGATAGAGCCCACACACTGTGATATGAATGAATCTAGACAGAGCCCACATATTTTGCTATTAAATTACTCTAGACAGAGCCCGCACACTGTGATATGAAAGGTGAACACACAGCGTGCTTTGAAAGAATGTGGGAAGTGCCCACACATTGTTATATGAATGAATCTAGACAGAGCCCAGACATTGAGCTATAAAATAATGTAGACAGAGCCCACACACTGTGAGCAGAATGAATCAAGCAGAGCCCATGCACTGTGAAATGAATGAATTTAAGCAGAGCCCACACACCTAGTGATATGAATGTAGACAGAGAACACACACAGAAAACACACACATTGTGACATGAATTAATCTCAACAGAGCCCACACATAGTGTTATGAATGAATATAGACAGAGCCCACATAGAGTACTGTAAATTAATCTAGACAGAGCCCACAAACTGTGCTATGAATGAATCTTAGCATAGGCCACAAACTGTGATATGAATCACAAAGTGTTATGAATTTTCTGTTGTGGTCACCTGGTAATATTGTTACAAACATTTACTACAGACGGCCATTGTTAATGAGTGAAGCTTTCCAAAATATTGCATTGTAAAAAATGTCATATTGGACACATTGGTGATGCTGCTAACAGTTTTAACTGTAATAACTTTTTAATGAAAAATCTCTCAGAAGTAGCTAATATATTTCCAGCTGGTCAGCACTGGTTTGCCAAAATGATGTTTTCCAAAAATACCTCTACAGAATGCTTATGGAGTGCTCCAAAATGATCCCAAAGTAATGCTAGGAAGCCTCAGGAGGACATAACTAATAATATAATATAATTGGAAGTACAATATGTGAATTTGAGACATAATGTTAAAAACAAAACTGGATTAATTTGGCACAAATGATCTACATGATAGGGGACAAATAAACATTCCCGCAACTCCCACTAATTTAAATAGGTATTTAACCCACTGAACAATAGTGAGAGCTATAATATATTCCTCTGTAATGCATTTAAAGGGATAGTAATACTTCATTTTAGCTTTATTTTATTTTGTAGGCATTAAAAAACATGAAGAACGATATAAGTCTTATCTCTCAAACCTTTATGGTTTGAGAGATATTCACAAAGTTTCCTCTCCCGCCCCTTTTACCTAGTGTAAGCCATCTCTTCTCAGATGTGGAATCCAGTTCATAGACCAGACAGATAACAGAAGAGGACAATCTTCTTCCTATGAGAACAATGAAAGCCCTGCCCCCCCTTGTCAAGTTTTTCAGGTTTTTCCCTTATCTTCATTGAAGATTGTCCCTCTCTGCAGTCTACCTGGGCACCTCCCTTCTACTCTGGCTGAGCAGTGTCACAACAGTAAAAGGGGAGGGAGGGGGATACTTTGTCATTGAATTACTCTTGAACTACAACTTTGACAGAATTGAAATAACACTCTCCAAATTCCAAATACTATGATGATTAATTAGTGCTGCTTTTATTATGAAACATTACTATCCCTTTAAAACGTCTGTAACATTCAAGTGGTTATAAGCCTCATTTAAATCAACAGGAATCTTTATTTGTACTGCAAAATTACTCCAGTTTTCATTTGAACATAAAGCACCAAGTATACAGATGCTAGATAAGGGAAAGTCCCAAACTAAAGGCTTCATCGGACATTCTGTGAGGAGATCATATTAGATTTGCCACTATTATCCTGTGGGTTCATTAATAAATACCTTTCCTTTTGGGATTTATTGATGATAAATCATTTCCTCACTAACATATGCAGAGCTGGATTTTCTATTTGCCGTAATATGCAACCACCTAGACCTCCAAGGGAAGAATACCAGAAACATGCACAATCCCTATTTTACAATGTAACATAGTAACATAGTAAATTAGGTTGAAAAAAGACACAAGTCCAAAAAGTTCAACCCTTGCCTCATAACTCAGTGACATGAGAATTATATAGCTTTACGCTGATTGAAAAATGATTTGCATAAAATTATGATTCAATTGTGCATCTTTTTTATGAATTAGTGAACATTTCCGCTTTTTTAAACAAATGCATTTCAAAAAGTGGGCATGGCAAAAATGTCTGCCATTTTGTGATTATTGATTGCACCTAATTCAGAAAGGCAGTTAGCACCCATTTACATATTAGTGCTATTAAGTTAGGAACATGTAATATTCAGCATCAAGGCAACAGTATATTCCTTGCATCAACACATGAGAAATCCCAAAGAGCACATAAATTTAGGACTTCCTAAAAATAGCTAATTTGCCACTTTCTTCTGAAAAATAGGAATACTTTTTCAACAATTAACTCTATACCTTGTTTGGATAATTTTTGGCATAAATAGCTTAGATGTATTAGTACATTCACCCAATTTCTTCTTAGAACATAAACCACAAACAATAGCATAAACAAAAGTGAAGGTCCCTGCTTAGGAGAGTTTATATTTGTATGTGTTAACTGGTAGAAATAAAGTGTAGATAAAGAAAATTGGTTTTCATAACAGTATACCTATTCTAATTAGTATATTTTCAGTAATTTGTTTTGTTACATCAAGGTAATTCTGCTTTAAATATTCTAAATTGGGTTTATGTATTCTTTAGTCAAGAAATGTGTGATGAACAGCAGAGCTTCACAATGTGCCCACTTTGTGACAAGTCATGTGACTACTGGAACCTAAGCTCTGCATGCGGGACAGCACGAGCCAGCCACCTATTTGACAACCCTGCAACTGTATTCTTTTCTGTGTTCATGGCTCTTTGGGGTGAGTGTCAAATTTTGTATTAACAACATGCAATACACTATAAGGATGGGCAAAACCTTTTGCCTAAAAAGAAAACATGGAAAAAAAGTTACTTTTTTCTTTCAGATGGAATTCCCATGAAAACTTTTTCACTTTTCCTGTGCATTGAACTGGTGTGGGAAATATGAGACCCTCCAGCTGCAACCAGATTACAACTCCTATCATGTCCCACTGTTGGCTTGTGGGGGTATGATGGAAGTTGTAGTCTGGTAGCAATTGGAAGGCCTCATGTTGCCTCCCGACTTTGTACCACTGATAGCCATAGAAACACAAACATGCTGCATTTGACCCCTTAAAGGGATAGTAATACTTCATTTTAACTTTATTTTATTTTGTAGGCATTAAAAAACATGAAGAATGATATAAGTCGTATCTCTCAAACCTTTATGGTTTAAGAGATATTCACAAACAAAGTATCCCCCCCCGTTCAACCAGATCAGAAGGGAGGTGCCCAGGTAGACTGCAGAGAGGGACAATCTTCAATTAAGATAAGGGAAAAAGCTGAAAAACTTGTCAAGGGGGGAAGGGCTTTCATTGTTTCATACAAAGAAAATTGTCCCCTTCTGTTATCTGTCTCGTCATACAACCAGACTCACATCTGAGAAGAGATGGCTTACACTAGGAAAAAGGGGCGGGGAGGGGAACTTTGCTTGTGAATATCTCATAAACCATAAAGGTTTGAGAGATAAGACTTATACCATTCTTCATGTTTTTTTAATGCCTACAAAATAAAATAAAGTTAAAACAAAGTGTTACTATCCCTTTAAGTATTGCACTAGGAATTCTCAGATATAGGTGCAAAATGGCCGAATTCTTATGGGAAACTTATTGGGGGTTATCAAAAAGGAGAACATTTTATGAGTTTTTCCCATACTTTCTCATGGGGAAAAAATAGGCTTTTCATCCATCTCTAGTACACTGTACATTATCCCAGTTCAGAAAGTTCTGTTTTACGTTTTAACAGCTATACATCCTAGATAATAATTAGCTAAAACGTGAGTAATGATACAGTCATGCGCAGTAAAGACTGATGCACGTGCTGCAGTCATGCGCAGTAGAGACTGCCCGCGCCGTGGCTGATACAGAGTGGGGTGCTCCGAAGGAGCGTCCCGCTCTACATCAGCCGCGGCGTGGGCAGTCTCTACTGCGCATGACTTCCCTGTGACCGGCTGGCAGTGGTTCTAAACATATATTTTTATTTGTTATATAAAAATCAATAAATGTTACATATTAGAATTTTCAGTAGATCGGAGTGATCAATATTGTGCATTTTTCTACACAAAGTTAATATTATATCCTCCTTATGTGGCCATACTCAGTGCACACCGTTCAATATTTGTAACTTTCTGTGTTAAAGGAACATTAAACCCCAAACCAACGCTAATTATAACATTGACTAGGTGTCCCTGAATATAGCTAAACTTTTCTGTTACCTTTGAGGTTAATTCTTATCTAGCCACTTGTCTGAACCACTTTGCTGAAATCTCTGCTCTGCAAGAAGTTTGACCTACTCAGCCCCCATAGAAATATTTGCTGACTAAACTTAGATAAGCTGAGCATGATTGGGGGTTTAACCCCTGATCTACCAGAGCATTTACCTGAAGTCAGGGATACATGGATACAGATGGGCAAATGTTTTTGTCTCAAAAAGAAATGTGAAAAACAGAACTCCCTGCCTTCCACAGAATTCACACAAAAAAGTATCCCTTTTTCAATTTTTTTCTGTGTTTTTTGAGCACTTTTAGTTGCACTGAAGTCATTAATAAAAATTGAAATCCTCCCCTCATGTGAAGAATTTCCCCCTTGCACTCTCGCTGTGCTAACTCAACAGTATAAAAGTGGCTGTTAGTTTACTGCATGTCTTCAGTTTGTTCTTGGAAGAGAGGAAGCTGCTTAACCCTTTAACAAATGGCCGTCAGTTAAGGACCACAGATCATGTTTTGGTTTTGTTCCATGTATTCAGGGGTCCCCGAATGTTGTGTAGCCATGCGGGGAACCCTGAATTCCATGCTGTACAGAACCATCATGGGTCCTTAACGGAAGTTTTCCCATGACAGTTCTGACATGTCATGGATCCTTCAGGGGTTAAATGTTGATGCTTGCTAGACGAGGCAGAAAAGACAAGGCAGAAAGCTGGAACTACATGATTTAAGGAGCATTGGTGGTAGCCACTTGTTCAAATCACAGGTGTGGAGATATATTTTTCCTTAGGTTCAGGACTGTGCAATTATCAACAAGAGTGATGTGCTCAGTGTGTGAAAAAGTTGTGAAGGTGGGTTGGATCACACATTATTGCATCTGCTTTAATTAAACACATCCAGTATAACCATCTGAGGTTTATTTTGACAATGTTAAACCATCCCTCAAGAAATAAGGTACTGTAACGGCTCCTGGTCCCCCACAAAAAATGATTACATGCCAAATAATCCCACACTGAATTGTTCATGCAACTCCCCACCATCCCAGAATGAGGACACCATTATCATCTGCTTTGTTTTTTGCTAGCATTAACGGCTGGGCTTTCGGTAAGATGCCAAGAGGCACCGTCAGGCTCTTCCTCAACACTGACATTGCCAATTTTTTTGTTTATTATAATCACAGGGTGGGACAATTATTTTTATTAATTGATTGGTAATGAGTCATGACTCATGGAGAGCCAGTCTCTCACCACCACCACCACCAGTCATTTGTTGTTGTTGGTTGTCAGTCCACAGCCCACCACCAGAAGGAAGAAAACATTTTTTCAAGGCTTACTTTTCCAAAGACCGGCTCTAAATGCTAAAAATGTTTCCAAGGCTTTCTTTGCTGTAGGGCTTAACCTGTTAACATTTTTCAAGGTTTTCTTTGCCATAGGCCTTATCTTGATAACAAGTTTTTCAAAAGGTCTCATGTGTTGCTATAGGCCTCAGCCTGCTAAATTTTTTCAAGACTTACATTGCTATAAGTCCCAGCCTGCTAATTGTTTTAAGTTTTAGCTTGCTGCAGGCATCAAACTGTTTTTCGTTTTCAAGGCTTTCCATGCTATAGACTTGCTAACAACTTTTTCAAGGTTTACCTTGTCATAGGCAGTAGCCTTGAAAAAAATATTAGCAGGCTGGATACAATTTTGGAACTGTATTCTGCTCTCCCAGAGGTCCACTAAGCATTTACATGGCAGCGTTTCTGTGTTAAAAAAAAAACATGTTTGTGGCTAGTGTTGCCACCCGGCCGGTATTTTACCGGCACAGCTGGTAATTAGTGCACTGGAGCCAGTGTAACTACTATACCGGCAACTCAAAAGCTGGTATTTTTGAACTAGTATAAGGGGCTAATAATCAGATGTGGATGTAAATACAGGCTTAAAGTTGCACTTGGTATTATGTAGTTAGTATAGCCATCTTAGTGCTAGTTATCACCTTTGATGCTGAGGAACCATCTAATTACAAGAATCAGTGCCATAAAACAGGTTATGCAATCTGGTTCTTCCAGCTGTTATTTGACTACAGGTCATATTATCTTCAGGCTGCCGTTTACTGTTTTATCTGAATTTAACAGACCTGGGTGACCTTTAGCCCATGCTTTGCATATGCTGTTTATATATTCTATTATAGATAATATACAATATCCCCCAAAAATAAGAGAACGCAAAATGAGTTTTTCAGTATGTTTATATGCCATAAAGGAAGGCTAGTTAGGTACGGTAGTGTTAGGTGTATATAAAAGTGTAAACAATGTCCTAAAATGTAACTTTTATTCAAACTACTAAAAGCTGTGTACTACCTTTTATTTGCACACAGTTTTGGGTAGCTTGTAAAAGGTACTGAAGAGCTTTTAGCAGTTTGAATTCAAGTTTCATATTAGGACGTTGCTAAAACTTTTATATACACATGGCTGTACAGTACCAAACTAACCTTGCCTTATGGCGTACATACATAGAGTGGTGTAACCGGAAAGTGGAGGGCCGCGTGCAAGAAAAATACATCCACCAACAAAAAGTGCATGTGTTTGACCCTTTTATGTGGATTTGTATGTATGTGTGTGAGGAATGAAGATGGAAAGAAATGAGGGGAAGAGAGGAATTGAAAGGCGTGAATGTAGAGAGAAATGGGAAATGCATGAGAGGGGATGAAAGAAAATTAGGGGGTAGAAGAAAGATAGTGGAAGGGACCCTTTCCTCTCACATACATACTTTCTACCACTGCGGACACATACCAAAAAGCACATTTATTTTGATTTCTCTTATTGCTGTCTTTTGTTAGAATTGTTGCTCACAATAACCGGGTTTGGGCAAGTGTTAGGTACCTGTAGGGCAGGAAATTGGGAGAGTCACTCCTTTTCAGTGTTTTGCACTATTTTGCTGCAGCAGTTATTCACTGCTTCAACTCTCCACGCCACGTGATAATGTACTATTTCCCAGCCCACCCTACATCACACACTGATTTGGTGGGAACTGAGAGATATTCACAACTAAAGTCCCCCCCCCTCCCCTTCCTCTGACATCAGCGCTCTAGCTGACTGCAGGAGAATCTGGTCCCGGGAACGGCGGAGGCTCTTCATTGGAACGGTCTGCAAAGTGTGCCTGGTTGAGTGTCTATTTTATTTCTACACCTTAAGAAGTAATGAATAAATATGGTTCAAACCACTGGCAACTACTGTGCTTCAGGATATCCACAGTGCTTTATGAGAACTGAGCTTCTGGCACCATTTACCTTAAACAAGGAGCCTAAAGCTCAATTTTGTAGGGTCATGCAATATCAAGTGGTTCTGCCCCTTTTGTGGCTCCTCCCTTTTGCAGCTCCACCCTCACTGACCCACAACTATGGCAGGTGTTTATTAAGGAAAAAGTGGCAACCCTATTTGTGGCAAAGTAATTATTCCATGTGTCATTTGGAAAAATCTCCCAAATAGTTAATAGCCAAATAGTGAGCCAAATTAGTCTCATGAATAATAATAATTTAACCCTTTGAGTGCCAGAGGTGTGTGCAACACATTGCAGAGAAATGCATTGTACCTCTCTGGCACTCAGTGGGTTAATTTGATATTATACAAGCACAACGTTAATTTTTTAGAAACTTTGGGTGTCAGGGGGTTATCCGATGCATTGCAACACAATGTGCTGGATACCTCTCTGGAAATCAAAAGGTTTAATACTAAACTGTTATGCGATATACACTTCTTTTTAATTAGTTTTATTTTTATTTATTTATATTTTTTATTTTTTACTTTCTCTGTCTTAACCCTTTGAGTGCCAGATGGGTACGGAAAGCATTGCAAAGCAATAGTTAAATACTCTGGTTCTTGTTCATGTTGAATCTGAACTAATGACCCATCACTAATAATAAAAGGTCAGATGTATGTCTGCCAGATGCAGTCATGCGCAGTAGAGACTTCCCGAATGCAGTCATGCACAGTAGAGACTGCCAGAATGCAATCATGTGCAGTAGAGACTGCCCAAAAGCATTCATGTGCTAAAGAGACTGCCCGAAAGCAATCACTCAATGATGTGCAGTAGAGACTGCCCAAACTCAATCATGCACAGTAGAGACTGCACAAATGCAGTCCTTCAGTAGTAGAGACTGCCCGAACACAGTCATGAGCTGTAGATACTGCTCGAACGCAATCATGCACAGTAGAGACTGCCTGAACACAATAATGTGCAGTAGAGACTGCTAGAACGCAATCACACAATCATGAACAGTAGAGACTGCCCAAACGCATTCCTGCGCAGTAGAGACTGCCCAAATGCATTCTGCGCAGTAGAGACTGCCTGAACACAGTCATGCGCAGTAGAGACTGCCCAAACACAATCATGCAGAGTAGAGACTGCCCGAACGCAGTCATGTACAGTAGAGACTGTCCAAATAGAATCATGCACAGTAGTGACTGCCCAAACACAGTCATGCTCAGTAGAGACTGCGTGAACGCAAGCATTCACAGTAGAGACTGCCCAAATGCATTCATGCGCAGTAGAGACTGCCCAAACACAGTCATGGGCAGTAGAGACTGCCCGAATGCAGTCATGCACAGTAGAGACTGCCCAAACACAATCATGCACAGTAGAGACTGCCCAAAAGCATTCATGCGCAGTAGAGATTGTCCGAACACAATCATGCGCAGTAGAGACTGACCCAACACAGTCATGCACAGTAGAGACTGCCCCAACACAGGCTTTGTCCGATGCAGTCATGTGCAGGATACACTACCCGAATGCACAGACTTTGGCCTGTGTACATGGGCTTTTACACTAGTATACAATAAACATTTGTCCTATAGCTTCAAGTATGCAGAGCAAGCATATCTCTATTTTGTTTATAAGAACAAAATGAAAAATGCATTCTCAGATTTTAAATATTCTTAATTTCATAGTCATTTCATATTGTGCACCATCTTTTAGATAACATTAATAAGCCCACATCGAGTGTAATCAAAAAGCTACAATTTAAGTAAAGCAGCTGTATCACAGAGGTGGAATGAAAATGTATTGCTTGAAATGTGTCTTTTAACCCCCTGAATGCTTGAGAGGTCTCCAAGTGTTGGAGACATATCTGGCATTTAAGGGGTTAAAGGCCACATTTAGAATAAATGTTAATTTGGTGAATTTTCATTCTCCTTTATCCCTTTGAGTGCCAGAGGGGTACGCAACTCATTGCTCTGCATTGCGTTGCGTACCCCTCTGGCACTCAAAGAGTTAATGCACTTTGCTTGCTCCAGAATTGCACCTCTTAAGTTATGGAATAAGGTCCCATATTCTCGTTGCTCCATTTGTACATCCTATATAAAAATTTGCTAAAAGTTTATAACGACGCAGTCATGCGCAGTACAGCCTGCTGCGTGTGCTGCAGTCATGCGCAGTAAAGACTGCCTGTGAAGCGGCTGATATGGAGCGGGGCGCTCCAAATTCAGGCCATGACTTCGGTGCACAGAGAGGACTATGGTCTGAATTCAGAGCGCCCCGATCCATATCAGTCACGTAAGGTCAGTCTCTACTGCGCATGACTGCATCGCGACCGGCCCGGCACTGTTGCACGTGTACATGTGCTCTTCAACTAGTAGACTATAAATATGTGTTTGCTTAAAGGGACAGTATTGTTTCATAATAAAAGCAGCTCTAATTAATCATCATAGTATTTGGACTTTGGAGAGTGTTATTTCAATTCTATCAGACTTGTAGTTCAAGAATAATTCAGTGATAATGTATCCCCCTCCCGTCCCTTTTACTGATGTAACACTGCTCAGCCAGATCAGAAGGGAAGTGCCCAGGTAGATTGCAGAGAGGGACAATCTTCATTTAAGATAAGGGGAAAAACCTGAAAAACTTGTCAAGAGGGGCAGGGCTTTCATTGTTCTCTTAGGAAGAAGATTGTCCCCTGCTGTTATCTGTCTGGTCTTACAACCAGATTCCACTTCTGAGAATAGATTGCTTACACTAGGTAAAAGGGGCGGGAGGGGAAACTTTGCTTGTGAATATCTCTTAAACCATAAAGGTTTGAGAGATAAGACTTATATCATTCTTCATGTTTTTTTAATGCCTACAAAATAAAATAAAGATAAAAGGAAGTATTACTATCCCTTTAACCCTTCCAGTGCCAGAGTTGCAAAGCAATGTGTTGTGTACCCCTCTGGCACTGAAAGGGTTAACAAAATAAATGCAATTTGATTAAACATTAGTGTAATAGAATAAAATTTTCTTACAGAAAAAAAAAATTCTGAAACAATGTATCTTGTGCAAACCCTGTCAGTTTCTTATTTTCAGTATTATATTACAATATGTTCTCTTTCCACGTTGGTAGCAGAATACTCTACTTATATGTAACATAGTGACTGACAGCTCCATTGTCCTTGAAAGAGTTGACCCAGCTTGTCTTACCCATCTTCAGTAAACACTGCATGGATTACCTTTTGTAAAATATAGTACTGTGGGGAAACTGTCATGCATTATTACTTACGTGTATGCTTCAAGGGCTGAACAATGGTCCATCCATGCTCTACTGATTTGACTTCACTTAATGGTGGGGTGGTTGCATTAGCATACATTTTAGCAACAGTGAGTTTTCTTGTTCTTTGAAGCAACAGACAATTTGTTAAGAAAGAATTGATAATAGTGCCATACTCATATTACATAGACTGGTATCTTAGTGGATATCTTCCCTATTTTCTGTAGACATAGAAAATTACACCTGTATACTTCTTTTTAAAGTTTTGTGATTTCATGCCATTAGATATTTGTTGCATATCCATGTTGTTATGTCCCTTACTGTCTTGTAGAAAAAAGATTATCTTATGAGTGCCACTTTGTCTAGCTGGATTGCATAAAGCTGATTTGTGGTAATGACGAGGGAAACGTCTGAGCTCACAGAATTCAGTCCAACAAAAACAGAATGTTACAGCTGTATGGAACATTCAGGACACTCTCACCTATTCAAACAAATTCTTCATTTCAGTTTTAGAAATCCATTTACTAAAAGTCTGTTAGGAAGACTAAAAAATGCTGTTTGTCTGCACTATTTTGCCCATGAACACTGAAAATATTAGAGAACATCTGGAATTGTGTTCTGTTATTTTGCTGAATTATCAGTCATTTTGAGAAATATATTTCCATGTAGAGGTGCCAGTGGATATTCAGCTTTACTTGTTTCTAGATAACTCAATTTATTTTGTTTTTGGTATCTCTCTATGGATAAATTCTACATGATTACAACACAGTCAAAATATTGCAGGAAAATGTCTAACCGTTAGAAAATAATATGGTAAAATATGTCAGTAAGATAGACAGACATAGATAGATAGCAAGATAGATAGATAGATAGATAGATAGATAGATAGATAGATAGATAAATAGATAGATAGATAGATAAATAGATAGATAGATAGATAGATAGATAGATAGATAGATAGATAGATAGACAGACAGACAGACAGACAGACAGACAGATAGATAGATAGATAGATAGATAGATAGATAAAATGATAGATAGATAGATAGATAGATAGATAGATAGATAGATAGATAGATAGATAGACAGACAGACAGACAGACAGACAGATAGATAGATAGATAGATAGATAGATAGATAGATAGATAGATAGATAGATAGAT